>CM060890.1:110743764-113143764 GCA_030762935.1 Hymenopus coronatus
TAACTCGGAATAGAATGATGTACATACATAGTGTAACTTTTCAATTAGGGCCAATTTTTAGTTACATACATTAAATTGATTTTGTGTTCATTTTGTGATATTTTAATTGTTAACTTAGGTTTGGAATGTCTATTAAACTAATCTATAAATTTGTACTTATGTGAAATAAGATATGTGCGGCAAACGTATATATGTTTAAAGGTAATTTAGAGCATGCTGAAACATGCGGCATAGTGTAAGTACACTGTAGGTATAAGTTTAAATTAGTACCCTCTAAAGCCAAGATATTTTATGAAAGAGAATAAAAAAATTTGCTTTACATATGCGTCAAATACTTTTGTTTTCTTTTTTGTTCGACAGCACGAACATATACAATAGCGATTATTCATGGGGGCTATTGTGTTTACATAAACATTGAAAATAACTTAATAAAGATGGCCATGACAATTTTAGGTCTGAGAACAATTGCTTTCCTCAGTTGATTGTTTGAATAAACAATAAATAATTAAAAAACTATGGTTCATTTAGAAGATTTTGTAACATGTTGTTACAGTTCAGCGGAAAACAATGATATTGCGGAACTTGCCATAGGTGATTTGTTAACCAACTATGTTTAATAAACATTGTATGTTACATATTGTTTTTTTTTCACATAATGTGCACAGTTACAACTTGTCATTTTTGACACATAATTAAATTAATACACCTCTAATTAAGGTTCTTAAAAAGAGGATTTTTGTTGCATTATTGGGTACTAGAAAAGAGAGGTTCACTCTACAAATGAGGTATAAGCTCATTAGCTTAAATTTAGCTTACTTTTATACATTTTGGTGTAAGGTGTTTTATGCTTATGTGTTACAGATCTTCACTTTAATCACTAACGACAGTCCGTAAAATTGAATCCAAAATCGCGCAAAATAGTTATTTATCTCGATAGTAGATGGTTAAAATCATATACAATCGAAACAAAGCTCAAAATCGATAATTTTGGGTAAATCTTTTAAACCGTGCACGCATCTCCCCTCACGCTAACGCAGAGATGCCATTGATTTAGAAAGTCGGAAGACATATTACTGAATACCGAGAGTAATACTGAATTTATAAAATTTGGCTGGCTTATATTAAACACTTTTTTTCAGAAAATCTATGTCTAATAGATGATAAACATTATATTGTTATAGTAAATAAAATGCTTTAAACAATTAGTTTGTTATTGTAGTAAAAACGTTTGATGCTTTTATAACATATCATTTCTAATCAGAATTTTATTATGCAAGTTTTCCTATTCACAATAAAATAAAATATTACTTCAGCACGCAATACATAATAACTATAAAGACAAAAACTTCGTTTACAGAGTTACAATTTTCCTGCGTGCCTAAAAGAAACAAAACAAAGAAGAAAATAATTCCTATGTATTTATCTCGAAAATCCCCAACTGCTTTGCTCCTCCTTCGTTTATTCCCAAGAGGCGGGAACGTTGTGGCTTATTATGATATCTCCGCCCACTAAATGTCATAATGAGAGATTATTATAAATATATACATTAAGTATCATTACAAAGCAGAGCAAGAAAATCTGTAGACCATAACCTAACATTATAATCTAAGGGAACTACACACTAAATTCTCATGTCCGATTTCAGTACTGAGGTAACAGGTGTAGACTTCTGTTTTTTATTGATTCGTCCTTCATTATTCTTAGCTTTTATTTTCTTTGTTTCCTTTTGGTACCTTAAACAGATGCTTCTTTAAGATATGAAATGAACATAATTCTTGGAAAAGAGCATTTAT
The DNA here is from genome assembly GCA_030762935.1 of Hymenopus coronatus. Classification (NCBI taxonomy): domain Eukaryota; kingdom Metazoa; phylum Arthropoda; class Insecta; order Mantodea; family Hymenopodidae; genus Hymenopus; species Hymenopus coronatus. Next base: position 110,745,558 of record CM060890.1, read on the forward strand.
TTTAGTGTGATGAGAAATATAAAAAGACTGTTAAACCTCTTGAAGGCATCGTATTAAGGGAAGATGTGACGCCCAAAAACGTAAAGGATAGATATCGGAAGGGGACATTTCCCGCACTGGGACATATATATACCCATTACCATTTAAGAGAATAGAATGATCTGAAAGAACGATAGAAGGTAATAGGCCACGCGCACCAGAGACGCTCGGAAATACGCTCAGCGCCAAAGAAAGTCTCCGGCGGATTTTGTATAATTTTCTGGAGTGTTTCGTGGCGTATCCGCACAAGCCGATAAGGTGAGACTACTAATCGTGATAAGGGGTCTGCATGATAAGCTGAATTAACTCAATCTACTTCTTTCATTAGCCAATACATATATTACGTTTTTACGCCATTATATAACCTTTGTTGTGGTTATTGTTGTAACTATGCAGCAGGAATGGCGCACTCTTGAACCTAAAGCAACCAACCATGGCTCCACAAGGCGAATAAATTATGAGACATAGACGCGAGGTGCAGTGAAATTTTCTTTGACGCTCTTTGTTCCTAATATTTCCGAGCCTAATGAGCCGTACCACTACCAGAGAGGGCGTACAAGCGACCTGGCACCCACCTAGTATCCACAGAGAGTATTCTTTCCATTGAGCATGCATGCACGCCATCTGCCAGCTGCCATGTACCACGAACCTGGGAGTACACCTGAAAGATGAGAAGGAAAGTAAAGGGAAAAGGTGGAAAGGAAATCGCGATAGAAGAGAAACCAGTCCAGAAATCACCGGCCGACCCAGAGAATTACGAAAAAACCTTGCGTCAGAGTGGGCGGTCGTGGTGATTGAACCTGGGTCATCCTGAATGCGAGTTTCACATATTACCACGGTGCCACCTCGCTCGTTTGTCACACTCAAAATATTCATGTTTTGGCAAGTATAGTTGCTTTATAACGGGTAAATATGTAAGTTTTACTACCAGTTCAATTAAGTTGAATCAAAGCATGACATGAAATAAAACCAAATATATATTTGGGGGGAATTCAAAGGTAATAAATATCTGGCTAAACATGAGTACATGTGATACTCCACTTTAGTACCAGTTATTCGTTACCCGTCACCTCCCTTCTATCCTCTTTACTGCTTTAGTTTCTGTCTCTCGTTAAGAAACATTTATATGAATATTGTTTAACTTCTAATATTTCTTTTACCGCGAACATTTTGCAGATTCATAATTTTTTTCCACGGTTGTGCAGTCTCTCTGGCTCTGTCTCTGTCTCTCTCCCTCTCTTTTTCACTCTCTCTCTCTCTCTCTCTCTCTCTCTCTCTCTCTCTCTTCTAGCTCATTTTCAATAGTGTTTATTATTCCCTTTCCTAATATTTTCCAGTTCAGTTTCAATGTTTATTATTGCTTCACCTTCTCTTTTTTTTTAATACCGCCGTTATTTATTATTCTCTCTACACGTACTAAGAACATGATGTATAGAGAAGGTATTGTAATCCAAACAAAAATTCGATACCAAGATATCACCGAAACCTCAATAAATAAAAAATAAAGCATGTTTAGAAAAAGGTCCTCGTGTGTGTATGTGTGTGTGTGTGTGTGTGTGTGTCTGTCTGTCTGTCTGTCGACAGCTTAAGTACGTCAAATACTAAACTTGGTATTTAATTTTGTCTTCCAAGGATACGACACGAAGATTTTTAAGAAAATACTCCCACTCCAAACTACCCTTTACATAGAACATGTTTTAAATATTTGTTTTTCTCAAAAATGCTTCTAAACGATTTTGGTTAAAATACCGTATGTTACAGATATTTACATCAGAAATAAAATGTATATCTTGAGTTTTCTGGGATTAGCTTCTGAAGACTTCTTCATTCATGATGAAGTTTGTATAGCTGGTAAACCGTAAGAGGTGGACAAAAACTTAATACAAAAAAATGTAGATCTGTTAAAACACACAATTTATGTAATATACATTTTTTGTTGTAGACTTGACCGTTTCCAAAATAATCCTTGTTATTAGTTCCAAGTTTTAACTATGCAACTTTTCTCAAACGGGGGCTCCCTTTCCTCACATCTCGATTTTGTTTACTGCAGACCCTGCAAATTGTATCGAACTTTAATTGTTCAAATAGCGACCAGGTTTTAAAAGATATGATTATCACTTTAGCCATATTTCCGTTCTGTTTCCAAGAAATGAAGTAGCAAGACCATTTCTGCTAATGCTTATCTCGATTAGCATGATGTACAAGGATAAAAGTATCTCTTTTATAAGAATAATTTGTTTGCAGAACGGTTAGAGAAAGTCCTTTGAGTGGTACACATCAGATTTTTTTTTCTGCCATTTCACATACTAAATTTTTCTTGATATCCACATTTCAGGTACGTAACTCTTGAAAAATTGAATCGAAAAAATGTTAGTTTTTACAAAAATGGAAACCTGAAGAAGCGAAACGAAGTCTTCCAAGCAACAAGTTACATGATAGAAAAGAGTCGGCCAGAATGCAAATATGAGGAACGTTGTAATATGATTGACCTTGCACGACTTCTACCATAAAATGTGTTCAATGAATAATTTTCATGCAGTGACGTATGAGTGTATTTGGAAATTTTGTGAACTGAAATGTGACAATTAGCATATCTTGATTTGCAACAAACACTCAAAAACAGTGACAGAACTTAGCGCTGAATGCTCTGAATCATTTATTTGTAAGGTGGTTTGCTGTTCTTCGGATATTTTCTGCACTTCATCAAAAATATTGATTTATAACCTTATATGTGTGTTTTATTTCTTGTACTATCAATGTAAGTAACTCGTTGGCATTTGGGTTAGCTGTATAATCTGTGTGATTGCTTTATGCCTATTTTTATGTGGGTAAATCTGGGAGAAATTTGAAGCACACACTTCCATATTTACCTCGGTCTGAGGAAGATCATAAAAATAAGACAACAATCAGATTTTGTACATTGAATTTGAACACTATAACCCTAAAGTGTGAATCGCATGAATTAGTAGTTTTCCATCTAGCAAAATATGCTTCAACCGCCTGAAAATGAGCAAACGTTATTTACATAGTTTCAGACGAATTCATGCTAATTTGTTCGGTTTGTTTTTTGAACTGTTTCTTATTATCTCAGTCTTCTAGGACAAATTTGCAAACTGAAACTAATATATCACATATTATACAAAAAACAAAATTTTAACCTTCTTCAAGCCATAAAATTAAAATGTGCAGCTTTTACTAATTCGGGTCTTCTACATTCGAATTTAAAGTCAGAAATTCCCTATCATGTACCGTTTTCATTGGCAACCATATGTAATATTTTGGTTAAATTTTAATAGTTTTCTCATAAATTTAGTTACAGATTGAAAATGTTACCACATTCAGCATTTAAAAGTACTAATTTTACTGAAAAGAATGTGGTGATTATTGATAAAATCTCAAATAGTTTTAAAAACTAAAAAATATATATATATATGCATGCACATAAATTTTAAAAAAGTTTAAAAACTTACAATTTTGAGAATGCTTTTCCGGAAGACTTTATTTGTGGCTGGGACAAGAAACCAAAAGTGGTCAGCAAGCATGTTAGGAGACAATTTTGCTGCATATCGCCTTTGATTTGGGATACTTGCTCATGAAATCCTTCTTCATGCTCGTCGCTCACCGTTCCCAAGTTCGGTGGAAAGAAGTTATGATGGGAGTACAGGAAATGAATTTTAAAAGACATATTGCACCCCATGACCTCATATGACCGTAACAAATTTTCCACAACTTTGATGTAGTTATATGATCAGTAATTTCCCAGGAATTTTGACCATATGTCTTTGAAACGTACACCACGCTACTTTTTCTGTTGGGGTGAGTTTTTCCTCGAACATAGGATCCTGCTAGATTTTCCGGATTTGAGGAGCAATGAAAATGCCCCGCTTTTCATTTTCCTTCACTTGACCTGGGAAATTTTACTCTTAAATTGTCCATTGCTTTAACGAAATTCGTCATTAAGCCAAGCTTTATATGGAGCGGTGTTTCCAAGACCAGGACTGAAAAAATTATACATAAAGTGGATGAGCTCTTCCGGCTTGATTTAATTTTAGGTATTTTAAAATTAAAACAGATAAAATTAATATCTCTGAAATGTTTATTTATGTAAAAAAAAAAAAAAACAAAAAAACAAAAAAACAAAAAAAAAACAAAAAAAAAAACCCGATAAGCATAACTGCAACAAGGTCTGCTCGTACGTTCTTTTGTTGTTAAGGTTTCTTTTTTCGATAATTTTACTACTATGGCACCGCAGGTGATGAAATGAAATGGCGTTTTATTCATGAACGCTCTTTAACTGTTGTGGTACTCAGTGTCCCATTCTATGCTGGGCGTGAAAACCCGATTAATTATGCTCAGAGGCCTCTCTATCAGGCTTGAGGTTCTTTTACGTGCCGTAAATCTACGACACAGGACCCACGGCTTTATTTTCCTTCCAAAGGAAGCATGCTAAGGATTTTTGAACCCGTAGGTGATCACACTGATGATATATGGACTGAAGATGGAGCAACAGAGGAATACGTTGGCGGGGGAAACTAAAGAACTCGGAAAAAAGTCTGATATGTTCCATTCACATGACTTTCTCTACATCCCTGTTACAAATTATTGTTAAAAAGTTTATGCTACTATTTACTTAATGTTAATCCACAAAAAATAGCAGAAATAGTCTATTACTCGCCTCCTTGTAAGAAGAAGCGAAATAAGGGAGTACTATACGTTAAAGTGATAGTCAAAAGCTGGTTGCTATGTGATTGAAGTTCCTTTATTTGTATGGACAGAAGTTGACAAATTCCTGTATGAAAAAAGTTTTCAAAGCTGAAATCAATAGCAAGGAGTATCTCCAAACGATCAACTCCACGAAAAAAATGTATAGGACATAAATGGTATGTTTTAACGTGCTCTACATTTTCTGTGTGGTAAGTTTTTGTCTATCTCTTACGGTTTAGCAGTTATGCAAAATTCCGTAAAATTCATGCAGAATAAAATAGACTTCGAGACTATTCCCAGAAAATTCAAGATATGCATTTTATTTGTCAGGTAAATATCTTTAATATACGAAATTTTAATCAAAATCGTTAGTCATTTTTGAGAAAATAAAAATTTTCGAAAAAAAGTTACATGTAAAGGGTAGTTGTGGGTAGGGGGATTTTCTTGAAAATGTTCGTGTCGCATCCTTGGAAGATACCAAACTTAAATATCAAGTTTGGTATTCAACGGCCTTTTCGTTTTTGAGCAATGTTGTCCGCAGTCACATACACAGATACACGGACCTTTTTCCAAAAATGATTTTTTACTTTCTCTAGCCCCATATGTACAATGTACATAGGGATAGAGAAGCATTGTATTCCACTCAAAAATTCGATACCGAGATTTCAAAGGAAATACATGTTTTAGGACCCACTGTATCAAAAAAAAAAAAAAAAAAAAAAAAAAAAAAGCATTTTCAGGAAACGGTCCCCGTGTGTGTGTGTACGTGTGTCCGTGTGTCTGTGAACACGATAACTCAAAAACGAAAAGTAGCTAAAGTACCAAACTTGGTATTTAAGTTTAGTATCTTCCAGGGATGCGACACGAAGATTTTGAGAAAAATTCCCTCACCCCAAACTACGCTTTGCGTGGAACTTTTTTCGAAAATTTTTATTTTCTTAAAAATGGCTCTAACGATTTTGAATAAAATTTCGTATATTGAAGATATTTACACGACAAATAAAATGTATATTTTGAATTTTCTGGGAATAGCCTCTGAAAACTATTCTGGATGAATTTTACGGAATTTTGCTTAACTGCTTAACCGTAAGAGATGGACAAAAACTTACTATACAAGAAATGTAGAGCACCTTAAAACACACCATTTATGTTATATACATTTTTTTCGTGGAGTTGATCGTTTTTGAGTTACTCTTTTTTTTTTTTTTTTTTTTTTTTTTTTTGCAGCTTTAAAAACATACTTTTCTCATACAGGAATTTAACATTTCAGGTCCATACAAACAAAGGAACTTCAGTCACATAGCAACCAACTTTTGACCATTACTTTAATCAACAGTACTCCCTTATTTCGCTTCTACTTACTAGGAAGCAACTAATAAGACTATTTCTGCCAATTTTTTGTCGATTAGCATGAACTAAATAGAAGCATAAGCTTTTTAACAATAATTTGTTGAATAGATATAGAGAAAGCCGTGTGAATGGAACACATCAGATATTTTGGATTCAGGAGGACCCAAAACATGTATTTCCGATGAAATCTGGATATCGAATTTTTTAGTGCATTACAATACCTTCTCTATACATAGTACGTGTAGAGAAAATAAAAACCGCACCTGCTCCTCTTTGTGTACCATAAATTCTACACGCGGTCGCTTGATATCGAACCCGCCTTAGTGAGAGGCGAGTGGCCTAATCACTCGGCCACGGCGCGACCGTATTATGGCTTTGTCTACCTATTACGATTTATCAGTTATGCAAAATTCATTCAAAAGGAAGAAGAGGCTAATCCAAGAAAATTCTAGATATTCATTTATTTCTCAGATAAGCATATTTATTATATGATATTTAATTCAACATCGTTAGAGCCAATTTGATAAAATCAAACTTTCCCAAATTATTTCCATGTGTAGTTTAGGTTGGGGAATTTTCTTGAAAACCTTCATGTCGCATCCTTAGAAGATAAAAGTATTGTATTTAACTCACTTTTTGTTTTTTGAGTTTCCGTGATAACAGACACGGACATATGCACAGACATTTTTATAAAAAGTTTCTTTTTGGATACAGGAGACCCTAAGTTAGTTCTTCAAGGAATATGAGAAGCTTTAATACATTTTATAGTATGTGTTGAAACAATCAGTTATATTATTTGACCTGGTACTTTAGCAATCCGATTAGCTGCTAATATAATTGCAGGTCACCTTTTAACAACACTGTTAGGAAATACTGATAGAACAATATTAATACATCTTTTACCTTTACTTATTATACACAAATGCTTATTTACAGCGAAATTTCAGTATCGAAATTTTGGGTGGAATGTACGAAGTAGAGAAAGTAAAAATCAGATGACGGATTTCTAATATTATTTGGACACAATATTATATATTTACCACACCCTGCAAAGAAAATAGATCATAAGCATAAAAGGAAATTTAGGGTTATGGAAATGTGCTCGCACCCCATAGGGTGTCAATAAGACAGTAACTTGTGGCTATCTCTCATTCTTGGAGTAACCAAGAGTGTTGTTGCAGTGTTGAAGGCGATTGAGTGAATTCTGTTGAGCTCGGTACAGATGTGAGCTGAAATTACTCACCGTCGTAAAGGTGTTGATCGCAAGCATGCTCATTGGCCTCCGGCCACGTTTTTGTTATCACAGGTCATAAATTTCATCTTGGATGTGTTACTGCTGTTAATAAATTACGGTTCCCTCTACGCAATTACCAATAGCAAGTTATTGGACTCATTAAAGGCGCAGCTGTTATTCACAGCGATCATAAAAACTTCCAGCTACTTCGGAATATTTGATACGGAAAACTCACCGAAAAACAAGATCGCCTTCATAATTTAAAGAATGCAAATGCACAGTTTGAGTTGTGTTTCGAGAATTCCCGCTAATTAACGCCAATTTTTTTTTTTTTTTTTTTTCAAGTAGAAAGACAGTTTGCCTCCTAAAGCGACTAATGACTTCCTCTTCTGCAACATAGACCAAAATCTGTTGTTGCTTTCTCATTTAGCCTTTTTATATTTTTTACTTTCTCTATACGTACTAAGTACATAGTGTATAGAGAAGGTATTGTATGGTACCCAAAAATTCGATACCGAGATTTCACCGGAAATAAACCCCCAAAAAAAAAGCATTTTTAGAAAAATGTCCGTGTGTGTGTCCGTCTGCCTGTCTGTGTGTGTCTGTGGGCAGCGTAGCTCAAAAATGAAAAGACCGTTAAAAACCAAACTTGGTATTTAGGCTTGGTATCTTCCAAGGTTGCGACACGAATATTTTGAGGAAAATCCTCCACTGTAAAGCACCCTTTACATGGAAAAAATATTGATTTTCTCAAAAATGGCTCTAAAGATTTAATTTAAATATCGTATATTAAAGATATGCACATGACAAATATATATATATTTCTTGAATTTTTTGGGAATAGCATCTGAAGACCTCTTCATTGTGGATGATTTTTGTATCACATAAAGAATAGACAAATACTTACCACAAAAAATGTATAGCTCCTTAAAACACACAATTGTGTTATGATGTCATCTGAGTTCCAATAAAAAAACATTTTTAGAAAAAGGTCCGTGTGTATGTGTATGTGGGGTGCCAGCGTACCTTAAAAAAGAAAATACCGTTATATTCCAAATTGGATATTTAGTATACTCCAAAAATGTATATAACATAAATTGTATGTTTTAATGAGATCTACATATTTGTTAAGTTGGCTTTTGTCTATCTCTTACGGTTTGCCAGCTATGCATAATTCCGTAAAATTCATCCAGAATAAAGTAGTCTTCTGTAGTTATTTCTAGAAAATTCAAGACACATTTTATTTGTCAGGTAAACATCTTTGATCTATGATATTTTAATCAAAATCGTTAGAACCATTATTGAGAAAATCAAAATTTTTGAAAAAATTTCCATGTAAAGGGTAGTTGAGTGTGGGGGGGATTTTATTGAAAAACTTCGTGTCGCATCCTTGGAAGATACCAAACGTAAATACCAAGTTTGGTATTTGAGGGTCTTTTCGTTTTTGAGCTATGCTCTCCACAAACACATGCACACACACGCACACACGGACCTTTTTCTAAAAATGCTTTTTCTTTTATTCAGGGTGACCGAAAACATGTATATACGGTGAAATTTCGGTATCGAATTTATGGGTGTATTACAATACATTCTCTGTACACTATGAACATAGTACGTGTAGAAAAAGTAGTATTTCCCTAGTGTTCAGCAAAAGAATATGGAAAATCGGAGGGACTTACATAACGTTCCCCTTCCACAGTGTAAGCTCCGATAATGTTGTATACTCTATAAGCTTTGTTAGTAAAGAATTGCGAATCGGAAGGGTCAGGTAATTTTTACTTCCTCTACTTCATATAGTAAATAGGGGAAGTATTGAATTACAGAAAAAAAAAATCTGATGTGTTCCATTCACATTACTTTCTCTACATCTCTACAAAAAATTATTTTTAAAAAGTTTATTCTTCTATTTACTTAATACTAATCGAGAAAAAAATTAGTAGAAAGGGTGTTATTATTTGCTTCCTTGTAAATAGAAGGGAAATAAGGGAGTACCATAGGTTAAATGTATAGTCAAATGTTTTAAAAGCTGGTTGCTATGCGACTGAAGTTCCTTTGTTTGTATGGACAGAGATGATAAATGCCTGTACGAGAAAAGTATGTTTTTAAAACAGAATCCAATAACAAGGAAAATCTCAAAAATGATTAGCTCCACGAAAAAAATTTATATAATGTAAATTGTGTGTTTTAACGAGATCTACACTTTTTCTTATGTAAATTTTTGCCTATCCCTTACGGCTTATGAGTTATACAAAATTCCGCAAAATCCATCGAGAATAAAGAGCTCTTCAGAGGCTATTCCCAGAAAATTGAAGATATACATTTTATTTGTCATTAAAATATCTTAAATATAAGACATTTTAATCAAAATCGTTAGAAAATGAAAATTTTCGAATTTTTTTCCAAAGGTAGTTAGGGGGGGGAGATTTTCTTGAAAATCTTCATATCGCATCCTTGGAAGGTATCGAACTCAAATACCAAGTTTGGTATCTAATGGTCTTTTCGTTTTTGATCTATGGTGCTCACAGACACACACAGACAGACAGACAGACAGACTTACTGACAGACACACACACGAACATTTTTCTGAAAAGGCCTTTTTTTTTTTTGGATTCAGGGAGTCTCAAATAGTGTATTTCCGGTGAAATCTTGGTATCGAATTTTGGGTGCAATACAATACCTTCTCTATACACAATGTACATAGTACGTATAGAGAAAGTAAAAAGGTCTTAGGAAAAAGTCCACCTTCACCAAGTTTGGTATTCAACCGACTTCTGACATTGTAGATAGAAATTCGTATATTAAGTAAAATCACAAAAAATCACACATTAAAAATGTACAATACGTTGTATTTGCTCCCTTCATCAGGAAATTAAAAGGATTAAAACACACCGAAACACGTATAAAATGAACACATAAATTATATTTAACTGGGCCAGTTAATAGCAATAGTATATATTATTAATATATTATTAATTATAATTATCAATAAATAATTATCTAATAATGGCCCGTAGAACCCAGAACTTAAAGTGCTCACGAGACTGAAGTCGCCTTCAGGCATGTTATCTCAAAAAGAATTTAAGAAAGCCTTGGTTTTTTGTAAGTCTGTTGGCAAGTTGAATGCTCTACTGGAAATCTCCATGGTTAGAGGAACGCAGAGGGAAAACAAAACATCCACGGCTCAAATCACGACTATGGCATTAAATATTTCAGCTTGATTGCAATTATTGCTATACCGAACATGAGTGAAAGAACAGTTAATCTTGTTTTTACTTTATTTTATCACCAAAATAAATATCAAATAATTGTAAGTCAGTCTTAAGTTTACATGCATCCCGTTAGTCAAAAAGTTCGAGAAAAACTACGCTTTATTTACGTAGGGATAGTAATTACGAATAGCATCTATATCAACGGGAATAATGGGACTCTGATTCAGAAGGCAAACAAAATATGTCTATTCTAGTGGCAACATTTTCTCTATAACCTATATGCAGCCATATAAATGATTAAGGAATTAAAGTATGTGTTTGTTAACAAACTGTTAGTTGACAGAATTATATCAGCCCCGCGGTGTGCCGGAACTTCTCCCGGAGGAGTTTTTCATGACAGTAAATCTACTGGGATTGCGTCAGTTAAGACACTTAAAATTCCTGGTCTGCACCGAGTTTGTCCCCGCGATCTTGGGAACAGAAGGCTATTGCCTAACCAACTTAAGCTACTCAGATCGACATATATTTATGATTGCTGAAGAAGTTTTAAATTCTAGATCAGGCGTCACCAACAGATTGACCTTTGAATAAAGAAATGAGTTCGACGCTCCTGTGAATCCTTACTGTGTACTTCTAGCCCAACTGCGCAGAAAGCAGGAACAGACAATACAGTGTCTATTTGCAATATTTTGCATATGAAGTACCTAATCCGCCTTTTTAGGTTAATAATATTGCATATTAATGATCGTAGAACAATTGTGCTATTATGTCTGTCGAATTATTATTTATATTTCTGATACGTACAAATATATGCTCATAGATTTTATCGTAATCTCTAGTTTTAACATAAATAATTGCAAAAAATAATGACAATTATTATCCTATTAGAATAATAAAACAACAAACTTCCTACATTTGTTGGATAGGTAGAGTCAGAATAAGAAATTCAATGACATAGCCATAGTTGAGAAGTTTAGTGCAGTGTCAGCATATTGCCATGGGAGTTCAAGATTAGAGCAACCGGGGTGGAGACCGGAAGATCCGTGGTTCAAATTCCGGCTAAGGCATTGACTTTTTCAGTCTGACTCTACCTAAATATTTCAATCGCATTTGCATCGTTAATAGTATGAGAATTAATTTGTGATCATAAAGTTCTCATTGTAGAAGTGTACATGAACAGGTATTATGAACAGGTATCTTGGTAATTAATTGATATCGAATAATATTAACTGCTGCGTCCTTCTCCTTGATAACAGGCATATTCATTTCGATGGGATGTGTAATGACGCTGTAAATTATATTTTCTGAGGGCGATACATTAAGATACATTCTATTTTAATTTTATTAAATACGAGTGGACCAGGTATTTGAAATAATTTTGTTGATTTTGAATTATATTAATTTGACTATTTTGGCAGAAATAAGTGTAACAGATTTAGAATCTATAAATATGGTAATAATCATTGTAAGTAGTATAATTTATCGCAAACTAACCACTTATTCCGCTACTTTCTATAAATAAGAAAGATCTCTCCTAAGCACAAAGTGTTGGATTGGCTTCTGTTCCTAAGATTATAAACTGAAACGCGGCATTTTGAACAGACAAAGAGAAAAGATCCCTGCTGTCACGTGTTTACTCGCAGCAGTGCACGGAGCAAGTTTGCTAGCTCTAGCACATCAACCGAGTTAGTGACGCCTGATCTAGATAACTCTCAACTTATTCAGCATGATAAAAATTATGTAATGCAGACACCAAGTGTAACTTTAAAAAAAGCCTGATGTGTTCCATTCATATGACTTTCTCTACATCTCTGCTACAAATTATTGAAAACTTATTCTTCTATTTACTTCATGCTAATTGAGAAAAAATAGCAGAAATTGTCTTATTACTTGTTTCATTAGAGTATAAGAGAAATAAGGGAGTATCTAGGCTAAAGCGATAGTCGAAAGCTGCTTGCTATGTACTTGAAGTTCCTTTGTTTGAATGGACAACAGTTGATAAATTCCCACATAAGAAAAATATAGGCATTTTAAAACTGAAATCAATAACAAAGAACATTTAAAAAGTGATGAACTCTATGAGAAAAATGTATATAACATAAATTGTGTGTTTTAACGAGGTCTACATTTTCTATTCAGTACGGTTTATCTCTTACGGTTTATCAGATAAGCAAAATTCCCAAAATGTATTCAGACTAAAGATGTCTTGAGAGGCTATTCCCAGAAAATTCAAAATATATATTTTATTTGTCATGTAAATATGTTTAATATACATATTTTAATCAAAATCGTTAGAGCCATTTTTGAGCAAAATCAAAATTTTCAAAGGGTAGTTGACGGTGGGGGTATTTTCTTGAAAACCTTCGTGTCACATCCTTGGAAGATACTGAACTTAAATACCAAGTTTGGTATTTAACGGACTTTTCGTTTTTGAGCTATGCCGCTCACAGACACAGACAGACACACACACGGACATTTTTCTAAAAATGTAGCTTTAAAAAAAGGCGTTTAAGTTACAAAATACAATAGCGAAAACAATCATACAAAATCCAACGCATAGTTTCCTAAATCATATTTAAAAATAGGAATATGGTTGTAAAGTGGGTATTTAATTTAATAAATAGCATACCTATCTACCTACCTACCTAAATATGGGCGATGTTCTTTAGGGGCTAATGCAAACAAATAAATTAATCTGCTAACAAAAATATGGAAATTCTCCAAACAATGCTATCACAATAATTGTAGAAATGTGTGTAACATAATAAACATTGGCACATGGTAATGCGTATATTTCGTGTTTTAAGTGTCAAATTATGTGGCTTTGATCAAGATATTAACCAACATACTCCGCCAAAAATGTGTTGTTCTCATAAATATTTCTGATAAAAACGTATATAATAGATTGCCGCTTGCCTTCACATGAATTAATTAACTGACCGTCAGAAACTCGGGCAAAAACATTTGGCGGGACAGGGGCATATTTATTGCAAATTTTCATAGCTATCAGATAAAAACATTTAGTATGCTGGTATATGCGTGTTTAATGTATTACATCATAAAATTTGTGTCTATGCCAAGTGCATTGGATTACACACAAAAACTCCACACAACGACTGCTACATTTCACAGGATTAGGGTTAATTGTCTGAATCAGTAATGGAGAAGTCTTATAATTCAAGAGTTAAAGGAATTAAAAGAAAAAGCATTAGGAAGTATTACATTCCACTCAAAATTGATAAGAATTTTACAGGAAATAGATATTTTACGACTCCTTAAATCCAAAAAGAACATTTAAAAATTTTCCGTGTGTGTGAGTACGAGGATGAATGTTTGTGTGTGCGTGCGTACGTGCGCGCGCAAACGCGTGTGTGTATGTGTGTGTGTGTCCATGAGTCTGTGTATAGCTCAATCCAAACTAAATTTACCGTCTTTCAAGGATATACTATAAAATCCTGTAAGCAATTTGCTCTCTGAATGGAAAATGTTTCCGGTGTTTTCAAATGCTTATTTATTTTCTCAAAAAACGTTAATGTTTTTATTAAAATACTATATATAAGTAAGATGCATTACAAGGGAAGCTATATCTTGATGTTCTAGAAATATTTCGTAAGTTATGGAGAAAATCTTACTAGAAAAAAATGTAAATCTCGTTAAAGTATACGGATTCCCCGAATTCGAGACAGACTTTACTGCCTGAGTCAACCCACTCGATAAGAATGCAGTGTATTAAAAAAATCAGTGCGATAATATGGCTATTGTCTTAACTTTAAATGTATTTACTAATGAATTATCGAAATTAATATCAGCTCCTTGGATAGCTGTTATACGTTTTCTCAGTATAAGGAAGTAGACAACAATATTTACGCTGATTGCGAGCAAGATCGATCGTTTTATCTTCGCAGTAGGATCATATTATCGATTTAATTCAGAATTTTCAGATGTCGAATTTGAATCGTATATACTTTCACAAAATAAATTATATCCTTATAGCACTTCATACTTTATACCATTACTTAATTCAAAGTTGCAAAAATTAAATCAAAATAGCAACATTATTTACAAAATAAATCAAAATTAACGTAGTTCAAAATATTGTCTGAAATTTTATAGTTGAAAGTTTTAAAAGTGCTGTTAATTCAAAACTGACAAAAGTGACAAAAAGTCACTGAATTGCTATCGTACTATAAGAATTCTACACAATCAATCCAAACCAAAATTCCCTATCGTATATGTGGTAAATTATTACTTTCGTTCATAACACGTGATCGTAGAAAGTGACCAATCCAGTACATTGGCGCGCAAAATTCCAACCAATCGTCACTCATTATCTCTGCATTTTAATCGTTTTTATCACACCCGCGTGCAATTGTTTTTCTCAATTTATCGTACCCACGAGCATTTCTTTTCTTTCTGAACTAATGTTCGTCTCATAATGATAGTATCAGTGTTCACTGATATTCCCAGGCATAATGGGATTTTAGGAATATTATTCTTCGTGTCTATAGGATAATTATTGCTACTTTATTCATAAATAGTCTCGTTAAATACAATTTGAGCTACAACTTTTCTCAAGATAAAAGTTGGAGATCTCGTTATATTACTTATGATAATTAGATGAACCAAGAGCGGAATACCAAGTAAATGTACACTATTTATTGTTTCTGTGGTATCCAATGCGAACTATTTTAAGGTGAAAACTTGACGTGTAGATTAATGAAGCACACACTGCGAATGTTATTATTGGAATTTACATAGTGGTGCCGGTAATATCGGCAAGATTGGCAATATTTTGGCTACAATTTGTTCTGCACTTGGTTGAAATGGAATGGCAACCCTAAGTATATGAAGAAAATGACGTCATTGTATTCATTAGAGCAATGTTAGTCGCATTATAACTGTTACCACTTGAGGAAAATGTATATTGCATTAAAATACATGTTTGTGAGCTGCTGTCGCTTCCGATTTAACACAAGTTGCCAACGCTTGGACATGCACGCCGAGACTTACACCGCATATCGGTTGCAGAGTATCGCGGATCTCGTCCGGTGCACGGCACTTTTATGGATATTGCACCTGATAGAGTTTCACTGAAACATAGCCGTATGCACCGATACTTGCAGCATGAAACTTATCGATTAGCATGCATAACTTGTGCGGGCAGCATGCAATCTGCTCGAAGGCTACTAAAAAAATTACTGCAGCGTTAGTTCCGTCTTGAAGAAACATGACACTTTTTAAATATTGGTTGTAAGGAAACAGAAGACTCTTCTCCTAATTATTAAACAGCCTGTCGTACCTGAAATGTTACGAGGAATATCTTAATTAAAAACATACAGGTTATGAACACAATACTAGGAATAGCATTGCGTTTGCTGATAGCTAAACTCTCATTCGGGAAAACTGAACATTCCAATACAAATATTTTTCAAAATATATTTTGTATAATACGAGATAAATTGTACTATTTCAAAACACTGATCCTATAATAAGAATTAAATATTATACTTGCTTTAAAGTTATCGAACCTAAATTATATTTAGTCGAAGAATGGATACTGCTTCTGTTTCCCAATATTGGCAGTGTCAATTCTTTAATTTATCTATTATTTATTGTAGGTAGAAAAAGTATAATATTTCACCCAAGCATTGGATATCAATATTTAAGTGTAGATACACATTCTTTAATAAAAAATTAAACATTATACACTTGCTTTAACGTTATCGAATCTAAGTTATGTTTAGCCGAAGAATGAATACTGCTTCTGTTTCCAAAATTGGCAGCATCAATTCTTTACTTTACCTGACATTTATTGTAGATAGAGAAAGTATAGTATTCCACCTAAACATTGGATATCAATATTTAAGTGACTGTAGGTACATATTCAGAGGCCTACCGGACCAAAGAGAACGTTTTTAGAAAGTTTTGCTGTGTGGTATGTTTGTAAACAGCATACCCTACATGAACAACAGAACTACCAAACTTCAAATTTGTACCAAACATTATTCAAGCTAGCTTGATGCTCCTTTATTTTTTAATTTCTATTAATACAGCTTCAAACACTATAAAATAAGGATCCTACTGAAGTTTAGTGTTGCAGTTTTTCAGCACAGTCTTAGAAGGTGGATAAAGAAATGTAAATAACTTCTTGACATTAAGTACTCTTGTAGGATTAGAGTGTTGACAATGAAACATAAAAACTTTACACTAGTTAATACTTTTTCACGAAAAATTTAATGCTACATAAAACTTAAAATTTGATTATGAATACTATCCAGTGTTTAAAACTTTTAACATTTTGACATTTTTATCTCATAGAGCATTCAAATTTGCATCTATTTTTATCTTTAGTTAATTATTTCTTGGAAAGTCTATACTGCATAAAAACAAGAAAATTAATGTTCTCTTATAATTAGCTTAGAAAACAAATCTGTGAAAAGATTTAACTAAATTGTTCATTATTTGTAGAAGTTTTTAATTTAGGTACTAGAAGGCTTAAGTATGACAAGAATATTTTTTAAAAAAACTCCCCTCCCCAATATCTTTTACGTGGAAAACATTTTCTTTTGTTTTTATTTTTTATTTTTACAAAAATTACTCCAATTATTTTGATGAAAGTAGTATGTGGTTGGTATCTATAAAACTGATAAAATATACATTTGATTTTTCTATGAATAATCTATTAACTAATTTTTATTTGTTATAGTTTTTATAACTAGGAAACCGTAGAAGAAACTCAAAAATGTAGTCCAGGGAAACTATATGATTCACTAAAACAATCAATTCGAATGATGTAATCTCTCTCGTTGCGTAAGCCGTTTTCCAAATATTTTATTACGTATGTTTCAAATGTATGACCTTGCGTCACCTAAGGTAAGATTCTTGAAAATTTCTGATTGCTCTATTTTTTTTTTTTTTTTTTTTTTTCCTTTGTAAAAGGTCGTTAACTATGTATGATATCTGATTCGTTCCTTCAAGTTTCCGATAAAATATTTGAACGATGTTTCCGTAGTTTATATACAACCAAGCACACGTAGATATTGATTACTTTGATGTAATTTACAGAAAAATGTGAATAATTAAAAGCTTGACGTAGATAAAGGAATCACTTCATAATGGCATTTCATTTAAAAAATTAGTTATGCTTTGGACTTTGTAGTGTGTAGGATATCTAACTGACAGCTCCACATTAGATATTTTGCTCAGTTCTGCATTCCTCCCAAAAATTACATATCTAGATTTCACCGCAAATTCGTGTTTTAAGGGCCCCAAAATAAATAAGCAATTTTAGAAACATATCTGTGTATGTATGTGTATTTATGCAGGCGCGCGTGCATTTGAGAAACGCATACGTCAAAACAATAAAGGTGGTGACACGAAGTTTTCAGAAAATTTCTCGCATTCCAAACTGCTCTATACATGTAAGATTTCTCGAAATGTTCGATTTCTTCAGAAATGGCTCTAACGATTTTTTTTTAAATACCTTCTATTAAAGATATTCACATGACAAATAATACATACATACATACATACATACATACATACATACATACATACATACATACAACATACATACATACATACATACATACATACATACATACATACATATAGGTATCTTTATATATCCAGCCATAATCTTCTGGGAATAGTCTCTGAAGCCCTCTTCATTCTGGACCACAATTGCATAAATGGTAATCAGTAAGAGATAGATAAAATCTTATAAGACAAAAAATTTAGATCTCGCTAAAACATACAGTTGTGTGGTGTATATATATATATATATATATATATTTTTTTTTTTTTTTTTTTTTTTTTTTTTAATATCTGTTCACTTGCGTCGAGTATAATTCCCGTTCCAGTTAGTCTCGCGGCTTAATTCGAGTTAATACGCCCCCGTCGTTAAGACCTAGAGTTTCTGAAGAATGAAAGTTTAAGTAATAATTATATGCTCTATATTGAATTTATCCATTTACGAAATATTTTTATTTTAACTTTATATACCTTTCCCTTTTCGCCATTCCTTTCTCTTTTTTTTTTTTTATGTTTCATCCTGGCCATATTAATAGGTCGGATTTCAAAGCCATCTCATAGCAACCAGTTCTTTAAATATTTATCTATCGCTTTAGTCTGAGTTTTCCTTATTTCTATTGAGGCTATAGGAAATTCTCTAATAAAATAATTTCTGCTAATGTTTATCTTTATTAATATAAAATAGATAGAAGAATATATTTTTGTGAGGATAGCTTGTTGCAAAATAGGTAGAGCAAGCTAAGTGAATGTAACGATCAGATTTTTAATCAATTTATAGCAAAATTCATTTTTATATGTTATTAGATTCCCTATCACATACCCATCATACTGTATTCTCCCAAAAATTCAACATCAAAATTTCTCCGAAAATACATGCTTTGAGCTGCTGTATAAATAGGAATAAACACTTTTACATTTCACTTCGCACATAGTACATTTTTCTCCACTTTTTCATAGGACATAGTACATAGGCAGAGAAAGTATTGCATTCCACCAAACATTTTGATACCGAAATATCGTTGAATATACACGTTTTAGGGTCCCCTGAATAAAAACATTTTTAGAAAAGGGTAAGTATGTGGTAATGTGTATGTGAACGTAATTCAAAAAGAAAAGTCGGTTACATACTTGATATTTAAGTTCAACATCTTCCAAGAATTCGACACGATGATTTTCATGAAAGTCCCCACCCCAAACTGTCCTTTACAGGGAACAATTTTCGAAAATGTTGATTTTCTCGAAAATTCCTTCAACGATTTGTCTATTGCCTTTGCCTTATGCACGTTTTAGCAGTATATTAAGGATATTTAATGACATAAAATGTTTATCTTGTACTTCCTGGGAATAGCCTGTGAAGTCCTCTTCATTCTGATTGACTTTTGCATAACTGGTAAACTGTAAATAATAGACAAAAACTTACTACACAAAAATGGAGAACTCGTCAAAACACACTATTAAATGTTAAATACCTGTTTGCTGTAGATCTAACCATTTCCGATATATTACTTTTGCTTTTCTCAAACAAAGAGAAAAGCTCAATACCATCACACAGTGTCCGGTTTTGATGTACATCGCTTTAGTTTATTAGCTTGTACAAGAAAATAATACCACAAAAGGAACGGAATTTCAATACCATCATACAGTTGACGTCTATTAAAGATTTTGAACATCCTTTTCTCGTAGTTTGTTAGCTTGAGCAAGGAAATAATATCGTAATAAAAATTTTTGCTAATGTTTATTCTGATAAACACGAAGTAGATAGAATCATAAGTTTTTGTAAGTGCAATATGGTGCAGCATAGATAGAGAAAGTTATGGGAATATAATACATCAGATTTTTAGAATAACCTAACACATGCTGGTAGCTTTTCATACTAAGGTGTTGGCCGCGCCGTGGCCGAGTAGATAGACCACTCGCCTCTCACCTAGACGGCCCGGATTCAGTCCCAAGTGACCGCATGTGAGATTTATAATGGACAAAGCGGTGCTAGGTTTTTTCCGGCTTCTTCGGCTTCCCCCTCCATCAAGTTCCACCGGTGTTCCATCTTCATTCATGTATCATCAGTGTCATCACCTGCGGTGCTGAAGTAGTAAAAGCGGACGTTAAATACTATAAAAAAAAAAGCACTAGAGTGTTTATACAAAAGGGGGCCCCATTTATGAAGAACAACAAGAAATGATTCAGTAATCTTGAAAACTGAATTATTTTTATGTTTTCTATGTCGATATTTGATATCCCTTAGTGTGTTGAAAGAATTGTAGAACTCAACGGAGCTATATCAAGTTAAAACTTGCCAGTAGAGTACGTCTTGCTATACCAGCGGAGACGGTCACGTTCATGGCGAGGGATAAAGCGAAGATCGCTCTCGTGCGTTCTCCACAGGTGGGCTTTGACTTTAAACAGTCCCATTGAGTTCTGCAATTCCTTTAACGCACCAAGGAGCATCAAATACGGGGCAGTTGGGCCACCTGGTATGTAACAAATCTCCCTTGTGTGTCGACCTCCGTGGTGTAATGTTACCATACCAACCAAATGCCCAGAGTCGTGGGTTCAAACCCGGCGGAAGACGATAAATTTTCTTCGGGCGTAAAAATCCTTAGAATGGCTTCCTTCGGAAGGGAAGTAAAGTCGTTGGTCCCGTATCATAGATTTACGGCACGTAAAAGAAACTTAAGCCTGATACAGAGGCCTCTGAGCAAAATTAATCAGTCTTTCATGCTCATTGTAGAATAGGACGCTGAAAACCACAGCAGTTAAAGAGCGTCCATAAATAAAACTCCATTTTACCAGGTGTGGATTAATTCATTAAATTAAGTTGTTTTTCATGTTGTTGAAGAGCTGTTCATAACGTGAAATAATGTAAATAGGTTGAAACCAAGCGAGATGGCAAAGGCGATTAATTCGGTGGCACGTATTCGGCAGGCCGCGGATTCGAGCCCCGTGACAGGCCAACTTCACCCGAATTTACGGCCCACCATTTCCTGTTCCCATCATTTTCTAATCATCCCCTTCAAAGTTGAAGGAGCAGACGATGGTGTTCATAAGGTTATGGTTGGATGGTGATTTCTGCATTGTTTAAAGGTTATCCTGGCATCGTCTCAGAAACACTCGGTCGGATCCCACCTTTTGGTTTCAGGGCTCCCTCCATGCTGCCCACGGTCATTCGAATCAGGGCCCCTTCGGATCGCTCCTCTCAGCCATCTCTGCCGGGGATAACAAATGGCAAAGGGCTGTGTTCTGCCCCAGAGTCGTATGTGACTAATCCTAATCATAAAGAGGTTGAAATTAAGAACTTATTATCTATATTATCTATATTTTAAATATAGAGTATATAGATAAATATAGATATCATTTGACAACAAGTTCTAGGTTTTGCAGATAAGATTTTGCCAATCATGTAAATGGAAGAGATAGTAATACTTGAAGATTATAATTTATTTATGGGATTCATAGATTAATTTCTGTAATATTGTGAATAAACACTAGACATTTGTTTGTTTTATTTCTCGTAATATTTGTTTTTATAAATTTAATCGCTTTGATACCAAGACCTGCTTTTTCAATATTGCTACTTTAACTGGCAATGCTATTGCAAAATGTTATGTCATTTTCCCAATACAACAATAGCATTAACATTTTGGTTTGCTAAACTGTTGCACATCAGGCATTTAATGATTAGAGATGATCAGCAAAAATGAATGTGAGTCAAAAGAAGAAACGTTGGCATTTTTATTACAGAAGTCATATTCGCATTTTCGTGTCTTAATACATTCATGTAATGTATATTAGCAATTCTTATTAGTCATTTGTAAAATTTACTTGTTTTTACCTTATACAGAAATAATATACTATTAGTAAAATAATAGATGAGCATAATTGATAATGTAAAAGTATACCGCTATTTCATTCTACTACAGAATATTTTGCTAGTTATAATGGAAACTGAATCATAAGCAACAATATGTCAATAAGCTGGAAACTCCAAATTTCAAAGCAAATTCGCTGTTTTAAGCATATTTTTCATATCATTCTCTTCAAATCAATATAACTTTAAAGGAGTTAAGGGTTCTACACAAACAACTATTAACAAATCTAGAATATACCACTTCGCTTAAAGTTATAGTTAATGAAGGCAATACGGATTTCCATTCAAAAGCATTCCCAAGCTAAACTGAGAAATACAACTCTGATGTGTTACTTTCATATGCGTTTCTCTATCTTTATTGTTTATTAATGCATGTATAAATTATTCTTCCGAGAGCTTATTTATGTGTCTATTTAATTTTAGTCGAAATTTTGCAGAAATAGTCAAATTACACATTTTGTTATAGAAAAGAAGGAATAGTCAAACTTTAAGAACTTGACAAAGTATGTATCCATACATGTTCTTGCCATGCAATCGCGAGAAATAACTGAATGTTAAGAGCACTTCAATAGAACGGCAAAGATATTGAAAAAATCGAAGCATACGAGTATATGATGCCATAAAAATATTTAAAATAAATTGTGCATTTATACAGATCTAATTTATTTTGGAGAGACAAGGTGTTTTTGTCTCTTTATCAGTTATATAAGAACTTGAAGAGAACTTGGCAGGCTATTTCCCGAAAATTGAAAATCAAATAAAAATTTAGAAAATATTTCGTGTAAAGGTTAATTTGAGATAGGGAATTTTCCCGAAGATACAAAACTGAAATACCAAGCTAAGTATTTAAAACTTGACGTTTTTGAGTTATGCTATTCTTACACATACATACACACTCACACACTGATAGACGCACATAAAAACATACGAGTCTTGTTCTAAAAAGCCTTTTCTGGATTCCTGCGAAGCCTCAAACATACTGGCGAACTGTCTATATGTAATTTTTGGGTGGAATTCACTATATTTTCTGCCTATGTGCATGGAAGAGAAAGTAAAATTAGTTATTAGCCGGAAAAACTGGTGTATTGATAAAATTATGGCAAAACTTCAGTAACTTTAGCACGAATGTAAAGGCTGTGAAATTAAAAAGATACAATAACCGAAAATATGTTAATGGCAAATAAGTGTGAAGCATATCAGGAAACACAATACTTAGGAAGCTAGCTAATTGTTAAAATCCTTTTTTATGTTTGTTACATAAAATATCTCCCAGTCAACTATCTAAAGGCTTAAGGAGGATCGTCTATAGCTCGCATTCAGGAGGCTTCCGGTTCAGATTCCTTGTACCAACCAACCTGCTTTGGTTTCCCGTTACACAAATACTAGTTTGGAAATTCAGAACTAGTAATGTATGATTGTATCTAGAGAATAAAAAGCACAGCGACAAAATATCTGAGACGGCTACGCAACAAAGGTCATCTATCAACATCTCACTAGGGCAAATTGTACAGAAAGGCCTTGTGTCCGGGAAACACTGACTACGTATATGGTTTCATGGTTAAAGCTGCTGCTCGCTAAATGGTCTAGCTTTGGGGTTACGTGGAGCAGAGAATCGCAGGTTCGAGTCCCGCCTTCGGCATGAATGTTTATGCTTGTAAATGTGTACATGTATGCGTATTTTTTAGTAAAAAGAAAACTTCAAACAAATACGAAAACAATAGAAATGTAGAGGAAATGTTGTGGCAGGGGGGCGGATATCAATGTTTAAAAAAGGAAAGATTCGACAATGGTGGAAGACACCTCACTCACTGAACCCTGTTTAGATCTATTGCCGTTACTTATTAGGAGGAAGGTATGAAGTGAGGGAACCACATGAGGCAACAGCTCGGCAGTATATAAATCACACGGCCACGCGGAAGTCTCTAACATAGGGCTGAAAAGTTCTCCAAGTTCATGCCGGAGCCAAAATCCGCCATGCAGCCGCCAGCATGGTGTGTACATAGTCGGGTGTGTACATAGTCCCTATCCTCAAGGGGACAGCGACCTCAACGCCGCCTCAACGCCGAGAACATCATTCAAATTGCACTTGCATTCTGGCGCCATCTGCTAGTACTGCTGTACACCACGAGCCTAGAAGCAAGGCTGAAAAATGATAAGGAAAAGCAATGATGAAAAGAAAGTCACGGAGAATAAGCATTCGCCTAAGTAAGCGCTTATACTGACTCAACACTCCATGTCTTACAGATGACTTCAACACCATCCCGCCGTTGGAAGCTGAATTTCCAAACCGCATTCACCACCACGGAAGAGCCCCCTTCGCAGTCTTCGCCGACACTTACAACCGGTTGGAATGAAATAAAGATAAAATTGACAGGAAGTTCCAGGAATAAAGAAATATCCTAAGAATTTGCCTAGTTATTTGAGAAAGCCCCGAAAAATCACATGGGTCAGAGAGGTCGACGCGGGAATTGAACCCTCGATCTCCAGTCCTGCCAGTAACAGACGCCTGGGGTATTTTCTTCAAGTTGCTGCATAGCAGCATTCATGACTTAAATGACATAAGCTAGGATTGGAACGGAGGTGGACACCTCGCACACCGTAACACACGGATTATAGTGAAGCAGTCGTAGGTTACTCTAGGCTTTAGGATGATAATAGCCAAATCAATTATGTTTTAATTTTTTGCCCATAATATTTAAGATAGCTGTAAGTATCATATCAGATTTGATATCAAATTTAGCTAAGAAAACATTCAAATTACGAGAAAATGACGTCTTTTGGCATTTCAGACCAGAATTCAGTATTCGCTAAATACACAAAATATGTAATTTTCATTTGAGTACGAAATCAAGAGTTAAGTGGAAAATGGTAGCCTCTCGAGTAACACTGCATTAAGGCTGATAACATCAAATGCAAAACTGCAAACAATTTAAAGATTATCGATTTAATTGGAAGGGCGATGAGCCGGTAGCAACGTAAGATAAGGCAAACATGATGGTAATTCATTATCCAATTGGGCGGGCGGTGCTGGAACCCCGCGCCCCTCTTACTGGGCGCACAAACCAGTAATTAGGCCCGAAGCCAGGTGCTACTGCCGCTGCCCAATAAATTCTCCCCTGCAAGACAGCATTTTTAACGCTTGCTCAGGACGACTTATAAGCTCTAACATAATTCTGTTTATCCCCTCTTTTTTCAGACTCTAAGGTAAAAAGTTATAACCAATTTTATTGCAATTACCTTACTCAGAAATTAGCTCGTAACACTAAGGTGCTCAGAAGTGTTGCACTCGATATTAAAGATTTCGAAGTGAAAATTTCGCCCACATGTTTGAGTTCCCGTTTGTGTGCTATGTTTGCCTCCTTGTTTATCTATGAACAGCATAACATTATATTTTATTACCCCCTACTTCATCTACCTACATTATAGATATCCGTTATACTATGAGAGTTGCAAAACAAAAATCTGATGTGTTCCATTCATATCACTTTCTCTAGCTGTTCCACAAACAAACCTTCATTACAAAAAGATTATTCTTTTATACCCGTCATGCTAATCAAAAAAAAAAAAAAAAAAAAAAAAAAAAACATTAGCAAACATTGTCTTATTACTTGCTTACTTGTATTTGAAACGGAAATAATGGAATACACTAGGCTAAAATGATAGTCAAATCTTTTAAAAGCTCATCGCTATTTGAAACAACTCAAATTCGGTTGTTTTGTATTCCCGGGATAAAACGAAAGAGATGAAATGAAAGTTTGCTTCCCGCTGGACATAATTTAAAGAAGTTTAAAATTAAAGTAAATAACAAATAATAACTCGGAAATGTATATAACAAACTCTGCGTTTTAAAGATATCTATATCTTTGTGTAGTATTTTGCCTATTTCTTGCAGTTTACCAGTTGGACAAAAGTAATTTAGAATGAAGAGATCTTCCGAGGCTATTCGCAGAAAATTCAATATATGCATTTATTTTTTCATGAAAATAACTTAAACGTATGGTATGTTAATTAAAATCGTTAGTCATTTTTGAGAAAATGACAGTTTTCGAAAAATATTCTCTGTAAAGGGTAAGTTGAAGTTGGGGGCATTTTCCCGAAAATCTTCATGTCACATCCTTGGAAGATACTGAACTTAGATACCAAATTTAGTGTTTAACCGAATTTTCATTTTTGAGCTATGCTTACCACCAACATACACACACGGACCTTTTCTAAAAATGCTTCCTTTGGATTCAGGGAACACTAAAATATGCATTTCCGGTGAAACCTCGGTGTAGAATTTTTGGGTGGAATGCAATACCTTTTCTAGCTATTATCTACATACAACTTACATACGTGCTAGAGAAAATAAAAATCTAAAATGATCCATTCATGCGACTTTATCTATTCTGTAACAGTTGCTTATAAAAGATTATTCTTCTATCTTCTTTATGCTAAACAAGCTAAACATTAGTAGAAATAGACTTATTACCTATTGCTTTATAAGTAGACAGAAAATAAGGGGAATGCACTACACTATATATATACACTAAGCTAAATATACAGTCAAAAGTTCATATTTAGGATTCTTCCTGCAATTATCTTCTTTTGTCGGTGGTGTGAAAAGCAAAGTATAAACATAGCCAAGGTGTTAAATCATGGGCAGCATTTTTATGTTAGCGCCATATATTAGACAACATTACAAGACTGCAGAGATCAGAAAGTCCATGTAAGTGGTAGAGAAAGTCAAAATAAGAATATAACTACGCTGTTGTACATTAATAGTGTTTTAATCATTACTTTAATAGTAGGTTATATAGATTAATTCGTGCTTTTCTGTAAATAAATAAAATAAAATAAATATTTGATCCAATGTCGTAATTTCATTTTGTTATAGCTCCAGTTCCGTATGTCAACCAGAAAAGCGTTCTAAAGTGCAAATAAAGCCTAAAGTTCTCACGTTTCGCTTGGATATAGAGTGATGGGACCACCGCATTGATCTAGAAGCCGTATCGCTGCTTCGGTTCTCACCTTGAGGGACGGGATTTGATTCCTACCTGGATAAGCATGCTGCTCTTTTTTCTTTCCAGTTCAACTGCTAAACGTTACATTGCTTACTCAGGCTGCACCTGAAGCCGTTTCTGTCAGATCGCTCTTCATCTTTCATTATTCCCCACAGCTAATCCGAAGGTTCCCCTTGGAAGGAGAGTTTTAGTCGTTTGAGTCCATTAAGTAACATTTAAAGAAGAGGCTTTTATCTTACTTCTTAAAAACAGCCAAACTGGATTCTCCTAAGAGACGAGAATAGGATAGCTTCAGTACCTCCCATCCACTGAAAATGTGAAAATTGCTCCAGTTATTACAAAGTTACACAAAAGGTATTCTGAATTTAGAGGACATCACAGAATATTACCAGAAAATTCAACAAATGTATGTAACATGTGCTTATCTTAAATTTATGTTATTTTTAACAAAATCTCAAAATCTCTTTGAGAAAATAGAAAACGTATTGCCTATTGCCAATGGTGTTAATTCATGTACTGATGTCGTTCAAATATATTCGTATCTTCAACTTGTAAACATTAGATCACACACACTCACTTCCAGACTCTGGAAAGGACACCCCCAGCCGCAAACCCCATTGCTTGCATTTGCCTTTGAGGTATTCTGCACCTTTCAGAGTAGTAATACCAATTACTATTTTGCACTATCAATCCAGTCATGTTTCATCTATCAGTGGATCTTTCCTCTCCAAGTTGCCCCGTGGTGTAATGATTAGCATGTAAACTTCATATACCCAAGGTCGCGGGTCCAAACCCGGCGGAGGACAATGGATTTCTTTGGGTGTAAAAAGTCTTAGCATGGCTTCCTTCGGAAGGGAAGTAAAGCCGTTGGTCTCCTGTCGCAGATTTACGGAACGCAAAAGAATCTCAATCCTGATAAAGAGACCTCTGATCAAAATTAAGCGGTCTTTCACGCCCAGTACAGAATGGGACGACGCTGAGAACCACAGCAATTAAAGAGCGTCCATTAATAGAATGCCATTTCATTTTTTCAAGTTGCTCTTGGACTGCCCCGCTTACTTCTACCGCCAGGTGACCTCTGTAAAAATGTTTTGGGCCACCTATTCTCATTCCATTCTTCTAACATGGCCATACCACTGAACAGCTTTCGACTTTTTCCACTACTGTCTCCTCCACGTCAGTCACCTGTCTCACGTCTTTATTTTTCTATCTTGGTAACCCTAGTTCTCCGCCTTATTCCGTCCATCTCTACTACTAAGATCTTAAATTTTTTTACTCTACAAGATTTTTATCCTGTACCAAAGTCTGTCTTTCAGCGCCATAGTCATTATGCATATTTAAAAATCCCCTTCTTTGTAAGGTTTGCCATATTTCTATTTCACAATTCTCCACCCAACATTCTTATGCTTGGACTAACTTACTATTTACATCAGCTTTATATCCCCTATATGTCAGTAACTGATTCCAAACATTTAAAATGTTTTTACAGCTATAAATTCCTGGAACAGGGCGATATTTCTTCTACTTCCTCCTCCTACATGGTATTCAGTTTTTCTCCATATTTATATTCAGCCTTTCTGTTTCCAAAGCGTCCAAAAGTTTTTTCAGCATTTATTTCGTATCATCACAACTCTGAGCTATTACCACTTGATCATTTGCGAACAGTAATGAATACACTCTCCCATCTTGAATTGGTAATCCCATACCTTTACAAGATCGATTCCGCTGTTCCAGTACCTACTGGTAAATACTTTAAATATGGTAGGGACATGCTACAACAGGATATAGAATTTAAATACTTAATTTGATATCCATCAAATTAAGCTGAAACAGACACGCATACACGCACGCATACGCATACACATACACATGCTAATATCTTTTAATCTATTATGAGGTCAGTCTCAAGAATAGTGCATCCTACGCATATGTGATGTCTCCATAGAGAGCGCTGCCACCGGTGCTCCATCTTCATCCATCTATCATCAATAGCATCGCTCGCGATGCCATAGTAGTAAAAGCGAGCGTTAAACACTATCCAAAAAAATCCACAGAAACACTCTTATCTCCGTAGCATTATTCCGGAAAAAAATCATTTCAATTCACAAAGCAGGCTCTAATAATTACATGAGCAAAACATTATTTTCATTATTTTTATAGAATTCGTTTTAAATAAGTCTGTTTCGAAAAGTCATACCAATGAATGCCTTTGTTCAACATCTCATGTTTTCATACTCTTTAGATTATAACAGCATTTAATAAGTTCCTTTTTCTTTTGCTTGTTTTAGATCCACCAAAATGCTCGCTAGTTTTACATATCATCGCTTCCACACAGCAGAGAAGGAAGAGGTCCGAAGATATCTGGAACTGGTTCACTGTAATTAACATAAAATAGGATACACCAGTTTTCACAGCTAATATATAGCTCATACTGGTAGAAAGAATGTAAACGTGCATTTGATTTATCTGAACCTATGTTATCATATATTTTATGTATTAAATCAAACTTCTTGGCGCATCTGCCCTAGACTAATCAGAATTCACACCTCACTGTATTCCCTATCTAATCTCATGTAGGATATTATTTGTAAATAACATTTAGCGGTGGGATGGCATGGCATAGAATAAATAGGGTGGATGGGATGCAATGATATGCAGTAGGATGAGATAGAATGGAATGCAATGCTGGGAGGATATAGGATGAGATGGAATTGGATAGCATGAAATTGGATGCGATGCGTTAGGATGAAAGGGAGTACATACTAGGGTCGGCTAATAAGTCCCGATCCTCACACAGATATAGCGCCACTAGACCAGTTAGACGGTAGCATTGTATAATTTAGTTATAGACTAAATTGTATCCATAGTTACAGGCCAATAGCTTGTTTAGTTTTCGAATGACAGCATTTTAAGCAAGACAACTTCAGAGTTTTCACGAAAATGGAGGACTTGGAAAAATGAGCAGTGGCTAAATACTTCCATTTGAAAGGCTTAACGATTAAAGAAATAAAGGAGGAAATGGACAGTACATTGAAAGACCCTGCCCATTCATATTCAATGATTAAAAAAAAGGTGGGTTGCAGAGTTTAAAATGGGACGTTCGAGCACGAGGGATGAGCCTCGCTCTGGACGCTCTGTAGAATTGACAACTCCAGAAATCATTGAAAAAATTCATTAAATTCGTTTAGTACTGGAAAACCGTAGATCAAAATTGTTTCAGATAGCAGAGGCCGTAAACATATCAAAAGAACATGCAGGTAATATTTGGGTTTTCACAAAGTCTGCAAGATGGGTACCGTGTTCCTTGACACCTGATCAAAGGTTGCAAAGAAAAAATGTTTTTGTTAAGAACGTGCAGTTCTACCGTAAGAATCCCAGTGAATTTTTGAGATGGCTAATTATCATGGATAAAACTTGGACACATCACTACACTCCAAAAAGTAAATTAAGTCACAACAGTGAATTGTGCCAGGTGAACCGACTCCAAAAGAGGCAAATTCAATTTTTTCAGCTAACAAGATTATGGCGAATGTTTTCTGGGATGAACAGGGAAATATTTTATTGATTACTTGGAAAAGGGTAAAAGTATCACTGGTGACTACTTCCAAAGCTTACTGCAACGTTTGAGTGATGAGTTGAAAAGAAAGAGACCTCATTTGGCAAAACAAAACAAAAAATTGTTTCATCACGACAATGCTCGATGCCGGTCCCCAAGGCCGCGCTCGCCAAGGCGTCCCACTTTGGTGCTTCGTAGCGCTGGGGATCGTGGGTTCGAGTCCCGCCTTGTGCATGGGTGTTATATGTTTGTGTTTATGTGTGTGTTGTAAAAGTAGGAAAACAGCAATCCAGTAATAATACAGAAAAACAAGGTAAAAATGAAAATAAAATTAAATAAAAAAAAAGTAGGGCATACAGTGCCGGAATCCCGATCAGACTCCGGTATTTAAAAGAAAAAAATGCTCTGGTCCATAGTTCAATCATTGCAATGGGACAAATGTACGAATTAAAGTTGGAATTGCTTGAAAATCCACCCCATTCGCCAGATCTAAATCCAGTGACTACCACTTGTTCCCAAACGTAAAAAATGTCCTGGAGGACGAAGATTTCATAGTTACGAGGTCATTGATGCGGTAAACAGCTATTTTGAGGACCTTGATAAAGCGCACTACAGAGATGATTTAATTAAATTAGAACACCGATATTCAAATGTATTAGTTAGTCTCTCTGGAGATTATGTTTAGAAATAAATAAAAAAAATTTAAATGCCGTTTTCATTATCAGTTGACCCTCGTAAGACAGAATAAGGTGAGATGAGATGGAGTGGGCCAGCATCCCTACACCAGCAATATCCACACACGTCCTCTGTAAGTCTGCAGGAATCATAGAGCATCAAAAAGTATTTCTTCTTTTTACTTTCTCTGCACGTACTATGTACACCCGTGGACCAAAAAGAAAAAAAAGAAAAAAAAAGTAATGTCTGGAACGCCAAATAGTCTAAGTTCTACACGGCACAGCGCCAGTTAAACACCAACCACGACGACTTACAAGAATATTACCAAAACTCAAACTACACTTTAGATAGAACATTTTTAGAAATTTTCGAATTTCTAAAAAATGTTTAATATTCCACACATTTAGGATATTTACATGGAAAATAATCGCTATATATAATTCCTTGTGAATATCCTCTGAAGTCTTCATTCTGAATGACTTACGCATAATTGGCAAACCATAAGAGATAGATAAAAACTTTCCACCACAAAACATGTAGATCTCGTTAAAACAGATTTAGTTTGCCATTTACATTTTTATAGAGCTAAGATAAAATACAATGTTCGGATATCCTTATGATTTGTTGGGTAAATTATTCCAAATCCTGGGAGAATTAAAATAAACGTAATATGCATGCAATAACTATTAATAAAGCATTTTAATATAAGCGCATTGTGTACCTTTCAGAGAGATTCACTTTAATGTTTTAACTTAAGATACGTATACTTTTCTATCATCCATTTCATATATATCTATTTCCTTTGATTCCTGGCCATGAAAAGACATACAAATTTCAATGAACAATCGCATTATGACAGCTTTTAAACATTTGAGTGTCGGTTTAGCTTAGTGTATGCTGCCTTATTTTCCTTCTGCTGAAGGAACTAAGTAATTAGACGATATCTGGCAACGTTTATCTTGATCAGCATTTTGTAGGTAAAAGAATTATGTTTTGTAGCAGTTGTTTCTTTGCAGGTCAAGTAGAGAGTCATGTAATACAACACATAACACATCAGATTTTTGGGAATGCCATTCCCAATTGATGTGCTTAGGTTTGCTCAAGCAAATTGCTGTTGAATTATACTTATGGCTTTATCATACCAATTTTTTTTTTCACTGAAAGGCAGTGCAGTGAGTATGTAAGAATTTAGTTGCTACATATATCCTTTAATCTACCCCTATTCCTTATAACTATTACTTTCTCTATACGTACTATGTACATAGTGTATAAAGAAGGTATTCCACTCCATCCAAAAATACGATACCGAAATTTCACCGGAAATATATGTTATAGGGTCCCCTTTGTCTAAAAAAAGAATTTTCGGAAAAAGTTCCATGTGTGTGTATGTGCGTGTGTCCGTGTATCCGTATGTCCGTGTGCCTGTGAACACGATAACTCAAAAAAGAAAAGACGGTAGAACACCAAACTTGATATTTAAGTTTAGTATCTTCCAGGGATGCGACACGAAGATTTTGAGAAAAATCACCCCACCCCAAACTACCCTTTACATGGAACTTTTTTCGAAAATTTTGATTTTTGCAAAATTGGATCTAACGATTTTGATTAAAATATCATATATTAAAGATATTTACCTGACAAACAAAATATATATCTTGAATTTTCTGAGAATAACCTCTGGGGACTACTTTATTCTGAACGAATTTTACGAAATTTTGCGTAACTGCTAAACCAAAAGAGTTGGACAAAAACTTATCACATAAAAATGTAGAGCACGTTAAGACCAATTATATTATATATATTTTTTTCGTAGAGTTGATAGTTTTTTAGATATTCCTTATTTTTGGTTTCATCGTTAAAAACTTACGCTATTCTCAAACAGGAATTTGTCAACTTCTGTCCATACAAACAAAGGAACTTCAGTTACATAGCAACCAGCTTTTGACTATCACTTTAATCTATGGTACTCACTTATTTCACTTCTACGTACAAGGAAGCAAGTAATAAGACTATTTCTGCTATTCTTTCTAGATTAGCATGAAGTAAATAGAAGTATAACATTTTTAACAATAATTTATTGCAGAGATGTAGAGAAAGTCATGTGAATGGATCACATCAGATTTTTTTTTAAGTTTGCACCTGGCAACGAAAGTGAGTCACGAAAACATTCGTGTGGGCTGCTTCTGGCTTCTATGTCCAGAGGCTCAGGATGGAATTCCCTAAAGTAGGAGAATCTTTTGTTGATTAGAATTATTTACTACTGTGCATAGAGATCAGATGCATAACAACGCATTTCAGTGTTAAACTGAAGCTACTCGTATTAACTAAATATCTTTGCAACGTACAGGATTAACTGCGGAATGGATAACGATCAGATGTAGAACAGTGTATTTTAGTGTTAAACTGCATCTATTTACCAATTATTTTATGAACATTAATGATAAACTGCGGAAAGGCATAGAGATCAGATGCAGAATAATGTATTTTAGTGTTAAGCCGGAGTTATTTACCAAATATTTTACAAATATAAAGGAATAACTGCGGAATAACAGTCTTTCTACCCTAACACTAATAAAAGAGTATATGTCCTATGTAATCATAAAATGGCTGGCCCTATAAGTCAGTCGGTAGAGCACCTGTGTACTGTTCGGGAGGTTGAAGTTTTGTTTCCCGTCTGGGGATGCGAATTTTTCGCTAGCCAAAATTATTTCCTATCCTCCCCAGAGTCTGAATGAGTGTGAACGTGTGTGTTAACGTGTGTGTGATCTAATGTATAAAATCCAAAGTACAACAAACCCAATAACAATGATATACGATTGGCAAAAAGTCCCAACGGTAAAAAATGGCAAATATGACCATTGCAGTTAAAGGAAGGTGATAAACGAAATTGAAAAGAAAAATTTTAATAACTAATAATGAGCTCAGTCATTTTTACTTCCTCTACACGAACTATGTACATAGGGTATAGAGAAGGTATTGCATTCTGCCCCAAAATTCGATTTTGAGATTTCACCGAAAATACATACATTGTGTCAAAAAAAAGCATTTTTAGAAAAAGATCCGTGTGTCCGTATATCTGTGAACACGATAACTCAAGAACGGAAAGTCGGTAAAATACCAAACATGGTATTTAAGTTTAGTATCTTCCAAGGATGCGACACGAAAATTTTGAGGAAAATCCCCCTACCCCAAATTACCCTCCTCACGGAAAAAAGTTCAAAAATGTTTGATTTTCTAAAAAAGCTTCTAAAAATTTTGATTAAAATGCCATATATTAAAGAAATTTATAATGCAAATAAAATGTATATCTTGAATTTTCTGAAAATAGCCTCTATAGAGACCTCTGTATTCTGAATGATTTTTGCTGCATTTTGCGTTACTGGTAAACCGCAAGAGATAGACAAAAACGTACTACACAAAATATAGATGACAATAAAACACACAATTTATTCATATACGTTTTTTCTTGGAAATTACCATTTCTGAGATATCTTTGTTGTTTATTTCAGATTTACAATACTTAAACTTTTCTCACACGGAAAGTTGTAAACTCCTGACACTATATAAAAACGGGTTTCAATCTCGTAGCAACCAGCTTTTAAAAGATTGATAATCACTTTAGCCTAATGTGTTCCCTTATTTCTCTTCTACTTACAAGGAAGCAAGTAATAAAGACAATTCATGCTAAAGTTTATTCCGATTATCATAAAGTAGATGGAAGAATATGCTTTTAACAAAAATTTGTTACAGCGATGTAGAGAAAGTCATGTAAATGGAACACATAAGATTTTTAGGTAAAACGTACACACACAGCCCTGCGTGTATGTAGAAGGTTTTAAAATGTGAAACTTGTCTTAAGATAGTGCGTTATACGCGATAAATATAAATCTTAAGTCACATAAAGGAAAAAAAACCTTTGGGTTTGATGCACCACAGCAGCAGCTTGCAGTTGCGAGCCCATGGGGATAGGTGACGTCAGAGACGAAGGCGGAATAGCTACACTCACTGCCCGCTCTCGTCTGGTGAGATTACGGCTCTCGCATCCTGTGTTTTATGTTATCTGTTGAAAAAACGTTACTTTGTCTGCGCTCTCTAGTAATAAATGGCGTGAACTGACGTTTAGTGAGATTTAAAACCAAAATATTTAAAATACTACGGGTGAGCTATATCCTTCTTCATTAATTGGAACAAAGGAAACCCAGTCAGAATATCGGTACAAGATGCACGTTCCTTCTAGACAAATAACCTTTAGCGCGGATACAGGTCAGCAAATATTTTTTTTACACTAACAAACATGATTACATTTCGAGAATATACAACGTGTAGTTGACTACAAAGTGTTTATGTGCTTTATGCCGTTGAAATGTTTTAACGAGAAATATTAGTTATCAATGAAAATGTGAGCAATTCAGAAGTACAAGATAAGGGAGAAATATTGGGACATAAGTGCAAAGTATAATGTAAGCAGCAACCAAGGTTGAGAGTGAATATGCGTTACTGACATCACTGGAAGTGTGATATTTGCTTTGTACAGACTGTACTACTACAGCGCAGAGACATAAGAATAACGTAAACAACATTTGACTGCCGTTCCTGCTTCTGTGTACCAATGCTCCTAAAGGTAAGTGGCTCGCATCTAACTCTCATTTAAAAATGTCATTCGTCAAGAATGACGTGCGACCTATATGAAGATTTGCGAACCACATGAGGCACGATATAAGAACAAGGCATAATTTGAATTGTAGTGATGTATAGGATGGCAGTAATGATAATGATTTCGAAACTGAACTACAGGTTTATGTACTGACGTAAGATTATCGGAACAGCAATGGCGTAATGGTAGAGAGGCTAGCTTAATAGGTTGTTCCATTATTAACGCATGAAGTAAGTAACTGTGCTGCAAATTGTCTCTGAATTAATTCGGTATTCGAAGTGTATGGCAATAAGGTGGCATACGATAGTTTCCTTGATAAATAAAGCGGCATTACTCGTGCGGTTTCGTCAGTGGCGGGAGATCGCGGATTTGATCCCCGTGGCCGTCCTACCTGATCCTTGGGTTTTTTCGGGGTTTTCCCTAGGTGGCTAGGCGAATGCTGAGTATGCTTCTTTCATCGCCCCAGTTTCCTATCCCTCAATTTCGTTTCCATTGCCATTTCATTCATCCTTCATCCTTGGTTTCTTTCAGGGTTGGAAGTGCCGGCAATGGTGTTCGGTGCAATGTAGCAGGTAAAAAGGATGTTCAAAGTTACTATCGCCATCCCCGACTTCGGGTGGTTGCGGGCATGAGGACTACACCTTGCGGAGGCATTGGACTCTAGGTGGTGCAGGGGTCCCGTTCTGCCATTCCGACGTCGGGGTGCTTTAATTTGGAAAGTGTAAGAACCCTGTCATTGCTATGACATCGCTCCTGGTTCCGAGTATCCTCTTACATCATCTCTCGGTGTCGAGCCTCCCGACCGATTCCTATCCTATCCTTTCCTCCCTTGAGAGAAAACATGTGAGCAATCTTAACTGCGACAGACTATGATTGGTAACACTAACCGAATGTCTTTAAAGATACTATCTTGGAGTTAAAGCAGGATTTTTACTCTGGATATTGAACGTAAGACTTAACCTGGTAGGTTTAGAGATATGACAGATAGTAAATAACATTTAAAGTTGTATAATTAAATAATGTAATTTAGTTCCAATTTCATACATTGTACTCACACGGGCACACGCACACTTAAGAACCAGCTAATCTTGGCTGCAGGCTATTCTTGGGACCTCTAAAATCGAAATTTATGGAGCGGTTTTGGTCTCTTTCGTCGCACTTTGATATAGCAGTCAATTTGGATAAGAAAGCGTGATGAGCATTAGTGACACGGGGCAGATTCGTGTTACTCAACATCTTGGGTGGCCTGCATGTTACCCATTTACGTAAAATATGTTTTCACCACACGCGATCATGTAACACTACTTAATACTAATCTTGTTGCTGCTCTTGAAATTCTTTTTATGTCACTTAGATCTGGCTGGACCTGTCCAAACGCTCGTTTCTTTACAAATATGGTGTGATTATCCAGCAAATAAATTTACCGAGCTATAATTTTTTGTCGCCTTATGCCTTTAAATTGGTAATTTATTTGGTCCTTGAGACAGAAATAGCTGTTGGGCTTTCGCCATATCTTAAGAGATAGCGCTGTGATCGACCACTAGTCAACCATTCTTTGTTTTTGGTGGCCATAATTGCATGAAAATCGTATGAAGAGAAAGAATATTCAGTAACATAGAAACATTATTATTATATTATTATTGTCACCATATTATTATTAATAATACTGTAGTATTATTCGGACATATCAGAAGAATGCTAGAAAAAATACACAGAAATTGGATAAGTAGAGTCACACTGAAAAATTCAATGTCATTAAACCACGGATTTCTCATTCTCCATCCGGTTACTCAAAACACAATTAACACTGAATGATCCGATAGTTGATTAAACTATGAAGCCTGAGATTTTAAGTGCTTAAGATATTCAAAGTCACCATTGGGTATGTATCTCAAAATGATTTGAGGTCTGCGTAGTTTACCAGGAAAATGGGAGGCAGAAGAGGAATTCAATGGCATGTCAGTATGTTGCTTTAGTAGCTCAGTGGTTAGAATAATAATAATAGTAATAATAATGATATTATTATTATTGACAAAGAGCATGATATATAAATCTTACATAAACCTTTCTATGATGTAATGTTCAAAAACTCAACTATATCAATTACCAGGTAATGCAAAACAAATCTCTTAAAATCTTATATCTACTTCCCTGAATGATTAATCCTACTCATTAATTCTCACTCATAGAAGCTATGCCACGTCAAAATGTTTAACATTTTTCTTTGTCAAATTGCTTTATCAGATTCAAAATAATATATTTTGTATATTTTGTGTTTACTTTATAGAAACATTTGCATAAATGCAACACAAGAGGCAGATAGCTTGGATAGCTGCACTAAAGAGTTAACAAAATATGGACCCAAAGTAGTTTTAATCATAATGATCTATAATTCAATCAATTTTCAAATTATTTAAAATGAATCTCACCCCTTAATAAACTCAAAAAAAAAAAAAAGTTCAATTTTACTTGGCAAGCTATTCGTATAATGAGGTTTAGAGTTAATTGCCATTCAGAGCTGCTGGTTGATATTGTTTAATTTTAAGGTAAATATAACTTATTACTTTCTCTACAAGTAATATATACATAGTGTATAGAAAAGTTATTGTAATGCACCCAAAAATTTTTATACCATAGCATTTTTGGAAAAAGGTCCGTGTGTGTCTGTGGCCAGCATAGCTCAAAAATGAAAAGTCCATTAAACACCAAAGTTGGTAAATAAGTTCAGTATCTTTCAAGGATGCCACACTAAGATTTTCAAGAAAATCACCCCAACCCCAACTACCCTTTACATGGAAAATGTTTCCAAAGTTTTGATTTTCACAAAAATGGCTCTAACGGTTTTGATTAAAATATCTTATATTAAAGATATTTACCCGACAAATAAAATGTATATCTTGAATTTTCTAGGAATAGCCTCTGAAGAATATTTTATTCTGGATGAATTTTACGGAATTTTTCATAACTGGCAAACTGTAAGAGGTGGACAAAAACTTACTTAGCAGAAAATGTAAAGCTCGTTAAAACACACAATTGTTAATGGAGCGGAGCGTTTTTGAGATATTCCTTGTTATTGTTTTAAGCTATAAAAGACTTATACTTATCTAATAAGG
The DNA here is from genome assembly GCA_030762935.1 of Hymenopus coronatus. NCBI lineage: Eukaryota > Metazoa > Arthropoda > Insecta > Mantodea > Hymenopodidae > Hymenopus > Hymenopus coronatus. The sequence goes on from CM060890.1 coordinate 110,784,493, forward strand.
GAATTAGTCAACCTTATCCATAGAAACAAAGGACCTTTAGTCACATAGTAACCAGCATGGAAGCAAGTAATAGGACTATTTCTGCTATTTTTTTCTCGATTAGCATGAAGTAAAAAGAAGCATAACCTTTTTAACAATAATTTGTTGCATAGATGTAGGGAAAGTCATGTGAATGGAACACATCAGATTTTTTTTGTATATTGTGTGCAGTACTCTAATCACTTAAATTATTTATTATATTATGTAAACTATTATTTATTTTTATTAGAGTATCTTTAATATTTTATCTGCATATATAGTTCCATAGCTTACACAACTTTCTGAAAAAACTATTCTAAATGTGGCCGTCTCATTTGAACCGATATTAACCCAAGAGTTTGGAAAAATTACTAAAAGAATCGAAATTCTTATTTTTACAGATTGAAAATGCAAATAAACCCAAAATAAACATCACGGCAATCAAGATACATAGAGGAATGCGTCACTTAAATTTTCAGGAGGCAGAATTTGATTACAGCTAGTTATACCGTTTTCATTCAGCATTCGACTGTTGGCATTGTTATCAAATGATCTCTACATTTTTATGCGTTTGTTTTATGAGTGTAGAATGTGAATCGAGGTTTTTGAAGTGCAAAGACATGTTTTGTTATTAATGCACAACAGAACTCTAGTAAGGCGAGGATGAGTATTTCGAAATGTTGCGGATCGATGCTACTTTCACAATACAAATTTTCATAGTGTTCAAAATCCACATCCATACATACAAGTGCAATTACATTCGCTTGAATCTCTGTCACAAAAAGATATCACGGGAAACGTGTGTGTTTGTTTGTTTGTTTCAAAATGACATCGAACCGAGATGTATATGTTACTGCTCAGGCCTTTGGGATATGAAAATATAGTTTTCAAATGCCAATAGAGATACATGAACAAAACGCCTCATAACCAGCATAGATTAGCCAGTTATGCAGGAACACGCACCTAGCTCCAGTACCCCAATTAATACATGTAGCTTAGGAAGCTTAGTATTGCCTGCTTTTGCAGCGTATTTCTCAGCATTTAAACAGGCTGCACACTTAGCTCACATTAAGCTCCTGTCCTTACGAAACCCCGTTAAAGAACCCCTCCTACCTTTAGTTATTTGTTTATTCTTCCAACATAATGTTATCGTAACAAGCAACAATAAAAGGAAATTACTAGGAAAATAAACTGGGATACTTATGCCATCAATACTAAGTTTTACGACAATTGAAGGGAAATAAAACAAGGAAATGACTTTCCGCAGTTCCACATTTTTATATGATTGCGTTGCTGTTTATTTACTATGCATAACAAATTGCAATCATATTGAATAAATATCCTTAAGGCTAAAAGTTATTATATAAATTTTATTATGTAAATATTCACATAATCAAAATATCCCACGCATCCCAATTTGAGAACTGGAGATTTTATAACAAAAATACATGGCACACGTTTTAAACAAATCTTATGAGTGAATTATGAAATTGTTTATGAGCCTGTAAGGAAATTTAACCCTTAAAATTAACATCTTGAAAAACAATATTATTGGTATTAGAATGTATTTTATCCTGAACAGTTTACTATAGATACTTGTGCACTTTCTAGGTAAGTTTAACGAAGTTTAAACAAAAACAGACGCGTGGAAAATTTTGAAAGTGTTAAAATGTAGTTTTGAGAGCAACGTTGTTTGATTAAATAGTATATATGCTAGGAAATAGACCATTGAATATCGTACGATCTTAAATTGGCTATAGAGTCAAAAGCAAGGGACGTACATGTAAATGCTCAATCTCTATGTATGCCCAAGGGTTCCAACATCCATTTACCACGAACATATATTTTTGATTTATCATGGTCAAAAATTCACTTCGTGTCCTTTAACGTTAGTGATCTTGAAGATTGAGGTCAGGCAGTCACAAAGACAATAGAGGTAAGAATACAATCAGAATACTACCTACCAAAGAATTGTAGATAAATTTAAACAAAAATAAATTCTTTTACAGTGAAGCAAGAGGCCTTTTTATTTGAATTATTAAATGATACATTTATACATTGAGGAACAAGATCTTGTTTATTACTGTAAGTTGTGAGTTTAGTGTTAGAATAATTAAAAATGATTTGGATAATAAGTACGTGCTACTATGTATGACTGGGGCGAAATTTTACAAACTCGAAATTGTCCGACTCGTAACTTTTGTCCTTTAGCCTAAAGGATAGGACAGATTTGTTGATAGCGAACAAGGAAAACGGTTTGTTTCATAACAATTGCTATACAAAAAACCGTAACATTACAAGTATTTTGAGTGCTGCCTAATCTCAAAAAGATGTAATTTTCAATGTTACATAAAACATACCTAATAGAGTTTTTAAGTTGCGACATGTACCTATATACCATTTGAATTTGTAAATAAATTGGCATTACACATTAATCTTAAAGATCCAAACTAAGAGTAGCTGTGATCGTTGCAATCAAACAGAAAAAAGTGTGTTTAGCATTGGTGTGTGGTAGTTGATCGCAGTGTTAGTAGCCAAGTCACCAAATCAGCCAAAGAGAAGACGGTTCCACAAGCTTAAAAGTATTATACGAGTATTATTTTGTCCTGTTCGATGATTTGTTATTTTATGTTTTATTTTGTGTACATGTCGTTCTATGTTTAATAATGACCTATTATTTAAGAGGCCGTGCGCGATATAGTGCCAAGGAATTCAACAAAAAGAGCCAGAGTACGAATTAAAGCAAAAAATAAATCCGCAAATAGTGAATACTTAATACAGAGTACCTTTAGATTATGGAAAATCTATATATACCAGATACTACATTTAAAAAAATTAAGAGAACGAAAGCACTGTCGTCTGCTTTGCTATTAGATGCCTGAAAATGTGTTTGGATATTAACTGCTTGCTTTCTGTATATTATGCCACTGTACATTCAATTTCATCATACAATATTTTAATATGAGGATCTGCAATTGAAGTAAATAGGGTATTTTTAATTCAGAAGAGAATGCTAAGAATAATTTTTAATATGAAGCCAAGAGATTCATTAAGACATGTTTTTAAACAGTTTTATATTTTTACTTTGACTGATTTATTAATATATAATGCTGCACTATTTTATAAAAACCACTCATACTTATTCACTGTCAAGTGTGACGTTCATAATCATTTTACTAGAAGTATGAATGACATCCATAGCTATAGAAAAATATAAAATAACTGAATACTCAAAATCACCAAAGTGCCTCATAAGTAAAATTGTCAGTGCTTTCCCATGTGAAATTATTAAAATAGATGATATGTGTAAATTTAAAAGATTACTACGTTCATTTTTACATGGAAAAACTTTTTATTGTTTAGGTGAATTGTTTAATTAATGTACATTTTATGACGAGTCTATCTGTACAGTGTATGGCAATAGACAATAAATCTATCTGTCTGTCCGTCTATACTGTATGTCATTGATAATAGTTACCTAATTGAAACATTTCTGATTTAAACAATTGCTAAAGCAACGATGGGTCACTAATATTATATAATATTATAATTTTAATTCATATTGTTTAAATATACCACATTGTAATATTTTAACTCTCTCTAATGCGAGTACCTTGGCTTTTTGAGATCTTCATAAATAAACTACTTATAGAAGTGGGACCTCGATACCGTATCGATTCTTCGAAACTCTGGATAATCAGTGCTATCCAAGCACATATAATACTTTGACATAAACTTTCAATATTTTTTTCGATAATTTTAAATGTTTCAATTGATTTTAAAATAAGGAATGAAGGAAGGCGAGATTGTAGTTTATACACAGAAAACTACTAATCAGAACATAATTAAAAAAATATGCTATCGCCTTTGTAACTTTTATAAAGTGAGTATAAGGTATCAAGGATCGAGAAATAGCTGTATCGACTCATTACGAATATAAAAAGTAAAATAAACACACGGATACCACGCGATACAATGCATAAGTCTGAAAATACATTTTATGGCACTTTCTAGGAACTTGTGAGCAATTCGTGAAACACAAATACAGAAATCTAACCAAAATACGAATGAAATGAATAGAGTTAAATTAGGGTTAGAAGAATTGCAGAAAATGTATTATTATTATTATTATTATTATTTTTTTTTTTTTTTTTTTTTTTTTGTTACTGCTAATGCTACTGCTACGGTTGCTGTTCCTGTACCTCTTCCTGTTACTGGTACTGTTTCTGTTGCTGTTACTATATTATGATGATGATTATTATTATTATTGTTATTATTATTAACATCTGTTTTGTTATCTTTTAATTTTTGGTACAACATTGTTTCTGTGATGTCAAGTCAATGCATAACCGTCTTCCAGGATGGCCAGAAATGTTGAGATATATTCTTCTGTACTATTACTATTATTATTACTACTATTATTACTATTAGTATTGCTACTATTACTATTATTACTATTAATATTATTATTAATATTATTATTAAATTACAGTAAAATATATTTTCATTATATTTTCCTTTGATAAATTAATTTTGCCACAAATGAAGACATTGACTATATCACTAAGAAATTAATACAGAGCTTAAAAAATGGGACTTCCAGGACAATATGAATAAATCAAAATACATGAAATATAAGGAAAAAATCAAGATTTAGTATTGGAAGAATGGATAGAACACTACTGAAGAATAGAAATACATAGGATTAAAATCACACAAGATGGTAGACAACACACCAAGAAATTAGTTCAGAAGTAAATGCTGTAAAATGTCAGAGTTTTAAACATAATAATAAATAAAGAGATTAGAAAGGGAAAAAAATAAAAGCATTCAAAACTACTATTAGAAGTATTAAGAAAATTACTCGCACATTCCAGTTAATAAAACGTTTGATGGCAACTGACGTGGACTTTAGAAGACGGTCAACAGGAATATGCAGACAGTAAAAAATTAGAAATGAAGTCATCAGCAAGAAAATGGATTTCAAAAGTTCAATTGTTGATTTTTGAAAGAAAAACTACGTATTATATGGTATGGACATACAAAAGGGATCTTACAAGAAACATTACAAATCATGGATTGGCAACCACCAAGAAGGAAGAAAAGAGAGGGATCACCGAACACATAATATACACAAAGAATTAAGACGTCAATGAGAAGCAAAATTATCGAGGAAGATTCAGGATACATAACGCAAGAGGAGAGTGAAAATTAATTTTGATTATAATCTTGGGTTTAGGAAACGTTATAAAACATGATTTTATACATTTATTATATATTATTATTATTATTATTATTATTGTAATTATTACTATTTTTGTAGGCGTACAAAACTCAATAAATTCGTAGTTGGTGTAGATGCAATTTTTGAAGTATTAATGGATAGAGAAAGGCCCTGAAGTAAGTGTTGTACACATTAGTTTAATTCATCACCCATAAGCAGTGCGCTACGTCTAAGGAACCAGCCGGAAATATGTACAGTCATTATAATATTTTACATTTACGAGACACCCTATTTTGGAGATTGCATGAAATGAATGACGCAGCTACCAACAGAAAACTTCTTATTAAAATAATGTGCCATAAAACAATTACCAGTTGTGTCATTAGCGAGGTGTATTGTCTACCATATTATCACAGAGACACACGCTTGTAGCTATAAATCTTGTCACCACCGCAACAAAAAGCGCCAAAAAAGAAGACAGGCACGGGCTCGATGCCACCAGGCCCGGTGTTTACGTGGCTATAAATCATAATGAAGGTGTTGATGATATATGGCACTCGTGTCATTAATTTCATGCCCTCCCCTCCCACCGACCACCTTATCTCCCACCCTGTCCCTTAAACGCATGCCCCCAAGGCGGAGTAGAGAAATTCGTGTAACTGCCTTGTTCAAGCAAGTAGCATGTGGTAGCTCTTCATTTGTTTTGTACTTACGTGTTGCGGCGAAATTTATGCGAATGACTGAATGAAATATTATTACTTCTAGCGTTTTTTTAGCGTTTTTATTTTCAAAAATAAATAAGATGTGGGCAAAGGAATTAAATTGTATTTTGGAAATTAATTTGTTACTTTTTATTCCCATTATTTCCATGAATTACAAAAAAAATTGTAACACCGAAAGTAGTAAGAAATACGTTTTATGTGGGTTTTAAATGAGTAAGCACCTGATGTCTACCAATGAGAACATAGCCTTCTGTATCAGTTCCCTATTGCAGATACTTCACCAGAAATGAAGGTTATGAGATCCCCCAAATTAGAAAAAGGCAGCGCGTGTATATGTGTGAGTGTGTGTGTGTGTGTGTGTGTGTGTGTGTGTGTGTGTGTGTGTGTGCGAGAGAGAGGAAGGTACAGTAAATATTTTAAATATAAGAGATTTTGATGAAAATCGTTAAGAGCCATTTTTAAGAAAATGAAAATTTTCGAAATTTATTCCATGTAAAGAGTACTTTGGGGGGGGGATTTTCTTGAAAATCTTCATGTCGCATCCTTGGAAGATACCAAACTTAAATATCAATATGGTCTTTTCGTATTTGAGCTATGCTGTCCACAGACACACACACATACACACACGGACTTTTTTCCAAAAATGCTTCTTTGGATTCAGGGGGACCCAAAACATGTATTTTCAGTGAAATCCCGGTATCGAATTTTTGGGTGGAATACCTTCTCTATAGTACATGTAGAGAAGGTAAAAATGTTTCTCCATTAGTTGTATTTGGGGCTCAAACAACAACGGTTTTCTTAACGAGATCCGTTGAATGAGTGATACACACCCATATACAGTTCTTTGCAAAAAAAAAAAAAAAAAATCATGAATAAAATGAGAATGGGATCAAAAAAGTACTTTATTGATATTTGCATGTATTAAAGATGGGATGTGATATTTGAAATCCTACGTCATAGCATCAGCGATTTTTACTTTCTCTATACGTACTATGTACATAGTGTATTCAGAAAGTATTGCACTCCTCCCAAAAATTCGATACCGGGATTTCACCGGAAATTTGTGTTTTAGGGTCCCCTGTATCCAAAAAATTTATTTTCAGAAAAAGGTACGTGTGTGTATGTGTGTGTGACCGTGTGTTCATTTTTCCGTGTGACTGTGAACATGAGAACTCAAAGACGAAAAGTCAGTAAAATACCAAACTTGGTATTTAAGTTTAGTATTTTCCAAGGATGCGACACGACGATTTTCAAGAAAATACCGCTACCCTCAATTACCCCTTACATGGATCTTTTTTCGAAAATTCTGATTTTCACAAAAACGGCTCTAACGATTTTGATTAAAATATCGTATATTAGAGACATTTACCTGACAAATAAAATCTATATCTTGAATTTTCTGGGAACAACCTCTGAAGACTACTTTATTACTTTCTCTACACGTACTATGTACATAGTGTATAGAGAAGATATTGTATTGCACCCAAAAATTCGATACCGAGATTTCATCGGAAATATACGTTTAGGGTCCCCCTGAATCCAAAAACGACATTTTTACAAAAAGGTCCGTGTGTGTATATGTGTGTGTGCGCGTGTGTGTGTGTGTCTGTCTGTCTGTCTGTGTATCTGTGAGTCTATGGACAGCATAGCTCAAAAACGAAAAGGCCGTTAAATACCAAACTTGGTATTTAAGTTTGGCATCATCCAAGGATAAGACACGAAGATATCTCAACTACCCTTTACATGGAACAATTTTTGAAAATTTTGATTTTCTTAAAAATGGCTCTAACGATTTTGATTAAAATGTCGAATATTAAAGATATTTACTTGACAAATAAAATGTATATCTTGAATTTTCTGGGAATAGCCTCTGAAAACTACTGTTTTCTGGATAAATTTTACGGAATTTTGCATAACTGCTAAACCGTAAGAGATGAACAAAAAATTATCACACAAAACATGTAGAGCAGATTAAAACATCCAATTATTTCATGTATATTTTTTTCGTGGAGTTGATAGTTTTTGACATATTCCTTGTTTTTGGTTTCAGCTATGAGAAACTTATATATTTCTCCTACAGGAATTTGTCAACTCCTGTCCATACAAACAAAGGAACTTCAGTCACATGGCAATCAGCTTTTGATTATCAGTTTAGCCTATAGTACTCCCTTATTTCGGTACTATTTACAAGGAAGCAAGTAATAAGACTATTTCTACTGTTTTTTTTTTCTCGATTAGCATGAAGCAAGTAGAAGCATAAGCTTTTAACAATAGTTTGTTGACGAAATGTAGAGAAAGCCGTGTGAATGGAACACATCAGATTAATTTTTATGAATTTCACGGAATTTTGCATAACTGATAAACCGTAAGTGATGGACAAAAACTTAACACACAAAAAATGTAGAGCACGTTAAAACACACAATTAATGTTATATACATTTTTTTCGTAGAGTTGATCGGTTTTTGAGATATTCCTTGTTTTTGTCTTCAGGTTCGAAAAGCTTAACTTTTCTCACACAGGAATTTGTCAATTCCTGTCCATACAAGCAAAGGAACTTCAATCACATAGCAACCAGCTTTTGCCTATCACTTTAAGCTATACCACTCCTATATTTTGTCTCCACTTACAAGGAAGGAAGCAATAAAGCTATTTCTGTTAAGTTTTTCTCGATGAAGTAAATAGAAGCACAAGCTTTTCAACAATAATTTGTTGCAGAGATGTAGAGAAAGTCATGTGAATGGAACACATCAGATTTTTAAATAAAAAGAGTTGTATATATACAACTCTTTATCAATCGAAATTTTAAAGTCTATTTCATAATCTGAACTATGCTCACATTCTCTAGCAACCTTGTACAATACACATAGTAGATAGAGAAGGTATTTTATCCATCCAAAAATGTGCTACCGAAGAATTCAGAGGAAATGAATGTTTTGAGAGCCTCTGATTCTAAAAAAGCACATTTCTTTTAGAAAAAGGTCCGTGTGTGTATGTGTGTGGCGTGACGTGTGGGTTCAAATCCTATCCATTGCGCCATTTTATTTTCTGCATCTAGGTTATTATTCAGGACCCTACCCTAAACACCCAATTCGACACACGATTTACCGTCGTTTCCTAATATCGCAGCCTCAAGACTTAGCTGCTGGATCAGCTAATTGCGATCCCGGGTTCGTAAATTTCGGATTTCAACTAACATTTGGGATGAACAACGACCAATATTAAACATACAAAATTATTTTTTAACATGTGTAATTATATTTCATGGGCACTTAAAACCAATAATATATAGGTATATATACATAACGACCCTAAAAATACCTGAATATAAAGACCTCTGTACCAGTATAAAAATATTGCAAATAACTATCCAAAGTTTAGCACTTACGCACTGAAGCTAGTTTTGAAGATTCTGTCACCTGTTGCTTTGAACACAATGAAAACCAGCAGAATTCCCAACAAAGCCGATAAAAACTCAAGTTGCCTTCCACAATGTGTTCAACTGGGTTGCGCGAAATCTCGTGACTGGTCCAACTGCCGTTCGGTCAATAAAGATTTGGGAAATTTCCACTACTAAAGCCCTTTTCCCATTTCTCGGAACAATACTATCTCGGGCAGTTCTTTACGTAAGAAAGTTCACTCTTGCACGGCGTCAATCCAAAACTTGTGCAGAACAATTATACTGCCCTACTCAACTGGCGTTTGAATACCTCTCCCGACTCGTGTTTGGATTCGTTCCCTCCACCGTTGTAACTCATACTGTCCTCTCACTACCCAGGGTCGCGATGTGTTCAGAAAGGCACGATAAATTTACTCTCTTCTCTGTGTCAATGGTACTAACTAACCTCTTGACATCATATGGCCTTGAGTTACCCCTAATACGGTCATCTAAGCAAGCTGTCAAAAAAAAAAAAAAATCATTCATCGGTGGATTTGTCACGTTACAGAGCGTGCGTGTGTGTGTGCATGTGTGTGAGTGCGTATGTGTCTTTGGACAGCAGAACTCAAAAAATAGAAAGTCGTTAGATACAAACCTTGTTATTTAAGTTCAGTATCCTCCAAAGATACTACACGAAGATTTTCAGGAAAGTTTCCCTTCTCCAAATTATCCTTCACATAGAACAATTTTAAAAAAATTTCGATTTTCTCAAAATGGCTCTACCGATTTTGATTAAAATACTGTATATTAAATATATTTATATGAAAAATAAAATGTATATTCTGAATTTCTTGGAAATCTCCCCAGAAGTCCTCCCCATTCTGAATGACTTTCGCATACAGAAATAGAGAAAAACTTTCTATACAAAAAATTTAGAACTCCTTAAAACATATAATTTGTCACATACATTTTGTGTGATTCTGTGTATGTGGGAGTGGAGCTAACCATCTCCGAGATATTCCTTGTTATTGATTTCTAATTTGAAATACTTAAACTTTTCTCAAAAGCGAATTCAGCCTTTTTTTCTCCCTAGGCAAACAAAGAAAAACGAACTTCAATTATATATTTTAAACTATCTTTTAAAAGATTTAATTATCACTTTAGCCTAGTATATTTCCTTATTTCCCTTCTACTTCTAAGGAACTAATTCATCTTGATAGCATAAATAAATAGAAGAATCAGCTTTTGCTAGAATAGTTGATTACAGAATAGGCAAAGAAAGTCATGTGAATGGAACACATAAAATTTGTAAAACGTTTAACGTTTTCCCTAAGATGATCTCCTTATTATAGGTTCTCTCCTCTTTGTAGGAGGTCGTTTGATTTGAAATTTCAGGAAGATTCACATTCTGATCTAAACGTTCTTCGCTTGTTTCCGCGCCACCCAACTACGATAGGAAAAATAAACACGTTCATAAGCACACTTTTTCACTGTAATACTCCTAAGTACCATCAGCAGATGTTCAGAACTGTTAATAGTTGGCAACAGCAAGTTCTTTCGTTAACAATATACTGAGAGATCCCTTCCTTTTGTGTTCAAGTCATAAAAACCGCAAGAAAGAAGAAGACCAAGTTTACAACACGTGGAAGTTAATACCTGAACAGAAATATAATTAATCTTTATATTGGAGATTTTTAAAAAAGTTTCAATTTCCTCAAAATAAACTTGATTAAAATTGTAATATCTTTAAAGATATTGCATGACAAATCAAATACCTTATGGGGCGCTCATAATTCGAAAAGAATTCTGTAAAATTTCGTTTAACCGGTAATCCTCAGTTCACAACACAAAAGATGAAGATATTTAAAAAAACACACAATGTATTTCAAACAATTTTATATGGAATCAATATTTCCGGGATATTTATTGTTATTGCGTTGAATTTTCAATAATTTGTCACTTTTTAAAATACTCACGCAAAGCAGTTGTTTCTCGCGATGAAATTGAAAGAGTAAGGGATTTCTAGGCTAGCATGTGGCGATCCGGTTTCAAAGCATCTAAGTAACAATCCAGTTTACTCTATCCACCTTATGGCTTTATACAAAAGGGTACTATTTATATTTTGAGCCTAATAATAAAAAAACAGTTATATATTGTCGAAAATGATTGTATCGTTTCTTGAAATATTCTCCTTTATGATTAATACATTTCTGCACACGTTCGAACCATTTGTCATAGCATTTTTCCAGTCTGCCTGAGAACCTCCAAGACATGGTTTTTGAACACATCAAGGGCTTTTTCTGCCGACGAAAGTCATTGACCACGCATTTTACTTTTGATGTTCAGAAACAAAAAGAAGTCTGCCGACGAAAAGCGTTGTCTTCGCATTTTACTCTTGATGTTCAGGAACAAAAAGAAGCCAATTGGTGCCAAATCAGGACTGTACGGCGGATGAGTTATCAAATCGATTTTTTGAGTGTTCAAGCGGTCGGTTATTAAACAAGATGTGTCAGCGCTCCATTGTCTTGAAGAACGATCCGACGGGAGTTACTTGTTTTCCTTATTTCATCGAAGATTTCCGGCAAACAAATGTTGCGTATCATTCAGAATTGACCGTTTTACGTTCCTCTAAAGGCATGTTGCCTCATGACCAGTTTTTCTTTGAAAAAAAACAAAACAGGATTTCATTAGTTTTCGAAGTGCGATGAGTGCGAACAACTTTTATTGAATTTGGTTCATTTTGAAACACCCATACAGTAGACTGCTGTTTACGTCCCGGCTCATATGCATACATCCATGATTCGTCACCTGTTACAATATTATATAATGTCTTTTAAAGTCACGCCATTGTATTTCTTGAACATTTATGTGCACCGATCGACACGACCATCCTTACAGTACGTGGCATGATTATCTTGCACTATAATGCATCAATGTTTCCTGACACAACTGATTTTGTAGGACCTTCACGAATTTCGTCAGTGAGAGAACAGTGGCCACGATTAAACTTGTTACACCAGCGTTTCACAGTGACAAAAGATGGAGCTTCATCACCAAATGTAGCAGTAAGTTGTCGATATCTTTTGTCTAGATGATCCATGTCTAAAATCATAATAAATCATCGCACGAACATTTTCACGAGTTAATTCTTTTCGCAGACACAACATTTTAAAAGCATATAAAGAACACAAATAATGCTCTATTGACAAATTCTCGTATCCTTAAGTAGGTTAAGGTCAACTATGTCAAACTTTTCTCAGGATACATTAGATGACACTTACGGCAATCAGGGTTGCGAAGGCTCAAAATATAAATAGTGGCTCTCGTAATTAATGAAACTATTTCTTATCCCGAATAGCATAAGATATTATGAAAGTAAGTAATTGTAAGAGTAGTTTGTAAAAGCTACATAATAATACAATGATGAATTTCACAGGGATAGGGTACCCAAAAACTGGGGCAGCGCACCGCACGTAGGCCCTGGAGGCACCCTGTAACTGACCTAACTTCAGGGAGGAGAGGGGAAGGGATAGCCTGAAGTGTAATCAGCTCTAGATGAATATGTGCATAATTATGGACGAGATCTCTAACGGTTCCAGACTGAAGCCTCCGACGTCACTCGGTACCAACCCATAATTCCTGTGCTTCTGGGGGTCTCACCGAAGGCGGGTCTCGATAGAGTAGTCCCAAACGAAGTCAGGAATAAACCAGGCAACTATCCAGCAGCAACACGCCGAACACTGGTACCTGAGCCTTCAACCTGAAACAAATGATAAGAAAGTAATGAAAACAGTAATTTTCTGGACAGGAATATTCGGAGAATGTATCCCAGCATTCGCCTGGAAACCCAGGAAACCCCCTCCCGACAATGCAGACACGGAATAAGCACAAGACAGCGAGTGAAACACATTACTGTGGCGTCATCTCGCTCTGTTAAAATACGATAGAGGAGTAGTAGTAGTAGTAGTAGTAGTAGAAGTAGTAGTAGTAGAAGTAGTAGCTGTTGTAGTATCAGCAGCAGTAGTAGTCGTCGTAATAATGGTAGTAGTAGCAGTATTTATTAAGCGCATAGTATTACATCAATTGCGACCAACAGTCGCAGGAACGGGAGGCCGTACTTGCTCTCTAAAATACTTGAACTGGCAAAATTACCTAATCCTATTTTATAATCACAGCTCCATAAATACACACACATATACACGCTACAATAACAAAATAACAGACTAATAAAAGAAACAGCACTCTGATTCACTTCTACAGCCACGTATTCACATATAGATGCTCACTTACCAAATATGTCTAATTATTTACACAAGCACCTTATCTTTTAGCACAAACACTTCTATTAAGTATGTGCCTAAGCGTGGGCAGTTTTGGTTGTTTAGAATGAAGTCTCAGCATGCTGTCCTCCATCTAGTTGAAGCTAAAAATATCTCCGGTAATAATATTTTCCTAACATCCTCCATTTGCGTCCAGTCACACTGTTCCCGGTATAATGGGTAAATCTTTTTACCAACATCATCTACTGCCTAGCGAGCTTTCCCTCTCAATCTAAGCCACACTATTGCCGTCCTCTTTTTCATACCTAATTCTAAAATTGTTTCTCTATCCCACCCGACCGTGACATAACCACTCGCCTCTCACCTAGGCGACGCATGTGGACAAAGCGGTGCAGGGGCGTGCTTTCTTCAGATTCTCCGTTATCACCCCCATCGCATTCCGCCGGTGCTCCATCTTCATTCCATGTATCATCAGTCCATTGCCTGCGGTAACATATGTAGTAAAAGCGGGCGTTAAACACTATAAAAAATGATCACACACAATTTTATTGAATTTTGTGGCCTCAGTGCTGATTATTATTTACATTCAGATTTTATTTACTGCAAGTTTATATCACATAGCCGTCTTTTTACTTTTAGAAAGACATGTGCGTTTAAATCATCAGAATTTTTGTTTAATGTTTCGACGATCGGGACAAACACAGATTTGAGGAAAGAAGTTTTGTCGAGCAGGGCATTACATCTTTTTTTTTTTCTAACCGGTTTAACTCTTGAAGTATCAGCTTTATCAGTGACTATCGAATTAGTGCTCAGAGCTTGCTCCATCCAACTTTCGGTGGCCTTCCTAGCGCACGCTATATAAAGCTCCTCCTCCTCTTTGGGCTGATAAGTCACACCAAGGGCGGTTTTCTTTTAACGACGTGAATTTTCATTTTCTGAGCCAAGGATTCTAACCTCGGAGCGTTTGTTACATTTAAATTCATTTCCCCCTTTTCTACTTTATCACAAACAGGTATTGTAATACATGAACTATATCAAATCGAAATTTTACCATGCTTGAGGCTCATAAATAAAAAAAATTAGAGGAGCAATCTTGTGTGTAGCTGTGTATGAACAGAAACTTCGTATTTAAGAGTATCTGCAAAAGATACAATACAAAGATATTCGAAAAGATCCCCTCATGCCAAATTACACTTTACATAAATAATACATAAATGAGTTTTTCAAATGATTCACTTTCTCAAAAATAACGCAAGTGATTATGATTACAGTACCCTATATTTAATATATTTACATGATAAATAAAATGTAGAGGTTACAATTACTCTGAAAGCCTGTAAATTCTTCTTCACTCGAAGGAATTTTAGTACCGTAAGAAATAGACAAAAAGCCACTACTTACACAGTGTAATTATATTTAAATTAAATTTTGAATATCAGCCATTTCCAAAAATGTCTTTATTACTGACTTAGCTTTGTCACAATGCTGTTATTCTTAAAATACTGTGGGAATGCAGTTGTTTCTCGCGATATCATAGAAAAGGTACAGAATTTGAACGCCAGTGTATAGCGAATCGTATTTTAACATTTAGCTATCGGTTCGGATTCAAGTATCCCCCATTATAGCTACAGCGAAATGGTATTGAACATATTTCTGCTGAGGTTTATCTTAATCAACATACAATAGAAAGAAAAAGCTTTCTTAAGACACGTTTATGAAAACTATATTAAAACTAAACGCAATATCGCGTAGTTAAAGTCATGTGATTGTTGTTACACGTCAGATTTTAAGTGCTGTCGTCATTCAATGGTATCACATGTCGTACCACAAGCTCAACTTCAAAACATGCATAGAGTTTTTTAAGGATTTAAGTTTAGATTCAGCCTCTTGTATCTCGTTTACACCTTCAACGAAATGTGTGGGGCCGCGCGTGTCCGAGTGGTTAGACCACTTGCCTCTCACCTAGACGGCCGGGGTTCGGTCCCAAGAGACCGCATGTGAGATTTGTGGTGGACAAAGCGGCGCTGGGGCGGGTTTTCTCCGGGTACTCTGGTTTCCCCCGCCATCGCATTCCACCGGGGCTCCATCATCATTCATGTATCATCAGTGTCACCGCCTGCGGTGCCATAAGTAGTTAAAGCGGGCGTTAAACACTACCAAAAAAAAATGTCATGAAAACATGTATGCTAACTTTATATTGATTAATATGAAGTAGTTAGTACTAAAGCTCTTGTAAAAACAATTTGTATAAATTCGTGAGAATATAACACTCTCCCGACAAATGGTTCTGTTGTATTATATTTTTAAATGAAATGGCGCTTTATTTAGACGCTCTTTAACTGTTGTAGTTCTCAGCGTCCCATTCTATACTGGACGTGAAAGACTGCTTAATTTTGCTCAGAGGCCGCTCTTTTTGGCTTGAGGTTCTATTACGTGCCGTAAATCTACGACACGGGACCAACGGCTTTACTTCCCTTCCGAAGGAAGCCATGCTAAGGATTTTTACGCCCGAAAAATCAATTGTACTTCGCCGGGCTTAAACCCGCGATTTTGGGTATTATATTTTTACTTAATCTAGCACGCACATATATACAATGTACATATTATGTTCCACCCAAATATTTGATAGAGAGATTTCAGCGTAAATACGTGTTTTGAGACACCCTGATTCCAGAAAAGACATTTTAGAAAAATGTACATGTGAGTGCGTATGTGTATGTGTGGGGGGGGGAGATAGTATAGCTCAAAAATGAAAAGGTTGACAAATATCAAACTTGGCACTTAAATTCAGTGTCTTTCAAGGATGTGACACAAGGATTTTCAAGAAAATTCCTCCACCCCCAACTTCCAGTAAATGGAACATTTTTCGAACATTTTAACTATCTCAAAAATGGCTCTAACGACTTTGATTAAAAAAATATATTATGTTTAAGCAAAAATGTAAATGGAGTTTTATTTATGGACGCTCTTTAACTTCTGTGGTCCTCAGCATCCCATTCTATACTGGACGTAAAAGACCGCTTAATTTTGCTCAGAGGCCTCCCTTTCAGGCTTGAGGTTCTTTTACGTGCCGTAAATCTGTGACACAGGACCAACGGCTTTACTTCCCTTCCGAAGGAAGCCATGCTAAGGATTTTTACGCCCGAAAAAATCCATCGTCCTCCGCCGGGTATTATGTTTAAGATATTTTCATGACAAAGGAAATGTGAATTTGAAGACCTTTTCACTCCGGATGACTTTCATGTAACTGGTAAACTGTAAGAGAAAGACAGAAACTTACCTACTGCACAAAAAATATAAATCAAGTTAAAACACACAACTTATGTCATATACATTTTTTTCATAGAGTCAACCGTTACCAAGATAGTCTTTGTTATTTATTTAAATTTTAAGCTGCTTAACTTTTCTCAAAGGGGACGTCAACTTCCGTTTCATCTCTTTTGCTTTACTGTCGAGAATAATAAAAAAAAAAAATTTAAAAAAAAGAATTCCAATTGCTTCTCAGAGCGATGAGCTTTTAAAAGACTTGATTATTGCCTTAGCCTAGTGTATTCTCTTATTTCCCTTGTACTTACAAGGAAGCAAGTAACAAGACAAATTCTTCGATTAGCATTATCTAGATAAAAGAAAAATATTTTGTAAGGAAAGTTTGTTTGTAGAATAGCTAGGGAGACTCATGTGAATGGAGCGTATCAGATTTTTCCTGATACATAAATATTTAGAATATGTATACCTTAAATCACAAAAAAAACACACGATTCCTAAGTAAACAAGGTCAACATTGTGAGGAAAGTGAGAAGCCGAGATAGGCAACGATCCTGGCCTTCTGAGGCAACTCTTAGCTGGGGGATGTATAATGCTGACTTCATCACCTCTCGTATCGGTTAGAATATCACATCCACTTCTGTAATGCACAAAATGGCAGCCCAGTCATTTTTTGGCCTGTAGCGTAAAGAAATTACATATTTAACTTAACAAAGTCAGAAATATCACTGAGGTATGGCAATTTTTTTCTCCATATTCTACCTTGGTATTTAATGCAGAAAGAACTATCCGCTTAAAATTCCAACATACGCTACGCAAATACCTACATTTTCAATTGAAAGTTATCTCTTCTAATTCATGATTTCTTTTCTTTTCTTTTTGTAACACCCTTTAACCTGGGGGGTGTTTACATCGGACGATGAATGAAATTGGTGAAATGATGCTCAAATGATCTCTGAGTCCATGGAGCTTAAAGTTACTCAACATTTGTCTTCTCAGAATAAGGAAGAGCCTCAGAAAATTCGTAACCCGGTTTCTCACCCTCGAGTAACCTTCCCTCGAACTCGGAACCTCCTGAATGTGAGGCAGACACGGTACCATCACACCACAGAGATTACGGATTTTAGCAGTTCAATTTTTACTTTCTCTACACATACTATGTACATAGTGTATAGAGAATGTATTGCCCTCCACCAAAAAAATTCGATACCGAGATTTCACCGGAAATACATGTTTTAGGGTACCCTGCCTGTATCCCAAAAAAATTATTTTCAGAAAAAGATCCGTGTGTGTGTCCGTGTGTCCGTGTGTCAGTGAACTCGATAACTTAAAAACGAAAGGTCGGTAAAAACTTGGTATTTAAGTTTAGTATCTTTCAGGGATGCGACACGAAGATTTTGCAAAAAATACCCCCATCCCAAACTACATGTTTATATGGAACATTTTTCAAAAATTTTGATTTTCTAAACAATGGCTCTAACGGTTTTGATTAAAATATCATATATTAAAGATATTTACCTGACAAATAAAATGTATATGTTAAATTTTCTGGGAATAGGCTCTGAAGACTACTTTATTCTGGATCAATTTTACGGAATTTTGCATAACTGCTAAACCGTAAGAGATGGACAAAAACTTACAACACAAAAAATTTAGAGCACCTTAAAACACACAATTTATTTTATATACATTTTTTTCGTGGTGTTAGTCGTTTTTTAGATATTCCTTGTTTTTGGTTTCAGCTTTGAAAAACTTTTCTTATACAGGAATTTGTCAACTCCTGTCAATACAAACAAAGGAACTTTAGTCACATAGCAACCAGCTTTTGGCTATCACTTTAACCTATGGTACTCCCTTATTTGTCTGCTACTTACAAGAAAGCAAGTAATAAGACTATTTCTGCTAATTTTTTTGTCGATTAGCATGAAATAAATACAAGCACAAGCTTTTTAACAATAATTTGTTGCAGATATATAGAGAAAGTCATGTGAATGGAATACATCAGATTTTTGTAATTTGTTTCCATAAACATAAACATCAGCAAGAATTCTGACTTCTAGCCATACTCTTAGATGATATTTCGCACTCCTAACGCTAGTTCTTTATACCAAGTAATAACATTTATTCGACATTTACCGCGACATAATTTGAATGACGTCACTGTTATAGATGGAATCTTTTTCGCAGCCGAATAGTTCTGAGAACCTGCTGAGGAGGGTGTAAAGTGGTAGTGGAGATCAGGATGAATAAATCAGCGCCTTTGGTAAGAGAGTTATTTCGGCGCGTTGCCATAGATATAGCAAGTTCACGTTGTTTTGAAAGTGAGTTACATCTAAGAGCTACCATGATTGAAGCGTTGCTTCTTGCAGATATTGATGGTATAAATGAAGAAATATGTTAATCATAAGTTTATTACTATAATTATGGTAGTTAATATTCATCCAATATGATTAATTGATGAGAAAGATAAAATTTTACGAATAGAGATTTGCGGAGAGAGCGTGAATGATGTCGTTATTGATGTGACAGCGACTTTCGGGGCTGTTATTGTCCCGTACGACTGTTTCTTTCCTCTCTCTTTCTTGTTTCTATAAGCAATCATTATATACACGTAATATAAAATCTTTTAAGAAGGCGTCGGAAAAACTGCTGAAATTCAGGGAAAGTTCAAAGAATTGCATTTACCAGCGGCTAGCAACGGAATGAAGCGAGCCTCGAATAATTCAAGAACAGATCAAAACCAGCTTTCCATCATGAAATTACGAATCTCGATCGTACACTCCAATCCCAGCAATGAAATTGACAGTTTGTATGTACGTGGATCCGTCTATGTCAAATCTGGCAATTGTGGCATGTTTTTAACGTCATCTTGCTAATGCTCTGGTAGGTATTAGTTTTTTGTTGGCCTCTAGTTCAAGTCCTAGAAGGGCCCGCAGACTAACACTTACGCCACTATTCCATATTTTGTGGGGATAAAGGTCGAATAAAATTTATCGCTCTGTATAATTATTTAGCTTGGTACACATTACATCTAGAGAAAATATAGTAAATATTTCTTACATGACATCTTAAAAATTAGATCCCATTGTATACTGTAACACCAATATACAAATGTATTAGCCTTTCTGGAGATTATGTTGAGAAATAAAGAGATTTTTTAATGCTGTTTATATTAAGAGGGCCGGGACTCATTAGCCGACCCTGGTATTTACAAACAAAAGCGTAAAGCGAAAACCTTACCTATAAACAAAACAATAGGCTTCAAATATGATGATAAATTTGTCTTTTTAGTTCTACCGTTCTTGTAGGTTGCAACTACTGCCAGAAAAGACAGAGCAACGATCTCAAGACTATATGACATAGACTCGTCATTCCTACTATAAGACAACAAAGTATATTTTAACCGGCATCTAACATAATTAATGTATTATTTTAATGTTTTATTCCGTGCGGTAGAAAATAATTTCATAAAACTACAGGCACACTTCAGAGATATAAATATTTATTTTTAAACATATGGTACCAAAGGCAGAGCTTTTAACACGAGTTTATATACTAGAAATTGAAGATTAAAACACTCAGTGTTCCCACTCTGTTTCTTTCGATGGAAATTATACAAAGTGAATATATATCAATTAATACAAAGACTGATAGACTACATAGCCTAGGGCTGGCATTAAAATCCTTTAGAAAATAAAAGGTAAAATAAAAAAGAACTTACTTTTCTACAACGCGGTGCAAGTTGCACAAAAATTGTTCATAAATCATTAATAATACAAAGTCTAAAACCAAAAACATAAATCCATTAAGTTTAATATTTCCGATTATATAAATTAAATTAATATCAATAAAATTATCTACTTCAATCCCCAGTCCAAAATCTCGAATGAAGAACCTAAAATAATTTAATAACAGAATATTTGTTAAATAATAAGATTTTTATCAATGGGATTTGGTTAATGGCTTCATAAATCCCTCCAATGATCTAAACTGTTTCTAATCCAAATATTGTAATAATCCCTTAATCAACATTATAAGAATATCAAGGAAATAGTAATAATAATAATAATAATAATAATAATAATAATAATGTCAAATAAAATATATGCTTATTAATAAAAGCATTATTATTTATTCTGTTGATAGAATTTTGCCAGTCCTCTATATACAAAAAACGATATGATTGTATAATGATCATACTGTCAGTGCTAGTGCTATGAACAACGAAATAACTGACTAGAGTTCACCTTCGCGCATGCCCGAGGGTATACTACTATTTCCATATACATTTCAGGTGGATAATTTACAATTAAATATTTAAGGTTGTATAATAATTGCATATGACTTCACGATAAAAGCTATTTTGTTTTGCTCGAGAATGGCTAAACTCAACTCGCTGAATTGCTCCGTTCTGGAAACAGTACTACTTGCAAGAAAACTGCAATTTTAATAGTTTCATAATAAACAAGTATGTTGTACAGAATTAGCGATAGATATAAACTCTTCATTTGAAATTCTTGGAGCACAAAGTCGAAATGGTTCTTTTTAGATAGAGTCCCCATATAGTCTGCTACTTCTTAAGTTACCTTATTGCACAAACAACGACTGGGGCCATTTCTGGGATGCAGACACCCGTCATGCTGTGTCCGTTACCTTCGATGGTAGGGTGCTGAAAACGAGGAATGAGAGGACCTACAGTTTTTATAGTGAGCTCCCTTGCATGTTGGGCCAAGGGCCACATGAGCTTGTCAGAGGTGGAGGCGTGTATACAGGTTCGGCTTACAATCGCCACTCCAGAACCGGTAATCGAACCAAGAACCCTCAGCATGAGAGTCGCGAACGAAACCACTGCGCTACCCCCGTGTCCTCCTTTTACTTTCTCTATCACATATATACATAATAGCTAGAGAAGGTATTGCATTCAACCCAAAAATCACATGTCGAGGTTTCAATGGAAATATATTTTTGAAGCCCTAAGACCGAAAAAAGCATTTTAAGAAAAAGGGCCGTGTGTATGTGTGAAAAGACCGTTGAATACAAAACTTGGTATTTATGTTTAGTATCTTCCAAGGATGCGACACGAAGATTTAAAAGAACCCCCCCCCCCATTGCAAACTACCCTTTACATGGATAAATGTTTGAGAATTTCGTTTTTTCTAAAATGGCTTTGCAATTTTGACTAAAATCCCGTATATCAAAGATATTTACTTCTCAAATAGAAGTATATCTAGCATTTTTTGGGAATGGCCTCTGAAGAGCCGTTCATTCCGGATGAGTATTGCAGAATTTTGCAAAAAGTTAAACCGTAAGGAATAGAAGAAACCTACTACACAACATTTGAAGTATCTTCTCATACGGTACCATACAAAGCGAACCGGACCTCAATTATTTCACATAGTGACCAGCTTTAGTATTGTGTATTCCCTTATTTCCCTTCTACTTACACGGAAAAAAGTAATAAGAGCAATTCTGCTAATGTTTATCTCGTAAACAAAATAATTATCTTAGTAAGAACATTTGTATATGGAACAGCTAGAGAAAGTTATGTGACTTTAACACATCAGTTCCTTGTTCTCAGTTACCTAATACAGGGACACATTCTGTACCCATCAAACATAAAATAATCAATAACCTTGCTGTTGGTGCACATAAATGTTTAAATTCAATTAATGTTAACAAACAGTATTATTTGAGATGCCTAATACAAAGAAAGAGAGATAAAGACATCTTTTGTGGGTTTTTTTCCGCATTACCGGTCACCGGAAGTGGCAGTTGAGGCATTTCTTTTGACCACATCTCTCGAGACAGTTACTATTTACAAGATATTAATTTGCCCCAGAACCAGTTCCCATTAAGAGAAGAAAAAAGAAAGAAAATATATAGAGGCGTGTGTCGGTGCGCGCGCCTTGTATTGATGACTTCCGATGGTAAATGTGAAACACGTGAAGAATTAGGGACCGGGCCGACAAGCATGGTCGTGAGGAAGAAACGCGGAAAATTATTTGTAGCAGTGACAACAAATTAATTGCTTTCTCTCCATTCGTTCCGTGCGGAATATATTCTGCGGAACAATGCATTAAACTTGTAAACCTAATTAAAAGGCAATAACCATCAGTCAGTCCAACAGAACTTGTTCGGTATAGCAAGTTTTGTATTTAACATTTGTAGTGACGTCAGAAAGGATATAACGTCGTGAAGTGACAGAGGTACGGGAAATGCAAATTACACCAACACTTTATCTCTAATAGACAACGATCTATCAGACATATTACAGACAGTAAAATTGTACCCTATAAAATAAATCAAGCAGACTGCAATCCCTTGATATCTGCCTAACAGAAGAGTATTATAATTAGTGTACATCTATTTTAATACTAAATAATATAATAACCGAAGATATTGGACATTATAGGTTTCATAAACAAAGGGATTAGGTTTTACCATAATAACTATAAATTTACTTCTAAAACCCCAATGAATCTATAGATTGCTGATCTCACACTAAAATATACCTTTAAAATTAAGCACAATAAAATATTTGTATCTGAAGCAACAATAATTGAAAGCACATAGCTACTAAAACTATAAAAGCTTAAATTAAACAAAAGATGCTTAGCGTTTTTACTTTCTCTACTTACTACACAGGTGTTTGCGTGTGTGTGTGTGGATATTATAACTCAAAAACGTATAGTCGGTTAAATAGAAATTTGGTAATTAGGTTTGGCATCCTTCTAGGATGCAACAAAAAGATTTTCAGGAAAATCCTTCAAACTCAAACTAGCCTTTACATGGGAGATTTTTCCAAAATATACGATTTTAATTCTAACGATTTTGATTAAAATACCATCATTACATGAAAAACATGTAAATCCTGAATTTCTTGGGAATAGCCTCTGAAGGTCTGTTTATTTTGAATGAATTTTGCATAACTGCTAAACCATAAGAAGTAAACAAAACCTTACGCACAAAAAATTAAGATCTCGTTAAAACACATAATTTATAATCATATATGCACATCTTTTTGTTTTCTTCTTTTTTTGTACCCTACATCATCAGGATAATAGAAAATAAAATTCTACTTAAAAACTAGAAAGAGGGGGAAAGGATGTAATGGATCCTATCTCACATTAGATTAAAAGGAAATCAAGAAGCTAATAATTTGGCAAAAAACCGAACAAAATATTAAATAAAAAGAAACAAATCTTATTCTCAGAAAAACTAAAAATTAAATCCTCCTTCAGAATTGAAAGAACTCAACTCATCACCAGACTATGCAGTGAAAAGAAATGGGCTAGCATCCACAGCAATAGAATTACCTCAAAGTGAAACTGTAGCTACATATGATTGTCTAGCACACAGGATGAAAATTCTTAACTCACCAAACTGCATGCTGTGTCAAAAAGATGCAGTTCAAGACTGAGAACATCACAGTACATGCTCTGCCCTGCAGTAATTTCGGGACAAATCAAATGGACAACTGTATTGGGAGGCCAGGAGACTAATGACAATTGTTCAGCAGCCTGAACATTGGATTAAATAAATAAATGCATATATTTTTTGTACTGTTAATCATTTCCGAGATATTCCTTGTTATTGTTTTAAAATTTCCAATAATTAGACTTTTCTCAAACGGGAAGTCGTTATTCACTTTTTTCTTTCTTCACCCTGATCATACAAAAACAAGAAAATATCAATTGCATTACATAAAGACTATATTTTAAAAGATTTGACTATCACTTTAGCCTACTGTATTCCCATATTTCCCTTTATTTAGAAGGAACTATAAATTAAACTATTCCTGCTAACCTTTATCTCGATTAGCATGAAGTAGAGAAAAGAATAAGCTTTTGTGAGAGATATTTTCTGTATAAAAGATAGAGAAAATCGTGTCAATGGAATACATAAAATATTTGAAATAGGTATATTTTTACTTTCCCTGCACATAGTGTACATAGTGTACAGAGAAGGTATTGCATTATATCCAAAAATGCAATACCGAGATTACATCGGGAATACACGTTTTAGGGTCCCTATATCCAAAAAAAAACAGTTTTAGAAAAAGATCCCTGTGTGTCCGTGTGTCCGTTTGTTTGTGAACACGATAACTCAAAATCGAAAAGTCGGTAAATACCAAACTTGGTATTTAAGTTTAGTATATTGCGGAGATGCGAAACGAATTTTGAGAAAAGTCTCCCCATCCCAAACTACCCTTTACGTGGAAAAAATGTCGAAAATGTTGATTTTCTCAAAAATGGCTTTAACGATTTTCATTAAAATACGTATATCAAAAACATTTATACTACAAATAAGAAGTAAATCTTCAATTTTCTGGAAATAACCTCTAAAGACCTCTTTATTCTGAATGAAATTTGCCTAACTGGTAAACGGTAAGAGATAGACAAAAACGTATTACAGCAAAAAGTGTAGATCACGTTAAAACATACAATTTATGTCACATATATTTTTTTTTTCGTAGAATTGACCATTTCTGAGATATTTCTTGTTATTTGTTTCAGATTTAAAATAGTTAAACTTTTCTTACACGGAAAGTTGTAAACTCCTTGCCCTGCATAGAAACGGGTTTTCAACTACGTGGCAACCAGCTTTTAAGAGATTTGACTCTCACTTTAGCCTAGTGTATTCCCTTCTTGCAAGGAATCAAGTAATTAAAACAATATCTGTTAATGCTTATCTCGATTATCAAAAAAGTAGGTAGAAGAATGAGCTTTTTAACAATAATTTGTTACAGAGATGTTGAGAAAGTCATGTGAATGGAACACATCAGATTTTTCTAAATCAGGCCCAAAAGCTAAACTTCCTGAAGTATCACAGCTTTTTTATTAAATAATATGCATATGTTGCATATTGGTAAGATTGGGATATTTGAATCATTTAAACTAAACAAAATGGATAGATTTAAATGTCAGAGTTTGATATAACAACGCACATTAAATATTTTTAAACTACTTTCAGCAAAGAGTGTTCGACATAGTAAAATGTGTCAATTATATGCGCTAAGTTTTACAAGATAGAACCCTGAACCTAATCAAGCACCAACACATATATAATTCAGAGGATGGTTTTCACTGAATATATAGTGGTTAGACCACTAGCCTCTCACCTAGACGGCCGGGGTTCGATCCCAAGCGATCGCATGTGGGATTTTGGTGGACAAAGCGGCGCTGGGGCGGGTTTTCTCCGGGTAATCCCCCGCCAACGCATTCCACCGGTGCTCCATCATCATTTATGTATCATCAGTGTCACCGCCTGCGGTGCCATTAGTAGTTAAAGCAGGCGTTAAACACTACCAAAAAAAAAGGATAGTGGGGAAAGGTTTGTAGCGTAAAATTGTCCACGTTGAGATATAATCTATTCCAAAAGGAGTTCTTTACATGTATTGACATTATATAAATCGTACTAATTCATAAAGTAACACAATAAAACCATTATTTAGGGCGATTTCAGGTCTGTGGTGTGGTGTGATTCTCAGGGCTGCTGTACGGCTGGGCGTGCGAGTTTGAATGTCCCGCTGTAGATGAGGTTGGTCACTCCTGCTGTTGGCGAGACTGGAATTACCTATTTGCGCCAGACTTGATTGTTGAAGCAGTTGCAAGATTATTATCGGCGACGAATTTACTAATTTATTTACAGCTCGACCACGTTTTCCATTATATGTTTGCTAGCTTCAGTCGGTGAGTAAAAGAATTTTAATCCCCTTGCTTGGATGGTAGGATTTAATACAGTAGAGAATTAATTTAAAAGATTTCTTGTTAATTATAAACTTTTATTTCGTAAATCGTTAAAACAATGTAGTGAATTAAATCACGCTACTTAAACTGATCTCTTTTTGAGAAAATTGTGCCAAACATTTACTTTGTAATATGTACTTACAATAAAGCTCTTACTGACAATCAATAAAATACAATATTTAACACTTAATTGCTGTATTAGAGATCTCGATTTACGAGATTAACCCTTAGCGTCTGTATCCCTGTCTTCTATCTTGTAGAATGCGTCCCGGAACCTCTAAAAATTTCACATATATACAAAAGTTGAAGATCATTGTTTTCTAATATCATGGTGACGGACTGATTTTCTTGTTCCACATTTCGTATTTACAATATATTTTTACATACTCATAATAATTACAAATAATACATTTGTATAATTTACATGAAAATGTTCTTGTAAATAGCTGACATTTTAACATCAATTATCTGTTTAACTCTGTTCTTATTCTTTGTTACCGGTATAAACAATTTACAGCATCCGGTATCTCGTTTGCCTTTATTATTCTTTTTCTCTCTCATATTACTACTTCAATTATGTTTTATTATTAATATGCTTTTCTAAACATCAATGCTTAGCTATACATTATAATGCGTTGTATTCGTTTCATAGCCATGACTATGTTATTTTCGTAAAATCACGCCATTTTAGGCTATTTTCGTGCGTATCGGAGCCGATGACGTCACGCTGCCATTTCTATACATACAATTCTTTGGCTTACATTGCAAAACAATATGTTTTATTATTTTATAACAATATTTTAGGGCAGTATTGTTTCATTTTCACTTGGCTTGATTTATTTAACATTAAACCCTGCGTCATATTTAATAATATGATCAGTAAATGAAAATGCCGTGTACCTTTACAAATAAAAATTCAGCATAAAAATGTACAGAGCTTTGTAAAGACAATTAACACAAAGCAACCAAACTCAATCAGAATTCACTACAGTGAATGGCAAGATACATATCTACTGTATCAAAAGAAAATGCTCTCTTTCTGTCACTCAAAATATGTTTGAATCATCCACGAGTTTGTTCAATGTCGAACGTCTACCCTCACGTATTTTCGACATTTATCTGCACTCTCTTTCTAGGTTTATTAGCTATGTACTAGCAGGAACTGAACGAGGCCAGGCAGTGAGCAATGCTAGATAGTGTAAAAGTTTCGAAACGGGCTGTAGAAACCACGCCTACTCTAACACGGCACAGTTATACCTGTGTGCACCGAATCTTAATGCGGCAATTTCGTGACGCGGACTGAGCTCTAATTATCACGACGACAAGCAGTTGGCTGGCCGAAGGGAGCCCGAAGATGTGTACCCACATTTGCTAGGATTGAACTACATGAGGTTTACAGAATGTCGGTATGTGTCCAAGCTCCGCGTGGCTGGAAGGAAGGCGACAGTTTGCGATATGAAGAAATGGTACTATGGAGGAGAGGGGAAGTAAGGCATTTAAGTAACCAGTAAGTAGTGTATCAAAGTTTTCAATGAAAGCATAAAAAAAACAATGCATCTACATGTCAAACCTAATCGTATGATCCTATTTGTCTAATCATGGGTATGATAGTGTTTGTCTCGATTAGCATGACGTAAAAGAATAATCTTTTGCAAGTAAAGTTTGTTTGTGGAACATCTAGAAAAAGTCATATTAATTTAACACATAAATTTTCTCATGTTAGAATGTAAATCTCTAAATATTTAAATGAAAGTTTAAGTTTCTAAACATTAACATCTAAAAACGCGTAATACAGCTGCACCTATTTCAATTATAATTCAAAGTATGCCAGAAAAAAGAAGCGTGGGGGAAGCAGACCATTTTCAATCATTTAGCAGAGCCGAAGTAGAAGATAACGTGGTAAAGGCGTTTTCATGCAAGTTAAAATAGCTTATCTTCATTGAGTTCACCATACTTCAGGGAGGTCTTCAATTAACCTTTTTGCTAACCTTCTTTGATCTGGGCCAGGTGTCAAAAGCGCAAAGAGCTGTCTGTGTTTCAGATAGAAAGAAGATAAAATAATGGGCCGTGCGCAAGCAACAGCGGCTGCAGTTAAACAGCTTTACAGTTCCTTTAACCTTTAATAAACTGCACACAAATGCAGGTACTATTTCCTTACCGAAGAGGAAATCCATAGGCGTTATAATTACTGCAGGAAACAAATAGCTTGATAAGAAGAATGACTACAAACAGTGGGAACACATCGCTCGATGCCAAAGCAAAATAAAAATCGTATATGTTACATTCACATGACCTTCCCTACCCTTTATTGCTTATTGGTAGGTAGGTATACGAACTATTCTTAGGAAAGCTTGGCATGCATATATATATATATATATATATATATATATATATATTATACACATAGAAGTTAGAGAAGACAATAAAGTATTCCACCCAAAATTTGATACCGAAATTTAACCAAAAATATATATTTTAAGGGCCCATGAATAAAAAAATAGGTTTTAGAAGAAGGTCCATATGTGTATGTCTGTGTGTCTGTGTGAGTGTGTGGACAGCATAACTTAAACAAGAGGTAGTTAAAGACCACATTTGGTATTTAAGTTCAGTATCTTCCAAGGGTGCGACATGAAGATTTTCATGTAATCTTCCCACTCGAAACTACCCTTTACATGAACCATTCTTTTTTCGAAATGTTGGATTGTCTCAAAACGGCTCTGACGATTTTACTTTCTCTACAATAGTACAAGGTACGTAAGTAGTGAAGGGATTGCATTCTATCCGAAACTTGGATATCGAGATTTCATCTGAAATACACGTTTTAGGATAACCTGTGTATATATAGCATTTAAAAAAAATATCCGTCTGTGTGTGTCAATATGTCCGTGTGTGCGTATGTCCGTCTGCCTGTGAACACCATAAATCAAAAGTGAAGAGTCTTAAAATAATAAAAATGGTATTTAACGTTAGTAACTTCCACAGATGTGACACAAAAATTTTGGAGAAAATCCCCCTACTCCAAATTACCCTTTACGTGGAACAATTTTCGAAAATGTTGGTATTCTGAATAGTGTCTCTAATGATTTTGATTGAAATACCGTATATAAAGATATTTACATGCCAAATAAAATGTATCTCCTGAATTGCGAATGAGTTTGCAGGTAAGCCGTAAGAGATAGATAAAAACTTGGGACGCAAGAATGTAGATTTCTTTAAAATACACAATTTTTTTTTTTAACGAGCCAACCATTTCAGGATTGTATGTTCCAATTTAAAAATACTTATACTTTTCTCAAACGAAAAACTCTCTCCGATTCATACTCATATTTCGTTTTACTCCTTGCTATGGAAAGAGAAACAAGTTTCAATAACAATCTCATAGTAAAAGAGTTTAAAAGATTTGACTGTCGCTTTAACCTAATGCATTCCCTTATTTCCCTTCTATTTTTCTATCCAGTTCACTTTATTCAATGTAAGCCTTTGCAAAAAGGTTACATTCCACATTTCATTTTAAAAGATAATGAAGTATAGCTGGATACATAAATAAAAAAGAAATAGTCAGATGTTCAAGAGCTGGATGCTATACGCCATAGGACTTTAAAAGAATGACTAAATATTAATAAATTGGAGTCATTAATAACGGATATTTTGAAAACGGCTTATGTCACGAAAGAAAAAAGAATGTTTTCTTCTGACTTCATGCAAAATGCCTGTTCTATCTTAACATTCAGAGTTGTTCCCACCTATTCTAAGGTCTTCCAGAATCTCTTCTTTCTTGTGGCTTATAAAAACGCATCTGTTCTGGCAATTTATCTTCATTCATTCTATTAATATGATACGTTCTTTCCATTTGCTTCTGTAATCGTTCACTTCTCCCAGCATTATATCTTTTCGTGTTGTATCCTGTCTCATATTGAGAATCCTTTAATCTTTCTTAAAATCCCATTTCCTCAGTTCTACTCAGATACACTAGATTATTACTTGTAATAATATGTGTTTTAAATATTTTAAATTATTTCATAATAGGGTTTTGTCAATCGCATCACATGTGCAAGCTTACACAAAATTCCTTCCGAATGCAGAGGACTTAATAGGCTATTCCCAGAAACTACAACATTACATTTTGTCAACTACAGGTATATGTTTAATTAAAATCGTTAGAGGCATGTTTAAGTTCCAGAAAATCCCATTTCAAAAGTATTTGGGGTCAGATCATTTTGCTAAAAATCTTTGTGTTGCATCTTTGCAAAGTATTAACCATAAGTATAAATAAAGCTTGAAATTTATTTTGATTTTGCGTTATTGAATAATGCCGCTCAGACACATACACATATACACATATATGCATATACGCTCATATCTATGCACATGGACATTTTCGTAAACATTTTTTTATTCGGGGATCTCAAAACGTGTATTTCCGGAGAAATCACCCTATCGCTTTTGGGTGGATATAACTTTTCTATAAACTACGTACTAGTAAAGAAAGTAAAGTGTATTTACAAATGCGTTAGCATACGGTTCAGATATCCCCTATGAAGAGGAAGCATTTGGGAAATATGCATATAAACGGTCTTGCAAGCTTTTGTGGGCCTCACACAAAATTAAATAATTAATAATGTGAAATGCAGTGGAATGTTAAATACTAAACTAAACAATAATGTTCGCCTTGTGTCAAACGTTATCTGAGCCAAGTTTGGTCAAAAGCGGTGCAACATTATAGAAGCCTATAAGGAAATACATACATTACATACATACATACACACATGCTCATATATGTATAACGTACGCACATGTATACATACATACATACATACATACATACATACAAGCATACATACACACGTACATACATACACACATGCTCATATATATAAAACGTACGCACATGCATACATACAGACATACATACATGCATCCATACATACATACAATACAATATATACATACATACATACATACATACATACATAATACATACATACATACACACACAAACTCTGACTTTTATATACTACGATAACGGATATAGGTGAATTTATAGAGAAAACGTGTAACCGTTCACATCAGTCTTGTTATATGCAGTTTTGATCTCATCAAAAGATATGTGAATATTAAATTCACAAAATCATTTTAGAGACAACAAAAGCTTGTATGGTATTTAATTAAAATATTGTGCCAATACAATGTGGTAATTTCTATAAATGATTTACGGAAAAGGATAACATCTCAGATTTTCTTTTTTGGGGGCGATTTATGGTCTATAGAAATATTAACAGTGAATGTGACATAGATTTAAAAAAAAATCAACTCTGGGCGCAGTATAATTAAATGGAGATAAATCCAAATAAATGTAAAACAATTGCATTCTCAAGGTCAGGAATAGTAGAAAATGTAATATATAAATTATATAATAAGAAAATACCCAGGGTAAATAGCACTAGATATCTAGGGGTAATAGTAATTGACAGATTGGAGTGAGGGGAACATGTAAAGGCGTGGAAAGCGTTGTACTTTGTAATGAGGATTTTAAAACACATCCACGGAAAGTCGCGAAATTTAGCATGCACATCTTTAGTTCGACCAATATTAGAATATAGTACTGCATGCTGGGATCCGTATCGGGTTGGGCAAAACCTGGCAATCGAGTAATTTCAAAACAGAGCAACTAAATGTTTAGATAGAAGAAAACGATTCCAAAATCACTAAGACTGCTAGTTCCTAGAAAACACTAGAAAAACGTAGAAAATGAGCAAGGCTCTGTACAATAAGAGGAAATCTGCATAGAAATTTATATCCAAGCCATTAACGTCATTATTCTGTGGGAGAAATGATCATTCGAAAAAATAAGAAATAGGAAACAGAAAACTGACATGGTTAAATTTTCTTTGCAAACAGAACAATTAACGACTGGAAGAAAATACCTGTACAGTTACTGCAGAGTTTGCCTCAAAGTGTAAAAATTTTTAAAAAAATACTGAAGAACAGTGATTTATAGTCGGGATAGTAAATATAAGTGTTGCATTATCACTAGTATTATAAAACTTTTAATATTATATTATTGTTGTTATTGTCATTATTATTTTGGTAGTACGCTATAAATGTGATATTGTCATTCTAACAGGGTATTGTATTATCCAAATTATGATTATTATTACTATTTTACATCATATTACTACATTAACAGCGCTGCCATCGCCATGCCCTAAGCATGAAATAATGTATCTATCTAAATAATAATCCGTGTTATAAAGCAAATTAATAAAATGAACGTTAACCCCAACTACACTCAACCATTATGACTTGAAACTCTTCTGGAAATATTTACAAAATTCATTCAGGTGAAGTGATAGTAAAAATTATAAATTAGTAGGGATAGGCAGCAATTATTAATTTAAATTCAACATTTTCTTCCCTTTATTGGTCGAAGTACTCAGTTCCATTAAAACTAAAATATTCCATAGATGTATTCTGAAAGTTGAGATCGCAATCTTCAACAGTGATAAAAAAGTATAAAGAAAGGAACGAGTATCCAAAACCACTTTATTTTAACTGCATTTAACGCAGTAGTATAAACTGCACAAAGGAAACAAAAATTAAAGTGTATATTCCAGTTGTAATTTCAAGTGCGATACGTAAGCACCGAGGCAACTTGGGCTGGGGTACTATTATTAAAGTTGACAGTTCGCCGCTCGCGCACCATCTGCTCCTTTCCACTCACAGAAGAGAAGTCCAAACAGGTTTAATTATGATAATGAGCAACTGTTAGGAAATAATTATCTCTATTCATAATCGAGGAAAAAACATTGAGGCATAATTTGCATAAAGACTTTTTTGAATATTGTAGTAAAAACCACATTAAAGGTCGTTCAGGGCACCTCATCTCTACATCCTGTCATTCTTATTTTAAAATAAGTAAAAAAATGTTTCAGACAATAGCTCTAATGTCTTAAATATTTATTTATAAACATATAACCATAATTTATCACTGCATACAAACAACGTCATTTCACATAAAAACGCCATTTTGAAGTAAGTAGCTTCACTTCTTTTTTCTCCCAACTTCAGTGCGGTCGTTTAAAAATATGGTGTAGCGAACACATCTATAATCAATATAGATAGATAATCCTCATACAAAAACCTATTCTTAAATCAGTAATCGATTTAAACCTTTGCTAGAAATATTTTCAAAATAGACGCTAAGCAGTAGGTTACATTATTTATTTTACAAGCTAATTTATTTTTTCGAGTAAAACTGGAAGAAGCTGCACATTTTCAAACATGTTTATTGATGACTAAAGGAAATACCTAATAATACAATACTCAAACTCCACAGTCTTAATTATAATAATCTTAATAATTTAAAATTCTACATTCCGAAAATAATATTTTTCCATGTGGTTTACCAGGAATGCAAAATACAATAAGCCTGAGCACTTCATCACAATCTGCCAGCAGAAATCTAAAAATACACTTCATTTGGCTTATCAATATTTCAAAATATACGAAATGTTAATTAAAACTGTAAGTATATCGTTCATGTCACTACATTTCCCGTGATTTCTGAAATTTTAGAAGATAATATTTAGATTTTAAGTTTATTCTAAGTACAACTAGACACAAATAGTTATTCTCTCTTTTTAATATTAGTATATATAGCTCAAAAACATATAAAGGAATAAATACTTAACTTCGCATTTGAATTCAGCATTTTTAAATGAGATTCCCTTGCACCAAGCAACCCCTACATAGAAAATAAAGCGTAATTTTGTTGCAAGTATGCTTGTACAATTAAAATAATTTGGTTAAGCGGAAACATAAAATTAAAGCTGGTTCATTTCTCAATATATTTTATCAAAATTGCAATACAAACAACGAAATTTAAAGAACATAAACCAAAAGAAAACACTGGAAAACAACTTCTAGTATAACAAATATTAAAATATGAATCAAATTTTAAATGAAATAATTCTTACTAGATGTGTCCAGTTAACACTTATCCGAAGTAAAATCCCCTGGAAAGAAGTTCACAAAATGTATCGTTTAGTAATACTATAATAGATTTTTTATTTGTGTATAAAATCACAGAGGTCTACACAGATTTCTCCGTGTAAAAATACATGCCAGTCAAAGAGTTCTGCATAACCAACATGACAAATTAAAAGAGCTCTCATTATGTAGTATCTTTTGATGAAGTGTATAACTGCCTAAAAATCTATCAAAGCTGAAAGAGATGCATTAGCCTTTCATACAGGTCTATATACTACTACACCGATAAAAAGGGGAGCACTTTTCTATCCGTTGTTTCATTTTGATATGCTCTCAAATGTTAATAGAAAGATTTGTTTCAAAGCAACAAGACAAAATAAATGGTAATTATCTCTGGGTTCAACAAATAACATCGCTTTGATATTTATGTAAAATTGAAGTTAAAATTCTACAGAATAATAGATATGAATAAATAGAGTGAATTAATGAGATCTATATTTTTATGCAGTAAGTTTCTGTTAATCTCTTACCTTTCACCACTTATGCAAAAGTTATACAAAGGTCATACAGTATGAAGAGGTCTTTTGAGGCTATTCCCAGAAAATTAAAAATATATATTTTGTTTGTCAGGTAAATGCCTTAAACATACGGCATTTTAACAAAAATCGTTAGATTCCAAGTTTGTTATTTAACAGACTTTCTGTTTTTGAGCTATGCTGCACACACACACACACACACACACACACACAGCACACAAATGGACATGTTACTAAAAAATCTGATGTGCTACATTCACATGACTTTCATCTCTGTAACAAATTATTGTTAATAGGTTTATTCTTCTATCTATTTAATGCTAAAACATTAGCAGAAACGGTCTTATTACTTAGTTCCTTTATAAATAGAAGGGAAATAAAGGAATACACTAGGCCAAACCGACAGTCAAATATTTTAAAATATAGTTGCTATGGGATTGAGATACATTTCTTAGCGTGGCCAAGCGTTGACAGGATCCCATATAAGAAAAGTATTTTAAAACTGAAATCAATAACAAGGAATATCTCGAAACGGCCAACTACACGAAAAAAATGTTTATGGTATAAATCGTGCGTTTTATCGTGATCTACATTTTTTGTGTGGTAAGTTTTTGTCTATCTCTTACGGTTTACCAGTTATGCAAAATTCAATAAAAATCATCCAGAATAAAGAGGTCTTTAGAGGCTGTTCCCAGAAAATTTAAGATAAACATTTTATTTGGCATGTAAATATCTTAAAAGAGATTTTAATCAAAATCGTTAGAGCGAATTTTGAGAAAATTAAAATTTTCGAAATTCTTTTGATGTAAAGGGTAGTTTTGGGGTGGGGGATTTTCTTGGAAACTTCGTGTCGCATCCTTGGAAAATGTCAAATTTAAATACCAAATTTGGTACTTAATGGTCTTTTAGTTTTTGAGCTCTGTTGTCCACAGACACACACACGCACACGCGCGCGCTCGCCACACACACACACACACACATACACACACATACGGGCCTTTTTCCAAAATTGCGTTATTTGGATTCAGGGGGACCCAAAACATGTATTTCAGTGAAATCTCGGTATCAAATTTTTGGCTGCAGTACAATACCTTTTTTATACACTATATACATAGTAAG
The DNA here is from genome assembly GCA_030762935.1 of Hymenopus coronatus. Lineage (NCBI taxonomy): Eukaryota > Metazoa > Arthropoda > Insecta > Mantodea > Hymenopodidae > Hymenopus > Hymenopus coronatus. Next base: position 110,820,771 of record CM060890.1, read on the forward strand.
TGTAGAGAAAGTAATTATTATTATTACTACTACATTATTATGTTATTTATTTATTTTTTGATTCAGTAGGTCTCAAGAAAAGTATTTTCGGTGAAATCTCGGAAACGAATTTTAGTGTGGAGTACAATACCTTCTCTCTCCACTATGGATATTGTACAAATGAAACAATATAAAAAGAGTTTGATTCGATGATGTTAAAAATATGATATTTAGATAAAAACTATTGGAGCCATATTTTATAAAATAATAAAACATGTTCTATATAAAGCGAAGTTTGAAGTGATGAGATTTTCTGAAAAAGAAAAGGAAAATGAAAGGAGAATCGCTAAAAAATAAAGAATCGCCAAATTTCAATTTTGTCCGTTAAATTACGCTTAGGAGAGGGTAATACTTTCCACGGTTAACTATACGAGAAAGTTTATATGTCTACAAATTGTATGTTTTAATGGTCTGCGTTTACTTTAGTAAGATTTTGCCTATGACTTATGTTTACCAGTTATACAAAACTCATTGAGAATGAAGAGGAATTCGGAGGCTATTCCGAGAAAATTCAAGATAGATATTTTTTGAGCTATCGTGTTCAGAGACACACGGTCAAACAGATACACACACGGACCTTTTTCTATAAATGTTTTTCTTTTTTCATTCGAGCGGCCTCAAAATCTATATATGTGATGAAATCTGGTTGGAATGCAATACCTTCTCTACATATGTATTATGTGCACAGAGTGCGTAGAGAAGGTGATTATAGACTACTTAGCATTATCAAAAATCGTTCCTATCTTTAATTTCAACCCCGAGCTTATAGAATGTACCAATCCAATGCCGGATAAGACAGTGGTGTATAAAGACCCAATATACCTTATTCCGCCCACGTACACTGGTATTTAGCGAACCTTTTTCTAATTGCATTATTATTATTTTATTATTGTTATTATTACTATTATTATTATTATTACTATTATTACCATTATTATTACTACTACTATTATTACTATTACTATTATTATTCTTATTACTATCGTTATCATTATCATGATTAGTATTATTATTATTACTATTACTATTATTATTATTACTATTACTATTACTATTACTATTACTATTATTATTATTACTATTACTATTATTATAAATAGGTTATAAATATTTTAAACATTACGGGCTACGGCCATAAAAGTTAAGTTTACATACATGAAGAGACTTCTGTTGATGTTCATGATTCAAAATACCAAAGTAAATATTCTGAGTTACGTTGCTTGGGTGATCCGCCAGTTCATTCCTTTAATTTTCCCCACCACTTTTTGCTAGACGACATCATGTCTCCAAGTCTATTTCATACAGGTTACATTATATCTTAATATGTCTATATCATTTACTTTAATTGAATACTTTTTATATTTTATAGATTATAGACACTACAAACTCAACGCAAAAGGTATCCATCGGTTTGCCAACATAGTGCAATTGCTTCCAAATAAATTGATGAAGTTAAACATCTGCTGTATTACGTTCATATGGTTTGTTTTTTTCTTGTAGCCACAATCCTTTTTTCTCTATAACTACACATTGTTCCTACAAATGCTTGTTTCTTTGTCTACCTTACGTTTAACTACGTAAACGGTTACAGAAACAGTTTCACAACAAATTTCGCCATAAATACAAAGAGTACCTATACAGGAGATGGAAGTGATATTCACGTTTTTTTAAGTAGAATCACTGTATGCTGTCCTTAAAATTCCATCTTTCTATCTGAACATCAACTGAATGCTGACGTTTCAAAAATAATACTGAAAAAATACTGTAAAATCTAAATCAATAACAAATAATAGCTCGTAAATGGCGGTTGCTACAAACATTATTTGAAGTAATGCTTTCTCTATTTCTTAAGGGTTACCAGTAATGTAGACCTGTATATATATACATATTAAAACTAAAAAACTAAACCTACTAATATGAACATGATCAAGTAAGGATAATTTGTAAGTATTGAGATTATAAATTAATTTCTCTAGAATATGAAATTCAAGAAAAGGCAAATTATCCTCTTGCTCGTCATGTAAATGCGAAAATATTAAAATCATTTGATTCGATGATGTTAAAAATGTGATATTTAGATCAAAACTATTGGAGCCATTTTTTATGAAATAAAAAATAAACATGTTCTATATAAAGCGAAGTTTGAAGTGAAAAGATTTTGTTGAAAGTCTTGTATCACATTCCAGCAAGATCAACATAAATACTAAGTTTGGTGTACATCCAACACATTATTATATAAAATCACATTTCATTTTTCGAGTGATTATATCAACTGTTTAAGTAAACTTTGCTGAAAAATAGCATTAATCTAATTTGTACAAGAAAATTATATTTTAAAACATCCAGCTTTTCTTCTTTAAAACAAATTAAAAAATGTTTTAACAAATTAATGTAACAATACATTAAGTTCATAAATTTTTAATAAAGCACAACTTAAGAAATACAAAAATCAAAATAATTCGTCTGGTACGTCAATGAAAATAAACTGCTTTATGAAGTTGCAGTTGAGGGAATGTTGAATGGGGAAAGTATTGAGGCAGAAGAAGATGCCAAATAATAGATAAAATACACAATTCACACTCGGGATCGGAAAGGGGAAAAAAGGGATAGATTGTGCAGCAAGTTAATTGTTATATAAATAATGCGGTTATAAAGTTTAATTTACAAAAATTGAAGAAGTAGTTGTGACTTAATTAATACCGAAATATAAAATTAATGAGACTAAGTGACTCAACAATTTTTGGTTCATTTATATATATATATATATATATACAGTGAATGAGTGTATGTATAAGGAAAATAAAACGATTTAAACCCAACCTAAAGAACCTACAGACAACGAGTTGTTTCTAATGCAAACATATATATACAAACTTCCAGACTCTGTGGAGGATACGGAACGATTTTGGTCAAAAGTAATCCCCCGCCCCAGACGGGAATCAAACCCGGGACCTCCGGATGAGAAGTCAGCTCGCTGACCCCTCGACCACGGAGTGGAGTGTTTTGTTTCAAGGAAATTCTATATAAAATCACCATAATATCAGCGGTTACTTCTAATGACTGTTAGGAGACTTTTATTCCTGAAGCATTCTGTATCCAAGAATTAGCTTAAAGGCCGCAGGGTGTGAAAATCTTATAGAAAAACGAAAAACAAACATATACAAGTCTACAGGTTACAGTCGCTATTCAGTTCCATGTAGGTCCCAATTAGGTTCCCAGGTCTAATGAAGGCAAACTTTGGTCCACTAAACCACAACTTTCCCTTGTTTTGCGCTACCCAATAATTACTATAATCCAAACTGCAAGAAATAGCCTAGATTTTTTCGTGTGAAAATCGTCGGTACCTTTATATCTGAAGTCCCAAGCCGGTTGTTATTTTCAAAATGAGGGATCAGAGAAGGGAATGTAGCAGTGTACAACTAATTGCCTGAACTTGTGTGGTATCTGAAACCTGTAGATGCAGCATAAATACTAGACTTCTACGACACGATTGTTTCATTTACGCTAACTTTTTACTTCTGTCTTAGAACATGACACAAATAATTATATTGATATTACAAGTCATTGCTTGGTTTTATTTAAAACACGATGAAAACAGGAACGATTTAGAGCCAGCAATTTTACACTAAAAGTAATTCACATACAAATTCACATAAAAATAGAGAAAGTTGCTTTAAGCACGTTTTACTCAGAAAGAGAAACCAATTTCGAAACTATATTTTACAAGTAAACTAAACAAAAAGAAAAGAGTTGAACTACAACTTATTTAATATATATAGTGAACTAGTGATTTTAAGTTTAACATCACCTCTTAGTTTGCAGAGTATGAACTTTAAGAGAAGTACTACTGAAAATATTTTTTTTGAAACTTTCAGTTCAATTTAGGTGAAAACTTTATCATACGTATGACTTAGGGAGATTCAGTCTTCATAAGACTGTCGGTAAGTTTTTAAAACTATTACATTTCAAAAACAAGTTTTGTAGCGCATAATTTGCATGGTAAAATGCATTAAATATATGTATATATATTAATATATTATTAAATAATATATTTAATGCATATTTATACATAAGCCCTTCAAGGGTTTTGATAAAAGATTACAGAAGTCTCAGATACTGTGACATAGTTTTAGCTTAAGAGAAGGGATATTTTAAAGAATTACAGCTACATAAATATTTCTTTCTTTACAGGAATCTCTAAAGCTAATAAGTAATTTTTTTCTTTTAGAGCAACCATTTTTCAAAGAACTTGCAATAATATGAATATAAAGAATAAAACATCTGATGAGTTGCATTTTCATGAATTTATTTGCTCAGTCTTGTAAAAACTATAGTTACAAACGCTTATTCTCTTATCAACTTCACGTTAATCGAGATAAACATTTGCAGACATTTCTTACTACATACTTCCTTTTAGGTACAAAGGGGCTACTATGTGATAAATTTGAAATTCCGTTCTCTTTGCATGGAAGAGAGAGAAGGAGCAAATATAAAATGCAAAGCAACAACAAGAAACATCTCCGAAATTTTAACTATAGAAAAAAAGTATTTAACATAAATTATGTTCTTCTTTAACGAGATCTATATTTCTTATGCAGTAAGTTTTGTTTATCTCCAACAGTTTATAGGTTAAGATGAAGCCTAATACACATTTTATTTTTAATGAAATGTTTTAAATGTAGGTAAAGTATTTTAATCAAAATCATAAAAAGTCATTATTGAGGAAATAACATTTTGGAGAAATGTTCCATGTAAAGAATGGGGTGGGAAATTTTCTTTAAAATCTTCATGTCGCATCTTTGGAGGATGCTGAACCCAATTTGGTTTTAACTGACGTTTCCTTTTTTAATTATACTGTTCACAAATTCAAGGTCACACGAACGCTCGGACTTTATTTTTCCTTCCAGAAAATCTCAAAGAAAGGTAACACATATGTCCGTCGTACTCAAACATACAAAAAAACAATAGTCAAGTTTAAATAAAATATGAATGAATTAAAATCGGAACCAAAATCATAACATATTAATATACTCATAAATAGAATACATCACTGCATTTATTTCCTGTGAAATGTTGTCATCGAATTTTTGGATGACGTCCAATATTTTCTCTATCCACTATGTGCTAGAAAACTCTGAGTTTTAAGTAGTAGTTTAAATTGCAGACTTATAGTTAACCAACTATTGGGTCAATCAATGAAGCACGTCAGTCATTGTCGTCATTAAGGTATATTTTCTCAAAAAAAAATTTAAGATCGTCTTTCGTTTTACCGAAAAAACTGAGTCATTTGGGGAATGTAGCTCAGTTGGTTAGAGAAACCGGACGGAAGCTGGAGATTCGTGAATGTCTAACCTTATAACCTTGACTCACAGAAAGCTTGAGTGAAAAATATAAGCATCACAGTGTATACAATTTTTGGAAATGTTGTAATGGCGAGTTTTATTAACAACCAAGAGGGTTGTAATTATACTAGAGGTTCATCTGTGGTCCGCATGCGTGAGGTCCGGGCTAGATCTCTAGCGATTCCTGACTTGCGGGTTTTTCTGATTTTCACCTTTGACAGGTGAATGCTGGAGTAATTCATTTTCTGCGATTATTTTTCTGCTTATTTCCTGTACCCATCACTTCCTTGGCCTCTTTTATAGGGTCGAGGGACTAGGCGACGACGTTCGTCAAGTTTTTGGCTGGGCCCTGAAAAGGTTTCTTTCCTGGCGGCGTTGCAGGACCACTCTATCAGGATCCGCTTTCTGATGCTATCGAACTAGCGCCCGCTAGGAGGGCATATGGAGGGTCGCGGCTTGCGAGTAGAGCCGGGGCGTGACAGCCGAGGCGATCTGAAAACATTAAGGGCCCACCCACATGCGCCCATCGTCATCCAAGTTGGGTTACTCTTCGGGTTTATGAGCGGTGTTTTGCACAAGTAGTTGGGGTCTCCTTCCGCAAATATCTGAATCATAAAACGTTTAAAATCAGAATTAGCACAGTGACAGTGCGGTTGATGTTCCACGAAACGAAAAATAAAATATTTTGTTCATTGAATTGCGACAAAACTAAGCTCTTTCAGTGCATCATTTGGCAGCGAAAGTAACACGCATGTGAGCTGCAGAGGGAATGAGACGACCGGTGGAATTCTTGTCACTCAAAGACAAACCTTGCCATGTTACACTTTGAATAAGAATTAACGTCCTCTTTTTCTGTTTTGGACTACCAAGGACGCATGTAACGAACAATAACTGAATAAAACAGTTTTTGCATACAAATATACTAAATTGACGTTCTAGAACTTCATAAAATATCAAACTTTATACTTGGTCATTGTGGCAACACAAAGATGCGATGTCACAGTTTATCAGTCTGCCTCAAGAATACAATAGCTAAAGTTGTTGATCCTCGCAGTTGAAAAAGTGAAATGAACGCTACAAAACGCAATGGAATGCACCACAAATAGCGTCTCCTTGGATGGGATAATTAGAATATTTAGCAAGAGCACGGCACTCCATCCCGAAAGAGAACGCTGCATAATAGGTGCTATAAGAAAGTATCCATAAATGAATCATAAGTGTCTAAGCTTTTTTCCAGGATTGTTTATTTAAGATGAAGACTGTTATTTGTGATATTGATCTAAAATAAAATATTTTAATAGAAACGTCAAACATTAAAATCTGATGATATATTCAGTATGTACATATACACACATATCTATAATATACGATATTTTAATTAAAATTGTTAGAGGAATTTTTGAGAAAATCAACATTTCCTAATTTTTTTCCATGTAAAGGAAAGTTTGAGATGCAGGGATTTTCCTCAAAATCTGCGCATCGAATCCTTGGATGGTATTAAACCCCTGTATCACTTTTCTGGATACAGGAGCACCTAAAACATGTATTTATGGTGCAATCACGGTAAAGAATTTTGGGGTAGAATGCAATACCTTCTCTACCTTCAATGTGCATTGTGAATACGTGAAACAGAAAGTAATAAAACTATTCAGCAATTCAAAGGATAACAAGGTTTAGAACAAAAACCCCTCATGCGTTGCATACGTGCTATAGAAAGTAATAAAACTGTTCAGTAGATTAAAAGATAAAAAGGTTTAGAACAAAAACCCCCTCATGCGTTGCATACGTGCTATAGAAAGTAATAAAACTGTTCAGTAAATTAAAAGATAACAAGATTTATAACAAAAAACCATTATGCGTTGCATTCTCTAATACTTTAACCTTTATTAGTGGATATGCAAACTATTCTTACGAAAGTTTATATTCCCTATCTATTTCAGTTTAATTTAAATAAACCTTTGCAGAAATTCTATATTACATTTTGTTCACCTCATCTATAAAATGTTGTATTTTTTTAAATTATAAAACTATAACCCTAATATGTATCATGCATAATAAGATTTAATCTGTGGAGTAAATAAAAATGCTATAGCACACATATTGTTTTATAGATGAGGAGAGAATAGCGATAGTCAAATATTTATACCAGCCTTAAAATGTTATATCCCGTCAATGCTATCGCGAGAAATAATTGTTCATCTAAAGGACTTTGAGATAATGACTAGCTATTGAAAGACTCGACAATGGGTATCTTGGGAATGGCTTACGACATAAAAACTATATCAAATAAAACTATATGTTTTACAAAGATCTCAAGATATCTGTCGCGTAACATTTACCAGTTACACAAATTTACAAAATTCTTTCCGAACGAAGAGTACTTGATAGGTTATTCCCAGAAAATTCAAGATATACATAGTGTTTGTTATGCAAATATCTTTAATTTATGGTTAATAATCAAAATCGTTATAGCCGTTTTTGAAAAAGATCGAACATTTCGAAAAAGCTTCCATGTAGAGGGTTGGAACTTTTATTTAAAAACTTCATGTCACATATTTGCAAGGTTAAATTTAAGTACCAAGTATGATATTTGGCCAGCTTTCCATGTTTGAGTTAATCTATTCACAGACACATAGACAGACACGCTGTACCTTTTTATAAAAATGCCTTTTTTTCGGGGACTGTCAAACATGTATTTCCAGTGAAATCTCTGTGTCAAATTTTAAGTGGGGTGTCATACTTTCTCTACTTAATATACGTAGTTGAGAATTAAAAATGAAAAAAAAAGTTATAATTGAACATATTTGTCGATAGCGTCACATCCTGTATGAGAACAATGCCTGAAAATTGAATGATTTTGTGTAAAATGTCCTTTCGAAATATTAAATTTGATGTGCCACAGCATTTTTTAATAAAATTAGTTAACCTATTAAATACCCTGTATTAAAACTGTTGAGCATATAACTGAAAATATCGAAATAACATAAAATAAAAGTCGCTCTCTAAGATCAGATTAAAATGATGTATGCTGAATTTAGCAACTTATTATGAATATTTTAAACATGCATTGCTAATATACGGTTATAAGTCCAAAGGCTATAATTCAGCTTCAGAACACGCATCACAGTAATTCATGGTTTCTTTCAGGAGATTCCTGCAGTTTCATTAAATTTAGTATTATCATATTTTCATGTAGAACATTAATTATGCTAATATAAAAGACCGGATTGCAAATTCAATTATAGCTCATAAGGAGGTAATTATAACACCAGAGGAAAGAGTGGCCTTGATTTTCACAACCAAGGTTAGATAAACTATTAAAAGTTCAATAAGGCATGTCATATATGACAATCCTAACTCAAAATAACAAGAATAAGCTGGTTTGTTTATAATTTTATTTTATAAGAAAAATGCAATTTATTCCATATATATTAATATTGCTGATGCTACTCTAGGACAATTAAATAAGCAATTTTCTGATTTAATTGTTCTGGAAGTATTAGATCGCATTTGAGGGGAATGTTGATTAAAAAGAAACAAAGGCATATTCTTAATATAAAATAAGATTTAGCTCATTTTTTCGTTTAAAGAAAATGTTAATTCATTGGAATAAATGTAGTTTTACAAATTCAACGACACCACCAGAACACAAATCACTGAATTTTGTGTTTCCTGTTTCTACCACAGAGCCACCCAAAGTGAGATACCGAAAGCGTGTTAAAGTTTCGTGTTTTATTCATAAGTTCTCAGGTGACCTAAAATATTCCGAAACTTTAGATATGGAAATTGAGTTTTTATTTATGGACACTCTTTAACTACTGTGGTTCCCAGCGTCCCATTCTATATTGGGCATGAAAGACCGCTTAATTTTGCTCTGGGGCCTCTCTAGCAGGCTTCTTTTACGTCTGTAAATATACGACACGGGACTTCTCTTGAGAAGAAACCATTCTGAGGATTTTTACTCCCGAAAAAGTCTATCGTCCTACGCCGGGTTTGACCTTATGAGTATATCAAGTTAGCATGGTAGCCATTACGCCGCGGAGGACCACATTAGATACACAATTATCTGTTTTTCCTTCACTCTATGGCCATGGGCCGGCCATTTGCTCGGACTCTGCTGAAAGTTATATCTCTGCAACTGCCTCACGTTCTCATATTTACAGTTGAGTGTAACCACACACATTATAAACATATACTTTATCAGAAGAGACGTTCGAAAGTGTGCTTTATCCGTGACATCCTCCAGGTAATTTTCATTCACCTTAGAGAGTCAATAACCATAATTGCAAAAATTACTCGACTCATAGTTTTATAATCTAAAATTCCCGGACTATTTTGCTGTAATTTGTTGGTTAAAATATTTTCGTTTGCTAAAACATGTTGACTTGACATTTCGTCGCTGTCTATGAGGGACATCTCCAGAGGTGTTTGATTCACATCTAAATATGCCCCTCACAGACAGAAACCAAACGCCCAGTTTGAAATGTGTTAATAAGCGAAAATATTCTAACCTTCATACCACGAAAAAACAGACCGAAAATTTTAGATTATAAAGTATTTTTGATAGCGTTTAACGCCCGCTTTTACTACATGTGGCACTGCAAGTGATATATAAAACTATGGACTGTGGCTGTAAAAAAGTTTAGACTTTTTTTTTTCTGTCTTTCTTTTCTTTCGATGCATGGGATTTGTTGCACACACATATTTTACATGTGATCATTAGAGTCAGTGAAATTTCTGTAATTGGATTTTGGGAAATAATAGAGTAATTGACATACGCGTAACATTCTTCTCTGACAAAGCGTGGTTTCATTTCCATTTATATGGCTATGTTTCGTCGCAAAATAACAGGTATTGAAATATATAGAACCCGATTTTAGCATTTGATTCCCTTGCAAGACCGAAAATTGATGAGCAGAATGCAAACCGTATTTTTTTAAACATCAGTCTGAATTTCTCCAGCAAGACTTTTTCTACTGAGCATATAGCTGCTGAATTATGAGATTTAATTCAGACATTTTTCGAGGGTAGGGTCATTAGTAAAGAATTATGCCCCTCACAATGGCCTGATTCAACTGATTATGGGTTTTAATTATGGGGTGGTAACAAATCTATATGGGAGTTTATTTCTGAGTGTGTAACAAATCCCATACAGAAATAATTTCAATTTCTGATATTGATCTCTGCAGTATGATTGAAAATGTTCTGAAAATCTTCAATCCACAAAGTTTGGATAAAGAACATCATCTCTTATAATAAAGTATATGCTTATTGCCTTGTAATTATAACTTTAAATATGAGAACGTGAGGCGGATGCGGGGTTATTGAAACTGTTTCGGTGGGAGCCCGAGCTACGGTGGCCGGCGCCGGAACATCCGTGCAGTGGCCACGGTGTGAATGAAATTCGTTGCAAACCGATCTAAATTTCAAGAACTGTAGGGATTTGTTTATGTTTTTATAATTGGGGGACAATGAAACTCATCAGAAAAAGTAATTCCTTTCAGGCATTTTTCAGTAGCATAAGCTGGCACGAGAAACAAAAGATCTGTATAATGAAACAACAATTATGAAAGTATATACTGATTTTGTTTATCCTTTTACAAAAGTAGGTATATTTTTCGAACATAAATATTACAAATGAATAAAACTAAAAGCCGCCAAACGACACGTTGCAGTATATTCCATATAACCATGATTCCATCTCGTGCTTTAATATGAAGCGAAAATTGTAACTGCGTAAAAATGAATTGATAATTCTAATTCATTGATGAGTTTTTACTTTCTCTACGCGTACTATGTACGTAGTGTATAGACAAGCTATTGTATTCCACCCAAAAATTCCATACCGAGATTTTACCGCAAATATATGTTTTGCGTTGCACTGAATCAAAAAATAAATTTGGAAAAAGGTCCGTGTGTGCGTGTGTGTGTGTGTCTGTGGATAGCATAGCTCAAAAACTAAAAGACCGTTAAATACCAAACTTTTATTTAGGTTTATTATCTTTCTAGGATTTGACACGAGTATTTTCAGAAAATCTCCCACCCCAAACTGCTCTTTATATGGAAACATTTTTGAAAATTTTGTTTTACTCAAAAATGGCTGTAATGATTTTGATTAAAATACCTTACATATTTGCACCGTAAATAAATTTTATGTTTTCCGGGAATAGCTTCTGAAGACCTGTTTGTTCTGGATAAATGTTTCAGAATTTTGCATAACTGGTAAACCGTGAGAAATGGACAAAAAAATACCACATGGAAATGTAAATCTCGTTTAAACACACAATTTATGTCTTATGCATTTTATGTTCTAGAGTTGGCCATTTCCAAGATAACCCTTGTTATTGGTTTTAAAATACCTACACTTTTCTCAGACAGGACATGTCCGTTTTGTTGTTGTTGTTGTTTTTTTGTTTCTACATTTGACCAAGCAACGAAGCAATGACAATCGCATAACGATACCTTTTAAAACATTTGTCTATCACTTTAGCATAGCATTCCTTTAGTTCCCTTCTACAAAAAAACTAAGAAATAAGTACATTCTGCTAATGCTTATTTCGATTAGCAAGGTGTAGTAAAAAAAATAATCCTTTGTAAGAAGTTTGTCTGTAGAACAGTTGGAGAAAGTCATGTGAGTGTAACACATCAGATATGTCTTTAGAAGTCCACATCCTGCAAAACTCTCCGCTCTGCAAGCATCTTAGCTAGCTAGAAACTGCAAAGATCGTCCTGAGACGTGCCCATCACGTCTAACTTAACAAGGAGAATAGAGATCCCCTCCTCGTCGGGCAACCCAATGAAATTCTTGATATCAAGTGTAAATGAAGAAGAAACGGCATTAATACTATATATATTTTAAAATAAATAACTAAAGTAAATAAAGTTTTCATTAAATCTAAAACATTATTCCGTAATATTTTAAAAGGTTGACGTTAAATAAAATAAAAATAACAGCGATTTTTAAAATAGTAGCTGCAAGGTTGTGAAAACAAAATTCAATAGGCTTTGTGGCACTTTTCTTAATACTTATTTGGGTAGAAAGTAAAGTCGTGCAAAACAGGAAGTTGTTGCTAAAGTGCTCTATGGCTCATCAAGCTAGATAAAATACTGGCTTCAAAACAAAGATTTTTTTACCGCAGAAGAAATACGAGTTTTGACATCTCTGAATCTTGAAGAACATTTTAGAAAAGGGCCCACATGCGCGGCGTACGATTATGTGTTTATCGATAATCAACATAACACAAAAATTAAGTCGTATAAATACCAAATTTACAGCCTTTACAATTGTGTGTTTTTGTTAATTTCTCGGAAGTTAATTCATTTATCTTATTTTTTAAATATATGCATGTCGAATATAATGTAAGTACATGTTATTTTATGCACCTTGTGATATCTTTTTCATACTCTTCATAACTAACAATCACAAACCTGTGTTAAAAAAGAGAGAAAAAGAAACTGCAGCATTAACCACTTTTTTTTTCTCATAAAAATACAGTTCCGGAGGCTTGTCAGGACTCCGGCGCTGTATTCCTTTATTTCTCCATTTTTTCCAGTTTCCTTTATTTCCTTAGTAGACCTTATTATTCTTAATGGTTTCCTTTTACATATACACACACAAACATAGACACATTTACAAACACAGAAACACCCATGCCCAAGGCGGGACTCGAACCCACGTTCCTGTGCACCACAAAGCGCCAAAGCGAAACACTTTAGCGAGCGCAGCCACCGGGATCGGCAAATTACTTGAACTACTTAATAACTCCCCCCTTCTCTACCTATTTATACCAATCCTCAGTGGCCTTATAGGCAGTATTTTTCCTTTGGAACATTATATTATCTCTGCAGTTGTAATTGCGTTTCTGTTATTTTTCTTTGGGTCTTGTACATTAGATCACATATAAGTACACTCACACTCATTGATACTTTTGGCACTGGGATAGGTAAATATTATTTAGTCAAAGTCTTTTAAGAAACTAGAAGTGTGAGATAAGGACGTCGCGTGGCTGCACCGGCGGCTGCCAGAAAGACCGGACACTCGTAACCGATCTGCTACAAGCAACAATTTTCTGTCTTGCTCTTCGCACTGCCTCAAAACTCTCTGACGAAGATTAATCTTGGCTAGAGAAAAATTTCCACCCCCAGTCGGAAATTCAACACAGGACCCTTAGCACATTTATTTGACATTTCAACAGAGCATTTTATTTTTTCACAAAGAATCTGTTTTTGAATTGCTTAAATAGTAAATTGTTGTCTCAGCCTATCTAATTTAATGCATTTCTTTGATTAACAGAAAATAAACAGGTATACAACTTTTCTTTCAGGAATTTGTAGAACAGCTTTGAAATTAGATAATTATAATTCCTCGTGAATTATAGTCACATTTTTTTACTGTTCGTCTTGAATTGGACTTTTTAAGTGGCATTGCATAAAAGAATTCTTTCTTGTACCTCATGGCATTGGACTAAAATTCCCCGTGTAATCATATTATCAAACTGGAAATTACAAAACTCCGAAATATATTCGTCATAAAATAAGTTTGAAAACTAAAGCTTAAAAGAATCCATCGGTATTGTTTAAAACCTATTTAAATGTGTATTTATGTAATTGGAATATTTATCTTACATTATTTTGCTTCCTATTTGTCACTGATCTCCCCTTAGGTGTATTATTTTCTTCCCAAAACCGGAATTGGTTTATTAAGACGAGACTTGTTGCAATAATAATGAATGATAGAGTAGATGCTGGTTTAGTCAAATGCATGGTGATCATTTTAGACCACTGTAGCGCTAAGAGGTTAATTCGTTCCAGTTTCGAGCTGCCTGAAGACAGGTGGTGTTGATAGGCGGTAATTTGTTCACCGGTTCTTTGTCAAATGGGAACCTTCAATGTGCTCAATGAAGTAATTGCTGGCTACAAGATCAATATTTCAGCAAGTAATCAATAAACGCGCTCTGAGCATACTCCTGGCATAATAATCGCGCAAATAAGAAACAGGAGAAAATAAATGGTGGGTTGTAATACAGAGCCTTCACTTTTACTTTTATGCTAGATTATCTTGGTTTTGCACATACAATGAATGATATGCAGTTTTAAAGATCACGTTACTATATTTCAAGATGACTTCCATTAAATTTTGTTCTCTTGCTCGCTCGCTCTCTCTCTCTCTCTCTCTCTCTCTCTCTCTCTCTCTCTCTCTCTCTCTTCATTTTTGCTTGCCTTTCGCAACTCCTTAAATTTATCGAAGGAGCAATTTATAAATGAGGAAAGAGCATCGAAAAAATTGCCTTCCGGTTAACTTGATGAATTTTTAACAGTACAGAAATGTTGTAAGCTATCAAAATTATTTGCACGTGTCTTTGCTTGATTCCATAAATTTTCTTTCAACAAAAATATATTGATTTTATATATTCGTAGAAATGATATCTAATTATACCAGGTCTTTAGATATATTCGGCATTTACCGCCAGTGGGTTTGAAATAATAACGTCATTATTAGTTCAGCAAGCCCCTTGTCTCAAAGGAGAAGTGCGGAATTGAGCCTCAGACTGGATGTATTACCGACTTTTAAACAGGTTGATGTACTGGGCGGTGCAGAAACGTTCCAAATGTAAATATTGGAAAGACACGATACAAGTATCATTTCACTAAGGTGACCTCGAAACTGTTGATATCCACCCACCTACTCATGTTTCGCTAGTCCTCTGTAAGAGACAATGCATAATAAACCCGCTACCCTGTATTGACGTCGGGCGCGGGCAAACGACTGACGGCAAAGACCGAATAAATCTGAAGACCCTATATAAGTATATTGTGTGTATGTGTGTGTGTTTAGTTAGTCACTGTAGGTAAATTAACTGTTTAGTTTAGACAACAGGAAAGAAGTGGGTAGGTGAGTAATGTAAGCATGTTCATATTTTTAATTTCTCACTGAGGGAATACATTCCTAGAATGAAAATGTTAGCTCACTTGCGTTTGTTACTGTACTATTTATTTACTTCGGATCAGAAGAAAGTGAAGATAAACTGCCTGAATGTTGCAATGTACATCCTGAACATTTCAAAGCTATTACATAATTAACTTGGTCCTGCAAAATTCGTATATTTTGACATAAAATAGCTAAATAGTGTTTAAAAATCTGGTGTTATTTTCAAATGACTTTTCCTATAGGTTAGTTTCGTATCTCCCCTACAAAGTATTGTTTCAAAGCCTAACTTTTCTCTCTAATCACATTAATCCAGATAAACGTTTACAGAAATGCTTTCACTACACATGCTGTTGTAGATGCATACACGGAGATACAGGAGGCTGAAGGAATAGTCCAATCTTTAAGATTTGGATCGCTATATACTTTTGAGATTTCATGGTATACCTAAGGATTAAAGCACGACGAACACATGAACGATTTATTAATATTTAAAAAAATTGCGAAGTTCAAAATAATTGCAAATAAAAGCTTAGTGCCACAAAACAATAATTTTGATATAAAGTGTGTGCTTTAACAAGCTCTACAAGTTTCGTAAAGTGTGAGCGTTCCTTCCTGTTTGAATGCTTTAGCCTTGAAGACGACTACACAGACTTCATACACAGCATTTTATTTGTAATAAAAATATCTTACACATACAGTATTTTTATCAAAATACTTTAGCCATTTTGAGCAAAGAAATCTTATGTGTTCCATTCACATGACTTTCTCTACATCTCTGCAACAAATTATTGTTAAAAAGCTTATGCTTCTATTTACTTCATGCTAATCGAGAAAAGAATTAGCAGAAATAGTCTTATTACGTGCTTCCTTGTAAGTAGAAGCGAAATAAGGGAATGCAAGGTTAAAGTATTAGTCAAAAGTTGGTTGCTATGTTACTGAAGTTCCTTTGTTTGTAGGAACAGGAGTTGACAAATTCCTGTATGAGAAAAGTATAAGTTTTTCAAAGCTGAAACCAAAAACTAAGAATATATAAAAAACGATCAACTCCATGAAAAAAATGCATACAACATAAATCGTGTGTTTTAACCTACTCTACATTTTTTGTGTAGTAAGTTTTTGTCCATCTGTTACAGTTATGCAAAATTCCGTAAAATTCAACCAGAATAAAGTACTCTTCAGTGGCTATTCCCAGAAAATTCAAGATATAAATTTTATTTGGCATGAAAATATTTTAAATATAAGAGATTTTAATCAAAATCGTTAAAGCCATTTTTGAGAAAACCAAAATTTTCGAAAAACGTTGCATGTAAAGGATAGTTGGGCGGATTTTCTTGAAATCTTCGTGTCGCATCCTTGGAAGATACCAAACTTAAATACCAAGTTTGGTATTTAACCAACTTTTCGTTTTTGAGCTATGCTGTCCACAGACACACACACGGACACACGGACCTTTTTCCAAAAATTCTTTTTTTGGATTCTGGGGGACCCAAAGCATGTATTTCCGGTGAAATCTCCGTATCAAATTTTTGGGTGGAATAGAATACCTTCTCTATACACTATGTGCATAGTACGTGTAGAGAAAGTAATAAAAACAGCGAGTTTTAATGTTTTCATGTAAGTCAAGTTTTCGGCGGATGCGATATGTTTTAACACTGTGTCACAAACTTAGAAAAAGCGAACTTAAATATTAAGTCTGGTATTTGCCCAACTTTATTTTAGAGCTATGCTGTTCACCATACACATGCATGTGCGCGCTGAGGTTTCTTGTACAACCGTATCCTTTTATTATTGGGAGCTCAAAACATGCATTTTGCTGAGAATTCCATCTCAATTTTCGATTGGAATTAAAATTCTTACGCCTATTACAGGTAGATGTTAGAGAACGTAATAATAAAACATTTCAGCTAATTTAATCCTTATTACATTAAGCGATTACGTCTAAACTAGCTATTGTCATCCCTATCATGAAAGATCGCGTTTGTTGTTTTCGGTGTTTTTCATTGCAATTGTTTCCATAAAGGCTTCCGTTCTTGATATAATTACTGTTTATTTTGCACAATATTAAAACACAGCAAATTCAACAGGCTCCCTTTATATTTAATAAGTTAACTTTTAATTCTTCAGCTTCTGTTGATGGACTTAATTAAATTTCTTCTCTTAAAATTCTCTCGTTTTTATCAATTAATCACATTGGACAGATCTCCACGTCCACCAATTTCCCTACGATTCTTCTTAATTGCAATTATTTTCCAAATTTTCGATGATGAGAAAGCATAATTTCCAACCGCCTAGTCTTATATCTATTTGCTTTCAATTAATAAAAGGTAAGGATATTAATATGTCTTACTATCAGGTCGAAACTCCGTGTAGCAAACAAATAAACTCCCAGTATTTAAATAAACAGTAAATTACACATGATTGTAATGTTACCTAAATATCATACAGAACATGGAACTGAGAAAGCATTTACAATATCACGCATTCATTAATAGGAACACATATTTATATATGTAAATAAAAGTTTTAGAATCCTAAGTTACAAGATTATTCTTTCTTTCTTTGTGAATTATAATACTCCGTGAATAATTAAAGTTAAGAACAGAAAACCAATGAGAGCTTCTTAATGTTTCGAGAAATTGTACAAATGTGCACCCCTCACCAATGCACATCCCTCACCATCACGTCTTCTCCAATTCTATTGCGCTCTACGAAGTTCATTGGATTTTTTTTTTTTTTTTTTTTTCATCTTCCTCTGCTCGAAGCATTCTTTCTTACAACGTTCTCACATCAGACATTTCTGTAATACAAGTTCTGCTGGCCACCTTATTGGTCATTCCGAGAGAACCCAGCATTCTTTGTAGGAGTTGCGTAGACGACTACTTACAGCTCTATGTTGGAGGTGCACCGTCACATAAAAGCCACATCTCATTTCTTACTGCCAGAGGAACATCCTCAAGAAGAACTAGTAACGTTTCTTGAAAAAACTGGAGATAGATGGCTCCTATCTAAACCTGAGGAGAATCCACGGACCGATTAATGTGTTTCCTGATCATGCGTTTACAGAAAATATATGCGGAAAGCTATCTTGACTTATTGTGTGTGGATTGTCGTAAATCCAGGTGTGTGGATTATGGTAATTA
Source organism: Hymenopus coronatus (assembly GCA_030762935.1). Taxonomy (NCBI): domain Eukaryota; kingdom Metazoa; phylum Arthropoda; class Insecta; order Mantodea; family Hymenopodidae; genus Hymenopus; species Hymenopus coronatus. The sequence continues at coordinate 110,839,220 of CM060890.1, forward strand.
CTTATTCCATTTCTAATAACATTGTTTCACCCATTGCAAGAATTGTATACTAACCTTGACGTAAAATCCACTTCAGAGAGAGGATGGTTGAATATAAGGACGTAGCAACTCTTCTTTCAGAGTTCTCAAAACAATCCAATGGAGTACGTCGATAGTTCGAGTTATACCACCGCTGCTACCTTCACAATATATTTTAACAAAGTGAAGGGTTTCTTCTTCTAGTGCAATATTTCTTTGACCAACTACTTCAACGTAACTTTTTACAGACTAAAACAAATGTTCTATGCTGTGGTGATTATACGTTTCGAATTGCCAAAACTGTCTGCTGTTAAACAAACAGCGAAATGTGCTTTTCTATCCTACGATGTTCTCATGTTGTGCAGTCTCGTGGTTATTGGTGTAGATTCAACTGAGACAAATTTCAAAAGTTTATAACAAAAGTAAGACTGCGAATTGTTTTAATAAAAAATGTATTTATGCATGCATAAATATGTTTATCTTTCAATCTGCTCTAAGATTGAAAATTGAAAATTGTTTAATTTTCGTAAAATATTCATTTAGACCACAGTTAACATTATGTTACTTTTTCTCAAAACTACTTTAAAAGAGCAAAACTGCACTAAGATTTTTGTTCATTTCATTACAAGAATCTCTTGTTCAAGGATGTTCCCATGTATTTAATTGCAGCTAGAAGTTACCTGCAATTAGCATGTTAGGAGCCGGATTGCCCACACATCATTTCATTCATTGCACTCATCAACCCCAGAGCGCGTAGTAATTGCCAGAAATTGGAGTTATTAAATATAAAGCATTTCAAGAACTTCTCTCCTATCCAGAATATCCAGAATGGAAATTCACGTTTATTTCCTATCACTCGTCGAGGATTTTAAGGCAGCAATGTAATGCTTTAATTTTTTGCAAAATCACAGCAAAAATGTTATATAGCGCACTGTCCACTTTGAAGTTAAGTTCCTGGTAACTGTTAATTACACAAGTCCTTTTAATTATGGTACAAAATACTCAATGGAACAGAGGGATAATGTACCTTGTACATATGCAAACAGAAATCCACATTAGGACTTCCAGACAGAATACCGTAAAATTAGCTCTGAAATGCATATAGCAGCTTCAAACATGTATTCAGCCACTCCTACTGTCGTAATTATTATTATTTGAATCTCTGTGATTAGTACAGTACATATTTTATAATCAGTGAAGTAGCTGGTAAGCATTTTATTCTAAGGATGTCATTACTTCTGCTTAAAAATAGATTTTGTTAGGGATGTTGCATTCATTTCATAAGCTTTTAACTTACATTGTAAAGTCCTCGACCTTGATTTAAGTCTCAATATCATTAAGCTGACAATATCTATCTGAAAGCTATGTATTTTCTGAAGTTGTTTCACAAAAATATAAACATATGAATAAGTACATATGTACTAATGCTCTAAATATACAAAGTGGTTACACCACTCACCTCTCACCAAGGTGACCGGCATTCAATCCCAGGTGACCGCAAGTGCGATTTGTGGTGGACAAAACGGCACAAGGACGGGTTATTTCCGGGTTTCCCACGCCGTCGCATTCCACCGTACTTCATCTTCATTCCATGTATCAACATGGCATCGCCTGGGGTTTGCATATTTGTAAAAACGGCGTTAAATCTATAAAAAACTATTACAAGCTTATTCTTGAATTCATGCTAATTCAGACCCATTAACAGATGAGGTCTTACTACTTATTCCCTGTAAATAGAAGGAAAATAAGGGAATGCACTAGGCTAAACAAATAGACAAGTCCTTTAAAAGCTGGTCCCTCTGTAATGACATTGAAATTTCGTTCTCTCAGTATGGCCAGGGGTGAAATAAAAGGAAAACGAATGACGACTTCCCATTTGAGAAAAGTATAAAGTCGGAAATTTTAAACCGATAACCACTAATTTCTTGAAATTAGTGATCTTAAACAATATTTGACATAAATTGTGTGTACAGTAAGCTACGGTCTATCTCTTATGGTTTGCAGTTATGCAAAAGCCATCAAGAATGAAGAGGCCTGCAGAGGTTTTCCCAGAACATTCAAGATATATATTTTATTTGCCATAAGGTATCTTAAACATACGATCTTTTAATCAAAATCGTTGTAGCCATTTTTGAAAAATTCAACACTTTTGAAAAATGTTCCACGTGAAAAGAGTTTGGGGTAGAGAATTTTCTTGAAAATATTCGTGTTGCAACTTGGAAGATACTGTACTTAAATATTCAGTTTGGTATTCGACTATTTACACTTAACGTGGTATAGATTTGTTTTTAAAAAGGCAATCCCGTTTTTATAAGATATATTTTCATTACACGAAGGTTCTTGTATTCTTAATTTCTTTAGCCTTCCATGATTTAGGAATTGAAATTTTGAGTTGTTTATAGTCTATGTCCGTCGAGAAGAACAGTTTACTTCAATGCTAATAGAATTATCAAAATCACAAATATACACAAACATATACATACACACATAATTTGTTTCTTTAATATTAGCATGAATATTCTATAAGAAAACAAAACATAGACCGTTTATAGTTTTTTCGGCCTGTTATAGCAATAAAAAACAACTAGAACTAAAGAAGGTGTTTGTTGAAACTCCTAATTTTTTTGAAATGGCTGGATGTGGTTCCTTTCTGCAGTAGAAAAACAGGATGTGATAGCTACCAATGAGAAATGAGTATGTGTAAGTTGTAAAGAAACATATAATTAAATTGAAAAGCGGAGGAACAGTAGGCAGAACAACACCCCTAGATATGTGCGTTTCAGAAAGTAACGCATGTTAATTGTGTACAATGCGGGCGGACGACGGCTGGTTGAATTGTTAGATGGACAGCAGATGGACAGTTGCCACGCAAACCTCACACAAATTTTGGAAGCGCTCAACCATACATCTTCGAGTTTGCTCTAAAAATAAATGCAAGTGTTGAATAGATGTGTATCACCTAAGTGACCTACAGCAATAAAAGCTGAATGCAGTAAGCCATCGCATGTGCTGTTTGATTATTCCACAGAGCAATCCTTATCATTTCTTATCAATTCAATGAACTAAAATGTATAGATTGTGTTGTTTCGGGAAGTGTAGGTATAATGCAGCCCTAGCTTGACGTAGTTCGCCATTGACACTGATATTGGTGTTATTAACAAAATGGGTGCCAGAGTGAAAAACACAAGCTATGTAACTTGTATTTTCTGAACGTTCATGAAATCGTTGCGCCAATTAAGGCCAAATTGAGGAAGCGTTTACACCAGTTCCATTGCTAATAGTTCGGAGTGCGATAAAGTCAGGTATTTCAAACATTCGCTGTGACAAAATGGCATTCCCATTGTTATTACTCATTTCAGAAGTCGTAAATCCGCGTATTTCTTTTTCTGTTATTCACAACATTAAACTTACTTGTTTGTTAACGGTGCTGTTAATTCCCAAGGTTATATCAACGCTGCTGCTGAGCGACCCGCAAGAGTTGTTTTAAATGCAATATACCTACTGTCTTGGGGCTATCGCTTTTAAGCACACTCAAAAACCATCAGTCTGAGCCGAGTTCGAACCCATGACCTTGAGACCAGATTATCATATAAAGCTATGCATTCCACCAAAAACTCAGCATTAAGATTTACACCATAAATATGCCCCCCCCCAAAAAAAAACTTTTAGCAAAAGCCGCGCGCATATGGGTGCGTGTATATGTGTGTGTTATGTGTGTGTATGTGTGTGTTTATCACAGCTAAGACAAAGTGTCTATATAAGGTGAGCACCTTCCAAGGATGCCAAGGAGAATTTATAGAAAATCTCTCATTTCAAATGAGGAACAGGCTTCCTCATTTTTTTTTAAATCCTCAAAAACGGATATAAAATGTTGATTTAAATATAATGTATTGAATGTACTGGCATGAGGAATACAATGTATATCTTATACTTTCTATGAAAAAGCCTGCGAAAACCTCTTAATTCTTAATTACATTTTTAACAATAAAACTATACAAAAATATTAATTGCGGAAAACTAGGTTCTTAAGACATGCATCAGAACGTCAGGGGGAGTGGTTGCACTACTAAGTTACGATTAATAATTACGATATATAAGTATATAATATAATTAAATAATTTAAGTATTGCCGTAATTTATAAAATGTAAAGTAACACAATATTAATTGTTATACTAATATTTGTGTTACTTCACTGTTACTAACTATTTTTACATATTATAAGTTAATTAGAATTGAAGAATTTCTCAGTTGCAGTACATTTTAGGTTATTGCTTAGGATGGATGTGTTGGAATATAATAATTTTAGGTTTAATACGAATTTTAATTACCGTAATTATTCCTCGTAACTTAGGGGTGCAACTGATTTCTCCTACCCCCTAAATGACGTCCTGATTGCATGCTTTAAGAACCTATTTTCCCGAAATAAATATTTAGAAAATAAGTTTTATTCGCATTTAGAAAATAAAATGTGATTTTACATATTACGAGTATGATTATTTTATACAAACTGTGTGGTTAAAATTCACATAAAAGTTGAGAAAATTGCTTCAGACATTTTTCTTACTCTCCACCTCCTACCAGAATCTGAAAGGACGCTGCCGAATACAATTGTCAAATTATTGCTTTTTGGTAGTTTAGAGGTTGTACCACAGTCGGCACGTAAACTACTAAATACGAGGTAAAGCCCATTTTATAACATAAATAAGATCCTTTTTAGAATTAAGTGATAAGTACGAATATTTTCTATAGTTGATATTTTACTCATTTCTTCAAACCCCACGCAGGTTATCTCCAAGTTATCAATGGTTTTAAAACATTTGTCACAGCATAGCGTGAGGTTTTTTGGAACCTTGTTACAGACTTCCGGCGCTAGTCCATTTAGTGAAAGTGCAGCTGTTTTCCGAGTTAAATTCCTCTGCAAAGAAAATAAGCTGTGATAATCTCTTTGGGGACATTCGCGACATATGTACGAAAGTTTTGTTGAAGGACATAAATATGAATTGCTTCTTTTGATAAACATCAGATAATAACAGTTTCCTTTCAGCTGCTCTGTGATGAAGATTTGCATTTCAGACCATCAGTTTCAACCCCCATGAAACCAACGATATCAACATCACACTTTCTTCTGCTATGGCATCTTATATTAAAAAATCTTATGTGATTCATTCAAATGCCGTTCTTTACAAACCATTGTTACTAAATTATATGTTTTTATCTACGTCATGCTAATCGAGACAAACATTAGCAGATTACTTCTTTCTAAGTGAAAGAGAAATAGGCTAATGCGACAGTCAACTATTCTAAAAAGCCGGTCGCTATGCAGTTGTCATTGAAATGTGGTTTTCCTTCCTTGGCTGGGAGTAAAACGAAAGAGAATGAAACGGATGACAGCTTCCCTCCCGTCTGAGAAAAATTTGAAGTATTTTAAAATTGAACCAGATGTGTTGAATCTGGACCGCTATCTTATGTTTTGTTTTAGCGTGTAGAACAGAAAGAACAGAGACTCGTCACTTACTGGAGGAAAGATCGACCAGTATAGAAACGCTTTAGGGTACAGTAGCACAATGTCTGTCTCCTCTATCATTCTACAAATGCAATACTTCTTGAACTTCTTCAACGGATTACACTCCTCTTTGTAGGGCTTACGCCTCCTAGACTTACAACTCAATGATTTGGATGATAAGCCTATCGAGAAGCAAGCACACTTACGGATGGAGAAAAACTGCGAAAAAAAACTTTGGTCAGGTTGTTCGGTCTCAGAAGTCTGAACTCGGGACCTTCGATATGCTAGTCACACGCTTTACTAGGTACCAACTCCTTTCGTTGAAAGCATATACTTAGTTTACCCTCCTCAAGGTCTTATACCCTTCAGAACTTACATGCAAGTGCCTCGGAGCAGATGGACATTGAAACAGAAAATGAACTGTATCAGCCCAGGCATGGCAATAAGGGGGAAGATAATATGAAATGAAGACGAAATTAATGAAATGAAAGGTAATAATGGAGCAAGTGGTGGAGTGAATGGCCGACGAACCCAGAGGAAGCTTTGTCCACCACAAATTCGCTCCCCTGAAATCGAACCCAGGCTGAGAGGCGAGCGGTTTAACCACTTGACCACGGTGCTGCCAAATTCATATACTCTTAAGATCAAATTCTTTTCTCGTGCCACATCACAAACCTTGATCATTTAGGAGAAACTTCCCACTCGCCTATAAATCGCACAATATAATCATTAACCAAAGAGATGTGTCATTGATCTACTATATAGAACTTATCAACTGCTTTTGTCGCATTTCATTTAATTATCTCATTCAAGAAAAATAGAACGGAAATATAATAGGTTTACATTTTGTTCTTCAAAAAATAAAACGTTTCATATTTCAAAATTTAATTTCCATTAATGTTGTAATCAAAAGTATTTAAATAACATAAATTGTGAAATCCAACGGTTAGTAATTTAACGAACTTTGATGCTTTGGTTTCTGTGGTTTTAGGGTTGTTATTAGGTGCTTACACCAAGCATGCTTTGCTTTTAGTAGAACCTTACTATGTTCCAACTTTATGATACATTCAGCCAATAATTATGGAGTGGCTGTTCAAAGATTTTGATGTACGATGTTGACGGCGAGCCTGCCAATGTACAGCTTGTCTCATACAGAAGTTCTGTGTCAGTAAAAATACCGACTTCATTATTTAACTTCCCTTATATATTAGCATTATTAATTTTGTTAATCTACTACAGAGCCATCATAAATTTTGCAATGCACTGTACTGTCTAACTAATAATGATTATATATTGACTATTCAAAGTGTTGCCATAGATATATGAAGTAACTCTAAAGACGCTAATCTTTTAAGTTGGTAGGTAGTATTTGAATTTCAATTAACACAGGTTGTCCGTGAAATGAGTGTAAATGTATGTGAAACTAAAGAACATGTAGATATTGTTACAATACAGAAGTCACGAGTGAGAAAAGCATTGTTATAGTTCTAAATAATATATTTAGCATAAACATTTTGCACGCTAATTATTGTTTATAAACCGTAATATGGTAATTAAAGCTGCTATAGTGCGTCATTTTTGAAACACCTGATTGCGAGGAACGATGAACTCAAATTAGTATGATAATTGCCTGATCCCTGATTTGCGCTCGAGCTGCCACAACTCTTGTTACAAGCACAACATCTATGTTTGCCTTACACTCATATATATGCCGCAGGCTTTTACTGAAACCCGTCATTTCGCGAAGATACTAGGCAGATAATGAAAAGTCGGCATATGCTGTAAAATCTGATGTGTTCCATTCACATGACTTTCTCTACATATCTGTAGCAAATTATTGTTAATAAGCTTATTCTTCTATCTATTTCATGCTAAAACATTAGTAGAAATGATCTTATTACTTAGTTCCTTATAACTAGAAGATAAATAAGGGAATACACTAGGCTAAACTAACAGTCAAATGTTTTAAAATATGGTTGCTATGGGATTGAAATCCATTTCTTTGCGTGGCCAGCAGTTGACAACTTCCCGGATGAGAAAAGTATAAGTACTTTAAAACTGAAACAATAACAAGAAATATGTCAAAAACGGTCATCTCCACGAAAAAATGTAATTACATAAATTGTGTATTTTAACGAGATCTACATTTTTTGTGCAGTAAGTTTTTGTCTATCTCTTATGGTTTGTTAGTTATGCAAAATTCAACCAAATTCAACCGGAATAAACAGGTCTTCAGAAGCTATTCCCAGAAAATTCAAGATATACATTTCATTTGTAATGAAAATGGCTTCTATATGTGGTACTTTAATCAAAATCATTTGAGTCATTTTTGGGAAAATCAAAATGTTCCAATTTTTTTTCGTGTAAAGGGTAGTTTGGGGTAGGGGAATTTTCTTGAAAATCTTCGTGTCGCATCCTTCAAAGATACCAACCTTAAATTCCAAGTTTGGTATTTAACGGTCTTTTCGTTTTTGAGCTATGCTGTCCAGAGACACACACACACAGAAAGACACACGAACCTTTTTCTAAAAGTGCTATTTTCAGACTCAAAACATATACTTCTAGGAAATCTCGACATCGAATTTTTGCGTGGAATACAATACCTTCTCCGTCCACTATGTACATAGTACAGCGGGCTAGAGAAAATAAAAATGTAAATAAATATATATAATTTTTATTAATTTATTTTATGTCGCTTTAACTTAAAATAATGAACCATTATATTAGTAATGATATTCACATGTATAAAAGCCCTTTTCATTTCTAAATGCAATTTCATGAATTTAACTAGCACTTATGTTACATTATATTTCATTATACAAATGTATTAATTTTAAGTGTTTAAGCAGTATATTGCTGTGTGGTGAATTTCTGAGAGCTTCTTAGATGTGGTGATGCTTGCTTGTGTTGATGCTATGAACACTGAGGGTATGTGATGTATAGTTATGACAGTGTGACATTTATTTTATATATTCGACAGAAAGAAATGTAGATACAACACATTCAGCATTTTCATGAAGAAGACAGTAAGTGTCTCTCAGAATGATAAAGAAGTCTTGTACACCTGAAAGCATCAAAAGACAAAATACTACAAATGCATTCGTTTTGCGAACACCTGAATAATTTTTTTCATGTAAGATTATATCCTACGCCTTGAGGCCGCAATCGTCGCTCGTGTGTGAGCGTCTTGCTTTGGAAGACAAAGCTAACTGTCGTACATTGTTACACCTGCGTGGGTTTGTGACACCTGAGTGGGTTTGCACTGCAAGTGCCTCTGGAAGTTTCCTGTCATGTCACCAAAGAGAGAATGAGTCCCGCAGAGGTCAGTTTTAAGTGGGGATGCATAGCATATAGCAGCTGCGTCAGTTTCAATGGGATTGGAGCGTGCAGTAGTAGTCGCCGCAGCCAGTGTCGAAAGAAAACTAGGTATACAATATAATTCTTATGAAAGCATCGAAAAACAACATTTATTAGATATTTATTATTTATTTTTTATTTGCAATCAATGGAATAAATAAAGAGTTGGTTTAAATGTTTTCTCACACAAGCCGTGTGTAGGACAGGACCGGGAAACATGTGAGTCATTTGAGAAATTCAATGCTATGCCGGTATGTTGCCATGGCATAGTAGAGCAACCTGCTAGAGACCGGGAGATCCGTGGTTCAAATCCCAGCTATGGTATTGCATTTTTCAGTCTGACTCTACCCATCCAATAAAGAGTTTTTTTTTTCAGTAATAAAGACTGTTGCAACACTCTTTATCACATAAAGAATGATATTATCGGATAGTAGCAAACCTCAATTTCTTTTGATAACATTTTCTACTATGAGTAATTTCCTTTCTGATATTACGAATATGCAACAGAACAGATTCAATATATACTACTTTCAATATTAAACTATGAAATCTAGGAAATAAACTAAATATATCGAATAATTGAACAAATTACTGCAGGCTTTTCCTTACATTGCTAAGAAGTTTAACTTTAAAACGTAGTTTCTCCTAGACTCATTAAATAAAAAGCTTAAAATTTTAATTAAGTTTTATATACCTTAATATAGCGCAATATACGAGTTAATACAAAATATAACAAAATGGGAATTTTACTTTCTCTACTACGTATAGTAAATAGAGTAAGTGTTGTATACAACCAAAAATTCGATGTGGAGATTACATTTGAAATGTATGTTTTCTAGAACCAGAAAGACAACATTTCTAGAAAATGTCCACAGGCGTACTAAATGTTCATTAAATATCAAAATGCTATACTCAACTTCAGTATCTTCAAAGAATGAACCCGAATATTTTCAACAAAATCCATTCACCGTAAACTATCCTTTATATTCAGCATTTTTCGAGCCTTTTTAATGTTCTCCAAAATGGCTCTAAGGTCGTCTCCTCAGCGCGATGGTAGCGCAGCTGCTTACCAAGCGAGAGACCTGAGTTAGACTCCCAGTACCGGCGTTGGGATTTTTCCCCCGCTGGAAGACCTGGCTTGGGGTGAATTCAGGCTCGTGAGGTCCCTGGGGGACCAATGGAGGAGCTACTTGATAGACAAATAGCGGCTCCAGTTCATGAGAATCGCATTAACCGGCCGGGTGGGGAGTTCGAAGCGCTGATCGCACCTCACCCTCCAATACTGCACCCCATCCATGACTTCTGTCATGGACCGAGATGGGGCACGCAGCGGCCGGGCGGTAGGCCAAGGTTCCGTGTGAGCTGTTGTGCCATGGAGTTATTAAAATGTCTCTAACAATTTCGATTAAAATATCATATGCTTAAGAGATTTTCCTTACAAATGTAATGTATATCTTGAATTTTCAGGGAATAATCTCTGAAATCCTCTTCATTCTGGATGAAATTTGTATAACTGAAGAACCATAAGGGATACACAAAACTTACTACCCCCCCAAAAGATATAGCACCTATCCTTAAAGCTAACAAATTATGCTAAATACAGTTTTTGATGAATTAACCATTTCTGAGGCATTCCTTGTTATTGATTTAAAGTTTCCAATACTTATGTTTTTCTCAAATGGAAAATCATAATTTCTTTTTCTGTTCTATTTTTTTTTTTTTTTTTTTTTTTTTTTTTTTTTTTTTTTTTTTTACCGATGCAAAGAGAACTGAATATCAATTACATCACATTGCGGCTCAAATGTTAAAAAAAATACTATCGCTATATTCTAGAGCATTCCCTTTTTTTCCTTGTAGGTACCTGCAACATGTACCTAAAGTGAAATATTTAATAAAAAAAAATTCTGGTATGCTCCATTAATATTCTTACGAAGATTATTGTTTTATCTACATCATATTTATCGAGAAAACATTAGAAGAAATTGTCTTATTACTTTCTTCTTTCTAAGCGGAAGGGAGATAAGGGAATACACATGTCTACAGAAATAGACAAATCTGTTAAAAGCGGGTCGCTATGTGAACAACTGAAATTCGGTTCGCTTTATAAGGCCAGGAGTAAATTTAAAAAGAGATAATACAAAAGGTGCCTTCTCGTTTAGAAACGTTAAAGTAGTTTAAAATTGAAACCAATAAAAAATGAATATTGCGGAAACGGTTAACTCTACCAAAAGTGTATTTGACATCCATTATGTGTTTTAAAAAGGCATACAATTTTTAGTTTCTCTACACGTACTATGTCCATAGTGTATATAGAAGGTATTGCACTCCACCAAAATATTCGATACCGAGATTTCACCGGAAATATATGTTTTAGGGTCCCCTATATCCAAAAAAAGTATTTTCAGAAAAAGGTCCTCTGTGTGTGAGTGTGTCCGTGTGTCTGTGAACACGATAACTCAAAAACGAAAAGTCCAAATACCAAACTTGGTATTTAGTTTAGTATCCACCAGGGATGCCCCACGAAGATTTTGAGAAAAGTTCAACCACCCCAAACTACCCTTTACTTGGAACTTTTTTCGAAAATGTTGATTTTCTTAAAAATAGCTCTAACGCTTTTGATTAAAATATGCTATACTAAAGATATGTATTTACCTGATAAATAAAATGTATATTTTGAATTTTCTGGGAATAGGCTCTGAAGAATACTTTATTCTAAGTGAATTTTACGGAATGTTGCTTAACTACTATACCGTAAGAAATGGACAAAAGCTTACCACACAAAAAATGTAGAGCACATTAAAACACACAATTTATGTTGTATACATTTTTTTCCATGGAATTTATCATTTTTGAGATATTCCTTGTTTCTGGTTTCAACTTTCAAAAAGTTGCTTTTCATATACAGGAATTTATCAACTCCTGTATCCTGTAAAAACATGACTCACATAGCAACCAGATTTTGACTATCACTTTAACCTATGGAACTCCCTTATTTCTCTTCTACTTACAAGGAAGCAAGTACTAAGACTATTTCTGCTAATGTTTTGTCGATTAGCATGAAATAAATAGAAGCATAAGCTTTTTAAAAATAATTTGTTGCAGAGATATAGAGAAAGTCATATGAATGGAATACATCAGATTTTTGTGAAGTAGTTTTTGTCTGTCTTACGTTTTACCAGTTATGCAAAATTCACCAAAATGAAGAGGTTTTCAAAGGCTATTTCCAAAAAATTAAAGATAGATCAACATTTAATTTGTCATGTAAATATCCTACGGTATTTTGATCTAAAAGATTAGAACCATTTATGAGAGAAAACAATTTTCAAAAAGTTTTCCATGTAAAGGTGGTTTGTGGTGGGGGGACTTTCTTGAAAATATTTTTGTCGCATCCTTGGAAGATACTAAACTTAAATACCAATGTGACATTTCATGTTTTTTTCGTTTTTGAGCTATGTTGTCCACGGACACACACACATACATACATACACACATACATAAACACAGACAGATGGACCTTTTTATTAAAAAGCTTTTTGGATCAGCGGATCTCAAAACATATATTTCCGGTGAAATCTCGTCATCTAATTTTTAAGTGGCGTACAATATTTTCTCCCCATACTACGGCATTATATATTGGGAGAAAAAGTAAGAAGACCATAAATGCATATTTAAACAGAAAATATATGAAACCTATCTTAAGAACATCAGTATTATGTGTGTTAAGCAGTTCTCCACACTTTTCAGATTCACCATTGTGTTAGTGAACATCAGGCATGGTCTGTAACTAAGAAAACGTTTTGTCCTGTATTTTACTGCCGTCTTTTATGTTAATCTAAGATCATATATTTTAAACTTTAATGAATATAGTTATAGATGAAGTTACATTACATTTCACAAACTATATATAAATGTGTAACGGATCACACGCATGCAATGGCCGTTATAGCAGGTGCTCTTATGTGAAATAAATTCCGTCAAGTGACAGTTTTAATGCATTTTCGGTTTTATTATGACAAAAAACTTACCGCTATAAACGAATTAGCATTATAACCCCATTATTATCGGCAGCGTTCCTATTGAGACGTAATATAGTTGTAATTTACTCTCCGGACCTACCATTCCACCATACATATTTATATACATTGACTGCAGCTGGAAAATGTCTTCCTGTCAATCGCTTGATCCTTTCAGTTTGCTGCCAAATAATCTTATAGGATCTAAGATGAGAGGTAATTCTCTATGTAATGTCGTATACAAAACTTCCAATATTTCATGCATACTCCAGCACATTTGAATACTCCAACAAAAAAATTCACCAAGTGATTATAGATTATTGTTTTAAAAAATATGGCGTGCTCCATTCACATGACTTATTTAGCTATTCTGCAAATGGATTATTCTTACAAAAGCGTATTCGTGTCTCTACTTAGTGTTTATCAAGATAAGCAGAAGAGGGCACAAATGGTCTTATTATTTAGTTCCTTATAACTAGGAGTTAATTTAAGGTAATACACCATGCTAAAGCAATAGTCAAATCTTAAAAGCTGCCACTATGCGATTGTCATTGATATTCGGATATCTTTCAAGACCAGGAGTAAAACAAAAGAGATATGAAACAAATGAAGATTCCCGATGAGGAAGAGTTTAAGTATTTTAAAACTGAAACCAATAACAGGGAATATATCGGAAATGGTTAGCTCTACAAAAAAGCCGAATGACATAAATTATGCTTTAGTGAAATCTACATTTTTTGTGTGGAAAGTTTCCGGCTTATCTCTTATAGTTTACCACGTATGCAAAAGTAATTCAGAATGAAGAGGATTTTAGGGCTATTCCCAAGAAATTTAGAATATGTAATTTTTTTTCCATATAAATATATTTAAAATACGACACATTAATCAAACTTGTTAGAGCCATTTTTTTAGAAAATCGAATATTTCCAGAAATGTTCCCTACAAAGTGTAATTTTTGGAGGGGGATTTTCCTGAAAATCTTTGTGTTGCATTCTTGAAGATACTGAACTTAAGTACCAAGTTTAGTATTTAACTTTCTTTTCGTTTTGAGTTATACTCGCTAAAGCAATAGTCAAATCTTTTAAGAGAGGGTCGTTGTGTGATGCTTGTTTCCTTGCATGATCAGGATGAAAAAATGAATAGTCATTTTCCATTGAGAAAGTTTAAATTAATAACATGGAAGATCTCGGAAACGGTTAACTCCACCAAAAATAAAAACAAATATCTGATATAAACGTAAGCTTTAACGAAATTAAGACTTCGATACAAATATTGAATATATTTATTTGTTGATTAACGACTTAGTTAATTGCCAGGACCATATTAGTGACGCCGGTGTGCTGGAATTTTGTCCCGCAGGGGTTGCTTTACACACCAATAAATCTACTGAGATGGGGCTGTTGCTTTTAAGCACACTTAAACAGTGTCGGTCTGGGCTGGGTTTGAACCCGTGATCTTGAGATCAGAATGCCCATGCCTAGCCAACTGATCTATCCAGACCAACTGGGGACTTCTGAGGCTATTGTCAGAACTCGAAAGAAGTACATTTCGTTTGCCATTAAATTATCTTTAAAATACGCTATTTAAATCAAAAACTCTAAAGCCATTTTTAAGAAAATAAAATTTTACATATAAAGACAGGTTTGGGGCTGGCAATTTCCTGATTTTTTTTTTTTTTTTTTTAGTTTAACTTCCTTTAACCTGGTTTGGTAATATCGGACGATGAATGAAAGTGGTGAAATGATGCTGAAATGATTTCGGGGTCCATGGAGCTTAAAGTTACTCAACATTCGTCTTTTCAGGATAAGGGAAAACCCCGAAAAAAACCTTATCCGGGTAACTCAACCTAAGCGATACTCGAACTTACGACCTTTTGAATGTGAGGCAGACACGCTGCCACCACACTTTTTTTTCTTTTCTTTTTTTTTTCTTTTTTTTTGCATTCAGGGCACATCAAAAAATATATTTCTGGTGAAATTAGGACTTCGAAATGTTATTCTTACCTCCACCACTTGTAGAGTAAGTTACGGTAAACGGACAGCTGGTTTCTGAAAATGCAGAATGTTACGGATAATAAATTTAGTTATAATAGTGAATCCGCAAGTCTTAGAGAAAGGGTCTGACAAGTTTATTGCGCAGATATGTTATAGATAGAACGGATTGGCTCGAGCTTTTCATCCTCCCTTCATCATCAGTACATTCTGCAGCGAGGTACCTGGCCTCTATCCATAACGTTATATGTTATGCGTAGGAGAGCAAAATGTGTGTTGCTTGCAAGCAAGGTCAACCAACACCACCAACTCTAAAGAAAAAATCTGATGTGTTACACTCACATGACTTTCTCTAGCTGCTATACAAACCTCCTACAAAAGATTATTCTTCTTTGTACACAATGCTAATCGAGATAAATGTGTGTTCTTATTACTTAGTTCCTTATAAGTAGAAGGGAATAAGGGAATGTGCTATGCTAAAGTGATTGTCAAAATTTTAAAAGCTAACGCTATGCGATTGTCATTGCATACCACTTCTTTGCTTGGCCAGGAGTAGAACAAAAGAAAAACGAACACTTCCTGTCTGAGAAAGTTCACAATTGAAAACAATAACAAGGAATATTTCGGAAACGGTTACATCCACAACAAAAACGTAATGAACATAAACTTTGTGTTTTTTCGTGATGTACATTTTTTGTGTAGTGAGTTTTTTTCTATCTCTTACGGTTTAGCAGTTAAACAAAATTCGGCAAAATTAATCCAGAATAAAGAGGTCTTCAGAGGCTATTCCCAAAAAATTCGAGATATACATTTTATTACGGATATAGTTAGCTTTAATATACGGGATTTTAATCAAAATCGTTAGAGCCATTTTTAACAAAATCAAAATTTTCGAAATTTTTTCTATGTAAAGGGTAGTTTGTGTGGAGGGATTTTTTTGAAAATCTTCATGTCGCATCCTTGGAAGATACTAAACCTAACTACCAAGTTTGGTATTTAACGGTCTTTTCGTTTTGGGGCTATGCTGTCCAAAAACACACATACACAGACAGACGGACACACACACGGAACTTTTTTTTAAAAATGCTTTTTTCGGACAATAGGGGACCCCAAAACATATATTTCCGGTGAAATATCGGCATCGAATTTTGGGTGCATTACAATACCTTCTCTATCCTTATGTACATTATACATATGGGGCTAGAGAAAGTAAAAAGCCTTGCATCAAACATTAGTACATGGTGTGACATCACAGCCCTTGAGCGTTGTGACACATGTTTGATTTATGCACAATTATGGGAATATTTTAATATTCGTGGTTTTAAATTGTATCCTTCTGTTAAAGACATTATGCCCCAGAAATGTGGTATACCAAATCGGTATTTACGCGGATGATTCAAAGTGAATGAGTTTGTTTACCTTTCCTGAATATCCAATATTCCTTTTCCAATATCCATATGAGGAATAGTATTTCCTACAGATAACTCAAAGGTATGTAACATATGTTTTAACCATTTCAATATTTTAGAAAACTGTCCAAAATATTAAGTCATTAAGTAAACTATTGGTAACTGCTGTAACATAAATTATTACTGTTTATTTACATTTTAAACAACTTTGAACTAGATTTTAGTGACACGTCGTTGACCACAGAAATTAAATTAAATGTGTTGATTGTCGGTTGGCTCCATACTTTTCAGAAAAGGTCTATTATTGCATTAAGGTTGAAACTTCATTGTAACAAAGCAGGTTAGGGGCTTGATCTCTTATTTAACGCAGATTAAAATACATTCTACCAGGATATCAGTTAAAAATATTAACATTCCAAAACAAAACATTAAACGCCTTACCAGAGCTATTGAGCAAAATATATATTTATATTTCTCAAAGTTTTGCGTAGTCTACTATAGCAGAACTTGTAATTAATAAATTTAAGAATTATTGCATATTATTGTGGAATAGTCATGCATAGTAAAATGAATCCTCATTTACAAGGTTTTCTATTTCCATAGTAAGTGGTAGTTTCTTTTATTAATCCCTGATAAACGAATGTACTGCGCTGTGAATTAAACTTTTTGTGCGGACCAATTTTGGTTCTAGCAATAAAAACTGAAACAACTACTTTAAATTTTGGTTTATATAGGTACTAAAAAAGCTTTAACTTGGTACAGTACTAGTTTGACGGACCCACAAAAAGCCCAACGGTGTGACGTCATACATCGTATTGCAAGGCTCTCTCTTTGGGTCAACTTGCGTCTCATTCTAACGGAAAGCCACTGCAACGGGCTAAGAAGGTAATTTTCTAAGCCTAGGTAATTTCCTAACTTTCGATTCATGTATGCCTATGTGTAAAATATATACTTTTATGAGCAGGATTTCAGTGGCATAGCTCAACAGTATATAGAGCACCGCATCGATTTTGGCATACTTATGTTTAAAAATATCTAAACGTTCCTAACTTTTATTTTCCTCCTCAATATGAGCTAAGTTCGCTAAAAATATTAAATAAACATGCTTAATGTTGAATCACTAAATGCATTCATTTACTTTTATTATTTGTACATCAAGCCTAGTTATCAAGTAGATCAGTAGATTTACCAAACGCACCAAAAATATATCAGCCAGCTGCATTTGCAGAAATTTAGTTTCTATAATTCATATCCATATTTCGCTTGTATTGAGGGAAAGGCACTTAAGACCAAAACTATAATTTTCCATTTAACAATTTCAGACTATTCTCACATCAGCTGTTTCACCAACGCACCAAGATTTAGATTAACTTTGTGTGTGATAATTGAAACCTGTTCAAACCAAGATTGGACTTTTCTTGGTTTGATTCTGTATTTAACTCATACCTCTTCCCCAAGCATCGGCGAATATACTGAATGATTTTTACCATTAGGGTGTGCGATTCACATTCTATCTCCGGATTGGATTTGAAAATTGGATTTTTCATGGTTTCCCCGAGTAGGTAGGCAACAACTGGGTGATTGCTCTTCTACCACGACTTTCCCGACCCCATTTCTTGTAAGTCATTTCCTTCATTGTTATTTGTTTCAGGATTTCAGGACCATGCGACAGCGTTCCGCGGGTTTAGATGGCGGAGGTTTCAATCCTATGGTCTGTCAGGTCTGCCCAGATGGGACCCGTTTCCACTGGGCCTTACCAGGGGGTACCGCCGGGAATTAGGGGCTCGTGGGTGGGATCGAGCTCGGGGTCGGATGCTTCGAACTAATAACATTACGGACCCCGTCCATACTCTCCGCATCTGGTCGCAGAAGCACAAAGGGATGACATATCCTATGTGCGGTGCTCGACTCCAGTCCGATCATCCATATCTTTACGCTTTCCTTTTGTCTCATTAAGTTGTATCTTTTTCATAATCCATTCTCAACTGTAGTCGCCATAGTGTTATATAACTATCTCTAAACCCAGCTAAGAAAAGTGAGCATGGTGAACTTTCCCCTAATCGGCCACAGGCTCGATAGGGTGTCTAATATGTGTCTAATAACACATCGAATAAGGAAGTTTGGGCATGCTGCCTCTAGGTATTCCCGTCTGATCATGAACACATATACGTTGTACATAAGCCTCGTTAACGTGAGAAGAAAGCCATGCCGACTTAGCTCCCGTTTCAGAAATCACTGCTGTCTTGAGGTGGCGGACTTGTAGGAGTATCAACGACCCTGATTAGGTTTGTCCAATGGCGTTCCTCTTGTAACAAATCGTGGAACTGAAGTGTAATAGCTATTTCTGTGTAACAGGTACGCTACCATTGGTTACAAGAGGATCAACGCTGGACAAACACTAAATGAGGACACAGATGCCACCTCTAACTTTTCTTATGACTCCTGAAAATTGCTGGCCATTCATGAAATTCTTAAGGACTTTGTTAACTCATGTTAAAGGAGAGAAAATTTACACTTCGATACAATATAAATAAAGGATAACTCCGAAATAACGCGGTTGCTGGGAGACATGCTTTACACCCGCCTGTAAAGGCGGTGTGGCTAGCGCAAAAATTATACTCCAGAACCGCTTTTTAAGAAATGTTAAAACTCAAATTTCAAAAGGAAAAAGTATTCAAATAAATACATTTATCGAGGAACATACTTTTCCCCAGGCTAAACCCGACTCCGCGGTATTTCGGACCGCCTATTCCAGGTTTCTACTGTATGTAGGCATTTATTCCCAATTATTTATTAAATGTACATTGATATATAAGCGAACTCTACTCCTTGTTGAGATTAATAGCGATAGTCACATGGAGGAAGACCGTAACCTGCACCACATTTGTAGTAGACCCTTTTGTTTCTTACATGATTCTTAATCAGATCCGGGCAACGATGTTAGTCCCAAAGGATTCCAAAATAACATGAATAATGACGCGCACCGTCTTCAACCGTCGGAAACGAGTACCCCGGGACAGCCAAGCGCCAGGGAAAAATCTTTTGACAGCGCACTCCACAGTCCAGCCGCAACGCACCAATCACACAATCTTGAACCATATGAAAGTAAATTATAGAAATTCGTGGTATATTAGAAATCACCCCAGCATTCACCTATTGACCGATAGAAACCCAAGGACTAACGGAAAGCGAACCTGTCAAATACAAACCTCACCTTGCCGCGGTGGGATGGAAGCAACATTATCATTAAAAATAGTATAAATATAAATGCTATCATTGTAGAAGTAACTTCCAATCACTATTTAATGATGCATTATAGGGAGGTAATATTTCTTCAACGTTAAGAGAAATTATATGTTTACTTAGTTCCTTATAAAAAAAAAAAGGTAAACTAGGGAATGCAGTAGACTAAAGCGACAGCCAAACCATTTTAAAAGCTGTCGCTGTGCAATTGATATTGATATTCCGTTCTTTTCCCATTTTCCTAAGTAAAAGAAAAGAAACATGAAACGGATGAAAACTCCCCTTTCCCAATACAGGAAAATGGTTAGTTCTGCAAAAAGGTTTTATATGGCATAAGTTGTGTTTTTAAAAATATCTAAATTTATTCTATTTTTCCGTTTTTGAACAGGACTTCAGGAGCTACCCCCAGGAATTCAGGACATACATATTATTAGGCATGTAAATATATTTAATATACGCAATTTTAATCAAAATCTTTTGAGCTATGTCTAAGAAAATCGAATTTTTTTAATATTTTCCATGTAAAGAGTAATTTGAGCTAGTCAGAGCATCTTGAAAATATTCACTTTGCATCCATGGAAGTTGCTGAATTTAAATACGACGTTTTATTATTTTATTAACGTGTTCAGGACACAGTCACACCCACTCACCCAAACAGGCATGGGCCTTGTCCTAAAATTCTGATATGTTCCAGTCACAAGACTTTCGCTACATAAAATTATTGTTAATAACCTTATTTTTACTTTCTCTACACTACTATGTATATAGTTACAGAGAAGGTATTGCATTCCATCCTAAAATGCGATACCGAGATTTCACTGGAAATACACGTTTTAGGGTCCCCTATATCCAAAATAAAATTTCTGGAAAAAGGTCCGCGTGTGTGTGTCCGTGTGTCTGTGACCACGATAACTCAAAAACGATAAGTCGGTAAAATACCAAACTTTGTGTTTAAGATTTGTAACCTCCAAGGATGCGACACGAAGACTTTGAGAAAAATCCCCCCACCCCAAACTACCCTTTACATGAAAAAATTCCCAAAATTTTGAGCTATGCTGCCCACAGGCGCGCACACACAGACGCACACAGGGACATTTTTCTAAACGTGTTTTTTGGATTCAGGGAGTACCAAAACATGTATTTCCGGTGAAATCTCGGTATCGAATCTTGGGTGCAATACAATGCCTTATGTAGTTGTACGTGCAGGAAAAGTACTTTTTTTGATACAGGAGACCCAAAAATGAGGGTTTCCAGTGAAATGTCGGTATCGAGTTTTTGGGTGGAATGCAATACCGTCTCTACCTATGTACTATGTAAATGTAGAGAAAGAAAAATGTGCACATTTTGCTCAAGTAAAGTTCTAAGTAGTATTGGTGTAGAGTTCGAAAGTGTAACATCATATATCTGTAGGCAGGTATTAAATAGCCTGGCTACTTCACACTCAGAATGTACCAGAGAAAATATTGCAGCAACGAGAACATAAATAAGTCCCGCAGATCCGGCGGCGTGAACTGGGAGAAGCGATGTCCTAGACTTCAAGGGCGCCGTAGAGAAGAGAGAGAGGAACTCATAAACAAGAAAAGAAATAAAGAAGAGAATGTACGAAAAGACCGAGGAAAATAGATGTGGCCCCTCTATTTCTGCATTTATTTATATTCCTTTAACATGAAAATAGCAAGTACATTTTCATGACAGCAGACGCGTGCGGACACTAACCTGAGTCCTCGAAAAAGATGACAAGTCGCACAACTATTTACGATGGAAACTAAAACATCAATTTCTGTTATTTATAACTACAGTGGTGATATAAAAATACTCCCTACAATGCAGATAACAAAAATCTGTTGTGTTCCATTCACATGACTTTCTCTACATCTCTGCAACAAATTAGTTTTAAAAAGCTCATGCTTTTATTTACTTCATGCTAATCGACAAACAATTAGCAAAAATAGTCTTATTACTTGTTTCCTTGTAAGTAAAAGGGAAATAAGGGAGTAGTATAGGTTAAAGTGAAAGTCAAAAGCTTGTTTCTATGTGACAGCAGTTCCTTTGTTTGTATGGACCGGAGTTGACAAATTCCTGTATGAGAAAATAAAGTTTTTCGAACCTGAAAACAAAAACAAGGAATAACTCAAAATCGATCAACTCCACGAAAAAATGTATACAACATAAATTGTGTGTTTTAATGTGCTCTACATTTTTTTGTGTGGTAAGTTTTTGTCTATCTCTTACGCTTTAGTAGTTATGCACGATTCCGTAAAATTCACTCAGAAAACTGGTCTTCAGTGGTTATTCCTAGAAAATTCAAAATATACATTTTGTTTGTCAGGTAAATATCTTTAATATACGGTATTTTAATCAAAATCGTTAGAATCATTCTTTAGAAAATCAAAATTTTCGAAAAAAAAGTTTCATGTAAAGGGTAGTTTGGGGTGGGGGGATTTTTCTCAAAACCTGGAATCCCTGGAAGATACTAAACTTAAATACCAAGTTTGGTATTTTACCGACATTTCGTTTTTGAGTTATCGTGTTCACAGAAACACGGACACACGGACACACACACACGGACCTTTTTCTGAAAATACTTTTTTTGGATACAGGGAACCCTAAAACATAAATTTCCGGTGAAATTTCGGTATCGAATTTTTTGGTGGAGTGCAATATCTTCTTTATACATTATGCACATCGTACGTGTAGAGAAAGTAAAAATTTGATGTTCTCCATTCACATGACTTTCTCTGCCTATTCTGCAACAAATTATGTTACAAAAATGTATTCTCCTTTGTACTTTACGTTAATCGAGATAATCATGTGCATAAACCGTGTTATTACTTAGTTTCTTCTAAGTAGAAGGGAAAATAAGAAAATGCACTAAGAAAAAACTGATGTGTACCATTCACATGACTTTCTCTATATCTCTGCAATAAATGATTTTTAAAAAGCTTATACTTCTATTTACTTCCTGCTAATCGAGAAAAAATTAGCAGAAATAGTCTTATTTCTTGCTTCCTTGTAAATAGAAGCGAAATAAGGGAGTACCATAGGTTAAGGTGATTGTCAAAAGTTGGTTGCTATGTGACTGAAGTTCCTTTGTATGGACACGAGTTCACAAAGTCCTGTATGAGAAAAATACAAGTTTTTATAGCTTAAACCAAAAACAAGGAATATCTCAAAAACAATCAACCCCACGAAAAAAATGTATACAACATGGATTGTGTGTTTTGATGTGCTCTACATTTTTTGTGTGGTAAGTTTCTGTCTCTCTCTTACGGTTTAGCACTTATGCAAAATTCCGTAAAATTCACTCAGAATAAACTGGTCTTCAGAGGCTATTCCCAGAAAATTCCAAATATATATTTTATTTGTCAGGTAAATATCTTTAATATACGATATTTTAATCAAAATCGTTAGAGCCATTTTTTATAAAATCAAAATTTTCGAAAAAAGTTCCATGTAAAGGGTGTTTGGAGTGGGGGGATTTTTCTCAAAATCTTCGTGTCGCATCCCCGGAAGATATTAAACTTAAATGCCAAGTTTGGTATTTTACCGACTTTTCTTTTTTGAGTTATCATGTTCACAGACACACGGACACATGGATACACTGATTCACGGACACACATACGGACATTTTTCTGAAAATGCTTTATCTGGATACAGGGGACCCTAAAACATATATTTCCGGTGAAATCTCGGTATTGAATTTTTGGTGGAGTGCAATACATTCTGTATACACTATGTACATAGTGCGTATAAAGAAAGTAAAAATCGATAGTCTAATCTTTTAAATGCTATCGTTATGCAATATAACTGAATTCGGTTCACTTTCCATGTCTCCAAGTAAAACAGAAAGATATGAAACAAACGTTGATTTCCTGTTTGAGAAAATTTTAAGTATTTTAAAACACGTTGTACACAATACTAGTGACCACTTTGAAGTGCAGTAAAATTTGGTAACACGTATCAGTTTTGTATCAGCTGTAAATAAATAGTTACCACTATTAAAGTTCCAACCCTCGTACAAAAGGGACATTATAAGTAGTAAAATATAATTTAAAACTACCGACCATTGATTTGCCCAGTGAAACAGAGACATTTGTTGACATTGAGTTTTTGTTATGGTTGTGTCAATCCCAATATGTAATTTCAAAGTGGCAAGTGTCTACTGTTTGACAAAGAGCATAAAATATCTCTAAATTTTAATTGCTGGAAATATATAATGAAAAATGATACACGCTATTCTCAATGAGAAAAATTCCAGGATATGTAGCTACCCTTACTGTTTGTACCACCAATTTATACCTCTTTCAATAATATTCAAAGAAGTTATGGATTGAGGAGAGGATTGAAGTTGAAGACATCGATGAAGACTTAGGATTACATGGTGTATCAAATATAATATTAGTACTTTCTCTACACGTACTATGTAGAGAAGGTATTGCACGCCACTCAAAAATTCAATACCGAGATTTCACGGGAAAAATATGTGTTAGGGTTCCCTTTATCCAAAAAAGCATTTTCAGAAAAAGGTCAATGTGTGAGAGAGAGAGAGAGAGAGAGAGAGAGAGAGAGAGTGTGTGTGTCCATGTATCCGTGTGTCCGTGTGTCTGTGAACACGATAACTCAAAAACGAAAAGTCATGAAATACCAAACTTGGTATTGAAGTTTAGTATCTTCTAGGGTTGAGAAAAATCCCCCACCCCAAACTATTCTTTACATGGAACTTTTTCGAAAATTTTGATTTTCTTAAAAATGGCTCTAAAATATCGTATTTTAAAGATATATATATATATCCGACAAATAAAATGTATATCTTGAATTTTCTGGGTATAGCCTCTGAAGACTACTTTATTCTGGATGAATTTTACTTACCACACAACAAATGTAGAGCACGTTAAAATACACAATTTATATGATGTACATTTTTTTCGTGGAGTTGATCATTTTTTTAGATATTCCTTATTTTTGGTTTCATCTTTAAAAACTTACGCTTTTCTTATACAGGAATTTGTGAAATCCTGTCCATACAAACAAAGGAACTTCAGTCACATAGCAACCAGCTTTTGACTATCGCTTTAACCTAGTGTATTCCCTTATTTCGCAGCTACTTCCAAGGAAATAAGTAATAAGATTATTCTTGCTATTTATTTCTCAATTAGCATGAAGTAAATAGAGGCTTAAGTTTTTTAACAATAATTTGTTGCAGATATGTAGAGAAAGTAATGTGAATGGATCACATCAGATGTTTTTTCAATGATATTAAATATTAGTTTAAGTTAAACGTGAAAGTAAATTCTGCTAATTTTTGCACCAAATTATTTTATTAGTAAGAGATTCGTTATCTGGTGTTTGTGCCACTACTTGATTTGTAAAAATGTTCTTATTGATTAAAAACACTCAATGACAATAGTATTTTCGCTAATATTTTATAACATATAAACAATTCATCTTTCATAATCCAGTTTTTTTTAAATAGTATAAGGTGGCAATGTTCCTCAACAAAAAACTGAGCTTCGGAAATGTCTTTTTGCTGTAAAAAAAAATTGTTTTACGACATTGGCTCTATTCCGCTAGTAACTCAAATTATTGGCAAGTGTTATCTCACAGTTCGCGACTGCCTCTGAGTGTAATGTCCTCTCCAGCGGTCCACTGAAGCACAGAACCGTGCTGGTGAAGGATCACTTGCGGGTAAAAATCAGCAGAATTATGCCCGTTATTCCAGTTCATATTTGTGAACTAACCGTGATTTCTTGGTTTTGTTTTACATCTAAATTGGGTACGTTATGGTTCATTCCGTTTACTTCCCACATTGCTCTGCTTTAGACTTTTCGCACCATGCTTTTTTATTCTCTATATTTAGTTTTTACTCACTTAACTTTAAACACATTGTCCTCGAATATAGAAATAATTAAATAAGTGCTATTAAAGCTTACACTTACGTTTCAAAATATATTTCCAGTACATTTCATTACTTAACATTGGCGTCAGGTTTATGATAGCACTTCATTTCCTACTTAATGATGAATAGGTGCCAGAGTCACTTTGAAAAACAGTTCGGAAAATTAATTTTAAAAGTAGATATAAATAGACCTTTTTTAGATCTAGTCGTTACTTGATACGTTTGTTGACCAATGTAAAAAAAGTACTTCTTGCCATTTTGTCCCCTCTTCCATCATAGTGTTCTGACTTCAGTCTACGAGCAGTGCATATATTACGAGGGTCGGCTGATAAGTTCCGGGCCTCACACAGATATGGCGCCACTAGGCTAGTTATACGGTACCATCGTATAGTTTAATTCTAAACTAGCTTGAATCCATAGTTACAGGTCAATATTTTGTTTAGTTTTCGAATGATAGCATTTTAAACAAGGCAACTTTAGAGTTTTCATGAAAATGGAGAATTTGGAAAAACGAGCACTGATTAAATACTTCCATTTTAAAGGATTAACGCCTCAAGAAATCAAGAAGAAATGGACAGTACATTGAAAGACTCTGTCCTTTCATATGCAATGATTAAAAGGTGGGTTGCAGAGTTTAAAATGGGACTACGAGCTCTAGTGATGAGCCTCGCTCTGGACGCCCTGTAGAAGTGACAACTTCAGAGATCATTGAAAAAAATGCACGTTTTAGTACTGGAAGACCACAGATTAAAGTTGTTTGAAATAGCAGAGGCTTTAAAATGTCAAAAGAACGTGCAGGAAATATTTTAAGTAATTTTTGGGCTTTCACAAGCTCTGTGCAAAATGCGTGCCGCGTTTGACACCAGATCAAAAGCTGCAAAGAAAAACTGTTTTTATGAAGAAAGTGGAGCTGTACCGTAAAAATCCCAATGACGGCGTATTACCATGGGTAAAACTTGGATACATCACTACACTCCATAAAGTAAATCACAGTCAAAACAAGGATTGCGCCGGGTGAACCAACTCCAAAAAAGGCAAAGTCAATTTTGTCATCTAACAAGATTATGTGAGTGTTTTCTGGGATGCATAGGGAATTATTTTTATTGATTACTTGGAAAAGGGTAAAAGTATCACTGGGTGACTACTACAAAAGCTTAGTGCAAGTTTTGAGTGATGAGATGGAAAGAAAAAGACCTCATTTGGAAAAAAAAATGTTTTTGTTTCATCACGACAATGCTCCGGCCCATCGTTCAGTCATTGCAATGGGAAAAATGTGCGATTTAAAGTTCGAAATGATGGAATGTCCACCCTATTCGCCAGATCTAGCACCCAGTGACTACCACCTGTTCCCAAACCTCAAAAAATGTTTTGGAGGACGAAGATTTCACAGCAACGAGGAGATCATTGATGCGGTAAATAGCTATTTTGAGGACCTTGATAAATCGCACTACAGAGATGGTTTAATTAAATTAGAACACCGATATGACAAATAAAGCATAACAAATAATGCTGTTTTCGTTGAGAGGCCCGGGACTTACCAATGTTCACAACAACCCACAATCAGTACATCAACAGCTAAACTAAGAATGGTCTAGGAGCGTGACGGACTGCCTTTTAACAATATGTTCGTATGGGCATGCTGTGTTTACTGAATGCTTCTTGTTCTGTGTGTTGGTATTGGTCAAAATGTTAATGAGATCTCTGTCACAAAATTAACAGCCGATACATAAAAGGGACAAATGATTGTTAAAATCCAATATCATTTATTTACTGGTTGAAATTCCCTACTTGATACGATCTAGTTCTAAACATTTCACTCGAATGGAAATTCTCACTTTCTATAGCAGTTGCACCATTGCACTTGTTTTAGCAGTCAATAGCCAAAAACGAATGCTGCCTACTGCTCATAGTATGCACCATGAAATTTTGACTATTCTTCTTACAGGAGTTTGATCTTACGACAAAAAAAATGTTTAATGTCTTTCGTTAGTAATTAAGTACTTGAACCTTTAAAAAGATATAGCCACGTTAATAACGACACACTTCCACCGATTTTCTTGACGATTATGTGCGTCCCTCTCCCCCAGAAGATTCTGCAATTAACTGTGTCAGAAAACTGTGTCGAGACGCACACTAATTTTCACTCATATCGCTCTTTTTATTGTCCACTTTACATAATACACATTTAAACGAGGTCATTTTGAGGCAATTTTGTGAAACACCAAGCTGTGCATTTTTATAATACTACTACCGCAAATTGTTCTAATTTCCATTATAATGGTAAAGTGAGAGCCACCTCTTTGCGAGTAAATAGCCCATAAGCACCTGACTTTCCCCCTTTTTCTGACAGGGACGTTAACGTGACGGTGTTCACCTGACCTGCAGGTGCACAATCAGAAAAACTCTACCCCGAAAATTGGATATTGCTAGGTAAACCTATGGTAAAACAGTCTTCTCTATTTCGCCGAAGTTATTACTTTCTCTACACGTACTATGTACGAGTAGAATTAGTTTAAATCTGTTATTTTGTAATAGACCGAGTAAAATGGTTCCGTTGTAACGTGTGAGACTCGCAATCGGGGAGTCCTGGATTCGATTCCCGGCAACTGCCCATTCTCACCATGGGTTATTTCGTTTCCCCGGTTCAATAGCAGAATGTTAGAGGAGTTCCTTCTCTAACACGATTTTTTGTACGTATCATTTTCTTCATCATCATCTCTTTCAGGATTAAAGGACTAAGCGAGATATTCGGCGTGTTGCGACCGGGCGGTGGAGACATGCTTTGTGACGTCAGTTGGACTGCTCTTGGACTCGCTTACGGTGTGCTCGGAACAGGTTCCTATTTATAAAAAAAAAAAAAAAAACAGGTTTGAGGCTTGTGGGCCGCTTTGAGTGGCGTCGGAGAATGCAATCTAGAAACATTAGGGACGCCATCCAGCTTGCGTACGTCGGCATCCGGATATAGTCGCTCTAGGGGTATCTCCTTTCAGGGGTCGCGTTCGAAGTAAAAGGGCAACATGGCATGCTATGTCCCGGTTCGAAAAATGCAAGCATTCGTCAAAATCATACCCGCCTCGATAGTGTGTGGGTAGCATGTCTGCCTCACATTCAAGAGGTCCCGAGTTCGAATCTCGTTTAGTGCGGGTTACCCGATACCAGTTTTCAATATAAAAGTGACTTCAGTTTCAACCAATCGCGTTCGTTAGTCTTTATAAGATGTGAATATTGCTTTTTATGTGATGGTATTCGATATTCTGATTTTAAACTTTTCATATTTGATTTTCAAACCGAAGTTAAGTAAATGATGATTTCGGATAGAGCAATTCCAGCATAGGGGTGAAACATCACTAATATTACTCTCTCTACCGGTACTATACATACGTACATGATAGGTAGAGAAGTTATGGTATTTCACCGAAACTTCGATTAAAATTGTTCACTCAAAATGCATTTTTGAGGACCCGTGAATAAAAATGTTTTAGAAAAGGATCCGTGTATGTATGTATGTAAGTATGCATGTAGGTATGGTGTATTATTTATGGACGCTCTTTAACTATTATGGTAATCAGCGTCCCATTCTAAATTGGGCGTGAAAGACCGCTTAATTTTGCTCAGAGACCTCTCTATCAGGCTTGAGGTTCTTTTACGTGCCGTAAATCTACGACACGGGACCAGCGGCTTTACTTTCCTTCCGAAGGAAGCCATACTAAAGATTTTTACACCCAAAAAAATCCATCGTCCTCCGCCGGGCTTGAACCCGCGACCTTGGGCATATGAAGCTAGCATGGTAACCATTACACCACGGAGGGCGACGTATGCATGTATGTACGTGTGTGTGTGTGTGTGTGTGATTGTAGACAGCATGATTCAAAAACAAAACGTTCGTTAAACATCAAACTTGGTATTTAAGGTTAGTACATACGAATTTTCCGTATGCAATACGACACCAAACTACTCTTTACATGGAAAATGTTTCAAAATGTTCATTTTTTCAAAAATGACTAATGATTTTGATTAAAATATCATATATTTAAGATATTTACATGAAAAAATGTATATCTTGAACTATCTGATAATAGCACCTGAACATCTCTCTGAATAACGTTTGCATAACTGGTAAATCGTAAGAGGTGGGTAAAACCTTACTGCGCAAAAATTGTAAATTTCGTTAAAATATACAATATATACAATACGCATTTTTTTGTGGAGTTAACCATTTCGAGATATTGGTTTCAATTTTAAAATGCTTAAACTTTTCTCAGACGAATTTGCCACTTCTTTTTCTTTAGTTTTATTCCTGCAAAGAGAACAGAATTTCAATCACATCACAACAATCTTTTAAAAATGTTATTATCCTTTAGCCTAGAGTATTCCCTTACTTCTCTGCTGTGAATAAGATCTGCAATAAGACCAGCTCTGCTAATTATCTTAATTGGCATAGAATAGATAGGAGAAGCACCTTTTGTAATAATAGTTTATTTGCAGAACACATCAGAATTTTGCGGAATGTATGTATGGTAAAATAATTGTCCCCGTTTTGTATACTCATAGATTACGCATAACTGCACCAAGGATTTAGTAATTAACGTTTTGAAATAAACATTGAAAAGCAATAAAAGTTGTAGGTATTGGCTAGTTCCTATCGCATATACTATAATTTCAATATAAGAGTGACTTCAGCTTCAATCAATCACGTATCTGTCTTTGAAAAATTTTAAAAACGGGATTATTGTGTCTTATGCTCATGTGACTGGTTTTCGATATCAAGTTCTCTCGTTTCATGTACAAACCGAAATTAATCAAATTATATTTTCGGGTAACAATTTCAGAATTGGAGTGAAACGTCACTAATATTTTTATTTGCTGTCTACTTTGAAAGCTGAAATTATGTAAGCTTATTAGCTTATACAGCTAAAAAGTATTCATAAAGCTGTATTTTCACCAATGCTTAAATATAAATAGTCATGTCAACATTTGAAGGAGGGAAGTTTGAAGTTTTGTGTTGAACATCTGATCTTCATTTGTCATCAAGTGAGAAACGTGTACTGTGTATTTTACAGATGGTGAAACAGCCGCAGATACATCATCTGCCTGGCCTTACTGTGTGTCATTTCTTCCTGTGGGCTTGCCTACATCAAGGATAGTGATTTAGTTGTTGTTGTTTTTTCACACAAACTGTGTGTAAGACAGGAGTTGGATAGATAGAGTCAGAGTGAAATATTCAATGCCAAAGTCGGGATTTGAACCACGTATCTCTCAGTCTCTAGCCGGTTGCTCTACCACTGAGGTACCATGGCAACATGCCGGCATTTCTCAACTAACTCGCGGTATTATTTTGAGATGACATACTCCAATGATGACTTATAATGTCATAAGTAATTTAAGTACTTCATAGTATAGCCAACTATTATGGTCAATTAATATTGATTTAATTTTTTTTTCACACAAGCCGTGTGTAGGACAGGAGTTGGATATGTATGTAATGTCATAAGTACTTTAAGTACTTCACACTATAGTCAGCTATTATGGTCAATTAATATTGATTTAATTTTTTTTTTTCACATAAGCCATGTGTAGGACAGGAGTTGGGTATATAGAGTCAGATTGAAATATTCAATGCCATAGCCGGGATTTGAACCACGGATCTCCCGGTCTCTAGCCGGTTGTTCTACCACTGAACTACCATGGCAACATATCGTCATGGCATTAAATTTCTCAACTGACTCGCATGTTTCCCGGTAAACCAAAGGTGATCTCAAATTATTTTGAGATGACATACCCCAATGGCGATTTTTAATTCCATGAGTACTTTAAGTACCAGTATACTAGTATAGCCAACTATATGGTCAATTAATATTGATTTAATTTTTTTTTCACACAAGCCATGTATAGGACAGGAGTTGGATAGGTAGAGTCAGACTAAAAATTTCAATGCCATAGCCGGGATTTGAACTACGGATCTCCCGGTCTCTAGCCTACCTATCCATTATGGATAGTGTTTACATTCCTCTACTTCCAGCTACATTGGTAGAATTGAGAAGGCGCATTGTCACAACCATCGAGAATATAACAAATGACATGCTTGAGAGGGTGTGGCCTGAATGGAACACTGGCTGGACGTCTGCCGTATTACGCATGGTGCTCACATCGAGGGCATCTAAGGTGAAAACAAAACTTCAAACTTGCCCCTTTCAAGTGCTGGTATGGTAGTTCATTTGTATTAAGTCCAATAATTCGTAGACTTCCTATATAGTAAATATACATTTTATTTAATGTGTGGAAGTTTAATGTTAGTACGCCTTAATTTCTCTGCTCCAGAATGAGTAATTTAATTATTATCTCGAGCCTCACAATGTTGACTCGAGACACTGCAGATAACACATTTTAAAAGAGAATTTTGCGTATTTAAAGTGGTTTCACCAAGGACAGACACTAAGGCAGGTGGCTGAAGCTGCCTGAGCAATGTAATACCCATGTCGTTCTGCCTCTGCACAGCGTGGTCGGATCCTGCTGAGGCAGACCAGTAAATTTCCCTCCCTCTTCTCTTGAAGAAGCCTACTGAGCTCTCTACAACTTGTACGGTACGATGTCAAGTCACCTCCCATCTCCTTCATGCATAAACACACTTGTACATGGATTTATCAGAACCACACTTTGAATTTATGAGGGCCCTTGTTCGAGACAAGGCGATATCTTGCTACAGGATTTGTAGGCCGAGTAGACGTAAGTAACACAGAAGTGCAAGGGCAGTGCCCAATGATTGCTTGTTATAATGACCAGAGGAAAGATGTCATGTTCTTGTTTTACCTCCTTGTCGCTACCGTATCCAACCGTGCACCTCCCTAGAGGGATATGGACCATCATTCCATCTAATGTGACAATATAGTTGTGAGTATGGGGTTGTCTTCCAATGCACATGCCTTGATGGTCAGTGGAGCCAGTCCAGCTTTGCGGGCAAGACAAGTGTTTAAGTAGCTTCACAAAAACTTGACCAGGAATAGTTTTGTAAGGTATGCGTACATAAGTATTTAGTCAGAAAAACTGACAACAGCGGTTGGAAACAGAACCATCACGCATTATTTAATCAGCTTTCAGGATATATACACTGTGATAAAAGTCCATCGCGTTCATTTTCTTTTTCTCTGAAGAACATATATTTTAAAGTTTTGTTAATGCAATTTATTTTGTCCTCTTAACTCAGAATCATTAACCAGCAATTTGGCTGACCTTAATTTACCAATTTATTGGACAGCCACATAACATTATAATTTTACAACACCTTTTTTTTTTTTTTTTTTTTACATTCTCTATTAACAGAAACTCAATAGGAGTATTTACAGCTTTTTGCCATATTAAAGAGACGAATCATATTTGTATAAAATGCATATACATGAAAGAGTATATACCTAACAAAAAATACGAATTTTTCACGTATCATCCAGAGGACTTGTTATCCTTGTGAGGAAAGAAAGCCAATAGAATTGCAGAAGACGGTCGCAAGTACAGATATAAGTATACCGAGCTTGTAGTGAAATGCTAACTAACAACACAACCAACACCAGGAATACAGTGTATTAAGTTAAAACATAGCATAGAGTTCCTAAACAGATATCTAAATATATAAATAAATAGGCACGTAAATAAGTCAGTAAATGGAACTAAAATATGCTTCATAATACGTAGATAGAAACATAACGAACATGAAAACTGAGAGAAACAGTCTGCAACTTAGCATTCTTTTTAAATTGTATTGTGTAGTACTTGAGTGAATTTAGTTCTTCCGTGTTAAGTGCATTGTTGGTGAATATTCATCTAACTGCAATAAAAGTAGGTAAGTATTTTGTAAATTTTAACGTTCATAGGACCTCAATCTGAATATAATTGAGGCAATGGCATGAGGTAGTAAAATGTTCTGTATAAAATGTTCCTGGATGTTCTGTATAAAATACCAGTGAAACTCTCCTAAAAATTATGTAAGGTTATGTTCATAGAAATAATAGCGCAGAAGTAAAATCTTCCTGCAAACTTAAAATATCTTTATAATATAGTATTTAAAGATATGGTTTGAGGGATAGAGAAGTATTAACTTATTAATAATTTTAATATGACATATTAATATGTTTAACTAACTTCTCTTTCCATTTGACCCAAAATTTAAGTAAAAATATTTCACGCAATTAATGCGTCTTAGAGCTCTCTGAAGTTCGCAAGAAAGAAAGACAGAAATATGAAAAGAAAGAAACAGCGAAAGAGGGAAAGAAATAAAGAAAGAAAGAAAGAACATAAAGAAACAAACAAAGAACCAAACAAAGAAAATTCGACCCTGCAATTTAATTAGAAGTATGTACAAGTTTGGGGTCATAAAAATCCGCGTGTGTATGTGTTTGTGGTAGAGAAGGTATTATATTACACCCAGAATTCGATCCTGCGGTATTATTAAAAGTATATGCAAGTTTGGGGTTCCATGAATAAAACAAAACACACATTTCTAGAAAAAGGTCCGCGTGTGTATGTATGTGTATGAGTCTGTATGTGAACAGCATAACTCTAAAGCGAAAAGTCATGTAAATTCCACTTACGCTTGATATTTAAATTCAGCATTTTTAAGGAGGCAATATGAAGATTTTCAAGAAAAATCCTCCATCCCTAACTAGCCTTTACTTGGAAAACTTTTGAAAACTTTGGTATTCTCAAAAGTAGCACTAATGATAGTAATTAAAATACATGTGTTCAAGATATTTCCATAATAAATCAAATGTGCATATTGAATATTCATTATGTGGGCAAGTTAGTCATCTAGTAATCTGTAGGATATGGATAAAATATATATGCGCGCCTCTTTAGTTTTGGGTAGAAAGTCTGCTTCACATTTAAGATATCCAGAGTTTGAATTTCGGTTAGGATTAAGTATTTTTCTGCGTTTACCCTTATTCTGAGAAGAAGATTGTCGGGCGACTTTAAGATTGTTAGACCCGGGCTCATTTGAGCATCACTTCACGCATTTCATTCATCGTCAATTTGACCTACCAGGTTAAAGGACGTTAAAAAAGAAAATCTTACTGTCTACTCAAAGGATTTAGATCTGGTTAAAACACAATTTACGTCAATACGTTTTTATGGCGTTTATCTTTTCTTAGATACCTGTTCTTTTTATTGGTTTAAATTTTAAAAATGTCTATACTATCCCCAAATGGGAATTCGTCAATTTTGGCTCCTATCTCAGTGTACTCCCTTATTATCCTTCTATGTGAGAAAAAATGTATAATAAATCACATTTCCCTAAATGTTTCACTCGATTAACATGAAGTAGAAAGCTGAGTACATTTTTATGATAATAGTTTGTTGAAAAATAGATAGAAAAAATAATGTGAGTGTAACATCTGATTTTTGAGTAGATCATCTTTTAAGGAGGCAAAGCAAAGGAAAGAACTGCTTATATGGAACATTTTTTTTTCAAAAAAAATTCTTTCCAATTTTTTAAAATACCCTGTATGTTATAATTTTACTAACATAAACATGTATAAGCCCAAATTAGACAGAAATTAGAAAATAATATTTTAAGTCATCTCCCATTTCGTATAATTGCCTGTCAGTCGAGGAGAGTAAAACATGCCAATTCTATGGCTTAAATAAGATTATAGTCTAATTAGTTTTCAGGAGTTATAAGGTAAAAGATTAGTCATTTTTAAACACATGTGTTTTTAAGTATAAGTAAAATAGTTTACAACCTGATTAGTTCCAGGCACCAGAACTTATGGGCAAAGCATGAACCTTATATTATTTCTGATATTTTTAAATGAAGCAGAATTAATTTAATCTGAATATTCCAATGCCACTCACTGTTCTGTTGAATAATAAAACATGGGTTTATAGGAGCAGTTGTATCTATAGAAGTAATGTAGTGCCCCTTTATGAGTTTAAAACAATAAATAATAAGGAAACTCAGATTGTTGTTACAACTGTTAAGAGTTCACTGTTTTACATTCCTCCTGCTTTTCATTTTACGCCCATCAGATCCCTACATTAGCCCATTATAAATGTGAGAACAGACACCATCTTGTAGTCGATGGGACTATAACTTCTTCAGTTTGTTGTATCAACTTGCCCACGCCCTTCACTTGTTGTCGCGGAGTAAGCTTGTACAGAATCAGTAAATCATATCTCCTCCCACTTACCTCACGCTGAGAGCCTAACAACCGACCCAGACCTACTAATGTATGTCTCCGAAATGGAGGTGGAATAATTTCCTTCTTTCAAACTTCATCATTTTCTTTGTATCGAAATTTTTCTTTTCCACTTTAGAATTTAGTGCACAGCATATTTTAAATCTTACCTTGTTATTTTTTGCTTGCAATTGCCAATTGTCTAGACTTCCTCTTTAAAATTCTGGTTTTAATACAACTTCTTTACCAGATTGAGATGTTCATATTTTGGCTAATCTGAATGATATTCCCTCAGCTAATATATTACATTATAATCGCTACTTTCGTTATTTTGCACTGTAAATTGCCACCCTTTCATCAGGACACCAACCTATGCTGAATATGCGCGCGTAGCGCCAACACCACCTCAAGAGAAAAGCCTTGCACTAAACATTAACACGTGGCGTGACGTCACCCACTTTGAACGTTGTGATATAATAAGCACAGTTTATTGTGTGAGTTGTGGTGATATTTACATATTAGTGGTTTTAAATTGTATCGTATTATTAAAGACACAATACCCGAGAAGAGTAGTGTAAAAATTATAACGCAATTCCTCAAACGATTAAGAAGTGGATGTGATTGTTTTCTTTTCCTGAAGGTGAACATCAGAAAACGAAATAGATTATAGTTACTCATAGGAAGATTTTTATTTCAATTTTTTTTTTTTTTATCAGTTTAGTACTGTTTGGCAACTTCTTAATATTATGTAAAACATTAAGTAAATTAGCAACATAACCTCTTGCTTGGACATTCACATTGAAGGCTTGTAAACTGCACTTTAGAGAACGTGAAATCGAAATTATTACTGTTTATTTACAGTTCAGCAAACTTGAAATAAAGTTTAGTATCTCGTCGTTGGCCATAAAAATTGAGATGATATGTATTATTTGTCGGTATGTTTTACACTTTCCAGAAAGGATATATTATTGCATTAAGGTTGAAGTCACTTCAAATCAAAGCAGGCTAGGGGTCCGATCTCTTTTTAACACCATTTAAATGTATTCTGTTGGGATAACATTAAAATATTAACTTTTAGGTAAGTAAATATGAAACGTCGTACGAGAGATATTAAGTACATTATTTTTTATATTTCTGCAAAGTCCTGTATGGCATAGAAGTACAAAGAAAGCAGAATGCGTAATTAAAATACTTAGTAATTATTACATATTATTGTAGAATGGTCACGGATAATAAAATAATTTCGCATTTACTGAGGTGTTTTTACTTGCCAATTTCTTTTACTAATCCTTCATAACCGACGGTATTGCACTAGAAATTTAAACTTCCGACAGAGCACTTTTGGTTGTAGCTATAAAATATGATACAACTGTTTCAAAAATATCGTTAATATTTTGAAAAATCATTAACTTTCACGTAGAGTACTAGTTTAACGGGCCCCCAAAAAGGCCAACAGTGTGACAACATGCATCACATTGCAAGACTTCTCGTTTGAGAAATTGAAATCAATAACAAGAAATATCTCGGAAATGGATAATTCCACAAAAAATGTATAAAGGCATCAGTTATGTTTTAGCGACATCTGATTTTTTTATGCAGTAAGTTTTTATCCAACTCTGGAATCTACCAGTTACGCAAAAGTCATCTACAACGAAGAGGTTATCAGAGACTATTACCAATTCAAGATATACATTTCATTTTTCATTTAAATATCTTTAATGCCGGATATTTTAATCAAAATCGTTAACGCCATATTTAAAAAATCTAAATTTTCGAAATTTTTTCCAAGGGTAGTTTGGGGTAGGAATATTTTCTTGAAAAGCATTGTGTCATCTTTGGAGATCTGAACTTAATTATCAAGTTTGACATGTAAGCAACATTAATGTTTGAGTTCACAAGCACACATGATTTTTATACAAGGACCCTAAAACAGCCAGTGAAATCACGTTATCAGAATTTTGGGTGATATACAATACCTTCTCTGCCTGCTGTACTATGTGCGAAGTAGAAAAAGTCAAAATGTTAGGTATACCTTAAGTTTAGAATCTAAAATATCTATTTGAGCAATAAATATCTCAATTTTTCGTCAAATTTTAAGTGTAAAAATTATTGAATTAATACTAAACAAATATATATATATATATATATATATATATATATATATATATATATATATATATATGGCAGTTCTCTATGGATTTACTAGCTTATAAGAAAATTCAAATTCAGTGAGTAGAAGCGCCAAAGTTCAGCACTGCCAGAACACAGCTAACAGCAAGAGTGAAAAACATCGTATGCGTTCCATTCGCATGTCTTTCTCTAACATTATTGTTACACAGCATATTCATCTCACTACTATACGATAATCGAGATAAACATTAACAAAATTGTCTTAATTACCTGCTTCTTTGTAAATAGAAGGAAAATAAGGGATTACACTAGACAGTCAAATCTTTTTAAAACTGGTTGTCATGTGGTTGAAATCCGTTTCTAAGCATGGCCAGGAGTTTACAACTTACCGTGTGAGAAAAGTTTAAATATTTTAAATCTGAAATAAATAACTTTAAATATCTTAGAATTGGTCAGTTCCACGAAAAAAACGTATATGACATAACTGTACGGTTTAACGAGATCTACATTTGATATAGTAAGTTTTGGGCTATCTCTTACGGTCTACGATATAGTAAGTATTTGACTACACTTACGGTTTACGAGTTATGCAAAATTCAGCAAAAATCGTCCAGTAAATAGGTCTTTGGAGCCTATTCCGAAAATTCAAGATATATATTTTATTTGCCATATAAATATCTTTTATCATACGTATTTTAATCAAAATTGTTAGAGCCATTTTTGAGAAACTCAAAATTTTCGAAATTTTTTCTATGTAAAGGGTAGTTTAGGTTGGAGGATTTTTCTCAAAATCTTCGTGTCATATCCCTGGAAGATACTTAACTTAAATATCAAGTTTGGTATTTTACCGACTTTTCGTTTTTGAGTTATCGTTTTCACAGACACACGGTCACACACACGCAGACCTTTTACTAAAAGTGTTTCTACTTTCTCTACACGTACTATCTACATAGTGTATAGAGAGGGTATTGTAATGCACCCAAAAATTCGTAACCGAGATTTCACCTGAAATACATGTTTTGAGACCCCCTGAATAAGCATGTTTAGAAAAATGTCCGTGTGTGGCTGCATGTATGTGTGAGTGTGTGTCTGTGGGCAGCACAGCTCAAAAACGAAATGACCGTTAAAAATCAAACTTGGTATTTAGGTTTGGTATCTTCCAAGGATGCGATACGAAGATTTTCAAGAAACTTCCTCATCCCCAACTATCCTTTACATGGAACTTTTTTCGAAAATTCAGATTTTCTCAAAAATGGTTCTAATGATGTCATGTATTAAAGATACTTACACGACAAATAAAATGTATATCTTGAATTTTCTGGGAATAGCCTCTGAAGACTACCTTATTCTGGATGAATTTTACGGAATTCTGCATAACTGCTAATAAACCGTAAGAGATGGACATAAACGTACCATACATGAAATGTAGAGCATATTAAAACACACAATTTATGCTATATACATTTTTTTCGTGGAGTTGATCGTTTTTAAGATATTCCTTGTTTTTAGCTTCAGCTTTAAAAAGCTTATACTTTTCTCATACAGGAATTTCTCAACTCCTGTTCATACAAACAAAGGAACTTCAGTCGCATAGCAACCAGCTTTTGACTGTCACTTTAACCTATGGTACTCCTAAGGGACTACTCATAAGTTTCGCTTCTACTTATAAGGAAGCAAGTAATAAGATTATTTCTGCTAATTTTTCTTGATTAGTAAATAGAAGCATACGCTTTTTAACAATAAGTTGTTGCAGAGGTGTAGAGAAAGTCATGTGAATGGAACACATCAGATTTTTTTTGTTACAGGGGACCCTAAAACGTATATTTCTGGTGAAATCTCTGTATCAAATGTTTGTTTCTCTAAACAGTGTGTACATAGTGCGTGTAGAGAAAGTAAAAACGCTGTCACTCCAGTCACTAATGCAAATTATATAAACCGAAATTTAGATGTAGCAAATAATTATTAGGTTACAATAGAATACGAGTTCTAAGTGTGTCTTTGCAGTCTTTATAATTATTTTTTGTCTTCTTTCTCTACTACGCTCACCATGTTGAGCTGTTCACAGATGACATACGGGCACATGGGTGGGGATTAAGGAACAGCTCAGCAAGAAAATGTGGTTTGACAAGTAAAGTGACATTAAACAACGGAATGCCTTACTTGGAAGAGCAGGTGACACGTGCCTTGGGTTAAAAAAATAAATAAAACATTTAAGAGTGTATAAACAATGGTCTCTGGTAATACAGTTTTCCTGTTTCTGGTTTTCATTACTTTCCCGATAAGCAAAGCTGAATGTCCCTCGAACATTTGTCAGAACATCTGCAGATGAAGTTTCTCTTAGCGGCTGTCAATAACGCTTCTGTGAAACCTTGCGGATTAATCGAGCCATCTTTAATGGACATTTGCTTTTTCCAATTACATGAAAGTTCATTCACACATAAAATTCTTGGTTTTTTTGCGTAACGCTTAATGTCAGAAGGTTCCACTGACCCAAAATATTCGTTCAAATATATCTTTTCTTAATCAAAAGAACCATTTGATAAATCAAGCAAACATTATGAAACAATCTGATGCGAACACTCCCAAGACTTTCTCTTCCTGGCAAATTCAGACATTTCCATTGTGCATTAAAGTAATCATAACTGTCTCTCATATATTTCCATTGTGTATTAAAATAATCATATAAAAGGCGAATTTTCTATAACGCTATATTATTCTAGATTCATATTAACCTAGAAACAATTCCAAATTAAGTAATGATTGTTTTGTTATCTTCACGTTGGTAAACAGCATTCAAATGTTTAGCTACGATTCTTCTGATGTAAAGATAAAAGAAGAATTGTAAACTTTCAAACATGTCCGACACATAAAGTCGTGGAGTATAACACCGCAAACGCTGAATTCACATAAAAGGATACATTACTAAGTTATGGTGTTTCCTGTAGTAAGATTTTTGTCTATATCTTACGATTTAAAATGTATGCAAACGCTATTCACAGAATAGCCATTGTATTAATAATACCTACGAATATATAAACATATGGTATTTTAATCAAAACCCTTAAAATCATTTTTGACAAAAATTGTTCCATATAAAGGTGGTTACGGTGGATAATGTTTTTGAAAATCGTTGGATAGAGTTTTATGGAAATGACTAATTTAAATGCAATCTTAGTAATTTTATCTACTCTGTGTTTTGTAGTCTAGACCATTTCACAACAGTTTTCACTTTTCAATTCTTGGGCTTTTGGATACAAAACATATACAATGTAGGTCAATTTTTATTATTTTTCCCTAAAATGGTTAATTCTACCTCATTCTTATATGACCCGTGTCTTTTCTAAATCTATATAAATGCAATGTACACCTTTCTCTGGGCACATTCCCGTACATGTAAAACTAGTATAATTTCTTAAATGTAAGTGCCTTATGTTGTAATTTTATAAATCTAGAATACCTTAGAAGAAACATTACGGTAATGTTTTGTTTCATTTGGACATCCTCCTTCGGGAAACAATTAAAATACTATTAAAACCCATTTTGTGACATAAAATACATACCTTTCCTTCAACTTTACTCTTATAATTAGTACATTTCCGTTAGACTTTCATACGTCGCATCCAAAATCTTAAAAACCCAATTTTACTTTACGACCACGTATGTACAGTGCAAAAGGTAGGTAGAGAAGGTATTGTATTCTAACCAAAAAATCGATACCAGGCCTTCATACCTCACATCCAAAATCTTAAACTCCCAATTTTACTTTTCGACAATGTACAGTAGGTAGAGAAAGTATTGTGTTCCAACCAAAAATTCGATACCAAAATTTCACTGTAAATGCATGTTTTAATACCACCTGAATAAAAGTCATCTTTAGAAAAAGGCACGCCGTGAATAGTATAACTCAAAAATTAAAAGTCGGATAAATACCAAACTCGGTATCTAAGTTCAACATCTTCTAGAATGCGACACGAAGTTTTCAGGAAATCGCCCCTCTCCAACTACCCTTTATTTGAAACATTTAAGGTATAGATAAATCCTTGCTACACAAAAATGCAGATCTCGTAAAAAAAACACAATTCATTTCATATACCTTTTCGTTTGCAGCTATTTCCGAGATACTCTCTTTTATTGGTTACAATTT
This sequence comes from Hymenopus coronatus, assembly GCA_030762935.1. Lineage (NCBI taxonomy): Eukaryota > Metazoa > Arthropoda > Insecta > Mantodea > Hymenopodidae > Hymenopus > Hymenopus coronatus. Next base: position 110,881,088 of record CM060890.1, read on the forward strand.
TAAAATACGTAAACTTTTCTCAAACAGAAATGTTTATTCGTTTTATATCTCTTTTACTTTACTCCTTGGCATGCTAGAGAACCGAATTTTAATATCAATCGCATAGCGACAACTTTAGCCAAGTTAATTCTCTTATTTCCTTTCTACTTATAAGGAAGAAAGTAATAAGAACATTTCTCTTAATGTTTACCTTGATTAGCATGCGGTTCTTGTAAGAATACTTTGTTTGCATAACGATAGATAAATTCAAATGAATGGAACACATCACATTTTTAATCTTAAGCACACATCTTAACAAACTTATCGATTTATTTTATGCATAATTTTCAAAATAAATAAAATTCATTGTATAAAAGTAATAATTAAATCTACAGAGTGCTGTAAAAAACCAAATCAGTTTCCTTATACGTATAGTTTGGATGTCATTATGTATTAACGTATAAGGTTGCAATTTTGAATATACTTCACTATATATGCCAATTGTTATGCAAATAGAAGTAAATTGCTATAAATTCTACCTCTAAACATGCTAAAATATAAGAAACAGGAAATTTAAAAAAATAGACAGCAAATGCAATTATTTTTCTAAGGTAGTATGAAACGAAATCCAAGTGAGAATTCATAACAGGTATAACTTCACGAACTGCTGCTTTTTCATTTATTGTGCCGTACTTAATTAAACACAATTACTCGTGATAATTACATGTTTAATTAATAGTTTCCATCTGTATACGCGACCATATTCTAGAAATAAAATAACTAAAACACTTTAAAATAACACAAATTTAGTAGCAATGGTTGGTTTCGCGCATGTACGTGCAAAAATGACATATTGATACATATTAATAACGGGATTCTAACTGACGCTTGGCTTTAATTTCTATATTTCTGTTCTCAATCCTTTAAATATTATGAAGCTTTAACATTTCAGATCTATAAGGTGATGAATAAGTTGAAATGACCCGAAGCTCAATGAGTTACTTCGGTTACCTACTTTGGTGATTTACTTATCCTGGCAACTCACGAAATTCAAAATTCTAAATTTATAACTAAGATTTATTTTTACTTTATGCTGAAAAATACTTAAATGAATAATAAATCTAACTCTCTTCTTGTAATGCTAGCATTAAGTGAAGTGACTTGGCTATTAAAGTCAAGTGAAATGATTTTATGTTTAATTGACATACTTAATACTTTTAGAACGTACACCTTATATCACATTTTGACACCCTTTACATACAAGTAAAGTTGTAAAAATTAAATGCGTTAAATATGTAAATGTTCTCCATTAATCTGAAAAATCTGATGGGTTCCATTCACAGGAGTTTTTCTACACCTTTATAACACATGATTGTTAAAAGGTTTATTCTTCTACTTCATGCTAATCGAGATAAACACTTGTAAGTAGAAGGGAAATAATCAATTACACTCGGCTAAAACGATAACCAAGTATTTAAAAGCTGGTTGCCATGTGGAAGAAACCCGTTTCTTTACATTACTAAGAGTTGAAAAATTCCGGTATGTGAAAAGTATTTAAAAGTATTTAAAAACTGAAATCAATAACAAGGGATAACTCAAAAATGTACAACTCCACGAAAAAAATATATATTACATAAATTGTGTAGTTTCAACGAGATCTACACATTTTTGTAGTAAATTGTCTCTTACGGTTTACTGGTTATGCAAAATCCAGCAAAATTCATCATGAATAAAGAGGCCTTCAGAGACTATTCCCAAAAAATTCAAGATATACATTGTATATGTCGTGTAACTATCTTTAGAGACATTTTTGAGAAAATCAAAATTTTCGACATTTTTCCAAGGAAAGGTTAGTTTGTCGGTGAGAGACTTTCCTCAAAATCTTCGTGTCGTGTCCTTGGAATGTACTAAACATATACCAAGTTTTCTTTTTTGAGTTATCGTGTTTTATCGTGTTCATAGGCACACGGAGACACACACACGAACCTTTTTCTAAAAATGATTTTTTTTATATACAGGGGACCCTTTTTTTGTTTAGCAACTGTTACATTAAATGGACTAGAAAATTAATATTTATTGCATGTATGTATTTTAGTACTATAATTTGAAATATATATTTTGTATATGTAGTTTTAAAAGTAATAACTAACAATTTAGAAATTACATTGACAAATTTTTATGTACATATTTAATACTTTCAGAATGTAGCTCTAAACGATAAATTTGCACACCTTTGAACGAGTATCCTAAAGATATTAGCACTGTATAGTGATATAGACTGTAAATACAAAGTGATATTGAAAGTTTAATTAGTTGTATTGTGAGAACTCTAAATGTTGTATACTTGGTGTATTTAATTTTGTATATTTTGACACATCTATGTTCAAGGCCTGCTTGTCCGTCATGAACTTACAGGAGGCAATCTAATCTTAACTAATCTAGCACGTATGTACAATGTGCATAGTAGATAGAGGATAATATACTGTCCCCAAAAATTCGATACCAATATTTCATTGAAATGCATGGTTTGAGAAGCACTGAATCCCAAAATCAGTGAGTGTGCGCGCGTCTTTGGGCAAAATAACTCAAAACGAAAGTCCTTTAAATATCATTCGTGGTATTCCAAGGATGCGTCATGAACATTTTCAGGAAAATCCCTCACCTCAAACTATGCTTTACATAGAACTTATTTTTCTGGAAATGGCTCTAATGAGTCTTAAATTTTATATGAATATCCTGCATAATTGGTAAACTGTAAGAGATAGACAAACACTTGCCTCATCTCATTGAAGCACTATTTAAGGAATAGGTAGAGTTGTTTGTTTGTTTGTTTTTTTGTTGTTTTTTTTTTGTTATAAGAACTAATTGCTTCAGAGGTATGTCCCCTGCTATTAGCTTCAAATTTAGGCACTTTAACTTTTTTCAAACGCTCATCCGTTTCATATTTATTTTGTTTTACTCTGTCTATGGAAAGTGAATCGAATTTCAACGAAAATCACATAGCGACAGTTTTAAAACATTTGTCTATCGCTTTATCCTGAAGAAAAAAGTCAAAAATATCTAAATATATTTAAATTTCTTAATACAAATTATCAAATATTTAAAAGCTAAAAAACATATTTCTCATTCTGTGCAATTACTTTCGCTTTTTAATTGTGTCATTTATACCCCACCTTTAACTGTATCGGCGGCATTTCCCAGTCGCATATATTGCCTATTTACTCGTGCACTGTTGTCGTTAGGTTTCTATTTTCTTTAATTTTATCCATTAGGTTACTCACACATTCACACTCCAGACCCTGAGGAGGATAGGGAATAATCTGGGCTAGAAAAAATGCCCATCCCACAATCAAGAATCGAACCCTGGACTCCATACACATCACCAACTGAGCTACGGAGCCAGTCTCGCAATTCTTATTCCGGGCGCCTCACTCGGCTTTCTATATTTCTCATATTAGCCACTGTGATCTGTTGGATCCATAAACCTGTTTTCCCCTACAGAGAACAAAGACATCTTGCATAACAGGCTAGTGCCTTCTGTTAAGTTAAAGTCTGCCTTGATTAATCTGTTTCTTTAGAGAGAAAAAATCGGAATGTGTAATGTAAGTGTTAAATCCGATTAGAAGCTACATTTAATAAGCCGTTCGTCTTGCTGAATACTGCGTTTGCAATGTCTTCTAATCAGGAAGGCAGAAAAAGAAAACTTTAATATATTCGTCACAGCTCTATAATTAGGATATTAGGATTATATAATAGTAAAATAAATATCAACAAATCAGTTAATTCAAAATATTGCAGGAAATCGTAGGCATATAATACAATGTTCCCAGTTTCTTCGTGCAGGTTTTAAGACATTTTAAATAACTCGGCAGTTATAATGTGGCTCTTTGGTAATGAAATTGTCATTTTTCATGTAAATAAGTATTTGTTCTTTCTCTTAATTGAGTTATTCCGTATATAGTTTTAAACATATTCCGGTTCTCGAAATCTGCTCGAGAGATTTTGAAGAAATTCGCTTGAAAGTATTTTTTATGACTAACTAGATATGCCTAATCTCCAGGAAAACTCATTTCATCGATTTCTTTTAAAAATAAATAGTTTTTGTTCCGTTTCAGATTTGAACCATTTGCAGTTTCTTTAACTACATATCGACGGCTTTGCCTATCGACAATGGATGGGTTTCTGGGATGGTCATTGGGTTTCTGCTCTTTTTTAGATGTTCATTACATCATGAGTACGCGCATTCATACTCTCGTTCATATTTCCGATTCCGGGGAAGTTAGGAAATAATCTTGGCTATAGAAATATTTACACCCTCCAGTATGAAATGGAACCCGGGATTCTTCCTATGGTAGGCAGGTGATATAAATATTGTAGATGTAAACCATTACCATGAAAAAGCATCAAAGCCGACAATTGGATGTTAAAGCCTATAAACAAATGGAAGTAATCAAAGAGATATATCAATTCTTAAATATAAAAAACGAATATATTATAGAATTAAATAGTACCACTTCACTAAGATATTTTATTATTGTTTTTGAAAACATTGTACAGTCTGATTTCAATATAAGTAAAATTTGGAATATTGTTTTATCTTATAATGAATCGATTAAACCTTACTTACATATAGTAATTATGCAGGTAAGGTTACAAAAGTAAAATCAGACTGAAAAATGCAATGCCATGGCAGGAATTTGAACCATAAATCACCTGATTTTGTTATACTCCTGGTTAGGTACCGGATTTCTCAATCTCATTCTATCTCTCCAACCCTGCCCTACACAGGGGTTGTGTAAAAGAAGAATTAAATACCATTCATTGAACTAATATTTGGTTAAACTATGAAACCAAGAACTTAAAGAACGAACTTAGGTATCTGTACGCAGAGGCACTTAAATATACAATTCATTGGCCAAGAATAACAAAAGAACGTGCAGATAAACAAACAACAACAATAAAGTAATGAAATACAACATGTACGGTGTAATACAGAAATTAGGTAGTTGAAGTATAATTTTCTCTCTGAGCTCCCAATAGCGACCGGTGATCTTAGTTGATGACAGGGCAGAACAGTGGTAAAGATGGTCAAAATCCAAATCTGCATTTGACTTACATAGTAGGCAGGAAGGATTGTTAAATATCCCAATTTGATAGAGGTGGCTGGCCAAACAATCATGACCTGTAGCCATTCGAAAAGTAGCCACAGCTGGTAATTTGGTTTTTATCTTATCCTTCCATTGATGGTACTTTATTCGTTCAGCAAGCATGTCCTCTTGCCTACTGTTAATTCTAGAGCGAATAATTAATTTCATGATGTTGTAGGAGACATCTTTCCTTGGTGGTAGGAAGATTTGGGTTCCCTTTTGCAAGTTGGTCTGCTGCCTCGTTTCCAGCAATGTACATATGACAATTGGGGTGTACCACCTTGGGCAACTGTATACTATATTACAATTATCAATTAGAAGTTATCCGACAATGACTTATGTATATTGTAAGCCGCCATTGGGCTATGTCATATCGAAATGAATTTGTGATCTCCTTGTGGTTTAAAGGAAAAAATAGGAGTCACTCGGGTAATTTAATGTCGTACTGGCATTTTGCCAGCAGTGCAACCGGACGGAGAACAGGAAACCGTGGTTTAATTCCCGGCTATGGCATTGCATTTTTCAGTCTGATTCTACATATCGATATATACATACGCACATATACACAATCTATTAATAAATAATCAGAGAGATAGCTCGTCTCTGTGATTTGGTGGTAGCGTGTTTGCCTCATATTAAAGAAGTGCCGAGATCAAACCTCGTTAAGAGTAGTTACCCGGATAAGGGTTTTCTAGGGTTTTCTCTTATCCTGAAATGACGGTCTATGGACCCATATCATTCGTTCATTGTCCGAAATGACATCCCAGATTAAAGGACATTAAATTTACAAATATAGAACTGAATCAAGGAGATCATGTCAGTCATTGACTTCAAGATGGTCCAGAAAATATAATTTGTCAGTAATTGACTTCATAATTAGCTGTAAGCTACAATGTTTATATTAGCAAATTTGAATTTACAGACTTGTTTACGGCATGTTTTGAATTTATTTAGCGCAAGGTGAACATCAAATATTACTCTGTAATAACAATGAAATGACAAACCAATAAATGCTCAAATTTAAACAGCTTGCAGTCCAAGCCAACATTCCGAATTTTTAGGGATTAGTCTAAAATTACGTATGCGTATGTTTTTGTATTAAGATGGAAAGTTCCTTAAAACCGTTCTACTACCCTTAGAAAATTCACGCAAAATTTGTAGCTTTGTATAGAAATAACTATTAGTGAACAAGAACCGCTAAATTGTAGCTTTGTATGGAAATAACTATTAGTGAACAAGATAATAATAATGGAAACTGACAGCGCGTGAAATTATTTGCGAGTTTAAAATAATTTAGCAAATAATAACAAACACCTGAACATAATTTAGACAGAGTTTAGACAGCCTTTATTTTAAACTTGCATTTTGCCAGAATGCGAGACGAACATTTTCAACAAGTCTTCTACACCAAACTGTCCCTTGTATGTATCATTTGACGCTATATTTTATTTCCTCAAACTCAGCTTAGCCATTTTGATTAAAATGCCATATGTGCATGGTATTTTATGATTGACAAAATTAATTTCTTGTCTTTTATGCAAACAGGATACAACCACTTTACATTATCAGTGACTAGTCTTATAATTCTGTATAATTAGTAAACCATAATAATGTAGATCTCATTAAAATACTAAATTTATATCAAATTAAATATTTTATAGTTTTAATTTTTTCAAATATATAAATTTTGATGCTATTGGTTTGTTTTCCAATACTTTATCATGCATTGTTCTAACTGCTAAATCACTATTATTTGGTATACTGTGAAGTCATATAGAGTATATGAAGTTTCAAATCTTTATATGGACATTCGAGTTTTATTCGTTCGAATATCGTTTCAACCTCGTACCTTCATTGAGATGTGCATTAAAATAATTTCTACAAGCGTTTAACTCATATACAGGAATTTTATAGAAAAGTATGCACAGTAGAGTGCTATTTTGTAAAAGAGATATAAAATAAACAGTAGGGGTTAGAAACAGACATGTGAATGAAACGCGTCAGGTTTTCATGCATTTATTATTTTGTTTTTTTTTATTGTTTCTTTTTTGAAACCTACTTCTCATTAAAATATAATTCCAATATCAGAGTTAAGCAGATGTGTAATTTTGAAGTATTACGCACATATTCACTTGAGGAATTAACTGTAAAAATAATTTTTCAAAAGACTGGCTAAAATTTTAGAATAGGTTATTTTTTCTATCCCATTGTCACTTTATTTTACAAATTATGGAAGTATTAGAAAATCAGGAAATAATACTCAACATATTTGCATCTTCTCAACCATAAAATCCCACCCTTATTCATGAAGATCCAAATTACTTCTTAAAGAGAGCAATGCAGGAATTATGTTGTGTATTTAGCCATGAAATTCATGCTATTTGATGCCGGATATGCTCCTCACCGACTGACACTAGCCGCTCATACGCACTCTGAACAAATTACAGTTTAATTGTTCGCCCTAACACAGAAAACCCTTTATAGAATGGGTGTGTGCGAAACATGGTGTACATATTACCATGTTACACCCATGGGCGACGGCTAGTAGACTCTGAAGTACGCTGCAGATTGTTTTAAACCCGTAATGAATTAGTTATTATTTTGAAACTCAGCTGCTATAAAGCTAGAGATAGATTCAAGTTAGTGCATTAGCTAGAGGTGTTCTTCTAATATCCTCGAGTTATAACATACAATTTTGCAATCCTGGCTAAAATATCTTATTTACATTATTTGTATTTTAACGTCAGAAAACGCATAGTTTATATGCACATTTTCCAGCATTTGTTTCTTAGAAACTGGTACATTAAGGTGTATTTTGTGTCTTAACCATGTTTTATCATACCCTTTAGACTCGTTCTATGTATTATGCGTATATACAATACCAATCTTTTTATTATTCAAAACAACATTGATGATTTTCTAGTAGCGGTTACTTAATAGCTAATTAGTTATGTCCTGTAACTCCCAAGTGTAGCACAGGGCATCGTTACTATATTTCCTTGAACGGATTTGGATTTCTAGTTCGTGAGTTCGCCGCTATGCGCAATTATGACGAGAAAATGGCCAAAATTTACCCAGAAACCTTCTTCTTTTAAGATACGGGATTCTTTTACGTGAAAATAAACATAACATGGAACCACCGGCTTTACTTCCCTTCCGAAGGAAGCCATGCAAAGGATTTTTGCGTCCGAAAAAAATCTATCACACTCCACAGGTTTGAGTTATAGAGGCTAGCATGGTAACCACTACACCAAGGAGCGCTACTTATTTCATAGCAGCTATTTTTTTCTTCAGAAATAATGAACACATCCATTTTTGTACATTTATGAGTATTTAGTCTATATTAAAATAGCTCAAGTAATAATATAATATTATTATTAATGATAATAATAATTATAATAACTATAATAATAACTTCACTGCAAAATATGCGAATAACACTATTCACATGCACCCTGAATCTGTTGTTCTCTCTTTATACAAAACATATTGTTAAAATCACTGGACATGATTCTCATAGCTATATTAGCTCATCCAACTGTCAGTTGGAGTTGAATTCTAAACTCCACAAACTCCAAGCCTCCACTCATTATTTAATTTAATTACATGTAGCAGCATAATAAAATAGTAATCACTGCATCACGACAAACCCTCAATTTCTCATAATGAATGAACATGGAAGTATATAAGTTGTTCTATTAAAGGTGAAGCACTATCTTGTAAACCAACTTTTGGGCAAAATTCCCTTTTTTGAGAAGAAGGGTCTTTGTTTAATTTTACTCAATTCATCCCTCAGCAACCAAACCGATTCCGCCCTCACCAACCAACTAGTTCAGCCCTCTCCAACTAAAACGTGAAATATTTTGATTAATTATTAGGATGAGATGAAACGTTGTATGTCATATTCAGCTTAGCATACTATTGGTTGTTCGCGTTCAACTAACTCATAAGTTGCTCCATTTGGTAGATATTCCCTAAAATTTGCAATTCTTCCCTTTTATTTTCTCTAGCACGTATGTACAATGCACATAGTGGATAGAGAAGGTACTGTATTCCAACCAAACATTCATTACCGAGATGTCAAAGGAAATATATGCTTTGAAACTCAATGAATAAAAAAAACAAAACAAAAATAAAAGCATTTTTATAAACATGTCCGAGTAAATGTGTGTATGTGTGTGTGAGTGTGTGTGTCTATAGGCAGCATAGCTCAAAACGAAAAATAGGTTAAATACCAAACTACCATACTATTTTGAATTTTCTGGAAATAGTCTCTGAAGAACTCTTCTAGTTGATTTTTATAGACTTTTGCATAATGGTTAAATTGTAGACATAGATAAAAAATACACAGAAAATACATATCTAGTTAAAACACATAATTTATGTTATACAGTAAAGTGTTTCTTGTAGAGTCGACCCATTTCGAGATATTCATTTCTAATTGGTTTCAGTTTTTAGCTAATTAGGGTTTCTTATACGGGACCATGCAAATGGAACCGAACCCCAGTTGTTTCACATAGCTTTTAAAAGATTTTACTATCGCTTTAAGCTAAAAGGAAGCAAATAACAGACCAATTCTGCTAATATTTATCTAAATTAGCATGTGTAGATAAAGTAATAATATTTAGTAAGACAATTTTGTTTGTGAAAAAGCTAGAGAAAGTTATGTGAATGGAACACATAACATTTTTTATATTATCTATATTATGATTTTTTAAATTGTTAATTTTATGATTATCCTAATTATAGTTCCACATTATCAGTTACATGTAATCCATGACATAAAAACTTTCCAAGTTTTAGTATAAAAGTCCAATGTAATCTGGTCCTTTGACTTAAAATTATTCTTATAAACTGACGAGGCAGTTCTCTCACCTCTCACCGCATGTGGCATTTGTGGTGGACATACCGGCACAGGGATAGGTTTTTTCCGTAGTAAAATTGGGCATTAAACAGCATAAAAAATAAACAATATATAAACTGATTTAAAGAATAATTCCAGATAGCTTCGAAAAGCTACGAGCTCAAAGTGAAAATATTAAGATCATAAAAAAGTCTGTCTGCTAATTAAATTTAACCCCCAGCCTTCTATACTTAATAGTCTCCGAGGCGTACGGTTAAAATAAACAAATACATTAGGTAAACTAAATCTTAAATTTAAAGCAAAATAATTTAGAGCTAATGACAAATGATCTAAGCAAATAAAAATGATGTAAACACAAAAATAAATATAGAATGTTAAATACTATTTGACATAAAAATAAAATGCCATTTTATATCAGTGTTGTTTTATTTCTCATTAATTAACACAGCTCTGAAAACGAAAGAGATTCAAAAAAAGCAAATTGGTATCCTTGTTTCGTGCAAGTTGAAATTCGTTGTCATGGTTTGGGGTTTCTGGATGACACCCCCCTCCCTGTAATTTATGACATGCACGAGACTGGACGAACTCAAACACTAGTTAACTGCAGCAAATAAGCTGCTATTTGGCTGAACGCCAAGTTTTTCGTCAGTTAACTATGCAAATCCTAAAGTAATATTCTGACTTCTCGCTCCATTCTTGTTCAGTATAGCTCATCTTCTATACATACCAAACACTTGCAGTTATAACACAGCAGTTATTTATTGGAACCAGTTGAAAAGTTCAATGCCACAGCCGGGATTTGAATGCGGTTCTCCCGCTCTCCGTGTAGTTGCTCTAACCATTGAGCTACTGTGACAACTTGCCGGTATGCTATTTAATCTTCCAAACCAGTATGTCTCACTTCAGAGAACTATCTTAATGGCGACTTACCATCGTAAGTACTTGTAATCCGGGTAATATTAACGCCAACATACAGACTGTTTTATCATAATTATGATGCCGCTCTCTTGTGTGTATATAATGAAAGGTACATAGGGTAACGGTTAGCAGTTATATTAACTGCTCCGGTAGTCAACATGTTTAATTAATACTCTTTCTAGCATAGAAAATATGACTCTTGTTACGAACGAGGTGGCGTCACGGTTTGGGAGGTTGTGGGCTTGACACTAATGGTTGACCTACCTGACACAGGTTTTCTTCCGCGGGGGTTTACCGGGTCACCAGGCGAATGCTGGGTAGGTTCACTATATCCCCCTGTTTAATGTTCCCATTGTCTCCTTGTCATATGTTTCAAGGTTGAAGAACTGTTCGGCGGGTTGGGCTAGGCGGTGACTTGCAAAATGTAAAGAGTAAAATGCTCATCCTTTTCAGCCCCTCTTTCAAATGTCTAATAATTAACAGAATAATATAAGAACGTAAAAGTCAAAAACTTTTGTTATTTGTTAGTATTGTTATTTTCTCATGAAAATATCTTAAATATGTGATATTTTAATCAAAAACGTTAAGACTCATTTTTGAAGAACTCAAAAATTCGAGAATGTTTCATGTAAAGAATAGTTGGGGATGGGCGGGGGGATTTCTTGAGAATTTTTATCCCATCCTTGGAAGATATTGAACTTAAATACCAAGTTTGGTAGCGTGTTCATATTACGAAATGGGACTGAAACTGGGAGAAATGAAGATGAAAATCCTCTCTAACCCCCAATTTAGAGTATTATGTAGCCGAAATGTATATGTACTCCTGCAACAATAAGGCTTTTCAGCACTGAAATAATTTTCCAAATCGATTCAGCGACTTGGTATTACTTCCCAACCACCTCATACACACATATGTATTTTGCATCTGTAAAATATTAGTAAAGTTGCATTAATAACTCAGATAACTAGTTTAATTACCGGTTTTCAAAACATAACATTTGATGTAGTTACACAGAGAAAAATAGAGAGAACGTGAAGACATAAGGAGAGAATAAGGAGAATCGGGAAGAGAGGAGGGAAGAGAGAGAGATTGAGAGAAGAAAGACAAAGAGAGAGGAAAGGGTGGAAGGAGGGAGAATGGGGATTAGGATTACTCAAGAACGGGTCCCCAGTCATTGGGGCAGGGCCCATAACCACACATAGGCCCATGAGGCTCTTTGTGACTTAACGTGACCCCAAGGAATTAGGGATGAGGGGAGAGATCCGAAGAGTGACCACAGATTGAACGCGTCACGGGCCGCGAGCTTCCGGGGGTTTCCCGAAGGGGCCCTTGCCCGAAAGCTCCCGAAAGGGCTCCCGACAAAACGGTGCCACGTTGACACCAGGAATAAATCTCCACAGTTTGCAAGTCATCATCCAGCCGCAACCCGCCGAATCCCTACACCTGATCTTTCAACCCTGAAAGTGGCGATGGGAACAAGAAATGATGGACAGGAAATTCGGGGGATATAATGAACCCTCCCAGCACTCGCCTGGCCACCCAGGGAAACCTTCAAAAAACTCAAGGATCAGGAAGGACTCCACAGACCTCCCCAATGGGAGTAGTGCACTTTACGTCAGCATAACTTCACTTAGTAGAGAGAGAGAGGGAGGGAGGGGGGCAGTCAGATGTCGAAACAGGATAATAGAAGGAGAGAGTTAATTGAGGAAGACAGTGAGAAAGTGACAGAAGGAAAAAGAGTGGAGCTGTCTCATTGAATGCAATAGCACGGGCATACTTCTCAAAACAGAGGACCCGGTTTGATTCCTGGTGGACGCGGGAAGTTTTACTTTATCCAGAATCAATCTACGTATATCCGTCTAACAGTCTGATATTAAGAATATGAAAGTAAATGAGAATGTGTTCAACGTAAAATTTAATAAACCAAGTCCATGTTTCTCAAGTCAGAACTCCAGATATACCCATAGAAATTAAAGGTGCTATACAAATGAAAGAGTTAAAAAGGTAAATAAAACACGGTATTGCTGTATTGTTAGAAGTACAATGGAGCAAAATTAAATTTGTTATTACATTCTAAATTATACATTACAAATTGTCTCAGAAGTTATAAATTAATTTGCAACATATTTTCTAAAGCGAATTAAACTTTCATTAAAGTATCCATAACTAAAGGATAAATTATAATAAGCATATTTGGATTGTATAGGTATAATAAGGAATAATCATATTTAAATATTATATTAAATGATGAATGAAACTTGGCCTTACATAAATCTCAGCCAGGGATTTGAACCCAAGCCCGCAGCGTGAGGGAAGTGTTCTGTTTTGAGAAGTGCGGCTGCAGTCGCTTGTTTTTTACACCATCCCCTCCACCGTAGGTGAAATTAAACATAGCTCATTCTTGTTCTCCATGTGTTTTTCTCCATTACTAGTGCATGCATATTTAATACAAAATGCGTATTCTTTAGAGAGCTGAGACCGAGTAGGGGAGAGCAGTTTCGATAGAGTTTGACTGTTTATCATACCCATGGATACGATATTTTACTCTCTCCGGGCGGTCTGAGTCGTGTTAATCATCATTCAAGCTCCCCATCGGCAGAGGAATGCGGTCTTCTTACTCCTATGTGTATACAGAGGAGCTCCTCTGCAGAAAAAACAACAGACAAATAATAATTTGTTTAACGTCTAATATAAATTACAGCTTAACTACCATAGCCCTCTGCGGTACATACAGGTACATAAATATATGCTGTACAACCCTTACTGACATACATATTAGAAACCTACTTCTTATTCATCCCGTACTGAGATGCCTATTTACATCGTAAAAATGTCCTAATGCTTTACTTGTCACGTAATTTTCGGCGTCCTTTGCCTTCCGTTTCAAAAATCACAAATCAAGGAAAGCGCTTGACAAACGAACTCCTGCATGGAGTGTCTGCAGTGATGTTATATGAACGCGACATGATTCTACGCCCGCTGTAAGAACATGTTATGAATGATAAAGTTCCGCCTCTGCAATGTGTCAGTTTCAAACATGTGCAGGGAGCAAAATACAACATCGGAAGCTTTAAATTGCAGTACATAAATTGTATCAACAGCAGCTAGGAAAAAAGACAAGCAAGGAAACCTTAGAAAAGATGAAGGAACATGTAAAGGGACTGATCTAGACATGTGCCAAGACTTGTACAATAAATGCCCAATATAAACTACCATAGTTGTATCTTACCTCTGGTTCCCAAGATCGCGGGTTCAAAACCGGCGGAGGGCGATGGATTTTTTCGGGTGTAAAAATCTTTAGCAAGGCTTCCTTCGGAATGGAAGTAAAGCCGTTGATCCCGTGTCGTAGATTTATGGCACGAAAAAGAACCTCAAGACTAATAAATAGGCCTCTGAGCAAAATTAAATTGTTTTTCACACCCAGTATAGAATGGGAAACTCAGAACCGCAGCAGTTAAAGAGTGCCCACAAATAAAGTCCCATTTAATTTAATTCGTAAGTAAACGAAGAGAAAGGAAACTATATAACTGTAATTTACAGGATCGTAGGATTTTTTTTCTATTTTATTTTATGTTCACTTAACAAGTTGGTTATATCACAATGGAGCTGTTCAATAAGTATGTCGTTAACGGTATGTTTGTTGTTTTTTTTTTTGTTTTTTTTTTTTTTTTTTAGGTTTAACGCCCGCTTTTATTACATATAACACTGCAGGCGGTGACACCGATGACATCGAATGAAGATGGGGCACTGGTAGAATGCAATGGCGGGGCAAACCGAAGAACTCGGAGCCTATTGGCTCGGTAACTGAGTTAGTTAAAAACAGATTACAGTACAAGTTCATAGACAGAATAATATTGTAGAACGCATCAGTTTGTGGATAATTCAGAACGGAACAAACAAAGTCGGATATATTCCACTCACATGACCTTCTCTAGCTGTTCCGTAAACAAAACGTTTCTTACAAAAGATTATTCTTTTGTCTACATCATACTAATCGAGATAAACATTAGCAGAGTTAGCCTTATTACTTGCTTCATTATAAGTAGGAGGGAAATAAGGCTGTAATAGGCTAAAGCGATTGTCAAATGAGCTAAACGCCGGTCGCTATATGAAACAATTGAAATTCGGTTCTCTTTGCTTGCTAAGATTAAATAAAAAGACAAAAAGAACGATAACTTCTCGTTTTAGAAAGGTTAAAATAGCTTAAAACTAAAACCAATAACTGGAATAACTCGGAAACGGTTAACTCTATAACCAACGTATGTGTGTTTTAATGAGATCTACATGGTTTGTGCAGTAAGTTTTTGTCTATCCCTGTTATACAAGTCATCCATAATGAAGAGGTTGTAAGAGGCTATTCCCAGAAAATGTAATATATACATTTCGTTTGTCATAAAAATATTTTAAACAAGTGGTATTTTAATCAAAAGCAATTAGTGCTAATTTTGAAAAACTCAAAATTTCCGACAAGTGTTTCATGTAAAGATTCCATGTTTGGTATTTAAACGACTTTTCGTGTTTCAGTTATGTTGTCTAGAGACACAAACACACACTGGAAAAAAAAATATTGCATAGCGCGTATGTACAGTGTGCATCATAGACAGAGAAGGTTCTGTATTCCACCCAAAAATTCTATTAGAGATTTCACCAGAAATATATGTTTTAATATCCTCTGAATCCAAAACATGTTTTCCCGGTGAAATCTCTAATAGAATTTTTGTGTGGAATGCAATATATTCTCTATCTACTATGTATTGTACATATGAGTTAGAGAAATAATAATACATTATAAATGTGTTACATTAATTAATGAAGGGTATAGAATGTTTTACTATTGTGGATACATATGGCTAAACGTCGCGATATGATCTGGTAGTCAAAAACTACTAAAAAATATGAAAAAAAAAAAAAAGAAGAAAAAAAACAATACACGGCAAAAGAAAGAGTAAATAGTAACAGGGTAAATAACGTTGTGACTACGTGCCCAAGTATCGGTGGACCAAACCTCGACGTAACTGCCTGGATTATTGCAGGTGTGGCGTACGTAGTACCTCTACGTAGTCGCCAGGATTGTTGCAAGAGTGAGCACATGCGCCGCCATCTCGAGAAAGCATAATTGCCCCCTTGCATTTCCCCCTGAGTTGTTACAGGTGTTTTGCTACAGCGGAACACGTGCAGTAATTGCACAGTAAACAAACGCTTTGTGTAACCCTTCCGGAAGTTCTAGAAAATTATTTGGTAGCAGTTAGAAAGAAGTCTTCTCTTTTGAGAACATTCCGACCTACCTTCGGATACTACATAAGAGAGCAGCTGAGGTAGGGGAACTCAGTTCCAACAAAGTCTTCGAAGAGCGCAGTTGCCATGAAGTCGACAGCTGAGTGCTTGTTTCCTGCAATTGAAATAAACACTTTGTTGATCTGGTGTCAGGAATGGGATTGAACGCTACATTGTAAGAAATGAAGAAACTTATTAGCTTAAATTATGGCTATGAAATTCGGATTAGAGAAGATGGAGGAGGTTTGAGGAAGGATGGAAAAGGTTAGCGAATACGTTAACGATGGATATTGCTACACAATGATCAGGGTACCCTTGTCCCTGCAGCCAGGCGGTATGGTTGAGCGATCTCTAGAACAGGAAGGAAGTTCGTGGCCAATTACCAATGGGACTGGTATATTAGGGTGCCGTTTTTCTTATTGACCTACCGCTCATCAATGCAGACACCAGCTAGCTACATCTGCGGCAGAGTTGCGTCTACCATGCGAGCTGATGTTTGGGAGCCCTCTCCCGGGGCAGAACAGCCTGCAATTAGCTACTTGTAGAACCTCGTGGACAATCTTCACGACGTACATGAGATGGTCCGTCATCTCTTTCTTAGTTGGTTTTCAATAACTGAAATATATGCGGTTTTTTTTTTCTTCTTTTCTGTTGTTTAAGACGCTGTCAATTGTCAAGAACACATCAGCTAGCCAGTGTGCCGGAATTTAGTCCCGCAGGAGTTGTCTTAGGTATATACCAGTAAACCTATTAACATGGAGCTATCGCCTTAAAGCATACTTAACCTGGACCGGTGACCTTGGGATTAGGCCAGTGCCTAATGTACTGAGTCACTCAGATCGAGTTTTAGGATGTGAATGGCAGTACACACCGTTCGTTTCAAATGAAAATTTTCGCACGCGATGGTTGTTCGTGTCAGAGAAAGAAGAATTCTACCTGAATTTACTTTCAGGCTCGATGTAGTGTTCTAAAATATAAACTGAAAATTAACGTGCTACTTCGTCATCTGGTGGAAAAGCAATAATATCGAGTCCGCACATAGTAACGAGTGAATCAAAAAAGTACGAACCGGCTACGCAGTATTTTACCTGCCCGAGTCGTTGCCGTCTGCCGCTATCATAGAAAGACGTGCATTTTTAAAGGCTTTAAAGGCTTTACTTATCAATGTTATAAAAGGAGATGCCGAAACTGGCTATCTCGCTGTCCATATCGTTTTTAAAGCCTCTTTAGGAAACTATCCATCACTCGCCGTAGTTCAACTTGAGAAATGCTGGCAATTTCCTGGCGGATATTTTGTTTTAATTCTTCCAGGGTGTTGGATTTGACTTGTACACTTTATATTTTAATTTAGCTCATAGACAGAAATCGCAGGAGGTTGGGTCGGGGAACCGAGAAGGCCACAAATCTCTGCTAATAATTCTGTCCTGAATTGTTCAATTGTTCTCACCGAAAGATTGGTCGTATGAACTTTTGCAGAGTCTTGTTGAAAAAAGGCAAAATTACGCACACTATCTGTTACTTTTCTAAAAGAAAGGGGGGAGAGGAATTGTATTACTTATGTATGGGGGTCAACTTTGACTCAAAAAAAAATTGATTCTATAACTCTTTCTCCGCAATCTTTCTGCAAATCGTTTTTTCACTGGCGAGTTGACTAACTTAACACATACGAAGCATAAATAAATACACACTGTGCAGTAGAAAACACACTGAGCCATGACTTTGTGACCAAGTACAGGACAAAATAATAAGACAGTTGTAATAACCGAACTATACCATATCATTGTCAACTCAATACTGTTTTTCCAGAGCACAGCAAAACTGCGTCAGAAGCGAGGCCTTGTTTACAGCAGCAGTGCTGAATCATGTGTTTACACGCCCAGTGGAAAAACGCCGCGCAGCCGGTTAGGGGTTTTTCGACTCACTCGGTAATGTTTATAGTTAGCCACGTATCCGCCATTCAGATGTTTATTACAGCGCTTCCAGCGGATCCATCTAGTTTGCAATGATAGCTGTAGTGATATTGTGATTAACTTGTTTTTTAAACAAACAAAAATAAATAAATGTCGAATTAAGTTACTAAGTAAACCACAGCAATTTTAAACATTACAGAAATTTCTCAAAGTTAAGTTTTAAGGTAGAAGTCCTGTTGGAATAAATTTCATCCTTCCAAGAGCTTAAATATTAATATTCTTTTCACGTTTTATCGCGAAGATATAATCGCGAATCTTTTTTTTTTTTTTTTTTTTTTCCGCAAGAAGCTTCTCAAAATTTTGCAGCATGATGTGATGTGTAAAGAAAAGGAAATATTATTGGTAATTCAAAAATCGATACCTTATATTCACGTGATTTTTTCTACCTATTCTGCGACAAACTATCTTCACTCAAGCTCATTCTTCTTCTTACTAAATGAGATAAACGTTCACAGAAATTGTTTTATTACTACGAGGGTCGGCTGATAAGTCCCGGACCTCTCAGTGAAAACCTAATTTAATTCTTTTTTATTTATTTCTCAACATAATCTCCAGAAAGGTTAATACATTTCTCATATCGGTGTTCTAATGTAATTAAAACATCTCTGTAGTGCGATTTATCACGGTCCTCAAAATAGCTGTTTAGCGCATTAATGATCTCCTCGTTGCTGTGAAATCTTCGTCCTCCAAGAAATGTTTTGAGGTTTGGAAACAGGTGGTAGTCACTGGGTGCTAGATCTGTTGAATAGGGTGTGTGTTCAAGCAATTTCAACTTCAGTTCGCACATTTCTTCCATTCCAATGACAACGCTGGGCCGGAGCATTGTGTGTGATGAAACATATTTTTTTTTTTGTTGCCAAATGAGGTCTTTTTCTTTCCACCTCATCACTCAAACGTTGCAATAAGCTTGCATAGTAGTCACCAGTGATACTTTTACCCTTTTCCAAGTAATCAATAAAAATAATTCCCTGTGTATCCAAGAAAACACTAGCTATAACCTTGTTAGCTGACAAAATTTACTTAGCCTTTTTTGGAGTTGGTTCACATGGTGCAATCCACCGTTTTAACTGTGATTTACTTTCTGGAGTGTAGTGATGTATCCATTCATCCAAGGTAATAAGCCGTCTCAAAATTTCATTGGAATTTTTACGGTAGTACTCTTTACAGAAACAGTTTTTCTTTGCAACTTTTGATCAGGTATCAACAAACGCGCCACCCATCTTGCACAGAGCCTGTGAAAGCCCAAAGCATTACTTAAAATATTACCTGCAAGTTTTTTTTATTTGTTTACAACCTCTGATATCTCAAACAACTTTAATCTGCGGTCTTGCAGTACTAAACGATGTTTTTTTTTCAATGCTCTCTGGAGTTGTCACTTCTACAGGACGTTCAGAGCGAGGCTCATCATTAGTGCTCGTAGTCACATTTTAAACTTTGCAACCCACATTTTAATCATTGAATACGAAGGGGCAGAGTCTTTCAATGTACTGTCCAATTCTTCCTTGATTTCTTTAAGCGCTAAGCCTTTCAAATGGAGGTATTTAATCACTGCTCGTTTTTCCGAATCCTCTCTTTTCCTGAAAACTCTAAATTTGTCTTGTTTAAAATGCTAGCACGAAAACTAAACAAGCTATTGACCTGTAACTATGCATACAAGCCAGTCTAGAGTTAAACTATACGATGCTACCATCCAGCTGGTCTAGTGGCGCCATATCTGTGTGAGGCCCGGGACTTATCAGCTGACGCTAGTATTTCCATCTAGTTTCAGGGTATAAGAGAATACAAATCTTTTAAGAACGGGTCAGTGGTTGATTGCAATGAAGTTCCGATCTCTTTGCATCACCAAAATGAAAAAAATAACAATTTTCCATTTGAGAAAAGTATAAATATTGGAAAATTTAAGCAAATACAAGGATATCTTAGATTTTGTTAACTTAATAAAAATATATCTGGCTTTTGCTTAAATGAAATCCATAGTTTTGTGCACAAAGATTTTGTCTATCTCTTGCGGTTACCAGTTATGTAAAAGTCATCCAGAATGAAGAAGGCTTCAGAGATATTCCATGAAAATTCAAAATATACATTTCACTTACCATGAAAATAGTCTTAAATATATGGAATTTTAATCCAAGTCGTTACAGGTACTTTATGAGAGAGTAAAAGATTTCGAAAATGTTGCCATGTAAACGGTAGTTTGGGGGAGGTTTTATTGATAATCGTATTGTATCCTTGGAAGATGCAGAGCTTAAATATGAAGTTTGTTATTTAATAGACACACACACACATACAATCCTTTTTCGGATTCGGTCGCCCTCCGTGGTGTAATAGTTACCATACTGACTTCATATACCCAAGGTCGCAGGTTCAAACCCGGCGGAGGACGATGGATTTTTTCGGGTGTAAAAATCCTTAGCATGGCTTCCTTCGGAAGGGAAGTAAAGCCGTTGGTCCTGCGCACGTAAAAGAACCTCAAGCCTGATAGAGAGGCCTCTGAGGAAAATTAAGTGGTCTTTCACACCCACGAATGGGACGCTGAGAACCACAGCAGTTAAAGAGCGTCCATAAATAACACGTCATTTACATTTTTTTTTTTTTTTTTTTCCGGATTCAGGAGACCTCATAGAGCTTATTTCCAAATGTCGACATCGAATTTTTAGTGGATTACAATACACACTTCTTCTTCTTTTCTTACTACTACACGTAGCACAGAAAGTAAAAATAATATTTTCGAGAGATTACTGACAGGTTACTCTACATCGCGTGTTCTTGTGCTGAAGCTAACCTAAGGTGACAACATTTGATTAGCATGGACGCGTTTTGCACCTAAACTCAACACGTCTTTGACATAGTACCACTTGCATTGATGTGACATTAAGTTAGCAGGTTAATGTTGTATTATAATACATAATCGCCCTTGTTCATTGACGTATGTACTTACCCAAGCATAAACACGTTTGCTTATCTTCTAGGTTTACCAGTTTTTTACGCATGAAGCAAGGTTTAAGCAAATTACCCCTCTCGAGGCACTTCAATGTTGACTTTCAGAAGTCTTAGGTATCAACGTTTACTGATTCAAAAGTTGAACACTGGATGATAAATTATTTAAGGTACGCGCCGTTTACCTATAAATGGGGGAAACAAAATGTGAACGATTTGCTATTTTATGGCACTGGTGGAAGATATTAATATATCATAATAGTATGCTAAAGCAGATAAATGACAAATGTGAAAATAAATGCCAAATAAAACCACTCGTGTTGCTCCCTCATATGACTTTCTCTAATCCTGCACATACTATTCTTACAAACACTTATACTTCTAATCAACGTGAATCTGGAAAAACAATTGCTTAATTTGTCCTATTCCATATAGCCTTATAGGCACACGAGAATTAGGGGAATACAGAAGGTTTAAAAGATAGTTAAAATATTTTAAGAGCGGGTCATAATGTAGAGATTTTGTAATACCGTTCTCTTCGCATGGACAAGAAAGAAAAAAAGAAAGCAAATACTGAACTTCCCATTTCAGGAAACTATCATTACTTTAAAATTCATATACCCAAGGTCGCGGGTCAAACCCGGCGAAGGACGATGGATTTTTCGGGTGTAAAAATGCTTAGCATGGCTTCCTTCGGAAGGGAAGTAAAGCCGTTGGTCTCTATCGTAGATTTACGGCACGTAAAAGAACCTCAAGCCTGATAGAGAGGCCTCTGAGCAAAATTAAGTAGCCTTTCACGCCCAATTTAGAATGGGACGCTGAGAACCACAGCAGTTCATAAGTAACACGCCATTTACATTTTTTACTTTAAAATGCAAATCAATAAAACGGAATACCTCGGAAACAGTTAATTCCACAAAAAATGTATTTGATATAAATTGGGTGTTTTAAGAAGATTTTTGTGTAATAAAATTTTGTCTGTCTCTTACGGTTTACCAGTTACACAAAAGTCATTTACAGAATGAAGAAGACTTCACAGGTTGCTTTCAGAAAACTCTAAGTATACATTTCATTTGTTATGAAAATATGATATTTTAATCAAAATCATTTGGGCCATGTTTGAAAAAACCCTAAATGTTTAATAAATTTGTCATGTAAAATTTAGCTTGGAATGGGAACATTTCTTGAAAATCTTCGTGTCGCATCCTTGGAAGAGGACTTAAATATTAGTTTATTATTTAGATGATTTTTAGTTTTTCAGTTAAGCTATTCAGAGACACGCACACACAACACGATTTTTTTTTCTAAAGTGCTTTTTATTAGGGATTCAGGGAGGCATCAAAACTTACATTTCCGGTGAAATCTCGACAAATAATCTTTGGGTCGAATAAGATACTTCCCCTACTCATATGAAGTAAAAGTAAAAAAAGATATAATTTCGAATTGAGATGAGTGGCTCAGGCCTAGATACTGCAGCGTTCCAAAAGTGATAACGTTAACTGTTCTCAAGAAGTAATATCAGTATAACAACATTGTCCATGTAAACCTCCTTTTGTATAGAAATAAAGCTGTGTGGCTATCTGAAAACATGACTAAGGAGAATATCAGAGAAGTGCGTAATGCGAGGTATGCATTGAACGTATAGTGCGAAAGGTTAGGCGTTTAGATGAAGTGAGGAAAAGTAATGGAAGCATTTAAAATGTGAGTATAGAGAAAATGGACAAGCAGTATTAATAATGAACTGTTTAGAAAGAGTGAGCGAAGAAATAGGTTACTCAAACTCAGGGAAACGATTGGAAGCGTAAAAGTTTGAACAGCTGAAAACGTCCAACCTCCATAGGGAACCGAATCCTTCTTCCGCCACCACACATAACACATATTATCTTTGTGAAGGTCATGCTTACATTTCCATCTAGTAAATATGATTACTTCGCATTGATAGGTAGGATGATATCAGCTGGAAGGTTTTGGTTACGCTGTGCAATAAATCAGTAGCCGTTAACATCGATATCCACTCCTTGTGAAACAAGAATTTTGGGAACGGAAAGAGCTACACGCTGTCGCTGACCTTTATAGCATCATGAATATGTATACAGCGATTACATGGAACCATATCATCAAGTCGCACTTAAAGGACGGTGCAAGAAATCTATCGGCAGCTGCAGTGTTCCAATTTTCTGTGGCAGCGAGTATCCGAGCTATGCCGTGAATTATTTCAGTTTTACTTTCTTTACTTACAGTGAAAAAGGAATTGTTGTATTCCAGCAACAACAACAAAAGTCTGATGTGCTCCATTCACATACCACATCTCTATAACAAATTATTGTTCATAAGTTTATTCTTCTATCTATTTAATGCTAAAAAATTAGCAGAAAGGTCTTATTACTTAGTTCCTTTGTAAGTAGAAGGGGAATAAGGGAATACACTAGGCTAAATGGACAGTGAAACTTATTAAAATGTGGTTGCTATGGGATTGAAATCCGTTTCTTTGCGTGGCCAAGCGTTGACAAGTTCCCGTATGAGAAAATCTAAGTATTTTAAAACTGAAATCAATAACAAGGAATGTCTCGAAAACGGCCAACTCCAAGAAAAAAATGTAAATGATATAAATCGTGTGTTTTATCGAGATCTACATTTTTTGTCAAGTAAGTTTTTGTCTATCTCTTACGGTGTACCAGTTATGCAAAATTCAATGAAAATCATCCAGAATGAAGAGGTCTTCAGAGGCCATTCCCAGAAAATCCATGATATACATTTTGTTAGTCATAAAAGTATCTTAAACATACGGTATTTTAAAGAAAATCGTTACCCATTTTTGAGAAAAACAAAATGTTCAAAAAATGTTTTATGTAAAGGGTAGTTGGGAATGGGGGGATTTCCTTGAAAAACTTTGTTTCGTACCCTTGGAAGATACCAAGCTTAAATACCAAGTTTAGTATTTAATGGTCTTTTTGTTTTTGAGCTATGCTGCCCCAGACACGCCACATACTCACAGACAGACAAACACGGACATTTTCCAAGAATGCTTTTTTAGATTTAGGAGTCCTAAATCATGTATTTCCAGTGAAATCTCGATATCGAATTTTTATTTGCAATGCAAAATCTTCTCTATACACTGTATACATAGTACGTATAGAGAAAGTAAAAGGTACAATACAAAGATCTCACAGAACTACCCGTTTTAAGGTTCCTAATATAAAAGGGTATTTTGGGAAAATATATGGGTTTTGTTGTCTATCTCTTTCTGTGCGTGCGCGTGTGTGTATAACCTGAGTGTATAGCTAAACCTTATGGCTAAAACCAAATATCGGATAGATGCCAATTTTTTTTATTTAAGTTCAGTATCTTCCAAGAACGTGACTTGAAGGTTTTCAAGATGATTGCAACAAAAATAAGCCTGTGTTCAGCCTTGCACCCTACTGCTTAATTATTTAAGTAGGAGAAGTAGTGATTCCACCCAAAAATTCGAAACCTATATTTCACCGGAAACGTATGTTTTGTGAGTCTCTGAATAACAAACGGTATTTTAGGAAAACGTTCGTGCGTGGGTTTGTGAGTCTGTGTGCATATGCATCTATGTGTGTACGTGTGGCTTTGAACACCATAACAAAAACTAAAAATCCGATAAATACCTTAATGTCGTTGACTTCTCTACTGCCCCGGGTCAAATTAAGAATTATTTCCGATTCATTCATTCGTCATCTGATATAACCATCCCGATTAAAGGTGATATCATTATCATCATCGATATGATAGGCCAGTCAACCTGTTTCATCTCAAAGAGGACACAAGAGTTATCCTCCCATCTTCTACCCAATCTCTCAACCTCTCGGTAACGTTTGGTTTGTGCTGTATTTTAGAGGTAACCCTATCTCTATCCTGTCTTAATATAATATATTCCATACCAATTTCTGCAGAATGTAATCAACTTTTAATGTAAGTTGAATACTTTGTTTCGGATGCCTATGTTACTTAATTTCTGCAGACTGGCGATTCGATTATCAGTTCTCTTGAATGAACAATTTTTCATTAAACAGGTAAAGCCATTTTCTCGTAGAATTTTAAAATGGTTTCTCTTCTTAGTTAGTTTCCCAAAGCTCTCTTTATTGAGTCACGCATATAGTGAAATTTGCGCAATTCAATTTCCAATATCACAAACCAGATAATTAAAGTGTTTACATGTTCTATAATTTAATTGTTAATTGCAATTTTAGACATTATAGGAGATTTATCACAGAATCCTAAATTCTAGTTTTTGCTATTGATATCTGCAATTATATTTACCTGCTACTTCACTTTATTATGGCCTACAAACTCCTCTGACTTTGCAAATATGGTCTAAATATTAGCGAACAAATTTTCTAAACTAAAATCCTTGTTCAGTTGTCTTCACATTCTTCAATCACTGCGTCAATACATAAATTAGAAAAGTGATTGCCATTGGGCATCCTTGTCTTATCTTTGCTTAATTAATGTAGCATTATTTCTAACATAACCATTTATTTTAATATTAATATGTTGTGCCTTCATGAATATCTTTAACTACATTTATAAAAAGTCTATAATTAAAAAAAGAAAAGAAACTGATAGCTTTTAATCATTTTCTAAAAACTGTTGTTCTTTATAACCATAAGTTTGAACAAGAAAAAAGGACGACTTCTCAACGAGCCCGTTACAATCTTGTGAATTTGTCTTCAATAAAAGTTACATCGTAAAACTAAAAACAAAAGCGAGAATAAAAAATATAGGTATACAAACGAGCGCCTTGGCAATAGGAAAAACTTGCTTACAAAAGTAAAAGTATTATCTGGATTAAAAAGTTATAAACCAGTTTTTTCTTTCTTTGAGTTGCCATCCATATTAAAGGATAGTTAACAAATTCCTCACATCGTTATTAAAGAATGCCACCTGCTGATCGTATGCTGCCTTCTTTTATCTCTGACTTCTTCCAGACTAGAGGCAGAATACACACACCATAATTGCGGAACTTGCCCTGCATACGGGCATCCGGTTTCACTCAAGATAATCATCTTACACACACCACGAGTTCTCTCATTGGAAACCGGTAGCTAATACGAGTATTATAGAAAAAAATAAAAGTGTCCCAACATCTTCCCGCCTAAACTTATCATTAGGTCGGCTCTATCCAGACCAACGACTCGCAGCGCATATGAAAACAGGTATTTTCAAACTGGTTTAACATTCTTATACGTACAGTTAAGATCTTACACGACGATGGATTGACCACTCCTCCCAGGAGTCCTATTAAGTACCCACAGCTCATAATCATCGTCACGGGCCATAACACTAAAAGAACAATGCGCTCCATTTTTATGAGTATATTATGGTTTTAACAATGCTGCAGTTTTTTGTTAACTTTATACTTGCAACAGTTTTGTTGTCTACCCTGTTCCTGTTTTCTCCTCCAGTTTATTCTCATATCGTTATTAGCTGAAACATCCGGCGTTATCGAATATCACGGTTTATCGCAGCGTTTAGTCTAGACTGCACTTCTTTAGAATCATTTAAAACTTATTGCACAAGCCATATACGCAAAGAGTTAATTAAAAATCTCAGGGGATTATAAATAGACCTGCCAGATTTTTAAAATGACGATAAGGTACACTCGCCTTCCCCCTGATTTTGAAGGTCAGAGGCGCTAATGTAAATATTGACTTAAGCAAAAATCAAAAACAAGTAAACGTATATTTATATCTATTGAACTTCATTTTCATTTATACTTTGTGTGAAAATTTCAAAGGAACGCCCAGAGTGGTGTTTACCTGAAATATATACCTAGATTAGAACTACAGTTTTATACTATCCATAAGAAAATAAGTGTCTATAATATAAATTAGTCATCTGTATATGTTGAATATATAAGAACTATCGTACTTCATGCTTGTTACTTTTCATTGTACTGGTCAGAGAATTGTGATTTTAATGGCACATTTTATCAAATTTAAACAATATTCCCTCCTTTCCGTAGTATATTCTTTGTTCGAAATTAAAAATACTCCCTGTTGCAGCCATATGAAGCAGAAACATTCAGTACATATGACATTCATATACTTTAATGGTATCACTTAAAATTTTAATAGTTTCTTACAAATTTCGAAATATTCAGACATCTTAATCCATTCAGAAATATACAATATTAGTAGTAAAGAAAGGCCTTCATACTTTTCTATTCCAACACATTCTCAATTAAACTACGAACATGACCATGTGCCTATGTGGTTACCAATACCAATGTACTGAGAAAACATGCGCACTTTTCAAATTATAATCTTTAAACAGAATGAAATTTGGGATATTTTACGTCCCGTTGGACGGTAAAACAGAACACGATTCTTATTTCTCTAGTACTGAACGGCTAGCAAGTTTAATCATAACGAAAGAAAGCAAACTGGTGTGTTGCATTTGCATGAATTTTTCTACCTGTTATGGAACAAACTATTCTTATAATAACTTATTACTTTGTCTATTTTTTGATAATCGAGATTTACGTGAAAGAAATGGCCAACTTGTTTCCTTGTCGTCATAGAAATTCCGTTCTTTTTGCATTGCCAGGGACAAAAAGAAAGAAAGCAAACCGAAAAACCACTTGATTAAAATATAAGTACGAGACAATTAAAACCAATAACTGAAATATCTCGGAAACAGTTAATTCCACAAAAAAAAATATTTCACATAAATTGTGTTTTGACGAGATCTAGATATATTTTTGTTTAGTGTGGTTTTGTCCATCTCTTACGGTTTACCAGTTATGCAAAAGTCAACCAAAATAAAGATGGCTTTAGAAACTCTTCCAAGAAAATTCAAGAAATAATGTCATTTGTCATGAAAATATTTTAAACATGTGGTATTATAATCTAATCGTGTGAACCATTTTTTTTGTAAATAAACATTTTTAAACAAATGTTTCCTGTAAACGGTGGGGAGATTTTCCTGAAAATCTTCGTGTCGCATCCTTGGAATATACTAAACTTAAATACAAAGTATGGCATTTTACCGGTTTTACGTTTTTGTTATCGTGTTCATAGACACACGGACACTTATGCGAACGCGTGGACATAGATAAAAATGCTTATTTTATACAGGGGACCCTAAAACGTGCATTTCCGGTGAAATCTCGGTATCGAATTTTGGGTAGAGTCTTCTCTGCTTATGTAGTATGTACTAAGAAGAGAATGTAAAAAAAACAAAAACCAATATTTTGCAAAAAGTAGAGCCTCCAGTTTGTATTGATTACTCGTTAATTCAGTTGAGTGACTTCCATGTTATTATATTCGGTTTCTTCGAGCATGTATACAAATAAGGAGCGCATTACATCACACGTTTGAAACCAACATCTTGATCAGCTGACTTAATGTATAAGCAGTGAATGTATAAGCGCGGAATTCCTTTCGTATAGTTAGATTAAATCAATACATATCACACCCACAAGATTATGGTCTATTATTCTGAGGCTTATGGCGCACGGAAGAATTCCGAATATTTCACTGTTCCATATGGTTATTTTTACTTTCTCTACGCGTACTATGTACATAGTTTATAGAGAAGGTATTGTATTGCACCCAAAAATTCGATACCGGGATTTCACCGGGAATACATGTTTTGGGTTCTCCTGAATCCAAAAAAAAGCATTTTTGGAAAAAGGTCCGTGTGTGCATGTGTGTGTGTGTGTGTCTGTGTGCCTCTGGACAGCATAGCTCAAAAACAAAAATACCGTTGAAAACCAAACTTGGTAAGTTTGGTATCTTCCAAGGATGCGACACGAAGATTTTCAAGAAACCCCCAACTACCCTTTACATGTGAACTTTTTTCTAAAATTTTGATGTTTTTAAAAATGGCTCTTACGATTTTGATTAAAATATCGTATATTACAGATATTTACCTGACAAATAAAATGCATATCTTGAAATTTCTGGGAATAGCCTCTGAAGACTACTTTATTCTGGATGAATTTTATGGAATTTTGCATATCTGCTAAACCGTAAGAAATGGATAAAAACTTACTGCACAGAAACTGTAGGGCACATTGAAACACACAAGCTATGATATATACATTTTTTCGTGGAGGTGATCGTTTTTAAGGTATTCGTTGTTTTTGTTTTCAGCTTTGAAAAACTTATACTTTTCTCACACAGGAATTTGTCAACTGCTATCCATTCAAACAAAGGAACTTCAGTCCCATATAAACCAGCTTTTGACTATCAGTTTAACCTATGGTTTCCCCTAGTTTGCTTCTACTTACAAGGTAGCAAGTAATAAAACTATTTGTGCTAATTTTTTTCTCGATTAGCATGAAGTAAATAGAAGCATAAGCTTTTTAACAATTTGTTACAGAGATGTAGAGAAAGTCATGTGAATGGAACACATCAGATTTTTAAAGATTGCAATGGAAAAGTAATGACGGTTTTTTTTATTTATTTATTTATTTTTTTTTTTTTGCCAAAATTAAAGTTTTGAATTTGTTCAGTCTATTCCCTTAAAAACACTGATGTGTGCTATTCACATGACTTTCTCTACACCTCTGGAACAAATTACTATCGATAAAAAGCTTATTCTTCGATTTACTTCGTACTAATCGGGAAATAATTAGCGAAATGCTTCCATTTTCTGTGCATCCATTTTTACTTTCTCTACACCTACTATGTACATAGTGTATAGAGAAGTCATTGTAATGCACCCAAAACTTCGGTACTAAGATTTAACCGGAAATACATGTTTTGGGTCCCCCTGAGTCCAAAACAAATTGGAAAAAGGTCCGTATGTGTATGTGTCTGTCTGTCTGTCCTTCCGTCTGTGTGTCTGTGCACAGCATAGCTCAAAAACGAAAATACCATTGAACGCCAAACTTTGTATTTAAGGTTGGTATTCTCCAAGGATGCGAAACGAAGATCTTCAAGAAAATCCCCCACCCCCAACTACCCTTTACATGGAACTTTTTTCGAAAATTTTGATTTTCTCAAAAATGGCTCCTACAATTTTGATTAAAATATCGTATGTTAAAGACATTTACCTGACAAATAAAATGTATATCTTGAATTTCCTGGGAATAGCCTCTAAAGACTACTTTATTCTGGATGAATTTTACGGAATTGTGCATAACTGCTAAATCTTAAGAGCTAAACAAAGAACTACCACACAAAAAATGTAGAGTACATTATAACACACCATTTATTTTACATACATTTTTTTCGTGGAGTTGATCGTTTTTGAAATATTCCTTGTTTTTGGTTTCAGCTTTGAAAAAACTTATACTTTTCTGATACAGAAATCTGTCAACTCCTGTCCACACAAAGGAACTTCAGTTACTAAGTACCAGCTTTTGACTATCGCTTTAACCTATACTACTCCTTTATTTCGCTTCTACTTACAAGGAAGCAAGTAATAAGACCAGATTTAATTAGGATTTTATGCCTGGAGGCCCCCTGAACCCCCCAAAAAACATTTTCAAGAAGTGCGTATGTGTACATATATGTCTGTATGTCTTCAAATAGCATAATTAAAAACGAAAGGACTTAAATACTGTAGTAAAAATAATTGTATCAATTTACCCAGCAATAACTTAAATTTACTCAATTTATATATTTAGATATAAACATTCTAATTAAAACAGCTGTATAAAATGACATCATTTATCCCATCACATCAATCATTTTAAATCAGGGACTTTACTAAATGTTATCAAACTTAATATTTAAATTCAACATCTCAAATGTGTTACACGATGTTCAAGAAAATCCCCCCCCAAAATACTCTTTACATAGAGGGTTTATTGAAATATTCGATGTTTTCTAAAAATGGTCTTAATGATGTTAGTTAACATATCATGTGCTACAGATATGCATGTGAATAAAATGTATAACACGATTTTTCTGCCAATAGCCTGTGGAGTCTTCTTTAGTCTCTCTGTGAAGAAATTTGCATTAGCTTTATCTAACTGGCAAATGTTAAACGATGGTCAGAAATGTACCACACATAAGGTGCACATTCAAGAATTTCATTTAACACTTTCAAATTCGTAATTATTTTAACATGCAAATTGGTGGAAGTCGCATTGACAGATAAATTTAAATCCCCCACAGCTGCTAACCAGCCAGCTCTTCTGTTCATTTGGACTATATGTTTGATATTACGATAAACCTTTATTTATATTTGAACTTTAAGTTACGCTATATATCGGACATGATAAACTTAATTCAATTGCACAGTGTATATAGAATTTCCACAAGAAAACAACATTCTTGTGTTTAACGGATACTAGAAGCAACGTTTAAATGTTTTTAGGAAGCAGGAAGCAATAAATTCATAAATTTATTAATGAAAAAAGAAGGAATTAACAAGAGTAATCGGAAATTTCAAGCATCTTCAGCCAGGTAACGTCCTTTTAATCCCACGAAAAATGTATATGACAGAAGCTATGTTTTTTAATAGGTTCTACATTTTCCCCGGCTTTGTCAATTTTTTTATACTTATTCAAATTAAGAAAATTCATACACAATGAAAGAACTTCACAGATCATTTAGAGATAATTCAAAATATGAAGTTTACGAGTATTAGCTAACTAGTCCAATAAAAAATATTTTCAGAAAGAAAAATAACGAAAAGTTTTGCATATAAACGATAGATTGTGATAGGGCAATTTTTTCTTGCATGCTTAAATATCATCTGAATTATGTGAACATGAATGCAGTTATATGTTTCATATGCCCATTGCAGGGCCAACAGTTGAAGGGAATACTAAAATTATCATAGAGGGCGCTTTAAAGATAGTGAGCCCCCAAAGCAGACAGTAAAGAAATGTGAAGAGGTAATATCAACATTAAGTAGATAATATTCGAACTTTAAAATTAATATACAAACTTGAAAATTAGGAAAATGCTTATGAAAAGTTATTCGTGTAACAGATTTATCATTATGTATGGATATATTGGCGTTGGAGTACACCAAATAACTTAGCGGAAAGATTTAAATTACGTATCTACTGGTTTAGAGACGGAAAAATATGAAATTGTATTGAAAATGAAAAAGAATTATATAGGTACACATGGCTTTTATTTCCTTCTTATATCTATCAAATCCATGTAAGAACTATTGTAAAACACAACTTAATTCATTCTTACATAATATTATTGAGTAAAGATTGCCATTTTGTGTTTATCTGTAATACAGAAATGTTATTAACATCTTCAATATTAAGGATTGAAATGAAAACAGTTTGTCTCCCTCTTTTCTTCTGAGAATGTATTGTGAGTACGCCCTGCGGCCGTAATCACCTAAAAGTGTGAACTGCTTGTTTCATAAGTCATAGCTGAATGTGGGCATCCATTGTTACATTGCGTTAGTGGACACGTGCACTAGCGGCAAGTTCTTTTGACAACGCAGCTGTCAAGTTTATTGTCGGAAGGTTCTTTGACGTCGAAACCGGCATTGTTACACCTGCGGTAGTTGGCACGTAGATTGCTTCTGAAAACGTCCTGTCACATGATAAAGAGAATTCAGTTTTCACCGGGAATGCATCGCGAGCAACGGTTGAGTGAGCTTCGACGGGAAATACGTAGCGAGCAGTAATCGCCGCCACAGCGAACGTCGAAAAGAAACTATACCGCAGAATTGTTATAAAAGCATTAAAGATACACAGATTCAGTTTCTGATCAGTTTGTGGAAGAAATAAAGTGTTTTTTGGAGAAAAAGATAGTTTTTGTTATAATTTGGAACTTAGCTTAACCGTAGATAAAAAGCAACATATTAGCTGTACATTCCCTCAACATAGTCAGTACACTTATGTTCGTATTTTTTATAATTTAAGGGAGTTCCAAGCAGTATGATGTAACTAATGTGTCTTGAAAGACTCAGAAATGATGAACCCGACTTCACGTAGTTTTTCTAGGCAATCTTGAATAGCAGTCTAACAAAAAAATTTTAAGCGTTATAATATGCTAAACGAATTTTGTTCCACTAATTTTTGCTAAACGGAATTGATCATTGCATATTTTAATATGGTAGTTAATGTTAAGCAGGGAAGATAAAATAACACTGTGTATCGCAGTTAACGCATAAATAAAGCACTTAACTTCCTATTTATATTTCTATCCCTGTGGTGTGTAAGTCGCATGTTGGCCTGCCTTTCAAGAGGCCCCAAATCCCAATATGGATTGAGTTAGTTATCCGGGAATTTTCCTTATTCCAAAAGACGAATGAGGCTCTATGGATCGTCATTTGAGCAACCTCATTCACCGTCCGATATGACTAAACTGGTGTCAACCAACTGAATACTCTGTGACGCCAAAGAACAACTCTCTCCTTACTTCCAGGCGCGGCTCTCTGGTAGGACCTGAGAGAAGTGTAGGACAGGTGAGGCAAACGGAAAGACGAGTTACTGCTTGTGAAGGGCTAGCTGGGAAGGGTAGTGTACTTTTACTTTGTACCTATAGTATTTTTCAGAACATGATGACCCTGCCCCATTCTTCTTCCGAAGTCGGCCTCTGACTTTAAAATTTGGGATTAGGGAGTGCGGTTGAAAATCAACCTTCGCTGTTCCAAACTCTTCCACTTACTGGTCCCTTAACTGAGGCGCGATTCTCGACTTGCAAGCAGTGTCTCCAGGAAACAGATTTTACTACGTTGCCTCTCGCCCCTAGTACAGCGTCGTCTTTTGATGACTAATGGTTATTGCCCAGTGTAAGGGGGGAGCGGTCCCGTTTGAGAGCTATCCTGTTTTGGAGAATACCATACATGTTCATGAAGGACAAAGCCTCTCTTTCCCGTCCCTTTACACCCTTTGTCTTTCACAAGGAATGTGGGCCATACGTAACTTATGGTGAGAGGCAATCTTCGCTTCAATTAGGCAATTGACGCGAGCGACCAGCTTTGGAAAAACTTGATTACCTACAACGAAACGTTCAATTGAATAACGAAGTATAATCTGTATAAAAACGTAGGTATATGAATACTCAAGAGTTTTTTTATAGAAAAGCGAGTGGAGAAAACCACGTGAATGCAACACATCTAATTATTTTCTCTTCTCTTGATTACTTTCCTTTCTCTTTTAACATGAAGTGTTAATCAACATCGTTAGAGCCATTTGTCAGGAACTGAAATATTACGAAAAAAATCTGCTGTGTTACACTCACATGACTTTCTCTAGCTACTCTACAAACGAACTTCTTACAAAACCATGCTAATCGAGATAAACATTAGCAGAATTTTATTACTTAGTTCGTTATAAATGGACTGGAACTAAGGGAATGCACAAGGCCAAAGTGATAGTCAAATGTTTTAAAAGCTGTCTATATGCGATTGTCACTGCAAATCGCTTCTTTGCTTGACCAGGAGTAGAACAAAAGAAACACACACACACACACACACACACACACACACACACACACACAAACACACTTCCGTCTGAGAAAAGTAGAAGTACCTCACAATTAAAACTAATAATAAGGAATGCCTCGAAAACGGTAAGCTCCACGAAAAAAATGTATATGACATAACTTGTGTATTTTAACAAGATCTACTGTTTTTGTATAGTAAGTTTCTGTCTATCTCTTACGATTTACTAGTTATGCCATATTAAACAAAATTCATTCAGAATAAACAGGTCTTTAGAATCTATTCCCAGAAAATGCAATATACACATTTTATTTGTAATAGAAATGGCTTTAATATGTGGTATTTTAATCAAAATCGTTACAGCCATTTTATAAAACAAAATTTTTGAAAAATGAGTCCATGTAAAGGGTAGTTAGGGGTGGGAGATTTTCTTGAAAATCTTCGTGTCGCAACCTTGGAAGACACCAAACTTAAATACCAAGTTTGGTATTTAACCGCCTTTTCGTTTTTTGGGATATGCTGTCCACAGACACACACATAGACAGATAGACACACACACACACACGGCCCTGTTTCTAAAAATACTTTTTTTGGATTCAGGGAGTCCTAAAACATGTATTTCAGGTGAAATCTCGACATCGAATTTTTAGGTGGAATACAATACTTCTCTATTCCTATATACATTGTACATACGGGGCTAGAGAATGTCAAAATGTTGAATGAAAGGGTAGTTTCCGTAAAAGAGATTTCATTAAACTTTTTGTGTCACGCTTTTGTCCATGCTGTACCTAAATATCAAGTTTGGTATTTATCCGAAATTTCATTTTTACTTTTTCTGCCACGTACATTTCACAGGCATTCCATTCCACTCAAAAATTCGAAAGCGATATTTCACCGGAAATTCATGTTTTGAGGAACCTTGAATAAAAAAACTGAATTTATATCTTCTCTACCGCGTACTATATATATAAACACAAAATGCAATGTCGTGCTTTCACCGGAAATACATGAATACCCCTGAATTTTAAAAATATATTTTAGGAGGTCAGTGTGATGTCCGTGTGACTGTAAACAGCACAACCCAAAATCAAAACAAAACAAAAAAATCTGTTAAACACCATGCTTGGTATTTAATTTCAGTCATCCTCCAAGGATCAACATGAAGATTCTTAAGAAAATCTTCCATTCCGAACTGCTCAACAAGGAAAACGTTTTGACAGTTTTTATTTTCTCAAAAATGGCTTGATTAAAATGCTTGCTATAGGTTTAAAATATTTTCACCTCGAATGACATCTATTTCTAGAATTTTCTTGAAATAGCCTCTGAGACCTTCTTCATTGAGGATGACTTTTGCGTAACTGGTAAATTGTAAGAGACAAACAAAGGCTTACTAAACAAAACATATAGATATCGTTAAAACACACAATTTATATCAAATGTATTTTTTTTTTTTTGGAGAGTTAACCACTTCTGAGATATTCTTTGTTATTATTTTCAATTTTTCAATACTTTTTAGCTTTTTTAAATGTGAATTTGTTATTCGTTTTTACCCCTGGCCAAGCAAAGAGAACGCATTTCTAAACCATCACATAGTATCCATCTCTAAAGGTTTGAGTATCGCTAATATTTACAGTGTATCTTGTATTCACATTGATCTACTAGCAAATGTGCAATAAAAGCATATTTGCAAATATTTATCTCGATTAACGTGAAGTAGATAGAAGAATAAGCTGTCTTATTGAAGAATGAGTATAGAAAGTTTTGTGAATGTAACACGTCAGAGTTTTAGAAAAAGGTGTGTGTGTTTGTTCTTTCTGTATGATTGTCTGTCTGTCTGTCTGTTTGTCTGTCTATGAACAGTATAACTCAAAAAGGAAAACTCGATTAAAAACAAAACTTGGTTCTTAAGTTCAAGAACTTTCAAGAAGCGACACTAAGATTTCAGGAAACTTGTTGCCACAAACTACCCTCTACAGGTACATTTTTCGAAAATCTTTATTTAAAAGATATAAAAAAGCAATAAAAATTAACTTTAAATCTATATATATAAATAAATATAAAATTGAACCGCTGAAATGTATGTATGCGTATCACTTCCGAAGACTGCATCAAATTGAACAATTCTTTTTTCGTTGTGTTCGTTATTGTCACGACAAGGTTTGTGGAAAAGAAAATGATTAAAAATAGTACGGGAAAGTATTTAAAATCTCATAAAACGAATAAAAACCGTGCCAAGCGAACGCATTTCGGTTAATAGCTACCTGATGGTATGGTATCACGGTTATTTGTTGCTAAATGGTCGTAGTACTGCCATATTTTTCCCTCCCCATTCAATGTTAAGGTAACGCAACAGTTTATCGACACAATGACGCAACGCAGCAGGGAAATTTAAATACATTTTTATATATTAACTGTCCTTTCCTTACTCCTGTTGTTTAAAATAAAGCAGCAAAGAAGCTTTCCTGGCGACTAACAGCTAGAGTAAGTACTTATTTATTTGCCACTAGATGACCATAGTTGTATTTTCCCTCCCCATCCAATGTTAAGGTAACGCAACAGTTTATCGAGATAACACAACGCAGCACTGAAATTCAAATACATGTTTATCCATTACCTGTCCTTTCCGTACTCCTATCGTTTAAAATAAAGGAGTTTTCCTGGTGACGAACACCTAAAATATGAACTTATTATTTGCCACCAGAGGGTCATAGTACCTCCTGCTCTATCTTTCTTCTTCGATGCTAAGGGAATGCACCCAGTTATGGAGACAATGACGCAAGGTAACTGTGAATATCAAATCTATTTCTTATGTATTAACTATCGTTCCCTTGGTCACATCGTTTAAGTAAAGAAATAAGTATATTTTTGTTGTAATTCTTTAAAACGAACAACTTATAAACAACGCACATAAATATTAAACCGCCTGCGGTTCCATAAGTAGTTAAAGCGGGCGTTAAACACTACCAAAAAAGTAACTATTAACCCTTCTTGGAATCTGATAATGGCGGAGAAATAACGGGATCCGTTTTAGGTTTAACTTCCTATTGCAGATGTTGGATATTTGACGTTTTGTGGTACATGAGCTAGCTAAAGAACATGAAGATATCCGCGTCACCATCACACTACAATTGCACTGCTCTTAATACATTTTGATCAAGTAATATTTTGGGTTAAATGGAGAAATATAATACATAAAGCTATCATCAAATAAAAGCTTATCAACTGCCCAACCAGATCTACTTGCTCTTCGACGAACACCTAAAATACGTACTTATTTATTTACCACCAGTTGACTGTAATACCTATTGCTTTTATTTTTCTTCCCCATTCAGTGCTAAGGGAATGCACCCCGTTATGGAGATAATGACGCAAGATAATTGTGAAAATCAAATATATTTCTTTCCTGGTGACGAACACCTAAAGTACGCAGATATTTATTTGCCATCAGATGGCCATAGTACTTACTGCTGTTTTTTTTTTTCTTTTTCTTTTTTTTTTTTTTCTTCAACGCTAAGGGAATGCACCCGGTTATGGAGACAATGACGTAAGATAACTGTGGCAATCAAATATATTTCTAATGTATTAACTATGGTTCCCTTGGTAACATCGTTTAAATAAAGAAATCAGTATATTTTTGTTGTAATTCTTTAAAATGAACAGGTTGTAAACTGTGCACATAACCATTAACCCTTCTTGGAATCTGAAATTGGCGGAGAAATTACGGGAACTGTTTTAGGTTTAACGTCCTATTGTAGATGTTGGTTATTTGGCATGTGGTACATGAGCTAACTAAAGAACATCACACTGCAATTGAGGTGCTCTTAATACATTTAAGCAAGTAATATTTTCGGTTAAATGGAGAAATTACACAAAGCTATCTTCAAATAAAAGCTTATCAATTGCCCAACCAGATCTACTTGCTCTTTAGTTACGTCATTGTTAGCCTTAGAAATGGCTGTTTTGGCATAGGAGAAAATAGAGAAAGAGGTGGAAAACATTAGGAGTAAAGGAAAGAAAGAGATTCGGAAGAAGTATGAATGTTATTGTGACTGTCTCCTTAGTGTAATTCATTACCTATGTCAGCGTTTACCCGCCACACTATGAAAGGGCTCCATTGCTGCTATGCCAATGACATCCTTGCTTACCCACGCTGTTAACCGCATTTCATTCTTTCCACAATACCTTATGGGTGCGCTGAGTTCGTCCTTTTCGCAATTGCAATAATATATGTGCTACATTGCTCAGATCATAGCGCTTCATTGCACTTTTCAGATGCAAAGGCATTATTAGACATTTGCAATAGTAAACTTCTGTTGTCACTTCTACTGGCCTCATTTCGTTTCCATCACATTTTTGTCACTTCACAACTCAAAGGATGAATTAATATGGAAAGTGTTTCCAAATATTTGTGCAAATTACAAAAACTATGCTTGGTTGAGCGAACGAGCCATTTTAGCAGCAACTAATAAGAATGTAGATTATTTGAATATAAAAATTCAGGTTAAAATTGATGGACAAATGCATTCATTTAAGCCGATCGATTCCATTACCAATCAAAATGAAGTCATCAATTATATTACTGAATTCCTAAATTCATTGGATTTTCCAGGAATGCCGCCACACAATTTACAACTCAAGGTTGACTCGGTGATAATTATGCTACGCAATCTCAATCAGCCAAAATTATGCAGCGGAACAAAACCCACTGTTAAAAAAGTTATGAAAATTTTGAATTAAGCTACTATAACATAGGAAAGCTCAAAGGCGAGGATATACTTATTCCAAAAATACCACTAATGTCAACCTACTTTCCTTTTGAATTTAAGCGTGTTGTTTCCGGCGCGCCTTGCATTCGTAATGACAATAAATCCCAAGGTCAATCGTTAGAAGCGTGTGGAATATACCTTGAATTGTCGTGTTTTTCGCATGGGTAGTTGTACTTTGCGTGCTCGAGAGTCGGCAAACCATCAGCGCTATTTGTTTTCTCTCTGGAAGGAAAACTGTACATTACAAGGCATTACAATAAAGTATTGTCCATCAGCGCTATTTGTTTTCTCTCTGGAAGGAAAACTGTACATTACAAGGCATTACAATAAAGTATTGTCAAATTATGTAATTGTAATTTTACTTCATTGCACATTCGTACTGTAAACGGAAGATTTTTATTGAGTTTTAGTTTTCTTCATTACATAAATAAAAGAAATTTACTTAGCAAATAAAATCTATATCTTGAATGTTCAGAGAATAGCCACTGAAGCCCTCTTCATCCTGGAGATTTTTGCATGACCGGTAAACCATGCGAAATGTTATTACACATTGTTAAGGATGCCATTTATGTCATCTTTTTGTAGAGTTAACCATTTCGGCGATATTCCTCCTTATTAGTTTAAATTTTCCAAATGGGAAGTCGTCATTTGTTTGTATTATTTTACTACATTTATTATCTTATGTTACATCCCCTTCTCTCACTAAGAAGGTCAAGTCAAATCAACCAATGAAAGGAAGATTATGTGCCTATTTCAAACGTAAAATGTTGCATACTGCCACTGCACTACGGAATCTGCTCCTGTCTTTCCGCGCAGTTGCCCATCCAGTACACAACAGGCGATTCGCAGAGGCACCAACAGCAAAGTCGCTGCTCTCTCTGCTTTTTGTTTGTGACACCTGGTTTAGTGTATTCCCTTAATTCTCTTATACCAATAAAGAAATAAATAATAGGGTTATTTCTATTTTTATTGTTTTTTATCATCATAGAGCGCCTAGTTTTTAAAAGATTTTAGTGTTACTTTAGCTTATTGTATTTCCTAGTTTCCGTTGTACCTAGAATGAAATGAGTAAAAAGCTAGAAGAATGAAGTAGATACAAGAATAGCTTTTTGTTGGAGTAGTTTGTTGTAGAATTGGTAGCGAAAGTATGTGAATGGAGCACACCAGATTTGTTAGTTATGCTGTTCCCAAATACAAACAAACACATACACACACAGGCGCGCACACACACACACACACACTTACACACTCGGAGATTGTTATAAAATGATTAGTTCAGGAAGCCTGAAAACATTTATTTCCGATAAAATTTCCAAATCAGTTGTTGTGTGGAATGCAATACTTCCCGTACTTACTATATGAGAAGCGAAAATACTAACGTTTAGTCAAAAAATATGAAATTTCTCAACTATAGAGCAAAGCCAAAGCCAACAATATTTTCAAGAACTTCTCTGAACTTGTTTTATTTTGTAATTCTAAGAAAGTCATCATAAGAAGATATTATTCTGAGTCGATCTGCTTACTTCCGCGACATTTTAATGAACCTGCTGCATTTCCTCGTTTAACTCTTGGCGGCTTGGGAGATAGTAAAAGGAAAAGGAGAAAGGGAGACGCAAATGTTTGAAGGACCGATACTACACTTAGACCCAATTACTTAAGCGGAAGACGGAGAGGAAGTTGTGTATTCTGGATGCTATATCCTGATCCTACAATTACTGAGAGAAAACGTCAGGTTGGTGATGAGACCAAGTACACAGTACCCAATCATTACATCTCTTCCTAGCTGACTGAGTGACTGATGGATACCAAGACAGTGCCCGTTTTCCGGGGTCAGCGGGGTGACTGACCATTGACCTCCCGGATTCCTTACTGATCTTGATTACGGTCATGGTCTACATTTCCAGCTAAACAGCAAATAGCTTTAGACAGTGTTCTAGCCTATGTTTATGTCAGTAGATTTATGAGTTAAGTCGCTGCAGCATTATTATCAGCAGCAGCATCATCATAATCATCACCATCATCTCAACGTAAAAGCTGATTTAAGGAGAATTAAAGCATCAAAATCATGCCAAAATAATCCCTTTACTTACACTACTACGTACTTAAAGTGAACAGAAAAGGTATTGTATTCTACCCAAAAATTTGTTTATGCCATTTCATAAG
Source organism: Hymenopus coronatus (assembly GCA_030762935.1). Lineage (NCBI taxonomy): Eukaryota > Metazoa > Arthropoda > Insecta > Mantodea > Hymenopodidae > Hymenopus > Hymenopus coronatus. The sequence continues at coordinate 110,922,454 of CM060890.1, forward strand.
AAATACATGTTTTGAAGCCCTTCAACAAAAATATCTTCATTCTAGAATTCTTTTGTATAGGCGGTAAAACCTAAGCTAGATAAAATTTTACAACCCAGAGCTGGTTTTCAAAATGCAGTTTATGTAGTTATCCGTTTCTAAGGTGTTCCTTGGATTTGGTTTCAATTTTAAAATGGGTATACTTTTCTCAAACGGGAAGCTGTCATTCTTTTGCTTTTGTTTTACTTCTGGTCATGTGATGAGAACTCAATTTCAATGTCATCGCTTAGCGATAATTTTTAAAAGATTTTACTGTCGCTTTAGCCTAGTAAATTCCCCTATTTCCCTTCTACATACAAGGGATAAAGTAATAAGGGTATTTCTGGATTAACATGAAGTATATGGTAGAATAACTTTTGAGCGAATAGTTTTATAGAAAGGTAGAGATACTAACTTGTGCGTCAGTATACTTCCTTGAACTAAAAAGAGTTTACACTTGTTCTTTACATTTTACAGGTTATCTACATTCGTAGAGATAGACTTCACATAAATACTTAAACATTTCAAGAAAAATCTGAACTGAATACTAACGCAATTGCCTTACGTATAACAAATTAACAATAACACATCTCGCATATACATAAAATATTAGAGGAATAAAAACCATTTTATATGTACTTTACGTTATTAATATATGCTTTTAGCCAGAAATAAGGAACTCCTGCGATTTTAAAGAAAACGGAGAAATCGCAAACTTTCAAGCCTGAAAAAGAGTAAACATGCAACACTGAGTACTTAGGAAGTGCCCAATGTTACAAAAATATTCTTGACAAATTATGTATTTAATAATCTCTACATGTTATATCTAGTAAGATTTTATCTGATTGATTTTTCAGTTATTTAAATCCACAAAAAAAATGAATCATATAAAAAGAACGGCAAGGCTATTCACTGCTCGAGAGGGTTAAATATAAAACATTAATATAATATAACGTTTTAATCATAATTGTTAAAATAATTTTAAGAATACGAAAATTAATAAAATGTGCCCTTAAAGATTCCTACGGCAAGCTTAAACAATAGTGTCAGGCTAAAGTAGAAAATTTGGTTTCTATCCGAAACACAAATTCTGAAAATTTATTCTTATCAAATGTATGTCAAAATCTGCATTTCCAGTGAAGTTATTGAAAACGAAAATTTGATGGAATACAATTCTTCCTCCAGGTGCTTAACCTAATAAAAATTACAATAGCTGTGATCTCCAGCATTAATATTGTGCAATCCTATCTTCAAAGAGGTTGTTACTGCAAAACTATAGTGGAGCCATTCTGAGTCCCGTACAAGTTTTCATGAGGTTAATTGACGTATGAGCTTTCATATTTGCCGAAATTATAAAATGCATCTTTTTAGAACGAATTGATAAATACCGTGTTACTTTAATATGAAGAAAACATATTTATATTTTTGATTCGACAATGAGTCGCAGAAAGCCTTTTAACGCCATAAAATTGAAGCTACTGCAAATTAAGTATTTTCACCTTCTATAATAATTTTAATTAAAATAAAACTAGAAATAACAAAGATAAAAGTATCCTATAATATAGCTCACAGCTTACAATATAAGCATTCATTTCCTTAAACTGTCTAGAACAAATCTTTAAACGCTCATGCATTATAATATTTATATATGGTTTATAATATTTTTTCAGCTTAATCAAAGAAAAATACATTTTAAAATGTGAATTTGTCTAGTCTTCACTGTCGCTTTACTCATGTGATCCAGTTAAATTGTCCCTGTAACTCCACTTTTTCTTTGGACGTAGCCACGTAATAAAATACGCACGAAGCATGGGGAATTGAACACAAAATGGCTCTAATCTCTCGTAGTAGCAGCACTCAATGTATTCTTGTGTTACGCTAATAATTCACACGCCGCGTATAAAAGAATGGTGAGAAGAAGATATTAAGTGTCGCCAAAAAAGAAAGTTTTCTCCAAGTAAACGTTTGCACTCGACTGATGGACATTTATTCTTAGAATATAATTCTTAGTAGAAGAATAAGAGAGAAAACGGGAAATGTTGCAACGCTGCGTTTCATTTCACGTGGACTTAACAACTATATATTATTTATGATTTCTTTAATAATATTGGCTGAAGCGACACGCTCAGCGTAATGGTCCAATGTGAAACATCAGCGATTTAGAACAAACAATGCATGCGGTGTGTATTACTTGAGAGGCCTCAAATGATCAAAGGCAAAGCGCATGTTAATTATTAGAGTAGCACAATTATACGTCATAATACTCTATGACTTACTTTAGAACCACACTTGATGTCGCATCAGAAATGCACTGACCAACCAACAAACTCACATCCGAGAATACTCTTTTATAAAGTCTTGGAATTTTCCATAGATTTCTAGAGGGTGAGAAAAGTTCCAGAACAATTTAGGATATCTCGCGATAGCGCTTATTTTTACGATGGGCACTTATTTTTTCAAACGCACTACTATGCAGAGAACGACGGATCAGTTTTTGAGGAGGATGGTGAAGTAAAAGGAAACATGACTCTTTTTCCTCCTAACGAATCAAGTTAGCCTCACAATTTTAACAATTTTTCCCATTAGAAATGGATCGCGAGACAGTGGATGCAAGTTACAGTACCGGCCAATACCGCAGTGGAATATTTCAATACCACAATCCAAAGCCTCACTCACGAGTGAGTGAAACAAAAAAAGTGCAGACAGTACATGAATGTAACTGTATCTATCTGTTTGGCATCGCTTGACCACTTTGAGACCGAAGTCGGCCCTCTACTATGATTATTATTATTATTATTATTATTTCCGTCAATTATCAATTATTTGATGTATTTAAAAGTGTAAAGCTAGTTTCTAGCAAGCACAGCTCAAAGTTGTTTACCAAACTTGGCTATTGGAGAGGGGAAGGCTCTTTGTGAAAAGGAACTCTACTGTTGGTCACGTATTCTGGTGCATGTGCTTGCAATAGAGGTATAAGTGACGTCGCAATCTGGTGAAGACCCGAATTGCAGAGAAATGGTCATGAGGGAGTTATGATGCATTCTGAGTAAATAAAGATGCATTATGGGCTATTTCGATGCCAAGTTCGCGGTCTTTCTGACCAATCAGAAAGAAGCAGCCATGGCAGTAAATCTACTATATAAGTAGCAGATTGTAGGATGTCAGGGCACTCTCAGTTACTCTCAGTTGCACTCTTAGACACCCTTAGATACACTCAGTCGTTAAGTACGCGTAATAGCAGTTGGGCAGTCAGCCGGTCACTTAACGTCATGTGCGCTTAACTACTGTTGAGAACACTCACCGCTAAGTTCAAGGCACATACTCGTTGTAAGAGTATTTTACGGTGAGAAAGTAATAAGTGTCAGAAATAAAACGAATACATAAAGTAAAAGTGTGTGTTAACTATTTCGCAAGATCACTCCCAAGCTACTCGAGTGAGTTAATCTCCATGCAGGCTGAGCTATGCCGGAGGCAACACCATCGGTTGTGGATCTTCAGAACCAGGGAGAACTACTCTCTTGGTAGTGGAGTGAGACCTGAGACACCAGCCAACATAAGAGCAAAACCACCTTCATACTTGGCTCTTCAACTTGTGTTAAGTACGTCGCATACTTGGCATACACAACGTGGGATAATAAATACCTCGCATACTCTGCTTCCATAATGTGGTGCTAAATACCCCGCAACGTATACGTCTTTAGCTCCAAGAATTCGTAAGATCACAAATACTTTTAAAGCAATATCAACAACATGACACAGGAAGGCGATTATTAACTGCACCGTTTATGTACAATTTACTACAACAGGCATATGAAGGCTGCTATGCAACTACTTTTGAGCAAGATAGATAACAATTTAACCACCATTTAGTTCAACTTAACTTAAATACGCATTTTTACTTTCTCTACACGTACTACGTACATAGTGTATACAGAAGATATTGTATTCCGCCCAAAAATTCGATACCGAAATTTCAACGGAAATGCATTTTTTTGGGTCCCCCTGAATCCGAAAAAAAGCATTTTTAAAAAAGGCCCGTGTGTGTGTGTGTGTGTGTGTGTGTGTGTGTCTGTGGACAGCATAGGTCAAAAATGAAAAGATTTTGATTTTCTCAAAAATGGTTATAACGATATGGATTAAAATATCGTATATTAAAGATATTTATCTGACAAATAAAATGTATATCTTGGATTTTCCGGGAATAGCCTCTGAAGACTACTCTATTCTGGATAAATTTTACGAAATTTTGCATAACTGGTAAACCGTAAGGGATGGACAAAAACTTAACCCACAAAAAATGTAGAGCACATTAAAACACATAATTTATGCCATATACATTTTGTTCGTGGACTTGATCGTTTTTTTAGATATCCCTTGTTTTTGGTTTCAGCTTTGAAAACTACATTGCTCATATAGGAATTTGTCAACTCCTGTCCATACAAACAAAGAAACTTCAGTCACATAGCAACCAGCTTTTGACTATCAGTTTAACCTAGTGTATTCCTTTATTTCGCTTCTGCTTACAAGGAAGCAAGTAATAAGACCATTTCTGTTAATTTTTTCTCGATTAGCATGAAGTAAATAAAAGCATAAGCTTTTTAACAATAATTTGTTGCAGAGATGTAGAGAAAGTCATGAATGAAACACATCAGATTTTTGTCTTATCTTTCCCTTGTATATTTAAAAAAAAATCTAATGTGATCTATTCACATGACTCTTTATATCTCTGTAACAAATTATTGTTAAAAAGCTTATTCTTCTATCTACTTCATGATGAATGAGATAAACATTAGCAGAAACTGCCCCTATTACTTGGTTCCTTGTAAGTAGAAGGGAAAAAAATCTAATGTATTCTGTTCCTATACTGTCCTCTAGCTGTTCGGTAAACAACCCTTTTATTCAAAACATTAATCTGTTACCTAAATCATGCTAATCAACATAAACATAAGCAGAATTAGTCTTATTACTAGCTTCCTTGTAAGTAGAAGGAAAATAAGAAAATGCACAGGCTGAAGCGATAGTCTCGTCTATTAAAAGCCGGTCGCTATGTGAAATAATTGAAATGTGTTTGTTTGCCAGGAATAAACAAAGAGAAATGAGAAGAAAGATATCTTCGCGATTGAGAAAAGTTTAAGTGGCTAAAATTGAAACCAATAATCCGGAATATCTCCAAAACGGTTAACTCTACAAAAAAAAATCTGATGTGTTCCATTCACATGACTTTATCTATATCTCTATAACAAATTATTGTTAATAAGCTTGTTCTTTTATTTATTTCATGCTAATCGAGAAAAAATAGCAGAAATAGTCTTATTTCTTGCTTCCTTGTAAGTAGAAGCGAAATAAGGGCGTACCATAGGTTAAAGTGATAGTCAAAAGCTGGTTGCTATGTGACTGAAATGTCTTTGTTTGTATAGACAGCAGTTGACAAATTCCTGTATGAGAAAAGTGTTTTTCAAAGCTGAAATCAAAAATAAGGAATATCTCAAAAACGACCAACTCCAAGAAAAAAAATTATATAACATAAATTGTGTTTCAACGTGCTCTATATTTTTTTGTGTTTTAAGTTTCTGTCCATCTCTTACGGTTTAGGAGTTATGTAAAATTCCATAAAATTCATCCAGAATAAAGTAGTCTTCAGAAGCTATTCCCAGAAAATTCAAGATATACATTTTATTTGTCAGGTAAATAGTTTTAATATATGATATTTTAATCAAAATCGTTAGAGCCATTTTTAAGAAAATCAAAATTTTAGAAAAAAGTAACATGTAAAGGGTAGTTGGGGGTGGGGGGATTTTTTTGAAAATCTTCGTGTCGCATCCTTGGACAATACCAAACTTAAATACCAAGTTTGGTATTTAACGGTCTTTTCGTTTTTGAGCTATGCTGCCCACAGACACACACACATACACACACAGACACACACAGATAGACAGACAGACAGACAGACACACACATGGACATTTTTCTAAAAATGTTTTTTTTATACAAAACATGTATTTCCAGTAAAATCTCGGTATCGAATTTTTGGGTGCATTACAATACCTTCTCTATACACTGTGTACATAGTATGTATAGAAAAACTAAAAATGTATATGACATATATTGTGTGTTTTAATGAGATGTACATTTTTTGTGCAATACGTTTTTTTCTATTTCTTACCAGTTATACAAAAGTTATCTAGAATGAAGAGGTCTTCAGAGGCTATTTCCAGAAAATTCAAGATATACATTTCGTTTGTCATAAAAATATCTTAAATGTAAGATATTTTAATCAAAACTGTTAGAGCCATTTTTGGGAAAATAAAAATTTTCGAAAAATGTTTCATGTAAAGTGTAGTTTGGAGTAATGGGGATTTTCTTGAAAATATTCGTGTCGCATCCTTGGAAAGTTTGGTCGCAAGTTTGGTATTTATAGATGTTTTTATTTTTGAGCTTGGCTGTCCACAGACACACACGAACCTTTTTCTGAAAATTGTTTTTTGGATTCAGGGGGACCCAAAACATGTATTTCCGGCGAAATCTTGGTATCGAATTTTGGGTACATTACAATACCTTCTCTATACGCTATGTATATAGTACGTGTAGAGAAAGTAAAACGTAATCTGCTTAGAAAATGCTGGCAGAAATAAAAGGCATGCACCACAAACTTGCCCTTAATGAGTCATGAACAAGAAAGAAAAACTGAGTTTCTGGTCACAAAAAAGAAAGGAAAGTCAGCATGTACTTGTTTGTTCCAAATAACTTTGGGGTTTAGTGTTTCAGTTAATCGGGCAGTAAGGAAGATAAAGTGCGTGTAAGAAGGAACAACACCTTGTGATGCGTGTGCGTGGACAACACTGTTGAGAGCGACCTTGTCGTGAGAAGAAACACGCACGTGCAAGACGTCTTCCTTTGCATCACGCATTCAATTCTCATATAAATTTACGTCACACCGAGCACGTGCTAAATGTCGTAAATAAGCTCACCATTCATGGGAAAATACCGCGTCACCACTCCGTCTAGAACTGTTGTACTTTCAACTCTTTATGGTAAAACATTTCCTTTGGTACCTGTAAAGAATCACAATTTGTAACATGTCATGTTAGGCTCGAAATTTCAACATACATAACATAATTCCATCTCAACGCCTTATGATATGTTCAGAAACATTCACAACATGCTTTGCATATCCAGCAATTCCTATATAGTTTATCCAGGAAAAGCTATCAAGGCATATGTTGGTGTATTTGAGACATATTATGGTGTTTTCTTGAAGGAATGGGATTTCGCCACTATGCGCACATGATGACCAGGGATCAATTTGTCGCCAACAGATGCCAACATCGGATGAAATCACGATTTGCAGACGAAAAAATGGTGGAATTTTACCAGTGACCTTTTCTTTCAAGGTGTGGGTCTTTGTTCAAATATACAGTCCCTATAGGGGCCAACGGTTTTATTTCCCTTCCGAAGGAAGCCATCTAAGGATTTTACGCCCGAAAAAATTCCATCACTCTCCGTCGGCATAGAACCCCTTTGAGTTTTAGAGGCTACTACGGTTACCGCCTCATCGTGGAAGGCGAATAAACGAATTAAAAAGCAATATGCATAAACTGCCTCAGCTTTAATAACAAAATAGTACGTTTATAAAATGTTGGCCATGTTTATAAAAGATGTAATGTTTATGAATGAAGTTGTTCATTATTCGTTAACTCGTTTTGTTTTTGTTAATTTACATACCTTGGATCAACACGCGGGATACCATTGTCTTCATTTATTTTCCATCAGCCAAGTTGCTTTCGTTGAATTACGCATTTAAATAAAAGCATATTAATTGCAGTTCTGAATATTGTAATAAAAAGATTATGGCATTAATCCGTTATCGGATTCTTAGTACAATATAGAATTGTAAGAAAGCTACATACTTACATGGAAAACAACCAGATGAGATGGTTATGCTGTAATGTATGAGGCAATCGAAAGATCCCGGTTTGACTGGCGACCGCCCATTTCGACAATGGATTGTTCATGATTTTCCCGAGGCGAATTTTGGGGAGGTTTCTCCTCTCTTAAAATAGACTTTCTTGTCCCGAATTGCCTGTGCCCATAATCTTGATCATTATTTGTATCAGAGTTGTGGAACTGGATGAGGGTGTTCGGCGTGTTATTGTTGGGCGATGGATGTGCACTTTGTCTTACGTCGGTTGCATAACTTACTCAGCCCTCAGCTACACTTGGAACAGTTTCCGAGGCAATCAGGTGCTTGTTCCCGGGCTTAGACGACAAAGATTGATTAGGGAACCTATCCCTAACATTTCGTACGTCGACTTCCGATCCGGTCACCCTTCGGGTTTCTCCTTTCATCTCTCCCTCCCGGGACATGTTCGAAACAAAGAGGACCATTTCACCTACTTGAGGTGCTCTGTTCCCTTTACATTTTAGATGGAAAATATTTTTATCCAATAATACTTGCAAATTTAATTTCAAATTCAGATTCTATCCAGCTATTGGAGAAGAAAAAAAGTACTTATAAGCGATATCCTGAGAAACAACAATGGTGTTATTACTAGCAGTATTGTAGTTTTCTTAATGTTGGTTTTAACAGTATTTCACTACTGATAAACACTCCGATGCAATCCTGCTTGCATGTTTCCAGTCTCTGTGGGAGATAGGGAAAGTTCTGGACAAAGAAAATATCCCCCCACCTCAGTAGGAACCCAGAGACTCTGTCTTGAATAACTGGGCACCCGAACACAAAAAGAGTGTATATAAAACTGATCTTATAATTGATGGGTTTTGTCTTATAATACGAATAACAATTCAGGCAACAACAAAAAATGTGTAAATGCTTGGCAACGTCATTGTATCGATTAGTATCCGCAGCACTGGATATGGTACTCTAATTACATTATGTGAACTACTATCAGTGACAGTATATGGTATTTAGGCCTATAATATACTATAATATACCATACCTAGACCGCGCCGTGGCCGAGTGTTTACACCACTCGCCTCTCACCTTGACGGCCTGGGTTCAATCACAAGCGACAGCATGCGAGACAAAGCGGCCCAGGGGCGAGTTTTCTCCGGGTTCTTCGGTTTTATCCGCCACCGCATTCCACCGGTGCTCTACCTTTATTCCATGTATCACCAGTGTCATCGCCTGTGGTGCCACAAGTAGTAAAAGCGGTCATTAAACCGTACCGCCCAAAACATACCTACTATACCATATTATATTATTAAGTTTTTCGAAAACATGCTGTATATTTGAAATATACTATTTCGTAAAAATAAAACAATTCCTAATATCATTCATGTGAAAGTTGTGACGGCTATCTTCGGTTTATTTTCTTCTTTTCCTGTGTGAATTATTTTATAGTCTCCACTGCAGAACTCGATCATCTCCTTAGCGCGGTAGTAGCGTTGCTGCTTGCTAAGAGGGAGACCTGGGTTCGATTCCCAGTATCGGCGTGGGGATTTATTCTCCACTGGGAGACCTGGATCGGGGTGCACTTAGCCTCATGAGGTCCCTGGGGGACCAATTGAGGAACTACTTGATGGAGAAGTAGCGGCTCCGGGTCGTGAAAACCGCATTAACTGGCCGGGGGGTTCGAAGCGCTGACCACTTCTCACCCCTCCAATACTGCACCCCATCCATGTCATGGACCGAGATGGGCGGTAGGCCAAGGCTCTTAGTGAGCTGTGCCATGGAGTTAAGTTACTGCAGAAATCACTTGGATTTTTCCATTTCATTTCTGATATATCTAGAACATCTATTTTCATTCTTTCCATCTCAAGTTTTAGGTTATGTACTTTCCCACTGTGTAAAAACCTTGCACTCATGTAGCTGTGCGTCTAGTTGTTCGTTTTGCTGTTTCGGAGGTCCTAATGTCGGTACTTCTTGAATTCCGGATAATTTAACAGGAAACGTCATCATGTGAATTTGTTCGATGATTCTTGAGAAGTATTAATATGGTGGTTTGTGGTTACCTTCCACATCACAGTTATATTGCCATTAAAGTTTACGCAAAATTAGTTTGAACTCGGGTTTTCAAAATGATACAGATAAGTTATCCCTACACCAAATAGTATCTTCCCAAATGCTTTAAAGTACAGTATTCACCTCTGTCAGATTAATTCACTTCAAATGTCTGTGCAGTTTCCTTGAATATTAATTCCGATACTAGGAGAAGGGGGGGCAAGATCGGGTATCTAACAATAAATTATAATTGATCATAGCATATGTTTTAAGAAATTCATTTTATTGTAAATTATTGTATTATGAACTGTGTACATTATAAAGCATATGCTTTGTTCCCATCTTTTATCACATACGTAATATAAATGAAAAAGTTTTTGTTTGCAAAATACGGTTTTGCCCCCAGGGGAAGGGCTGAACCGTTAAAATGGTGGGGCACAACCGGGTACTACAGTTTTTCTGTGTTTAACAACCATTACATTCAAAATATTTCAATGCCTTTTGGGGCCAACTTGTGCAAAGTTCATAGGCCCATCTGTTACACTTCACACACTGAATCCGGTCGCCATTTCGTTTTGTGTCACTATATTTCTTCTTGCATAAGAGCACTGGCTATCGCTAGAATTTTCTTCGCTATATTTGGCTTTCTTTGCTCTTGTTGTTTCACCAAACTTAGACTGTAGCAACTTTCTGCAAATTGCTGGTGACTTAGGTTGAGTATTTGCCTTTTTTGAAGCTTTACTTTATATGGTGACTCTGTAAGGACTGCTGTTTTCCCGCGGCGTCTTCCTGACGATGAGGGAAGTCTTTTAGCACAGGGATCTGGCAACACATCTTTTGGTGAAACTGCAAATGTTTGTGGCTCAGCCGATATTGATATTTTGTGTAAGTCACTGGAGTATGTCTGGGTGGAGGTTGAAAAGCATTCTGGTTCTCTTAGAGGACTCTGATCTCCAATTTGGGTATCTGCATTTTTGGAAGAAAGAAGAGACACTGACTCACAAGTCTGGGTATGTAGTGTAAAATGTATTGACCCCTCAGATGTTGATGCTGATGGCTGAAGAATGTGTTGTTCTGTGATTTCAGTTGGCATGAAGTCAACATCACTAAACTTGTTAGGATTTGTTGGGAATATTCCAATCTTGGCAAATGCTGAGGTTGCTGTTTTCACAGTTGCAGCTTCTGCATATGCACTACTCAAAATCCTGGCTATTTGCAGCTGTGTCACAACTTGTCCTGGGTGATTTCTCAACCAATTCTTCACTTCTCGGCTGTAGTATTTACTTAGTGGTCTCATAAATCCGACATCTAATGGCTGCAACTTGTGAGTGCAGTGAGGAGGAAAACAAAGCATAACAATTCCTTTCTCACCGGCAAGGTCAATTGCTTCAATGTTTTTTGTGTGCGAAGTGTGGCCATCGAGGATCAACAGAAAAGAATAATCTTTGGATGGTTTCACAGAATGCATGAAATGCATCAACCAGTCAACGAATATCCAACCTGATTGGTGACATGTTGCTGTTGTTCCAGGAGGAGCGCCTTCAAGAAGACCATCTTTCATGCGTTGCCTCGGAAATATCAGATAAGGGGGCACATATTGTCCTGCTACTGAAAAACAGATGACTGCAGTAATCGTTTGGCCTCTTTCGGCTGATGTTAAGCAGCCCACCAGTCGTCTACCACGTAGAGACACAACTCTGCAGAAGTTATCCCAATCTCATCTACATTGTACATGCGTGTAGGCTCAAAATGATGCTGTTCTATTTGCACACAGAGTAACTTAAAGAACTGAGCTACAGCTACTCTGTCGAAGCCCATTGCTCTAGATGCAAACGTTGATTCGGGTTTACGCAGAGAAAGGTGCCCATTATGACTCTTGGGGAAGCTCTTCGGCCAATCCAAGCCTGCATTCTTTTCTTCGTTGTTAAAATTGTAATTCAGTTTGTTCTTTACAGCAAGTTGGTAGGCTATAATCCTTAAGTCTCTGGTTGACAACCCAAAATTAACTCCATTAATTGGGCATATTCCACTATCTCTTGCTGCTGAGCTAATCTGAAGACAGGTTTAAAATTTCCCATTCCTTGAAAAATATAATGCAAATATTATAAATTAATGTGGATTAAGTAGAAGTGATAAATTAAGACATTATGAATGATTGAAAGAACGGTAGAGTAGCAGCACCTTTATTTGATTAGTAGAGTAACTTTAATAATTTAAAACATTTTAAGGCATTTAAATAGGTTGAGGAAAGTAAGAAAGAAGCAAACGAAAGAATAAGCGTTCGGTATTTAGAGTAGACCTAATATTGAACTAAAACAATAGATAAATAAAATGTTGTTTTCCAACAAAAATAAATACAAAATAACACTACTCAATGGAAAAACATTTTATTGTGCAAGATGAGTAAATTCATTAAAACGAAGATGGTTTGCAAATGAAAGTTTACTTCTCTAAAGCAATTTCAATACATATTTTTACACATAGTAAATAAATAATTAACGAACTTACCTTGCAATGAAGCATCTTCTATTGTTGCGCCACATTTTGCTTTTTTGGATCTGTCCTCCAGTGTTGACTGAGGAATATTAAAAGTGTTAGCAGCTTTCTGACATCCCATCCGTCCACTTAGCACTTCTACCAAGGCATTTTTCATATCATCTTCCTCCAATTTTTGTCTATCAGACAAAATTTATAATTTCTCACCAAACTTAAAACACCTAAAATTATTGACAAAAAATATTTTAATATAACCACAAAAGGAAGAAAGGTGGCAGAACCTGGTGATGCAGCACAGGACTGTTGGGACCCGGTTATGCCCCCCACTTCTGCCCCCACACGTCATTTTGTTCTTCTTAAGGAATACCACAATAATGACTTGTTTCCCGAAATGTAACGACAATGAAAACAATACTTAAATCATTGCAATTTAACGTAGTAAATGTAAAATGTGCTGCTGTAGATACTTACCTCTTAAATTCCGACTTCAAATTTCAGTTAAATTACTTCAAAACGCGGAAATTTCTAATCATAAAGATTACAGACACAATAACGCGACTATATTCTTCGAACTCCTGTTTCTGACTGCTGCCAATATGAGAACGCAGTTCATTCAAGAAGTGGTAGATAGTAGCACTTCCCAGTTTAAAAAAAAAAAATTTACCCGGTTATTCCTCAATACCCGGTCCTGCCCCCCCCTTCCACTATTTGGGTTTCGTAAACCGCAAGTCTTTTACGATAGGCAAATATGGGCGACTAAAATGTTATAAGAAATTACTCAGTAATTTTGCATGGTTTTTCAGCCTTGAAGATAATATTTTATACTGTGATATCGACTAACGTATCAAAATGTTATAAGCACCAATATTTCATTTTTATAGATGATAATTACATGACCATAAACATACGTCATTTCAATCACATTATTGCCGAGTAGATGACAATATTATCGTTATTTCTGGTATACATATTTGTATAGCAGCATTTGAATCTCCCCTCTCCCCGATATTTAATGTGGAAGCAGTCCCATTCTTCTTTCTCCTCCTAATTGCACAGAAGCGTTAGTGTGGTTAGGCGGCGATGCTGGATAATGCTATGTAATAAAGTTGGGCATATGTCACGCGCACAGTAATAGCTTTGATTTATTGTACTAGAGACATAATTTTATAACAGGCTTCCTCCTTCACTACCCATGAGAAGACGTCAATCACAGACAAAGATCAGTTTCGCGGTATAGTCAGAAAATTGAAGCAATTTAAGCAATAAAGACGAATGGGGAATTAGAAAAGAGCAATGAAAAGTGCGAATGTTAAAATATAAATAAAGCAAGAAATAAGCTTAAATTTTGTTTTACATAAATTGTGTGCTTTAACAAGATCTACTGTTTTTATGTACAAAGAGCTTGTTATTACGGTTTACTAGTAATACAAACGTACTTAAAATTCAAATCAATTCTTAGTCTTTCAGATGCTATATCTAGAAGATTCAACCTAAATGTTTCCATGTTTTATAAACAGATCTTAAACATATAGTATTTTAATTAAAATCGTTTCAATCATTTTTAAGAAAATCAACATTTTCCAAAAAGGTTACAAATAAAAACAAATCAGGGATGGAGGGAATTTCTTAAAAACCTTCGTGCCGTAACTGCAGAAGATGCTGAATACCAATTTTTACTTTCTCTGTCATTATGTACAACGTACATAGTATGTAAATAAAATATTGTATTCCATACAGAAATTCGATACCGATATTTCGCAGTAAATACATATTTTGAGACCCCCCGGAAGAAATCATTTTAGATAAATGTCCATGTGTGTGTTTGTGTGTGCAGCATAACTCAGAGTCCGTTATTAAGTTGAGTGAAGTTAAGTTCAGCTTTCAGGAATGCGACACAAAGATTTTCAAGAAAATCTTCCACCTCCAACTTCTTCCACCACATGGAATATTTTTCGTAAATATTGATTTTCTTAAAAATAGCTCTAACGACTTTGATTAAAATGCCATGTTTTTTTAAGATATTTTAATGACTATTTCGTTCATGATACGTGATTGTAGGAAGTGGCCAATCCAGTACATTGGCGCGTAAAATTCCAACCAATCGGAAATCATTATCTCTGCATTTTAATCGTTTTATCACATCCAAGTGTAATTGTTTTTCTAAATTTATGGCACCCACGTGCATTTGTTTTCTCTCTGAATATCAGCGTGCAGTGACATTCCCGTACATAATGGCGGAAGTTCCAATAGACATATTAATTGGAATCATACTTTACTAATCCAAAAGGATAGAATGCGTTTATTTTACGCCGCAATTATATAGTGTAGCAACACAAACAGATCTGAAATTTATGATATGGACATCAAGTTGCAGTGATTTCGGTGCAAATATATTCAAGACAAATGGAATTTTAGGAACATTAATCTTCGTGTTCATATAGGCTAATCATGTTATTTTATTCTTGAAATAGTCTTTTTAAATACAATTTTTCTCCAGATAAATTTGGAGCTCTCGTTATATTAATTATGCTAAAATGAAATATATATCTCTAATTTCCTGGAAAACGCCTCTGAATGCCTCTTCAAACTGGATGGCTTTCGTATAACTGTAAGAGAAAGACAAAAACTTACTACTTTCTTATTTAGAGTTAAATGTTCCCAATATTCCTTTTATTGTTTTCAGTTTTAACCTTCTTTAACATTTCTCAAACGGGAAATCATCTACCGTTTCATACCTCTTTTGTTAACCACGCAAAGAACATTGAATTTCAATTGTTTCACATAGGGATAACTTTTAAAAGATTTGACTATCACGTTAGTCTAGTGTATTCCCTTGTTTCCCTTTAGCTTGCAAGGAATCAAGTAATAAGTCAATTTCGACTAATGTTTATACCGATTAGACAAATGAATAATTTTTTCTAAGAATAATTTTTTGCAGAACAGATAGAGAAAGTCATGTGAATGGAGCACATCATCTTCTTTATTTTTTTGAATTACGCAGACTTACACACATACACAGCACATCCTCGGCCAAGCACACGCATACATAAACTCACTCACACACGAACCATTTATAAAACGATTTTTGTGTTCAGAGCGCTTCAAAACATGTATTTACAGTGAAATGTCAATATAGAATTTTAGGTGGAATTTAGTACTTTCTCTACACCGCTAGTAGAGGAAGAAAAAATGAGTATGTTGCATTAATTTCGTCTTTTTAGCAAATGCTTTATTTGATTAGAATAAAACTATTGAGCATATACGCGCTATTTTGCTGAGTATTTTGTTTCACTTTCTTTACACGTACTCTGTGTATAGTTAGTAGAGAAGGCATTGTATTCCACCAAAAATTCTATGTCGATATTTCAGCAAAAGTATGTGTTTTGAGATGCCTTATGTGTATGCGTCATTGTGTGCATACGTGAACAGGTTATCTCAAAAACGAAAAGAATGTAAAATTTCAAACACTGTATTTAAACTCAGCACCACTCAAGGATAGACATCTAAAACTACCCTTTACATGGAACTTTTTTCGAAAATTTTGATTTTGATTTTTTCTACAAAAAATGTATATGACATAAATTGTATGTTTTAACTATATATATTTTTTGTGCAGTAAGCTTTTGTCCATTACGGTTTATCATTTATACTAAAGTTTTACAAGTCATTTACAATGATGAGATCTTCAGAGGCTTTCCTATAAAATTCAAGATATACATTTCGTTTTTCATGAAAATGTATTAAATTACTCTAACAAAAATCGTTAGAGCATTTTTGAGAAAATCAAAATGTTCGAAAATTTTCCATATAAAGGGTAGTTGGGGGTGAGGATTTTTTTTAATGTCTTCGCGTTGCATCCTAGGAGGATATTGAACCTAAATACCATGTTTGGTATTTAACCGACTTTTCGTTTTTGACCTACGCTGCCCACAGACACACACACACACACACACACATATACATAGCACACAGCTATAAACACTTAGACACACAGACACATACCTGTAGAGTTTCTAAAAGGTGTTTTTGTTTTGTCCTTTTATTGGATTCAGGGGCTCTCAAAATATACATTGCTGATGAAACCGCGGTATCGAATTTTTGGGTGAATACAAATACCTTTTCTATCATTATGCACATTGCACATACGTTTTAGATAATGTAAAAATCAGATACCGTTAAAATACACAATTATATCACAATATCTTTTGCGGAGCTTACCATTTCAGAGATATTCCTTGTTTTTGGTTACACTATTAAAATATTTAATCTCTTTTGTTTTACTTCTGTCAATTCAAGTAGAGCCGAATTTTAATTTTATCGCATAGCGGCAGCGTTTAAAAGATTTATCTATCCTTTTAGCCTAATTCCTTTATTTCTCTTCTAGCTATAAGGAACTAAGTAACAGGACGATTTTTGCTAATGTTTATATCGACTAGCATGATGTAAAGAAAATAACAGTCATTTGTAAAAATAGTTTATTTGCAAAACAAGTAGATAAAGTCATGTGAATGAAACACGCAAGATGTTTTACTAAAGTGGTAATCTGCATAAGTACTATATCGCTTGTAATGAAAATTTTATGTCAGTGTCTTAATTTACATGGCTTTTCGTGGAGTTAACAGCAACTATTTTCTACTCCATGGCATTCTCCATAAAAGTAAAAAACTTCGCCGCAAAAATGCTTTCTCTCTCTCTCTCTCTCTCTCTCTCTCTCTCTCTCTCTCTCTCTCTCTCTCTCTCTCTCTCAGTCTTTTATTTATTATAACGTCCTTTAACTAGTGAAAACGATAAACGTCAAAAGCTCATTTTTTCATTCGTTTGTGATAATAGCTGTAACATCAGATACACAAATGGTTCAAGCTTAGGTGGAGACGACATGTATCTGTATCTCAAGTAGATTTTCTTTGCATGAACACATGCAAGAGGGAAAGGAGAAAAGATTTTTTATAAAGAGTTCATCTGGATACAGCTAAATCACGATAGACTTACGCATACAGCGAATATTTAAAAAATGGTTAATGCTACGCAAAAAAGAAATAAACTGTAGTTGTGTTTTAATGAGATCTACGTGTTACATGCATTAAATATAATGTTCTAAAAACACATGATTGAATAACAGCTGCTGCAGATTCTAAAGTTAAAAGAAGAATTTGTGTAATAACAAGTAAAGGTAGAAGATATATATTCTCTCTCTCCCTCCCTCTCTCTCTCCCTCTTTCTCCCTCTCCCTCCTTCTCCCTCTCTCCCTCCCTCTCACTCTGTCTCTCTCTGTCTCGTTCTCTGTCTCTCTCTCGTCCCTCTCTGTCTCTGTCTCTCTCTCTCTCTCTCACTCTCTCTCTCTCTCTCTCTCTCTCTTATAAATCCCAATTCTCATATAAAAGAATGGAAGCGATTCACTATAAAAGCATGATGTTTCAGCTAATAATGCAAATAATTCCAATTTATAATATTGTAATCAAAGCCCCAGGGTCTATTAGAAAATAAAAACGAATAACAATGTTAGTCTAAACAATATTTTTAAAATAGTCATCTAGTGTCCTTAAAAGAAGACAGAATTTTACACTTGCCCGATTTTTCGTTTTTGAATTATGTTCGTTATCACAAATACAGAGGCAGATATGTGCATGTACAACTTGGAATTTTTTTCCAAATTTGTTCATATAGATTCAGAGATTTCAAAAAGTGCATATATGGCGACGTTTTAATTCGAATGTTCGCAATTTTCCCGCTCCTAAAGCATAGGTAGTGATAAAAGAGAAAGGAAAATATTCCAACTGTAGAAATTTGTATGGAAAAATACTTCATCATTGTTGAATTAGAAATAATTCGAAACCATAAATTAAAATTAGTAATAAACAGCGGAAGAACAATGGCCATCAAACAAAAACCCGCAATTGGAAAATATGCTTATATTTTCAAAAATATCTTTCTTTCTCTACTACCCGTAGGGTCAGACGCCTGTTGAAGAACAGAGACTCAGGATCAGAGATATGGGCGATCAGCCCGATGTTTGGTATGAAAGTGAGGAATGATGGTGAAATGGATGACAGGAAAGGTGATTTGAGGAGCGCCATTTCGTACACTACAAATCCCCATTAGGTTCTCGAGATTCGAACCGGGGCTGCCTGGGTAAGAGGTATGTGGTCTAACTGCGTCTTAAATTATTTAATATAAAAACAGTATTTGATTTTAGTCTACATAAATTATAGTTTAAAAATATACTGTAGCAAAACTCAAGATATGAGATTTTGCGCATTTTAATTTTTAAGGCATATTTTCTGTCCCACCTTATGAAATTATAAAGAAATTAGAAAGAAAATACTTATAAAAGCAATTACTTACAAACCTATATGCATTTTTTAAAAACGTATGTATCAAACATCCATGTGGCAAGCTTGTCTTTGGGAAAACGAAGCTTTTATTCTCATCCACTTCTAGCCAAATGTTCTAACCCTTGTAAAATCTGTGAGTTTTAAACTGACGAAATAAATTTATCGTCAGAGCTCGTAATCTCGCTAGAGCAAGATGCAATAAATTAAGGTAACAGCACAAGTTCACGCGCTTTATCGTCGCAATAGATTTTCCCTGTGCAAGTTTTAATCATTCTCGGCTCTATTAAACCTTTAGGCCCCACCCCTGCACAACTTCCGTTCCGTTGCCATGGCAACTGGTTTGTTTACGTGACAACGCATATTCATGGCGCTGGCGATAAACATCGCGACCTCAGTGTTTATATTTTATCTTTCAGTCACTGTGATATAAAGTTCTGTAATGCTTAATGATTTCTGAATGACATACCTCAGTCCCACATTGAGATAGCGCTTGCAGGCTCATATCGTAATTAAGGCCAAAAATAATGGCACAAAATGTAAGACTTTCTTACTTTATTTTCTTTAGAACTCCTCCTATCAGTGTATTTCTTCTAAATTGTAAACCTGAAAATACCCTAAAAATAATATAGTTGATTTTACAGGCGGTTGAAAAATGTTATCGCTTTGTATTCACAAAGAAGGTGCGTGTTATTCGTTTGTTCGAATTTCATGAGCTAAACATTGTGTTTCATCAGAGTATATCAACTTTTAGCATGCGTATTATCACCCAAGAATAAAACGGAAAAAAAACGTAGAATTTCAGTTAATCACACCTGTTTATCTCAATTTATTATAAATGTTTATACTTTTATAATTATCATTTTCTCAGTTTTTCCAGCACAAAAATTACCTCTAACGAATAAACATAACATCCATAGATCTCGGAAGCCTTTTTTTTTTCTCCATTTGTATAGCCCCTTTGACACACACATTTACTCTCACATTCATACTTCCAGACTCTATGAGGTATAGGGAATAATTCTGGTTAAAGCAAAATTCCCCGCCTCAGCCGGGAATCGAACCCGGGACCTCCGGGTGAGAAATCAGCTCGCTGACCACTCGACCATGGTGGCAGTCTTGGAAGCCTTTATTGGAGCTATGAAGATTAAAACTTAAGATTATAATTTATGTGTTTAATAAGGAAATACATCTGTGAAATTTGATGATAAGATTTGAAAATTAACATTTTTTTCCATAATAAAGTAATATGAGCTGTAACTTTAAGCAAATATATTGTTTTTTTTTTCAATTGGTAAATTTAAAATATCAATTAACTGAAGCTACAAATGGGCACATGCATGCTTATTAATAACTTTAAATCTTGCATTCTCCCAACTTTTTTCAGAACTTTTCCATCCTTAAAATGCTTCACATGATGTATTTTTCACTAATTTGTTTCAACATTTTTATAATATCACTCAAAATTATATTAAAGCGAATGATAACATCAGTCTCTTTCTTAAATGCTACAGTTTTGTGAAATTAATCATTAACCTTTGAAAAGTCCAAAAGACAAGTGAGCAAAAGATAATAATGTTTCTTCAATAATTAGCGGTTAATATAAATTCTCATATAGGACCCAAGTTATTTGTAAATTCATTTACTATAAAATTTAAATTTTGATGTGAAGCATTTTTATTAGAACAATGGATTTGGACAATGAAAATATTATTTAAATAATCATGCAAGATAGAATGTTTAAATATGCCAAAAATGTCACTGTTGTTGTTTATAATAATAACTGGTATAATTTTTAACAAGATATGTCACATATTTACAAATTTCAAGATGCATTACTTTAAATACCTTAATATCAAAATGTTCTGAATATTAATATTACTGTTTAATAACAATATAACCTAATCACTAATGCATTGTAATTCACAGCATTGTTCAAAAAGCTTCCTTTGTTTTATAATTCTGAAAATGAGGAAAACCATAGAGTTGTGCTGGAATAACGTTTTGTTATTCTAGTTGCAATAATCGTATGTCATCACGGTGTTGCAGAATGTAAAATAATTTAGTTAGAATGATATTCTTAAAATTGGTGCATAAATGCTCATCACTATAGCTGGAATTTATATAAAACCTGCGCTTATCTAGACAAAATAAATTATGTGCATTAAAGTCAATACGAAAGGGATTAGACTGAAATGTTGCACTGTGAAATCGTAAATAACAAACCAACCCCTGTCCAGTGACCAATCACGGGACTGTGTTTTACTTCCGCATGGTGAAATGATCTATGACTTGATGAAGTGTAGACAATTTGAAGTCAACTGTTTGAGAATTCCTTAGCATGGTTATCTGCTATCGTAGAAAATCAGGACACCTACATGTCTTTCGTTTATTGGTCTATACTTAAAAAAATTATTCAGAAGCGACAGGAATTTAATTCTAAATCCATGTTTATTTGTAGATTGAAAGCAGAACTTTTTATGTGACATCAAAGTAAAATCAATGGTTATTATAAAAGCATTATATTTAGTTAACATTTAAACGATTAGCAGAGTTGCGCAGAAAAGTCATAACACAGAGGTTTGCAGATCGTACTACTTAGTGTAACCAGATGAGTTGGCAGGTGCCCTTTAAACACAGTATCTCAGTGAGCATGAGTGTTTTTAAAAATACGCTTTTTAATTGGCTAGTTGAAAGGAATTTTTTTTTCAATTATAGTTTATCCATCTCATTCAATTTTAAGTGCTATAGCATTATGGATTATTAACTTACACACATACTTGTCCTATTTTTTTTAATAATTATGGATAAATAAAATTGATTGATTAAAGTATTGTGTATAAGTAAGTTGGCTAGGAAATATTTATTAAATACAGGAATGAAAAACTAGAACAGGATATGTATGACTATTTAGGGACGATTATAATTAATGATGGATGGTGGAATGAAGAAATATTAAGTATGAAAATAAATGCAAACAATATATAATATTAAAAATTTAACAAAACTATTCTAGGAAAGTAAGAAGTAGCCATGAAAACAAAAATACAACAATATCAGTCGGTATTGATCCCTACTCTTACATACCAAGTGGCCCAAATGTCGCATACCTATTTGGCGACTGCAGATATCCCGTTGTGCGTTAAAGAGTTGCAGAACTCAACGGATTAATCTGATAGCTTTTCATTATAATATTCATTCACTGTGCTACAGTCGTTTTATAAAATTCAGTTACGTTGAAGTTTCCCTGAATTCTATGCTGGAGTTTAATAGTAATTGTCTTAATTACATTTTAAATACACTTACACTTTTAGATTACATTTTCAGTTTACACAAAATAAGTGGCAATATCGTATACTGTATTGACCTACAAATTCTTATGGTCCGATGTAACTTTTCCCTTTTTTGTAAGTTTTTCCCTTGATTCTGGTCGCTTACCGTTATAACCTTTACTAGCTTCCACACATTTTCATATACACAACGCACATCACTAAGTATCTACTATCGACATATCTTGCCCAATTTAACCGTCTTTCTTTTCTTCATTTCATGGTCTAGGCAATTAGTTTACCTGTTCCGTCTTCAAAGTCCTAGAGCCATCGTTTCCTGGATCTACCCACAGATATCTATCTATCTGTCCTTCAGAATTATTGATTCCATTCTTTTGTCGTGTCAGGTATTCCTTCAAAGTGTTCTTTGTATTTTTTTTTTTTTTTTTTTTTTTTAAGCCGTTTGACATTTCTTCAGATTATAGATTATTACTTCTTCTCTTATATTTCATGCATAATGTGACCCATTTGGCTTTCTTTACCACGAATAACATACACAGTAAATAGAGAAGGTATTGCATTCCAGTCTAAATTCGATACCGAGATTTCACTGGAAATACGTGCTTTGAGAACATATGAGCAAATAAAAAACAAAAAATTTAGAAAAAAATCTGTGCGTTTGTGTGTCATCAACATCATAACCCAAAAAAAAACTCGGTTAAAACTTGATATTTAAGTTAAGCATCTTCCGATGCGACAAAAATATTTTTAGAAAGCTCTCCCACTCTAAACTACCCTCCACATGAAATATTTTTCGAAAATTTCGATTTCTCAAAAATGGCTCTAACGACTTTTAATTAAAACACAATATCTTAACCACATTTACATGGAAAATAAAATGTATATTGTCACGCCTACTGTTATAAACTCGAAACTCGCTTGGCTATGAGAGGATGGATTAGGGAAAATGTACTTTTCATTACAGTTAGGCGTGCATATGGGAACGCAGCTCTATTCAAGCTTTTACAACATGGAAAATAACCTACATGATCCAGTAAAGGGACATGGATGGGTTAACTAAACTACTAATTTAAAGATGAACACTTCTAATCCATATAGTGTTACCTTATGTTCCATCATGGCACGAGGCCAAGTTTGGCTTCCTGTTCACATATCCCCTCCCAGGTAGTTACATTTTAATAAAGAGGAAAATGCCACCCTAACGGCGGTTTTTATGAATGATAAAGTTGGCAATATCGCCAACATATGAAACATATATTCCCAGTATTACCGCATCCTGTGCACACAGCCAGGACGTGACAATATCTTGAATTTTCTGGGAATAGCTTCTGAAGTCCTCTTCATTCTGGATGATGCTTGCATAACTGGTAAGACATACGACATAAGACAAATGTATAGACAAAATCTCAGTAAACATAAATATAGAGCTTATTAAAGCACACATTTTATGTCAGATATATTTTTTGTGGAGTTATGTATTTCCGAAATATTCCTTGATTTTGGTTTAAATTGCTCAATACTTTACTCAAATGAGTCATTTGTATTTATTTTTCTTTCTTTTTCATGCAAATAGAACGTAATTTCAAGGTTCACCACTTAGTGATCAGCTCTTAAGAGAATTGACTGTCGCTTTATCCTAGTATATTCCTTTACTCCCTTTGAACCTATAAGAAAATAGGAAACAAAACCCTTTCTGCCAATGTTTATCTTTCTTAGCATGAAGTAGATAAAATAAAAAACATTTGTAAAAATAGCTTGTTGTAGAATAGGTAGAGAAAGGCAGGTGAGTGTAATATAACAGATGTTTTGTACATTCTTCTATAGTTTTAAAATGTTCAACTTTGGCAGTCAGTGACCAAACTTCGCTTCCATAAGATAAAGAGGTACCTACTGCTATAATTTTATACAATTCTACTTTTGTGTACGCATTTTGTTTCGGGATATTCGATTAATCGTTCCATATTGTCTGAAACCAATTTAACCGTTCCAAGTTAATTAGTCGAACCATCTCCAATCGCATATCACAATTAAAACTCTCGATTTTACAGGAGAGCTCCATTAAACAAGAGAGCTCAAATAACCGCATTCGATGACAGGAAATCGAGTAGGCCAGACCTCGAGAGCTTGCTTACATTTGTACGCAAAAATTGCCACTGCTTCTTTACCCACTCCACTGTGCCTGCTAAGCTGTGTACATGTCGAATGATAGTCTATAGTACACAGGTAAAAATCTCGCCAAGAATGGGAAATTTATTAGTTCTGAGTTAAGAATGGTAAGAATGCTGGATGCCTATTGTGTTCAAACAGTTGTACTACGTGAAAAAACTATTTCATCAGACGATGTTTTAATTCTACGCATGATAATCAGCATGGAGAAGCTGTACTTTCAGGTATGACTATAACAAAATTAACTATATTAAAAGTGATAACGCATCAGCTTAAATGAAAATACCCTTCTATCAATACCATATCTCTCTATGTCTACTACTAAGCCTCGCATCGATAAATTTGATTAAAGAAAAACTGTCAACGTTCTACTATAAGACCGAAAAAAAGAGTTGTAAATCCTAATTTGAGGAAGAAACACAGCAAACATATTTTGGTGCCCGGCCACTTTAAAATGGGATGGATCCGCCACTGCTATACTTTGCATACCGAACAATAGTTTAATAACAACTCAAGGTGGAATAGAATAAGTCCGTTTTACTAGCTTTCCAGGTCTGGGGTAACCAGTCCGATTGAAAAGTAAGCCACTTTAACATGCTTAAAATTTCCAAATCCACGCCCAAAATGAAATGAAATTTTTACCTATTGTCTAGAAGTAAGACAGTAGTGAATATTACCTAAAAATATGGAAAATAATTCTGACTTAGATCGATTGTATGCATTTTTTCGGTATTTCTCTTTTAATTTTTGGGGATGTAAATTTTATATGATCGTAAAATTCTTAGTTCTACTAATCTCAATCTCCATTTCCTCTGTTTTGCGCACGTATCAGAGAAAAGTAATGTATTGTAAGCGGTTCGCAACCGAAAGATATTCAGATTATCTAGATGCATATACCTCATGAAATATTGTATCATCAATAGCATCAAATATTTCATTTATTGCACTTATATTCATCCTCATTCTATGAGAAAGTATAATTTCTAGAATATGTTGCATGAATATTGAAGTTTGGAAGATGAAATTATGTTTTTTATTTGGATTGTTTATTAAATGAAAATGATATATATTTAATTTCATTTTTAGTTGTTTTGGCTGGTATAGCTAAAAGTGCTCAAATTCCTTTTTCAGATTTCGGTTTGAAAGATGATGGATTTTCAAAAATTAACAGCAGATAAATGTCTATGTAATTTAATAAAAGAAAACCTGATATGTTACCACTTGACATTTTCTACCCTCGATCGTTTTAGTAGCTGTAAAATTATTCTTATGAAACTATCATGGTTTTTCATAAGTTGTTTTTTTTTATTACAACTATGCAAAAGCTTATCTAGTAATATTTCCTTCAAAAATAAGTTCACAAAGTATAGGCGAGTCTTGCACTGAAGGCCCCCAAAGCTTACACTAATGCTTGAGGTCACACATTAAGTCATTTGGCTTGATTCTTTTCAATCTTCTAACTTCACACGTATTAAGCACATTCAACATCTCTTTATTTTCATGGTGCTGCACTCTTAAATGATGTTTCATTGCGGTCTTTTTTATTTCTTCTGTAACAGTGTCGATCTTGAGATCTCTGTTTGTGATCATTGCGCACATGCCAAGGTGCATTAACTTTTGTTCTTAAAGCTTTATTTTGAAATGTCTGTATATGTTTAATATTGGTAAATTTAGCACAGTCCCAAAGCTGAATCCCATAGGTCCAGCCTGGCTTTAACACCTGCTTGTATATTAATGGCTTATTGTATATGTCAAGCTCAGAATTTCTCCCAATAGGCCAGTAAAGTTTCTCATATTTGATATTTAACTCTTTTCTTTTAGTTTCTATATGCTTTCTCCAATTTAGTTCTGAGTCTAGTATCATTCCTAGGTACTTCACTGATTGAACTTGAATAGCTTATTTATTTTTATTTGTAGTATCTTAGTTTTCTCATTCGTAAAGTTGATATGTACGGATTTAGATTCATTTAATTTTATGCGCCATTCCACTCGTTAAACCTATTGACAGCTTTCTGTAATTTCTGTGTAGATTCCTCTACTGTATGTCCTATTGCCATTATTCCTGTGTCGTCAGCGAAGATAGCCACAGTAGTATCATCTTGATATGGAATATCCCTAGTAAATATAAGGTATAGTGTTGGCCCCCAAGACGTTTCCTTGAGGTACTCCAGCAGCTATATTCTTTAATTCTGAGTATTCATTTGCATATTTAACTCGGAAATATCTCCCTTCAATATAGGATAACAGTATTTGATATAAGTGATCAGGTAGATCTCGTTGGAGCTCAAAAATTAGACCGTTTTTCATAAGTAACGCATAATATAAATAAAACTAAAATATATTCATGTTTTAAATTTTTTAAAAAAATACTTGAATTACCAAATTTAATATTTGGAGTGTTCTGGCCATTTTGCACCTCTGACATGTTCTTCTAAAATTGCCCCATTCTACTTACAGTTGTTTGTGAAAGATTTTGCCGATGTGGATTAGTTTCATTGAAAATTGTGCATACGTCTTGCTTGTAGATATGTATTCTGTCAATAATTGCTATCATTATCATAATGGCTATGTTTGCGATTTCTGATAATATTTGTGATGCAAGTGTCAGGGTTTTATTTTGCTATTAGGAATATTTACGTAGGGAAGAGTCATAGGTCTAGTAGTAATCCTCCGAGCATACTAAACTCTGTTTAACATATCTGACACACTATAATTAGACAGCCCTGAAATTAAAAACAAAAACGCAAAAAAAAAGTTATTCAATTCATATGACGTCCTTTACTTATTACACCAAATTATTCTTAAAGCTTACTCTTTATCTGACTTAAACTAATCGAGATAAGCATTAGAAGAATTGCTTTATTAGTAATTTCCTTGCATGTAGAGGGGAAATAAGCAAATACACTAAGCTCAAGCGATAGTCAAATGTTTTAAAACTGTTGCTATGAGCTTCGATTTTTATGACAGGAGTAAAACAAAAGAGATATGAAACGAATGATGTCTTTGAGAAAGTATAGATATTTTAAAATTAAAATTGAAAAATAATAACCAGGAATGTCAGAAATGGTTAACTACAAAAAATTGTATAGGACATAAAATCGAGTGCTTTAACGAGACCTACATTTTTTGTGCAGTTAAAATTTTGTCTATCTCTTATGGTTTATCAGTTGTGCAAAATTCCTTCAGAAAGAAGGAGGTTTTCAGAGACTATTCCCATAAAATTCAAAATATTATTTTATCTGTTTTGTAAGCATCTTAAGTATGCGGTATTTTAATCAAAATCGCTAGATTCCTTTTTAACAAAATAAAAATTTTCGAAAATGTTTCCATGGAAAGGGTAGTTTGGGGTGGAGAAATGTTCTTGAAAATCTTCGTGACGCCAACTTTTCGTTTTTGATTTGTGTTGTTTACAGACACACATTGTTTGTTTTTATTCAGGGGACCCTAAAACGTGTATCGATTTTTTGGGTGGGATGCAATACTCATTCTACTCGTAATTAAGTACAACGTACATGTTAGAGAAAGTAAACATACAATAAAAATATCATATTCACTCCAAACCTGTATCCAACAAAGAAAAACAGCACCTAGAAGAAATGGCCGCTACGTGGCCGAGTAGTCAGACCGCTCGCCTCTCACCTAGACGGGTTCGATCCCAAGCGACCGCAAGTGAGATTTGTGGTGGACAAACCGGCGCAGGGCGAGTTTTCTCCGGGTTCTCCGGTATCCCCCGCCATCGCATTCCGCTGGTGCTCCATCTTCATTCACATATCATCAGGTCATCACTTGCTGTGCCAGAGCAGTAAAAGCGGGCGTTAAACACTATGAAAAAAAACTGAAGAAAAAAAACTAGAAGAAAATTAACAGATACTGCAGAGAGAATGAAGAAGTTTTATGTGTTGTTGATTCACTTGTGCTGCCAAAATATAGGATTAGGATTACAGCGGGTGGGACTACAGGTCACTGGGGCACTACTCCGCACTTGTGGCCTTTTGCGACCTTTGGGAGAGAAGAATGAGAAGAGAAACACGAAGTGTGTTGAGATTCGGTTGTCGACGAGTGTAAGCATGGACGAGGTCTCTAACGGTTCCGACTTTGCTCCTGCGTTCTCCCACAACCCCTTAAGCCCCGGTGAGGTTACAAAGAAGCGCCATACCCGAAGAGAATCTTGGAGGCAGGTACTGATCAGAATGTCCCAGCAACGACGTCAGGAAACCTTTTCAAAGCGCAGAACCACCGTCCAGCTGCAACCCGTTAAACGCATCTACCTGCAATCCTGAAACAGATGTCAAGGAAATAATGAGTACAGAAACCAAGCGGGATGGCTCAGGCGTTTTGTCCGCGGTCCGCATTCGGGAGATGCTCGTTCGATCCCTGTGGCTGACCTACCTGACACTTGGATTTGTTTCCCCGTGTCACCAGGAATGCTGGGTAGATTTTTCATGCCTCAAATTCTCTGATCCTTCATTTCCTTTCCACTGCCATTTCACAATCATTCATCCCGTTGGTTTCTTTCAGGGCTGGAAGTGTCGGCGATGGTGATCGGTGCAGCGTGGCAAGGAAAAATGATCTTCATTGTAAATCTCTGTCTCCCAACTTCGACTGTCTGCCGGGGTGAGGGTCGCTCCTAACGGGGGCGTTGGACTCTGTGGAGCGGAGTCCCTGGCTTGTCTGTCAGGCTGTTGGAGTGCTATGAAAACCCTAGACTGCTGTGTGTCGCCGCTCGGTATATCTTCCCACCCTATCCCTGCCTCCTGAGGACGCCTCCTCATGTGGCTAGTTACAATAACCAACATACAGTTCGGTGTTGACCTCCCCCCCCCCCGTACATATCCTGTTCCTATGGATACAGGAAACAATAGATAGGAAATGCGAGGTGGAAGGTGAAAAAGCCCAGAATGTGACTGCCAACACGGGGAAATAGAAAACCCCATAGGTCAGAGAAGCGATCGCCGGGGGTCCAAACGAGGACCTCTCAAATGCGGGGCATAGACCTTACCGCCTGACCCATACCGGACGGTGCTGGAAATAAATTACTCAAATCAATTATTTAAATAAACAAGAATGTTACAACCAATTAAAGAATATTACAGGCGTATGATATTGTATTTTACACAGTGTGAGGTAGAAGTTATCCCTACATTGTACATCACTGGAGGGTAGTAGGATCAGGGGTGAAGTTGATACTCGCGCCTGCGAGAGGGAAGCAGGTTTGAGGTGCAGGAGAGTGTACATTTGGGAAGAGATCGGAGCTATAAATAAAAATACCAAGGGTGAGAGGAGACACAATGCGTTTACCATCAAGAAGATGAATTTCAAGTGTGCATGCAAAAAGGGAGAAAACCAAGATATTACCCAAATTGCACTCAAAATTCACCTGTACACAGAGCACAAATAGTATTAGACATCGAATTTCTGATTGTCTGTGGGGAATTTATAGGGCGTGTCTTCTGATATCCGTTGGCCCCTCCGTCACTCTAATTGGGGAAGGAAGAGGGGTTGTAGCTTACTGCTGTAGTACACGTTACCTAATCACCAGTTGAGTGAGGTGGCTATTCCTATTAGCGAATGAGCTGACAAACCCAGCATAAGTATGCTCTATTAGTTCGATATAGAACACTCACCTGCAAAGTGACATTATCAGCCAATAAAATAAAAACATGACGTAATAAAGTACTCTACAGACGGTAAGGAATGCGGTGTACGGAACAAGCCAGTGCCGGTTTCTTTCGTGCCTTGTGTACATGATGATGTTCTTGAAGTTAACAATGTTAGTGGATATCAGGTCCTTTTTGTCGACGGCGGCCCGACAGTATCAGCAGCTCAGATGTGAGTGCTCTCTGTGACCTAGTTATGGAGCCCTTATGCTTAAATCCTTGCTTATGCCAGCATTGCGTATGAAGACACTGCTATGTCAGTATTACGACACCTTGTCACTGACATCGATTGCTGAAACTGGTGCAAAATTAAATACAATCTTGCTAAATGAAATAATTTATTCAAAATTCTCATATCAGGTACCCAAAATATTTACTAATATCTTGATTGTTCGAGACACTGAGACACAGTTTAATCGTTGAATAAATCGATTCTTCCTCGGAAAAGACCAGGGTGGTGGCAAAATAAATGAATCAGTCAGAAGCATGCATGTAAATAGTTTCATTTGACAGGCAGTAACAAGGATTTAGAGGGCGAGGCTCGATAGGTAATCTGGCTACTACCACGTCCCGCCTTGTTAGCAACTGGTAACGATATTGCCAATCAATTTCCCTCACTTTTATTAACCCTTTGTCACTGTCTCATTTTGTGTATCCCCATCCGGCTTGTAATAGCACTCCTCCCCCAAATAGGCACACGCTATGATACCAATATTGGTGGCAGTTTTCAAACGTGTGTTGATGTTGAGCACATCCTCTAAGCTCTGAATTGCAACGATGTGAGTAATACGCTTTGTACAAGTAAAAATCTAGACAGAACAAACAAATATGTTTTTACTTAATAGGATAAAAATTATTCCATCCAAAATTCCGTGTTGAGATTTAACCGGATATAGTATTTTGAGCCTCTGATTTAAAAAAACAAAACAAATAAAAACTACGTGTTTGTGTGTGTGTGTGAAAGAGAGAGAGAGAGAGAGAGCAAGTGAGCAGCATAGTGATAGTCGATTAAATACCAAATTTGGTATTTAAGTTCAGTATTTTGTGAAACTGGACTCGAAAATATTCAGAAAGTTCTCCACCCCTGACTATAGTTTACTAGGAGATTTTATCATAAACTAGCTTTGTACGGCTGGTGTACCTAATGTAAAAACTGAAACAAAATCTTCCGTTTACAATACGACCATCCAATGAAATAAAATTACAATTAAATAATTTAGCAATACTTTATTATAATGCTTTGTAATGTACAATTTTCCTTCCGGAGAGAAAATAAATAGCGCCGTTGGTTTACCCACTCTCAAGCACGCAACGTACAACTTCCCATACAAAAAACACGCAATCCAAGGTATATTTCACACATTTCTAACGATTGACCTTGGGATTTATTGTCATTGCAAATGCAAGGCGCACGGGAAACTGAACACGCTTAAATTCAAAAGGAAAGTCGGTTGGCATTAGTGGTGTTCTTGCAATAAGCACACCCTTGCCTTTGAACTTTCCTATGATTATAGTAGATAGCTTAAATCAAAATTATCATTATTTTTAAGAGCAAGTCTTGTTCCGTTGCACAATTTCGGCTGATTGAGATTGTGTAGTTAATTATTACCAAATCAACCTTGAGGTGTAAATTGTGTAGCGGATTCCTGGCAAATCCAATGAATTAGGAATTTCGTTAGATAATTGACGACTTCATTTGGATTGGTAATGGAATCGATCGACGTAAATAAAGGCATTTGTCCATAAAATTTACTCTGAATTGTTTTATATTCAAATCATCTACATTCTCATTAGTTGCTGCTAAAATGACTCGTTCGCTCAACCAAGCATAGGTTTTTGTAATTTACACCAATATTTGGGAACACTTTCGAAATTAATTCTTCCTTTGACATTGTGAAGTGACAAAAATTTGATGGAAACGAAATGAGGTAGAAGTATCAACAGGAATTTTTCCATTGCCAATGTCTAATAATGCCTTTGCATCTGCAAAGCGCAATGATCTACACAATGTAGCATATATTGTTGGTATTGCGCAAAGGACGAAATTAGCGCACCCATAAGGTAGTGTGGAAACGATGACATATGCAGTTAACAGCATGGGTAAGCCAGACAGAATAACAATAATGGCAGCGCTTTCATAGTGTGGCGGGTAAACGCTGAAATAGGTAATGAATTATATTAAGGAGAAACTCACATAGTAACATTCATGCTTCTTCCGAATCTTTTTCTTTCCTTTACTGCTAATGTTTTCCATCTCTTTCCTTATTTTCTTCTATGTCAAAACAGCCATTTTTAAGGCTAACAGTGGCATAACTAAAGAGCAAGAAGATCTGGTTGGGCAAGTGATAAGTTATTGCCTATTTGATAATAGCTTTGCGAATTAAATTTATCCATTTAACCCTAAACATTACTTGATTAAATGTATTAAGAGCACCACGATTGTAGTGTGATGCTGACGGGGGTATCTTCATGTTCTGATGAAATCACCTTTAACTAGCTCATGTACCACATAACCTCAAAATAGCCAATTGGTTTACTATCCGGGTCCCGCTAGGAAGAATTATTGGTTATGTGCATAGTTTATAACTTGTTCATTTTAAAGAATTACAATAAAAATATATTTCTTTCTTAATTATTTATTTAAACGATGTGACCAAGGAAACAAACGATGGTATACATTTTCACTGTTATCTTGCGTCACTGACTCCATAACCGGGTGCATTCCCTTTGCATTGAATGGGGAAGAAAAATTGGGTCATCTAGCGGCAAATAATTAAGTACTTACTCTAGGTGTTCCTCGCCAGGAAAGCTTCTTTCCTTCTTCATTTTAAACGATAGGAGTAAGGAAAGGACAGCTAATACATAAAATATATTTGAATTTCTTTGCTGTGTTGCGTCATTGTCTCGATAAACTGGTGCGTTACCTTAACATTGAATGGGGAGGGAAAATATAGCAGCAAATAACCGTGGTACTACTGCCATCTGGCGGCTATTCCCGAAATGCGTTCCCTTGGCACTGTTATTATTCATAATATGAGACTTTAAAAACTTTCCCGTACTATTTTTAAACATTTTCTTTTCCACAAACCTTGTCGTGGCAATAACGAACACAACAAAAAAGATTGTTCAATTTGGTGCAGTCGCTCAGAAGTGATGCGCGTACATGCATTTCGGCGATTCATTTTATATATATATAGATGCAGTATTTTATCAAAAATCTTATGTATTCCATTGACATGACTTTATTTACATCTTTGTAACAAATTATTGTTAAAAGGCATATTATTCTATCTACTTCATGATAATCAAGATAAACATTAGCAGAAATTGTCCTTATTATTGGTCCATAAATCGAAGGGAAAAAAGTCTAATGTGTTCCATGCACATGATGTTCTCTAGCTATTCGGTAAACTAACCTTTTATTCCAAACATGAATGTTATCCACATCATGCTAATCAAGATAAACATAAGCAGAATTAGTCTTATTACAAGTTTCCTTGTAAGTAGAAGGGGAGTAAGAAAAGGCTAAAGCGAAAGTCTCGTCCTTTAAAACCCGGTCGCTATGTGAAACAATTGAAATTCTAATCTCTTTGTTTGCCAGGAATAAACAAACGAGAAATGAGAAGAAACTTGCTTTCCGTTTGAGAAAATTGAAACTAACAATCCGGAATATTTCGAAAACAGTTATCTCTACAAAAAAAAAAATGTAAGAATAAATTGTGTGTTTTAATGAGATATAAATTTTATGTGTAGTATGTTTTTGTCTATCTCTTATGGTTTCCAGTTATACAAAGGTCATCCAGAATTAAGAGGTCTTCAAAGTATCCCCAAAAGTTTCAAGATTTACATTTCGTTTGTCATAAATATATCTTTAATATAAGGTATTTAAATCAAAATCGTTAGAGCCATTTTTGAGAAAATCAAAATTTTCGAAAAATGGTCCATGGCGTGAAAGACCGTTTTATTTTGCTCAGAGGCCTCTCTATCAGGCTTGGGGTTCTTTTACGTGCCGTAAATCTACGACACGGGACCAACGGCCTTACTTCCCTTCCGAAGAAAGCCATGCTAAGGATCTTTACGCCCGAAAAAATCTATCGTCCTCCGCCGCGTCCTTGGGTGCATGAAGTGTTAACCATTACACCACGGAGGGCGACTTTAATATATGACATTTAATCAAAATCGTTAGGTATAGCCACATTAGAAAATCGAAAATTTAGATAAATGTTCCGTGTAAAGAATATTTTGGGGTGAGTGATACTTCTAAAAATCGTGTCTAATGCTTGGAAGATACTAAACTTAAATTACTAATTTGGTATTTAACCGGTTTTTCGTTTTTGAGATATGCTATCCCACACAATCTCATACACAGACCGTTTATTAAAAATTGTTCTTTTTGGATTCAGGGGTCCAAAAAATATGCATTTCCGGAGAAATCTCGGTCTCAAATTTCTGGGTGGAATACAATATCTTCTCTACCTACTGTGTACTTATATAGTTCGTGTAAGGAAAGTAAAAAAAAACACAGTTTAGAGAATAATTTACCAACTGCCGATAAATCGCCTTCAAAGTCGTTAAGGCATTAAGTGCCCCCGTTGTTCAGTAGGTAGAGCGCCTACTTGCTCTGCAAGGAACCACTGGTTCTACTCCAGTTAGGAATAAGAACTTTCTCTGCTAAGATTATATCCTATCTTCCCCAGAGTCTGTGCATTCTAATATATAAAAACACAAAGAAACAAAATCAAATGCCAACTGTACCCGAGTTGACACCATTGACGATAAGCAATATGTTTGAAAGGTAAAATGTTGCCAATATTCCTAACAAAATTCTGATTATATCTCTTTATTATCAGGCATAGAAATTTCTGGGCGATACGAGAAGAAATAAAGTTGTAATATGATTGATGGTGGCGTTGGCGATGGCAGTGGTGGTTGTATTGGCTTTTGACGGTGATGGTAATGATGACTGAGGCGTTGATGGTGATGACTGCGCACGTATGTGGTATAGAAAATGTAAATTGCATGTTATTTATGGACGCTCTTTAACTACTGTGGTTCTCAGTGTCCCATTCTAAATTGGGCGTGAAAGATCGCCTAATTTTGCTCAGAGGCCTCTCGATCAGGCTTGAGGTTCTCTTACATACCGTAAATGTACGACACAAGACCAGGCAATACTTCCCTTCCGAAGGAAGACATGTTAAGAATTTTTACGCCTGAAAAAATAAACCACCTTCCGCCGGTTTTGAACCCGCGAACTTGTGTACATGCCATCCATTACACCAAGGAGTGATAATGTGTCGTAAGCGTAATGTGGTGGTAGTGGTGGTTTTGGGTCTGTGAAAATGGTAGTGATGACATGGCGGCAACGATGGTGGTGATGTTGTTAGTGGTGGCGGTAGTGGTGATTATGCGGCGCAGGCGGTGGCGGTGGTGATGGTGGTGATGACTGCGGTGTTGTTGGCGGTGGTAGTGGTGATGATGACTGCGGAACTGGTGGTTGATGTATTGGCGGGAGTGATAATGGTGACTGCGGTGGTATTGACATTGGAGTGGTGGTGAGGTGAGATGATGATGTTAATGATGGCGACATTTATTTAATAACATTAAACATAATTTTTAATGTTTTTTAAGGAACCTGAAGAAACAAAAATAAACTTATTTCAGAAAAACTGATCTTCATAAAAGTGAAATTTGTGTTAAAATCGTTTTTACTTAGTATTAGCCGTTTCAGAGTTGTTTATTATTGAGCGCTTAGTGCTTCCCAGCCAGAAACATTGCTGCTAAGGGTGATGTGAGTCTAGAAAGAGTGCTTAATACTGTTATTGTTATTATTATTATTATTATTATTAATATTATTATTATATTGGATTCAATCCTTTTTTATACCTATACATACCTGCTTGTTTCCGTCGGATAAAATGCCAAGTTCATTGGCATTAAGTGGGCAGCTTTAGAGGAACTGAACATCTGCCGATCGGAATCTTTCATTGCCAGCTGAAACAGGTTGGTGTCAATGTGCGGTTCATTTACGTCATCTAAACAAACCAAGTTTTTAACCAAGCTTCATCGTCAGTTTTTTTCTTACATTGACTGAAGATATCGCAATTCCCGCGGTTCACATTAGCAAGTATCACACATTTCTGACTTCTAGTTTGCATCTTATAAATAGGAAATGGAAGTATTTAGATAAACGGAAGTACATAATCGTTTCCTATAGAACTATAGTGTTTTCAGAGTTATAAAAGGCAGAGATCTGAATGACCTTAACTGTTTTAATATCAGAATTTGGTTTCAATCTTCCTTTGTTGTTCGAGAGACCTATGCGACTAACACCTTGATTGTATATACTGGATACTGCTTCTCTGTAGCTGTTCTTTTTATTAAAATTCGGATATAGATTATTAGTTTTTCCTCCTTACATCTTTGCTTTCTTCATTATCTCTATAATTAAATTCTCTCGTTGCTTTAATGAGTTTCCTTCAGCGCTTCTCTCTTATCTTACCAATATATTTGCCAAAATATTTAAGAAATGCCTTTTTACAAATTGCAAAATGTTTTCATGCCAAATTTCTCTATTAATTGTTGCACTTCTTCATCCATACTTCATATCTTTATATTCTAGTTTCTAGATATTCTGCTATAAATTTTCTATATTTCCACATAATGGAAACACTTCTTTTATCAATTTTAACCCACTTAACACAATTACAAATTGAAGAACCTGGCGATGAATTACAGAAAACCCAAGATTGTGTGTTTGCAGGACTTGCAATAATTTTATTTTCCTTCATTTTATTGAGAATAGGTTCTAATATAAGTAGTATAACTTATAGAAGCATAACTTTGGATTTCATAGTTAAGCAAATACATTCGGCTTTCTAACATCGTACAAACTATCACTCCCGCTCGTGTTCCTCCTCCTCCTCCTCCTCCTCCTCCTCCTCCTCCTTATCTTCTTCTCCTATCAAGGATTATGTGCTACCTTCTTGTCTGTATCTTCCAGTCACCGCTTAAAATGTTGTCTACCTCTTACGGTTTAGTATGTATGTAAGAATCATTCAGAATGAAGAGGAAAATTCAAAATATACATTCTATTTCTCTAGCATATGAGATAATGAGACTTCTGAAAAATATTCCATGTAAAGGGTAGTTTGGGGTAATGGAATTTTCCTGAAAATCTCCGTATCTCATCCTTGAACGGTACTGAACTTAACCACCAAGTTTTCGATTTTGTTCACGGACACACGTAGGTAGGCCTTTTGCTAATTTTGTTTATTTCTTTTTATGCAGCAGAAACGTCGGTATCTAATTTTTGGGAATGCAATGTCTTCTCTACCTACTAAGTACATTGTACGTGGTAGAGAAAATTTGTTGCCACCTTAGCCAGATCATTAGAAAATAATATATCATCTCAATTGTTAACCGCGATAAAAACCAGAAAAACATTCGTACTCCATTTAAGTAATTCCCACTTAGAATAATAAATACAATAGATTATATACATACACACATACACACATCCATCCATCCATCCATCCATGCATCCATCCATCCACCCATCCATCCAACCATCCATCCATCCATCCATATACATATCGCTTAGCGTCCTTTAACCTGGTTGGTCATACCGGACGATGAATGAAATTGGTGAAATAATGCTAAAATGATCTCGGCCCCATGGAGCTTAAAGTTACTCGACATTCGTCTTCTCAGGATAAAGGAACACCCCGAAAAAAAAACCTTATCCAGGCAACTCAAGACCTTTTGAATGTGAAGCAGACACGCTACCACCACACTAACCAGGCGGGCAATAGGAATTTGTTTTCTTAGGTAAATGTTGGAAAGAACTTCAACTCTAAACGGGAAAAAACTAACTAATCATATTTTTTTAAAAAAAAAAAATTAGAAAAATTCTTATTGTTTCTTACATTCGTTAATTCTATCTTTATTTTGAATTTTTTGATAACTTAGATAAATTGTAATGACCAATCATATTATAGGTGTATTGTGATCACACGTGTCAAGTTGTGGTAAGTCGCTTGTAGTAATACCTCTGAGACTTAATACCTTATAGAAGTGTTTCTGACCGTGAATCCTAGCCTCCATAAACGCAGGTGCCAACGATATCCAAAGGGTTAATTTTATGAAATAACACTAAAAACCTTGCTTTAAAATCTCTATTAACAATTAACAACGACTGTGAAAATATACTAATAAAGCAGCCCTTTGTTTTACCACTATCCCCTCCCCCAACCAACGACATTGATAGTGAAGAGAAAGAGTTAAACTGCCAGCGTTTGGACAGCAATCTACCAACTGTTTCAACAAAACAGCACGTGAAGGTTACAAGTTAGTAAACACATAAAGAACCGCCGGTCTGCCAAGTTTCCTGATCGTCG
This sequence comes from Hymenopus coronatus, assembly GCA_030762935.1. Taxonomy (NCBI): domain Eukaryota; kingdom Metazoa; phylum Arthropoda; class Insecta; order Mantodea; family Hymenopodidae; genus Hymenopus; species Hymenopus coronatus. The sequence continues at coordinate 110,960,767 of CM060890.1, forward strand.
ATGATAATGCCAGGGTCACTTCTTTCTTCCAAAGTAACAGGAAGATGAATAAATCAACACAAAATGAGATTGAGGGGAATTTAGGAAGTGAGGAACATTAACTTTTAACAAAAGAGGGCTCGGCTTAATCCGGGAATATTTCCACCTGTCGGTTAAGTTTTTCACAATATTTCTGTTGTACTCATTAGGACATGAGGATTCTGGAAGCTATTTCAAATTTTAATTATTCAACATAATCTTTAAATTAAAATGTAATGCGTTATACTCACATGGCTTTACTATCCATTATTCTATAAACTATTCTTACAAATTCGTATCATTCTATTTCATATTAAATGTTTTCTAATGTTTTATTACAGATTTATTCAGCGAGTTTCAAAACGTGTTTCCAGTGAAATTTTGGTATATGATTTTTGGGTGAAATGCATTACTTCCTCTACTTGCTGCAGGTAAGTAGCAGGAAAAATAAAAAGGAAACTATCCAGCATACGAGGGCTGTAAATAAAGTAGTGGCAACATGGTCCCCATATTCACAGGAGAGCGGGTATGAGCCAATAGAATATGGGAGCGATCAGGTGACTAGTGTCGATGTGTTGTGTGCATTGGTCGAGCTGCCAGTTGAGAGTGTGTTGTTGCTGTATAGTGTTGAAGTGAACAGTGTCAAGTGCACCGCTCTAAAGCATGTTTACCAAAGGCGATCAGCGCTTGTGGATTAAAATCGAGGTTGCCCGTGGAAAAAATGTATCAGCATGTTATCGAGGATTACGTGAAGCCTGTGGCAGGAATGCATTGCCGCACAGGACGGTTGCACGATGGGTCAAGGCGTTTCGTGCAGGTCGGACTGAGACTGCAGATTTGCGCCGCACAGGTCGGCCGTCCATTCCGCAAGATTGACATCGTGAGTGGTCTCGTTGCCGTGGACCATCGACGGACTGTCCGGGAGTTATCCGTAGAGGTTGGTCTCAATCATCAAACTGTGTGGCATATCCTGTCGAAATATCTTCACCTGAGGAAAATTGCGTCCCATTGGGTTCCACATCGACTAACTGAGGTACAGAAATGGCACCGGTATGCACTGGCTGGCATCCACCTGGACAGATACCGCAACGAAGGAGACGCATTTCTGTAGCGCATTGTCGCCATTGATGAGACGTGGGCACGAGCCTATGAGCACAGAAAGTTCGACAGGAACCCAGTTGGGTGAAGCTAATGCTGATTGTGGCATACAACTACGAAGGGATTATTCTTACGCATGCTGTGCCTGAGGGACAAACCGTCAACAGTGACTACTATTGCCGATTTCTGGAGCGACATCTTCGTCCGGCTATGCGGCGCAAACGTCCACGTTTATTGCGAGACGATCACCCCATGGTGTTGCATGACAACGTATGTTGTCAAGTCGCAAACAATGTCCAGTTCTGATTGCAACGGTGGCATTGGGAGGTTTTGGTACATCCTCCGTACGCACCAGACATGAGTCCTTGTGACTTCGACCTGTTTCTGAAGTTGAGGAACCCCTCCAAGGCCGCTGATTTCCTGACGTGGCATCTGTAGTCCACGTAGTAGGGCGCTCCGTCGCAGTTATCAACAGAGATCGCCTTGCCAACGGTCCCAAACGGCTGCCCTACATTTGTCAAATGCTCAGGGACTTTGCCGGACATTGAAGGAATGTAATGCAATTGTACTTGTGAGTTCAATAAATATTGTGTTCTATCATTGTTGCCACTACTTTATTTACAGCCCTCGCATTTTATGGGTGGTTCACGGTAAAGTAATTATAATGAGAGTGAGTATAATTTGTTCACTTACTTTTATTTCACATTCAGTAAATCGCTTACCTGTTTCATCTTTATTAATAAACGTCATACAGTTTTATTTAACTTCAACTCCAATCAAAACACTGTACACATTTTAAATTAAATGACATTAATAACTAAAAGCTAATCCCTTTTAAAATTAGGAGCATTAAATATGTTAATAATTGAATATTAAATAACTTATATTCACCTGAATTAAATTCATTTTTAAACAACAATATTCTTAAAAATAATTTACATCTCATTACCAATAAATTATCAACCTTGGTAACAGTTTTGGTCCAAGCTTATACTATATTATGATAATACGAAAATAGTCATATTTGCAACGTGACAGCTTCTTTAAATTAAAAAACCAATGTATGCATTCATACGAATCTCTATACCCCTCTATAGTTTATTATAGTGCGTTTACAAATTATTCTTAAAATATTTAAGAATATGTAAGAAGTAAGTAGTGGACAGAGAAGATATGTATTCTACCAAAAATTCAATACTGATGTTTCACCGGAAATATGTGTTTTGAGACCACTTAATCCAAAATATGTATTACTTTCTCTACACGTACTATGTACATAGTGTATAGACAAGGTATTGCACTCCACCCAAAAATTCGATACCGAGATTTCACCGGAAATATATGATTTAGGGTCCCCTATATCCAAAGAAAAGTATTTTCAGAAAAAGATCCGTGTGTGTGTCCGTGTGTCTGTGAACACGATAACTCAAAAACGAAAAGTCGTAAAATAGCAAACTTGGTATTTAAGCTTACTATCTTCCAGGGATGCGACACGAAGATTTTGAGAAAAATCCCCCCATCCCAAACTACCCTTTACATGGAACTTTTTTCGAAAATTTTGGTTTTCTGAAAAATGGCTCTAACGATTTTGATTAAAATATCGTATATTAAAGATATTTACCTGACAAATAAAATGTATATTTTGAATTTTCTGGGCATAGCCTCTGAATACTACTTTATTCTGGGTCAATTTTAATGAATTTTGCATAACTGCTAAACCGTAAAAGATGGACAAAACCTTACCACTCAACAAATGTAGAGCACTTTAAAACACACAATTTATGTTATATACATTTTTTTTCGTGGAGTTGAGATATTCCTCGTTTTTGGTTTCAGCTATGAAAAACATACTTTTCTCATATAGGAATTTGTCAACTCCTGTCCATTCAAACATAGGAACTTCAGTCACATAGCAACCAGCTTTTGACTATAATGTTAACCTATAGTATTCCCTTATTTCACTTCTTCTTTCAAGGAAGCAGGTAATAAGACTATTTTTGCTAGTTTTTTTTTTTTTTTTTTTGCGATTAGCAGTAAATAGAAGCATAAGCTTTTTAACAATAATAATTTTTGCAGAGATGTAGAGAAAGTCATGTGAATGGAACACACCAGATTTTTTTTTTTTAAAAATATGTTCGTGTGTATTTCTGTGTGTGTATCTGTAGGCAGCATAACTCAAAAAAGAAAAATCTTGATATTTAAGTTCAGTATCTTCCAAGGATGCGACATTAAGAAAATCTCCTCATCCAAAACTACCCTTTATATGGAATATTTTTGGAAAATTTTGATTTTTATTAAAATTAATATTTTAATTACAAAAGAAATGCATATATTGAATTTTCTGGATAGTTGGTGTAGATATAACTCGTAAACCATAAGAGATATACAAAAACTAACTACACCAAAAAAATTAAAAAAAAATAACATAAAAAAATACACACGCGCGCGCGCGCGCGCGCAATTTATAGTATATACATTTTTTTTTTTTTTTTCCCTCAAGGGGGAAGCTCAACCTTCATTTCATCTCTTTTGTTTTACTCCCGGGAATGCAAAAGTTTCATATAGCGATAGTTTTTAAAATGAATGACTATCGCTTTGGTCTAGTGTATTCCCTATTTCCCTTCTACTTACAAGAAAGCAAGTAATAAGACAATTTCCTGATTAGCATAACGTAGATAAAAAGCAAATCTTTTGTAAGGAAAGTTTGTTTGTAGAACAGTTAGTGAAAGACTTGTGAATGGAATACATCAGGTTTTTGTTTTATCTGCTTCACCTTAATTGACATAAACCTTTGCAGAAATAGTAAATTTCGTTATGGTCGCTAATTGTAGGTAAGTCAAATGTTTTACTGGACGCAATTCATACCACATAATACTCCATACTCTTTCCAATGTTGTCACCAGAAATAACTGAACATGGAAAATATTTGGAACATTGAGGAAGTATTGAATGATTCGAACCATTAACAACGGATATCAACGGAAATGGCCTATGAAACAGAAAAAAGTTATTTAAAAAAAATTGCGAGCTTAAAATAAATCTACATTTTTTGCATAGTACGTTTTTATCTATCAGTTTGCAATCAACTGTTATATAGGCACAAAATTATACGATTTTTTTTTCAAATGAAGAGGACTTTACAGGATATTTCCAGATAATTCAAGATGTAAATTTTATTTGTCATCTAATTATCTGTATTATAAGGAATTAAATCAAATTTATTAGAGTCTCTTTTGAGAAAATAGAAAATTGTGAAAAATCTTAAGAGCTTATACATTAAGTTTGGTATTTAACTAGCATTTCGTTTTTGAGTTATGTTGTACATAGTCATACACATAGACACACTAACACACTCACACAGACATTTTTCTAAAAATTCAGGGGATCCCATAACGTGTATTTCCAGCATAATCTCAATATCGAATGTTTGAGTGGAATGCAATACCTTCCCTGTTTACTACATAGTACGTGGTACAGAAGTAAAAAAAAAAAAAAAAAAACAGAAACTTAAATACACACTTAGTATTTAAGCTTAGCGTCCTCCAAGAACGTAACACGAAGGTTTTCCAGAAATTCTAGGCTTAACTGTGCTTAAAGTGACAGCCCCATATCAGCAGATTTACTGGCATGCTAAAGAACTCCTGCTGGACGAAATTCCGCCACACAGACGCGCTGAAATGGAAATAGCGTTTTATTTTTGGAACGCTATTTACTGCTGTGATTCCCAGCGTCACATTCTATATTGGGCGTGAAAGACCGCTTAATTTTGCTCAGAGACCTCTCTATCAGGCTTGAGGTTGTTTTACGTGCCGTAAATCTGCGACACGAGGCCCACGGCTTTACTTCCCTTCTGAAGGAAGCCATGCTAAGGATTTTTACGCCCGAAAAAAATCCATCGTCCTCCGCTGGGTTTGAACCCGCGAACTTGAGTATATAAAGTTAGCATGATAACCATTACACCACGGAGGGCAATAACGATTCTGGAAGCTGACAATATCGTTAACAAATAAAATATATATTCTATTCCGAATGGCTCCTTTATAGCTTGTAAACCGGAAGGGAAAGACGAAAATGACTACACAAAATATGTATATCGCGTTAAATCAACAATTTATGTCAAATAAAATGTTTTGGCGTATTAACCACTTTCGAAGTATTTTATTACAGTTTGAATTGTCTAATACTTGTTCAACTACAAAATCACTATTCGTTTTTACTCGCGGTCTTGCAAAGAGTATGAAATTTGTAAGTTATCAAATACTTGCTCTTAAAAGATTTGAAAAAAATGGCGTTTTATTTATGGACGCTCTTTAACTGCTGCGGTTCTCAGCGTCCCATTCTATACTGGGCGTGAAAGACCGCTTAATTTTGTTCAGAGGCCTCTCTATCAGGCTTGAGGTTCTTTTACGTGCCGCAAATCTACGACACGGGACCAACGGCTTTACTTCCCTTCCGAAGGAAGCTATGATCCTGATTATTAAAAGATATGATTATTGGATAACTTTACTAAATTTTATGTATGAACGCTCTTTATCTGCTATGGTTCTAGTGTCCTATTCTGTACTGGGCGTGAAAGAGCAATTAATTTTGTTCAGAGGCCTCTTTATCAGATTTGAGGTCCCTTTATGCGCCGTTAACCTACGACTCTGGATTAACGGCTTTACTTCCCTTCAGAAGGAGGTCATGTTAATGATTTTTATGCCCGAAAAAAGACCGCCCTCTGTCGGCTTTGAACCTGCGACCTTGGGAACCACAGGATAGCATGTTACCCTTAGGCCACGCAGAACAACTTCGGTTATGCCTACTGTATTCCCTTATTCCCCAGTACCTATAAGAAAATATCTAATAAATCCATTTCTCCGAACATTTATCTCGATTAGTAATGTGAAAGTAATTCATCAAATTTTTTTCTACCTAAGATCCATTAGCCATGTTTTTATAATCTTAAACATTCCTTTATTCTTGCAAATATATTTTTTTCACACAATGATCCATTCTGCAAAATTCGTACAAACAAACTTAAGAAGTGGAATATATTCGCAGCAATATTATGGTGCAAAAGTGGTTCTTAGTGCTACTTTGTCTTAACATAGGTAAATTCATACTAACCTGAAATATCACTTTCCCAACGGTAAGTAATTTCAAACACTATCATGCTGTGTGTCGTACCGCAGTGACTGTGAAACCTACATAATGCAATAGAAAATAGGAAAACACCCGCTAATATCAGATCAAATCTTGCTGGCCTATAATCACCATACGTGTGTTTTGGAAGGTATATAGCTAATTGTTGCACGTGCATGGTCGGCTTCCTTTATGTAGTCGCACACATTGTCGCATGCGACCGAAAATTTAGCACATGAATGCGGCGGTATCTCAAAGCCTTAGAATGGCAAATCTGGGTCTTTAGACATGTGCTAGAGTGTTCTTTACTTCTGGAAAATTCTGGCCTCATCATCGAAGTTATAAAAGGAAGAGTACAAATCCGCAGCAAGTCTACGCGTCGAAGGACGAGAGAAAAATCGTGCTACATGACGTGAAATAGAGTCATTTGTACCGTAGAATCGTTGTGTAAATGTCAGAATAAAGACTTTGTCGGTATAAAGTTGAAGTAAAATAAAGACATTTTTGTTACAAAATGTCCGTTGAGTTATGTATCATGATTGTTTTAAAATGATTTCATATTATTATTTTCCTAGGGAGATTTTAAGGCCGATTGAAAAGTAACGCACAATAATTTTGTTACAAAAAAGTTTAATAATTAAAAAAATATATATTACAAATGACTTAAACCTTTTACCTACTTTTTGATATAGTCACCAACTTTCTCAGCATATTTGTCCCATCGTCTTACCAGTTTAAATATGTCCTGTTCGTAGGAGTCCGTTTCCCCGGAGTATAGCCACCTGTGGACTACTGATTTCGCTTCCGCATCTTTCGCAAAGCGTTGGCCGGCCAGGAATTTCTTCAAAGGACCTAACAGATAAAAGTCCGGACTGTATGGTGGATGATGTCTATATGAGTCCGCGACTCATAGATTTAAGAGTTATCGGTGCTAGGTGGTCGGTATCGAATAGATGGTGCAGAGGCTTACACGTATTGCATCTTCTCAACCCTGCTGGGTCAAGTTCTCCCGGTTCCGCTGGAGGAACGCCTCTGACCAGCCCTCCTGTAATCGGTAAACTGGATCAAATAATACTCTCCAGAATTTGAAACAATGTCCCACGTTATTTCACATTATAGAGAAAAAAGGTCAAATCTGGATTTGTTAGGGGACTCTATGCGATTCTATGTCAGTTGTGGCGATCCTCCTGCGGTGCTTCACTTCATCCGTTGTTCCAGGAGTGATGCAGATAAAGTACATTGGGGTCGAGATTTTAGGTGTACTCTCCGTCATGGTCAAAGTTTTCCCCACCTAAGATTCGAACTCATGGCCTCTTTGATGTATAAACCAACATGGGTATTGAAGGAAAAGTAAAAAAGTTACACTTATAAATAAGGATATAATATTAGTTGTTCTCAAGAAATCAAAATTATGATACAATAACTTCTAATACCAAAATAAATAAATAACATCTGTGAACCACTGAGAAAAGAATTAAGCAACAGTCGCCTGCGGTGCCATTGTAGTAAAAGCGGCGTTAAAAGCTATAAAAAAACTAAAAAGGAGACAAGTGCCTTATACGGAATGTTGAAAACTATGTCGCTTTGGCAAAATGACGAAACACCTGTTAGAAGTGTTAAGTAGGGCATGTGAAATAAACACATAATTTAATTAAGGTCTCTCTCTCTCTCTCTCTCTCTCTCTCTCTTTGGAAAATTAGTGGCCAAAGAAGAACATTTCAGGTGCTAAAGAAGTCAATAAAAATTTACTGCAACATTAAATTAAAAAAAAAAGTGTTTGCTATGCGTCGATCTGAAAGGAATGTTGAATCCGAAGAAAGTTCAAAAAGAATATAACCAATGATAAAATGTGAGGTAAAATAAGGAAGATATGGAGGAAGCTATGTTGGCGCTTCAGCAGAAAGCTATTGACAGTTTTCATTGATTCATTCATTCGTCAACCATTGCAGCAATTTTGACGGACAGTGGAAAGTTTTAATTCCGTCATCTCTAGACATCTTAGAATACGAAGACCCTTTTTTTGAATTAACATATCCTGAACTTAAAAATGCGTAGCATGCGCTACTAAAACTAATCAGGAGCTTGATTGTTCGTGTCAGTCTGTACCAGAATAATCAAATTATTATTATTATTATTATTATTATTATTATTATTATTATTATTATTATTATTAGTATTATTATTATTATTAGTAGTAGTAGTAGTAGTAATAATAATAATGATGATAATAATAATAATCATAATCATCATCATCTGATGTGCCACCTTTCTCTATCTGTTCTCAATCAAACTGTTCTTATGAAAGATTATCTTGATTAGCATAATGTAGATAAAAGTAAACACTACCAGAAATTGTCTTATTAATTAGTTTCTTATAAGTAGAAGGGAAATAAAAGAATACACTACGCTAAAGCCTTTTAAAAGCTTATACCATTGGCATTTGAAATTCGGTTTTATTTGATTTTCTTTCCATGGCAGGAGTAAAACAAAAGATAAATGAGACGAATGAGGACTTTCATTTTGAGAAAATTTTAAATATTAAAATTGAAACCAATAACAAGGAATATCTTTGAAATGGTCATGTCTACAACAAAAGTATCTGACATAAATTGTGTACTTTAACAAAGTCTACATTTTTGTGTAGAAAGTTTTTGTCTATCTCTTAGGGTTTACCAGTTTTGCAAAAATTCAGAATTAAAAGGACTTCAGAAGCTATTCCCAAGAAATTCAGGATATGTATTTTGTTTTCCATTTAAAAACTTTGACATGTGGCATTTTAATAAAATCGTTGAGCCATTTCCTTAGAAAATCGAAAATTTCGTTAATGCTCCATGTAAAGCGTATTTGGAGGGGGGGGCACTAATCACCTTTCATATAGGTTCTGTATACAAAACGGAACGTTTTGGACGGGAAAACTACTCGAAATTGCCGAAAGTAATCTTTTGGGGTGGTAATTACCCAAACTGGCTTGTTGTGTGGCTATCGAATTTATGCTACGAGTATTTTACTAAGGGATCAGCCGGTAAGTTAAACGAGCCAGGATGCACTCCACCACCAGTCCCTATATAACTCCGCGCGCGTTCACAATACTGCAAAATAAAAGAAGGGAGGAAAGATGTTGAACATAACGCTACGGTGAAGACTCGAAATACTCGTAAGCATGTGATAAAAGGAAAATTGACCACGATATGGAATAGGTACATCTACAACGAAGATACGCCTATGAAACGTTGAAAACTGGGTGCAGAGTCTTGTCTGTTCAGGCAGGTATCATGTTAAATAAATTAAAGGGTCCTTTGTGTCCCGTAAGTGTATGAGTGATGACAGTGATTAAAATCATTGTGTCCATTTGTCCCAGAAGTAGGAGAAAACGGAGACTCCGAGGTAATTCTTAAAAGTGTTTTCTCTTGCTATAACTAGTGTCCCAACTACCAGATATCCTTTTGCACGTTAAAAGAGTTGCAGAAATCAACGGTAGGTACCATTTCAAGTTAAAACCCGCCATTGGAGCGCAATCATCGCTTTACCTCTCGCAATGAGCGCAACCCGCTCACAGTCTCCGCTGATAGCAAAAGTGTAAAGCGAAGGTCATTCTCGTCAGTAGTCCACCGGTAGGTTTTAACTTGAAATACTCTGTTGAGTTCTGCAACTATTTAACGCACTAAGGGATATCAGCACACATCAAAAACGGAACTGTTGGGCCATTTGGTGTATTAAGTTGGAACGCTAATTTTTAAGAATCAATAAATGAATGTTCCCTCTTTATATTAACACCCAATTTATAGAACTGCTATAGATACTTTGGATTTCTTATTCAATAAAATCCTTAGCATCTCCTTTGCTCCGCCTTTATCCTAAATAAACATCTTTGTAACTTTAAATTAAAAGCTCGATTACTTCTTTTTGTATTGGTCATCAGTAAAGGCAATACACCATTAAATAAAGTTTGAAGTTCAGTAGTAAGTGCCTGAAGTTTCATCGGCAGTGCGTACATTGGTCGGTAAATGATGTTTAGCTCTCTATAACATGCATATCTAGTAGGTAGATATGCATGTGATTGCACACATCCAAAGTAAATACATGTATTGAGATCCTTAAATAAAAACGTTTTAGGAAAAGAATCTGTGATTGCGTGTGTGAATATCGTAATTCAGAAACGTGAAACCTGATAAATACCAGTTTAAGTAGGTGCAACACGAAAATTTTCAAGAAAATGCCCCTGCCTCCAACTACCCTTCACATGAAACATTTTTTTCGAAATGCTTATTTTCTAAAAATATGGTTTAGTGTTTATTTTTATTAAAGTACTATTTATTAAAGACATTTACATGAAAAATAAAATCTACTGCTGAATTTTCTGAAAATAGACTGTGAAGTCCTCTCATTTGGAACGAATTATGTACGTATATGAGCGTATACTAGTAAACGTTATTGATAGATGATAACAAACTATAAAAAAATCTAGATATCTTTCAAACCAAAATTTAGGTATTTAAAAATACTTCTGTGGTATAAGCCATTTTCTGGACTACAGATGGCACTATCTGACTACAGTAGTAGCTAAAAGCGAAAGTCCTATGGAAGGCGGACGAAGCCTTAAAAGGCTGCTGTCCACCGCATACCATAAATGAGGTACGAGAGGCGTTAAATAAGTCCTTAGAAAATCCAAGAAATTACACTTGTAGCATTGAAAAGGTTTGTATTTAGTAACCATTGTCTCTTAATAGATGGCAGTTAAAGTTTAAGCTAAATTCATCGCGTGATTTCGTTGCCATAGGCAATTGAATCAACAATGTTGTGATTTTTTTAGAAAGATGGGAAAAAACGAGTTTCGTGCGGTGATTAAACCTTTCTATTTAAAAGGCTTGACACTGAAAGAGATAGAAGCCTAGTTGGATGAAATTCATGACACATCTGCTCCTGTTTTATAACTTATAATTGGATAAATAAATTTAAACGTAGCCGTACATCCACAAATGGTGAACATCGTTTCGGAGTCCATTAGAAGTGACTTCCTCCATAATGGCTGACAAAATCCAGGACATGTTTTTGAATCGACGAATCAAAATTTGTGAAATAGTACAGGCCACAGGCATATCACACGGTACAGTGTTCCCAATTTTGCACCAAAAATTAGGTCTGACAAGGTATCGGCAAGATGGATATCGCGTTTGCTCTCAATGGATAAAAAACGAATTCGTGTGATCGATTCGTAAGCTGGTTTGGCTCTTTTTCGACGCAATCTTGACGAGTTTCCGCGTCGATATATAACGGATGAAACATGGATACACCACTACAATCCAGAGACAAAAATACATTCGAAACAGTGGCTTTTTTAAAAGGCGAACCAGCTCCGAAGAAGGCAAAGGTGGTGAAATCTGCAGACAAGGTGATGGCCTCGGTTTTTTTTGTTTGTTTTTTTTTGGGAGGAGGGGGGAAACATCTACATTGATTACTTGCAGAAAGGAAAGAACGATAAATGAAGAGTATTATGCATCGTTATTGCACCGGTTGAACGGAGAAATCAAGAAAAAACGCCCTCATCTGGCAAAGAAAAAGATTATCTTCCACCAAGACAATGCAGTTTTGATAGCGCAAATTTAGAATTTACTACAACTTCAACCGTATTCTCAAGATTAAATCCGTGTTGTTGTTTTTTTATTTTTAAAGTTGAAAAGGTGGCTCACTGGAAAGCGATTCACGTCTAACGAAAAGATCATCTCCCAAACAGATGCCGATTTTTAAAACCGTCCGAAATCCTACTTTTTGAAAAACTTAAAACAGTTGGAGGAACGCTGGGAAAAGTTTATCGAGCTAAAAGGAGATTGCACAGAAGAAAAAAACCTATCCCTCGTACCTCACCGAACAATCCCACCGCAATATGATCGTGCAAGAAATTTGCTTTCAGAATTAATATTTGAATTAAGAGGAAGAAGAGGTTCAAGGAAGCGATACAATGTTTGATTTTTCTTCTACGAAATACAGTGTTGCCATATTATCAAAACTGGAATAGAATGGTTTGTATACCCATTAATAAATGATAAGAGGGTAAGGAATGTCATGTGAGTACAATACATCAGATTTTTATATTATCTTCTTCCTCCGCTGTTGATCTATAACATTTTCTGGAAAGAAAAACTATGTTCTTCCAGAGCTGCTTCTGTTTCTTGGGGTTTGTAAGAACTTCATTGTGACTGGGATAATTTGGGAAAAGTTATAAAGGAAATTATTGCCAAATTAACCCTGTCTTCCCTGCGTAACATCGCGTGTGAGGACTGTTACACTATCCTCACATTTTCACTATTCTCTTTACCTGTCTCCATAAGCAGAATGTAGTCAACAAAACACAGTGCGCTTTAAATATTTCATGAGAATGGCTCTAGGTGCTTGTTCAATGCAGATGAAAAGCATTTCCATGTCGCGCATGCATACTTGACGAGCAAGCTGCACTCCTTGCTCAATACAGTAGCCAATGAAATACAGCCATGTAAATAATAAAATATCCACATTACGTCATTGCTTGCGATATTTAAAAATATAAGCTTTAGGCCCTTAAATTTTTTTTTCTCTGCTTAGTAAATAGTACATAGAGAAGGTATTGCATTCCACCCAAAAATGCACTGGAAATACACTTTTATGGTCCCCTGTATCCAAATAAAAAAAAATTAAAAGGTCCGTGTGTGTGTGTGTGTGTGTGTGTGTGTGTGTGTGTCCGTGTGTTTGTGAACACAATAACTCAAAAAAGATTAACTGTTGGTTATTCTATTCGTTTACTTTACTAACATCCCTAAGTAACTCTTAATCTTTAAAAGAAAATGTTAAATCAAATTAAAATAATTGTAAAAATAAAAACTTAACTTTTACAAATACATTGAAAGGTAATAAGTCGGTTCAATACCAAACTTGATATCTAAAGTTCAGCATCTTCCAAGAATACGACACCAAGGTTTTCAAGAAAATTCCCCAACCCAAACTGTCCTTAATATGGAACAATTTTGAAACTGTTTATTTTCTCAAAAACGGTTGTAACCTTTTTTTTTTCATATTAAACATACTTATATCTATGCTGAAGTCTCTGAGAATAGCCACTGAAGCCCTCCTCATCCTAAATGACTTTTGGGTAATTAGTAAACCGTAAGAGATAGGTATACAAAAAGTTAATGCACAAAAAAGAGGAGTTCATTAAAACACACTTTTTTCTTTCTTTCTTATTTTTTTTTTTTTTTTTTTTGAGTTAAAAACCATTTCCGAGATATTCCTTCCTATTGGTTTCAATCTTAAAATACGTTTCTCATATGGGAATTTGTCAGCTCCTGGCCATACAAAGAGAAAAATTTCAAACACATAGCAACCAGCTTTTAAAAGGTTTGACTATTGGTTTAGCCTAGTGTTCCCTTAATTTTGTATCCAATTATAACGAACTAAATAATAAGGCGATTTATGTTGTGTTTCGATTAACATGAAGCAGATAGGTAGAAGAATATGCTTTTTAAGAATAATGTACTACAGAGATGTAAAGAAAGTCATGTGAACAGAGCGCAAGAGCATTTTTCTAAAGCAACTCAGTTTCAGAGCATGCAAATGTAAAGTTGATGTTAAATTAATATCTATCGACTGGTTCCGTAGAGCGCCTCTGTGATACACATGGAATCCGGAGTTCGATTCCTTGCTGGTCTCGATAAATTCATCTTTACACATGTGCCAAGCCATACCTATATGAATCATATTATCTATTACACAGGCCAACAAAATAAACTATTTCAATAACTTTTTAACGTTCATAGGTGGTTCTTATAGTTTTGATGTTACTGATTCCAGATTTGACCTCAATTCTTTTCTATCACTGACAGTTTCGTCACAATGCAACTTCATTAAAACCAGAAAATTAGCAGAGCATATTCTAGGAATGAAGAATAAATTAATGTCACAATATGTATAAAGTTTTTATCTAAGTCTAAACAAGAAAATATCTCTAGTACCAGTCTCATGTGTCCATTTGCTTGTATTTCCTTTCCCTCTTCCCCTTAAAGCTTTTTACTTTCTCTATACGTACTTTGTACATAGTGTATAGAGAAGGTATTGTATTGCACCCAAAAATTCGATACCGAGACTTCACTGGAAATATATGTTTTGAGACCCCCTGAATAAAAAAAAAGAATTTTTAGAAAGATGTCCGTGTGTGTGTCTGTCTGTCTGTCTGTCTGTCTGTCTCTGTCTGTCTGTCTGTCTGTCTCTGTCTGTCTGTGTGTATATGTGTGTCTGTGTGCAGCATAGCTCAAAAATGAAAAGACCGTTAAACACCAAACTTGGTATTTAAGTTTGGTATATTCTGAGGATGCCACACGAAGATTTTCAAGAAAATCACCCCACACCAAACTACCCTTTACTTTTATTTTCTTAAAAATTCCTCTAACGATTTTGATTAAAATATCGTATATTTAAGATATTTACTTGACAAATAAAATGTATATCTTGAATTTTATGGGAATAGCCTCTGAAGACTGCTTTATTCTGGATGAATTTTACGGATTTCTGCATAAATGCTAAACCGTAAGAGATGGACAAAAACTTAACACACAGAAAATATACAGCACATTAAAACACACAATTTATTTTATATACATTTTTTTTTTTTCGTGGAGTTGATCGTTTTTAAGATATTCCTTGATTTTAGTTTCAGGATTGAAAAACGTATACTTCTCTCACATAGGAATTTGTCAACTCCTGTTCATACAAACAAAGTAATTTTAGTCACATAGCAACCAGCTTTTGACTATCACTTTAACTTATAGTACTCCTGTCTTGCAGTCCGTTATCTCACTGTCCTTATAGGTATACCAAGACTGGTGCAACCACCGTCATCTGAACTTCAACCCATTTTACCTATTTCAATATGGTATAAAATATCTTCGAAATTGCTAAAATTTTAATTTTCTTAAATATTTAATTGTGAATTGTAAAAAAAAATGTAGCCTGATACAGCTTTGTACTTACTCCATACGTACTATGTATATAGTGTATAGAAAAGCTATTGTATTCCACCCAAAAATTCGATACCGAGATTTCACCGGAAATGCATGATTTGGGTCACCCTGAATACAAAAAAGTAATTTCTGGAAAAAGGTTCATGTGTGTGTGCGTGCGTGTGTGTGTGTGTGTGCGTGCGTGTGTGTGTGTGTGTGTGTGTGTCTGGACAGCATAGCTCAAAAACGAAAAGACCGTTAAATACCAAACTACCCTTTACATGGATTTTTTTTTCGAAAATTTTGATTTTCTCAAAAATGGTTCTAACGATTTTGATTAAAATCTCTTATATTTAAGATATTTGCATGCCAAACAAAATGTATATCTTGAATTTTCTGGGAATAGCCTCTAAAGACCTCTTTATTCTGGATGATTTATATTAAATTTTGTATAACTGGTAAACCGTAAGAGATAGGCAAAAACTTACTGCACAAAAACTGTAGATCACGATAAAACACACAATTTATGTCTTATACATTTTTTTCGTGGAGTTGGTCGTTTTTAAATATTCCTTGTTATTGCTTTCAGCTTTAAAAAACTTTTCTCATACAGGAATTTGTCAACTCCTGTTCATACCAACAAAGGAAGTTCAGTCACATAGCAACCAGCTTTTGACTGTCACTTTAACCTATGCTACTCCCTATGCTAATAACAGTATTCTGTTAATTGTTCTCAATTAGCATGAAGTAAATAGAAGCATAAGCTTTTTAACAATAATTTGTTGCAGAAGTGTAGAGAAAGTCATGTGAATGGAACACATCAGATTTTTACTTTCTCTAGCCTCGTATGTACAATGTACATAGGGATAGAGAAGTGTTGTATTCCACCCAAAAATTCGATGTCGGGATTTCACCGGAAATACATAAATTAAGCAAAATGTATCCAGAATAAACAGGTCTTTAGAAGCTATTCCCAGAAAACTCAAGATAAACTTTTATTTGTGATAGATATGGCTTTAATATGTGGTATTTTAATCAAAATCATTACAGCCATTTTTAAGAGCAACAAAATTTTCGAAAATGTTTCCATGTAAAGGGTAGTTCGGGGTGCCGCATTCTTGGCAGATATCAAACTTAAATACCAAGTTTTGTATTTAACCGTCTTTTCGCTTTTGAGCTGTGCTGTCCACAGACACACACACGGACCTTTTTTTGAAAATGCTTTTTTTTTCTTTTTTTTTTTTTTTTTATTATTATTATTCACAGGGTCTACAATTTCTTCTCTACACATACGTAAAGTAAAAGTAAAAGATAATTATTTTATATAGTACGTCATGCTAATTGAGATAAACATTAGCAGAAATTATCTTATTACTTGTTTCCTTGAAAGTAGAAGAAAAATAAAGGAATACACTAGCCTAAAATAATAGTCAAATCTTTTAAAACCCGGTCGTTATGTGAAAGAATTGAGGTTCGTTTCGCTTTGCTTGGTCTCGTTTGAGAATAGTTGAATAGTTTAAAATTAAAATGGATAACAAGGAACATCTCAAAAGTGACCTACTCTACAAGAAAGATCTGATGTGTACCATTCACATGACTTTCTCTATATCCCTGCACTAAATTATTCTTAAAAAGCTTATACTTCTATTAACTTCATGCTAATCAGTAAAACATTAGCAGAAATAGCCATATTACTTGCTTCCTTGTAAGTAGAGGTGAAATAAGGGAGTACCATAGGTTAAAGTGATAATCAAAAGCTGGTTGCTATGTCACTGAAGTTCCTTTGTTTGTATGGACAGCAGTTGACAAATTCCTGTATGAGAAATGTATAAGTTTTTCATAGCAAAAACCAAAAATAAGGAATGTCACAAAAACGACGAACTCCACGAAAAAAATGTGTATAAAATAAATTGTGTGTTTTAACGTGCTCTACATTTTTTGTGTAGTAAGTTTTTGTCCATCTCTTACGGTTTAGTAGTTATTCTAAATTTAGTAAAATTCATCCAGAATAAACTTCTCTTCAGAGGCTATTTCCAGAAAGTTCAAGATATACATTTTATTTGCCAGGTAAATATCTTTAATACGAAATTTTAATAAAAATCGTTACAGCCATTTTTGAGAAAATCAAAAATTTCGAAAAAAGTTCTATGTAAAGGGTAGTTAGGGGTGGGAGGATTGTTCTCAAAATAATCGTGTCGCATCCCTGGAAGATACTAAACTTAAATACCAAGTTTGGTATTTTACCTACTTTTCGTTTTTGAGTTATCGTGTTCACAGACACACGGACACACGGACACACACACACACGGACCTTTTTCCGAAAATGTTTTTTTTTAGATAAAGGGGACCCTAAAACATATATTTCCGGTGAAATCTCGGTATCGAATTTTTTGGTGGAGTGCAATACATTCTCTATACACTATGTACATAGTGCCTATAGAGAAAGTAAAAAGGTATGTGATAAATTATGTGTTTTAAAGAAATATACATTTTTACTTTTTCTGCAGTACTATGTGCATAGTGTATAGAGATTTTACCGGAAATACATGTTTTGGGTCCCCTAAATCCTAAGCATTTTTGGAAAAAGGTCCGTGTGTGTGTGTGTGTGTGTGTGTGTGTGTCTGGACAGCATAGCTCAAAAATGAAAAGACCGTTGAATACCAAACTTGATATTTAAGTTTGGTATCTTCCAAGGATGGGGCATGAAGATTTTCAAGAAAATCCTCCCACCCCCAACTACCCTTTACATGGAACATTTTTCGAAAATTTTCATTTTCTTAAAAATGGCTCTAACGATGTTGATTAAAATATCGTATATTAAAGATATTTACCTGACAAATAAAATGTATATCTTGAATTTTCTGGGAATAGCCTCTGAAGACTTCTCTTATTCTGGATCAATTTTACGGAATTTTGCATAACTGCTAAACCGTAAGAGATGGACAAAAACTTACCACACAAAAAATGTAGAGCACATTAAGACACACAATTTGTTACATATATTTTTTTTTTCGTGGAGTTGATCGTTTTTTAGATATTCCTTGTTTTTGGTTTCAGCTTTGAAAAACTTTTATTTTTCTCATACAAACAAAGGAACTTCAGTCACATACCAACCAGCTTTTGACTATCACTTGTACCTATGGTACTCCCTTATTTCACTCCTACTAACAAGGAAGCAGGCAATAAGACTATTTCTGCTAATTTTTTCTCCATTAGCATGGAGTAAAAAGAAGCATAAGCTTTTTAACAATAAAATGTCACAGAGATGTAGAGAAAGTCATGTGAATGGAACACATCAGATGTTTTGTATAGGAAGTTTTTGTCTATTTCTTACGGTTTAACCGTGAAGCAAACTTCTGCAGAACTCATCCAGAATAATGAGGTGTGCAAAGGCTATTCCCAGAATTGTCAAAATATATCTACATTTTATTTGTAATGTAAAATATCTTAATATACGGTATTTTAACCAAAATCGTTAGAGCCATTTTTGAAAAAGACAAAAATTTAAAAAATGTTTCCACGTAAAGGGTAATGGTGGGGGAGTTTCTTGAAAATGTTCGTATCGCATCCTTGGAAGATACTAAACTTAAATACCTACCAAGTTTTTGTATTTAACGGTTTTTCGTTTTTGAGCTTGCTGTCCACAGACAAAGACACAGAATCACAAACGCGGACCGTTTTTTAAAAATCTCTTCAGTGAAATCTCGACTCGAAGTTTTGGGTGGAATACAATAACTTCTCTACCTGCTATACACATTGTATGTATATAAGTGCTAGAGAAAGTAAAAATAATTCTTTAAAGCTCTCTAAAGCTTATGTTATAGATATATAACGTAAGCAAATACCCAATGTGAATATTTTATCATTTATAGGAGCTATGTTTGGCTACTGCTCGTCACTTAAAATGAAGATTTTACGGCTCTTTACAGAAAAATAAAGATAGGACAGGTCTTATTTTATGTCAATGTCTTATACGAATGATATTTTAATCAATGGCCACTCTTTAACTGCTATGGTGTCTCTTTCTATACTGGGGCAGAAAGACGGCTTAATTTTGCTCGTAAGCTTCTTTATAGGCTTGAGGTTCAGTGTAATGCTCTGGCGTTTAAAACGAAGAGATTAAAAACAGAAGCAGGAGTGGATAAAAGAAGAGAAAGAACAAAGTCTTAAATAAATATTCATACTTATTTAATTATGCAGTTGGAAGCGGAAATTAAGAAAAGTATTATTCGAGGAATATATAAATATATTTTTCATTTCCGTTTATTCTTCCTACCTTACTTCTGTCAATTATTTGCTGTCGCTAAAATTTTAAACATAAGACTGAAACTTTTGCGAACTTCTACCACAGTCTGCAGCAAGTTCTCTCATTTATTAGGTATAATCTTTATTGTCTCATAAATATGTCCACACTCGCTGATATTACAAACATTCAATAACGTAAGCATCTGTGGAATTTGGAAAATCCAGGTATCTAGATATCTTATTAAAATGTATGCACCTATTACCTACACACAATAACATTGTACATTGCTTACATGGTTATTTAAATGTTTATTTTTTTAGAATGTAAACATTTTACAATATTCATCTCAAAAATTCAGGTTTAGCAGTAAATACATTTTTAAATATCCATTATTTTCTTATATTAATCGATAATTACTGTACACGTTTTTTTTTTTAAATTGCCCATACTCTGCATAATTCTTGATTTTTTTAATAATTTATTTCTCAAAACTGGAATATTATTGCTAAATTTTATATGGTCATTTTCTTAAATGAGCCTTCTTTATCACGGCAGTGGAAACATTTTGGTACAAATTAATAAAAATTATATTGATATGGCAAAAATGTAATGTTTACTATTTCTGTAAACTTTAATTTCAATTTCAATTCGGTAGGCTGCAGATAAAGTAAACTACAATAGTGCAAAATGCCAAAGTGAACAACAACAACAACAAAATAGTAAAAAAAATTACAATTTCCCTGCGAAGAAGGACGAAAAATATTCCTATTTTATTCTGAAATGTAGCTATTCCAGTTAAATATTAAAACTATACTAAAACTAAACTCCATTGCGCCACAGCCCGAGCCCTGCATCTTCCACCTCTGCTAATACACACATCGTGGGTGATGTGAGTGCTGGAGGGTGGGACGTGGTCGGGTGTCCCGCAACCTGGAGCCAATTGGCCACCCAGGAACCTCAAGACGCTGAGTGCACCCCGGACCTCGGCAGTAGAAAATTCTCACGCCGGTACCGAGAGTCAAAACCCGGACTCGTGCTTGCTAAACAGCCGCGCTAAAGAGATGAGAGACAATTAAATATACCAAGTAAAATTATATCAGGTTAGTCACCTGCCTTATTTATGAATTACTATTCTGTTTTCTCGATTATTAAGGCAGGTGAAATCTATAAAAACAAAAAAAAAAAAAAAAAAAAAAAAAATAGAGAAGAAAGAAGAAGGGAAAAAATTTACAAAAATCTGATTTGCAGAAAAGGTTTTGTTGCATATTACCTTATAGGTACAATGGGAATTTGGAATACCAAGGCTTTAAGCGACTATCAAATCTTCTAAGAGTCGTTAGCTATGTGATAGTTTTGAAATACCAGTCTCTTTGCTTAGCCAGGAGAAACAATAACGAATAAGGAGTTTCCATTTGAGAAAGGTATAATTATTTTAAATGGAAATTAATAACAACGAATATCTCAGCAATTGTTAACACACAAACAATATCTGTATATGAAGCTACAATACAAAAGTTGTTTTCTTTAGAGAGTCTCTAAACGTGCATATCCGGTGAAACCTCGTATCGAAATTTTGGATAGAGTGCAATAGTTCCCCTATTTACTATACGTAGAAAAGGAAGTGAAAATGGGCATTTTATATTCTTGTGTATTTTTATTTCTTAGAGTTTAAATTTTTTCAGAATTCAAACTATAAGTTTTTGAAAGCTGATCCTAAACATCCCAATTTCATAGTTTAAAAGCATATTTAAAGAGGTATTTTATATAGACATGCTTATATGTGGTTTTTACAGCATTTTTGGTACATAACATACCTTTTTTTTTAATACAGTTTTTATAAAGTTTCCTTAAAATGCTGTTCAAAAAATTAATGAATTTAAATTTTAATAGGATATGTGCCTGCTTCTTTATGTTTCAGATAGTCTATTCTGATATAAAATATGTATGGGAGAACATAATTGGTTTTGTGTAATTATGTTTTTGATGCATTAAGGGCCACTGGGAGTGAAATTTTGACAGCTTTTGACTTCACTTTAACCTATGATACTCCCATATTTCGCTTCTACTTACAAGGAAGCAAGTAATAAGACTATTTCGGCTAATTTTTTCTCGATTAGCATGAAGTAAATAGAAGAATAAGTTTATTAACAATAATTTTTTACACAGAAGTAGAAAAAGTCATGAGAATGGAACACATCAGATATTTTCTTTCTTTTCTTCTGCAAAAGCAGTGGCCATGAGATTGATTTTTGTATTATTTTTCTCTCATTAATATCCCGCCTATAATTGCAATGGTCATGTCGACGGCCTTTTTACCTTTGAAACATGCCTATCGTTAGTGCTGTTAACTTGTGCATATTAGTCATATTTTATTTCTTTAATTTGTATACACACATATTCGCACTACCGTTCCTACTTCAAGACTGTGGGGAGGACGAGAATAATCTTGGCTAGAGAAAAACACCCGAATCGAACTCGGAACTTCTTGCTCAGCAGGCAGCTGCTCTACCAACGAGGATGATTTACTACCCCCGAAACAATGTAGGTAACTCGAACTTTCAAACTGCAATAATGTTTATAGTGAATTGCATTTGTTTCGTAAGTCCGATGTAGTTATAAATCACATTTTTAAAACTATTTACATATATGTGCCTATTCTAAAAATTACTATCTAAAAAACATGAATATGTCATATTTAATAAACTTATTTAGCAGTTAATTCAAAATCTTCTCGGGCTTCTAGCCCGAGAAGATTTTGAATTAACACGTCGCCAGGAAAGCTTCAGTTCTTATTTTATTTAGCAGTGTTAAATAAATATGTATAATGCTATCTACATATATACCTACAAAGATAGATACAGATAGATAAATACACTTGACACTAAGGTACATTTGGCACAGGGTGAAAATTAACCATTATCCATTTATACTTTCTCTACATTGGTACGTAGGTAGAGAAGGTATTGCACTCCATTAAAAAACTCGATACCGAGATTTCACTAGGAGTACACGTTTTAGGATCCCCTGTATCCAAAAAAGAAAATAACTATTTTTAGAAAAAGCTCCGTGTGTCAGTGGTCTCTTTGAACACGATAACTCAAAAAGGAAGTCTATAAAATATGAAATTTGCTATTTAAGTCTTGCAGTGAAGATTTTGAGGAAAATGCCCCTATGCTAAGCTACCCTTCAAAGGGAAAAATTTTCGAAAATGTTATTTTCTCAAAAATTCTGTAACGATTTTGATGAAAATACTGTATATTAAAGATATTTTCATAAAAAATAAAATGTATATTTTTAATTTTCTAGGAGTAGCCTCTGAAGAGCTCTTTATTCTGGCTGAATTTTACTAAATTTTATATAACTGGTAAACCGTAAGCGATACACAAAAACTAATTCCACAAAATATGAAAATCTCGTTAAAATACATAATTTATATTATATGCTTTTTTTTCGTAGAGTTGACCATTTTTGAGAATTTCCTTATTGTTGGTATCATTTTAAACTACTTAAACTTTATTTATAAGTATGGTACCTAATTATCAACTCTGGCAATGCAAAGAAACCGATTTAAAAGATTTGACTATCATTTTAGTCTAGTGTATTCGCTAATCTTTCACTTATAAGGAAGCCAGTAATGAGAACAGTTCTGCTAATCTAGGCTATAACTAAAGACTGGAAATTTAGGTAGGTATTAAAAAGTAATGTTTTCGGTACTTAAAATTGACTCATAGCTGTTGCATTTAACTCCATAAAATGAAAATCTGATGTGTTCCATTCACATGACTTTCTGTACATCTCTGTAATAAATTATTATTAAACAGCTTATGCTTCTATCTACTTCATTCTATTCGAGATAAATATTAGCAGAAATGCTTTCTTGTAAGCAGAAAGGAAATGAGGGAATACACTAGGCTAAAAAGACATTAAAAATTGGTTATCATGTAAATGAAATCTGTCTCTATGCATTGCCTGGAGTTCACAAATCCCCGTATGTGAAAAGTTTTAAGTATTTTAAACCTCAAACAAATAACAAGCAATATATAAAAAATGGTCTGCATATGACATAAATTGTGTGTTTTAACGAGGTCTACATTTTATTTGTAGCGAGTTTTTGTCTATCTCTTACGGTTTACTAGTTATCTATGCAAAAACCAGCAAAACTCATCCAGAATAAAGAGGTCTTCAGAGACTATTCCCAGAAAATTCAATATATATACCTACGTTTTATTTGCTGTGTAAATGTCTTTAATATAGTGTATTTGAACCAAAATCGTTAGAGCCATTTTTGAGTAAATCAAAATTTACGAAAAATTTTCTCTGTAAAGGGTAGTTTGGGGTGGGGGGATTTTCCTCAAAACCTTCGTGTCGCATCCTTGGAAGATACTAAAGTTATATGCCAAGTTTGGTATTTTACCGGTTTTTCGGGTTTGGGTTATCGTGTTCATAGACACGCGGGCGCACACACGGACCGTTTTCTTAAATGCTTTTTTTGTATACAGGGGACCATAAAACGCCTATTTGGGATGAAATATCGGAATCGAATTTTTGGGTGGAATTCAACACCTTCTCTATATACACTACAGCAGGTACGTGTAGAGAAAGTAAAAATAGACAGATGTTAAAAACAAAAACACTAAAACGCTACTGTAAATATCTTAACTCGATTTCATGTGCAAAGTTAGTAATAGTAATAGTAATAATAATAATAATAATAATAATAATAACAATAATAATAATCATCATCATAAGTAGGAGAATAAGAAAGAATGAAAGAAGGAAAGAAAGAAAGAAGGAAGAAAAGAAAGAAAAAGCCGCAGAAATTGACTCAGATACTAACAATTAAATAATGCCGTATTGGCTTCACAATAAAAATAATAAGCAGTTTCTCGCAATGATTCATGAAAAATGATGGCGTTTGTCACCAAGTATTAATTTGTGTACTAAGATTCGTTAGTAAAACGGCTAGAGCATAATCTCGTAGTGGATAGTAGTCTTTAAGCTTGTCTGCCGTGTTTAACAGTTTAAGAATCATAGTAGATCTTTATAATTCAATCAACTTTCTATGAATTGTGTAAAATAACTAATAAAACAGAAATGTAAATGTAATACCTACAGGAAAGATAAACTGAAATACGAACGCAACAGAGAAAATAATAGATTGAAATGGGAAGTCAAAATAGACATTTTAGGCATTATCAGACTTCTTTATTTAGACGTATAAACACTCATAAGACATAACAAAAACACAATTTGAAGCTAATCTATGTTAAGGAAAAGACTAAACCCAGCTAATTATTACTTATAGGAATTTATAATTTTATTAACTGTTTATTATTGTTATTATGATCTATTATTATTATCTATTATTATTGTTATTATTTATCATGTTTTCCCCTTCTTACACGTGCAATTTATGCTCAATTTTGCTTTAAAATAATCCTAGAATTACCTACAAAAATTGTAAAGCAGCAAAATATCATCTCTAGGATATTATCTATAGTCACTAGAACGTCCATTCATCTTCGTAAACTCACATGTTTTCGTATCGATCGAAATTTTTTCAAAGATTACCATTGCCCCCCCCCCCAAAAAAGAGTTTTTAGCATCAAAATACAGATATACAATAATGTGCTACTAAAATATTTAGCGAAATAATTAATTATATTAAATACTGGAGAAATTCCACTGAAATACAAAAATTAAATTTACATTTAATGTCCAAAAAAGTTTCAAAACATTTTCAGAATTAGATTAGAAATTTCACAAATGGGTATATCTAAGCCACAATATACCTGCTTTCTCTAAAGCCAAAATAAAATGAACAAAGACAGTGTAATTTTTCTTGTTGAAACTCATTTTACTCGGGAAATTTTTGTCACCGGGTAAACAGACGGTTAGATTCTGCGGATTTGTTATCACCTGACATCGACCAACAAAGGGCGTCGAACTGCACAAAACAGACAAACAAAGTCGTTTGAGGTTTCGTGTTTGAGACTAAAACTATTTATTAACCGTGGATGACATGCACCTTTTATAAGATTGGAAACTGATGTGTGTAGACTCAATTAGCAATAGATAGATGGCAGCAGTGGTCAGGGAAGTACATTGCGTGCAGACATGTATGGAGGGGGTGTAGAGTCTCATATCTTACCGGAAGTGTGTCACAGTTGGCCACGCGAAGGGTTAGAGGCGTGGCGACACTGACACGTGTCAATCACTCGACTCCGCCTATTTAAGATAACTCCACCCATATGCGCATAGACCGACCAACCACAGTCTGAAACATTTACATGTCATGTACATACGTGTCATATACACTTACGTCGCCATGACTGCTTTTTTGGGGGGAGGTATTCATTCATACTGGGGCAGGTCCGGGTGGGGTGTCTGCTCATAAACATTGTGGTCGTAGTTCGTTTCCTGAACTCAATGTGATTGAGGACACTCATTCTGAGTAATCTCTCAAAACAATAGACAGATGAGTGTTCTAAACACAGGCAAAATGATAAGAAGTTACCACTATTGGAATAAAGCTTGTCAGGAAATAAGATGTATAGGCACAATTTCAATTGGTTTAGAAAATACTTCTAATACTCATAATTTTGGCAAACTTGCATACTATTTCATTACCTTTAATTTAATTTGTTACGATATGTTGTAGGTTTATTATTTTCTTTAGTAACTTTAACGTGAGTTATTCTGGACGTAAGCAAGATTTTGATTGATGTTTGCTGGCCATATAATAATGAGCTCTGAAAATCTAATTGTTAGTTCATTCTGTTCTTGTTACAACGAATGAGTGCACCAGCTGGATGTAAGCCATTTCCTTAACAACCAATGACATGAAATCTTAAATTGAAAAATATCCTTTAGAAGTAGTACCTAGTAGGTATTAGCAACAGTAGTTGTGTTGTACTATGGTAATTGTAGATAGTAGTAGTAGTAGTAGTAGTAGTAGTAGTAGTAGTAGTATTATATCACTATGTAATAAGAGAAGCTGTGTTTAGTGATACCATAAACTACTAGAATAGGCAAGCAAACAAGATATGTAATTGAAACAGTGTGTAATTTAATTCTGTATCTTTGAGTGCTGAGAAATATATATTTATATTCATGTAATACTTAAGAACAGCAGTAATAGTCTAGTAATAGTAATAGCAGGCCGCGCCGTAGCCGAGTGGTCAGACCGCTAGCCTCTCACCTAGACGGCCGGGGTTCGATCCCAAGCGACCGCATGTGAGATTTGTGGTGGACAAAGCGGCGCTGGGGCGGGTACTCCGGTTTCCCCCGCCATCGCATTCCACCGGTACTCCATCATCATTTATGTATCATCAGTGTCACCGCCTGCGGTGCCATTAACAGTCAAAGCGGGCGTTAAACACTACCAAATAGCAGTAGTAAGTGTTTTTCTTTATTATTACTGTTTTCTTACTTTTACAACACACACATAAACACAAACATATAACACCCATGCCCAAGGCGGGACTCGAACCCACGATCCCCAGCGCTACGAAGCACCAAAGCGGGACGCCTTGGCGAGCGCGGCCATGGGGACCGGCTCTTTGAGATGTAGTAGAATACAGTAGTAGAACTAGTAGTAAACTATGAGTACTATTAATAGTAGTACCCACAGTAGTGGTGGTCTTAATAACAACAG
Organism: Hymenopus coronatus; assembly: GCA_030762935.1. Classification (NCBI taxonomy): domain Eukaryota; kingdom Metazoa; phylum Arthropoda; class Insecta; order Mantodea; family Hymenopodidae; genus Hymenopus; species Hymenopus coronatus. The sequence goes on from CM060890.1 coordinate 110,987,873, forward strand.
TCCCTAGCAGCTCCTACGCCTGTATCTATATTAGATCATTCTTCTATTCTTTAAGTTTATCTATTAGTACTCTAAATCTATGATTGGTACCACACATTTCTGAACATTGTCCATAGAATACTCAAGGTCGATTTAATCCAAAAGTTGCTGTTTTACATTTATTTAACTGAATTTAGAGTTTAAGTAAAATTATTCATTTAATAATAATAATAATAATAATAATAATAATAATATATTTATTCATTTAATAATAATGTATTATTATTATTATTATTATTATTATTATTATTCATTTAATAACTTCATTAGCTAAAGTAGATTTAACCACCAATAGTAGCAGTAGTTTAATAGCATTCATAGTAATATAGTAGTAGCAGGAGCAGTAGTGCTATTCTAGTAATAGCTATACGTTACAATAGTGGTAGTCGTAGTTTAGAAGAGTACCCGACCTGACGTATAGATAACGGTTGTTGTTTCAAACAGCAATGGTAAAAAGTACCAACCTTAGAAAACTTAAGTTTGAAGTTAGACGATTTTACATTGTTTAGCATTTGTTTGGCAGCCATTATTAGTGAATGCTCTCAGCAAATGTGTAAACATGCATAAAACTGGTCATTGTAATGTGATGTTATACCTTCATTTGAAAGGTCTTATCCAACTAATATTAAAGATGAGCTAGATTCTACTTTGGGATGAGCTCCTTCGTTTACAACACTGGAATATTGGGTGGCGGAGTTTAAGAAAGGCCGTACGAGCTGCCAAGACGAACATCGCAGTGGTCGAAAAAACTGAGGTTACCAATCCAGAAATTGTAAAGAAAATCCACAAAAACGTCGACTGAAAGCTAGCAGATATTGCAGGCATTTCAAAAAGTTCTGTACATCGCATACTGACTGAAAATTTGGATATGAGAAAGCTGTGTGCAAGGTGGGTGCCGCGTTTGCTCACAATAGAGCAAAAACAGCGTCGTGAGGGTGTTTCAATCGAGTGTTTGGCAATGTTTACCTGCAAAAAGCTGAGTTTTTGCGTCGATTCATAGCAATGGATGAAATCTGGGTCCATCACTTCACACTTGAGACGAAGGAACAATCAAAAGGGGAAGGGGAAAATCGACTCCAAAGAAGACGAAGACAGTTCCATATGCAAGGTCATGGTGTCAGTTTTCTGGGACGCAGGCGGGATAATTTGCATTGAACATCTCAAAAAATAAAAAATAATCAATGCTGAATATTATGCGAACTTGTTAGAGCATTTGAGTGTTGAAATCGAGCAAAACTGGCGGTATTTAGCGAAAAAGATGTTTTGTTTCATCAAGACAATGTTCCAGTTCGAAGTTAACCCTTCACTATTCTAAGCGGAGAGTGTTTCTGCGGAGAGTTGACCACTCTTCATGACAGCACGAAAAACCGCCCTCTACATGTAGGCGTGTGAGCTGGACGTACCTTTTGGTGCTGGGCTGCGCAGAGACGACTGGTCCTCTCTCCGACGTTGCAGTGCTGAAGTCGATTCTCGACGCTTCTCGGCTATTTATGGACTCAGCGACGAGCAATTGAGAGCTATTTATATCTAGCTCAGGTATTGAGCGGCGATGTACTCAAGGGGATAGAACGGGAAATTAACTTAAAATAAGCGTCGACACTTTTCGTTCAGTCAAAGGTTTATTTCCCTTCACAAAAGTTCCCAAGAAAGTTCCTGGCGCGATTGTATTTCGGTAATTTCCCTCGAACAAGGGCGTAATGCGCACACAGGTAACTGAAATTTACGTGCCGACAAGTGCAACTGTTACGTGCAGAATAATTGTAGACACTTTAACTTTCTACCGCGGCTTCCTTGTTTCCGGCGTCGCAGGTTCCGCGTGACATTAGATTTCAACTGCCTGAATCACAATACTAACTTTGCTATTTTGCGCGGAGTCTTGTTTTGGGCGTCACAGGTTCCGCGTATAGTTACATTCCAACTGCCTGTAAATTAAGGCGAATACTCTACAATTATAGCAAATTCTACTCACGCGCAAAGCTCTCAATTTGTAATATCATTGGACCATTTTGGCGCCGAAACTCGCTTGGGGTGCGCTTCTTCCGGACGTGATTAATTCTAATTGGTCAATGCGTCTTTCACTTGATTCTTGACCTAAATGTCCTCGTGGTTCCCCTGTTTATATATCACCTCTACTTTCTCTTTCGGAGACGTGACTACATAATAGCGTCTTTCCCCTCTTGCAATATACAAAGAAATAGCGTAAACAACTGAATTCGTTGCTTGAGAACTCTCGGGTTGAAGTTAGAAACGCTTACCAGGAACAATCTCTCTGAACATCCAATATACAATAAATACATGATATCTTACTTAGTAATTAACTTAAACAATTTAATCAATTAAAATATATGCTATGCGCTTATTCATCTGGGCGACAATCCATCTCATGCACAAGCCTAAAATCTTCCGATGCTACACAAGAAATGTTAGTACTGGGTTCTATGATTACCGTCTTAGCTGCCAAATCATAGGTACGTTTCCGACAAGCCAACTTGACTATGCACATTCGAAATTAACAGCGGAAGCGTGTAAAATGAGGAGGGCGTTCTGGATATGCTGCACGATAGGATAGTCGTAGTAAAGCTGACGAAGGTCCCGAAGTAAACTAAGGGAATCACTTATAAGGCAATCACCCAAATTTTGATTCCGAACATGCAGAATAGCTCGGTATATAGCGTAAGGTTCTGCACATAATGGCGGTGATGATGATGTGGTGATAACTATGTTTCAATTCTTGGTAGGTAGAAGCTAAATGAGAAGAACAGCAGTTGAAAAGAGGTCTAAGAGGCGGTCAGCACCGAAAGCCAACTAAAACAAACAGGCCGACTAACGGTATAAATACATTTATATACCCAGAGAAGGTTTAAAAATGGAAACAAAACAAAAAAATTATTCATGGTTGCAAGCAAATGAATTACTCCTGTACTCCCAGCCTCTTCAACTCACTAAATAATCCTTTAACCCTTTAGTCCCAAGTAGTCATTCTTATTTACTCCCCTATGTCTCTTTATGTTCTAATTCATTTCATTTTCATTTCTTCTTTTCTTATCAGAATTCTTAAAGATACTATTTTTCTGTCCATACTTTTCCACAGTGTTTCCCTCCAATTTCTGAGTTTCTTTACATTCTCTCAAGTAGTGTTCAGTGTTCCGCCACAGTTCACACATTCCTTTCCTATAGCCGCTCAACCCTCCTAAATATATTGAATCTGTTCTCATCCTTGCTAATTCTTTCTTTTCCCCCCTATTACATCAGTCTAAATACAGTTTTCTTTCCCATTCTCTTTTTATGTTTTTATAAGACCTTACTTTTTTCCCCTTGTAACTTCACCATATCTCTTGCCTTTTATGTCTTCCATTCTGCTTCTTACTAACTTCTAGAATCCATTTGCATTTCTTTCTCCTGGAATTCATGTGCCTCCCATTCCTATTTTTAATTTATCTATTTCGTACATACTACATAGGCAGAGAAGATATCGTATTCTACCCAGAATTTCGATACCGAGATTATATCGAAAATACGTGTTTTATGTAGGACAACCTGTGCAAAAAACAAAGAAAAATATTTAGAAAAAGATCCATGTTCGTGTGTGTCCGTGTGTTTATGAACACGGTAACTCAAAATCCCCCACTTTCATGGTAAAAATTTAGAAAAAAAAATATTTTCTAAAAAATGGCTCTAACAACTTTTATTAAAATACAGTATGTTAAAGATAATTACATGAACAATAAAATTATTTTAAAATTGAAACCAACAATAAGGAATATCTCGGAAATGTACAAGTATACGAATATATATATATATGATAAATTGTGTGGTTCTATAGGATCTAAAATTTTTAGTAATAGTTTTTGTCTATCCCTTACTATTTACGGTTATGTAAAAATCATTAAGAATGTAGAGGTCTTCAGAGGCATTCCCAGAAAATTCAAGTTATACATTTTATTGTCATGTAAACAATAATGGTAATAATGGTGGTGTAATCGTTATCTTGCTAACTTCATATACCCAAGGTCAAACCAGGCGGAGGACGATGGATTTTTTCGGGCGTAAAAATCCTTAGCATGGCTTCCTTCGGAAGGGAAGTAAAGCCTTTGGCCCCGTGTCGTAGATTTACGGAACCTAAAAGAACCTCAAGTCTGATAGAGAGGCCTCTGAGCAAAATTAAGTGGACTTTCACGCCCAGTATAGAATGGGACGCCGAGAACCGCAGTAGTTAAAGAGCGTCCATAAATAAAAATGCCATTTCATTTCATCTCAGTTAAACATCTTTAATGCTCGGTATTTGAAGTAAAATCGTTAGAGCCAATTTTGAGACACTCAGAATTTTCAAATTCTTTTCTATGTACAGCGTAGTTTACGGTGGGGAGGATTTTCCTCAAAATCTTAGACTCGCATCCTTGGAAGCTACTAAATTTAAATTCCAAATTCCGACTTTTCGTTTTTGTGTTCACACACATGCGCGCGAGTGCCCCGTGGACCTTTTCTTAATGTTGTTGTTATTATTATTATTATTATTATTATTATTATTATTATTATTAGATCATCATAAAGGGGACCCTAAAATATGTATTTCCAGTGGAATGCAGTACCTTCTCTACCTTATACTATGTACAAAGTAGAGAAAGTAAAAAAGAAAGAGCAAAAGGAAAGAAGAAACAAAAAGTGTACAGGCTCAGAGCTAATACTATTATTTATGTCCATAATTGCCTACTCTGTCTCTCTCTCTCTGTCTCTCTCTCTCTCTCTCTCTCTCTCTCTCTCTCTCTCTCTCTCACTCACTCAATTCGTGTTCACTGTATTCAATTAATCATAATAAAGCATTACTATAATTGTTAACGGGAAAATGTTTTTATTAACGTGTACGTTACTTTTGATTATAAGTATCGCTAAATTTTTCATCTCCGTTTATAAAGGAGGCTAGTTTTGATCAAAAAAGATTATAGACGAGATGAACTACATGAGAAACAGCTAAAGCTAAAAGGAATACTTTGTTGGGATTCAATAGATACATCAGTAAGCTTGGTTAGGATTCAGTACATCAGTATGATCAAATATTAGATTTTACCTATCACACTTGCCTCGTTCAACAGATATAATCATTGTGTTATGATTATTGTGCAGTGTGCTGAATACTGTGTGAAGCTGTATAAGCCACAATGGAAAACGACGCAGGAAAATGTTCGGTCGTAGAAAATACTCTGCAAGCAGCAGAATAATTCATGCATCAATCATGCAGATCCTACAAACGGACGCGTGTATTTCATTTGTGGTGTTATCAGGAGAATGGGTGAATGTGATGGCTGCATCAATAGGTTGGCAAAGAAGGATGAAATTCTGGCAAAGAGTTTTAATGGAACACCTCCGTTTGTTTCTGTCTTATTTTTACTTAATAAAAAAACGCCATTGTGAGTACTTGTGCATTAGTCTTTACACCAATTACATTTTAAGACTTAATTTAGCAGCACAATCTAAATTTGTTACTCATTTTCCGAAAGCTTGGTCAAGCGAAAGTTTCTTCGCTCACATAATAAAAACCCATACAAGAAAATGTATGTTCAAGCTTCAGAAGTTTCGCTGTGCATCAGAAGAGGGAAGTTTGTAGGATACAGCAGCAATTTAGTGATTTAGTAGACTGACATGGCGTCATTGTGTCAGCTGGGAGTGTTAAGGGTTGATAGGGTGTATTAGAGTCACATTAACTGTCTTCAGCATCACGCCCATGTACACAAACCCACACAGGGAAAGAGGAAGGGAAGTTGAACAGGAAATGTCAGATTGTCGACATCACAATGCAACAAGGTCCATAAAATGGATCACCTCTCTTGAGAAAATCTCATCAAACAGTAAATGACTTGCAGATTTCCTTTTACTAATCTGGATAGCATTTCGCATTCTACTGAGTAATTTCACAATGCCCATGTGTAAACTACGAGTGGGAAAGTTTATTAAAAACTTCAAAGACGAGGGGATTATTGGAATATGATAGCTTAAATATGCGCTCAGTGTGCAAAGCCGAAAATCTGTTGCTTGAGTCCCGTTCGAGGCTTTTAAGTTTTCAGATCTCATACCAAGTCCCATACATATGCTTTTACCAACCACTAAGGAGCCAATAGAGTAGGACAACAGAGACAAAAAGTATAATATTTCCATAAGAATTTTTAATTCCTTTCCTAGAATCCATAGTAATACTTTTTATTAGGTAGTTGATTCTTCTGAATTATATCCACAGAAAGATTAAATTCTATGGCTCAATTTTTAAAGTGTACCAACTCTTATTTCTGTCGCAGAAGCACCCAAAAGATATGGCGCATCCTCCCTCCTCCAGAAAGAAAATTATCTCAGTTTTTTTTAAGGCTCAATTACATCTATTATTCCCTTTTCATGCTGCTGAAGATTTTCACAGGGAGGCTGTCCTACGAAATACTACAGTAACTGCTGTGACACCGATACAAAATAAAAGCTGAACAATTAATTGGAAAGTTAAAATCAATTAAAATATAATAATTACAGCAGAAATTACGAATAAAAATATTTGGCTAGTGGTATATTTTAGTATTATTTAGCCATATGCCATATGTACTTATATACAAAATACTTAAAACATGAAATAATCACATAAAACAATTGGTAAGAAAACTTGAAAAAGCATAATAATAAGATAAGAGTCAAATTCTGATAACAATAATACAATAAATAAGTTAAAGTTATTAAAGTTAAATAAGTTAATAATAAATTAGTTAAAGTTAAACTATAAGAGATAAACAAAATTTTACTGCACAAAAAATGTATACAAGCACACAATTTATGTCATATTCATTTTTTATTTTTATTTATTTTTATTTTATCTATTTGGATTTAGCAATTTCAGAGCTATTCGATTTTTATTACTTTCAATTAAAAAACTAACTTTTCTTCAACGGGAAGTGGAGATTCGTTTTATATCTCTTTTGTTTTACTCCTAACCATGCAAAAAGAACCTAATTTCAAATATATTATATAACGATAGCTTTCAAAGGATTTGACTGTTACTTTCGCCTAGTGTATTCCTTTATTTCCCTTCTACTTATGCAAGTAATTCTGCTAATGTTTATCTTGATTAGTATGGTGTAGCTAAAAGAATGATCTTTTGTAAGAATAGTTTGCAAAACAGGTAGAGAAAGACAAGTGAATGGAAAGCATCAGAATTTTTATTTACAGCGTATTTATATTATACTTAAAGGGTAATTAAAAGCGTAATAAATATGTTTACAAATACCATTTGATTTATTTCAATATTTTTGCATTTCCCAAATTTTAATTCCTTCCAAAAATGTTCTTAATGGTGCAACTTGCGCCATGATTTACCCCAGTGGCGTCCCTGACGCACTTATATTCTCAGATGAACACTAGTAGATGTAAATCAAAGTTTGTTTCCCAAAATTGCTAGCTGTCGCCTCTCCACTCTATATGTCCCTCAATTCTTGTTTCCTCGAATTACTAATAATGAAATCCACTGGTAAATATAATGTCCACATTTTAGTCTTTAACAACAGAACCATTAACTGCTATCGATTTTTATTGCTGCACTTTTATACAAAAAATCTAATGTGTTCCATTCTCATGACTTTCCCTATATCTCTGTATCAAATTATTGTTAATAAGCTTATTCTTTTATTTATTTCATGCTAATCGAGAAAAATTAGCAGAAATAGTCTTATTTCTTGCTTTATTGTAAGGAGAAGCGAAATAAGGGAGTACCATAGGTTAAAGTGAAAGCCAAAAGCTGGTTGGTTGCCTTGTGTGAAGTTCGTTTGTTTGTATGGATACGAGTTGGTAAACTCCTGTATGAGAAAAGTAAAAGTTTTTCAAAGCTGAAACCAAATGATCAACTCCACGAAAAAAATATATATAACATAAATTGTGTGTTTTAACGTGCTCTGCATTTTTGTGTGTTAAGTTTTTGTCCATCTCCTATGGTTTAGTAGTTATGCAAAATTCATCCAGAATAAAGTAGTCTTCAGAGGCTATTCTCAGGAAATTCAAGATATACATATTATTTGTCAAGTATATGTCTTTAATATGACATTTTTATCAAAATCGTTAGAGCCATTTTTTAGAAAATCAAAATTTTGGAAAACTTTTCCATGTGAAGGGTAGTTGGGGGTGGGGGGATTTTCTTGAAAATCTTCGTGTCGCATCCTTGGAAGATACTGAACTTAAATACCAAGTTTGATATTTACGGTCTTTTCGTTTTTGAACGATGCTGCCCACAGACACACAGACATACACACATACACACAGTCACACACACGGATATTTTCTAAAAATGCTTTTTTTTGGATTCAGGAGGTCTCAAAACATGAATTTCCAGTGAAATCTCGGTATCGAATTTTTGAGTGCATTACAATGCCTTCTCTATACACTATGTACATAGCACGTATAGAGAAAGTAAAAATTATATCAACCTAGGAAACAATTTAAGAGATAATTAAAATAATGTGTATTTTACAATCGCTTATATTATTTGAATTATTATGCATTTCTAAAGTATACGAAAGTGATTTAACTTCGCATTGTCAGAAGATTTTTGCAACATTTATATTAATGGCTATTATTAATTATTACTATTAAAGTATTACTATTATTAATAATAATTATTATTAATAATAATTATTATTAATAATAATAATAATAATAATAATAATAATAAAGTATTACTTAGCGTCCCACTCTATAAGAATTGGGCGTGAAAGTCCGCTTAATTTTGTGCAGAGGCATCTATCAAGTTTGAGGTACTTTTTGGCGCCGTAAATCTACGACACGGGACCAACAGCTTTACTTCCCTTTCGAAAGAAGCCATGCTCACGATTTTTACGCCCGAAAAAAAATCCATCGCCCTCCGGTGGGTTTGAATCCACAACCTTGGGGATAAGAGGCATGGTAACCACTACACCACGGAGGGTGACTAATTGTAGGTAGGTACAATGAGGTAGAGGACATCGAAGTAATTAATTTCATGTTTTAAAGCAGGTCGCTTCAAGCTAGCATTTTCAAACTCCTTTCTTAACAAACCGACAAACAAGACAGAACTTGAACATTTAATACCGAAAGTATTGAAAAGCTCAAACGCACAAGAAAGGATACGTGAAATGGCCAAAAGGTTATTTTAAAGGTTTTATTTTTCTTCTTTCTTTTCTTTTCTTTTTTCTCTTGGTATTAATCTTTAATGGTTTACCAACTAAAACAGTTAACCAACTACAACATTATTCAAACTTACACCCGAATTAATAAGGCTTTACAGGTATTCCCATAAAATACAATATATAAACGCAATCACTTAAATTTCTGAAATTTAATAAAATAATTATTATGAATAATAAATAATTATGTAAAATAATTAAATAAAACCATTTAATACAAATCGTTAGTTATTTTAAGCAACACAAAAAGTCTAAAATTGTTCAATGTAAAAGGCAGTTTGAGTCGAGGAATTTTCATTAAATTCTTTATATCGCATCTGTGGAAGATATCTACTGAACCAAAATAGCAAATTTGGTATTCATGAGACATTCTGTTTTTGAATTACGCTGTTCACAACATGTAGTTCCTTTGAAATCTCGACATTCGACAATTTGCGAAATAGATGCTCCCTCTTCTAAGCTACGTGTAGAGAAAGTAAAAATGTGTGCGCCTAATAACGCCAAAACTTGTGTAATAAGACTCACCAAAATGTGACCAAGCCGCAGTTGTCTTCAACTGTAACATTTCAGAAAATACTTTTAAGTCTTCCAAATGCAACTTTACTATCAACCCGTTTTACATACTATGTATAGTGTATAGTGAAGGTATTGCATTCCACCCAAAAGTTCGATACCGAGTTTTCGCCGGAAATAAATGTTTTGAGAGCCCCTGTATACATAAAAGGCATTTTTAGAAAAAGGTCAGTGTGTGTGTGTGTGTGCACGCGCGCGCGCCTGTGGACAGCATAGATAAAAAACAAAAAGTCCGTTAAATACCAGACTCTCAAAGGTGCGACACGATTTTCAAGAAAATCGAAAATGTGTATTTTCTCATAAATGGCTCTAACATTTTGATTATTAAAATATTTACATGACAAGTAACATTTATATATTGAATTTTCTGGCAACAGCCTCTGAAAACATCTTTATTCTGTATGAATGTTGCTGAATTTTGCATAACTGGTAAACAAACTTACTACACAAACAATGTAGATCTCATTAAAACACATAATTTATGTCATACCTACACTTTTTTTAGTGATGCTGACCATTTCTGAGATATTCCTTATTATTTGGTTTCACCTTTAAAACACTTTCCTAATCACGCAAAGAGAACCGAATTTCAAAAGTTTCATATAGCAGTAGCATTTAAAAGATTTGACTATCGCTTTAGCCTAGTACACTTCCTTATTTCCCTTCTACCTACTACGGCACAAATGGGCTGTAGTATGGGCTAAACCTACCAGTTAATTCCCAATTTGCAACCACGCAAATGTCTCCTCTTATAGGATAAACTATTATGTTCAGGATACAGCTGTGTCTAAAACATGTACCAGTTATTGGTGACGATAACAGCTAAAACATACCTGCTGACAACATCAAATATCCAGATAGATTTTATTTAATTTTAAACAGAAAATGAGAATAATCACAATGTAACATAAAAAGTGAAACATGACAGTCAGATATTGCAACTGAGACTGCAGGTGTGTGTGGATTCTTCACATCTGTATCCTGCTGACTGTCATTACAACGGTTATTCGACTGTATCTGGTTTATCATTCCCTCATTAGGGTCTTTTTCAGAAGTTATAGCGAGCAAAACCGGTAGCAGATCAACAACTGTAAATTTAACAACTGACATCTAAATAACCTCATTATTTAACCCAACTTACCTCTGTATCGATCCGCAAAATATTTTATTTAAGGACTCAGAAGAAGCAATTAGATAGAAGAATTTTGCATCGAAAATACAGTGATAGCTAAAGTGGAAATACTTTAAAGGTTGTCTCGAATGAGGCCTCTCATAGCGCAGCACAATAAAATGTGTTTGATTTATTTATTGTTTGATGTTACACGGGCGATCAGATATACACGAGACTTAACTTTCTTTTTTATAAAGTAGATATAGGTAAACATTCAAAACAAATAGGTACCTTTATTTCTTGCAAAATTATTAGCTACAGAAATGCATTTACTTGGCGATTGAGGAGTTTTGCCATCCTACTTTTACAGAAAATAGATGGCCATACCTACTGCAGTAATTTGCATACAAACTGCTCCACCGTCGCATCATCCTCAAAACACCGACTGGTGCTTCTTTCACCGACTGAAGCATAGGTCACAATAAAATAATTCTGTACTGAAAATTGAAGAGCTGTCTAATCGATATATTATCCACTCCAATTCTGCTAATCCGTGAAGGTGGTCGAACTCATCTAGATATGACTTTCCGTTGGCCCAGATTGTCATAAACGTCTACTTAGACATTATCATATCGTGGAATAAAGGTATGCTACATTCAGGTCTTGAATGCATTAAAGAAAGGTGATCACTTGAACAATGATTTAGAATAGTGTTACTAACTGAAAGATCTGTGACGACACTGAGAAGGACGGGTGAGCCAATGAGAAGGGCGAAGTTACTCTTAGAGAAGGATTTAGAGCCGTACTTCGTAAGCGTGTACGTACTTGAGCTTGTAAGACTAACTTTCACTTCGCTGTGTATTCCTTACCCACGAATCTCCGAAATGTGTCATGTCACAGCTCTGTAAGATTAACATAAGACACTAAGATAGCATGTGGAAGGTTATAAGTGAAAGAGATGAAATAAAATGGCGTTTTGTTTATGGACACTCTTTAACTTCTGTGGTTCTCAGCGTCCCATTCTATCCTGGGCGTGAAAGACCGCTTAATTTTGCTCAGAAATCTCTCTATCAGGTTTGAGGTTCTCTTAAAATAGCTCATCCCTTCAGTAAAACCAAATAACTCCACAGGCTTTAACGGTATGTTCTTCTTTGTGATCCATGGCTTATTAAAATGGAGATGAAAATACAATAGAACGAACTAGAGTTGGAACCAGGATTCCTTTAGGGAGGGAATAAAATACTTTGAAAGATACCTTACCAATGAGTAACATGAAATCAGTAATAGAAAATTCTAAAATAAACATTATATAAGTAGTTCTTTTACACAAGCCAAAACATAGGTCCAGATAGAAAGCCGGCTATGACGTTGAATTTTTCAGTTTAACCATATAAATGATCCACGAAATATCCTTTATGTGTAAAGTTTAATTTAATTTTGAAAACACTTCTAAATTATTTATTAAATAAATATGATTCTAAATGTAATATTTAAGTAGTTTGATTACACAGTTCCATTGTTAAGCCAATTGATCCTCGATGCAATAAGAGCTTAACTCTTATTCATAAGTTACTTAATTATAATTTTTTTTTTATTTAGCCTACCTTTTTGTTTTCTTTGTTTTCCAGTTAGTGGAAAATATTTTGAAACATAATAGGCCACTATGATAAATTCACAGATTAATTTATACGGATAAATTACTTTCTTAAACATTTGGTTTAAGTAAGCTTAATAGAAATAAAATTTTTTATTTTGAATTTATCAAAGCTAAACGATTTGCTTGTATTCTATGTGGTTCTAGTCCGTCCACGGACTCGCTAAAAATAGCCGGCGCACAATCAGGACACGGTGGGATATGTGGAAATAAAAACGATACGACACAGTAGGGATACCTACAGTCCATGCACAATCAGATTGATTCACTAATGTCACCTGAATACCTTCGAATGCCGATGATGTGACAATCAAGCCCTATTCAATGCAAGATCAGACAATAAAGCGATATAAACGCTCTGTCATGAAAAACTCATGTGCTTTCGTCTTTCTGAGAGACAGGTTTAAAACAAGGATCCTCCTATCTATGTGTTGTTAAAAATTTACACACATTCCACTCTGTCACATGATAGATACATTTGATTCATTCAGACATGCAAATGTAAATGTCAATTCTTTTCGAATATATTAAGATAAGTGATCATGTTAAATAAGGAAATATTTTATGTTTCACAACCACTTTTCCACAACAGCAGCCAATATGAGGCGACTAGTATACGTGAAAATTTAGAGAAAGGGACAGAGTTATATGGAACAGACTTTAGCTAATTTCAGCTTAGTAAAATAATGACATATGCCATTTAAAAGTATTAACTTAACAATCATCAGTTTAAATCTTCTTTCAAAAATTTCAAAAACGTTCTAAAAATAAAATTAACAACAAAATCATGGAACAAGCAGACAAAATCAATTATCTAAATACTTAGATGAGACTATCCTACAAGCGATGTAGATCTCTGACATAAAGTAAGTAAATATCTACAAATTGCTTATATCATAAAACGGACATCTATAAAAACATTTATTCCTTTATGAATACTGGTGATACCAGTTTTAACTTTCCGATCTGATATACGGGAAATGAAAAAAAGAATATAGAAAGACATACCTAAGATTCTTGAGATATGTTACTTTTTGTAAACTTAGAGATTACATTTTGAGGAATACGGGAAATGCTACTTTGAATTAAACAATAAAAGAATACAAAATCGACTGATTGAGTCATCTTCAACAGATTGCAGAAGAATATTAGCAAAACAAAATTTCAAAATTATCCCTAAGACGAGATGTAAGAAGACACTGGCATTGCTGCCGCAAAACAGATCTTGAGCTTAGATTATGATTATTATTATTATAATTATTATTTTTGTTGTTATGCAATGTTATAAATAGACCAAATGCCTTTCTCAGTTATGCTCGTGTTGGCCACTTAAGTTTCTCATCCAAAAATATGTCCTAATGTTAATAAGCACGGATCGTGGAAAAGAGACTCACAGCATTTTCAACCGGATTTATAACTTCTTTTGTATGAGACTTGGTAATGACGTTTTTCGTCCTTGACAGATCGTAACTGCCAAGATAGAGCATCAAAACAAAATGAGCTACATGACTCATTTATATCCGCTCAGTCCTATATTAAACTCCCTAAATTCATTGGTGTTTAATTGTGTAAATTATTCCGCAGTTATCCCACAATGTGTACTTTTGCAGTAAAATTGGGTTTAAAACTGCAAGTTTGTGCTACGAGAAATTAAGGGCACCAAGGGAGTTCATAAGTAGATATGACTTATTCTGTTAATACAATAACTGCTAAATGAATACATTTCAACTAAATAAGGATAATTATACATCTTAATATCAGATTAAATTGATTACAATTAATTTGGATATAATTTTAAAGTTAGTTTCTTTAAGAAACTTGAGTATGTTTATAAAATTTTATATTTAAAAATTATATTTTATTATAAAATAATCTGATGTGTTCCATTCACATGACTTTCTCTATATCTCTGCAACACATTATTGTTAAAAAGCTCATGCTTCTATTTACTTCATGCTAATCAGAAAAAACATGTCAGAAATAGTCTTATTACTTGCTTCCTTTTAAGTAGAAGCGAAATTAGGGAGTACCATAGGTTAAAGTGATAGTCAAAGGCTGGTTGCTATGTGACGGAAGTTCCTTTGTTTGTATGGACAGGAGTTGACAAATTCCTGTATGAGAAAATATAAGTTTTTGAAAGGTGAATTCAAAAACAATGAATAACTAAAAAAAAAAAACGATCAACTTCACAAAAAAAATGTGTATAACATAAATTGTGTGTTTTAACATGCTCTACATTTTCTATGTAGTAAGCTTTTGTCTATCTCTTGCCGTTTAGCAGCTAAGCAAAATTCGGCAAAATGTATCCAGAATAAAGATGCCTTCAGAAGCTACTCCCAGAAAATTCAAGATATACATTTTATTTGGTATGTAAATATCAGTAATATCAAAATCGTTAGAGCGTTTTTATAGAAAATCAAAAGTTTCGAAAAAAGGTCCATGAAAAGGGTAGTTTGGGGTGGGGGGATTTTCTTGAAAATCTTCGTGTCGTATCCTCGGAAGATACCAAACTTAAATACCAAGTTTGGTTTTTGACGGTCTTTTCGTTTTTGAGCTATGCTGCCCACAGACACACAGACACACACACACATACACACACAGACAGAGAAACAGACAGACAGACACACACACGAACATGTTTCTAAAAATGCTTTTTTTTTTTTTGATTCAGGGGGTCTTAAAACATATTTCCAGTGAAATCTCGGTATCGAATTTTTGGGTACAATGCAATACCTTCTCTATACACTATGTATATAGTACTATAGAGAAAGTAACAATAAGTTAATGCTCACTTAAAGTTGTGCAAAAGTGATATAAGTAACACCCTGCTTCTAGCTCAAAATGTTGCAGCTCATACTTCAAGTGCATTTTCCTCCTATGATTTTGTTTCTATGGTCTCCATTTTTTCCTTATTGGCATAAAAGATAAGTTACACTGTAGATTAAATATTTTTCAATATATTTAATTCGTAGAAAATAAACAAATTAAAGTGTGTAACATAAATATGCCAAATTTTTCATAGATATTCTCTTATTTTCACATAAAAGATGTTGACCCCGGCTTCAACAAGAATGATAAGGACCGTCCCACGTAGTCACGGACGACCAGCGCTGAGGAAGGTGCAACGTGACAGCGCCGTAAAAAGCCACGAGCTGTCGCCAGGCTCAAAGGGCCACTACCTTACCGACTAGGTGCCACTATTGTTTGAATCAGCCTTTAACAACAGAGTGTAACGGAGTCAGAGGGCACACAATAACGAGCACAAACCTCATTGTGTCCCTTCCTTGCAATTGAGTAAAACAGTTATCGATACGTAGATATCGCCGATTCTTAAACCTTCGACAACCAGAACTTTTGGGCCCAGGACATGAGACATTATAAGGGGCGACGAATACCCGGCCGCACAGTTAATGAGTTGGGTTAACGAAGAAGTCGACAGGAGAATGAAGTTGCCGGTGCCCAAGGCAGAACTCGCTAAAAAGTGCCTAGCTTTGGTGTTTCGTAGCGCAGGGGATCTTGGGCATGGGTGTTTGTGTGCTTATGTGTGCGAGTTTTGTCAGTAAAAAGAAAACGGTAAAACAAATAAGATAACAAAGGGGAAAATGGAAAAAAAGATCTGATGTGTTCCATTCTCACGAATTTCTCTACATATCTGTAACAAATTATTGTTAAAAAGCTTATGCTTCTATTTACTTCATGCTAATGGGGAAAAAATTACCAGAAATAGTTTTATTACTTGCTTCCCTGTAAGTATAAGGTAAATAAGGGAGTACCATACGTTAAAGTGATAGTCAAAAACTGGTTGCTACGTGACTGCAGTTCCTTTGTTTGTATGGACAGGAGTTGACAAAGTCCTGCATGAGAAAAATATAAGTTTTTAAAGCTGAAACCCAAAACAAGGGATATCTCAAAAACAATCAACCTCACGAAACAACTATATATAACATAAATTGTGTGTTTTAACATGCTCTAAATTGTTGTGTGGTAAGTTTTTGTCCATCTCTTACGGTTTAGTAGTTATGCAAAATTCCGTAAAATTCATCGAGAATCTTCAGAGGCTATTCCCAGAAAATTCAAGATATACATTTTATTTGTCAGGTAAATATCTTGAATATATATATTTTAATCAAAATCGTTAGAGCCATTTTTGAGAAAGTTAACATTTTCGAAAAAATTTGCATGTAAAGGGTAGTTGGGGGTGGGAGGATTTTCTTGAAAAGCTTCGTGTCGCATCCTTGGAAGATACCAAACCTGAATACCAAGTTTGGTTTTTAACGGTATTTTTGTTTTTGAGTTATGCTGCCCGCAGACACACACACGGACATTTTTCTAAAAATGTTTTTTTTTTTCGATTCAGATGGTCTCAAAACACGTATTTGCGGTGAAGTCTCGGTATCGAATTTTTGGGTGCATTACGATACCTTCTCTATACACTATGTACTTAGTACGTGTAGAGAAAGTAAAAAAGGGGGAAAGAAAAGTTGGCGGATAATCCTGCAGTGTGGAATTCGGTTGGAAGTTGTGATTCAGTGGTCCAAATAAACGAATCAGTTGTATTGTGTACAGTGAAAATGGTACTAGTGAAAATATATGGAAATAGACCTACGAAGTTATTGTATAGAATAATCTAAGAAATGATTTGCTCTATAATAAAAAAGTGTATGTGACATAAATTGTGTGTTTTAACGAGATCTACATTTTTGTGTAGCAAGTATTTGTCTATATTGGTTTACCAGTTATGCAAAAAACATTCAGTGATAACAGTGATTTAAGTGTACGTGCTGTATTACAAAGAGTGCCTTAGTGGCAAATAGAGTGTGTTTAGTAGAAACTGGTGTTCTCATTTTATAATATTTAGACATTCTGAGACAGGAGGAAAATTCATATAATTGCATGATAATATATGCACATATTGCAACTATTCGAAAGTTTGGCTTCCAGTTGGAATGTGAACCAATGTTTAAAATAATTCATGATACACACTTGCTTGTGTGAGATTTTTCTCTGAGGCTAGTAGTTCTCGTAATGATATATAATCACGTATGAAATATTTATGTCTACTTTCTACACAAACATGCAATGCAATGTATTTCAATGTACTTACACTCTAAAGATTTCTTCTGCATTGTCACGAAGCTGTTCTGCAGCGTGATAGCCGCTCCTTTTCAGTGGTATAAGCCGCGGCACAGCCTTCATCTGTTTGCTAGAACCCAGAATTTTATATTGCAATTTAGTAATCATTCCTTAACTGTGTATACGAGGAGATGTGTATTGTATGTATGTTTACACATGATAACCTCCTTCACATTTAAAATGTTCATGGAATGTTAATTCAAATAAACAATATTAAACTAACCCAACAAATTTCTTTCTTCTTTAAGTAAATACATCTACGAAATTTGTAAATGCCAAAATCAACTAAAAATAAAATGAAATTAGAATTTTATACTTCATTAAAATTTAACCAATACATGCCAAGAAAAACCTAATGTTGAAATATTTCTGATAGCTTCGTCCATGATTTCACCCGCGTAGCACTCATTTGCATTGTATCAATTTTACATGAAGTCGTAAGTCACTTAATCCACTACTTAAATCCTGACAATTACAGAGTTCCAAAATATTTCAGCAGTTAGATTCTCCTGAAAAGTAATTTAATTGGCCTTATCAGAGAAGTGCTTCGAGGCAGTTACGATTTTGCTTTTTGTTTAGGAAAGTTACAAATTCACACTTCATGGACCACTAAGGTTATTTACATTGACGCAAAACTCAGCATGTGACGCCATGCGTCAAAAAGTTTTTAGGCACCTCACTAGGATATATATGTCATACGTAAAGCTGTAATGTTTATTTTACTTCTCAAAAGTAAAGTGAAAGGGCTTCATTTTAATGTTAGGTAAACATTAAATTATCTGTTGTTCACGTAATGCATTTTATTACAAAAGCACGGCAACTAAAGAGCAACGCTAATTTTGATGCTTTAAATAATTAATTTGCTTTAAAATTTTCCAAATGAAAAAAAAAAGTCTGATGGTACATTCAGTCATCTTGTTTACCTTCTATCGTTTATTAAGGGGTGCAAAATCTACTCTTAAAATGCTTATTACTTTATCTACACGTACTATGTACATAGTGTGTAAAGAAGGTATTGTAATGCACCAAAAAATTCGATACTAAGATTTCATCGGAAATACATGTTTTGGGTCCCCCTGAATCCAAAAGAAAACATTTTTGGAAAAAGGTCCATGTGTGTGAGCATGTGTATGCGTGTGTGTGTGTCTGTGGACAACATAGCTCAATAACGAAAAGTCCGTTAAGTACCAAACTTGGTATTTAAGTTCGTATTTTCCAAGGATGCGACACGAAGATTTTCAAGAAAATCCCCCCACCCCCAACTACCCTTTACATGGAAAATTTTTCGAAAGTTTTTATTTTGTCAAAAATGGCTCTAACGATTTTGTTTAAAATATCGAACATTTAAGATATTTACCTGACAAATAAAATGTATATTTGGAATTTTCTGGAAATAGCCTCTGAAGACTATTTTGGATTAATTTTACAGAATGTTGTATAACTGGCAAATTGTAAGAGATAGACAAAACTCACTTAACAGAAAATGTAGAGCTCATTAAAATACACAATTTATGTTATACATATTTTTTTCGTGGAGTTGATCGTTTTAAAGACATTTCTTGTTATTGGTTTCAGCTTTAAAAAACGTACACTTTTCTCATATGGGAATTTGACAACTCCTCTCCATAGAAACAAACGAACTTAGGTCACATAGCAACCAGCTTTTGACTAATATTTTAGCCTATGCTACTCCCTTATTTCCCTTCCACTTGCAAGGAAGCAAGTAATAAGACTATTTCTGTTATTTCTTTTCTCGATTAGCATGAAGTAAAAAAAAAACATAAGCTTTTTAACAATAATTTGTTGCAGAGACTTAGAGAAAGTCATGTGAATGGAACACATCAGATTTTTTTTTCTCTATACTTCATTTTAATCAAGATAAACCTTTGCAGAAATAACTATATTACACATTTTATTGTAAATGCTAAGTGAATAATGATAACCAGATGTTTAAAAACTGGCGCTATATACTAGCCTTAAACTTCCATACTCTTTCCATGTAATTGCGAGAATAGCTGAAATTCAAAGTCCAGTGAGATTATTTTTGATAAAGCACTAAATTTGACTATACATGACTTATTTTTAAAACTAAATAATAAACGTGTTAAACAATAACTTATTTAAATTTAATTTAAATAAATACATGTCAACTTAGATATTGAAGGGGGAGTTTAAAACTTGTCTTAATTGCATTGCACCCTTCGCCCTCAGCTACCTCCGTTTTGAAATTTCAAATCGTACCCCTATTTTATATCTTAAAATGAGAGGATATTAAATTGTTTATTCGTCGTTCGTTTATTATATATTTTTTGTTTTGAACCATTGCCTAGAAACCTACCGGCGGAGGATCATGGATTCTTTCGGGCGTAAAAATCCTTAGTATGGCTTCCTTCAGAAGGGAAGTAAAGCCATTGGTCCCGTATCGTAGATTTACGGCATGTAAAAGAACCTCAAGTCTGATAAAGAGGCCTCTGAGCAAAATGAAAGCGGTCTTTCACGGCCAGTATAGAATGGGACGCTGAGAACCACAGCAGTTAAAGAGCGTCCATAAATAAAAAAAAAAAAATTGCCTAGAATCCAGATTGTTGTTATTCTAGAAGATCATTATGAACATTTCTTGCGCATTAAAGGTTTGTGAAATGGTGGATTCCATTCAAGAGAGAACAAATACCTAATTACTTATGCAGGTAAAATGTTTTGGCCGCAGAACTGCTACTGTTTTTAACGAGAGGTATCCTGAGAAAAACTTGTCACTGGTATTATGGAACGTTACCGGCAGAAGCAGATTTAGAGAAATTGTTTCACTCATTTCTCTTTGCGAACAAGAGCTATCATGAAAGAACTCATTAATACATACAAAGATTCGTACTTATAAAGTCTAGTACCAGTAAATAAAAATATTCGACCGAATTTGACATATTGTAGTTTAAAATAGATCTTCTTCTATTGTTATAACCTTGTTATTGGATTGAATATCTTTATTATTTATAAGTTTTGTAATATTAATTTCTTCTTTGAATTTTCAAGCTAAATATTCACGTCCAGGTTAAACGTTAATAGTTTCGTAGTCTATAATATGTAAATAAAATATTACTACTTATGTTTTCTAAATGTATATGTATGTCATTCCGGAGGGGATTACACACTACAGCTATTGGCTTATTGTACGTTAGACCCCGGGAGGATAGGATGAGATGAGAGTACTCATAATTAAAACGGGAGGCCGAAACCGAACAGCGGGAAAGGAGCCACCGTGGAGGGTCCCTAACATAGTCCAAGCAGTTCATCTAGAGCGTTAGGAGCCCTCGCCATAGATTTCCAATGCCATCCCGCCGCCGAGAGCTATATTTCCAAAGAGTAGTCACCATCACAGGACGACGCCACCACCGCATCCTCGTCCACACTTACAACTCTAAAAGAAACTGGTTGGATGAAACGGAGATGAAAAGCAGGGACAGGAAATTTGGAGAAATGAAGAAACTCCCCAACATTTGCCTAGTGACCCGGGTAAACCCCGAAAAAAACCCACATTCTCCCGAATGGCAGTCCAAAGACACACCTGAGCAACCTCGCTCGGTAAATTTCTATGTAATTTAAATAGAGTGATTAAAAGATAATAAAATTACTAAAACTAAAAGATAAATTCGTGTTAAAGAGTAGTAGAAATTAATTGATTTCCGATTAATACACAATAGTAATGATTGTTATTTAAAGCGTCGATATAAATAAATAATTTGATATTTATGAAAAAAAACCAGTATCTAATAGAAGTTAGATATTGGTATATAACTGCTCTTGATTTAACGAATTGCTAAATATGGTTAATGTTACATTATTATCAAATGACTATATACAGATTACCAAAATAAACAATAAAATATAAAACAATATAAATAATATGATAAAATATTAACTAATCCTTCTAAGTTGCTATATGAATGAAATGGAGTAGGTAAGGATAATGCACTGTGTTAAACAGTAAGAGAAGTTTATTGATTTATGATTAATATATAATAGTGCTATTCTTTGAAGAGTCGATATAAATAATTTGAGTATTTATAAAAATAACAACATATAAAGTTTCAATAACTTATATCTGCTCTGGGTGTAGCGCATTGATATTTATGGCGCATATTAACATTATTATCAAATATATGAATAGATTGCCAAAACAAAAAATAAATTACAAACCAGTCGAAAATAGAAACTTGCAGCAAGCAAGAGAAAGGTGGTCGAGTCAGTTTTGTTGAATGCGTATGGAATAATTTAATTTAAAATCTAGTCATTGAAGTGCCAAAAGTTGGATTATATAACTTTACATATTAATGGTGGTACTTGTAGTTATAACACGGCAAAGCGATGAGGCGTATTGGTCTTAATTATCACAGCCCATGCATTCGCTTGATATGTTTTCTACGACTGTGAAATACTAGGAACTCAGCTACAGTTAATAATAGAGTACAAATGGAATACTCTGGAGCTGGGTGTATGTTGATATAAAAGGTTGCATGTCTGACTATACAAAACTGCAATTAGACAAGTAAATAAGAGGGGGGGGGGGAAAGAACTGAATGCTGGTATGTGCATTACATATCTATGTAAACACTGTAATTAACTACCATTACCTTCTTCTACAATTGTCAAAAATTGTATATGTTACTTCACCTGACTTTTCCTACCCTCTATCGCTCATTTTTTGGTGCACATATTATTATTATCACGAATTTATATTTTCCTATCTACTTCATTTTAATTGAGGTAGACCTTACTAGAGCTCTCGTTGCAAATATAGTTTAAACAGCGATAGGCTAATGTTATAGAAATTGAAGCTATATTCTGGCCTTAAAATTACATACTCTTTTCATGACATTGCGAGAAACAACTAAAAATTGACAGGAATCTAAAGTAATGAATAAGTATTGAACAAATCGAACCATTAGTGTCGGACATCTCGGAATTGGCTGATGCCACAACAAGTTATTTGAAATTTCCAGGTTTGAAGAGCGTACACCTTTGTGTACATTTTCGTCTATTGCTTAAAGTTAACGATTTGAGCAAGATGATAAAAATGTCCTTCCGAAAGAAGAAAACATCATAAGCTTTTCAGAGAAATGCAATATACATTTTATTTTTCATGTAAATGTTTTAGGGTTTATCAAATGGTTAGAGACATCTTTCAGAAAATAAAAAAATTGAAAAATGTTCAATGTAAGGGTCAGTTGGGAGTGGGAGGATACTCTCTTCCAAATCGCATGTTTGGAAAGCGATGAATTTAAATAAGAAGTGTGGTATTTATCCGAATTTCTTTTTTCAGTTATGTTGTTCACAGATAGCATGACTCTTATTCTAGATTCTAGAGATGCATTTTTTTAACTCAGGAAATTCAAAATAGGTATATCCGGTGAAATGTTGATATAGGATTATTGGGATAAATGCAGTATCTTCTCGGTCTACCATGTATTTGCAGAGAAAGTAATACGAGAGAGAGAAAAAGCTAAATTAGTAAACATTTTCTTATTTATTAACAGCTTCTGTAGGTAGTTGATAATATAACTAATCACCATTAGACTATAAATCTGGAATAATCAATAACCAGTTTTTTTAGTCAAGTGGCAAAAGAAAATGTAAAATCTGTCCGTTGAATTGCCACAGAAATTGGCTTATATTCCATAATAAATAATAATAATAATAATAAATCCATCTTTTTCCAAATAATCGTCATCAGCAACTAATTTTACTCTTCTCAGTTACAATGACGTGCATGATTTCGCTCAAGTGGCGATAAATAACACTGTGCCTTCATTATGACATGATTGCTACTATTGCGTACTGCAACTGACACGTTCCTCTTAGACGTGCCAATATCCCTACTGTTTCACATATTTTCCGATACGCTTTGTCGACTAGTATAAACATTCACTTATGTTATAAAAAGATTGTTTAGAAAGCAACAAGCGATACTTTTGTTGAAATGAAACTTACTCCTCTGAAATTAAGTATTGTGACATTATTTGAAACCCTGATGGCCATGTATTCAGAATTATTTATTGAAATTAATATATTAATAGGCACAAGGTAATCCTTCTATTATCATGATGCATCTCATTCCTATTATAAATGTAATGAAATATAAAAGTTTAAGTGTTAAAATTCTCACTAACAAAAAGTGATTTATTGTGTTTAGTAAACGCAGAGTTTGTCTTACTCCTATGATTTCTCTTGTATCATAAATATTTTATTTTCATGTACACCATTTCTATATTATATTTGCCTACGACAATTCAAAGTACTCTGAAAATATGCAAAGTAGCCACATTTTACGAGAGCACTTAATAAGTACCTACACGTGTTTCAAAATAGATGCTGCTAATGCAAATTGATGCTACCATAGTGTACTGTCATTTGTTACACGTCGTCAAAATAAATATGGTACTGATTTGTAGGTTAGTTTGGACATTTCAATAAGTCGTTCAACGTGATTTCATTAAAATGGACTCCCTTTTCACTTTTGGATGGAGATAAAATTTGCAAGGAGATATACGCGAAATTGATTGTTTTTTATGGTGACGTTTCGCCATCTATGACAACAGCTAGATAGTGGTTCAACGACTTATAACTCGTCGAAGATTCCTTTATAATGAGGAGCACCCAGGACGCCCAGCAGATGTGATTACCGAGGAAACCACTGAAAAAGAACACAATATGATTCTTGCTGATCCTCGAACGAAAGTTGGGGAAGTGGTAGAGGACATGGGTTTGAAGACGGGAATGGCAATTCATATTTTGTATCATACGTTGGAAGTGAAAACGTTGTCGCCTCGATAGGTACCACGAGGGTTCACATTAGACCACAAGCTTTCAACTGTGTTTGGAGCTTATTGGGGGAGAATTAAAGTTAAATTCTTGATTTCATGTTTTTTTTTTTTTTTCTCAAAAGTTATTAGGAATGTTAAGATAATGTTTAGGGTGCTTAGATACATGTCTTGTGGGTTCACTTAACTACTCTTATATCAAAATAGTATTATTAAGGATTTTGATTTTTTATAGATTTTTTAATCAAAAAGGTAGTACTTTTTTCTGAAGTCAGACTTACCTTAGATTCGAATCAAAATATGTAAACATACTCACCAGAAAGTTGTTCTCATGGATATAAAATTTAATCAGCGTACCTCTTATTGTTCTGAAAAAAGGAACGTATACAAACTTAAGATTTTTCTGTATAGACATGATACAGACAAACTGGGATATAGTCTTGCCCTTCTTCTGCCCCTTCTTCTTTTTCTTAAAGATCTTGCCTGTTTAGCCATATTTTCCATTGTAATTTCCGTTTGGAACAATTATTGTAAGATCGCTGTTGTATTTTTCCTTGGTTCACTCAAAAACGTTCTAATACTTTAATTCGGTCTGTATTTTCTAAATTAAAGATCAAAGCAACATCTTCTTAAACCACACTGTAAAGTTTTTCTCCACACAAATGTATTCTTTGGAATATCCTACCGGACTGTGTTGTTGAAAGGTTCTTTCACGTTTCGTGACAGCAAATCTGCAACATCACTACATATAGATTGACATATGCAACAATGCTTTCACTGCAAAGCTAAATTGTAACACTGTAGCCAAAAAGGATACTGAGTAATGATTTGTTTTCCAAAAAGAGGCAGCTTAAGGATAATAAAACAACTGCTGAAGTAATATATTTAAAAATTGTTTTACTCACTTTGTACACACATCCAATATGTATCAAATTGTGCAGCAAACCTCCGGTAATCTAACTAAAATTTTGATAAAAACGAGTCTAATCTCCTCAAGCGAAATTCGAAGAACTTTTTGCGTCGAGTTGTCATCGCCGATGAAACCTGAATTCTTCATTATATTCCGGTAACCCATCAACAAACAAAACGATGGGTTGATGCGGAGGGGAAGGTAAAGACGCTCCCATCAGGCGACGATCATCTGGGATGTGAAGGGTGGACAGTAATAACTTATTGGCCTGATTCGAGAAGACCATGGATACACGGTCCCATTTAAGAAGGAAATGCTGTTTCACCATAACAACGCATCAGCACATTCCTCTATAGCCTTCGTTGGCAATCTGCATTATGAGTTGCTACCTCATCCCCTATATTTACCCGGCCTGGCTCCCTTGATTTCTTTTTGTTCTCAAACGTGAAGAAATGGCTCCAGGGAGCAACAAAAGTTGGATCAAAGGGGTCATTGTCGAAACAGAAGCATATTTTGCAGAGTTTAACTATTCCTATATTTGGAGGAATCAAAACTGGAGGAAACATAGGGAGAAGTGTTTATCCTTAAAAGGTGACCATGTTGAGAAACAAACAATTTGCATTTAACTCCTAACATGGCAACATATTGAAGCGTTCTCCTATATACCTATGCATATATAGGGTCTTCAGATTTATTCGGTCTTTGCCTCCAATAGTTTTTATATGGACCTATATGATGCATATGTGATGATGATGATGATGATGATGATGATGATGATGATGATGATGACGATGACGATTACGTCATGATGATATGCTAGGTCAGAAAAATATATAGCCTCACATCCACTTCTGATCTTGAATTCCGCAAATTCGCAGACATTAACTCTGCAGTCCCCGCGGGCTCCTTTAAATTTCTTAAAGTGGCCTGAACCTCTGATAGGCAGAAGATTCCCCGCTGTACAGTAAATGCTTTTGAATATCTACCTTTAATAAAAATAATTTCAGTTGAACAGATCGACAACTCGCAATCAAGGTATTAAATAAGCACAACTCGATAGTTATCTCCAGAGCACCATATGCTTTTCTGAAAGGAAAACAAGGATGGACTGGAGCCGTGGGCGGTGAGGACCAATTTTCCAACTTCCCGACTAGCTTGTTTTTCCTTGCGGCGCCATCTCTTTGCATGCAGATAAACGGTGGTATATACTCTGGCTCGGTGCGAGCCTGCCGAACTCTTTTTATATCAGACAATGCAGCAATTATCGGCCGGCCCTGGGTAATTGTTAGGGCGGTAATTACAAGAGCTGTCACGGGAACTCGTCACTGGGATGACAGCTAGACCTTCCCTCCTCTTCTCTTCTCGCTCTTCCCGCCATATCCGGCTCTTCGGTGCATACTTTCTTGTTCCTGTCAGCAACTATTATTTTTTCGTCTAGGAAGCGTTGTCAATTTGCAGTTCGATCCCTCGAAAGACGGATACAATGTCTCAGGATTTGTACTTTCACTACTTGTATTGCATTCAAAAATTCCTTTGACTTGGAATTTCGAAATTGTTGTACTTTTAAACAAACCTAATGCCCCATGCTAAAATGATTTCATAACAAATGAAATGTATTTTCTTCAATTTTCTGAGAACAGTTTTTGAAGTCTTTTACATCCTGGGTGATTTTTATTTTCTCTAGCCCCGTATGTGCAATGTACGTAGTGAATAGAGAAGGTATTGTATTCCATCCAAAAATTCGATGTCGAGATTTCACTGGAAATATATGTTTTGGTATCCTCTGTGTCCGAAAAAAAGCATTTTAGCAAAATGTCCGTGTGTGTCTGTAAACAGCATAGCTCAAAAACGAAATTACCCTTAAATACCGTTTAGTATCTTCCAAGGATACGACGCGAAGATTTTGAGAAAATCCCCCCCACCACAAACTACCTTTTACATTGAACATTTTTCGAAATTTGTGATTTTCTCTAACGACTTTGATTAAAATCCTATATATTAAAGGTATTTACATCCCAAATAAAATGTATATCTTGAATATCTTCTAAAGACCCCTTTATTCTGATGAATTTTGCCGAATTTTGCTCAATTGCTAAACCGTAAGAGATAGAGAAGGACTTACAACACAAAAAATATATATTTCGTCAAAACCACAATTTATGTCCTTTACATTTCTTTTTTTTTTTTTTTTTTTTTTTTTGGTGGAGGTAACCGTTTCCGAGATAACCCTTGTTGGTTTCAGTTGTAAAGTACTTATACTTTTCTCGAACAGGAAGTGTTCGCTTTTAACTTCCTCTACACGTACTATGCACATAGTGTATATAGAAGGTATTCTAATGCAGCCAAATTCGATACCAAGATTTCACCGGAAATACATGTTTTGAGACCCCCTGAATCCATAAACACTTTTTACAAAAATGTCCGTGTGTGTCTGTCAGCAGCATAGTTCAAAAACGATTTGAGCTATGCTGCCGGTATTTAGGTTCGATATCTTTCAAGGATGCAACACGAAGATTTTCAAGAAAATCCCCCACTCCAACTACCCTTTACATGGAATTTTTTCGAAAATTTTGATTTTCTCAAAAATAGCTCTAACCATTTTTATTAAAATATCGCATTTTAAAGATAATTTACCTGACAAATTAAATGTATACTTTGAATTTTCTGTGAAAGCCTCTGAAGACTACTTTATTATGGATAGCTTTTATGGAATTTTGCTAAACTGTAAGAGATGGACAAAAACTTACCACACAAAAAATATAGAGCACGTTAAAGCACAAAATTTATGTAACATGCATTTTTTTCGTGAAGTTGATCGTTTTTTATATATTCTTTGTTATTGGTTTCAGCTTTGAATAACTTTTCTCATACAGGAATTTGTCAACTCCTGTCCATACAAACAAAGGAACTTCAGTCACATAGCAACCAGCTTTAGACTATCACTTTAACCTATGGTTCTCCCTTATTTTGTTTCTACTTATAAGGAAGCAAGTAATAAGACTATTTCTGCTAATGTTTTCTCGATTAGCATGAAGTAAATAGAAGCATAAGCTTCTTAATAATATTTTTGAAGAGATGTAGAGAAAGTCATGTAAATGGAACACTAGTGGCCAAGTAAGAGCGATTCAATGACAATCGAATAACGACAGCTTTTAAAACATTTGACTCTTGGTTTAGCTAGTGTATTCCCTTAGTTCCCTTCTACTTAAAAGGACAAAGTAATAGGAACATTCTGTTAATGATTATCTCGATTAGCATGGTGTAGAAAGAATAATAATTTTATATAAAAGGTTTGTAGAACAGCTAGAGAAAGTCATGTGAGAGTAACAGCAGAATTTTTTACTCTAAAAAAACGTAAATACAAAACCATATTATCTGTATTTTTTTTTATTCGCCATATCCGAGTTCTTTTTTATTGGTGTGAATTTTGAAATTCCTACTTATACTTTTTATCAAATGGGATGCCGTTATAGGTTTATACTGTAAAATAAGCTGGGAAAGTATGAATGAATGAAAGAGTATTGGTATTGTATGCTCCCCGCCCCCCAAACTTCTAAGTAGAGATTTCACCGAAAATACCTATATGTTTTGAGATCTCTGAATTTAAAGACGAAATCTGATGTGTTCCATTCACATAACTTTCTCTAGTCGTTCCAAACACAAACTATTCTTACAAAAGATTATTCTTTATCTACATCATACTAACCGAGAAAAACATTAGCAGAATTAGTCTTCTTACTTGCTTCATTGCAAGTAGGAGGGAAATAAGGGAATGCAGTACGCTAAAGCGATAGCCAAATATTTTAAAAGCTGGTTGCAATGTAAAACAATCGAGGATCGGTTCGGTTCGCTTTCCTTGGTCCTGTTTGAGAAAATTTAGGAAGTTTAAATCTAAAACAAATAAGAAAGAATGTCCCAAAAACTGTGTACTCTATTAGAAAAATCTATGACATAAATTGTGTGTTTTAACGAGATCTGCATTTTTCTGTATTAATTCTTTGTCTATCTTTTCGGTTTAACCATTATGAAAAATTCTACAAAACTCAGAACAAAGAGGTCTTCAAAGACTATTCCCAGAAGATTCAAAATATACATTTTATTAGTGATGTACATCTTTAACATATGGCATTTTAATCAAAGTCGTTACAGTCATTTTTGAGAAAAAATGTTTCCATGTAAAGGATGGTTTCTGGTGAGTTTGTTTTTTTGTAACCTTAGTGTCGCATTGTTGGAAGATACCAAACCTAAATGCCAAGCTTGTTTTTAACGGTCATTTTGTTTTTGAGCTATGCTGTCCTCACACACAGACACGGACCTTTTTTATGTCAGGGGATCTCATAATATTTCTAGTGAAATCTCGACATTGAATTTTTGGGCGGAATACAAGACCTTCTCTAGCTACTATTTACATTGTATATACATACGTGCTAGAGATAGTTAGGGAGCATTTTCAGAAACAAATCTGATGTGTTCCATTTACATGACTCTCCCTACATCTCTGTAACAAATTGTTGTCAAAACGGTTATTCTTCTATCTGCTACAAGCTAATCGAGATTAATATTAGCAGAATTTATTTTATTAGTTGCTTTTTTGTGAGTAGAAGGGAAATAAGGGAGTACACCAGCCGAAAGCGATATTTAAATCTTTTAAAAGTGGTTGCTATGAAGTATAAAACTACATTTCTTTGCATTGCCAGAGTTGACAAATGCCCATATAAGAAACACTTAAGTATTTTAAAATTGAAACCAATAACAAGGAAAATCCCAAATATAGTCAACTCCACAAAAATGTATACGACATAAACTGTGTGCTTTGACAAGGTCTACATTTTCTGTATAGTAAGTTTTTGTCTATCTCATACGGTTTACCAATTATGCAAAATTTAAGAAGAGGTCTTCACAGACTATTCCCAGAAAATTCAAAAAATACGTTTTATTTGTCATGTAAATATCTATCTTTAATATACGATATTTTATTAAACATCGTCAAAGCCATTTTTGAGAAAATTAAAATTTTCGAAAATTTTTCAATATAAAGAGGATTTAAGGGTGGGAGGATTTTCCTCCAAATCTTTGTGTCGCATATTTGAAAAATACAGAAGTTAAAATCGAAGTTTGGTATTTTACCGACTTTTCGTTTTTGAGTTATCGTGTTCACAAGCACACCGATACACTGACACAAACACGCGAACCTCATTCTAAAAATGCTTTCTTTTTTGGACACAGGGGACCCTAAAACGTGAAAATGCGATATCAAATTTTTGGGTATGGTGTGCAACACCTTCTCAACCTACGTACCGTGCACTATGCAGAGAAAGTAAAAAAACGTTTAAAGAAAAAGATCCGTTCATATATGTGTGTGTGTGTGTGTGTGTGCTCGCGAGCGCGCGCGTGTGTCCGTCCGCCGTCCGAAAACAGCATAACTCTAAACCAAAGTCCATTAAAAAGTAAAATATTTAAGTTCAGCATCTTTCAAGTATGCAACATGAATATTTTCAAGAATATCCCCCATCCCAAACTATTTTCAAGGACAATTTTTAGAAAAGTTTGGATTTTTTCAAAAAATTCTGTATGATTTTCATTCAAATTCCGTATTTTTAAGAGGTTTTCAGGACAAATGATAGTATATCTTGAATTTTCTACTAAAAGTGACTGAAACCCTTTTCATCCTGAGTGACTTTTTTATAATTGGTGAAAGTATGAGACAGATAAAATATAGTTCTCATTAAAACACACAGTTCCTTAGGTTTTTTTTTGGGGGGGGGGGTTTACTCATTTATGAGATACTTCTTGTTATTGGTTTAATTTTTGCAATACTTGTAATTTTCTCATCTGGGAAAATTACGAAATTTCAAATTCATTACAAAGCAAAATGTTCTTAAAAGAAATTTTTAAGGTCTTTTGGGCTGGATAATTATATCGGATGAAGAATGAAATTGATGAAATGATGCTCGCAAGATTCAAAGTCAGCATCTGTTGAATGTGAGATAGACACGCTACCCCCACACTACCGAGGCGGGCTTTTATAAAATTGACTATAGCTTAAAGCTATTGTAGTCCCCTAATCACCTTGTACCTATCACAATGTGTGTAAATGTTTATTTCAGAAGCACAAACGTTTGTAAAACTAGTTTATACGGGTGCACCAAGCTCTAGGCTTTTAAATTGCTGGACTCGCTACTTTTTCATTGAATATTAATAATAGCGAACAACGTTTATTATTCAATGTCGCCTTATTTCTTGGTCATATCGCGACGGTTACCAAAAATCAGGATGTTTCAACTCTGCCTGTCTGAGCTTGAGTATTCGTAAGAACTCAACCACAAACGTCGAAGCACGGCTGGAGGTGAAGGTAATAGGCAATAGTCACGGGACGAAGGTCATTGAACAATGTTTAGTTCTAGTATTCCAACAATTGATTCAGCCGTGACGATAAGTTGCCCTCATTGCTAAGGTGTATTCCATGTTGTATGCATACCTCCGTGAGTACATAAGTAACTCCGTGCTCTTTGGAGCGCAGCCAACTTTGAACAGCCTGCCGCAGATCATTGGCACACTTGACTCTGAACACAAGCCCTTAGTCTGTAGCGTACATGTATCTTATTTAAATTCGGCGTGTTCGGAAGATACGACCAAACACATTCATGAAAATATCCAACCAAACTACCACTTACATGGAAAATATTTTATTACTTTTTTATTTTCTCAAAAACGACAAATGATTTTGATTGAAAGCCCATTAACGTTTAAGATATTTGCATAACTAATAAAAAGTATGCCTTCTACTTTCTGGAATACCCGCGAAGCTTTTTTCATTCTGAATAAATTTGTATAATTTTCTGTAACTAATAATCTATGAGGGTAAGTTAGTAAGTAATGCATTTTACTATCTCTACACACATACGAACATAGTAGATAGAGAATATCGAGATTTTACCGGAAATATGCGTTTTGAGCCCCACTGCATCCAAAATAGCATTTTTAGAAAAAAATCCTTTGGGTGTGTGTATGTGTGTGTGTGTCTGTGACAAGATAACTCAAATACGAAAAGTCCATTTTGATTAAAATACCGTAAATTAAAGATATTTACATGACAAAATATATTTGCATCTTGAATTTTATGGGAATAACCTTTGAAGTCCTCTTCATTCTGAATGACTTTTGCATAACTGGAAACTGTGAGAGATAGACAAAATGTTGCTAGACAAAAAATGTAGATCTCGTTAAAACATACAATTTGTTTTTGTACAGTTATCTAACGATTTCTGAGAGGACCAAATTGAAAAGTCATTCGCATAGCTGTCATATCTCGATTAGCATCATGTAGATAAAAGATTAATATTTTCTAATAATAGTTTGTTTGCAGAACAGTAGAAAAAGGCATGTGAATTGAACACGTCAGATTTTTTAATCGAATTTAATAAATAAAGCGCCA
The DNA here is from genome assembly GCA_030762935.1 of Hymenopus coronatus. Lineage (NCBI taxonomy): Eukaryota > Metazoa > Arthropoda > Insecta > Mantodea > Hymenopodidae > Hymenopus > Hymenopus coronatus. The sequence continues at coordinate 111,020,719 of CM060890.1, forward strand.
TAAACTACATAACATGAATCCACATCATTTAGCTACTTTTCTACACTGAGCTACTTTAGCTACACATAGACGTTGAATCTCTGAGCACATTTCTGCCATCGTGGCACCAATTTCATTATATATACTACTGTGTCAAGAAAGTTCCGGGAATTTGCCAAAAAAACACAAAAAATGAATTATTCATCCAATTTTATTTTATGGCCTTCAAAGTAGGGCTCTTCTGAAATTATACATTTATGCCAACGAATAATCCAATCATCAAAACATTTTTTGTAGGCACTTTTAGGAAACGATGTCAGTTGTCGCCGCGAATTTTCCTTTATGTCTTCTATCGACTGAAAACGGGTGCCTCGAAGTGGTAACTTGAGTTTTGGAAACAGAAAGAAATCGCAGGAGACATCTCAGGTGAATACTGTGGTTGTTCGCTGAAATGTGTTGAGTTTTTGGCCAGAAATTCTTTCACAATAATAGCCTTGTGAGCTGGCGCGTTATCGTGGTGCAGAATCCATCTGTTATCGTTCCACAAATCTGGCCTTTTTCGCCGTATTGGTTCTCTCAAACCCGCATAACGCTCAGATAATAGTCTTTATTTACCATCTGACCTTCTGGCAAGAACTCTGAGTGCACGACACCGCGATAATCGAAAAAAAACTGTCAACATGACCTTCAGTTTTGATTGAGTTTGACGTGACCTTTTAGGTTTCGGTTCAGTTGGAAGGCGCCATTCGGAAGCTTGTTGACTGGTTTGAGTGTCAAACTCGTAAACCCACGTCTCATCACCAGTTAAAATGCGTTTCATGAATGTGGGGTCGGAACTGGCTCGTTCTAGCATGTCTTCAGCAATCCTTACGCGATTGAGTTTTTGTAGAAAATTTAACTAACCGGGCTGCAACGCATGTCATACCCAAATAATCGTTTAAAATGGTACGAATCGATTCGGGAGACATAGAAAGTTCAGCGGCAATCTCTCTCAGACCTAAATGACGATTTTCAGACACCATTTTCTTCACTTTAGCGATGTTCAGTTCAGCTGAAACTGTTGATGGCCGACCAGAGCGAGACAAATCTTCCACCATATCTCGACCACTTTTGAATGTACTGTACCACTCATATGCACGTGTTTTTGATAGTCGATTCGCCATAAGCCTCTGTAACATTTTCAGCAATTCGGCACACGAAATACCATTTGCAATGCAAAATTTGAGACAGATTCTCTGTTCAATATTTGTATCCATCGTAAAATCGCAAATCACCTTTGAGATGAACTAACTAAATGGCGTACTGTAAACAAACTAGATGACAGATGACGATCAAACTCCGCGTGGCTATAGAGGAAAGTTGTACCAACTTAGCGACAATAATAATTTTGAATCCTCTTTTAAACAGGATTTTTAAATGATCAATTCCCGGTACTTTCTTGACAGAATGTACATTGTTAGAGCCATATTCGCACAACTTATTTCATTTGTGTTATTCAATTAGAGCGACAACCTACAACCATAATTTTTTTCATGAAAAAAAAACCCATTAAATTCCGACTGTGGACCACAAGGTAGATGCTGGAACACCTCCCAACCAAACTGTGTGATTTTCTCACAAGCAGAAGCCGCAACGTGAGGGCGAGCATTGTCATGAAGCAATTTGATATTTTCAGCGTAATGTCAAGAAGTTTGTCACGAAGGAACGACGACAATCTTCCTCATAAACGGCACATTTCCCGGTGAATTTCACTTGGGTTATGTCCTGTTGCCCATGCACAGCACTTCGTTGCTCTTCTCAAGTTGAGGGTCCTTGAGGGCAAATTTTACGACGTAGTTCAAGGTTCTCTCGCAAGAGCTACAACTGATTGAAAAATTATCTCTAGGGCGAAATTCAAATGATATCTCTGAGAAATTTAAACGTCCTAGTCACAATAATCAAAAATATAATGCGCGTTATTTCCTGATGCACCCTGGTATAAGTGGTAGATAAACACATACTATACAAAAATTTAGACCTCAAATTCTTTGTGGTATTAAACATTCCAAGAAAACGTTGTTCTTGGTTTCTAATTTCTAATTATTACTATCTATAACACATGTGCACAATGTACATAGTAGTTAGTAGATAGACCACCCAAAAGTTAAATACAGAGACTTCACCAGTAATAGAGGTTTTGAGGACCCTTAAATAAATTATGTAACGATACGTGTGGGTATAGATAGACACCATAACTCAAAACAAAAATGTGGTTAGATATTAAACTTGATATTTAAGGTAACGCATCTGTGAAATTCCTAAATCCAAGAGTTTTCAACTAATAAGCCTTAAATTTTGAATGTGCATTTATGTTGCACAATAGTTACATGCTCTAAAATTTGGTTTATATATCATAAGTAGTTTTTGAGTTGTTAATTTTTAAATTAAAAATCTTGCGCCAAATTCAAATCACTCCACACGATGAAAATTATGAACATTTTAATTTTTTTTATTTTTAAAAATATGCATTTAAGTATCAGGAACAGAACTATTATATGAATTTATTGTACTACAATTAGTTCAAGAGGTAAAAATATTCAAGCAAGAAGCAGACAAAAATTCAAGAAATTTTATAATACAATTGACTTTAAAAATCAATATCTACAACAATATTAGGAATTTTAAAAAAAAATCATATGATAGAAACCCCTTTTTGCTTGTTAAAAATCTATCCTAAAACTCTGATGTGTACCATTCACATATATTCCTGCAACAAATTATTCTTAAAAAGCTTATACTTCTATTTACTTTATGCTAATCAGAAAAAATTAGCAGAAAGAGTCTTATTTCTTGCTTCCTTGTAAGTAGAAGCGAAATAAGGGACTACCATGGGTTAAAGTGATAGTCAAAAGCTGGTTGCTATGTCAATGAAGTTCCCTTGTTTATATGGATAGGAGTTGACAAGTTCCTGTATGAGAAAAATATAAGTTTTTCATAGCAGAAACCAAAAATAAGGAATGTCTCAAAAACGATGAACTCCACGAAAAACATTTATATAACATAAATTGAGTGTTTTAACGTGCTCTACATTTTTTGTGCAGTAAATTTTTTTCCATCTCTTACGGTTTAGCAGTTATTCAAAATTCCGTAAAATTCATCCAGAATAAACTACTCTTCAGAGACTATTCCTAGAAAATTCAAGATATTCATTTTATTTGCCAGGTAAATATGTTTAATATACGAAATTTTAATCAAAATCGTTAGAGCCATTTTTGAGAAAATAAAAAATTTCGAAAAAAGTTCCATGTAAAGGGTAGTTGGGGATGGGGGGATTTTTCTCAAAATCTATCTTCGTGTCGCATCCGTGGAAGATACTAAACTTGAATACCAAGTTTGGTATTTTACGGACTTTTCGTTTTTGAGTTATCGTGTTCACAGACACACGGACACACTGACACACGGACACACTCACACACACACACACGGACCTTTTTGTGAAAGTGCTTTTTTTTGGATATTGGGGACCCTAAAGCATATATTTCCGGTGAAATCTCGGTATCGAATTTTTGGGTGGAGTGCAATACCTTCTCTATACACTATGTACATTGTGCGTATAGAGAAAGTAAAAATGTAAGAGAGCTTGAATAAAGGCGATCCCAAGTGACCGCATGTGGGATTTATGATGGATAAGCCAGCTCAGGGGCGGTTTTCTCCAGGTTCTCCATTTCCCCCGCCATCGCATTCCACTGGTGCTCCATCTTCATTGCAAATATCATCAGTGGCATCGCCTACGATGCCATAGTAGTAAAATCGGGCGTTAAACACTATCAAAAATAAAAACGTGGAACATTTTTTGAAAATTTTGATTTTCTCAAAAATGGTTGTGACGATTTTCATAAATATACCGTATTTTAAAGTTATTTACATGACAATAAAATGTATATCCTGAATATTCTGGTAATAGCTTTTGAAGACTTCTTCATTCTGGATGACTTGCATAGCTGTTAAACCACAAGAAATAGACGTAAACTAACTACACAAAATAATGTAGATCTCGTTAAAACACAATTTATGTCATATACTTTTTTGTGGAGTCAACTATTTCCTAGATATTTCTTGTTATTGGTTTTAATGTTAAAATACTTTTGAAACAGGAATTCTTCATTCCCTTTTCTTTTAACTCTGGTCATGTAAAAAGAACTAGATAAAATTCAGTCACAGTGCAACCAACTTTTAAAAGATTTGACTATTGAGTCAGTTAGTGTACTTCGGTATGTCATTCCTACTTGCCTATAAGGAACTAAAAAGACGATTTCTGCTAATCTTATCTCAATTAGCATGAAGTAGATAGAAGAATAAACTTTTTTAAGAATAGTTGGTTGCAGAATAGGTAGAGGAAATCATGTGGCTGAAACACTTCAAATTTTTTAAAGTAATAAGTCGCCATTTTTTTTCCTCGTGTCACACACAGAGAATAAGGTTTCAGTGCCAGAATGTAGCCACTGCTTGTAAAAGATTGACTATTGCTTCACTTATCCATTATTAAACCCAATGCAAAATGTTCTCAGTCAAAATAAAGTAGACAGAGACTTCTTTAAAACTTGTTCTCAATAAAAATAAAGTAGATAGAGAATTTTTATAAGAACAGCTTGTGGCAACAATTATGGTGGAGAAAACCATCTGAATCTAACACATCAAAAAGACTGAGGTCTAATTTTAAACGAAATGCGACCGCGTATGTAAGCAGTTTTAAGCCATAACAGCCTAACACCCAAGCCAGTCTTCGTGACATCCTGTTGCAAAGATTCAGCCATTAAAACAGCGATTCTCCATTACCTGAGCATACAGAACATACCCGTAAGTAATACTAGGAATAGCCATTAGAATTGTATGCTTATTGTTTTCAAAGCCGAGAGCGTGCTTCATGCTCTCTCCTTGCACACTCTTGTCATGACCCACCTCTCAACAATAGAAAATGCATTCATTAATAGGTAATGTAAAATTCTAATATTAATAGTGTGCAGGCCATTTTAAATTGCCTTGCTTTTATGAAACTATAACTTAAGAAGAGAATAATATACGATTAATTGTATTGAAAAAAAAATGTTTTATATAATCCTATAAACCACGCCTCAATAATTTGCTAAAAATGTAAAATATGCTCTCTTTTTGTATTTAAACACATTTTTTTTTAAATGTTATGCGTTGTCTTCACATGAGTTTCTCTACCTGTGTTGCAAACAAACCATTCTTACAGAAAAAAAAAACCATATTTTATCTACATCATGCTACCATAGTAAACCTTAGGAGAAACGGTCTTATTACTTAGTTCCAAATAAGTAGAAGGGAAATAAGGGAATATACTAAGCGAAACCTTTTAAAAGCTGTTGCTATGCGATAGATACTGAAATTCGCTTCTCTTTCGATGGTCAGGAGTAAATCAAAAGTGTTATAAAACGGATAAGGGCTTCGTGTGTGAGAAAAGTTTAAGTATTTTAAAACTTTCTACACAAAGAAAGGTACATAATATAAGTGTTTTAACGAGAGTGTTTTATCCAGATGTATATTTTTTGTTTACCTCTAATAGTTTACTAGTTATACAAAAGTCAACTGTGAGAGATGGACAAGAACTTCTAAACATATATGTACGTCTCCTTAAAACACACAATCTTATCACATAGTTTTACCAACCATTTCTAAGATATTATTTGGTATTGGTCTCAATTTTAAAATGCTTGAACTTTTCCCAAACTGTTCCTGTTTCTTATGTTTACTCCTGGCCATGCAAAAGTAAACGACTTTCCATATGATGTCGACTTGAAGCAAGCCTACTTAACACTCTGAATGTTCACTTACATTTTAAAATTGAAAATCATTAATTTTATTCCAATTTGTAGCTTCCTCAGGTCCTTTGCACGAATCATCTGAGTGTACGGTGTCCTTCCTCTTTCGATTGCGTTGCCCTCTGGCTGTCTAGAGCTGCCTTGAGAGAGTGGTTAACAAGTCGTCGACCAAATAGACCTCTAGTGCCCACAGTGAGTACCGTTTTACTAAGCAAGCATCTGTGCCATTTGTCTGGCATGGCAATTAGCCACGAAATCAAGAAGCATATTTCAAAGATGGGAAGGAAAGAAAATGAAAGTGAAGTAATGGAAAAGAAATCGTGCAAGATGAGAAAGCACCCAAGCAGGAAAAGGCTTGAAAACCCCAAGTTCAAAATGAGCGGTCGACGGAAATCGAAACCACAACCACCCAAAGAACCTTCATACGTAACCTGCATCTTGATCGATTATTTATACATACAACAAAGCATTCACATTTACTAAAACAAAATTAATAATAAGTTATGTGATTACAAATGTTTGTTAGAATTATGAATATATTTATCTAATATTGTACACATTCAAACTTGTATGCAGGAGTCTTCATCTTGCTCTAATCAGTGTAGTAATAACCTCCTTTTGCTACAAAGGGAACTGAGAACAGATGAAGAAAATATAAAATCACCAATATTTATCTCATTTTTTCAATCACCGCTCTTGCAGGTGTGAACTACTTCCCGCGGGATAAAACCAAACTACGTGTTAAAGCAAACCATTTTCTGAGGTAATGCGTCCCTTTGTATCAGTTGTGAAGATGTTGAGATAAATCTTCATTCACATGTAGTTCACTCTGTATGCTGCTGCAGATGAAGTGGATGGATGGATGGATGGATGGATGGACGGATGGACGGACGGACGGGCGGGCGGAAGGACGGACGGGCGGAAGGAAGGACGGACGGACGGACGGATGGACGGATGGACGGATGGATGGATGGATGGATGGATGGATCTGTGTCTGATCAGCACAGTTGGTCGTGATGAAGAATAAACGATACAGTCGTTTAACTTGGATCAGATGAGAGCATGATACAGTGGCAGCAAAACTGTTGGATTTGCACCCCAAGATTTGCCATTTAGTGCCCTCAAAATATTCAGAGAAGGGTTGCATCGCAGTTGCAATGATTAGCAAAGTTTCCTATTGTAGGTCAATCCCAAGACTTTTCTCTCGTCTGCAAAAGTAGTATAAATAGTGTGTACAAAATCTAAGCAAAGGTGTTAATCATTTATTACGGTGCAGGAGATTACAGTAGATTGGCTTCTGAACTGAAAAACAAAAGCCGTTTTAAAACTCAAATCTTAAGATTGTCTAAATATTGCTGTAGACGTCGTTCCAAAAAACTGCCTATATAACTGTTTGATGGCTCTTCTAATATCTGTTTATGGTGTGCGTTGATATCGACATAAGCTGATCACTGATAGAAAACCACACAGGGTGTTGGTCAATAAGCTGTGAGTTCCTAGCCACCACATCGACCATCCATTAATCATGCGTTCCATGTTCTTGCAAACACAACTGGTGAGAAAGAAAGAAAAACCTTGAGATTCCACCTGAGCCTTAACTGGAAGAAATTCAACGAATAGTTATCTGAGCTAGATACTTGACCGAAAGGTCTACAAAAGCCATTAGTTAGGTCAAATGTAACATCAACAGTTCCAGAAGCTGTTTTAGACTAGCAATTAGCACGTGGTCCATTCAGCAACCACAGGCCTTAATGTATCTCATATGAGAGAGGAAAATCTATATAGATTAAATACAGCTACAAAATCGCTCCGTGCTGTCTTTCTGTTATCCTTAAAAACTAGTCCATACGTTGCACGTGCACGCATCTTTTTGTATTGAAATAGATAGTCAACAGGGAAATAGATTACTTAGCAGGAGAAAGAACAGCCTCTGTGGATGTTCTGCTAAAACATTCCAAAGTCCTGCTCATTGTAATGAGCAATCGGCAGTAAATCCTCCAGTTGTCTTGACCCAAGCGCCATCTAGGAAAACGCAGAGAACATATATCTGGTTTTAAAAGAATAATTAAACACAAAAAGGGTTCACTAGAGTGTAAATAACAGATATTGGATATTATTTTCTGAGGAAACAGCTAACTGTGGTGAACATACTACAAATCAATGTATGAAAAAACTGTTGTGGGGTCAGAAAGAATTGTACAAGGCTCTCCGGTATTCAGGAGAGTTAACTTATATTTGCCAAATAAATCGGCGATTAGTTTATCTGTAGCACAACCTGGTCCAAACTCCATGAGGGTGGGCACTGACATCCCACCAACAGAACATTATTGGTAGCAGGGAAACTAGATCTTCTAAACCAGTGAACGAGAGCTCGTCAGTCGGAGGCAGACATATACATACTACAAATGATGAATTGGATGAACGGCAGTTTAATCCTTGCAGCAATTTCAGACTGTATAGATATAGATTCCACTATTAGCATCATAGTGCCCCAAGCGTAAGAACACTCTGTTGCGGCGTAAGATCTCACTGTATCGGGGTGTAGCACCTGATTTGGAATCATTCCGGCGGACGGAGAGCTTAGTCCCTTGAAAACATACCACCAAAGGCTCAATTTGTTTTTAGGAACAGCTCAAGCTCTGGTCAATGTACTCTAGTTATATGATTATTCCACTGAAGTATAGTCATGCTAATGATTATGTTATAAGTTCACAAATATTGTATAGAAATCTTCTGTGTTGAAAGCAATTGACTCCTTTTTTTTTTTTTTTTTTTTTTTTCCTTTGGTGTTGGGCTAACATCTTTTACTGCAGGTTGATCCTGCCTTCCTTTCATTCACGTTCTGGTAGGTTAGGCAAAATGCACCCTTCCAATTGTAAATTTCGGTTCGAGGTTTAGAGATCGGTTAAGATGAAAGTCGCCGATCTGAATGCTTCCCAGAAGATTTCTCTGGAGAGGATCTCTGAGGAGTTGCTCGTAAAATTTTATTTTCCTCTATTGCTTCTCAGGGTTAACTTTTCATTTACTTTAAGGGAGAGGGAGAAGTATGGCTTTAGGGCGCTTAATTACAACGGTTATTAGCGTCCGTCATTTACTTTACGGAATTTGGTTCTCTCAAAGCTGGGCATGGACATTATGGTATTATACGGCCTGCCCGAGGTCCACAGTTTTAGTGATAACTTTACGCAGCGCTCTCTGACGTTGAGGATTTGATTTGACTCGAAGGTTTTGGTAGTAGTCTAAGAAAGCTCTTCTGCAATGTTGGCCCGTTGGTGACTGTGAAAACTTCCTGACTAGGTATCGATTAAGCTGCAACTGGGGTACAGCCACCGAATTTCAAGACAGAAATTTGGCGCATGGGCAGGTTTCTGGCTTCTCTCTAAACCAGATCACTTGGATCGCTCTTTCCCCTGCAAAACAACGGTATTCTTGGGAACTTGATGAATGTTCACTGCCGCAGTTAGCACAAGACAGAGTTATGCAAGTGATCTTTCGTGAAGACGTCTCCATCTTTTTTTTTTTGATAGTGTTTAACGCCGCTCTTATTTCTACGGTATCGCAGGCGAGTCTCCATAGTTGACACATGTAGAATCACCGTTACAAAAATCACTGGTGTGTCCAAAGCGCTGATACGTTTAACATCTGATCAAGTTCGGTATACGAGTTCGGCCTACCCTCAATGACTTCATTCCCTACCTTAATCCTTTTAGGGAGATCTAAGATAAGATGGGTAAGCACGAATTCGACTCTTTCTTATCCGACGTACAGATATAACAACTTAATCTACCACATTTTCTTGAGCCTTCTCATTGGTGAAAACGTTTAAGGTTTTGTGCAATTTCACCTTCAAGTAGTTGGCAAACGAGGCTTTAGTATTTTCACTATCTGGGATGCTGACAGTGCTTCAATTAGGAGCGAGCCATTGCATGTTGTAATACAAGATGTCACAGGACCATCGAGGTCCTTTTGAATTATGATTCACCGATGTAACCTTTTTTCCTTACTCGGATTTAGCAATTACCAAGTAAAGAGGACCACAAGACTCGACTATTTCTTTCTCATTCATAAAAGTTAAATTGTCTGAGGTTTTAGTTTCCATCATGGAGATAAAATGCTCCACTACTGCAAATATCTCCAATGTCTTGTTCACATCATGGATTCCACACTGGCTTAGATTAGAGTCCTGATCTGATCCTTAGTCACCCAGTGTGTGTCATCTCCCAATGTATTAAAGACAGATGCTCTCAGTCCCTTTCAGGAATGTGCAGCTCATGCAACATCCTCTGGGATAGACCTTTATCACCAGATAAGAACACAAACGCTATAATGAGAGGCTAGGAATTACGCGTTACATAGTCACCCTAATCGGCCACACTCCACCGTCCTCGCAACGGTAACCCTCCGACTTTGTTCAGGAAGGTAGCTGCTCAAACACATTTGTGGTCCAAAACTGATTGGGAATATTGGCGTAAGCTCTCTCACCGTAACTCACGAATATTTTTCCTTGAAACAACTTTGAAGATTCTATAAATGAATTATACGGAAGGCCTAAATTAGCCTGCTTCTCTAACAATATCGATATCACCACATGCTTACAACCACTCCAAAGATCCAAAAATACTCCAGTTTATACTGTTTCTTTGTATATATGTACAATATATTATATTAGCAGTAAGAACGGCAAGCTGTCCATAGTTTCATATCCCTTTCGAAAACTATATTGATATTTTTGAAACTTTTCTGCTTTTTAAACACTGTTTAAGAAGGCTTGTTTACAGTTCTCTCTGGGATCTTAACTACACATGAAACTAGAAAAATACGTCTATAAACGGAATTGCACCAGGTTTTAGAATGATGATAATGATAATATTAATAATAATAATAATATATTACTAGTATATTATATTATATATTAATAATTTATTACTGTTATTATTACTATTTGAGTTGCCCAAACCTCTGGACATTTTTATTGCATGAAGCTACATTGTTGACATCCAGCATAAAAAATTAGCTAAAAGTATATTCATAATCAGCGTTAAACAGAAAAAATATAAGCAAGGTGTAACGAAGTGTATCCATTTTCTGGTATATTAAAGAGTGTTAGTATACATTTTATCAACCCCAGGCGATGTATCCGATGTATGATAAAGTCGTAGAAAGTTTCTTAAATGTTGTTGATAAGCGCGTAACATGTCCTGATGATTAGATAGAAGGTTATTTGGTTCTACAAGAACTTAAGGAGGAGCTATCTTATCCAGATAAAGCCAATGAATCTCTTTTAATAGGAGGACAAACACACTGATTACTGTTACGGAGACATTTCAGCTTATGCCTAAAATCTGTTATACTAGTAGAGATATTTGACAAATAATTTAATCATGTTCTTTTTTGTTCCTGAGAAAAATATTTAATCTGGCCATCCGTGCATTTGTATTGGATATATGCTGTCGAGAGAAGCTTAAGAATTGTGTTCGTTTTGATATTATTCTTGAGCAATCATAATGTAACACAACGCAGGTTCGCGCTCTGACATTCTATTTTTTTTTTTTCTTTGAATGCTTAAGCGGCTGCTTTTTGAACTGCTGATCTTAATTAAAGATCCTACGACAGCGATTTGGTAAGCCAGTAGCAGCGTATAGTTTAACTCTAGACTAATTTCTTGTATCCATAGTTACAGGTCATTAGCCTGTTTAGATTTCGAATGACATCATTTTAAACAAGACAACTTTAGAGTTTTCACTAAAATGGAGGACTTGGAAAAAACGAGCAATAATTAAATACTGCCATTTGAAAGGCTTAACGCCTAAAGAAATCAAGGAGGAAATGGACAGAACATTTAAATATGCTGCCCCTTCATATTCAATGATTAAAAGGTGGGATGCAGAATTTAAAATGGGACGTACGAGGACTAGTGATGCTCCTCGCTCTGCACGCCCTGTAGAAGTAACAACTCTAGAGATCATTGAAAAAATCCATAGTTTAATACTGGAAACCCGCAGATTAAAGTTGTTTAAGATAGCAAGGAACGTGCTAAACATATCAAAAGAACGTGTAGGTAATATTTTAAGTAATGTTTTGGGCTTTCACAAGATCTGTGAAAGATGAGTGCCGCGTTTGTTGACACCTGATCAAAAGTTGCAGAGAAAAGCTGTTTCTGTTAAGAATGTGGAGCTCTACCGTAAAAATCTCAGTGAATTTTTAGATGACTTATTGTCACGGTTGAAACTTGGATACATCACTACACTCCAGAAAGTAAATCACAGTCTAAAGCAGTGGATTGCGCCAGGTGAACCAACACCAAAAAGGCAAAGTCCGTTTTGTCAGCTAACAAGGTTATGGCGAGCGCTTTCTGGGATTGAGGACCTTGATAAATCACATATACAGAGATGGTTTAATTAAATTAGAACACGATATGACAAATGTATTAGCCTTTCTGGAGAGTATGTCGAGAAATAAAGCAAAAAAATTGTTTTAATGTTGTTTTCATTGAAAGGCCCGGGACTTATCAGCTGATCCTAGTGTCTATCCTCTGAATACCAAGTCTGAAGGTGTTACTTGAGGATGTTGATTAGTAATTAACAACATAAGCTAAATGCAATCATTTCTTTATTATTACTAAATAACAAAGACATAACAGAAAATACATGAAAATACTTTAACAACCAATTTGCTTTCCCAAAGTTTCAGTTTCCATTGATTTTTATTGCCCAATTAATGGAAGAGCTTTCCAGTATGATTTAGATTGAATAAAATTTGATACCATCCATTCTTAAGAACTGACTACTTGGTCGATGGGGCTAAATCAGGAGAGTGTATAAGTTAGATATACTGTGAAGGCTTTTGAAATGACAAAGTAAAAATAATCGGGGAACCGTCATTTAAGTCCCTTCAAAATCTGCCTGTTATTCCACAGCGCTATGCATGAGCATTAGAATCACCACCAATAATATGCGGTGGAGTTATTTGTGATCATAGCAAATATATGCATTACATCTCTGGAGCGATACGTACACGCAGAAATAAGTTGTTTGTTTGTTTGTTTGTTAACTTGCAATTACCAACACATCAGCGTCTATGCACATCAGCCGGATTTCGTCGCTCAGTAGTGCTTTTACATGTCATTAAACACATTGATATGGAGCTGGCATCTTTAAGAACAGTGGACTGGGCCGGTTTTGAATTTCTGATCTAGGATTAGAATTCCAGCGTCTAACCAACAGAGCCAGTCACGTACACCCGGAGGACAGTATATTGAAACAAGGGTAAACTTTATGTATGTAAAGTATTCTGGCTGCTACGGAAGAAGCTGTTGAAGACTGAATTTTGAACTTCAAAAGGTGTACTGGAAATAAGCATTTTTATAGAGTTTAACACCCGCTTTTACTACGATGGCACAACAGGCAAAAGAAATAAGCATTGCTGCATCACATTAACCATCCTGATGGTCAAATCTTAATTCGTGGATCTTGAAAAGCTTATTCGGAAATCCGGTATGAACTGTATTTCTAATAAAGTAGCAATTATACACCTTGTTGAGGCTATCTAGAAGCACTTATTCGTTATCTAATCAGAATATGCATTCCATTTAATCATTGTAAAAATTTAGGGCTCATTGTTAAGAGGCGTGCTTTGGTTCTTTTAATTCCATCTGGTTGCAAAAGGTAATTTCATGATATTCTGTTTGTTTTTTATTTTTGTTGACTTTTATTTTTATTTAGAGTATTACATTGAAAATTTCCTCTTTTTTTTTTTTTTTTTTTTTTTTGCATAATCTTTTGAGTGCTCTCTTTTTCCATCTGGAGGAGAATATGCGCTGTGTGAAATAGCAGTTACTGCATTTGAAATTGATAATATAGGTGTAATTTGAAAAATGCGTTCTATTGTGATGAGTAATTGTTTTAGAGGGATTAGTTGATGGTATATCTCCGATTGTTTATGAGACTGTGGTATCTAAGCCAACAGACTAGTTTACCGTGCATTGTTTGAAGTAGATTTCAACAAAGAAGGAAGCAAACAGTGGTCGCCAATATTTGCAATTATTGAAGGAGAACAGTGATGTGGGAAGGAACTAGCGCGCTTTCCCACCTGACACCGATTGAGCACACTTTAGTGTCTACCACTGTCTTAGCTTTTTGATAAAGCAGATCTCTTGGATTTCTCTCTACGAATAAGCTAATTACGTGATGCATCAGTGGTAAAAATATCTTCCTTAAGTGAGTACAAACAAGGTTTGAGGTTAAATTTTAAGTAGAATGAGACGCGCTGCATAGAGCACGGCTTATCTGACTCCTGCATTATTTATCTATATGACCAATTCTAAGTTAATTAAAACATTGTCTCAAAGAAGGCACATCTAGAAACCCTTGGTATTAAAGCCATAATGCTAACATACTTCAGAATAAACTATGAAACAAATGTTTTTAGTTTAACAGTGCGAGCCTGGGACAATTTCAGAATTTTCTTACTAAAGCGTTCGATATTAATAACACTAACATTCTCATAGCTGCATAATTGTGGATGAGTGGTATCTGTTTCCAATATATATCTCAGCGGTTCTTAAGCCGTCGTATTTTGCGCTCCTCCTTTTATGTTGGAAATGTAAATGTAAATGGCGTGTTGTTTATGGACGCTCTTTAACTACTAAATAGGGCGTGAAAGACCGCTTAATTTTGCTCTGAGACCTCTCTATCAGGCTTGAGGTTCTTTTACGTGCCGTAAATCTACGAAACGGGACCAATGGCTTTACTTCCCTTCCGAAGGAAGCCATGCTAAGGATTTTTACACCCGAAAAAACCCATCGTCCTGCTGGATAATTCCGAGTTCCCCCGCATAATAATGGTCATAATTAAAAACCCCAGTTTTGCCATAGATAAGAATATCATTAGACGTGTTTTAATAGTCAGAAATCTAGGACAGGTTGAACTCGACTTAATACTTATTGAGTGATATATTATTAGAGGAAGTATTTGATGCTGAAGCTCTATTAGCCTGGTCAGAAATCGCAGACTCGCTGACTGGAACGGCTTTTGAGGGGAATGGCGGATCGCAGTTAAGAAGAATGATGTAAGTAATTAGAAATAAAGACCTAACCGCCCCATCTTTGAAATGATATAAAGATACAGGTAGGATACAGATACAGATACTTCAAAAGTCACTTCATGCATAAAACTTTAACAAAACGGTAGGATTCAGTATTATGAATATATCGCGATCATTTCAATTATTAGTGCATCGCGGTACCATTCATAGCAGTGTTTAATCGGATACCTGGAACATTGTTGAATTTCTCTATCACTGCAGGGTTTCTGAGTACGCCATTAAAACTGCTTCTATAATACTACCCTGCAATCCAAAAATAGATGACTTGAGATCTGCAAGTTGTGAGATCTGTTGATTTTAGGTTGATACAAAATTAAATATTGTTTTTATATGAAGAACTTCTTGAAAACTAACGTTCAAGATTTTCAACATAATCCAAAATAATGAAAACATTTTCCCAGTCTCTCGCATTATTTCTGGCAAAAAATTAAGAATCGAAATTACACGCTAAACTTAGGATGATCCGCTTGGAAGCGAAGATCATGCAGTGTTGTTGCAACAGTCCCAACCGTGTGCGAAGGTATATTATCGTGATGAAAGAGAATTGTTTTTCACTAGGTGTAGGCGTTTAGGCTGAAAGCATCCTTCGTTTGGCCAGTAGTGTAATACTTCCGGGTTGGTTCTACCTTCTGAAGGAGTCTACGAGAACAGCAGCCTTCCGATATAATCGGGTTTTCTTTTCTTATTTTTTTTCTAAGAAAAAAATACATTCTAAACACTCTTGAGACATGTTCATTCACTGCAGTTATATCCCATTGCTAATCAAACTGACAACTGTTAAGCAGACCGCTTTCTTGTACCCAAAACCTCCTGTAAAGTGTAATGGACCGGCCTATTGAGGTATTGTTTTACAATGTGAACTACTCATAAATCTTCATTGTGAATGTTTGTCGCAATCTCGTTGGTCAAAGTAGTTTTGAGACATCCTGAGTGCTGCAACAATATGAAGATTCCAAGCGCAGTCATTTAATTGCGCATAGATTTGTTTAGTTAAATGAGAGCTTAAAACGCCAATTGATTTGTACGGGATATTGATTGTTAATGGAATTGTTTAAATAAGTTATGTTCATTGATCTACCTAAAGAATATCATTCCAAGGCTGAAAATCGCCCCCAGCAAGGAATTTATAATGTATTACCAAGAAAATGAGCCAACAATTGCGATAAAAATGATAGACAGATAGAAGTGCGTGCATTGCTAAACTTCATACTTGCACAGCCTTGGAATGAACTCACAGCATACAAATATGCTTAAACTGCGTGTTTTGATCTAGCTTAACGAGAGAACAAAAATAGGTCTCCTTAACAAGAAAGAGAAGGGAAAATAACGACTTATAATCTGGGTAGAGAAGAGAATTTTATTTAAAAGGTTACACGAATTATGAACCAAGAAATTCAAGATAGAAGTCAGATTAATTTTTTCTGAATACAAAATATTATATTTGAATTGTGTATAAGTGTTATCTCTACTCTCAAAGTATTACAGGATAATAAAATAACAAAACAAACTGAACATCTATTGATTTTAACATTGTTCCTGAGAGAAGAGCGATTTGTAATGCAGTAAAGGCACATAAGACATTTCTTGCGTAAATAAAGCAAAATAATTAACCAAAAATATAAATTCACCCTAATATAAAACTTACCATTGCAGTGCTTATCATTTTAAGATCAGCAGCTCATCCTTTAACCGTCGAAAGAATCCTTTAACGCTTTTTACATTTCTATTCAGTTAGTCTCTTAAACGAAGTATTTATCACAGCTCATACTTCAGTACTTACTCTTTGTAGAAAATGTTAACACTTGTTTACAGATCGTCATAGGCAAGGAACTGTACTAATGCATTTGAAACTTTACAGCCCGCCATCTAAAGAATACTACTTTACAATTAGACAATACCTAAATAAGGGATAGCTCATAATAAATTGGTAATTACAGTAGCTCCTCAAAAAGATATTTGCCCTCAAGATGACGTAATAATTTGGTAATTTACACGAGATATCTTGGGCAGGGAACTTTTAGAAAATGTCTCTCGTATAACAGGTGTGTGTGTGTGTGTGGTGTGTGAATAGGTGAGAAAACTGTGTACACGAAATATTTTCTGCAATATCCGATTTGCTAATTTCGAATATATTGACAACAAACTAGAGTGACCAGACCAACATTTTCAAAATAAAGAGGAAAAAACAAGACATTTAAAAAAACTCATGTGTTCAATTCACATAGCTTTCTCTACACCTCTGCAACAAATCGTTGTTAAAAGACTTATTCTTATATTTACTTTATGCTAATCGAGAAAAAATTAGCAGAAATGGTCTTACTACTCGCTTCCTTGAAAGCAGAAGATAAATATGGGAGTACCATAGGTTAAAGCGATATCAAATCTTTTAAAATCTGGTTGCCATGTGATTGAAGTTCCTTTGTTTGTATAGCAAGGAGTTGACAAATTCCCGTATGAGAAAATTAAAAGTATTTTAAAGCTGAAACTAATAACAAAGAATACCCCAAATAGGTCAACTACACGTAAAAAATGTATGTAACATAAAGTGTGTGTTTTAACGAGCTCTACATTTTTTGTGTGGTACGTTTTTGTCTGTCTCTTACGGTTTACCAGTTATGCAAAATTTGACAAAACTCAACGTGAATAAACATGCCTTCAGAGGCTATTCCCAGAAAATTGAAGATATATATAATTTGCCATGTAAATTTCTTAAATATAAGAGATTTTAATCAAAATCGAATTTTTTTCCATGTAAAGGTAGTTGATGGTGGGGATTTTCTTAAAAATCTTCGTATCGCATCCTTGGAAGATATCAAACTTAAATACCAGCTTTGGTATTTAACAATCTTTTCGTTTTTGAGCTATGCTGCCCACAGACACACACGACATGTTTTCTAAAAAAAAATTTATTCAGGTGTCTCAAAACATGTATTTCCGGTGAAATCTCGTATCGAATTTTTTGGTACAAATCAATATCCTCTCTATACGCTATGTACATGTACATGTAAACAAAGTAGGTAAAAATTTATATGAAGCAAAGTGCTACCACGCCAGGGGAAGATGAATTTTTAAAGCACATCATTAGTTATTTTCAAATAACACCGCAAAACTATTGAAACTCTTGACACATGTACGTAGCAGTCACATCCCGAGCACCTTTAAACTTTGGAACCTTGATTTAATATGAACCCGAGAATGATAACAGGTATAACGAATCATGTGTTCATTGAAACAAATGAGTAACAGGACTAGAGCAGGATCTGTTGGAGTGTTATGGCAGTTAAACAGAAGCATGGTCAACACACGTCTTTTTACGAACAGCAAAATGCCCTTTAAAATACATGACAGAAACATGTACTGTTAACCTGGCAAGTATCCTTATTTCTTTTGAATATTTGGTACATTATGTATTAGAGAGGCAGAAAGCTTTATCTTAAAGGGCTGGCGAGAAGCACACAAAATATTAAAAAGCAGGATATGTCCGCGAAATCTGATCATCCTGCAACACACCATGATCTCATTCGTATTTAGTGACTTTTAAAACAGAATTTAAATAAATTTTTCATATATTTTTACATTAAATTATGTATCAAATTCAATGTTGTTAGCACTAATAGTCCTAATAAGGTTTAAAGTTAATACTTTGTCTACATTTTCATATAGGTTTATAGAATAATTTATATTAATGTAATAAGTTGTTAAAAAGAGAATTAATAAATAATAAAAATATGTTGTTTTTTTTAAGATAGCTAAGGGATGAAGGAGAGTAAATTAACTTCTAAACCTATTCATGCTCCTATTAACTAATAACTAATGACATAAATCATACACAAAGTTAGCATAGATTGATTAGAATTTCTTAAGAGTACTTCCAGAATATTTGTCTCCAAAGTTTCTTAGATTAATCGATATATATTTTTGGAAATAAGAGAATTTGCACAACTATGTTTTAGTAAAAATGTGCAAACTGCGTAGATGATGATATGGGATGAGTGACCTTCTCGCGCACAAACAATTCAGTGAAAACGATGCGTCACCGACAAAGCAACAAGATCACGCACATTCCGAGAAAACAGGCGGGAAACCAAAACCCCATTAAGCTGATGTTCAAGCTGAACCAGCAGTAGGCGTATACGTAATATAGAGATAAGGAGATAACCGTGAAGGCTGATGTGTAAGATTTAGCAATTATTGTTCGCTCCTTTTTCTCACACAACACACAAAACGTATGACTACTACTTGGTATACACCACATTGTCGGTAAATATCCAGAAGGAGGCAAGGAAGGCCTGGCCTCTCAAATTATGCTTGAGTCTCCTCTAATCTTTAGGTAATTAAAATAATTATAATGTGTATAGATTAATATTAAAATTACCAAATTACTGTTAAATGTCAGTCCCTTTGTAACGATTCATTTTAAGGGATATTCAGGTACACAGTTTTCACTTTTAAAAAATATGTGTTCCATTCACACGACTTTCTTTAGCTGTTTCGTAAACAAACCTTTTATTCAAAAGATTAATATTTTATATGAATCGTGCTAATCAATATAAGCATAAGCACATTAAGTCTTATTACTTGCTTTCTTGTAAATAAAAGGGAAATGAGAAAATGCACTAGGCTATGGTTTGCCAGTTATACAAAAGTCATCCAGAATGAAGAGGTTTTCAGAGGTTATTCCCAGAAAATTCAAGATATACATTTTGTTCGTCATAAAAATATCTTAAACATAAGGTATTTTAATTAAATATCGTTGACCATTTTGAGAAAATCAAAATTTTCGAAAAAATATTCTATGTAAAGGGTAGTTGGGGAGCGGGGAATTGCTTCAAAATCTTCGTGTCGCATCCTTGGACGATACTCAGCTTAGATACCAAGTTTGATACTTAACCGAGTTCTAGTTTTTGAGCTATGCTGCCCAGATACTCTCTCTCTCTCTCTCTCTCTCTCTCTCTCTCTCTCTCTCTCTCTCTCTCACACACAGACACACACACACACACACACACAAGGATATGTTTATTAAAAGGCTTTGTTTTAATCAGGAAATCTCAAAACGTGTATTTCCTGTGAAATATCGGTATCAAATTTTTGGGCGCAATACAATACCTACACATTAAGTACATAGCACGTTAGATAAAGTATAAATAGATGGAATTACAGTCACCTCAATATTTTATCTTTGGGATAAAATAAATTTATGAACATGTGCTTTAGAAAAGTATACTTTACCCCATGCCTACCAAATCGGGTTCTTTTTATTAGTAGCCAACTCTTGTACCGTACCCTGTAACCCCTCCTCTAAACACACCCTTCATAAACACCAAGAGAGAAGAAAAACATACAAAGTTTAATATGTTACTTAGATATCTAATCAATATTCTTTCCTGATAACCGAAAAACAAAAATCACCCCCAATATGTATGACACTTATAGTTTTTGGTGTTCCTCTACAAAATTGGAAATAACACTAATTGAATCGTGAGGAGTATTTTGAACGTAAAAACAGGTATAAAATATCGAATGCATTTACATCACTTTCTCTATCAATTATGCAACAAACTACTCTTACAAAACCTCATTCTTCTACGTACTGCATGCAAACTGGGTTAACATTAGTGGAAATGGTTTTATTTAATATCTCCTTGTAAGTACAAGAGAAATAAGGGATAGTCAAATCGTTTAATAGAGGGTCTCTATGTGATGATTTTAATATTCAAAGATCCTTATACCTTAACAATGCAAATTTTAACAAACCTATATTTCCTTTATTATATTTTAAATCCTTTAATTATTAAAATTTGAGATAATATTCTTTATTGACAATAAATGTACTTAAGGATAAATAAAAGAATAATGGTTAAAAAATTAAAGACTGAACAAAAATTTATTTTACATATATTGTGTTTGAACGAGTTGTGTTTTTGTTTAATAACCTTCTCATGCATCTCTTACGGTTTACCAATTATACAAATCCAGAATCAGAGACTATTCCCACAAAATTCAAGATATATATTTTAGTTGTCATTAAACTGTATTAAACATTTGGTATTTTAAACAAATTTGTTTGAGCTGCTTTTTGAGAAAATCAAAATCTTGGAAATGTTTTCCACGTAAAGAGTAGTTGGAGTGAGGGGATTTTTTTGAGAATATTTTTCTCATCCTTGAAAGATGCCGAACTTAAAATGCCAAGTTTGGTGTTTGAATTATGCTGTTCACACACACGTACACACTTACAGGGACGTTTTTCTTTTTGGGATTAGGTGAATTAAAATCACGTATTTTAGTGAAACCTTGATATTGAATTTTGGGTGAAATACAATACCATCTCTACCTACTATGTATGTGGTAAAAAAGTAATAACTAGTAAATCCGCAATATGTTTTTAAGGCAAGGCTCTTATATAGCAGCCGCCAAAGCGTCATAAGTTTCATGTGTTTGAAACAGGTTGTCAGATGCTCTAGAGTAAATTATCTGGAAGTTGAAGATGGTTATAAAATTGCATATGATTAGGAAATATTAAAATAATGATTATCATACCGAGTGAGGTGGCGCCCGTAACGTGTGCGACTCGCTTTCGGGAGGTCGTAGCTTTGATTTCCGTAGCCGGGATAATTGATTCCCTGGGTCGCCAGGAGAATGCTGGCTAGGTTCATTTCATTTCCCGAAGTTTAACTGCCCTTATTTCCTCTTTCCATCATTTCCTTGTTATCAGGATTGTCCGACCAAAGGACAATGTTTAGTGGCTTGCAGCCGAATGATGCCTTGCACACTGCAAAGGGTTTATCGTAGCTTCGTCGTCAGTACTGCTTCGGGGTTTTCGGGCACGGACTTCCGTATCAATCGTTAGGGACCGCGTCCGTGCTTGCGCCCGCTGCCATCCAGACTCTTCGAGTCTCTCCCCTCATCCCTCCCTCCCAGGAATAATACATAAAGAGCCCTCAGCGCCTACGCGGTTGCTCTCCTCCAGTGTCTGGGGGTCCCGTCCGTGTGAAATCCTAAATGTAATCCTAATGGTTATCAACTCCACGTGAGACTCCGGGGCTTATTCATTGCTTAATGGTAGCTTCAGTAATTGGAGTCATGAAATTTCAAGTCCATATCAATATTAAGACGCTCAGATTGCGCAAAGTATCGCGCTGAACCCAATGGTATAACCACCTATTTGTTGGAGGCATTTTTATGACACGAAGACACAACTAGGTGACTTTCTGTCCATCACCATTAAATATTCAACTCTAAATATCAAATTTTCATGCAGACAAAGCTATTCATGGAAAAACTGGATGTACTACCCAATTCGTATATGCTGCACATACCTACTGAGGTATGAAGCTGTATTTAGCATTCGCATCTTAAGAAACATAAAGTAAATAATTTCTGTAGCCCAAAAAATTGAACAGAATATGCATTGTTTTAATACAGCGAGAGGGACAGCAAATATTTTCTAAAGAATACAAAATGGCATCACAAACTATCATCAATACGTTATTACTTAATTACTTCAAGATTCTATGTACCTTCTGTATATTATTGAGCAACTACTAGGTACCACATTATATTTATCTGAATTGTCTGTGTATCAGATTATAATTAATTTAGGAAATGCAAGAAAGGTATTAATATGAAAGAAATTATAAGCTAAGAAACAGAAGAAAAAACATCTAAACATAGTCACATACAATCGTTAGAAACAATTGAGGTTCGGTTCGCTTTGCATGGTACCGTTTAACAAAAGTTAGGTAGTTAAAAACTGAAACCAATACCTAGCAAAGAATATCTTGAAAACCGTCGACTCTACAAGAAATGGAAATGATGTGGAGTTTTTATTTATGGACGTTCTTTAACTACAGTGGTTCTCAACGTATTGGACCTGAAAAACCGCTTAAATTTGCTCAGATGCCTCTTTATCTTTTACGTGCCATAAATCTGCGATACGGGACCAACGACTTCACTTCCCTTTCGAAGGAAGCCTGCAAAGGGTTTCTATGCCCGAAAAATCCATCGTCCACCGCCCGGTTTGAACCCGCGACCTTAGGTATATGATATGATAAGGATATATGATACAATAAAAATGTATATGATATAAATTATGTGTTTTAATGAGATCTAGAATTTTTATGTAGTAAATATTTTCTATCTTTACGGTTTACCGTTATGCAAAACTCATCCAGAATAAAGAGGTTTTCAGAGGCCATTCCCAGAAAATTCAAAATTTACATTTAATTATTATTTAAATATGTACAACTTATGGTATTTTGATTAAAATCATTACAGCGATTTTTGAAAAACTTAAATTTTTTGAAAAATGTTCCATGTAAAGTGTAGTTTGTAGTGGGGGGGGGATTTTCTTGAAAATCTTCCTGTCGCATTCTTGAAAGATACTAAACATAAATACCAGCTTGGTGTTTAACGGTCTTTTCGTTTTGAGCAATGATGTCCACAGGCACACACACACACAAACATACAGACCTTTTTCTAAACATGTTTCTTTCGGACTCAGGGAATTTTAAAACATATATTTCCAGTGAAGTCTCGACATCAAATGTTTGGATGGAATACAATACCTTCTCTTACTACTATGTATATTGTTTGTGCATACGTTCTAGAGAAAGTAAAAATAGAATCAAATAGCCAAGCTGTACAAAATAAAAATAAATAAAAAATAAAATGTAGTTTGTCAATTATTTCACGATAATGAAAAAGATTGCTAAACATAGCTTACGAACACGTGCCAATAGGAAGAAGAGATCCCAAACTGTCCCCCTACGTGGGTAATGGTTACCATACAGCTTCATATACTCAGGGTGGCGAGTTCAAACCCGGCGGAGGACAATGGATTTTTTGGGCGTAAAAATGCTTAGCATAGCATCCTTCGGAAGGGATTTAAGCCGGTGTTACATGTCGTAGATATACGACACGTAAAAGAACCTGATGAAGAGACATCTGAGCAAAATTAAGTGCTGAGAACCACAGTAGTAATGAACGTCCATAAATAAAACTCCATTTCCATTTATACCCCGAACAACCAAGTAGCCAGAGTTGTAGAATGTGAAATTGAACACATTTTCTTTACCCAAACTGTGGAATGATGGTGGTAATAGTGGTGGTGCACTTCCGTTTGCATATCGTTCAGGGTGAACCTATTAGCATATACCTTCGTAAAGAGCAGCCAACCAATACACAGCTATGGGGAGAAAAACGACAAATAACTGAAAGTCACAAAAGGGCAAATTTGCTCTACATAATAATTGTTGGAGATGCTGACTCCCGATGACAGACCATCCTTCTTCGCTTATTAAGATTATCTCTCTATAACGCTGAAAAAGAATACGCTGTACAATAAAATATAAGTTTTAAGGTAAGGCAATAATAATTATCGATGGTGAATTATTTTGGGCGAGCGACGGTACAATTGATCGTCTTTATAATTAAAATAAGAAATCGTTTCTGAACTGATTAAGTATATTATATTTTTCAAACGATTATACTGAAATCTGTTTACAATATCCTATAGAAACTCGATAGAAGTTCTCTTTAAAATTGCATCCGTGGTCTAGTGGTCAGCTGACTTCTCACCCGGTGGTCTCGGCTGGTGCGAGGATTTTCCCTATCCCTCACAGAGTCTGGAAGTATATATATATATGAGAGTGAATGTGCGAGTGTTTAATGATATAAAAATGACTAACCTAATATCCAAAACTTACAATTAATATATGAGTTGTCTCACAAATCAAATCTCCCGATTTGACCATTGAAGATGAAGGGGGCTATACAAATGAAACAATAAATAAGGTATCTTTGACGTTGCGTAATATTTCATTGTTGTTGGGTATTTATTTACCACAATGTTCATAAAGTACATCATGTGATAAATTCTGAGTTATTTGCGTATAGTTATGTATTCATTTATTTATTTTGATAGTGTTTAAATTCCATTCTTACAACATACCAGAAGAATAGACAATGATATATGAAACTAAATGATAATTGGGAAAGGAACTTTAGGAAAGAAACGTTCCAGGGCCACGTTTAGCATACCTTCCCATCATTTGACGTAATGAGGACTGGCAGGATTTGAACCGTTAACCACCTACAGGTTTTGGTACCGTAGCTACCATTAAGAACTTTGTGAACCAATTAGCATATATGTAACATAAAATCAGATCAACAAACAGGTTTAAATAACCATACACGTATTAAAATAATAATGCAGACAATAAATAGATAATACAGAGCCCAGATAAGTAAGAATAAGTAAGAAAGTATATGTAACAATCGTTTCACAGCTAAATCATTGCAGTTGCCTGCTCAAAGCTTAAAATCAGTTTTTTTCTAAACCCCTTCTCTTTATACAAACTAACTTACTGTACAATATGTATATGCAGCAAGCTTTAAGTGCATCACAATTCGCAATACACAATTGTCCAGAAATAGTGAGACAACAATTAATGATTCGTAAACTAAGTTGATATTAATTTTCCAGCTCCAGCTCCTTGGCTTTTTCTGTTCTACAAACAAACTATTCATACAAAAAAGTATTCTTTTATCTAGATTACGCTAAGAAGGTAAACATTGCCAGAAATAGTATTATTACTTAGTTCTTTATAAGTAGAAGGAAAAGCTAAAGTGACAGTCAAATGTTTTAAAAGTTGTCGCTATGAGATTGACATTGAAATTCGGCACTCTTTTTATGTCAGGAGTAAAACAAAAGAGATATGAAACGGATGAGCACCTCCCATTTGAGAAAAGTTTTAAGTGCGTATTTTAAAATTGAAACCAATAACAGAGAATATCTCTGAAATGATTAGCTCTTTAAAAAAAATAAAAAAGTAAAATATAAAAACTATATATGATACATTTTGTGTTTTAAAGACATCTTCAATTCTTTTGTCCATTTTTATGTTTTACCAATTATGCAATAGTCATTCAGAATGAAAAGGGTTTTATTTAAATATCTTTAATACAAGGCATTTTAATCAAAACCGTTAGAGCCATTTTTTAAAAAATCTAATATTTCGAAAAATGTTCCATGTAAAGTGTAGTTTGGAGAAGGTTAATTTTTCTGCAAATCTTCGTGTCGCATCCTTGGAAGATAATAAACCTAAATACCAAGTTTGGTATTTAACGGGTTTTTCGTTGTGTTAATATGTACATAGATACATCTTTTTCTAAAAAAAAGTTTTATTCAGGGATCCTCAAAGCATGTATTTTGGGTAAAATTTCTGTATAAATATTTGGGTGGAATACAATACCTTCCTTACTTATTATGTACATTACATGTATATACGTGCTAGGGAAAGTAAAAACGTGCATTTGGCATTTGATAGTAAATTTTAATTCTGCAACAGCAAATATTTCCAGGATCGCTAATGCCACTAAAATGAAATGATATATTTAGCATGTACTATTGAGATTTGTGTTGTTTCGTAGTATTTTTTGTAATGATTAATAACCCAGCAATATTATAAGTTAAAAGAAAATCACAAAGGATTTAATTCTCATATAAAAAGTCAGAAATATATACCTACATTTTTAATGTGGATGATTCTGTCCAAAGTCGGTTAAATGCAAAACTCAGTATTCAAAAGGTTCTTTGTCATCCAGGGACGCAACACCAAAATGTTAAACAAAAATTCCTACCCCAAACTGTATTTTGAATATTAACATTTTTCGAAATGTGTTATTTTCTCAAAAATGTATGTAACGATGATTCGCAAGTTTAAGGTACAGTCACAACAAATGAAATGAATATCTTGAATTTCCTTGGAACACCCTCTAAGGTCCTCTTTATTCTGAATCACTTCTGTATAACTGCTAAACCGTAAGATATAGACAATATGTTATATCCCAAATATATATATATATATATATATATATATATATATATATATATATATATATATATATATATACTTAGAGCACAGACTTATGTCAAATATTTTTTACTTTCTTTAGCACGTAT
This sequence comes from Hymenopus coronatus, assembly GCA_030762935.1. NCBI lineage: Eukaryota > Metazoa > Arthropoda > Insecta > Mantodea > Hymenopodidae > Hymenopus > Hymenopus coronatus. The sequence goes on from CM060890.1 coordinate 111,047,584, forward strand.
GTACAATGTACATAGTAGATAGAGTAGCTATTGTGTTGTGTTCCACCCAAAAATTTGATATGGAATTTCACTGTAAATTTATGTGCTAGAATGACCTAGATCCAAAAGAAAAACATGTGTCTGTGGACAGCATAGCTCAAAAACGAAAAGTCGGTTAAATACCAAACTTGGTATTTTAGTTCAGTATCTTCCAAGAATGCAACACTAGATTTTCAGAAAAATCCTTCAACCCCCAACTATCCTTTAGATAGAACATTTTTCGAAAATTTTAATTTTCTTAAAAATGCCCCTAATGATTTTGATTAAAATACCATATGCTTTAGACACTTTAATGACAAAAAAAATGTATATTCTGAATTTTCTGGGATTAGCTTCTGAAGACCTCTTCATTCTGGATGATTTTTAATAACTTTGTATAACTCTTAATCCGTAAGATATAGACAAAAACCAAGTACACAAAAAAATCTATATCTCGTTAAACACACAACTTATGTATATGCTTCCCTCTCGTTTGTTTTTACTCCTGGCTAACAAAGAGAACCGAATTTCAATTGTTTTAAGGGATTTGACTATCGCGTTAACATAGTGCATTTCCTATTTCCCTTTTACTTACAAAGAAGCAAGTGATAAGACGATTTCTGCTAATTTTTATCTTGTAAAGCATGATGTAGATAGAGGAACAATCTTTTGTAAGAAACGTTTGTTTACGAAACAGCTAGAGAAAGTCATGTGAATGGAGCACATCAGATCTTTTGTCATGGAGTTAACTAGTTCAGAGATATTTCCTGTCATTAGTTTGAATTTTAAAATAATTGGAAGGTGGTTCTGGATTATTACGGGTGTTTGAATATTTAATAGGAATTGGTATATTAATAAATGTATTTTTGTAATCAATCAGATTACATTTTGTTATTCGTTTTTTTTCTCTCCTGATCGTGCAAAGAGAACAAATGTCAGTCACCACATCGCGACCAACATTTAAAGGATTTTAATGAGGCTTAAGCCTACTACATTTCGCTATTCCCATTATACTTTTAAGGAAATATATAATAAAACCATTTCTAAGAATGTTTATTTCAACATGAAGTAGATAGAAGAAGAAATTTGCTTACGAATAGTTTATCAAGAATTGGTAGAGAAATGGAAATGGCGAGTTATTTATGGACGCTCTTTAACTGTTATGGTTCTCAGCGTCCCATTCTATACTGGAGGTGAAAAACAGCTTAATTTTGCTCAGAGGCCTCTCTATCAGGCTTGAGGTTATTTTATGTGTCGTAAATCTACGACACAGGATACACGGCTTTACTTTCCTTCCGAAGGATGCCATGCTAAGGATTTTTACACCCGAAAAATTCCATCGTCCTCCGCCGGGTTTGAACCCGCGACCTTGGGTATATGAAATTAGCATGGTAACCATTACCCCACGAAAGGCGATGAACAGTTTATCAAGAATTGGTAGAGAAACTCATACGAATGAAACACACCAATTCTTTAGTTTTAATGTTCACACATAGACGCCTATTTGTTTTAAATATATTGTGTTAACACAGGTGACGCAACAGCGTTTGCTTCTGGTGAAATCTGAAAACAAATGTTTTCGAGTTAGCTCTTGCATCCGCAAAGCTCTCATACGTTCTGAAATAGTTTTCAATGATTATTAGCAGAAAAAGATAAGTACGTGCTGCAGAGAAACAAGTTTTTTCCAAGTCAAATTATGCTTCTGGGAGTGCAGGATGCTAGAACTGTCAATATTTCCAAGCCCTCGGCAGGTTCTGGAGATGCGCTGGATTCGAGTAGATGCAACTAAAAAAAAAGTAATACATTTAATTTTTTTTTTTTTTTTTTTAATTATTCAAAAGAAATTTTCCTACTTTTATCTGTACCTTTGAAAATTAAGTTGACAGAAATAAAGTAATAGACCAACCTTGTTTTTAGAAGAAGTGCCTTTAAACCAAGCCCTTAAATTAAGACAACTGTTTCAGCTATATGAACATCTATAACTACATCTGTGGTCTGGCGCCTAGCATGTTAGCTTACAAATCTTGAGGCCCCGGATCCGATCCCGACTTAGAGTTTGGGAATTTTCTTTATCCAGAAGTATTCTTCATCCTCCCTAGAGTTTGGAAACTAGGTAGTAAATGTGTGTCTGTGTGTGAATTTAGTATGAATAAGCCGGCGAAATATTCCTTGACAAACAAAAGCCCCCAAAAAGAAAACCTCCAAAACAAACATCAATGGTCCACCTTCTTGGTATAAGGGTAGCGTGTCTGTCTCACGTTCAAGAATTCTTATACTCAGAAGACGAATTTCACAATCCATTTCATTTATTTGCCATCCGATATGACCAGCTAAAGGACGTTAAACTCACATAAAAGATCTGATCAGTTCCATTCACATGACTTTCTCTACATCACCGTAAAAATTCTTATAAAAAGCTTATTCTTCTATTTGCTTCATACTAATCGAAATAAACATTAGCAGAAATTGTCTTTATTACTTGCTTCCTTGGAGGAAAATAACGGAATACACTAGGTTAAAGTGATAGTCAATTCTTGTAAAAACTGTTGCCTTATGGATAAAATTGGTTTCTTTGTATCTATGTGAAAAATTTAAGTATTTTAAACCATAAAGTATTCGAAACCATTAACAAGGAATATTTTAAAAATGGTCAACCTCACGAAAAAATGTATATGACATAAATTGAATGATTTAAGGAAGTCATAAGTTTTGTGTCGCTAGATTTTGTCTATCTCTTACAGTTTACCAGTTGTGCAAAAATCAGCAAAATTCGTCCAGAATTCCTAGAAAATTCAGGATATACATTTTATTTGCCATGTAAATTATTACACGGTATTTTAATCAAAATCGTTAGAGCCACTTTCGAGAAAAACAAAATATTCGAAAGTTTTTCCATGCAAAGGGTAATTTGGGGTTGGGGGAATTGCCTCAAAATCTTCGCGTGGCATCCTTGGAAGACACTAAACTTAAATATCAAGTTTGGTATTTTACAGACTTTTCGTTTTTGGATTATCGTATTCACAGACACACGTACACATGGATATTTTCCTAAAAGTCTGATGTGTTGCATTCTCATGACTTTCTCTAAGCGTTCTGCAAACAAACTATTCCTACAAAACATTATTCTTCTATCTACATCATTTTAAACGAGATAAAAAGTAACACAATTATTACTTAGTTCCTTAGAGGCAGAAGAGAAATAAGGTAATATACCAGGCTAAAGCCGGTCGATATGTGAACAATTGAAGTTCGGTTAGCTTTGTATTTCCAGAAAAACAAAAGAGAGATGAAACGAAAGATGGCTCCGTTTGAGAAGAAGCGTAGTTTAAAATTGAAACCAATAACAAGGAATATCTCGCAAACCGTCAACTCTGCAACATAAATATATATAAACTGCAGTTTTAACGAGATCTATGTTTTTTGTGCACTAAGTTTTTGTGTTTATCAGTAATACAAAATTCAGCAAAATTAATTTAGAATGAACAGGTCCTCAGAAGTTATTCCCAGAAAATTCAAGGTATAAATTTTATTTGTTATGTAAATACCATAAATTAAACATATTTACATGAAAAATAAAATGTATATATTGAATGTTCTGGGAATAGGCTCTGAAATTTGCTTCATCCGGAATAGCCCTTGCATAATTATTAAACTGTAAGAAATAGACAAAAACTTACTACACAAAAATGTAGATATCGTTAAAACACACAATTTAAGTAATATACATTTCTTTAGTAGAGTTAATGATTTAGTCGTCATCCGCTTTTATTTTTTTTTTTTTTATCCCTGGTTATGTAAAGAGAAGCTAATTTCAAATCGTCGCTTTTAAAACATTTGGCTGTCGCTTTAGTCTAGTATATTTTTTTTATTTTTCTTCTACTTATAGCATGTCTGCCTTGCATTCAAGAAGTCCCGTGTTCCAGCCTCGGTTAGAAGAAGTTACCTGGATGTCGAGAAACTTTAAACTCCATTGACACGGTTTCATTTGAGCACCATTTCATCGATTTCATTTATCGTCCGATATGACCTACCTGGTTAAAAAAAAAAAAAAAGTTTCTATATTTTTAAATAAGTTCAGCATTATTGAAAGTTGTTTTGTTTAACGTTACGCTATATAAGCTATGAAAGGACTAGAGACTAAACGTTATTGCCTCACCTGTGTACCCAGCATTTCGTGTGGGTTAATGAAAGCAATATTCCACAGACTCTTGTGTCTAAAGTAAGCATCCAAACAATGAGGGAAATAAGATCTGTTCCATATAAGTTTGCCCCGTTTCTCTTAACCGTCACTTGACTAGTCACCTCTCATTGGCTGCTGTGGTGAAACAGGCGGTTGTACGCTACAAAGTATTTCCTTATTTAACATGAATATTTACTTTAATATCTCCGAAGAGAATTCTCAAACTTCAAATATATAATGGAACAAGCGATAATGCACCTAAATTCAATGTAAATTTTTATCAACAAGTGCACATAGGAGAATTCTTCGTTTTAAAACCTGCCTGACATACATCTTACCTAATGAATAAATCCGCGAATCCAGCAGAGACAAATCAGAACTTAAGACATGAAATAATACATCTGTTCTTTCCTTCCATCTGTTAGTTTGAGCTTACGTAAATCAAATCAGCGAGAATGGCTACAAGTATACCGTACGACTAATTTCCATAAATTATTTGTTTTACTCTAATAGAATGATACTGAATAAAAACATAAGTGTTGTGGAACAATTTTGAAGTGGAAAATACTACTAACATCAAAGAAGTGAATAAAGTAGTAAGCCATAAAATGTAGCAAATTTAAATAAACATGTTAAATTCATACACAGTGAAGTTTACAGAACACTACTTGTAAAGCAATATGCGAATTTCCCTCGCTGTAAGACCATGATACTGTGATATTTGAAAATGATAAGCAATGCTTACAATCTATCTATACCTCTGCAGTAATATAGCTTCAACATATGAAATAAAATAGTGGAAAGTATTCACCAAATTGGTCACAGACCTTGTATACAACAAACTACTAATAAGAATATGATTCAGTGAACAAGCTCTCATATTTATAGTTTTTTTTTTTATTAAGTGACTATCAATTTTATAAAATGAGTATCAAATATCAGTACTAAAATCAGTATCGATTTGAGTATCGAAATATAGTACTGTCATCCCAAAAGTAGATATTAATGATTGTTATCTTTACACGTTGATTGCACACACGATGCAAAAATAAAACACGATTATTTGAATCATAGTAAAGTTTAGTGACTAATGATTTCATGAGGACAAAAAAAAAAAAAAAAATTATTATGATATGCTGTAGGACTCCCTTATGAATATTACGAATATTACGTACATGTGCCAATATAAAAAGTGACTTTTCAAGCCACCTTGTGGTAAAAAGATAAATGTTTGCGCAAAGATCGTTCCAAATTGCACCATGAATTTTGTTACATGCATAAATGAGAAATGAAAGTCATTTTTTTAAGCTTAACGTCCTTTAACCTGGTTGGTCATATCGGACGAAGAATGAAATTGATGAAATGATGCTCAAATAATCTCGGGGTCCATGAAGCTTAAAGTTACTTAACATTCGTCTTCTCAGGGAAAACCCCGAAAAAAACTTTATCCGGGTAACTCACCCTAAGCGAGATTCGAACTCACGACCTGTTGAATGTGAGGCAGACACGGCCACCACACTAAGCAGGCGGGCTTAAAATCAATATTTGTTAATCAACTCGTGTGGAAAGAAAGAAAGGAAAGAGAAAAGAGAGAAAGAAAGAGAGAAGAAAAAAAACAAGAATCCTATATTTTCAAAAATGTCTTGACGTAGAACAGAAACTTACAATTGGAAAAATGTGAACAGATAATACGCATATTTCAGAATATGTAGGTATGTAAGACAATTTTTAATGTAATATAAATGTTTGCGTTTTAATGAGTTCTATAGCTTTCTGTAGCTGTTGTAGTTTTCCAGTTGGATAAAATTTACACGCCATTCATAGAACATTCTGGATGTAATTATATTTTAGTTGTTCATTTTAACCCAAATCGGTAGTCTTTTTGGAGAAAATAAAAATAACGTACGTTTTCTATATGAACAGTTGTTTGCGGTGGGAAAATTTTGTAACAATTTTAGGTTTGAATCCGTTAAAGTTACAGACCTAAATGCGAGTTTTGACACTTAGTATATTATATAGATACTCATACAACCATACATATGCTAGCGCGCAGCTGTGTGTAACTTCTAAACGTGCTATTTTGGGAACTCAGAGATTCACTAAATGTACATCTGCGGTGAAATTTTCTAAACAAAATTTTAGTAAACGCAATACTTTCTCTACCCACAATAGGTAAGTGGTTGGGATAGGTAAATCCTTATAAAATGCTAATAGGCTATTTATCTGAGATTTTCATAATACTTTTCCTTCTACATACGTTCAATAAAAGAGGACTTATAGAAATTATATATTTCATAATGCCACTTCTGCAAACATATATAACTATAGGTTGAGACAGACTGAAAAATTTGGAATACGGATATCCGGTTGTTCTGCCACTGAGCTACCATAGCAACATGCTGGCATGTCACTAAATTCAACTGACTCACCTATTTATTCAACTATCCACTTCTGTCCTACATACGGCTTGTGAGAAAAAATAATTAAATTAACACTAATTTGCAATAATAGTTGGCTAAACTATGAAGCCAGGGACTTAAAATACTTATGGCACTATAAGTCGCCATTGGAGTATATCATCTCAAAATAATTTGATATCACTTTGTGGTTTACCGGGAAACATGCGGGTCAGTTAAAGAATTTAGTACCGTGCCGGTATGTTGCCATGTTAGTTCAGTGGTAGAGTAACAGCCTAGAGGCCACGTTATCCGTGGTTCCAATCCCGCCTATGGCATTGAATTTTCAGTCTGACTCTATCTATCCAACTCCTCTCCTACATACGGTTTGTATGAAAAAAGAATTAATTTAACACATATATAACCATAGTTCCTTTGTCTAGTTCCCTCCATACAGAGACACTTTTGAAATCACATTTTGTCTACTGATAGGTGAATGCATGCATAATACTTTTATTATCTACTATTAAGAATTAACGAAATAGTAATCTGCATTCAGTAATTAATTTTTAGTCATTATTATTTTATACAGGATGTCTGGATAAAACGGTTCTAATATTTACAGAGGAGGGTGATTATGGCAACTTAAAATTGGAAGTACTAATTCCAAATTCCATATGCAAACACTTTTGTTTGTTTCATTTATATTGACACCTTTAACATCTAATGCCTTATTGGGGACTTTGCTTTAGAAATTACTCTTAACTGCAGGTTCTTTAACGTTGGGATTTGAAACATATTTCCTTCAATCACACACATGAATACTTTCAGATCTGTGACAGATAGGAAATGATTCTGGATAAAGAAAAATTCCCCACTCCAGCCGGGAATCGAACCCGCGATCTACGGGTGAGAAGCCATATCGCTGACCACTGAACCACGGAGGCAGTTGTAAACACTTTTATCAACATAATGAACCTTTTCTACTTTTTTCTTCTTTTGTTGCATACCAACTCTTCTGTAAATATTGGAGAATTTTCTGGACGCTTAGTATTCAGCATTACTTTAATTATTAATGATTAAATAACATTGTCACTCATACAACACATTTAAATATGTTCATATGCAATATTAATGCGCTATTATAGCTTTAATAGACAGCTTTAATTAAAAAAACGCTTTCCACATGTGTATTAGAGGATGTACAGTACGAAATTAAAATATAATAAATATTAGAAAGGAGTTACCATTTTCACAGACATATACAACAGGGATTATTAATGTGGCTTTGTGTGTTTAAATAAACATCGGAATAACTGAATAAAGATGATCATGGCATTCTACGGTGAGAACAATTGCTTTGCTTAGTTACTTATTTCAATAAACATTGAATAAATCAAAAACCATGGCTCATTTACAAGGTTTTGCAGTGTAGTTACAGTTCAGCGGAAATAGATGATGTAGCAGAACTTGCTATAGCAGATTTGTAACTTTAACATCTGATGTGTTCTATTCACATGACTTTCTCTACGTTTTCAGTAAGCAAACTTCTTACAAAATATTATTGTTCTCTACTTCATAATAATTGACATAAACATCAACAGAATTGTCTTATTACTTATATATAGAAGAAAACTAAGGAAATACAGCAGGCTAAAGTGATTGTGAAACGTTTTAAAATCTATTGTTATGCGATTGACATTGAAATCTTGTTCTCTATGAGTGGCCAGGAGTAATACAAAAGAAACACGGATGACTTATGTATGAGAAAAGTATAAGTGTTTTATTATTGGAATAAAAAACAAGGAATATTCTTTCAAAAATGTACAGGACATAAATTGTGTGTATTGACCAGATCTACGTTTACTTTCTTTATCAAATAAAGTTAGTAGATAGAGAAGGTATTGCATTCCACCCAAAATTCGATACGAAAATTTGACCAGAAATATATGTTCTAAGGCCCCTTGAATGCAAAAGAAATTTTTTTTAGAAAAAGGACACATAGATTTTCAGAAAAATCACCTACCCAAACAACCCCTTGCGTGGATTATTTTTCGAAGTTTTCGGCTTCCTCAAAAATTGATCTTAATACCGTACATTAGATACATTAATCTAACAAATAAAATGTATATCTATCCTTAATTTATTTGGAACAGCCTCTAAAGTCCTCTTCGTTCTGAATGACTGACTGGTAAACCATAAGAGGTAAACAAAAATTTAATGAACAAAACATGTAAATCTCGTTAAAAACACCCAATTTTTCAAATATTTTTGAGAGATTTCCAAAATATTCCTAGTTATTTGTTTCAATTTTAAATAATTAAACTTTTCTGAAATTTGGTGAAGTTATTGTTTCATATCTCGTTTTTTAATTCTGGTAATGCAAAAAGAGGAGAATTTTAACTGCATCGGATAGCGGTCGCCTTTTTAAAAGATCGCTTCTTTAGCCTAGTGTATTCCCTTATTTTCCATCTACTTAGATGGAACTAATGCAATCATTTCTGTTAATGTTTATTTCGATAAACATGCAGCAGAGAGAAGAAAAACATTATTAAGAATAATTTATTGCAGAAAAGATAAAGAAAGCCACGTGCATGGAACACTTTTCACAGTTTTTAGATAATTATAGCAGGGACATTTTTAAAACGTTGTACCTTCTTTCTGGCTCCACATTGCCTAATGAATAAAGCTGCACCTTTTTTACATAATGTAGAAACTCTTAATATGCACTATGGAGTTAGATTTAAACTCTGAAAATTTAAATTTAAACTCTGAAAAGACATACGTCTAAGAACATGCAGAAAAATAATCTTCTCAGTCAATATAAAAAATTGGTTCACTGATATCTGATATTGGCAATTTTCTTTCTTTATACAATTATTTAGCAACAAACTCGGATACAACAATAACAATAAAACTTTTTTTATATGTGGTTATCCTGAAATGCCATTGTATACATCTGTAAAATTAGAATGAAGGTAATTCAAAAGTTTGAACGTAGTTTTTACATACCATTATATTTTATATAGTTAATTAAAGACACAGAAATACTGAATACAGGATCGACTATCACTTTCTACTTTCTCTAGATAGTACATGATTGGTAACGCTATTGCACTCCATCCAAAAATTGATACCGAGATTTCACTGGAAATATACGTTTTAGATTCCCATGATTCCAAAAACAGCATTTTTAGAAAAAGGTCTGCGCGCATGTGAGTCCGTGTCTATGAACTCAAAAAGCGTTAAATACTTGGTGTTTAAGCTCAGTATCTTCCAAGGATGCGACCAAGATTTTGAGGAAAATCCCCCACCCAACACTACCATGGAAAAATTGTAAAAAATTATGATTTTCTCAAAATAGCTGTAACGCTTTTTATTAAAATACCATATATAAAATACATTTACAGAACAAAAATTGTAGCTATATTTTTTTAATTTACTGGGAATAGTCTCTGAATGAATTTTGCTGAAATGTAGACCTCGTTAAAACATAACATTTTTGTTATATGCATTGTTTTTGTAGAGTTGACCATTTTTGAGACATTCTTTGTTATTGGTTTCAGTTTTAAAATATGATTTTTTTCTCATACGATAATTTGTCAATTCCTGGCAATGAAAAAAACGAATTTCAACCACATGGCATCCAGCTCTTAAAAAATGTGACTATCGCTTCAGCCTAGTGTATTCCCTTATTTCCCTTCTACTCACCCTAAAGCAAGTAATAAGACCATTTCTGCTAATGGTTATCTCGATTAGCATGAAGTAGAGAGAAGAATATGCTTTATTACAATAATTTGTGGTTTCCAAGAACGCACCCATACACACACGCGCACGCATAAACAAACGTATCAAAACGGTGTCTCTCTTTATTACATTACTATTATACATTTAATAACAATTAAACACAATTCAAGTGAACTGTGTAAGGATTTTGATAGCGAGATAATATATCTACGAGTACAATTTCACAATATTTAGGACATACTACTTCATTATTGTGCTTCTAAAAATTTAATTAAATGCCTTATCATGTAAAATCTAATGGCATGTACTATCAAAATTAACCATAAAATATCCACCAATAATAGAAAATAGAATCAGGAGTTATAATCATCTAAACCTGTCATTTTCGTTTCTTATGGAAGGTTGTCACACGTCTAAGATACATTCTCATATGCAACAAAATCCAGACATTTTACAATAAAACCTCAGCACTAAAAAACAGCAGTGGAAGTTCCAAACTTGTAAAAACTTATGAGTAATAACATTTGTCAGTACAACTATTAAATACTACAATGCTGTCTTCCCATGTCCGATGTCTGTCACGTGCCTGACAGGCGAAATTTAATTTATTTTTGTACACTTAAATAAACTTTTCTTACCAATAATTACTGACAGAAGTGCTTTAGGTTGGTTCTATGGCAATTGCTGATGTGGAAGATTCATGTAAAATATTTAACTGTAGTATTTATAGTACTAGAAGTTTTAAATGCTAATGCCTAAAAAAAAAAGTAAATTAAATAAATAATGATGTGTTCCTTTCACATGACTCTCTATCTATTCTGCAAACCTCTTTTTACAAAAGATTAACCCATTTTATACATATGCTAATCAAGATAAACATTACCAGAAATGGTATCATTACTCAGTTCCTTGCAAATTGAAGGTAAATAATGGAATATACTCGGCTAAAACTATCGCCATCTGATTGTCATTAAAACTCTTTCCATGGCCAGGAATAAAACAAAAGAGATATCAAACGGATGAGGGCTTCCCGTTGAGAAAAGTTTAAGTTTTTATAAAATAAAACCAATAACAGAGAATATCTCGGAAATTATTGACATATATATATATATATATATATATATATATATATATATATATTTAAATTCAGGTTATACATTTTATTTTCCATGTAAATTGTCAGAGCAATTTTTAGAAAAACGAAAGCTTCGGAAAATGTTCCATGCAAAGGTAGTTTGAGATGGGGGGGGGAGGAGGTCGCATATATTTAAATTCAGGTTATACAGTTATTTTCCATGTAAAGATCTTTAAAATACAGCATTATAATCAAAATCGTCAGAGCTATTTTTAGAAAATCGAAAGCTTCGGAAAATGTTCCATGCAAAGGTAGTTTGAGATGGGGGGGGGGGGGGAGGAGGTCGCATGTTTTGGGAGATTCTAAACTAAATACCGATGTTCTCTTTATATCTCGCACAATTTCTCTCTCTCTCTCTCTCTCTGTGACCTTTTTCTAAAAAACTTTGTTTTTATTCAGGAATCCTCAAAACTTGCATTTTCGATGAAAGCTCAGTATCGAACTTTGGGGGGGAATACAATCTTTTCTAGCTACTATATATTTATATTGTGCATATGTGCTAGAGAAAGTAAAAAAAGATCTACTTGAAAGGCCTCAAACGTGAAAATTGTGTTTTTGTGAATGTAAAGTTAATTGGAATTCATTTGAATAATTAATTTAAAACATATGATCTCTAGATGGTTGGAAATGTGTATTCCTTACGTTAAATTTAAAAGTAGGTTAAGTAAGCGTCATGAGCTTTTGCAACGCTAACCTCTGCCTGCTGTTGTAAAGCGAAAGCAGCTCGTTATTTCTTTACTGTTCAGTGGATTTTTCTCACACATAATATTTGAAAATGTTTCCCTTGGGAACAGAAATAAATAATTCGTTAACGAAACTGAAATTCGCATATGTTACGTGAATAATTAAAGTTGGCGCAGACGCGGAGTGTTCTCAAAATGGCCGCCATGAAAGTAGATTGCTTGGGGCCAAATGTACTCATGGCGGCCATATTTTACTTCATTATTTGTTCTCGCTATTGGTAGCTTAGAGGCAAAAGGAGGAGTTTGCTGACTAATTTTATCAACCCCATGTGAAAACTCCGCCCACAGAGACAATGTGCCTCCACACATTGACATTACGTCATCACTTACCACCCCCTCCTCCCAAGAGTTCACACAACAATGTCAGTCTGTCCCACCCAAGTGATAGCAAATTTCACCTTAATTACACGTAATATACTCCCTATTACTCATTTCCGCAAATTCCCATCACAATTAGTACTCGACTTTAAGCATAAAAACACTACGATACTGTAGATTAAGGGATAAGATAATGGCATTTTTCTCGTTAAATTATAATTTGTTTGATATACTCCAAAACAACATGGAGCATCAAGAATTAGAGACGGTTAGAGCATTGTAGTCGATGAAGAGTACTCAGTGCCCCTCCAAATACAATGTCATTCGCTTCCTGCTATTTAAAGATTACCTAGATATATTTTTATATGTGCATTTATTTACATAGCTTTCAAAAATAATGTTCCTGTAACAAAATATGCATCTGAAGTGAAATTAAATTAAGCTGCTTGCTTGAAACAATCGTCTAAACGTTTATCCCTAAGGCATTTTTCCGTTGGAAATTTAATCGTTTATTATGTGATCTTTTGTTTCTGTAGCAATTCTTTCAGAAATAGCAGTGAATTGCCTACTATATTATCTAATACTTTGCATGGCAAGAGAGTCGATGCTTAATTTTAGTTGGGCCATAAAAATGTTCATATTTGATTCGAGAGCAGAAGAGATGTGGCCACACTCAAAAATAAAGCAACGCAATAATCAATGCGTAACAGTAACAGTTATAATATATATAGCATAAATATGAATTTAATCTCAAGTGACTTAAAAGCCACCAGTAACATGTTAAAGCTAGTTTACTTTTTATTGTTACATGTTTATATTACCTATAAACACACTACCTAAGCATTCATTAAAATATACAACGCTTAAAACACCTGAGTCGAATTTAAGACTCGTTAATTGCCTGCCCATTTATACACAATCTAATATTGTGTTATATTCACATTACTGTCTCTAGCCACTAGTGTTTATTTCTTATTTATTTTCTAAAAAAATATTTTTCGTTCTAGCTCATATTAATGGAGATAAACGTTTACAAAACGTTTACAAACGTTTTGTTACAAATATGACTGTATTTGCCAGAGGAGTGCAGGAGGCTGAAGTAATAGTCATGTCTAGTAAAAGTGGGTCGCTATATGCTGGTTTTGGAACTCCATCATTTTGTATGACACTATGAGTAACAATGAATTGCGACTTACCACTTCAAAAATTGTACGATGCGATATTGGAAAATTCAAAAGGAATACCTGTCAAGGAAATGGTTAATGGCAATTTAATTATTTGACATAAATTGTATTCTTCAACAATAAGTTTTTAATACGTTAGTAAATCTTTTTCATATTTATAGTTGGCAAGATATACAGAATTCCTTCTGAATGAAGAGGACTACACAGGCTAGCTTTCAGAAAATTCAAGATATTCACATCAATATTTTACTAGCCATATTAATATCTTAATCACATGGTATGAGGCAAAATATTTATATTTGAGCCTAATTAAAAATATGTCATTGAAACTTGATTTATTGTTTCTCAAAAAATTCTCCTTTATGATCAATACGGTTTTTCATGCATTCAAACCATTTGACATAGCATTTTTTCCAATCTGCTTGAGACACCTCCAAAACATGGGTTTTGAACGTATCAACGAAAATCGTTATCCAGCATTTTATTTTTGATGTTCGGGAAGAAGAGGAAGTCATTGGGTGCCAGGACTGTACGGCGAATGAATTATCAATATTTTCTCTATCTGAATACAATATTTCCTCTATCTGCTATAAACCTACATTAGTAGTTGGTAAACCAAGTACCGTCATATGTTATTACGAATGCAAGCCGTTGAATGAATTGTTTAATTTGTAAGATTAGTAATAAAAAATAAATATGTATAACTAATATTTCCCTACTAAAGTGTAAAAATATTACCAACTTTGACTTACTTGAAGAGGTAATTGAAGTATATGTCATATTGTGAATTTATTACCAGTTATGTGAAAGTTACTGCATATTAGAGTAGACAGCAGATAATAATGATGCATGGAAGGAATGTAGGCCTAATTTCAGAAGCACTAAGTACTATCAGCACTTTCAAGAGAAACGAAAACTTTTAAAAATTCTAGTATTTTATAAATGTTGACATCATATATTCAAAGCTGAAGATTTATTGCCAAAACAAGAAAAACAAAAGGTATTACATAAGAATTGAGAAGGTCTTAACTTGAAGGACCAGTTGAGAAAGGTCATGTCATGAAAGTGGTTAAGATAATGGAACTGGCAGGAAAATGTCATCAAAGACAAAGGATTCCTAATAACAGTGAACTATCTACAAAAAATCGAAAATAAAAAGGATGTACATAATTTCAGGTAGGGTCAATGATGTAAACACCGACAAAATATGTAGAAAAATCTGATACATCCCATTCACATGACTTTCTCTACATCTCTGTAACAAATTATTGTTAAAACGCTTCTTCTGTCTACTGCATACTAATCGAGATAAACATTAGCAGAAATGCTTTCTTATAAGTAAAGAGAAATAATGGAATACACTAAGCTAAAACGATAGTCAAATCTTTTAAAGCTGATAGCCATGTTTCTTTGCACTGCTAGGAGTTGACAAATCCCAGTGTGTGAAAAGTTTAAGTATTTTAAAACTGAAGTTTATAACAAGGAATATCTCAAAAAATCTGATGAGTTCAATTCACATGACTTTCTCTATATCTTTGCAACAAAATATTGTTAAAAATCTTATGCTTCTATCAATTTCATGCTAATCGAGAACAAATTAGCAGAAATAGTTCTTATTAATTGCTTCCTTGTAGGTAAGTAGAAGGGAAATAAGGGAGCACCAGAGGTTAAAGTGACAGTCAAAAGCTGGTTGCTATGTGACTGAAACTCCTTTGTTTGTATGGATATCAGTTGACAAATTCCTGTGAAAAGTATGTTTTTAAAGATGAAATCAAAAACCAGAAATAACTCAAAAACGATCAACTCTACGAGAAAAATGTATGTAACATAAATTGTGTGTTTTAACGTGCTCAACATTTGTGTGTGGTAAGTTTTTGTCCATTTCTTTCGGTTTAGCAGTTATGCAAACTTCCGTAAAATTCATTCAGAATAAAGTAGTCTTCAGAGGCTATGTAGGTATATCGGTTCAAGATATACCTACATTTTATTTGTCATGTAGATATCTTTAATATACGATATTTTAATCAAAATCGTTAGAGCCATTTTTGAAAAACTTAACATTTTCGAAAAAAGTTCCATGTAAAGGGTAGTTTGGGGTGGGGGAATTTTTCTAAAAATCTTCGTGTCACATCCCTGGAATATACTAAACTTAAATACCAAGTTTGGTATCTTACCGACTTTTCATTTTTCAGTTATCGTATTTACAGACACAGGGACATATACGCGCGCGCGGACCTTTTTCTGAAAATGCTTTTTTTTTTTGGATTCAGGGGACCCTAAAACATATATTTTCTGTGAAATCTCGGTATCGATTTTTTGGGTGGAGTACAATACCTTCTCTATACACTATGTACATAGTACGTATAGAGAAAGTAAAAATGGTTAACTCTAAGAAAAAAAAATTATACGACATAAATTGTGTGTTTTAACGAGATCTGCATATTTTGGGTAGTAAGTTTTTGTCTATCTCTTACGGTTTACCAGTTATACAAAATCCAGCAAAATTCTTCCAGAATAGAGAGGTCATGTGAGGCTATTCCCAGAAAATTCAAGATATGCATTTTATTTAACATGTAAATATCTTTAATACGCGGTATTTTAATCGAAGTCATTACAGACATTTTTGAGATGTGACATGAAGATAGTAGAATTCTATACCGAGTTTTCGTTTTTGAGCTATCGTGTTCACAGATAACGGACACACCGACACACAAATACATACACACATGGACGGACGTTTTTCTAAAAAAATGTATATTCTGGTGAAATCACAGTATCGAATTTTTGGGTGGAATGCAATACACTATGTACATAGCATGTGTAGAAAAAGTAAAAATCGAAGAAAAATGAACATCGCAAACTTTCTGAGCAATATAGTAGTGGAGAATGCGCATTTCAAGTCATCGTTATTAATAGTTGTCAAAATGTCTAGTCGATTATCTACATACTCTTGCAAATGTTTTAATCCGAGGTGTGTGGATAAAGTTTTCAGCTACTAATATGTTGGATCGGGATTGATATTTGTAAGTTAAAGCTTTTAAGCTGAGTGGTAGTCGTCATGTGTAACCAATGGTCAATTAGAAGAGTTTATCAAAGAGAAGATTTATACCACCTTGGATTCTTGGCATGAAAGAAAATGTAACTGAACAAAATATAAAATGTGATAGTACCTATACCTACTGCGACATGAAGTATCAGATTCTGCCAGCAAAAAGTATAAAGCACATCACATTGTGGTGTAAGTCTTAACAAAGTATGTACTTTTAATGTTTATTGCCATGCATTTATTCATTAGTTTTATTTTCATCATATACCTGAGTATTGCGCAATGCTTCAACTTCTTTGTATGATATATGTAAAAAGCTTTGTTTCAATGGCAAGAGAAAAATAAAGTAGCCACGGGAAAATGCCTGCTTTAATCTTAATAACTGAATAGTACTTTATTTAAAGATGACAAAAATGTAATTTTCAGTCAGATCAAAACATTTGAAACTTTACTGAATAAATATATCTAATAGTACATTCAGTTAACAAATATTCCATACCGCTCAAATTTTTATCTTTCAATCCAATAACTTTAGTAACAAAATTCCGCTAATCTAGATTAGTGTGGTACATCCTAGATATATCTTTGGTATCTGCACATTAATTACATCTTCTCTTGATGCAACTTCACTCCTTAAAGAAACACTAATTACACTAATTGGTCCTTTATTGTGCCGGGTAAGATATAACACAGCCACAGGATGATTTAAATCAGAAGTAAGTTTTAAAATATTATATATACATACTTGTGCATAGAATGACCAAATGCATTCTCTCATAAAGAACAAAATGTGTGTTAAATATAAATCATTTTATGATTAAATATTAACACATAAGAGTAAAATTTAATAGACATGTATAGCGAAACATAGCAAAATAAATTTTACACTGATATTTAAATTGATATTACCTCTCATGAATTTTGATAAAATTGCTAGTTTTCTTAAAATAATAACAAAATTGATACCTCTATGAATGTAGTTAAGTTTTTTCTAAGGTCCTTGCGCCTATTTACTATGAAGGTACAGATGCATAACCCAAATTTATAATAAATACAAAAAACTTTAAAAATCACTTTGAAAATAGTGTGCCAAGAAGTTTAAGAATCCCATGGCCGATGGTTCACTCATTACATATCTCACACTTTCAAAATACAATCTCTAAACTTCAAATGTTTAGGTGCCTAAATGGTCTTCGCTTTATTTAATGAGTGTGAAATTTATGAAATGAGGCGGAGCCGAGAGTCACACGAGACTCGAAAACAGACATTACACATGTGTATCATACAATGTTATTTGCACGACTTTACAAAATTAAAGTAAAATAATTAATAGGAGTTACCATTTTCACGGGCATATATTAAAGAAATTATTTATATGACCATGTATGTATACACTAACAATAAATGAACAAAGATGACCATAGCAAGTCTATGGCCTGACAATAGCCTTACTTAGCTACTTCTGTCAATAAGCATTAAATAATTAAGACAACATGGCTCAAATAGAAGATTTTGTTAATGCAGTAAAAGTTCAGCGTAAATAAATAGCGGAACTTACTATAGGAAATTTGTCACCTAAAAATGTTTAATAAACACTGTTACATATTGTATTTTTCTCACGATAGTGCGTAAAGTTACAGATTGCTATTTTTACGTTTACGTGTTGCAAAACTTCACTTTACACACAATGGTACAAAATATCATTTTTGGCACCTACAATAGACTCTAAATTCATCAAAATCGTCATTTAAGTTGCAGTTTTAGGCTTTAAACAATGCACTCTCCGCAAGATAAACATTTGCTGTATGCATTTTAAATAGAGTTCTACTTTCTAAAATTACACAAATGAAAACTTTCGAAATTAATGATAAAATTTACACAATAATAAAAACAGTAAGGTAACTAAATGAGGTATTTTGGCTAAAGAGAGTCTACTATCTGTAAAATTATGAATTTATGTTTGCTAATACAGCTGAAACTTAAAAGTTTAAAGCCATTCTAACACGTATTAAATCGATCACATAGTGGAAATGCATAATTTATTACCGACGTATGATTTCGTCTTAAATGCAACGGGTTAACTCCATGTTTGCAAAACACACTATATTATCAAGAATTGCTATGTAATATATGTTGAAATTCAGTTGAAGAAGTGACAGAGAAGTAAAATTGCAAACATGAAGGTGTATAAAAAGTTCAACATTTTAATTGGGTAATGAAGTGGCATTAGGGAAAATTCAGTGACAACGATGAATATTAACTAGAAACATTTGGTAATGAAGAGGACAATGAAGAATTGTATTCGAAAGAGTAAACATGAAATCTGACCTTTTGGTGATCTTTGCAAGGCGTTTCTGTGTAAATAGGCATTTTAGACAAACACAATCCCTTCCATTAATGTTTATGTTGTATCAAGCATGATAATATTTAATCGGTTTTGTTTATTTGTAAAAAAAATTAAACAAAACCAATTAACATTATGTTTTATACAACATAAACATTAATGGAAATGAAATGGCGTTTTATTTATGGACGCTCTTTAACTGATTTGGTTCTCAGCGTCCCATTCTATGCTGGGCGTGAAAGTCTGCTTAATTTTGCTCAGAGGCCTCTCTATCAGACTTGAGGGACCCACGGCTTTGCTTCCCTTCCGAAGGAAACCAGACTAAGGATTTTTACATCCTAAAAAATCCATCGTCCTCCGCCGGGTTTGAACCCGCGTACTTGGGTATATGAAGTTAGCATGGTAACCATTACACCACGGAGGGCGACACATTAATGGAAGAATTGTTTTTTTTTGCTAAAAGTGCCTATGGCAAAGGGCGACAAAAAGACCAGATTTCTCCAAGGTATAGTAATCATACTTCTTTAAGTAGAAGTTCCAACTACCATATGATAACATAGCACTTTAGTTCAGCTAAGGGAAAATAACATATTGTCAAATAACCTCAACCCAACAAAAGAAGTTTTAGAAACTCATTCACTGTAGCATAACTCCAAACATTAAATACAAATGAATACCTCATGTTCTAAGAATGCAATATGAACATTTCATAATATTCTGCCCATCTCCCGATCTCTCTGAATGAAAATGTGTTTTTTATTATTATTTAAAAGCATTCTACCAAATTTATTTAAAATATCATCTTTTGAAATATTTCTGCTATAGCATCCTCGGTTAGCATGAGGTTAAGAAAAGAATAAACATTCGTAAGGATAATTTATCGTAGAACAGGTAGAGAAAGCCATGTAAATTAACACATATTTTTACTTTCTCTACAAGTACCATGTACATAGTGTATAGAGAAGATATCGCATTCCATCCAAAAATTTGATAGCGAGATTTCACCGGAAATACACGTTTTAGGGCCCTCTGTATCCAAGAAAAGGATTTTTGGAAAAAGGTCCGTGTGTGTGTCTGTGAACACGATAACTCAAAAACGAAAAGTTGGTAAAATAACAAGTTTCGTATTTAATTTTAGTATCTTTCAGGGATGCGACACGAAGATTTTGAGAACCCCCCCCAAACTACCCTTTACATGGAAAAAAATTCGAAAATTTTGATTTTCTCAAAAATGGACCTAACGATTTTGATTAAAATACCGTATATTAAAGACATTTATATAGCAAATAAAATATATATCTTGCATTTTCTGGGAATATCCTCTACAGACCTCTTTATTCCAAATGAATTTTGCTGAATTTTGAGTAACTAGTAAACCGTAAGTGTTAGACAGAAACTTGATACTCACAAAATGTAGACCACGTTAAAACACAGAGTTTATGTCATATATGTTTTTTTTTTTTTTTGTTTTTTTTTTTTTTTGTGGAATCGACCATTTCTGAGATATTTCTTGTTATTTGTTTCAGATTTAAAATACTTAAACTTTTCTCAAACGGAAAGTTGTAAACTCCAGGCCCTGCATAGAAACGGATTTCAACCACATGGCAACCAGCTTTTAGGAGATTTGATATTCGCTTTAGCCCAGTGCATTCCATTATTTTCCTTCCACTTACAAGGAAGCAAGTAATTAAGAAAACTTCTACTAATGTTTATCTCGATTATATAAAATAGATAGAAGGATATGATTTTTAACAATAATTTGTTACAGCGGTTTAGAGAAAGCCATCTGAATGGAACACATCAGATTTTGTAATTCCGCTTTCTGTATTGTGTAAAACGTTTTAATAAAATTAGCATAGTAAAATTACCAAAATATGAGAACATTTAGCAAGCAGATGCGTGAAAATTGAAATATTTTGAAGTGTTGCCAATTGGCATCCTAAGAACGATTATTTCACCCATACCAATCAAGAGTATACACGATATAAGTTTTTGTTTCCATTCCCCTTCTTTTTAGAGGTGTGGAGTCTGAGTCAACATCTGTATTATTGGTAAATATTCTTAATTTTAACCTCCATTTCCTCGACTCTAACGGAAATTAAAAATGCCAGAATAGGAGTTCATATCTTATATGCAGTTTACTTCTATAATTATTAATATTTTACAAGCCCATGAGTCGTGTATCATTATAAGGTCTTATTTATGAAAAAGTCAAAATAAATATAACTCGGGTTCTATCTTAAACTAAATTATAGAGTTCTCGCTGTATGTTTCAACTTGCAAGGCTCGGGGCAGAAAATATATTAGATGGTTCATAGCGGAGGAAAATAAAGTGGTAAAAAGTTAGAAGAAGCCGTATTGCAGAAAAGAATCTGCCTTAAGGCTTTAAGGTCTCATAACATTCTGGAATGCTTTAAAAATAAGCAAAAATCAAATTATCTAAAAAATATCTGAAGTGATGAACGTACACGTAGTTTAACTCTTTACGTGCGTACTTTTTATTACAAAAACACTACAATATGCATAATATAACATGTATGTTATGTGTGCGTGCTAAGTAAATTAAGTTGTCAAATGCTGCATCTGCTATGAGACGTAAAAAGGGCTTATTCCAAGGGAATCATGACACTTTATAAATGTGCACAGCTTCATTCTTATGCTTTTTTAAATATTTGGTAAATAACTCTTATTCTTAGAGTGTGTTAGACTTTTTTCCCAAAGTATTTCCCGTTGCGATTTGAAATTAGCTGTCATAGGGATAACACCTTATAGGTGCATTTTTCACAAGTTTTGCCAGACTATTTGGTCATTTCTGGTATATCTACTATTTTTATGCACCAATGTCAAAAGAAGAATTTGGTGTTATTGAACATATGAATACTCTTTCCAGTTATATATATATATATATATATATATATATATATATATATATATATATATCCTATACACACACAAAAGCTTATCAATTTCCAGAGCTAGATTTCAGAATTAAAGTGAACGCTATGACTCAGAATGTCATTACTACTACCTGATACCTCCAAAGCTGAAAGTTTGTTATATCTAGAACAATATATAGGTACTTATATTACTTTCAATTAACCACCGCCTACTTTTCAACATAACATTCCTTGAAAATCCAAAGTCGTATGCATAATACATCTCTTTAATGTGCGTTTCAGCTAAAATCTGGAGTCGCAGTATAAAACACCGTTTATTTATATCATATTTATTTCTTACACACAAATATAGCTTGAAATCCTTAGGAATCTCTTTTAAGACGCTACCCATCTTAAAACTGCGTATGAGAGAGAGAGAAAATGGAAATAGCATTTTATTTATGGACGCCCTTTAACTGCTGTGGTTCTCAGCGTCTCATTCTATACTGGGCGTGAAATACCGCATAATTTTGCTCAGAGGCCTCTCTATCAGGCTTGAGGTTCTTTTACGTGCCGTAAATCTACGACACGGGACCAACGGCTTTTCTTCCCTTCCGAAGGAAGCCATGCTAAGGATTTTTACGCCCGAAAAAATCCATCGTCCTCCGTCGGGTTTGAACCCGCGACCTTGTGTATATGAGAGGGAGAGTGTGTGTGTGTGTGTGTTTGTGTTTGTGTGTGTATGTGTGAGAGAATAAAGAAAAACAAATCTGATGTGTTTCAGTTACATGAGTTTCCTACATCTCTGTAACAAATTATTGTAATAAAGCTTATTCTTCTATCTACTTCATGCTAATCGAGATAAACATTAGCAGGAATGCTCTTATTACTTGTTTCGTTGTACGTAGAAGCGAAATAAGGGAGCACACTAGGCTAAATCTTTTAAAGCTTGTTATGTTAACTTCACAAAAATGTATTTTACATAAAGTTGTATGTTCTGGCAAGATCTACGTTTTTTGTGAAGTAAGTTTTGTCTGTCTCTTGCGGTTTACCAGTGATGCAAAAGTCATTCGGAATAAAGGCACTTCACAAGCTATTCCCAAAAATGTTGATATACTTTTTTTTTGTCATGAAAATGTCTTAAATACATGGTGTTTTATTCAAAATCGTTGGAGTCATTTTTTAAGAAAGTAAAAATGTTCCTTTGGGTAGTTGAGGTGGGTGCTTTTCTTGAAGATCTTCGCGACTCATCCTTGGAAGATGCCAAACTGAAACATCAGGCTTGGTATTTAATTTACTTTTAGTTTTTGAATTATGCTGTTCGAGACACACACATACACACACACTCACACAAATGCGTAATTTGAATTCAGGGGATCTCAAATCATCTATTTCTGATGAACTTTGGACAGAAAGTTTGACTAAAATGTACTTTACCTACTTGCAATAGAAGAGACAATAAAAATGAAAAGTCAGATAAATACCTCGCTTGTATATGAATTGGGCATATTTCATAGCTGCAACACAGAGTTATACGGAGCATTTTTCCTCTTTAATCGATTTTAATAATTCTCTCAACATTACGGACAAAAGCTATAAGACATTTAACTTCAGTTCCCAAATAAATAAAACACAAAATAAATATATAGTAGTATAAATCTCATTAAATACGGACACTTTTGAGTCATTAAATAAAATACCTGTGTAGAAAGCATCAACGTTGCCATAGAGTAGAAAAAAAAAGTTATTGTTGCTCAAATGAAAACCGTGTAAAATAAGAAAAGACTGTCTCTGCTTTCGATAGGTTAGTGTTCCCACTTTTTAACCTAGAGATCCCGGATTTCATTTTGGGTTGGAGCGATGAATATCTATTTAACTAGAATAATTCTTTATCACTCATAGAGTATGGAAGTAAGAATGTAGAAGAAAAGGTGTGTTTAATAGTATAATCTGACAAAACCAGCGTTAAGAAACCCTGCAGCTCAGCGAGAAAAACACCTGCAATTGTTTCTCAAGTTAAGGTCTCCAATAAAACTACAGAAGTTAAAGGGTGCTGTATAAATTAAACAATATAGACTATATAAAAATATGATATGTTACACTCACATGACTTTCTCTAGCTGCTCTACAAACTTCTTACAAAACATTATTCTTCTTTCTACAAAATGATAATCAAGATAGACATTAGCAGAATGGTTTTACTTTCTCTATGCGTACTATGTACATAGTGTATAGAGAAGGTATTGCACTCCATCCAAAAATTCGAAACCGAGATTTCACCGGAAATATATATTTTAGGGTCCCCTGTATCCATTAAAAGCATTTTCACAAAAAGGTCCGTGTGTGTCTGTGTGTGTCCGTGTGTCAGTGTGTACGTGTGTCTGTGAACATGATAACTCAAAATAGAAAAGTCGGTAGAATACCAAACTTGACATTTAAGTTTAGCATGTTCCAGGGATGCGACACGAAGATTTTGAGAAAAATCCTCCCACCCCAAACTACCCTTTACATGGAACTTTTTTCGAATTTTTTTTATTTTCTTAAAAATCGCTCTAACGATTTTGATTAAAATATCATATATGAAAGATATTTACCTGAAAAATAAAATGTCTATCTTGAATTTTCTGGGAATAGCCTCTGAAGACTACTTTATTCTGGACAAATTTTACCGAATTTGGCATAACGGCTAAACCGTAAGACATGGACAAAAACTTACCACATAAAAAATGTAGTGCACATTAAAACACACATTCTATGTCCTAAACATTTTTTTCGTGGAATTAATAATTTTTGATATATTCCTTGTTTTTGGTTTCAGCTTTGAAAAAGTTTAACTTTTCTCTCACAGGACTTTGTGAACTGCTGTCCATACTAACAAAGGAACTTCAATCACATAGCAACCAACGTTTGATTATCACTTTAACCTATGGCACTCCCTTATTTCGCTTCTACTTAAAAGGTAACAAGTAATAAGACTATTTCTGCTATTTTTTTCTCGATTCGCATGAAGTAAATAGAAGCATAAGCTTTTTAGCAATAATTTGTTGCAGAGATGTAGAAAAAGTCATGTGAATGGAACACATTAGATTTTTTCTACTTAGTTCGTTATAAGTAGAAGAGAACTAAAGGAATGCGCTATGTTAAAGTGATAATCAACTGTTTTAAGCTATCATTATGCGATTGTCAATGTAAATAGCTTCTTTGCTTGGCCAGGAGTAGAACGAAGGAAATACGGGCACTTTCTGACTGAGAAAAGTTTAAATATTTTAAAACTGAAACCAGTAACAAGGAATATCTCGAAAACGGTCAACTGCAATAGAAAAGTGCATATGACATAAATTGTGTTTAACGAGATCTACATTTTTGTGAAGTAAGTTTTTGTCTATCTCTTAGCAGTTAAGCAAAATTCGGCAAAATTCATCTAGAATAAAGGTCTTCAGAGGCTATTCCCAGAAAATTAAAGATATACATTTTATTTGGAATGTAAATATTTTTAATATGCGGGATTTTAAGGCATTTTTGAGAAAATCAAAATTTTCGAAACTTTTTCCATGTAAAGGGTAGTTTGTGGTGTAGGGGATTTTCTTTTTTCTTTTTGTCGCATCTTTGGAAGATACTAAACCTAAATACCAAGTTTGGTATTTAACGGTATTTTCGTTTTTTAGCTATGCTGTCTACAGACATACACCCTCACGGACCTTTTTCTAAAAAAACTTTTTTTCGGACCCAGGGGACCCCAAAACATATATTTCCGGTAAAATCTCGGCATCCAATTTTAGGTGGAATAAAATACCTTCTCTATGACTGTGTACATTGTACATGCGGCCTAGAGAAAGTAATAAGAAAATTGCGAATACCAGATGGCCCACTGCCCGTATCTGACGTGTGTTAATGAGTTGCAGAATTCTGCTCGGCTATTTCAAGTTAAAACCTAAGAGTGACGTATTGGCATGAGTAACCTTCGTTTTACCCTTTACAAACAGCGCAATCCGCTCACTGTCTCCACTAAATAGCAAGATGGGTAAAGCGAAGGTCGGCCACACCAGTTCTTCACTGGTAGGTTTTAATTTAAAATAGCTCCATTGAGTTCTGCAACTCTTTTAACACACGAAGGGATATCTCCATACATCAAATACGGGACAGATGGGCTACTTGGTATATCATTCAAGCAGTGTGTATATTTCAGCATCCTTCAAGGATACGACACAAAGATAGTTTAAGAAAATCAGACATCCTACACTTCCCTTTGCATATAAGAGTTTTCATTATTTTTATAAATTTGTCTACCATGTACATACAATATTCAAAAGTATTCCAGCAAAAAATCTATACCGAGATTTCACCGGAAATACAAATTTTGAGGTTCAATGAATACTGCGAAATAGACATTTTTGGGTGGAATATAATACTTCCCCTACTTACTATGCGTAGTAATAAAAATAAAAAAGCATACATGTACCTAAATGTTTCTTTTTTTTTTTCTTTTCCTTTAAATGAAATATTATTTACTGCAGAGTGAAGTTTCTGCTATATGTGTGCGTGCATTGTCCTTACAGCCTCTAAAAACATAAATATATGATGACATTAATGATCAAACATTGCAATTTCTAAGCGTTGAAGCCAGACGACAGGAAATAAAGACGAACTGTTACTGGACTTTAGAAAATAACGTAAGGTAAGAAACAACTTCCCTTCCCTTGTAGCGTAAAAATTCATAGTATAATTTCCTTCGGAAGGGAAGTAAAGACGGTGATCCCGTATCGTTAATTTATGGCACGTAAAAGAACCTCATGCCTGATAAAGAAACCTCCGAGCAAAATTAAGCGGTCTTTCACATCCAATATAGAATGCGGCGCTGTGAAGTAGAGCTGTTAAAGAGCGTATATAATAATAATAATAATAATAATAATAATAATAATAATAATAATAATAATAATTGTACGGTCTGTGAGAATTTCCAGAGAGCATTAACCAGATCATGTATACCTGCCATCAGTAACCCTTGGACGTTGTTGTTTTGTTCTATATAGGTATTAAGTCAACTGCTTAAGTATTCCTATACTTGGTGATGATAAAAATTGCTTCTCGTTGGTATGAAAAGTCTTTCACAACACATTTGTGTGATGAAAGAAGAATAAAATCACACTTATGGAGCGAAAACGCTATTTTCACTAATGCGTTTACAAGATACAAAGATTTCATTTCAATTACACGCCTTCTGACTCAAAAAATGAAGATTTAGAATGCAATAATCGCATTACTTTTTACTTTCACTTTAAGAATAATGCTAATTGCAACATTTTCCTCTATTATATTTGACCTAACTGAAAATTAAAATACCTATTTTTTTACTTTCTCTACACGTACTATGTACATAGTGTATAGAAAAGGTATTGTAATGCACCCAAAAATTCGATACCGAGATTTTACCGGAAATATATGTTTTGGGTCCGCCTGAATAAAAAAAAATTCTGGAAAAAGGTTCGTGTGTGTGCGAGTTTGCATGTGTGTGTGCGTGTGTGTGTCTTTGGGCAGCATAGCTCAAAAACGAAAAGTCCGTTAAATACCAAACTTGGAATTTAAGTTAAGTATCTTCCAATGATGCGTCACGAAGATTTTCAATAAAATCCTCCCACGCAAACTACCCTTTACATGGAACTTTTTTCGCAACTTTTAATTTTCTCAAAAATGGCTCTAACGATTTTGATTAAAATATCGTACATTAAAATATCGTACATTAAAATATCGTACTAATATGTACATCTCGAATTTTCTGGGAATAGCCTCTGAAGACTATTTTATTCTGGATGAATTTTACGGAATTTTGCACAACTGCTAAACCTTAAGAGATAGACAAAAACTTACCACACAAAAAATGTATAGCACATTAAAACACACAATTTGGGTTACACACATTTTTTAGTGGAGTTGATCGTTTTTGAGATATTCCTTGTTTTTGGTTTCAGCTTTAAAAACTTTTCTCACACAAGAATTTGTCAACTCTTGTCTGTACAAACAAAGGAACTTCAGTCACATAGCAACCAGCTTTTGACTATCACTTAAACATATGGAACTCCCTTATTTGGCTTCTACTTACAAGGAAGCAAGTAATAAGACTATTTCTGCTAATTTTTTCTCGATTAGCATTAACTAAATAAAAGCATTAGCTTTTTAACAATAAATTGTTGAAGAGATGTAGAGCAAATCATGTGAATGGAACACATCAGATTTTTTAAAGATTAATCTTATTTGACGATGAAAGATCAAAACGCACAGTAAATAATTATAAAGAGTGAGTTACTACTCATATAAATCCCCACATTCATCTTCTGAAGATGCCTCACAAGCCTTTCGATGCATATACATTAAGCATTTCATATTTTCTGATTTTAGTAATGCATACATTTAGTGGCTACCTGTGTGAACGGTATTGGATATATTTTGTACTTCACAAATGCATAAAATAACAACTGTAATTATATAAACACAATATAAGTGTAAATTAAATAAATTGATTTATATCTAAGTAAAACTCTTAATTACAAGGTATAAAACTTCAATTGCAAAATTATAATTGTAGTGTAGTTGTAATTTTAAATATATGTAAGATTGTAAATATAAATTACTTTAAAATAGAATAAATTATATGGGTTTGAAATACACGTCCCAGTTTAAGATATTAGGAACTGGGATATGGTATTGCAGATTCTTATTTATTTATTACTTCACATAGGCATAGTTGTCTTTGTTTATAAATAAACAAGCACAAAAGCGCCGTGTATATTAAATCTTCGGGGCACTAGGTATATTTTTCTATAATTCTATACTATATTATCATACGGACAGAAGGTTTGTCTATGTGCGTGCGCGCTTGTGTGTTTGTTTATGTTTGTGTGTTCAATCTCGGAAATACTCAACAAGTTTTTGCAATTCTTTCACCATTGTAAAGCACTGTTATCTGTATGGAAAGACTATAAACTAATTTAAAAACAATTTTATCGCGAGGTTAGGGATTTTTCATATGTAGTTTCTAACCGTTTCGATAAAAATTAATATCAGATGATATTTTTGGCAAGAAATATTGTTAATATAAACATTTTAATTACTTTTATCTTAAAGTGGTCAGTGGTAAGACCTAAAATCTTTAAAAATTGAGTTACTGGAGGAAGGAGATGACATGTTGTCCCAATCACCAAAATTTCCTGTGATTCCGCAAAACTTTAATTTCAAGGAATACCTTGGCAAAACTTGAATTTTAGAATCTGAAGAAAATAAAATACCGTGTAATGCTCTAAAGTTCTGCCTTATTTTCATTCCCTAACACACAAACCAAGATAATCTATCTAAACAAGCTTATTGCTGCAGGATCCAGGTAAGATTATAGGCTACATTATAACTGTCAAAAACCTCCTGCCCTATTTTTAAACCTCCAAATTATTATTATTATTATTATTATTATTATTATTTTACAATAATACAAAAGGACAAGCTAAAACGTCATATGAGGAATATTTTAAACTAGGGTCGTTTGTGTAACTATTTTTTTCTGTCACATAAATATTAAGTAGATGAGGTATTGCTCTCCAATAAAAAATTCTATAAAGAAATATAAATGAAATACATGTTTTGAGGACCCACGAGTCAAAAACAGTCATGTGTATCTGTATGTGTGTCTGTGTGTATGAACAGCATAAATAAAAAACGAAAAGTCGAATAAATATCAAAATTAGCTTCATGCTAAGTACCTTCCAAAGAAGTGACACCAATATTTTCAAAATAATCTCCTCCAACCACCCTTTACATGCTAATTCTTTCTAATGTTTTATTTTATGAAAAGAGATTGTATCGATGTTACATTAATCAATTATATTTACATGGCAAATAAAGCGTTTAGCTTGAATTTTCTGGAAATATCCTGTGAAGGCCGCTTCATTGGGAAGGAATGTTGTATAAACTCATATAACTAGTAAACCTTAAACAATAGACGAAAACATATTTCATAAAAAATTGTTGATCTCTTTATATCGCACAATTCATTTTAAATAATTTATGCAACTTTAACTATTTCGCAGATATCCGTTATTAATAGTTCGAATTATCAAAATTTAGTCATTCTTTTAAAGACCTGTTCATTTTCAATTTTCAAGCTTGTAAGGAATTTTAAGGCAGCATATAGAGCGCAGTTCTAAATATTTGACTATCGCTATTGCCTTTGTAGCTGTAAAGAAATGAGTAATGTAGCTATTTTCAAAAAAGTTTATCACGAATTAAAATGAACTAGTTATGTAAATAGAATTTCAATAAAATAATTTGTATATCAAATAATAAGTGATAGAGGGAAAGAATTAACACATGAGATTTTTGGATAAGGTTCAATGTGTCTGTGAACAAAGTAGTACTAAAAAGTAAATACTGGTTGAATTCCAAACCTATTTAAGTTCATCATCTTCCAGGAATGCGACACAATCAAGAAAATCCCCCAATACCGAACTACGCTTTACATGCGAAAATGTTCGAGCTTCTCTGCTAATTTTTTTAAAATGCTTCTAAAGATGGATTAAAATGTCATAAATTAAAGACATTTACATGACAAATAAAATGTATGTATGTCTTGAATTTTCATTGCTCTTCATTCGGAAGGTGTCTTATTATAATGTATAACTGATAAACCTTCAGCGATAGACGAAGAATACACAATTTTAAGGCCAGCATGTACTGTCTTATTCTTAAACATTAAACTATTGCTATTCCCCTTCTATAGTGAAATATAACATAACTATTTCTGAAAATGTATGCCTCAATTATAATGAAATAGAAGAATATACTTTTCTAAGGATACATTTTTTCACTAAAAATGAAGGGGTAAAGAAAGTCATGTGAATGTAAAACATGTTTGCCTTCTCTTTATAGGTATAGAAGGTATTGCACTCCATCCAAAAATTCTCATACCGAGATTTAGGGGTTTCTGTATATAAAAAAAGAGGTCGTGTATATGTGAGTGTGTGTGTGTGTGTGTGTGTGTGTGTGTGTGTCCCTATGACTGTGAAGAAGTTAAGTCCAAAACGATAATAAGGTTAAGTACCAAGCTTAAGTTCAGCATCTACCAGGAATGAACACAAATATTTTGAGGAAATTCCTCAATCCACATAAAAAGATGTCGAAATTTACATGATAATTAAAATGTGTAGGTATCTTGAATTTTCTGGGAATACCTCTGAACTCCTCTTCTGTTGCATAACTGGTAAACCGAAAAAGATAACAACATATTGATGTGTTCTATTCGCATTGCTTTCTCTAGCTGTTCCACATACAAACTAATAGTATAAAATGTTATTCTTTTATTCATCATGCTAATCGAGATAAACATAAGCATAGTTCTTGTTATTACATGCTTCCTTGTAAGTAGAAAGCAAATAAGGGAATGTAATAGTAGTGATAGTCAAATCTGGTCGCTATGTGAAACAGTTGAGGTTCGGTTCGCTTAACATGGTCCGATTTGAGAAAAGTTAGGTAGTTTAAAATTGAA
Organism: Hymenopus coronatus; assembly: GCA_030762935.1. Taxonomy (NCBI): domain Eukaryota; kingdom Metazoa; phylum Arthropoda; class Insecta; order Mantodea; family Hymenopodidae; genus Hymenopus; species Hymenopus coronatus. The sequence goes on from CM060890.1 coordinate 111,079,097, forward strand.
ACCAATAACATGGAATATTTTGAATACGGTCAACTCTACAAGAAAAACGAATATTATATAAATAATGTGTTTAACGAGATCTACAATTTTGTTTAGTAAGTTTTTGTCCATCGCTTTTACCGTTTAACCATTTTGCTAAACTCATCCAGGATAAAGAGGTCTTCAGAGGCTATTATCAGAAACTTTAAAATAATAATTGGTATTTTAATCAAAATATTCAGTCATTTTTGAGAAAAGCAATTTGCAATATTTTTAAAAGTTGTCCATGTATAGGGTAGTTTTTATTGGGGGTATTTTCTTGAAAATCTTCGTATCGCATCCTTTTAACATTTTAAACATAAATATCAAGTTTGGTATTTAACGGCCTTGTCGTTTTTGAGCTATGCTGTACACAGACACACACGTGGACTCTTTTTCTTAAAATGTTTTTTCGGACTCACGGGGGACTCACCTACATTTCCGGTGAAATCGAAGTTTTGGGTGAAATACAACACCTTCTCTAGCTACTATGTACACTGTATGTTCATGCGTGCTAGAGAAAGTAAATCTTCTTGCACAAAAATGTAGATCTCGTTAAAACACAGTTTATGTGATATACAGTTTTTTGGAGTTAGTTATTTCCAAAATAGTCCTTGTTTTGGCGTCATTGTTAAAACACTTAAACGATTCTCAAACGGTAATGTTTTTTGTTTTACTCCTGGCCATACAAAGAGAACCGACTTTCAATGTCAATCGCATAGTGACAGTTTTAAAAATATTTTACTATTTCTTTAGCCGAATTTATTACATTATTCCCTTCTCGTGTTAAGGAACTAAGTAATAAGACCATTTCTGCTTTTGTAACAGTAGTATGTTACGGAATAGGTATGGAAAGTCATGTGAATGGAACACATCATTTTTTTTTACTTTCTCTGCATGTACTATGTACGTATTGTATTCAACTAAAAATTCGATATAGTATTTCACTATAAATACATGTTTTGAGACTCTTGAATACATTTTTAGAAAAAAAGTCCGTGTGTGTGGTCTTTAGGCAGCATAGCTCAAAAACGAAAAGTCAGATATGACACAAAAATGTTCAAGAAAACCCACTACCCTAATTACTCTTTACATGGAAAGAATTTCGAAAATGTCGATTTTCTCACAAATGGCTCTAAAGATTTTGATTAAATAACGTATATGAAAGATATTTGCACGGCAAATAAAAATTATACGTTGAATTTCTGGAAATAGCTTTTGAATACTTTTTTATTCCGGATGAATTTTTCTGAATTTTGCATAAGTGGTAAACCGTAAAAGACAGACAAAAGTTTACTGCACAAAATATGTAAATCTCGTTAAAACACATAATTTATGTCACATAATTCTTTTTCGTAGAGTTGGTCATTTTTTAGATATTCCTTATTATTGGTTTATTTTAAAATACTTATACTTTTATCATACGGGAACTTGTCAACTGCTGGCCACGCAAAGAAACGGATTTCAATCACATAGCAACCACATTTTAAAACATTTGTCTGTCGGCTTAGTCTAGTGTATTCCCTTATATCGCTTCTATTCATAAGGAACTAATTAATAAGACCTTTTCAGCTAATGTTTATATCCCGATTAGCTTCAAATAAATAAATGAATAAGCTTATTAACTATAATTTATTACAGAGATGTAGAGAAAGTCATGTAAATAGAAACTTCAGATATTTTGAAATTTCATTCCGCATACCTAAGCGTTCTTCCTACGCAGTTTTCAAGATTACCTAAGTTGTCACTGTAGGGCAGAATGTCATGGTTTCTCCTTATTGCAGTTCACTATAACTTCGTCTACTGTTTCTGATACGTATTTTTCTGTATCTAAGATATGATGTTGCAACTTGCGGTGCATAAGTCCGTTCTCCATAATAATTTGGCAAACAATAACTTGTTAGTCTGATGTACACCAAAAATTGCAGCAGAAGTATATGAGGAGATTCTTATAATAATAATAATAATAATAATAATAATAATAATAATAATAATAATAATAATAATAATAATGATAATAAAGAACTTCTACTATCCTAAAATAAGATTTCAAAAACGGTTATAGTGTGAGGTTTCAAAACTGCCTAAAAATAAATTATCGAAAAATATTTCATTGTTCGTACTTTATTGAAAAACGGACCTTGCCTTTAAAAAAGAATGTCACATGTGTGTTACCTTATAACTTCCAAAAAACTGTAAAATTCGTAACTTTCAATCGTATAGTGTCTTGAAAGTTTTACAAATTCCCCCTACCTCTTATTTCCAACCCCTTAGATACAAAACTTATGCTGTTGACTAATCGGGGTACAAATGTATAAACTTGAGTTACAGGACTTGGCAAAAACTACAGTTTCAAATAATAGATACTAATCATATTTTCAGCCCCTTGTGTACGAACCCGGCGAAGGGAGTTGGATTTTTTTCATACGTAGAAAAGAACCTCAATCCTGATAAAGAGGCTTCTGAGCAAAAGTAAGCGGTTCTTGTAGAGTCAAGGACGAAAACCGAGATAAAATCATCAGGTAACTCCATCCGCTGAGACTCGAACTCGGACACTCCAGAATATGAGTTTAACACAGCAACCCCACATCGTAGAGGTTGGCTCCTTCGTTTCTGGAAAGGTGTTTTTATTTGGCCTAAAGAACTGTAAGAATTTACAAAACCCTATTTCTTTTAGGAATTCACAGTGGCCAAAATAGTTCCCAGTAAAGGATTCTCGAAAACGTCATTCTTCCATCCTTTGAAGTATCCATAAATACGAAGGTATATACACATAATTGCACTCACATACACAAAAAAGCACTCATGTGCACGCGCAGATATTTATAATTTGTATATTTATTCAAGATGTCTCAAAACATGCATTTCCAGTGATATCTCGAAATCGGTTTTTGATCGTATAAAGATCTCAGTTATCCTATCTACAGATCTCCCCTATGACCCACCACATACACAACTATAGACACACCACCTCGACAACACAATGTCCACTACTTTCCACTGATACCGGAAGAAGAATGCCTAAGTAAGGAATCCCATCCCTCCCTCGCCAACTTGAGTGTCGTGTAGCATGATAGAAGACGCCGTCGCATGCTGGACATTGTCAAATGATAATATAGTCCCTTCGGAAAGGACCTTAATTATTGCTATCCGCCTCTCAACCTTCCCCCACAATCTATTTCTTTATAGGCACGGTACGTATACTATTTTCTGCTGCGATAGATGCATGACATGTCGTGCACTAAGGATTTACTCTGCTCTTCGTGATGCACGCGGACCTGAAGAAATCGGCACGAAAACCTTGCGGACAGGACACCGACCAACCTACGTTCTATGAGGGACATGATAGTACTTTCTAAGTCAAACGTGCCATACTGCGCATGCTCTAAGACGAAATCCTTGATTCGCAACATGAGCAGAAACAATTTTGTCAAAATACTTTTGCAAACCATAAATATATGATGTGCTACATTTGCATGACTTTCTGTTGTAAATCAGCCACCTAACGTTATTGTATAAACACATATTCTTGCACAGACTGGAAAATAATCCTATTTTTCATCCCCTAATTTTCATTTAAGAAAATGGTACTTTTTTCTTTTTTATACCTAAAATAATTTAGTATCTTAAGCTACCCCTACTGTTTAATTTATATAACTTCTGCAAACTATTATTTTTACTTTATTTAGTGCTTATGTACAATGTATATGGTGGATAGAGAAAGTATTGGTTTACATACAAAATTCTATACCGAGATTTCCCTAACTATACGTTTACACTCTGAATAAAAAGAAAATTTAGAAAAAGGTCAGTGTGTGTGTTCGTCTGTCTGTGTGTGTCTGTGCACAGCATAGCTCAAAAACGAAAATACCAAATTTATATTTAAGTTTATTATCTTACATCCCCCCTCATACTACCCTTTATATGGAAAAATGTCGATTTTTTTTTTGTCAAATACTATAAAAATATATGATTTAAAATGCCACATTTCAAGATATTTACATACGAAATAAAATGTATATCTTGAATTTTCTGGGAATAGACTCTGAGAAGACCTCTTCATTCTAGATGACTGTAAGAGATAGACGAAAACTTACTACACAAAATATGAAGTGCTCGTTAAAACACACAATTTATGTTACATACATTTTTTTCTTGGCGTTACTATTTACGAGATGCTGCTTGCTCTTGGCTGCAGTTATAAAATATTTACACTTTTATCATACGGGAATTTGTGAATTCCTGGGAGTATAAAGAAACAAATTTCAATCACATGGCAACCAGTTTTTAAAAGGTTTGATTATCGCTTTAGCCTAGTGCATTCCCTTATTTCACTTCTACTTACAAGTAGCCAAGAAAAAGACCATTTCTGCTAACGTTCACCTCGATTAGCATGAAGTAGACAGAAGAATCACCTTTTTAACAATAATTTGTTACAGCGATGTAGAGAAACTCATGTGAATGGAACACGTCATATTTTACTTCCTCTAGCGCAGTAGATAGAGAAGGTATTGTATCCCACCCAAAATTAAATACCTAGATTTCACCGCAAATATGTTTTGAGACCCCCTTAATAAACACAAGGATTTTTAGAAAAACGACTGTGAGTGAGTGAGTGTGTGTGTGTGTGTGTGTAAAAAAATGTAAATGGCGTGTTATTTATGGACGCTCTTTAACTGCTGTGGTTCTCAGCGTCCCATTCTATACTGGGCGTGAAATACCGCATAATTTTGCTCAGAGGCCTCTCTATCAGGCTTGAGGTTCTTTTACGTGCCGTAAATCTACGACACGGGACCAATGGCTTTACTTCCCTTCCGAAGGAAGCCATACTAAGGATTTTTACGCCCGAAAAAAATCCATCGTCCTCCGCCGGGTTTGAACCCGCGACCTTGGATATATGAAGTGGTAACCACTATACCACGGAGGGTGACTGTGTGTGTGTGTGGACAGCATCGCTAAAAATGAAAGTATGTTCAATACCAAACTTGGTATTTAAGTTTAGTCAAGGATGCGACACGAAGATCTTTAAGAAAATTCACCCACCCCAAATTACCCTTTACATGGAAAAATGTTCGAATTTTTTTATTTTCTTAAAAAATAGTTAAAAACCGATATTAGAGATATTTACATGAAAAATAAAATGTATATCTTGAATTTCCTGGGAATAGCTTCTGGAGACCTGTTTATTCTGGATGAATTTTGCTGAAATTTGCCTAACTGGTAAACCGTAAGAAATAGACAAAAAGTACTACACAAAAAATGTAGACCTTGTTAAAAACACACCATATTTGCTGTAGAGTCGGCCATTTCCCGGATAGTCCTTGTTATTAGTTTCAATTTTAAACCGTTCGAACTGGTCCGCCTATCTTTTCATTTCTATTTCGGTTTATGGCACTGCAAAGCGAACCAAACTTCAACTGTTCGCATATCGATCAGCTTTTAAGTTTTGACTATCACTTTAGCCTAGTGTATTCCCTCACTTTCCTTCTACTTACAAGGAAGCAAGCAATAAGAATAGTTCTGATTTATCTTGATTAGCATGATGTAGATAAAAGAATTATATTTTGTAATGAAAAAAATAAAAATAAATGGTGTTTTATTTATGGACGCACTTTAACTACTGCGATTCTATTACTGAACGTGAAAGTCCACTTAATTTTGCTCAGAGACCTTTCTATCAGGCTGGAGGTTCTTATATGTACCGTAAATCTACGACACGGGACCAACGGCTTTACTTCCCTTCCGATGGAAGCTATGCTAAGGATTTTTACACCTGAAAAAATCCATTGTCCTCCGCCGGGTTTGAACCCACGACCGTGGGTATATGAAGTTAGCATGGTAACCATTACACCACGGAGGATGACATTTTGTAATGAGAATTTGCTTTTGGAGCAGCTAGAGAAAATCTTGTGAATGAAACATCAGATTTTTATTGTTCCATTTATGCACCGTCTTTAACTGCACAGTCCTATTTCCTTTGCAACACGTGTACTGCGTATTGTCGTTGGGTTCCTAAGTTTCTACATTAGATCACTCCGCACACATTCACTCATAGTGAATCTTCTTGGCCAGAAAAAAATCCCCATACCCGGGACCCTTCCCGCAGCAGGAAGACGCTCTACCGACAAATTATTCTTGAAAGAGTCTAACCTTCTCTGTATTTCGAATTGACATAAATGTTTACTTAAATAATTTCGTTCAACAGTTATAGGTACAAAGGGTATAGCCGTAATCACATCTTTAAAAATTGGTCATTACATGCTAGAATTGAAATTCCATGTGCTTTCTGTCATCGCGAGAAACAAGTAAATCGCTTTAAAAAGAGCTACATTCGAATATTCAATAATAACTAATAATAAGAAATATTTTGAAAATATCTGACAACAAAAATCTATTTTACATAATTTAGGTATTTTAAAAATACTTTATTTCTATCTCAAATTACCAGTTTATCATAACAAATTCCTTCCGAATGAAGAGAACTTCACATTCTATTCCTAGAACACTCAAGATATATATTTTGTCACTTTAGTATCTTTAATCTATATTAGTTTCAGTAAAATTGTGTCTAAATTAAAAAATCTGACGTGTACCATTCACATGACTTTCTCTATATCCCTGTAACAAATTATTCTTAAAAAGCTTATACTTCTATTAACGTCATGCTAATCAGTAAAACATTAGCAGAAATAGCCATATTACTTGCCTTCTTGTAAGTAGAGGTGAAATAAGGGAGCACCATAGGTTAAAGTGATAATCAAAAGCTGGTTGCTATGTCACTGAAGTTCCTTTGTTTGTATGGACAGCAGTTGACAAATTCCTGTATGAGAAATGTATAAGTTTTACATAGCAGAAACCAAAAATAAGGAACGTCACAAAAACGACGAACTCCACGAAAAAAATGTATATAACATAAATTGTTTGCTTCAACGTGCTCTACATTTTTTGTGTAGTAAGTTTTTGTCCATCTCTTACGGTTTAGTAGTTATTCAAAATTTAGTAAAATTCATCCAGAATAAACTTCTCTTCAGAGGCTATTCCCAGAAAATTCAAGATATACATTTTATTTGTCAGGTAAATATTTTTAATATACGAAATTTGAATCAAAATCGTTAGAGCCATTTTTGAGAAAATCAAAATTTTCGAAAAAAGTTCCATGTACAGGGTAGTTAGGGGTGGGGGGATTTTTCTCAAAATCTTCGTGTCGCATCCCTGGAAGATATTAAACTTAAATACCAAGTTTGGTATTTTACCTATTTTTCGTTTTTGAGTTATCGTGTTCACAGACACACGGACACACACACACGGACCTTTTTCCGAAAATGTTTTTTTTAGATAAAGGGGACCCTAAAACATATTTCCGGTGAATTCTCGGTATCGAATTTTTTGGTGGAGTGCAATACATTCTCTATACACTATGTACATAGTGCATATAGAGAAAGTAAAAATAGCTAAGGACAGTTTGAGGTGGGAAATTATTTTGAAAATCTTTGTGTTGCATCCTTGAAATATATATAATTTGGATACCAAGATTGTTATTTATCCGACTCATTTTAATTAAAGCATTTAAAAAGAGAATTTTGTTGAATTATTGGGTATTAGAAAAGAGAGGTTAACTCTTATGATTTTAATTGTGTTTAACGCCCGCTTTTACTACTATGGCACCGGAGGCGAAGACACTGGTAATACATAGAATGAAGATGGAGCACCGGTGGAAGCGATGGCAGGGGAGACCGGAGAGCCTGAAGAAAACCCGCCACTGCGCCGCTTCGACCACCACAAATCTCACATATGGTCACTTATGTGAGAGGCGAATGGTCTAACCATTCGGCCACGGCGCATCCTCTATAAAAATGTAAATGGTGTGTTATTTATGGACGCTCTTTAACTGCTGAGGTTCTCAGCGTTCCATTCTAAATTGGGCGTGAAAGACCGCTTAATTTTGCTCAGAGGCCTCTCTATCAGGCTTGAGGTTCTTTAACGTGTCGTAAATCTACGACACGGGACCAACGGCTTTATTTCCCTTCCAAAGGGCATCCTCTATGATGTTCACCACACACACACACACACACACACACACATACGCAGACGTTTTTGAAACTTCTCCCCAGACACAAAACATTATTTCGGTGAAATCTCGCCATTGAATTTTAGGTGGAATGCAATTCTTCCTCTACTTCCTAACTACATGTTAAAGAAAATAAAACTCAGAGAACTTTGTCCAACCTTTAAAATTCACATTTATTCTGCAAAATTATTCATGAGAAATTCTTGTTTTTTCTCTCTCTCTCTCTCTCTCTCTCTCTCTCTCTCTCTCTCTCTTCTTGCTACTCATGATAAATGTTTTCCAAAATAGTTTCAATACATATTTCTGTAGTTATACAGAAACATGCGCGACAACTGATGGCTGTTGCATAAGAGCACATGAACGCCGTAACTTTTGACGCCTAGTTGACTTTTTTTTTTACTTTTTTTTTTTTAATGCTATTAAAAGTAACGAATGTTTGATTAGTTTAAACTCTAAGGTGTTTAAAACTACAGCGCTACTCCTCTAAACTTGATTAAATATGGGAACAGTATCGTTGCACATCTTGACGTGTCAGTAATACAATTTAAAGAATTTTTGTGTAAGCGCGACTGGTATGATATAATAATTACCTTATGGGCTAAATGGACATGGATAGTGCTAAATTCAATAATTTATATAGAACGAAAGAAAATCATGTGAGTGTAACGCATCAAAATGAAGTTGTTAAATCCCCAAAAATTAATTTGTAGAAAAGGTGCGCTCGCTCGCGCTGTGTTTATGTGTGTGCGATCAACCTAACGAATTGAGCAAACGCCGATAAATACCAAACTTATGTAAGTTTCAACGTTTTCCAAATATGTGTCATGAATATTTTCAAAAGGTCTTTCTTTCCCCAAACTCTTTTGTATTTCAAACTATTTTTATTAAAATATCATTAATTTAAAATGTTCCATGACTGAAAAAGCGTATAACTTAAAATATTTATGAATGTCCTTTTCCTTCCGAAGGAAACTTGAATAAAAAAAATTGATTTGTTTGCAAACCATATGAGACAAACATCTTACTGCACCATAAATGCAGATCTCCTTATTATTTACAAATGTATATAATTCTTCATAGACTAACCACTTCCGATATTTTAGTTGTTAGCTTAAATTACCCAAAACCTTACATTTTTGAAGTGCTGGAGCACTATTATTTGTTTCTCACAATGCCTTGCAAAGAGAATGGAACTTCAAAACCATCACATAGCATTCCTCTTTTCATAGATTTGATATATGTTTCAATCTACTGTGTCTATCTACATACAATGAAATGTCTATTAAAACGATATTCGCAGTCATTTATATCGATCAACATTAAGTAGAGAGAAAAAAATGTGATGTGTTACACTCACTTGACTTTCTCTAACTCTTCTACAAATTTCTTACATACGATTATGATTCTTTCTACACAATACTAATCGAGATAAACATTAGCAGAATGTTCTTACTACTTAGTTCCTTATAAGTAGAAAGAAAATGAGGGAATGCACTATGCTAAACCGATAAACAAATGCTTTAAAAGCTGTCGTTATTCGATTTTCATTGCAAATCGCTTCCTGGCTTGGCCAGGAGTGGAACAAAAGAAAAACGGACACTTCCTGTCTGAGAAAAGTATAAGTACTTACAACTGAAACAAAAAACAATGAATATCTCGGAAACACTTACCTCCACAACAAAAATACAAAGGACAAAAATTGTGTGTTTTGATCAGATCAACATTTTCTGTGCAAGTAAGTTTTTGTCTATCTCTTACCGTTTAGCAGTTAAGCAAAATCTATCAAAATTCATCCAGAATAAAGAGCTCTTCAGAGGCTATTCCCAGAAAATTCAAGATATACATTTTATTTGGTATGGTATCTTTAATATATGTGATTTTAATCAATATAGTTAGAGCCATTTTTAAGAAAATCAAAACTTTCGACATTTTTTCCAAGTAAAGGGTAGTTTGGGGTGGGGGGATTTTTTTGAAAATCTTTGTGTCGCATCCTTGGACTTTAACGGTCCTTTCGTTTTGGCGTCATGTTGCCCACAGACACACACACACACACATACACACATAGACACACACACACGGAATTTTTCTAAAAATGTTTGTTTTTTTTTTTATTCATGTATTTCCGGTGAAATCGGTTAAGAATTTTTGGGTACAATACAATACCTTCTCTATATAGCAAGTACATAGTTCGTATAGAGAAAGTAAAAATCTGATGTGTTACACTCACATGACTTTCTCTAGCTGCTCTACAAAACTCCTACAAAACATTCTTCTTCTTTGTACACAATGCTAATCAAGATAAATGTTAACAGAATGTTATTACTTAGTTCCTTATAAACAGAAGGTAATAAGGGAATGCACTATGCTAAAGTGATTGTCAAATGTTTTAAAAGCTATCGTTATGCTATTGTCATTGCAAATCACTTCTTTGCCTGGCCTGAAGTAGAACAAAAGAAAAACAGACACTTCCTGTGTGAGAAAAGTTCAAGTACTTCACAATTGAAAACAATAACAAGGAATATCTCGAAAACGGTTACCTCCACAACAAAAACGTAAAGGACAAAATTGTGTGATTTGTCATGAGGTACATTTTTTGAGAAGTACGTTTTTTCTATCTCTTACGGTTTAGCAGTTAAGCAAAATTCATCCAGAATAAAGAGGTCTTCAGAGGCTATTCACAAAAAATTGGAGATATACATTTTATTTCGGACATAAATAGCTTTAATATGCGGGATTGTAATCAAAATCGTTAGAGCCATTTTTTAAAAAATCAAAATTTTCGAAACATTTGCCATGTAAAGGGTAGTTTGTGGTGGGGGGATTTTTTTGTATAAAATCTTCGTGTCGCATCCTTAGACGATACTTAACCTAAATACCAAGTTTGGTATTTAACGGTTTGGTATGCTGTCCACAGACACACACAGAGAGAGACACACACGGACCTTTTTTTAAAAATCTGATGTGTACCATTCACATGACTTTATCTATATCCCTGCAACAAATTATTCTTAAAAAGCTTATACTTCTATTTACTTTATGCTAATCAGAAAAAATTAGCAGAAATAGTCTTATTACTTGCTTCCTTGTAAGTAGAAGCGAAATAAGGGACTACCATAGGTTAAAGTGATAGTCAAAAGCTGGTTGCTATGTCAATGAAGTTCCTTTGTTTATATGGATCGGAGTTGACAAGTTCCTGTATGAGAAAAATATAAGTTTTTCATAGCAGAAACCAAAAATAAGGAATGTCTCAAAAACGACAAACTCCACGAAAAAAAAATGTATATAACATAAAATGTGTGTTTTAACGTGCTCTACATTTTTTGTGTAGTAAGTTTTTGTCCATCTCTTACGGTTTAGCAGTTATTCAAAATTCCGTAAAATTAATCCAGAATAAACTACTCTTCAGAGGCTATTTATAGAAAATTCAAGATATACTTTTTATTTGTCAGGTAAATATGTTTAATATACGAAATTTTAATCAAAATTGTTAGAGCCATTTTTGTGAAAATAAACATTTTCGAATAATGTTCCATGTAAAGGGTAGTTGGGGGTGGGGGGATTTTCTTCGTGTCGCATCCCTGGAAGATACTAAACTTAAATACCAAGTTTGGTAGTTACCTGACTTTTCGTTTTTGAGTTATCGTGTCCACAGACACACGGACACACTGACACACGGAGACACACACACACACACACACACACACACGGACCTTTTTTGTGAAAATGTTTTTTTGGATATTGGGGACCCTAAAACATACATTTCCGGTGAAATCTCGGTATCGAATTTTTGGGTGGAGTGCAATACCTTCTCTATACACTATGCACATAGTGCGTATAGATAAAGTAAAAATGCCATAGGTTAAAGTGGCAGTCAAAAGTTGGTTGCTATGTGACTGAGTTCCTTTGTTTGTATGGACAGGAGTTGATAAATTCCTATATGAGAAAAGTATAAGTATTTCAAGCTGAAAATCAGAACAAGGAATATCTTAAAAACATCAAAAAATATAATAACATAAATTTGTGTTTTAAGATGTTCTACTTTTTTTGTGTAATAAGTTTTTGTTCATCTCTTACGGTTTAGCAGTTATGCAAAATTCTTTAAAATTCATCCAGAATAAAGTAGTCTTCAGAGACTATTCCCAGAAAACTCAATATATACATTATATTTGTCAGGTAAATATCTTTAATATACGGTATTTTAATCACAATCGTTAGAGCCATTTTTGCGAAAATCAAAATTTTCGAAAAAAGTTCTACGAAAAGGGTAGTTGGAGGGGTTATGGAAAATCTTCGTGTCGCATCCTTGGAAAATACCAAGTTTGGTATTCAACGGTCTTTTCGTTTTTGAGCTATGCTGTCCACAGACACATGATACGCACACATACACACACGGACCTTTTTGTAAAAATGCTTTTTTTTTTTTTTTGGATTCAGGGGGACCCAAAACTTGAAATCTCGGTATCGAATTTTTGGGTGGAATGCAATTACCTTCTCTCTACTACAATAATAGTACTTGTAGAGAAAGTAAAAATCTGATGCGTTACACTCACATGACCTTCTCTACAAGCAGACTTCTTGCAAAAGATAATTCTTCTTTCAACACCATGCTAATCGAGACAAACATTTGCAGAATTTTATTACTACTTACTTCCTTATAAGTAGAATGGAACTAAGGGAAAGCACTAGGCGAAAGTGGTAGTCAAATATTTTAAAAGCTGTCGTTATGCGATTGTCATTGCGATTTGCTTCTTTGCTTGGTCAGGAGTAGAATAAAAGAAAACCGGACACTTCCGTCTGAGAAAAGTATAAGTACCTCATAATTGAAACTAATAACAAGGAATACTTCTAAAACAGTAAGCTCCACGAAAAAAATGTATATGACATAACTTGTGTATTTTAACAAGATCTCATTGTTTGTAAAGTAAGTTTTTGTCTATCTCTTACGGTTTACTAGTTATACCAAATTAAGCAAAATTCATCCAGAATAGACAGGTCATTAGAAGCTACTCCCAGAAAATTCAAGATATACATTTTGTTTGTATAGATATGGCTTTATTATGTGGTGTTTTAAACAAAATCGTTAGAGCCATTTTTAAGAAAAACAAAATTTTCGAAAATGTCTCCATGTAAAGGGTAATTAGGGGTGGAGGGATTTTCTTGTAAATCTTCGTGTCGTATCCTTGGTAGATAACAAACCAACTTTGGTATTTAACCGTCTTTTCGTTTTTGAGCTATGCTGTCCACATACACACATACACGCATGCGCGCGCGGACCTATTTCTGAAAATGCTCTTTTTGGAATCAGGGGGTCCTAAAACATGCATTTCCGGTGAAATCTCGACATCGAATTTCTGGGTGGAATACAATACTTCCTCTATACCTATGTACATTCTACATACGGGGCTAGACAAGGTAAAAATGTAAGAAATCGATACACGAAATTTGGAGCATGAACAATATATTAGTAAAAGATCTTATGTGTTTTATTCACATGACTTTCTCTACATCTCTGCAACATGTTATTGTTAAAAAGCTTATGCTTCTATTTACTTAATGCTAATCGAGAAAAAATTTTGGAAAATAATTTTATTAATTGCTTCCTTGTAAGTAGAAGCGAAATAAGGGAGTACCATAGGTTAAAGTGATAGTCAAAAGTTGGTGACTATGTGACTGAAGTTCCTTTGTTTGTATGGACAGGAGTTGTAAAATTCCTGTATGAGAAAAGTATAAGTTTTTCAAAGCTGAAACCAAAACAAGGACTGTGTGTTTTAACGAGCTCTACATTTTTTGTGTGGCAAGTTTTTGTCCATCTCGTACGGTTTAGCAGCTATGCAAAATTCCATAAAATTCGTCCAGAATAAAGTAGTCTACAGAGGCTATTCCCAGAAAATTCTAGATATACATTTTGTTTGTCAGGTAAATATCTTTAATATAGGATATTTTAATCAAAATCGTTAGAGCCATGTTTGAGAAAATCAAAATTTTCGATTTTTTTTTCCATGTAAAGGGTAGTGGGGGTGGGAGGATTTTCTTGAAAATCTACGTGTCGCATCCTTGAAGATACCGAACTTAAATACCAAGTTTGATATTGCACGGTCTTTTCGTTTTTGAGCTATGCTGCCCACAGACACACACACACACACACACACAAAAGGATATTTTTACTTTCTCTATACGTACTATGTACATAGTGTATAGAGAAGGTATTATATTGCTCCCAAAAATTCGATACCGAGATTTCACCGGAAATATATGTTTTGAGATCCCTTGAATACAAAAAAAACATTTTTAGAAAAATGTCCGTATGTGTCTGTCTGTTTGTCTGTCTGTCTGTCTCTGTGTATGTGTGTGTATATGTCTGTGGGCAGCATAACTCAAAAATGAAAAGACCATTAAAAACCAAACTTGGTATTTAAGTTTCCAAGGATGCGACACGAAGACTTTCAAGAAAATCCCCCCATCCCAAACTACGCTTTACATGGAAAACATTTCGAAAACTTTGATTTTCTTATAAATGGCTCTAACGATTTTGATTAAAATCTCGTTTATTTAAGATATTTGCTTGACAAATAAAACTTATATCTTGAATTTTTTGGGAATAGCCTCTGAAGACTTCTTTATTCTGGATGAATTTTACGGATTTTTGGATAACTGCTGAACCGTAGAGATGGACAAAAACTTACCACACAGAAAATGTAAAGCACACTAAAACACACAATTTATGTTATACACATTTTCTCGTGGAGCTGATCGTTTTCAACATATTCCTTGTTTTTGGTTTCAGCTGTGAAAAACATACTTTTCTCATACAGGAATTTGTCAGCTCCTGTCCATACAAACAAAGGAACTTCAGTCACATAGCAACCAGCTTTTGACTATCACTTTAACCTATGGTACTTCCTTATTTCACTTCTACTTACAAGGAAGCAAGTAATAAGACTATTTTGCTATATTTTCTCAATTAGCATGAAGTAAATAGAGCATAAGCTTTTTAACAATAAACTGTTGCAAAGATGAAGAGAAAGTCATGTGAATGGAACACATCAGACTTCTTTTTTTTTTTATTCAGGGGTTCAAAATGTATATTTCCGGTGAAATCTTGGTATCGAATTTTTGGGTGCAATGCAATAACTTCTCTACCCATTGTGTACAGCATGTGCAGAGAAAGTAAATATCTTATGTGTTCCGTTCACATGACTTTCTCTATCTCTTCTACAGAAAAAAAAGAACTATTCTTACAAAATTATTCTCATCTACATCATACTAATCGAGATAACATTAGTAAAATGATCTTATTACTTGCTTAATTGTAGGCAGAAAGGAAATAAGGGAATGCACTATACTAACATGATAGGGATTTTAAAAGCTATGGTTATGTGAAACAATTGAAATTCGCTTATTTTACGGTTTGTTTTATAGTGATTAACGCCCGCTTTTACTACATATAGCATCGTAGGTGATGCCACTGATGATACATGAAATGAAGATGGAGCACTGGTGGAATGCAATGGCGGGTGAAACCGGAGAACCCGCAGAAAACCCGCCCCTGTGTCGCTTTGTCCACCAGAAATCCCACATGCGGCCGCCTGGGTGAGAGATGAGTGGTCTAACCAGTCGACAACGGCGTGGTCTCTACCTTTATGTGAACTGGACATTCATATATTAAACATATGGTATTTCAATCAATACCGTTAGAGTCATTTTTAATATATCAATTTTTTTTTATCAAAAATATCCAATGTAAACGATGGGGGATTTTCTTGAAAAATCTTCGTTTCGCATTCTTGGAAGAACTTAAGTACCAATTTTAGTACTTAGCGAATTTTGCGTTTTTGAGCCATGCTATCCAGACATACACACACACGCGCGCGCGCGTTTTTTTTTCCCTAAAAATGTTTTTTTTTAATTCAAGGCATTCCAAAATATGTATAACCGATGAAATCTGGGTATCGAATCCTTGTATAGAATACAATACCTTATATATGCACTATGTGCATTGTGCATATGTGTTACAGAAAGTAAAAAGTAAATAAAAAACAGGAATCCAGTGACAGCAACTGAACCTATACGAGATAACACAATAGGTAATATGTTACAAAAGTAGAGGCCCCTAATATAACTATTGCTGTTAAAGTCGTAGTACAAATGAAAAAAAAAAAAAAAAAAAAACAACGAAAGTATAAATTCAAAGAATTTTGTAATCTTATGCTACATATAAAGAACAATGGTTAATTCCGGAGTCACACAGATGCACCACGCTGACCCCCGACATAGTTTCAGCTACACGACGATCTCGGACATAATAAAATACTAACAGCGCCAAGGAAGGACTGCTATGGAATTAGTAAGAAAAGAATTACATAGAGCACCATCAATATATAAGTCGACTGAGGAGGAACTCTGCAAACAAACAAAAAAAAAAAAAAAAAAAAAAAAATCAGGATGGACATATGAAGATAGGTATGTATGGGAACTAAATAGGGTAAGGCTGGCAAGAAATAAACGAACGTTTGGTCTCATGGCGTAAAATTTTATTAAGCATTTGGTCAGATGTCCCGCTTATTCTATTGCGAAAATATTTGGTTATTTTTCATCCGTTATTAGTAATAGTCGTGATTACATGAAACTGCTATTATTGTAAAGGGTAAAAAGGTGGATAATAAATTAAATTTAGTTGTACTTACTGACGCTCTTTAACTGCCATCGTATTCAGAGTCCCCATTCAATATTGGGCCTAAAAGACCGCTTATTTTGCTCAGATGTCTATTTATCAGGCGTGAGGTTTTTTTAAGTGTTGTAAATCTACGTCTTGGGCCAATGGCTTTACTTAATTTTCGAATGAAGCAATATTAAGAATTTTAAAAATCCATCACCCTCACCCAAGTTTGAACCCGTAACCTTGGGAACCAGTAAATAATAACCTTATAACCTTCTAGATCATTGTAGAATAATTCCCCAAAAATTGGGGCTAAATGAAATAATTGATTAATCATCATTCTATTTTAAAAAGCTACTCCTGCAATCTCAAACATAAGGTAGGGTGCAGTAAAACCATCTCAGCAAGCGTTTATCTGGATAAATATGAAGTACGTAATTGTAAATATAGATTTTCAGAACGGTGTTATTTTTCTTCTCCAAAAGTGTCTCAAACTATTTTTATTAAAATATCATTAATTTAAAATGTTCCATGACTAATAAAACGTATAATATGTAAATTTGGCACTTCAGATTTTTACTTTCTCTACACGTACTATGTACATAATGTATTGAGGAAGTATTGTATTCCATCCAAAAATTTGACACCGAGATTTCACCTGGAATATGTGTTTTGAGGCTCCCTGAGTCCGAAAAAACATTTTTAGAAAAATACCCATGTGTGTGCGTGTGTGTGTCTGTCTGTGGACAGCATACCTCAAAAACGAAAAGTCGGTTAAATACCAAATCCCCAACTATCCTCTACATAAAACATTTTTCGAAAAATTGTATTTTCTAAAAAATGGCTCTAACGATTTTAATTAAAACACAGTATATTAAAGATATTTACATCACAAATAAAATGTATATCTTGAACTTTCTAGGAATAACTTCTTAAGACCTTTTCATTCCGGATGAATTTTGCTGAATTTTGCATAACTGGTACACCATGAGAAATAGATAAAAATTTACTACACAAAAAATGTAGACCTAGTTAAAACATAATTTATACAATACACATTTTTTTAGTGGAGTTGACCATTTTCGAGATATTCATCGTTATTGGTTTCAGTTTTAAAATACTGAAAAATTGTCTCAGTCGGGAACGTGTCAACGCCTGGCCATGTAAAGAAACAGATTTCAATCTTATAGCAACCACATTTTAAAACAGTTGACTGTTGGTTTAGCCTAGTGTATTTCCTTATTTCCCTTCTACTTATAAGGAACTAATTAATAAGATTGTTTCTGCTAATACACAAATTAGAAGAATAAGCAGATACAGAATAATTGATACAGAAATGTAGAGAAAGTTTTTGAATGGAACACATCAGACTTTTTTAATATACGATTATGTAACTATAATGATGCCAATACGGTTTTTTCTTAGCCACAGACGCCTCTCCTCACAAAAATAGAGAAGTTTCCATTATTATTATTATTATTATTATTATTAGTAGTAGTAGTAGTAGTAGTAGTAGTAGTAGTAGTAGTAGTAGTAGTAATAGTAGTAGTAGTTGTTATTGGTATTTATGTGCTTTATTTATTTTCAATGAATCCAAAAAAATTATGAACGTAATTAAACAGGTTATAAAATGTATGTGACGCGTATAATTTGTTGAAGGATTCCCTTTAACATATGGTTTTCACATAAAGTATATGTAAAGCATTGCCTACTCATTTTTAAAAGATTTGATATCGCTTTAGCCTAATGTATTCCTTTATTTCCCTTCTGCTTACAATAAGCAAATAATAAGATCGTTTCTGCTAATATCTCGATTAGCACGCATATGATGTAGATAAAAGAATAATCCTTTGTAAGAATAAATGTATTTTAAACATTTAGAGAAACTTATGTGAATGGAACACATGAGATTTTTTTCTCCTAAAACTACACGTTAGAAGATAGACGAACCGTTATTGCCGATAGTACACATGTCTTTAATGCAAATTCTTGAAAAAAATTCGTGAAAAACTCTCAAAGGGAAAAAATGAGTTTAAATCATGACAACGTATCGTCGCGTACAGCAAAACTAATAAAGCACACCTGGGTAGTGTGGTGGTAGCGTGTCTGCTTCACATTCAACAGGTCGTGAGTTCGCTTAGGGTGAGTTACCCGGAAAAGGTTTTTTTCGGGGTTTTCCCTTATCCTGAGAAGACGAAAGTCGAGCAACTTTAAGCTCCATGGACCCCAAGATCATTTGAGATCATTTCACCAATTTCATTCATCGTCTGATATAACCAACCAGGTTAAAGAACGTTAAACTACAAAAGAAAAAAAAAACTGAGAATCTGGATGCTCTAAAGGACTCTCCACCATATAGCCCTGCTCACGTAGTGGTTTCTTTTTGTTTACAAAAATTAAAGATAAAATGCATGGAATCACTTTTTCGTTATCCGATGAAGCAGTGGACATTATAAAAATCTCATTTCTGAAGTGCCTCATGAAGAGTGGGATCATTGCTTTAAGGACTCGTTTCATCGAAAGTTAAATGTATTGATGCTAAAGGGAAACATTTTGAAAACATTAAATTAATTTAAAATTGATAAAACTAATATTTTTTTGATTTTCTAAAAATGTTCAGTGACGTCCCCTTATGTACGTGGTAGAGAAAGTAAAAATCATGTTTAGAAAAACGAATATGTATGTGTGGAATAGCATAGCCAAAAAAATCAGATGTGTTCCATTCACATGACTTTCTCTACATCTCTGCAACAATTTGTTTCTTCTTTTTTTTTTGTACTTAACGAACTTTAACCTGGTTGGTCATATCGGACAATGAATGAAATTGGTGAAATGATGCTCAAATGATCTCGGGGTCCATGGAGCTTAAAGTTACTCAACATTCGTCTTCTCAGGATAAAGGAAACCCCCGAAAAAAACCCTATCCGGGTAACTTACCCTAAGCGAGATTCGAACTCACGATCTTTTGAATGTGAAGCAGACACGCTACCATCACACTACCCAGGCGGGCAACAAATTATGTTAGAAAGCTAAGCTTCTATTTACTTCCTGCTAATCGGGAAAAAATTAGTAGAAATGGTCTTATTACTTGCTTCCTTCTAAGTAGAAGCGAAATAAGGGAGTATCATAGGTTAAAGTGATAGTCAAAAGCTGGTTGCTATGTGACTGAAGTTCCTTTGTTTGTATAAACAGGGGTTGACAAATTCCTATATAGAAAAGTATAAGTTTTTAACAAGGAATATCTCAAAAACGATCAACTCCACGTAAAAAATACGTATCACATAAATTGTGTGTTATAGCGTGTTCTACATTTTTTCTGTGGTAAGTTTTTGTCCATCTCTTACGGTTTAGCAGTTATGCAAAATTCCGTAAAATTCGTCCACAATAGTCTTCAGAGGCTATTCCCAGAAAATTCAAGATATATATTTAATTTATCATATTTTTTAATATACGATATTTTAATCAAAATCGTTAGAGACATTTTTGAGAAAAGCAATATTTTCGTAAAACGTTCCTAGTAAGGGGTAGTTGGGGGTGAAGGGATTTTCTTGAAAATCTTCGTGTCGTATCCTTTGAAGATATCAAACTTAAATACCAAGTTTGGTATTTAACGGTCTTTTCGTTTTTGAGCTATGCTGTCCACAGAATCTCACACACACACACACACACACACACACACACACACACACACACACACGCACACACAGACCTTTTTTCAAAAATGCTTTTTTTGTATTCAGGGGGACTCAAAACATGTATTTCCCATGAAATCTCGGTATCGAATTTTTGGGTGCATTACAATATCTTCTCTATACACTATGTACATAGTACCTGTAGAGAAAGTAAAAAGAAAAGAGAGAAAATATCAAGATTATCATCTTCCAAAAGTAGGACACGAACATTTTCAAGTAACTCCCCTCTAACTTCAAATACCCTTTACAAGGAACATTCTTCGAAGTTTTCGAATTTCTGAAAAGTGGCTTTATATCTCTAATAAAATGTATACTGTAGCTATTTCTGCAAAGGTTTATCTCAATTAAACTGAAGCAGGTAGAAATATAAACTTTTCGTAAGAGTAATTTGTATACCAATAATAAACGAGAGGGGTAGAGAAAGGCACTCAGATTTTTACTTTCTCTACACGTACTAAGTGCGTAGTGTATTGGATCCCCTGTATCCAAAAAAAAGTAGTTTCTGAAAAAGGTCCGTGTGTCACTGTGTCCGCGTATTCGTGGGTCTGTGAACACGATAACTCAAAAACGAAAAGTTGTTAAAATACCAAACTTGGTATTTAAGTTTAGTATCTTCCATGGGTGCGACACGAAGATTTTGAACAAAATCCCACTACCCCAAACTACACTTTACGTGAAAAAATTTCGAAACTTTTGTTCATGGCTCGTTTTATTAAAATGCCGTATATATTTATATGGCAAATAAAATGTATATCTTGAATTTTCTGGAAATAAGCCTCTAAAGACCTCTTTATTCTGACGGACACAAATGACCTAACTGTCGACGGGCCCTTAAACACGACTCTCTCACTCACTTTCTCATTCACTCACTCACTCTTTATTCTGAATGGATTTTGCTTAATTTTGCGTAACTGGTAAACCGTAAGAGTTAGACAAAAACTTACTAAACAAAAAATGTAGATCACGTTAAAACACATATTTTATTTCATATTTCGTTGAATTTACCATTTCTAAGATATTCCTTGTTTTTTGGTTCAGATTTAAAATACAAACTTTTTTCACACGAAAAGTTGTAAACTTCTGGCCCTGCATAGAAACGGATTTCATCCACATGGCAACCGGCTTTTGGAAGATTTGACTATCGTTTTAGCCTAGTGTATTCCTTTTTTCCTTCTACTTACAAGGAAGCAAAAAATTAAGACAATGTATACTCATGTTTATCTCAATTATCATAAATTAGATACAAGAATATGCTTTATAATTTTTACAGTGATGTAGAGAAGCCATGTGAATGGAACACATCAGATTTTTAACATTTTAGACAGAAAATGCATTACTTATTAACTGTTTTCTACAACACATACCCTTATTATTCCTCTATAGCCTGCATTGTAACAAATCACGACTTGCTTTCCTGAATATATTGATCAGAGATCACACAAAGCCAAAAACCACATTTCCACCCCTAAAGGAAATAACAAAATATCGCTCGCCAGCGCCCTGATCAAGCAAAACACCCTGTGATTTACCTGTCAGAGACATATCAAACTCTGCCCTGTAATTTGACTTCGAGACCTGGCGGATAACAAACACCACATCATTTCAGCCTCACACACACACACACACACATACACAAAGAGAAATATACCGCAAGATCTTTCTTCGAAAATATTATTACCAAGTAATTACAATATACAAAAAGAGGAATCTTTAGCCTGGAAACAAAAAAGTGAAGCGAACCTTGATAATATACCTGTGCTTCGCTTTGGAAAAAGTCCTCTCGGCAAGAATAATTTTATATAAAGATTGCGTGCTGAGACTCCGACCACAGAGGCACATTCATTGGCATATACAAATGTGGTAGCATGGCGTTACGTCTTTTCAACCAATGGGGTGCTGCTATTTCACTTCCTTCATTTTGATTCGCTATTTCAGGTTTTATTTTCATATACATACGGGTAAACGTAAACAAAAAATAAGACTCAGACCATACTGCAGATGCCACATGCAATTATTATAACCGATGCTATTACGTACGCATTAATTCATTATAGAAGATTCAAGAGTAACGAGCATCACAGAATGGCGATTACCTATGATAATGCTAATTACCTATCAAATGTAGTATTGTTAAAAAGTGAATAAATGCGTTTAACTTTAACAATCTTAAAAAGTCTAATGTGTTCCACTCACATGCTTTTTGCTAAGTGCTCTGCAAAAAATTATTCTTACTTAATGCTAATCCAAATAAACATTAACAGAAATGGTATTATCACTTAGTTTTCTGTAAGCAGAAGGTAAATAAAATGGTACACTAAACTAAATCAATAGTTAAAGCTTTTAAAAGCTGAACTATATGATGAGATTAAATCGGTTCTCTTTGTATGGCCGGGAGTAAAACAAAATAAAAACGAATGACGACTTCCCATTTGAAACTTTTAAGTACCTGAAAATTAACACCAATAGTCATGAATATCTATCTCTGAAGTGTATTTAACGAATTGCGTGTTTTAGCAAGATCTGCATTTCTTGTGTGGTAAGATTTTCTCCGGTTTACCAGTTATGATAAAGTAATTCAGAATGAAGAGGACTTCAAAGGCTAATCCTAAAAAATTCGAGATATACATTTCATTTTTCATGATACTACGTTAAATATATATTTTATTTTTTATAGTGTAATCGCCCGCTTTTACTAGTTATCGCACCGCAGCTGATGACACTGATGATACATGGATTGAAGATGGAGCACCGGTGGAATACGATGGCGCGGGGAATCGGAGAACCCAGAGAAAACCCGCCCCTGCGCCGCTTTGTTCACCACAAATCTCACATGCGGTAGGTAGCTTGGGATCGAACCAGGGTCCTCTAGGTAAGAAGCGAATGGTCTAACCACTAGTCCACGACGCTGCCTAGTGTTTTAAATGAAAGTCATTGCAGCTATTTTGAGAAAAGCAAACTTTTTAAAATTACTACATGAAAGGGTAGTTTGTGGGAATTTTATTGATAAATCTTTGTATCGTAAGCTTGTCAAATGCTGAACTTAAACATAAAGTTTGATATTGAAGGGACTTTTCGTTTTTACTTAAGCTGTTCATGGATACGGATACGCAGACAAATGCATTCAAGAGCTTTTTTCTAAACATCTTATGTGTTATATTCATATTATTTTCTCTGCCTATTCTGCAACAAATTATTCCTACAAAAGCTTATTCATCTATGAATTGGGGTAATCAGATGACATTGACGAAAATGGTCTAATGACTTATTTCCTTGCAGACATAGGAGAAATGAGTGAATGCACTAGGCTAAAGCGATATTCAAATATTTTAAGAGCTGCTCGATATAAAAGTGACCTTGAAAGTCCGTTGTTTTTTTTTTGTTTTTTTTTTTTTTGCTAGGCCAGGAAAACAAATGATGACTTTCCGTTTGAGAAAAGTATAAGTTTTGAACAATTTAAACCAATAACAAAGAATATCTCGAAAATTATTAACCTCACAAAAAATGTATTTGACATAAATGTGTGGTTTCACGAGATCAACATGTTTGTGTATAAGTTTTTGTCTATCTCTTACGGCTAACCACTTGTGCAAAACATCCAGCATGAAGAGGACTTCAAAGGATATTTCCGGAAAACTCAAGATATAGGTATATTTTTAATTTGTCATAAAACAACTTAAATAATATATGGTAGGTATTTTAATCAAAATCGTTAGATTCAATTTTTGATAAAATCGAACATTTAGAAAAAACTTCTATGTAAAGGGTAGTTTGGGGTGGGAGAAGTTTACTTAAAATATTCGTTCTGTATCCATAAACTGAACGTAAATACCAAGTTTGGCATTCGATTCAGTTTTCACTTTTAGTTATACAGTTGTATAAGCGCACGAGCTGACCTTTATCTAAAAAGGCCATTTTATTCATTCAGCGGGCTTAAAAACATGTATTTCCGTTGAGTTCTCGGTATCAAAATTTTAAGTGGAATATTAATATACATTGTACGTGGTAGAGGTAGAGAAAGTAAAAAGTGAAATAAAACAAAATGTGATGCGTAACAAACACGCAAGTTTTTCTACCCTTTATTACTTCGTTACGAATGTGGACTATTCACACATAGCGAGATGATTTTAGCTGTAATTCTAAAGCCTGCAAATGCAAAGTTAAAATTGTTATACCACCAACCTGAGTAGGGTTATCCCTGGTTTTTCCCTAGCCGAAATGCGCTGCTGACAATCACTTTTCAACATTAGAAGCTGACAAAATGGCAAAATATAGAGATTTCATCAGTCGTTTAATTGAAGGCCTGTACGAATGGTTGGGTTAGGTGAATTCTGTTTTATATTTATTTTAACTGAATTTAGATTTTAAGTGAAAAGACTTAAATAGACTTAAAAAGACTTAAGGGACAAGAAGACCCCAAAGAATTTAATAAATGTAGTTCACATATGCTTTAAAAGTTGCTCAAAGTGAACCAAAGTAGCGCTTTATGAAACTGCTCCATAATTAACTAGCTATGAATATTCGAGGTCTATATACTAGAATATGAACATATTGAAACTTTGAAGAATGTCAGTTATTTTATAAAAAATTGTGCTAATTATCTTGATTTAAATACCAAATGTTTGAGATATTTACATAGATATTAAAAGATATGCTAAAAATTCTGAAAGTGGCTTATAAAGCCCTTTTCATTCGAAATGAATATTGTGATGGAGCGCCGAATGCACACGCCTGTGACTTGCCGGCCCGTAATCGTTGTACATGCGAGCAGCTTGCTTTCAATCATTTATAGCTGACTGTAGCACGTGTGTGGTCGGCTTCCTTTCCCATTATCGATGCATTGTAACACCTGTTTATGACTTTGTGACACCTGCGTGTGGTTTATACGCGCAATAATGACTTCTATTTCTGGAAATTTCTTGTCACGTGTTCAACATGTAGGGGCAAGTTGGTCCAGAGAAGTTCATTTTCGACAGTGAGTTCTGAGCGTGCAGTGCAGTACAAATAAGACAGCAGCAGCAGACGAGCAAGTGTCGTAGCGGCGGAAAATTAACTTTACTGCAGCATTGCCATAAAGATTATTTGAAATCAGATTTGAAGTAATAAACATATTCTGTTACAACATTGTACAATTTTGCAAAACAGTGAGCCATAAGAGACAGAAAAAACTTATACAAAATATTTCTCTCTTTAAAATACAAAATATACTTTAAAACATTTTATGGAAACAGTCATAATTAGTTGTTAGTGATATTGAATTTCTCAACACTATTTTTTGAAATGCTCAGCATTCATTTATTTTGCATGATGTTATAGAAAGAGTGTGGAAAATCAAGCTAGCACAGAGAGACCGCTTTTAAACATCTAACTTTCGCTTCAGCTTCCTATAACCCCTCGTAACTACAATGGAATGTATAATGAAATTGCATCTGCAAACCTTTATCTAGAAAACATGAAGCAGATGGAAAAGTAGGTTTTTACAAATATAGTTTAGAGAAACTATATAAAAATGGTAGTGGGTATAGAAAGTCATGTGAATATAGTACAAGATATTTCATATTTTATACCACTCAGTTGTTTCAGTTGTTTCTCGCGATGTCATGCGAAGTGAAGGAATTTCAACCCCACGTCGCTTCAACCTCCAGCATTCCCTTTGTACTTACAACGTAAAGCATAATAAAAGCATTTCTGCAAATGTTTATCTCAATTATCATGAAGCAGATAGGTGGACAAAGGAAACGAAGAAAAAACAAAACAAAAAAATGTGTTCCATCCACGAGATGGAACAACAATTCTGCAATAATTCTGTTCAAAGGCTTATTCTTATTTATACTAATCAAGACAAACATTACAAGTAACGGGAAATACGGGAATAAGTATACTAGGCTAAAATAATAGTCAAATATTTTTAAAGCTAATTGCTATGTTATTGAAATTCAGTTCTTTTTGATTTTCAAGAGTAAATCTAAAGAAAAAGAAGTGATAGATTATCGTTTGAGAAAGCTTAAATATTTCTAAATTGGAACTAATAACATAATGGTTAATTAACGGAAATAGTTAACAAAAAATTCCACGATTCATCGAGATCTACACTTTTTGTCTGTCTCTTACGATTCACCAGTTATGCAAACGTCATCCAAAATGAAGGTGGTCTTTAGATGCTATTTTCAGAAAATTCAGTATATATGTTTTATTTGTCATGTAAATTTTTTTAATAAACGGTATTTAAACAAAATCGTTAGAACAAATTTTCTGCATGTTTTCCAAGTAAAGGGTGGTTTGGGGGAATTTTCTTGAAGATCTTCGTGTTGCATCCTTGGTAGATGGTGAACTTGAAATAAAAACTTTGTATTTAACCTGAGAGAGTGTATTCCTCCCGAATGTCAAAAGTGTGTATTTTTCATTTTTTGAATCAGTTATAGGATATGGTTTAATTCTTTGGGAAGACACGAATAAAATATATGAAATCTTCCTTCTACAAAAGAAAATTATAAAGACAGTTAAAAAAGGTTGCTATACAACTCCATGTAGACCACTCTTTATTGAGTTAAGTGTTTAAACTATTTACAATAGATATTGTAGATGTTTTAGTTTGTGTACACAAATCTTCTGAAAGTCTGATATTAAGAAGCGATACGCATAATCATAATACAAGGATAAAATCAAATGTAAATATTCCTTATTTTAAATTATTAAAAACTTAAAATATTTATATGTATATAGGTATAAAACTATACAATAAGCTGCCAGAACATGTTAAACGCCTAGATAAGAAAACTGTTAAGTCCAGAGTATATATATGGTTGATTGTAAATCCTTTATATCCATACAAGAATTTTTAGATTTTAATACCTGTAAATTAAATACGTAATTTTAATTGACAAAGTATGTAATCTTAGAATTGTTATATCAAACGATCTCGAATGCCTGTACAGTGCTTAAAGCAGAAGGAGATAAATACTAAATACCTATAGTATGTACAAGTAGAGAAACTAAAAAAAGATTTCGAAATAATTATTTTAGAACATATACAGCAATAAAGGATAGTGGCTAGAAAAAGTAATGAGTGAAAATGAAGCATGTTTACGAGAGCGGTTCAATAATACCCGTATTTCAAAATAGATGGTGTTGCTAAGATAAGTTGGTGTTACCATCATGTATTGTTACTTTTTTTTTATTCACATCGCCAAAACAAATTTGGTTTGGCAGTTAGACGTTCAACTTGTTTTCGCTAAAATGGAGAAAGTGCAGTATCGTTCAGTGATCCGGTTTTAGCCTTGGTGAGAAAACTTACCAGGAGATAAAAGCGAAATTGGATGTTGCTTACGGGACCATTAGCCATTTATGACAACAGTCAGTTATTGGTTCAATGACTTTAAAGCAGATCGAAGATTCGGTCCAGGACGCCCGGCAGATGTGATTACCGAAGAAATAAGAAAAAGTCGAGGATATGATTCTCGCTGATCGTCGAACGAAGGTTCGCGAAGCGGTAGAGGCTATAAGGCTATTTTTTTCATTTATAATGTTTCGCATGAATAAATGAAAAAATATGTGTTCCATTCACATGACTTTCTCTACATCTCTACAACAAATTAGTGTTAAAAAGTTTATGCTTCTATTTATTTCATGCTAATTGACAAAAAATTAGCAGAAATAGTCTTATTACTTGCTTCCTTGTAAACAGAAGAGAAATAAGGGGGTACCATATGTTAAACTGATAGTCTAAACCTGGTTGCTATGTGACTGAAGTTCCTTTATTTGTATGGACAGGAGTTGACAAATTCCTGTATGAGAAAAGTTAAGTTTTTCGAAGCTGAAACCAAAAACAAGGACTATCTCAAAAGCGATCAATTCCACGAAAAAAATGCTTATAACAGAAATTGTGAGTTTTAATGTGACATTTTTTTGTGAGGCAAGTTTTTGTCCATTTCTTACGGTTTAGTAGTTATGAAAAATTCCGTAAAATTCACTCAGAATAAAGTAGTCTTCAGACACTATTCCCAGAAAATTCAAAATATACATTTTATTTGTCAGGCAAATATATTTAATATACGATATTTTAATCAAAATCGTTAGAGCCATTTTTTAGAAAATCAAAATTTTCGAAAAGAGTTCCACGTAAAGGGTAGTTTGGGGTGGGGGTATTTTGCTCAAAATCTTCGTGTCGCATCCCTGGAGGATGCTAAACTTAAATACCATGTTTAGTATTTTACCGACTTTTCGTTTTTGAGTTGTGTTCACAGACACACAGACACACACACAGGGACATTTTTTTAAAAAATCTGTAGTGTTCCATTCACATGACTTTCTCTACATCTCTGCATCAAATTGTTGTTAAAAGCTCATGTTTCTATTTACTTCATGCTAATCGATAAAAATCTGATGTGTACCATTCACATGACTTTCTCCATATCCCTGCATCAAATAATTCTTACAAAGCTTATACTTCTATTTACCTTATGCTAATCAGAAAAAATAGCAGAAATAGTCTAATTACTCGCTTCCTTGTAAGAAGAAGGGAAATAAAGGACAACGGTAGGTTAAAGTGATAGTCAAAAGCTGGTTGCTATGTCAATGAAGTTCCTTTGTTTATATGGATAGGAGTTGACAAGTTCCTGTATGAGAAGAGTATACGTTTTTCATAGCAGAAACTAAAAATAAGTAATGTCACAAAAACGACGAACTCCACGAAAAAAATGTATATAACATAAATTGTGTGTTTTAATGTGCTCTACATTTTTTGTGCAGTAAGTTTTTGTCCATCTCTTACGGTTTAGCAGTTATTCAAAATTTAGTAAAATTCATCCAGAATAAACTACTCTTCAGAGGCTATTCCCAGAAAGTTCAAGATATGCATTTTATTTGTCATGTAAATATGTTTAATATACGAAAGTTTAATCAAAATCATTAGAGCCATTTTTGAGAAAATCAACATTTTCGAAAAAAGTTCCATGTAAAGGGTAGTTGGGGGTGGGGGGATTTTTCTCAAAATCTTCGTGTCGCATCCCTGGAAGATACTAAACTTAAATACCAAGTTTGGTCATTTACCGACTTTTCGTTTTTGAGTTATCGTGTTCACAGACACACGGACACACACACACACACACACACACACACGGACCTTTTTGTGAAAATGCTTTTTTTGGATATTGGGGACCCTAAAACTTATATTTCCGGTGAAATCTCGGTAGTAAAAGTAAAGGAAAGTAAAAAATAGTCAGAAATAGTCTTATTGCCTGCTTCCTTGTAAGTAGAAGCAAAATAAGGCAGTACCATGGGTTAAAGTGATAGTCAAAAGCTGGTTGCGATGTGACTGAAGTTCCTTTGTTTGTATGGATAGGAGTTGACAAATTCCTGTATGAGAAAAGTATAAGTTTTTCAAAGCTGAGACCAATAACAAGGAATATGTCAATAACGGTCAACTCCACGAAAAAAATATATATAAAATAAAGTGTGTGCTTTAACGTGCTCTACATTTTTGTGTGGTAAGTTTTTGTCCATCATTTACGGTTTAGCAGTTATGTAAAATTTATCCAGAATAAAGTAGTCTTCAGAGACCATTCCCAGAAAAGTCATGATATACATTTTATTTGTGATATAAATGCCATTACTATGTAGTATTTTAATCTAAATCATTAGAGCCATTTTTAAGAGAAACAACGTTTTGGAAAAATTTTCCATGTGAGGTAGTTTACGGTGGGGAGATTTTCTTGAAAATCTTCGTGTCGTATCCTTGGAAGATACCAAACTTCAATACCAAGTTTGGTTTTTAACGGTGTTTTCGTTTTTGAGCAATGCTGCCCACAGAAACACACACACACACACACACACACACACACACACACACACACATTTTTCTAAAAAAAAAAATTCTTTTTTATTCAGGGAGTCTCAAAACATATATTTCCGGTGAAATCTCGATATCGGATTTTTGAGTGCATTACAATAACTTGTAGAGAACGTAAGAGAAAGTAAAAATCAAAATGGTAAACAAGTAGGTCAACAAAGGTAATATAGGAAACTGGAAAAAGAAGAGGAAAAAAGAAAAAAGAATAAAGCGCCAAAAAGAAAGAACAAATATAATAATTCCTATTGCATGTTTTCTAAACCTTGGTGTAGAAGTCTTTTATTGACTGTTGGGTAGTGCGCCTCAAGGAAGCCTTTTTACTTTCTTTATCACGCATGTTCAATGTACGTAATGGATACAGAAGGTATTATATTCCATCCAAAATTCAATACCGAGATTTCACCAGAAATACACGTTTTGAGACCCCTGAATCCAAATTTTTACTTTCTCTACCCGTACTATGTACACAGTGTATAGAGAAGGTATTGTATTGCACCTAAAAATTCGATATCGACATTTTTTGAAAAAGGACCGTGTGTGTGTGTGTGTGTGTGTGTGTCTGAGGACAGCATAGCTCAAAAACGAAAAGACCGTTAGATTCCAAACTTGGTATTTAAGTTTCGTATTTTCCAAGGATGCGACACGAAGATTTTCAAGAAAATCTCCCCACCCACAAACTACCCTTTACATGGAACTTTTTTTGAAAATTTTGATTTTCTCAAAAATGGCTCTAACGATTTTGATTAAAATATCGTATATTAAAGATACTTACCTGACAAGAAATATGCATATCTTGAAATAGAGCAATTAAAACACACAATTTATGTTATATAAACTTTTATCGAGGAGTTGATGGTTTTTTGAGATATTCCTTGTTTTTGGTTTCAGTTTTGAAAAACTTGTTCTTTTCTCATATAGGAATTTGTCAACTCGTGTCCATGCAAACAAAAGAACTTCTGTCCTTAGCAACCAGCTTTTGACTTCACTTTAACCTATGATACTCCCATATTTCGCTTCTATTTACAAGGAAGTAAATAATAAGACTATTTCTGCTAATTTTTTCTCAATTGCATGAAGTAAATAGAAGAATAAGCTTATTAACAATAATTACTTACTCAAAGTAAAGAAAGTCACGTAAATGGAACACATCAGGTTTTTTCTTTCCGTCTCTCTTTTTTTACTCTTGACAAGCAAAGAGAACCTAATTTCAATTGATTCACTTAGCGACCGGATTTTAAAAGTTCTAGTATCGCTTTAGCCTTGTGTATTCCCTTATTTCCATTCTACTTAAAAGAAAGTAAGAATTAAGACCAGTTCTGGCGATGTTTATCTTTCCTTACTCTTTTGTAAGGAAATTTGTTTGCGGAACAGCTTGAGAAACCCATGTGAATGGAACACATCATATTTTTACTTTTTATACACGTACTATGTACATAGTGTGTAGAGAAGGTATTGCACTCCACACAAATATTCGAAGCGAGATTTCACCGGAAATATAGGTTTTAGGGTTCCCTCTCTCTCTCAAAAAAAAAAAAAAAAAATCTGGTGTTACACTCACATGACTTTCTCTAGCTGCTCTATAAACCTCCTACAAAAGATTATTCTTCTTTGTACACTATGCTAATCGAGATAAATATTAGCAGAATGTTTTTATTACTTAGTTCCTTATAAGTAGGAGAGAATAAAGGAGGGCGCAATGCTAAAGTGATTGTCAAATGTTTTAAAAGCTATCGTCATGCGATTGTCATTGCAAATCATTTCTTTGCTTGGCCAGGAGTAAAACAAAAGAAAAACGGACACTTCCTGTCTGAGAAAAGTTTAAGTACTTCACAATTGAAATCAGTAACAAGGAATATCTTGGAAACGGTTACCTCCACATCAAAAACGTAAATGACATAAATTGTGTGTTTTGACGTGATGTACATGTTTTGCGCAGTGAGTTTTTTTTTTTTTTCTATATCTTACGTTTTAGCAGTTAAGCAAAACTCATCCAGAATAAACAGGTCTTAAGAGGCTATTCCCCAAAAATTCGAGATATACATTTTATTTCGGACATAAATAGCTTTAATATACGGGATTTTAATCAAAATCGTTAGAGCCATTTTTAAGAAAATAAACCTTTTCGAAATTTTTTCCATGTAAAGGGTAGTTTGTGGTAGGGGGATTTTTTTTTAAAATTTTCGTGTCGCATCCTTGGAAGATACTAAACCTAAATACCAAGTTAGGTATTTAAAGGTCTTTTCGTTTTGGGGCTATGCTGTCCACAGACACACACACACGGACCTTTTTTTAAAAATCTGATGTGTTCCATTCACATGACTTTCTCTAAATTATTGTTAAAAAGCTTATGCTTCTATTTACTTCCTGCTAATCGAGAAAAAAATAGCAGAAATAGTCTTATTACTTGCTTCCTTGTAAGTAGAAGCGAAATAAGGGAGTATCATAGGTTAAAGTGATGGTCAAAATCTGGTTGCTATGTGACTGAAGTTCCTTTGTTTGTATGGACACGAGTTCACAAAGTCTTGTATGAGAAAATTATGTTTTTTTATAGCTGAAACCAAAAACAAGGAATATCTCAAAACAATCAACTCCACGAAAAAAATGTATATAACATAAATTGTGTGTTTTAAAGTGCTCTACATTTGTTGTGTGGTAAGTTTTTATCCATCTTACGGTTTAGCAGTTATGCAAAATTCCGTAAAATTGACCCAGAATAAAGTAGTCTTCAGAGGCTATTCCCAGAAAATTCAAAATACACATTTTATTTGTCAGGTAAATATCTTTAATATATGATATTTTATTCAAAATCGTTAGAGCCATTTTTTAGAAAATAAACATTTTCGAAAAAAGTTCCATGTAAAGGCTAGTTTGGGGTGGGGGGATTTTTCTCAAAATCTTCGTGTCGCATCCCAGGACGATACTAAATTTAAATACCATGTTTGGTATTTTACCGACTTTTCGTTTTTGGGTTATCGTGTTCACAGACACACGGACACACTGACACACGGACACACACACGGACCTTTTTCTGAAAATACTTTTTTTGGATACAGGGGACCCTAAAACATATATTTCCGGTGTAATCTTGGTATCGAATTTTTTGGTGGAGTGCAATACCTTCTCTATACACTATGTGCATAGTACGTATAGAGAAAGTAAAAATTGTCGATCCGATGGGAGCAGCGATTGTTCACAGCATGCAACAAGCGGATGCGGCTTTAAACTTTCAAGCTGTGTTTGAAGCTATTTAAGCAAAATCCAGATGGCTTTTGTGTCGAGTAGTTACCGTCGATGTGGCCTGAAATCATCATTATACTCCTGTATGCAAGCAAAAATCAAAACATTGGGTTGCTTTCGGTGAATCTGCTCTAAAGAATACAAAGATGATCTTATCGACAATTTTGTGGGTTGCGAAGGGTATCATACTTATTATCTTCTTAGAAAGAAAAACAATTACTGTGCATGCCTACAGTAAGTTACTGACCGATTCGAAAAAAAAAAAAAAAAAAAGTTGAAGGTTAAATGGCGCCACTTGGCGAGGAACTAAGTGCGGTTTCACCACAGCGCACGAGCACATTCATCCGGAGTTGTCATCTCCAAACTGCATGAATTGCTATTATGCTCCTAACATTCGCCACACCTGGCTACCTGCAATTTGTTCTTATTCCCAAACACCCCAGGGAGCAAAATTTGGTAAAATGAGATCATCGTTTAGACAGAAGCATATTTTAAAATTTTGAGGAACGCTGGCAGGAACGTTGGGAGAAGTGCATATCCCTAAAATGGGGCTATGTTGAGAAGCAAATAATTTGTATTTTAACAAAAAACAAAAAATGGGAGTCTTCATTTCTAATACGGGTACTTATTGAACCACCCTTGTAATCATCTTTTTCTTTCTTTCTTTCTTTTTTCATGTTTTGTTTATATCCATCATTTTGTTGTTATTCTACGAAATTGATAGGAATGTTAGCTTTAAAATAATTTATTTCATATTTTCCATAAATTAGTGGCGCCGTGGCTCAGTGGTTAGGCAGTTTTCCTCACCACCTTGGCGACCCGGGTTTGATCCCAAGCGCCCACATGTGGGATTTGTGGTGGTCGAAACTGCGTCCGGGTCCTCCGATTTCCTCCGCCACTCATTCTAGCAATTGCTCTATCATTCACTACCTTTCCTATCATCTATTTCGCTTTCATTTCATATCATCCACTTCCTCACGCTCATGCTAGGCTAAGAGCCGACCATTCGATCCAGGTTCTTCATTCTGCGGTTCGTCCGTTGGCTCCCCGACAGGCTTATGACCCCTACGCACCTCTGTAAGACCTAGGAGGGCTGTCAGCTCTACATTCTGGGAGAGTAAGTCGAATACAAACAAAAACCTAATTGCTATATTTTATCGTATTATTACTAGCTGGCTTACCTAACATTGCACAAATAGATTTTTGGACTCCAGTGATAAATTAATTCGTTTTATTTACCTCCCCCCGCCCCCCGGTATTTAGGAAATTATTCTACAATGATCTAGAGGGTTTTTATATTTAATTCTACCTTTACCTTTTATAATTGCAGTTTGCTTCAAAAGTCTCTTCCCCTGGGACAGTCATCCAAGTTTTGGAAATGCTGCAATGTTTAAGTACCCTTTAGCGGTGGAGGAATCCTCCTCCGTTGGAATGGTCAAGTAATATTTGTATAATCACCCTAATTTTAAACATGTGTACCTTCTGTGGCTGGTTTTTGGATCCCAAGCTGTTGTTTTATAAGCAAATCTGGGATAGTCGTTCTTATGTCGTCCAGGAACGGGCTGTTGCGCCATCGAGTTTAGTTTAATAAGGTGGTGAACCTACAATGTGTGAGACGGGATACGTAGGCCCAGAAGCATTGTGACACGCCACTAGAACTCGTCTACTGTAATGTTACTATTTATTTACTTCTCGTTTAGACTGTGCCTGATCTTGTACATGGATGTTATAACTCTGGCGGAAGCGCAAGGTGTAAAGCATTATTCTGGAACTATTCTATTTGATACCAACAAAGTGTGGTGGGGATGAAAAGCACGCGATTTTGCCGCTATAGCATGTGATTGGCATCGTAATACATGTGGTGAAATCCACTAGATTGGCGCCATTGGTGTTTACCATTACAGATCGGCAATGCTTCCACACTAACCTCGCATGCTTTTATGAAACCACTGGAACTTATTCAAAAGTAATTTCACGAAAACTAGTTTATTTATACCCACAATACATTATTGTTTTAAATTATTTAAATATTATTGGATAATTAATTTTTCAGGTTCTAATATGATTTATACCAAAAATAGACCTCAGGGAGCACAAGCTCGGTTTAATCGCAAGCTCTGGCTAAATATGCTGGCAGCTCTGCAATTGTGCATCACATAGCCATCTAAGCTGCCAATGCAATTAAGTGCTTGTATTTGAGTATGAATCGCGTGTTTTATTGCGTCTTAAACAAAATAGGATGTGTTCCATTCACATGACTTTCTCTACATCACTGTAACACATTATTGTTAAAAAGCACACTCTTCTATATATTATATGATAATAGAGATTAACATTATCAGAAATTGTCTTAATTACTTGCTTCCTTGTAAGTAGAAAGAAAATAAGGAAATACACTAGGCTAAAGTTACAGTCAAATCTTTTAAGAGATAGTTGCCATGTGGTTGAAACCCGTTTCTATGTATGGCCAGAAGAAACGTGTAGCATTTTAAACCTTAAACAAATAATACCTCATAAATGGTCAATTCCACGAAAAAAACGTATATGATATAAATATGTTTTAAACAGATCTACATTATTTATGTAGTAAGATTTTGCCTATCTCTTACGGTTTACTGGTTATGCAAAATTCATCCAGAATAAAGAGGGCTTTAGAAGCTATTCCCACAAAATTCAAGATATACATTTTATTTGTCAGGTAAATATCATCGATTTTTTTTTTCACGTAAAGGGTAGAGGTAGGGGGATGTTTCTCAAAAGCTTCGTGTCGCATTCCTGGAAGACACTAAACTTAAATACCAAGTTTGGTATTTTACCGACTTTTTGTTTTTTGAGTTGTATTCCGACACACGGATACACATACAGACCTTTTTCTAAAAATACTTTTTGAATACAGGGGAACCTAAAAGGTATATTTTCAACGAAATCTCGGTATCGAATTTTAAGTGGAATGCAATACTTTCTCTATACATTATGTACATTGTATTCCATTCACATGACTTTCCCCACATCTCTGCAACAAATTGTTAAAAAGCTTATGCTTCTATTTACTTCATGCTAATCGAGAAAAAAATTAGCAGAAATGGTCTTATTACTTGGTTCCTTATAAGTAGAAGTGAAATAAGGCAGTACAATACTTAAAACGATAGTCAAAAGCTGGTTACTATGTGACTGAAGTTCCTTTGTTTGTATGGGCAGGAGTTGTCAAATTCCTGTGAGAAAAGTATAAATGTTGTAAAACTGAAACCAAAAACAATGCATATCTCAAAAACGATCAACTCCGCGAAAAAAACATACTTAACATAAATTGTGTGTTTTAACGTGTTTTACCTTTGTTTGCGTGGTAAGTTTTTGTCCATCACTTACGGTTTAGTAGTTATGCAAAATTTCGTAAAATGCATCTAGAATAAAGTAATCTTCAGAGATACTCCCAGAAAATTCAAGATATGCATTTCATTTGTCAGGTAAACATCTTTGATATACGATATTTTAAAAGTGTTAGAGTCATTTTTGAGAAAATCAAAATTTTCGAAAAAAGTTCACTATTACTATATCTTAGTTCCACTGCTTAAACTACCACTAAAGCTATTTAGGTATTAGTTTTTTCACTTTTACTTACAGTAACATTGTATTACTAACTTTTAAAAGCATGTATTGTTTATTTTTGGACTTTAAATTTCAACCAAGTACGCGATTTACATTAAAATATACCAATAGTATTCGTTTGCTTAACTTTTTTACAACGATTTGTATTGTTTCACTAGCTATCAGACAGGTGGTGTCTAAATCGTTCATAGTTGACGTTCATATTGCAAAATTCAGAACTACCAATATTTGCTTATCACTAGCCATTAAAAGCTTGTGGAACCATCATTGGTGGTTTATTAGATCACTAGAGTCGCTTTATAATTGATTTTAAGGCATGAGCTGTCTTTTTTTACATCATGACGATGATTTACAACATTTTTACAAAAAATACCGCGATGTGCCATCCTGCCGATTTTAAAAGTGATTCTGTGTTTTTAGAGTTCTGAATCCATTATTGTTGTGTAAATACGTGATTTTCCTGTAACTTGTTTTAGTAATTTTCAGTGGTATCACCAAAACATACGAACGAAACGAGCATGCGCTGTAATAGGTTTAGGTTAGTGTGTAAAGAAACTGATTTCCCTGTACTTTGATTTCAATAATTTTCACTGGTTTCATCAAAGCATGCGAGCGAAGCGAGCGTGCGCTGTGTTAAGTTTAGGTTAGTGTGTGTGTAAATATACTGATTTTCATGTACTTTGGTTTTAATAATTGTCACTGGTGTTATTAAAGCATGCTCGCTCCGCTCGCATGCGCTGTCTTAAGTTTAGGTCAGTGTATTGAATAAACTACTTAGTTTTCGTCTACTTTGGTTTTAATCATTCCGATTGTTCCAACCAACGCATGCGGCCGAAGGAAGCATTATGTGTGTTAGGTTTAGATTAGTGTTTATCAAACTGACTTTCCTGTACTTTGGTTTTAATAATTTCCACCGGTTTCACCAACTGAGCCTTAGCACTCCATTGTTAATGTGTGAGTGTTGGTGACTTTTGAGCTTCACTTTTTTTTTTTTTTTTTTTCTTTCTTGTTTGGTGACTTTATCTACGTTGGTAGCATACACATGTCATTGTTTCTAGACCACAAATACTTACTTCCCACCTAGCAGCAGATGTTAAATCTTCCCCCACCATGATAATTTTCGTGAATTTTTCTATTTAAGAAAGAGTATTTTCAGGATAGGAGCGGTGGGATATTCCAATTCTAGATGAAAACATATTAGCTCATTGATGCTCTGAAGTGGATTATAAGGTTAGTTTCAATTCTTAAGGATATATTTATATGATGGTACTCTCGTATAGCTTTACCACTTCGAAATTCCCAACAAAGATGCTAGTGGGGAAGTTTAAAAGGAAAGTACTACACATTTTTTTACAAAATATACTTTAAAAAGCAAAAGAAGTGAGCAATAGCTTACATTAATTATCCAGGCTCCACCAATGGCTCTATTCCGTCCAAATCAGAATGAGCAATCATACTGGTGCTGCTAATGCTGGCAGGTTATTTTTGAAGAACAAAATACACTATAACCTACGAAAATTAAAATATTCACAAAGTCATTATCTAATAGTTATAGGTTTTATTTTTTTCACCAAGTACAACTACTTTCGTTGTCTTTTCACAAGTATGTATAGGCTTTTTGTTAAGTCGATCAAGGAAGAAACTCAAACTTGTCGTCAATGTCCGCCGCGATATTAAAACTGGCTGTTGTAAACAAAAACAAATGCGTGTAAATACTCACTTTATCAACACTATTCAGCTGTTCACGCAAATTGCATTCTGGGATATGGAGTGAACTTAAATATGACTGCTCCCATTTAATTAATTAAAATAAACTCATTTGGACACTGCTTGTCATTTGAGAAAGAATCAGTTTTACGCTTGAATGATTATTATTACTGAAATGATGTTTTGCATGCACTGCTTCTTGACCTAACTACACTTTTATTGAAAATCCTGGTTAATGAAAGTTTAACAGAATAAATGTTTACTTTCTCTACACGTACTATGTACATAGTGTAAAGAGAAGGTATTGCACTCCACCAAAAAATTCGATGCCGAGATTTCACCGAAAAGATGTTTTACGGTCCCCTGTATCCAAAAAAAGTATTTTCAGAAAAAGGTCCGTGTGTCTGTGAACACGTAACTCAAAAACGAAAAGTCGGTAAAATATTTAACTTGGTATTTACGTTTAGTATCTTCCAAGGATGCGACACGAAGATTTTGAGAAAAATACCCCCATACTAAACTACCCTTTTCATGGAACTTTTTTCGAAAATTTTGATTTTCTAAAAAATGGCTCTAACGATTTTGATTAAAATATATTAAAGATATTTACTTGACATTAAAATATATATTTTGAGTTTTCTGGGAATAGCCTCTGTAGACCACTTTATTCTGAGTGAATTTTACGGAATTTTGCATAACTGCTAAACCGTAAGAGGTAGATAAAAACGTACCCCACAAAAAATGTAGAGCACGTTAAAGCACACAATTTATGTCATATACATTTTTTTCGTGGAGTTGATTGTTTTTTAGATATTCTTTGTCTTTTGTTTCAGCTTTAAGAAACTTATACTTTTCTCATACAGGAGTTTCTCAACACCTGTCCATACAAATAAAGGAACTTCAATAACATAGCAACCAACTTTAGACTATCACTTTAACCTATGGTACTCCCTTATTTCTCTTCTACTCACAAAGAAGCAACTAATAAGACTATTTCTGCTAATTTTTACTCGATTAGCATGAAGTAAATGGACGCTCAAGCTTTTTAACAATTTGTTGCAGAGAAGTAGAGAAAGTCATGTGAATGGAGGCACCCTGAATTAAAAAATTAGTAAAAGGCCCATGTGTGCATTTGCACAGCTTTACTTAAGAGGAAACGTCGGATAAATAACTATAACATCCCTTAATCTCATTATTCTGTTCACGTTTACATGTACCATTTTGCCTGCATTGTTTAGGTTTAGTTTGTATCGCTTGGATTTTCTTTTTTTTTTTTTGGGGGTAGCTTAACATCCTTTAACTGGTTGGTCATATCGGACGGTGAATGAAATTGGTGAAATGATGCTCAAATGATCTCGGGGTCCAAGGAGCTTAAAACTACTCAACATTCGTCTTCTCAGGTTAAGGGAAAACCCCGAAAAAAAATCTTACACGGGTAACTCACCCTAAGTGAGATTCAAACTCATGACCTGTTGAATCTGAGGCAGACATGCTGCCACCACACTACCCGGGCAGGCTAATGGAAATTGTATGCCTCTCTCTTCCAATTTTTTTAAACATTAGTAAGTGTAAAGCACAAACATTATTAATCTCCATTTTACAGATATATTTATAGCGATAGAATATGGCAAAAATCTCTAAAATACTACATAAAAATAGGTATCAGTTACCAGGTCCCTAGCCACTGTTGAATTCTTTTTAGTTAATATTTTTGAGCAATAAGAGCACATAGCACTAAACAGATCATTTAGAACATCATAAAAACATATGCAACCACCCAAAAATTATAAGAACATAAAAGTAAGGTCGATTAAAGTCAATCTCGGCAGATTCCTTAAAGGTATAATGGATGTATTATCTGCTATGCATGTGGTTTCATTTGAAGAGTGCTATTGCACACGTAACAGCAGGTTTGTTAAAATGTCACTCCACGTGGAGTTGAAATGCAGCTTCTCTACACAGCAGGTACACTACTATAAGAGGAACCCATTGGACAAACGCTAAGTGAGGTCACCTCCTACCCCGCTCAAGACAATTGCAACTTCTGAAATGAGTCGGCATGGCTTTGTTCTCTGACATCCAGCTGTTTGTGTAAGAGGCAGAGGATGGTGGTGAAAAGGTATCCTGAGATATTGCTCTCAGATTCTGATAAAAAGCTGTGGCTGTTTGCCTAAAAAATAAAACTGAACCTGAAACTTTATATAAATTGCATAACCCATGAGCCTCTTTGGAGATGAAATCTTCAGTTGTGAGAATACAAAGGTGTCAGTGTAATTGTGTGTTCCTGACAAATCAGGTTGAGTGCTCTGTGAGACATAGAACTTTGTTTTGAAGAGAACAGAGTGACAATTTTGATGAAGACTGGCCATCCAAAACTGGCCAAGCAAAGGTGAGAACAGGACAAAAATGCAATTTGAAAATATAAATGGCTGTGGTGCTGAGAGAGTAAATTCTTGAAGGAGCTCCAGAGAGACGTAATGCATGTTGCTGATGCAACAATGTAGTACAGCAAACCATTCTATCTGGATCCAAATTCCTTTCACAGCAATGGGGAGACTAGGCAGCAAGGCCAGCTCACAGCACAACTTATTTGAAAGGTAAGGTAATCTGATGCAACACGGTAGTAAATAACAGAAAGAGGGAAAATCACTGTGAAATGCATACAAGCAGGTACATAGCTATCTCTATATCTCTATACAAAGACAAAGATAAAACATTTTCTACACCATTTTGTCCATATTCACGTACTTTTCTTTGTTGCCACATTGATTTGTCACAATGCTTGCGAACATTATTCTACATCTCCACAACAACTTGAATATCTTGATGATCTTTGACATCTGATATTAACTGCTTATATACCTGAAGATGCAGAAAGTGTTCATGTAATTTATTGGAAACTTTAAATAAACGTGTAATTATCATTTAATTATAGTGAGGATTAAAACAATCAATCATACTCTTACTCAATATTTTTGGTTTTCACTTTTCAGTACGAGAATCATGAAACAGGTTTTATTGCACTTTTCTTTGTTCAGCTGATGAGGGTTTAAACCTGTGATATTAGAGAGCAGAGCAATATTTTTATTTCTTAGATGCAGTATTCAATGGTACTCAATTTGAAAAAGTATACATATACAGCAGACTGCAAATCACATAATTATTGAACAAGTTAATTTACCTTACTGGAGCACTACAGTATATGAGCAGCTAAATTGGTTGCACTGGTCCAATAACATGGCTGTCTCATTCTTCCAATACTCCATTAGGATTCTTTTCTTTTCTACTCTCATTAGCATTCTTTCTATGTCAAGAATTAGTGTATATAAAAATGCCTGATCTCAAGCATCCATATATGATTATATTATGCAACACCCCTCATCATTGAGGCAACCTTTCATCATGGCTAAATCAAGCAATGGAATGCAAGTACAAGTATTGTTCACCTTTCCTTCTAGCTGGGCTCCGAGGTTTATGATTAAGACAGCAAAAGCACTCAGACTAGATGAGTATAGTTGGCAGAGTTGATATAGGTTATGCTAGAGAATTTAGGCTGCAATCCATTATTTCACCATTGTTTAATCTTTTAAAGGAATTCACATAGAAACATGCCTATATTTCTGCAAAACTGAATTGTACAAAAAAAAAGTATGTGCTACCCCACTATCCATTCTTAGCAAACTACTCTTACAAAAGCTTCATCTTCTATCTAATTTGTTAATATAAACATTTACAAAAATTATCCTATCGGAAAATTGCTTTGTAGGTACAAGGGAATTAAAAGACTTTTATCACCAGTCAATCTTTTAAGAACAAGTTGCTATGTGAGGCACTAAAATGCCACTCTCTTTACCTGACCAAAAGAACAATATAGAACAACTTCTCATTTGAGAAAAGTAGGAATATCTTGGAATGGTTTACTCCTACAAAAAAAATTATGCTTTAACAAAAACTAAATTTGATTTGAAGACCACAGGAAAAGAGATGTCAAGATTTACAAAATTTTCAGGAGAGCTCATTTATTCAGTAAATGTAAACAGTTGAAAAATACTGCCATGAATTCTGAATTGTGGGTAATCTTATAACCAGCATGTTTAATATACAAAGATTTTATTATGTTTTAATCTGTCAATATTGCATTAATAGCACAAAAATGATCAAAAGAAGGGAAAATTCACAATCTGAAAACCATTGTTTATGCCATGCAACTTGTTAATTGTTAAAGATGCATTCTTAAAACTATTTACAACATTAATTATTAAGTAATGCATAATTAAATGATAAATTAATCTTTTAAACAATGTTAAGGGAAACTGTATTCAATATTCCTTCAGTTTTAATTTTATATACTATCATTTTTTACTTTTATTCATTGAAATAAAGCTTAGCTCCTTATAGGACTTCTAAGAATGCCAACTAGTTTTACTCACTTAGAGTTCTTCAGATTTTCTAGTTTTATTTTTTGTTGTTGTTGTCAGAATGGGATATTTCCCTAGAGTACTATTTTACCTCACAGCCAATGAACGTACTAAGCTTTCAGAGATATACATATTGATTACATCTTTATAATAAAATTAAAACATTGTAAGTACAGTTAAGTTTGCCTATGTGCAATTTTTATGAAGGGAAATTTTCTCCAACCCAAAAAGAAGCTTGTGAAATTAACTTACATTGCCATATACTAGAGGTTTTCCAGGACCCATTGTAGGTATTTTGATGTTGAACCATACAAGGGTTATGTATCGAGTGGTCGGTGAGCTGACTTCATACCTTGAGGTCCGGGTTCAATTCCTGGCTGGGGCAGGGAATTTTTCTTTAAGCAGAATTATTCCCTATCCCCAGAGTCTGGCAGTATGTATGTGAGAGTGAATATGTATGTGTGTGTGTATTTAAGGGGAAACAAATTATTTAAATCCAACGTGAAGAACCTAGAGACAAGCTGTTTCTAATGCAAAGCCCCGATATGACCTTAGATGTTAAAGGGGGCTGAAAAAAAAAAAAAAAGTGATGTGACAAAAATATTATTTTGCACATGGGGTGAGTGGGAAGGAAAAGATAATAACAAATTTAGGGGTTAAAAAGTTTTGTCAATCCCTGATCAGAGCTTGGTCCACCTCAATTACCTGATGGCTGTTTCCGATTTCTTTCATCCAGTTTTCTGGAACCTCTACTTTACACTTCTGATTATGAGAGCCATGTCCCAGTCACGGTCAAGATACAAGTGGCCTCTGATAGGAAATATCATTTTGTTGTTTCAAGCCTTGTTATTTCTGCAACTACATAATGAAGTAGGTGCTGAGCATTCTGTAATTTTTATTTTGGCCCTGGCATTAATAACAGATTTTTATGTCAACTTCACATTGCAGCAAGTTAAATATAAATTGATGCAAGAATGATACTACTTCTGCAGATTCCTCTTTATTATTTCCATCATAAGAATAGAAGACTGCTTCATTAGTTCATGATATGTCTATATTAACTTTTCTGCTGTAATAAATATCATTAGTTATATTTGGAAGACAAAGGTTCTTCTGAGAGTCTATTGCAATATACTCTGTATCTGTGGTTTCTTGTGCCTTTTCTTAAGCTTCTTTATTCCTAGTATGATATATCTTTGCCAATTTGTTTTTAAAAGTTATTTAACTCCTTAATGTTTTTATAGACTTCCAATCATTCTTCTGAACTAACTAGAAGAGTGCCCAATTTCTTTACTTGCATTTTTATCTCAGATTTATATTTAACAAAGTTGGAACTATTTTGTATTGAACAAGAAAATCCCCTCACCACAAATTACCCTTTTCATGGAACACTTATTAGGTTTTTCTAATTCAAAAATAGCTATTAACAATATTGATTATAATAACATATATTTAAATGTTAAATAAAATGCATTTATGGAATTACATTGGAATAGCATGTGAAGACCTCTTCATTTGGAAGGAATTTCTTAAAACAGCCAAACCATAACAGATCTACATTTTTTAAAAAACAGTTTATTTCAACAATCTATTTTTGTGGCATTCGTCGTTTCTAAGATGTTCATCATTATTGGTTTTGATGTTAAATATTTTGTAATGTTTAAGCTCTGTTGCTACTCAGATGTTTCTTGTGATGTTAGACCATGG
This sequence comes from Hymenopus coronatus, assembly GCA_030762935.1. Lineage (NCBI taxonomy): Eukaryota > Metazoa > Arthropoda > Insecta > Mantodea > Hymenopodidae > Hymenopus > Hymenopus coronatus. The sequence goes on from CM060890.1 coordinate 111,124,050, forward strand.
AATTTTAAGGCTAGCATGTAGCATCCCACTTTTGAATATGATACTATCACTTTTACTTCCCCTTACATATACAACAAAATGTATAGCAAACTAATTCGGCAAACATTTATCACAATTAATGTGAAGTAGATAGAAATAGAAGCTTTCATAAAAATATGTTGTAGGGCTACCTAAAAATTAACAACAGGAGATAAATTCAGTCATATAAAAGTAACAGATCAGATTTTTTTTCTTTTGACATGTTGAAAGTAGAGTAGTTTATTCTGTATACCGAAGCCGACGGGATGTAGCAGTATTTGAAAGTTGGATATCTCTGCCCAGCAGCATTACATTTAAGCACATTATGTAAAGTTGATATCATATCAGTAGATGTATTAGACGTAAAAGAATCCTGGTGAACAAAATTCTAGCTCAACAACAAAATTGTCAATATCATTATATAGCTTTTAGACAGAGTAAAGATAATGAGGAATACAACACAACAAAGTATCTAAAAAGGTATTCTTTAATAAGTCAAGTGAAATCAACAAATTACAAAATATAACCATCCTTATACTAAGGCACATTTCATAATTCACTGGAAAAACAATACAATTTTAGAATAAAAAGAATGCAGCAGGCTTAATTATATCATTATAAGCAGCATTACATCAGCAATGTCAGGGGAAAGGAGTCCATTGCAATTTTTCAGTAAGCAATTCCAGACAATTCTCATAAATAACTTTCATATTAAACTAACTTTATTGTCACCAAGGTTAACTATCAGTGTGATAATTGAAAGCTGTCCACAACCAAGGTTGGGCTTTTCTTGGCTTGATTCTGAGTATGTAATATTATAACATGTTTAAAATGCAAATGTTTTATCTTTACTATTTTCCCCAGGCACTGGAGATATAATGTAACAAACTATATATGCAACAAATATTTTTTAGTCAAGCAATAGATATGCATAGTCCTCCATAACCCATGTGTAAGGAAGGAATTTTTTTTTTTTCTCTCTCTCTCTACTTTTCCAACATTTCAATATTAAATGACAACCAAGTGCACTATAGAGACTGTTTCAAAATGACACCCAATATAACTCAGTCTTATAGCTTATATTTCAACTAGTGCAAAGTTGATGCCACAGCTTCAAAAATCTTTTAGGTATCTATGTTCTGATGCAACATTGAAAATTATATTATTTTGAGATTAGACAGCACATAAATCACTAGTGTGATGCTCACATATTCATACTCAAACCTAAGAAAATGTTCTTCGGAAGCACGTTAATAAAACAAATGCATTTCTGCTTGTTCATGATCAGGAAATCTGTCCTACCTTTCAGGTGAAGGTGAATTACCTACTCAAAGCTTAACTAGCTCAAAAGTTTCGAGGTTACTCTTGAATGCAAAACATAAGTATCTTGTACTAATTATCCCAACCATTTTCTAATTATCCAGTAGTAGACTCTCAACAACTTACAGTACAACAAAAACAAGAACTTGCTGTTTCCTTTAGTAATACAAGTTAAAAACAGTAAAATTAACTTCTTGTCTCACTGCAAAAGAGATTTATTTTTGTTTCACTTTATCTGCAATCCTTTAACAGTATTGTTTCCATCCTCAGGATTACCGTTAAACTGCTTCTATCTTAGCCAACCCAACAGCAGCAAAGTATTGTACATTCTATCCACTGTTGGTGAATGCAAGGAGAGCGAATTTAAAAGCTTTGCTACAGCCAACAGCTATTAATGAGCTAATTAATAGCTTATCTTTGCATGTTCATATGGGCATCAAAAGTTAATCCTGCAAATGCTAATTAACAGAAGAAAAAAAAACTCAATTTTCTTATAATTTAGTACTTTAATATCCCTTTAGGCAGCTTTTTACTTCAGAGGAAGCCAGTTTTTGTTAGAAGTAGCAAGCTGTTGTTCTGATATTTTAGTATTGGAATCATACATCCACACAATGGAACACTCCTGTTCAACATTTACCGGTATTACTGGAATGCCATGAAAAATTGAACACCAATAAAAGAGTGATCTCATTTTACAGAACTACAATTTTTCTGAAATTATGAACATGTAATATTTTATTTACCTCACTTAAAATAATAATAAGTATTTAACTAGGCTACAGCATGATCTGAGTGGCTAAGAGTGTTTATGGTAGAAAATAGTCACACCAAGTAAGTCAAACTAAACAAACTAGCATATGACTAGCATAATAGCACTGTATGTATCCCAGCTTATTTTCTCTGTAATTTCTCTTCATTTCCCTGTTACAAGGGAATTATATGTTGGAAGTAAACAAATAGCTAAAGGAATAGGTTCTTCAACAGAATTTGATAAAACAGAAATCCTTTAATGTTAGCTCACCACTGTAGGTGTGTTTACGAAAATGCTTCAAAAGGTGCAACTTAGTGCATCCCAACCTTCCTGCATTACTTCCTAAAGCAGGACCAGGCACCATCTTTGTTCCTGGGTAAGTCTTAATCCATGCTATGAGGAGTTTTGTCAATGTACCAACATCAGAGTTGAAAACTACTTTTGTATCAAGTAGGATCTGAGCAACAATCTTGGTTTGGAGTCATTTTGAAAAATGAAAATGGGAGTTTTATTTATGCATGCTGTTTAACTACTGTGGTTCTCAGTGCCCCATTCTATATTGGGCATGAAAAAAAGGCTTAATTTTGCTCAGAGGCCTCTTTATTAGGCTTGAAGTTCTTTTGTGTGCCATAAATCTACGACATGGAACCAACAGCTTTACTTTCCTTTCAAAAGAAGCCATGCTAAGAATGTTTACACCCGAAAAATTCCATCATCCTCTGCCAGGTTTGAACCCACAACCTTGGGTATATGAAGCATATAGCACGGAGGGCAATAAGTCATTTTTAAGCATTCTATATTAAGTAACAGGGCTGCGGAAAGATTTTTGTTATTAATGGGGAGGAGACCCTTTGATTCCTTCTAGTAATTAATTGAATATTAGTATTAATATTTAATGAATGATTGAAGACTTAAAGGAACCGACCTGGAAAAAAGCCTAATGTCCGATCCCTCACCTTCACGTGATGCAGCTATTAGTAGTCACATGACAACTTTGTTAATAGAAAGGAAGCCCTTTAATCCCTTTTAAATTTGAAGACAAAGGAACCGATCTGAACAATATAAGGTGATGAACTAAAGGGAAGGACTGCTCACCAATAAGCTCTGGTCAGCTGGGTGAGTTACTGACCAAATTGGTATTTCTTCCTCTTCTTACATCAATTCCCTCTTTAAACTATCATAATATACATAATATTATACATAACTAGCTGACCCGGCAAACTTTCTTCCACCTTAAAAGCAATAAATGAGCAGATTTTGGATTTTATCAAGTTAAATTTTTTATTAGGATAATAAATATAAATACAAAAAATGAAGTATTTTAATGATTATTTATTGGTCATGTGTTTTGGTGCATGGGTTGCACTCTTCAGTGAAGCATCTTATGATACACGACATTTCTTGTTTTATTATCAGGCGCAAGAACAATAACACAGATAGTCTTCCGACCCGTGAACATGCCACATATGATTGACCATGGGGAAAAACATGGATTTTCTAGATTCAGACCACAAATTTTCAAGGATTGGCCTTGTGATTTGTTAATGGCCATGGCGAATGCAAGACGGATCGGAAATTGAAGTCGTTTAAACTCAAACAGCAAATCGGTTGGGATCATCAGGATCCTCGGAATGAGAACTTCCTCACCTTTGAATTTTCCTTTGACTATCATCGTGTAAATCACATTGTTCATCAATTTACTTATCACCAAACGCCTTCCGTTGAACAGTTGTGGTTGGTTTATGTTTCGAAGCATGATTACTATGGAGCCAACCTTTAGTCTAAATTGTGCGGTGGTAAGCCAGACACATCCAAGAAGTTTAAAAATTCAATTGGATAGTTGCTCTTCACGTGCAATTTAATTTGCAATGTTTTGAATCCTAGTTGCATTATGGCTTTGTCGGGAAAGATTTGATTGTCTTGGTCGCGGCATTGTAATGATAATATCAGCACAATAAGCTAATAGAAACTCAAAACAAACACCATAGACAACAATGCATTTTTCTGTCTGTTGCATTTTGTTATACGTTTTATGTCATGTCCCACGGAAACGGGATAAAAAGTATTCTATGTCGTCTCCTGGTTCTAAGCTACCTCCCCACCGATTTTCAGCCAAATCGGTTCAGCCATTCTTGAGTTATAAATAGTGTAACTAACACAACTTTCTTTTATATATATAGATTTGCAATGCAGAAGACTTAAAATTGATATGGAACACCAGCACTAATCTTAACTCATTTGAATTCAACATCAAAACTACATTGGGAAGACAAATGGAGATCATCTTAATGAGCCTGGGCATTTTAATACTGCAATGTAACAATTACGAGGCCATTGGTTGCAAGAGAAATAAAGAGAAGAGAATGATGATTCATTCAACTTATGTCAATATGAGGTCATTCCAAAAGTTCTGAGAATAAGCATGAATGACTGTGGTAAGCCAAAGCAGCTTTTCCTAACTTCAGATAGAAACAAATGCAAGTCTGGATGTGCAGCGTCAGCACCACATGTGTATGTATAGCAGATGTTGCTACACTATATTCTAGGATGGATCTCAAGCAAGAGCATTTTTGTGCTATGATTTTCAATGACTTTAAAGTTGATTTAGGGGAGAGAGAATGAGAGACTGAAATGTTAGCTTGGGGATCTTTGCCCTTTAAAATCTATCATTTATTGATGGTATGCAGAGTATAGAAGAGAAAGAGATTCCCTCAAAGATGGAGACAGGACTGCCAGCAATAACAATAATAGATGAAAATGTGGTGAAAGCAGAGCCATTTTGCAGAAAGATAGTTGCACATATCATCAGATTCAAAAGTTGCCCTCCGTGGTGTAATGGTTACCATGCTGACTTCATACCCGGCGGAGGGCGATGGATTTTTTCGGGCATAAAAATCCTTAGCATGGCTTCCTTCGGAAGGGGAGTAAAGCCGTTGGTCCCGTGTCATAGATTTACGGCACGTAAAAGAACCTCAAGCCTGATAGAGAGGCCTCTGAGCAAAATTAAGCGGTCTTTCACGCCCAATATAGAATGGGTCGCTGAGAAGCACAGCAGTTAAAGAGCGTCCATAAATAACACACCATTTACATTTACATCAGATTCAAGAAGCTCTAAATATTGGATTGACAGCACTGAAAACAATCCTGAAGGAAATCCTGACACCACGAAGCTCTGCAGTCGCTGGATCCCCCACCATCTCTCAAATGAGCAAAACAAGCACATGTGTAATGGTGCTTTGAAATGATTAAATTTTTCAATGGAGGAAGATCCCAAAACATATATTACATTGTAACAGGTGATCAAAGCTGGTTAAGTGATGATCTAGAAACTAAACCACAGTCTTTCATCGGTGTCTTCCCAGAACTAGATCCAACGAAAGTGAAGCGAACAAGACGTGTTGGCAAGATGATCTGATCCTTTTTCTCAGCAAGTAGCCAATTGGGACGATTCTACTTCAGGGAAAAAATACTGTTACTGCTAGATAGTACACCATGTAATGTCTGCCATATGTTCAATGAACTAGGTGAAAAGCATTCTAGGAGTGATCTGTGTGGGATTTTGTTGCACCATGGCAATGCCTCTGTCCACACTGTAGAAAAAACAACCCAATTTTTACAGATCAGGATTCAAATATTTGTCCCATCTTTCCACTGTCCAGATCTGGCCCCATACAACTTTTTTCTATTCCCCAAAATGAAGAAAAATTTTGAGGGCAATGACTTGAGTCACCTGAAGTGGCAATAGCTGCTTATGAAGAATATATCTCCACTCTTTCCAAAGAAGAATCGTATTCAGCATTTGAAAAATAGTTTGAAAGAACGAATGTATATAGAATGGAATGGAGATTATTTTGAAAATATGCAATTATCAAATCTAAATTTTTTTAACATTTTATTGTATCCATTTTATTAGTATGACTAATACATTTTTCTTGGCAGCCAGAAAATGAGTTTTAAGCCATTATTTTAACATGTTAAAAAGGATTTTCTTGTCTTGCAGGACATGTTACTACTCCTTCATATCATTATCTAGAACTGCAGTAGAACACAGCTGCAATGTTGTTTACAGTATTTCATGTCAGGGTAATTAAGGACAGTTTTAACAAAACTCAATAAATGCCATTTTAAAAATGTTACAGGAACATTTTTTTTAGTTTACTCTGAGGCTTTTGATATAGTAACTCCGGGGAAAAAATGTTAGCGTTTCTCTTTTTGTGGTGCATTTATTGATAGGCAGTACAACTATTTTTGTTATTTTATTTTGAAAAAATACGACAAAACTTAAGAATTTTACAAAACTCAACATAACCGTTTTTTGAAATGCACATAACTTAAAATATTTAATTATTTTTTATTCATAACTGCAAAACCCTCATCAAAATCATTAACATTGTTTTATAATAATGCCTAAATACAGTTGCATTGAAAATTTAAACACATTTAACCCTAATATGTTCAGAATCAATTATTGCTATACAGAAAAACTTCAATGTAGGATTAAACTTCTTTTATTTATTTATTTTTTTTTTTTTTTTTTTTTTTGCAATATCCAAAATCGCTGAATATTGGATGCACAAAATCTCAATGCAATGGTTCCTCATCATAATCCATCCTGTTGTCAGCATCTTTGCCACATCCTTTTAGAACTTTGCCATAAAATACTTTACCCTATTTCGATTCATTATGGAAGTAACTCAACATCTTCACGTCATCAGCTTTCTTCTTCTGACATGCTTCACCATTGGAAGTTCAGATGCTTTACACACTACAGAAGCTTGCCTTGGGTTAAACATTCAACTTCTATTGGTGCAAAAAAAAAAGTGTTTTGTACATAACACTGTACATGATTATTAAAAGTTTTTTGTATGTAAATACTCTCACTACTTTCAATATTTTTTGCCATCGATTTTAAATCATGTGTATGCCCGTCTTTTTTGCAACAGTTACAAGGAAGCATTCAAAAATGACGGTGAGTCATTTATCAAAGGAACACAACAAAGAAAACCTTGCAGATCACAACAGATTTGAAGTGCTGGACAAAATAGAAGAAACCAATGTTGAAGAGAAGATTAATGTGTATCTGCAAAATTTGGATGACACTATAAGTAAAAAGAAAGTGCTAGTCATAGGGGATTCGATTCTCAAATTTTCAGGTGAGGCATGTAGGGAAAAAGGCTGTCAAGTGCGATGCTACCCAGGCATGAAGCTGGCTGAGCTACGAGAAAAAGTGGAAAAAATGAATTTGAAGGACGAAAATCCTGAAACAGTCCTGATACATGCAGGAACAAATAGACCGGGGATAAGAGCAGAAGATATCATGGGGAAACTTTATCTTGTAAGTAGCATCAGAACTCAAGTGCCTGACGCGAAAATTATAATCAGCGACGTTAACACAAAGAGGATCATGAAAATTACTGGGTATATAATAGTGATTTTGCTAAGGACGGAGTGCATTTAAACAGGAAGGGATCATTTAACTTTGGTAACTTATTGAATAATGCAATATATTCAGTGATAAAGGAAAACTAGTAAGTAAGGAGGTGGATGCTGTTTCACTTGTTACAGGTAATAAACATTGTAATTACTCCACTGATCATGAGAAACAAATAAATCATGTGGAAATAGGGTCATTAGGTACTCATAAATTAGTTGGGGAAAGAAATTTTAAACAAGGTACAAATACAGTGAATAAAAACGATATTAATCTTTTTAATAGCAACAATGATGGTGAACGTACAATGTATAAGGTTGTAAACCAGTATGATGCAAACACTCTCCAAGTATTTCATTTGAACATATAATACTTAAGTAATAAAACAGCTGCTTTTGAACAGCTGCTAAATGAAGTAAAGCCAGAGCTAGCTGTTGTAACAGAGCATGGGTTAAACAAAGAGCAGATCAATTTATGTAAAATAAATGGTTACAAAATTGTTAGTAGCTTTGCTAGAACTACTTATAAGGGTGGAGGGATTTTCATCTTGGCCTCAAATGAAATGGATATATCAGAGGTTGTTGTAAGTACATATCAGTTGGAAATGCATTTTGAAGTGGCAGCTGCAAAAATAAATATAAAAAGAAATCTATTTTATTACTGGGGATATACAGATCACCAAGTACTCCTTCGGAGATGTTATTCTTCATATAAACTAGAAATTCAGTTGATAAAGTCATTAGTAGAGGTAGATTCAATTGAGCACTTTGTTGATTATCTTGAAGAATTTTAGCTCAAGTTTGCACTAAATATAATCAGGTAATCTTGATGGGTGATTTTAACATAAATCTAGACCATACAAAAGGGGCTTATAAGAAAAACTTTATGAGTTATTTAACACTTATGGAATAAGGGATTCGATACACGAGCCTACAAGGCATCATCTGTTATTGATCATATTGTACAAACCTGAATTTTGAGGTAGTAAAAGCATGCAATATAAACACACATTTCTGACCATTATGCTCAGTATGTGAAATGTAAGGGCTTAAATTACAATAAAAAATTATGAAATCAAAAATTTTTGTGATCTGAATGAAAAATGTATTGGTCATTTGGTAGAATCCTTAACAGATGAAAATTGGGACATAGTATATAATGCCAAAACTGTAGATGAAAAATGGAACCAGTTTTATAATGTATTTAGCACTCACTTTAATGCATGCTGTCCTATGAAAACCAAAAAGGTATATACGAATAGTTATGGCCATGTTAAACTCACCACAGAAATAATAAAACTAAAAAATGAAATGAAGCATTTGTATGAATTGCATAAATCTAGTGGTAGTGTTACTTATAAATCATCAAAGTACAATATCATAAAAAAGAAATATCTCAGAAGCTTGGAAGATTTAAAAGTTAATAACTAGGTGTCAATAATGGCTGGAGTATAATCCATGCTTGTGGGCCGTGGGCTACTGGGCTCCTCCTGCTTCTTCCCAGGCGTTTCGTCTGCGACTACGGCAGACATCTTCGGTGCATATGTGAAGAGCACTCTTGATATGTTGTTCCAACTAAGATTTCATGGAACAGCCAATTCTTTTACTGCATGCTTGACAGACTATTATTTTTCCGTCAGTTGTAAAGGCGCTATCTAATTTCACCCATGAATTCAACTTGCAGGATAGCGAGGATGCAATTGGTGCCATTTTACTAAGACTTGCAAGAAACTGTAGTATTATTGCCCAGTATATTTTGGAGGTTGTCCAGCGGCTCACTTTATTTCCATGCAGCTATTATATTACAAGATGCCGACTACCGCAACAATGGTAATAATCACAAAACTAAATTATTCAAAGTGCTACGAGAAATGTGACACTGGAGGTCAACACTGTCAAGCGGCACCTGCTTTGATATAAATGGACAACACTAGAACAAGGCAAGGCGGTTATTATCGCATTCTTAATTTAATTTGCATCCTATTTTGCAGATTGATTTTTAATGCTTTCAGCAAAAATTGTGAAAACAGCAGTTTATAATGTGACAGCAATATTTTTTTAAAAAACAATAAAATTGTAACGAAACCTAGAAAATATGTACGTTTTATGTAACTTCATTAAAATAGGTAGAAATGTGCAAAAATATGTAAAAAAAAATGTAAAATAAAAACTTGTACAGGAGTCCCAAATGACTTAATTTGCAGACATTTTTATTTCTCATTGAAATGTTATGCAGGATTTAAAATATGTAATTACATAAAAATCGCAGCTCTAGTCATTATTATCGTTTAAAATAATGAAAATTTATGCAACATGTAATAAGTTCTTGCTTTATTTTTTTGCTTGACACCTACCACAGGGGTTTTATTTCTAGTAGAAGTTTTGCACATGATAAACATATGTGAGCATGGGGATTCCCAAAGGCCAAATTGAAATGTTTGTAAAACATGTGATTTGTACTTAGAAATAAAACATGCCCTTTCCTGATTCTAGAGGCACAATACCTGTCATACATTTTTTTTCAAGTTCAGTTCTGGTGGAAGATAATAACAAACTATTTTATTTCTTGAATAATGTGCCACATGACACTTATGTTTCAATATATTTCTCTTAATACCCTCAGTCTGCTCTTCATCCCTCTTGCAAAGTTTCCGAACTCACCCTCCTCGGTTTTCCTTAGGTGCAAGACCTTCCAGTTTGTGTCTTTTAGCAATACATTTTAATCTATCTCCAGAAACACCTGTCAAAAAATACATTATTGGTTAATAACAATGCAGAAATTCAATAAATATTTGTTATTACAAACATCAGTCATAATAACATACTTGTCATTTTTCTAAACGTAGCAGCACATTCTGGGAAATCATTTCCATTTTCACCTCTTATGAAATATGAAAGACACAGATCTTTCCAACTTTTTGAAGTCCTCCTTTACTCTATGCCGTTTAGGTAGATCGACATTCATATATCTTAGCAAAAAGTTATTCTATTCCACTTTTGTACTGTATTGTCTTGAAAATGAAATAAGATTATTTAAGCACAAAGAACCGGCAATGCATTTACTTCCTTTCCCTGTTCTAAATGATTACAGTTGGGATTAATGTCATTATTTTTAAGGGCGACTGTATATCTGCCACTTTTAGATTGATGTACTCAACTCTTACTCTTCTGCCCTTTTCAGTCATTTGAATGGCTTCTGAATATTCAGGATTGTTATTCATTTTCACCACTACCTACAGAACACATTCGCTCATTATAGCAGCCAAAAATACACTGAACACAGAAAATAAAATGTATATATTGATTTAGCTTCCAGCAGCTGTGCCATTGTTGTCAAAAAACATTGTTGAAACAATGCATTTGATGATAATGGGATAAAAGTGTGATATGTTGATTTATTGCAGGATATGTTGAGTTTTGTGAAAATTTAAGAAATGGAGATGTTGAGTTTCGTGAAAATGCTCTATATTGAGGCACTGTTTTCAATGGGAAATATTGAGTTTTGTGACGTTATGAAAATTGCATTCTTTTCCTCTCATTACAATTGACCAGAATCCGTAAAAACCTTCATTTAAAAAAAAAATGGCATTTGTTGAATTAAAAACGGCCCCTAATTGTTGCTATAGGTCAAACAATATATTTTATAAACCAAAAAGTACACTGTAAAAGTAGACATTCTTATTACATTCTACTCGTTTCTTTGTTTTGTCAAATGCTGTCCCAATGCCTAAGCATAACAAAAAAAAAATCATGTGCACCAGATGAGAACAACTAAATGCAACTAAATAATACAGAATAAGGAATTTTGACCATTAGATGATTGCTAGGTAGACAACGAACAAACGAATTACTAAACAATGCTGGTTTGTTTACAATAAGCTTCCTGTGTTAAACGTTTTCCTAAATAAATTATTTAAAACAAAGTGATTGTGAAATAGCAATATAGAGCAAAAAATCTGATGTGTTCCATTCACATGACTTTCTCTACATCTTTGCAACAAATTATTGCTAGAGAGCTTATGCTTCTATTTACTTCATGCTAATCAAGAAAAAATTAGCAGAAATGGTCTCATTACTTGCTTCCTTGTAAGTAGAACCGAAATAAGGAAGCACCATAGGTTAAAGTGATAGTCAAAAGCTGACTGAAGTTCCTTTCTTTGTATGGACAGGAGTTAATAAATTCCTGTATGAGAAATGTATAAGTATTTCAAAGCTGAAACTAAAAAACAAGGAATATCTCAAAAACGATCAACTCTATGAAAAAAATGTATAGCATAAATTGTGTGTTTTATCTTGCTCTACATCTTTCGTGTGGTAAGTTTTCTTCCATCTCTTATGGTTTAGCAGGTATGCAAAATTCCATAAAATTCATCCAGAATAAAGTATTCTTCAGAGGCTATTTTCAGAAAATTCAAGATATACATTTTATTTCTCAGGTTAATATCTTTAATATACAATATTTTAATCAAAATCGTTAAGAGCCATTTTTGTGAAAATAAAAATTTTTGAAAAAAGTTCCTTGTAAAGGGTAGTTGGGGGTGGGGGACTTTTCTCAAAATCTTCGTGTCACATCCCTGGAAGACACTAAATTTAAATACCAGTTTGGTATTTTACCGACTTTTTGTTTTTGAGCTATGCTGCCCACAGACATACAGACAGACACGGACATTTTTCTAAAAATCTGACGTGTTCCATTCACATGACTTTCTCTACATCTCTGCAACAAATTCTTAAAAAGCTTATGCTAATATTTACTTCAGCCAATCGAGAAAAAATTAGCAAAAATAGTCTTATTAAGTAAGTCCTTGTAAGTAGAAGGAAATAAGGGAAAATCATAGGTTAAGTGACAGTCAAAAGCTGGTTGATATGTGACATGAGTTCCTTTGTTTGTATGGACAGGAGTTCACAAATTCCTGTATGAGAAAAATAAAAGTTTTTCAAGGCTGAAACCAAAAACATGGAGTATTTAAAAAACGATCAAGTGCATGAAAAAAATGTGTACAACATAAATTGTGTGTTTTAATGTGCTTTACATTTTTTGTGTGGTAAGTTTTTGTCTCTCTCTTACGGTTTAGCAGATCTGCAAAATTCCTCAAGAATAAAGTAGTATTCAGAAGCTATTCCCAGAAAATTCAAGATATACATTTTATTTGTCAGGTAAATATCTTTAATATATAATATTTTAATCAAAATCGTTAGAGCCATTTTTAAAAAAATCAAAATTTTCGAAAAATATTCCATGTAAAGGGTAGTTAGGGGTGGGGGGGATTTTCTTTAAATTCTTTGTGTCGCATCCTTGGAAGATCCAAACTTAAATACCAAGTATGGTATTCAACGGTCTTTTCGTTTTTGAGCTATGCTGTTCACAGACACACACAGACCTGTTTCTAAAAATCTGATGTGTTCCATTCACATGACTTTCTCTACATCTCTGCAACAAATTATTGTTAAAAAGCTTATGCTTCTATTTACTTCATTTTAATCGAGAAAAAAATAGCAGAAATAGTTTTATTACTTGTCTACTTGTAAGTAGAAGTTAAATAAAGGAGTACTATAGGCTAAATTGATAATCAAAAGCTGGTTGCTATGTAACTGAAGTTCCTTTGTTTTGTATGGACAGGAGTTGACAAATTCCTGTATGAGAAAAGTATGTTTTTCACAGCTGAAACCAAAAACAAGGAATATGTTAAAAATGATCACCTTCACGAAAAAGGTGTGTATAACGTAAATTGTGTGTTTTAATGTGCTCTACATTTTCTGTGTGGTAAATTTTTGCCAATCTCTACGGTTTCAGAGGCTATTCCCAGAAAACTCAAGATATATATTTTGTTTGTCAGGTAAATATCTTTAATATTTGACATTTTAATCAAAATCGTTACAGTCATTTTTGAGAAAATTGAAATTTTCGAAAAAAGTTCCATGTATAGGGTAGTTGGGAGTGGGGGGATTTTCTTGAAAAACTTCATGTTGCATCCTCGGAAGATAAACTTAAATACCAAGTTTTCGGTATTTAACGGTCTTTTCCTTTGTGAGCTATGCTCTCCACACACACACACACACACACACACACACACAGACCTTTTTGTAAAAATGATTTTTTTTGGATTCAGGGGGACCCAAAACATGTATTTCCGGTGAAATCTCGATATCGAATTTTTGGGTGCATTACAATACCTTCTCTATACACTATGTACATAGTACGTGTAGAGAAAGTAAAAATTATTTTTTTAGATTTAGGGGAACCCAAAACATGTATTTCCGGTGAAATCTCGGTAACAAATTTTTTAGTGCATTTACAATACCTTCTCAATACACTATGTATATAGTACGTGTAGAGAAAGTAATAAACACCAACCATGGTAAATGAATGTATTTCTACAACTATTGCAGAGAGATGAAGAGTTGGCCAGCTGGGAATGAAGAGCACTGAAGGGCCAATTAGACGCTTTGTGGAAAAGGATGGAGTAACATGAAGCACATGTTGATATTTTCCATTGTAAGAGGTGTGAATTTTGTTTTTGTTCATTCCTAGAACTTGTCATCTTTACAGCTTGCCAAGTAGTAAAAGATATTGATATTAAGTTAGCATCATGACATTAACTTGCCACATGCAGTGTTTAAGACACCCTATAAGGCTAAAAAGAATATTATTTGGGCTATATTAGAATGAGTCGGCATAGTGACACTCACCTCACATAAAATGAAATTACACAAAACCTATGTTTCAAGGGTGTTTGCCTTCTTTTTCAGTTGAAGTTTGACTGATGCTTGGGAGTTAAACTCTATGGTCCGTTACGGTGGAGACATCTGATGTTCTCAACAGAAGTTCATACTCATGTGGTTGTATTTCAAAATTCATGAGTAAGTGTGTTTTATATGTAAATGTTCTCCCAAGTGCTGCAGGGTTGTTTATGAGTTTAAGCAACTTTATATCATTTTCTCTTTCGTGGTATAATGTCCAAAAATGGTATGCCACTGCTGATTCACCTGCATGTTTTTGTTTGATGTGTCTGGAGTATTCTTTAGGTCTTTTTTCCTTTTGTCCTTACAATCCAATTATGACACATAGCCACAGCCAATGGCTTCAACCAGGATATAATAGATAGAAAAATAAAAAAACGTTCGAAGAAATTAACAAAGTTCACTAACAATCCAACAACAGATAAAAAATTCAACAAATGTTTCAAGAAATCAACAAATTTAGCTTCAAGTAATCAAATCAACATGAAAATTGCACTAAAACCAGACATCACAGACCCCATACCCATGAATCTGAGATTAGACTTCTACAAAATTGATTGTACGGACTGCAAACTATGTTACATTGGTAAAAAAAAAAACAAAAACAAACAAAAAATTCAGACACATCACAAAAATAGACAGATAAATCGACAGCTGCACACCATTTTGTGGCATCACATCATGAAACAGAAAATAACAAAGCTGCTTAACCCCTTGAACATACTGACAGCATTGACAGTTTGGGCAAATATTTTCATTACAAAACACAAAGACCGGCTAATGAGTTTTGAAATACTGCCACATGAGTATTACTTTCTGTTGAGAATACCAGGTGGCTCCACCAAAACAGACCACAGAGCACAACTGCCAGGTATTAGTCAGATTTCAACTGAAGAAGAAGAACATATGTTTTGTGTAATTTCATTTTAAGTGAGGAGTCACTATCTCGATTCATACTAATATACTTATACTACTTCACTTGTCTCAAACTTATCAATTGTATTTGGACTATTGATCTTGGTATCCGGATCTGTTTTGAAATATAGTAAAACCCTGTTAATGGAATGTTACTAATGATGTTATCCTTATTATGCTATTCACATATTCACAGTAATGCTACACATTCCCACTGCTTTTTCTCATTTTCTTTCTTTTTTGTTTCAGAAAAAAATGAACATTCAAGTATCATCATATATTTGCTATGAATGATTGATTACTAGGATATAAATTTTATTACTCATATTTCCAGGAACATGGAATGTCTTTCCATCCCACCAATGAGGAAGATCTGGGAGTTTTACTTAATGCTAAACTTAAACTTTCTTACATATTTTAAGACATGCCAAATATGAAACTATCTGTAAGCTCAAACAAAGAAGAAAATTTGCATTAAATATAAAAGAATAAGTAGAGCTACATTGCAGCTGCTCAATCATTAATATGTTTCCAAAATAATATTAAAATTGTTTTCCGCATTTCGGAAATAATAATGTCTCTCCTATACATTTTGCAACTGTACTTTTGATCCTTAACAGGATTTTTTTTATTTAAAATTAGCCACAAAGCCAGATGAGTTCAATGTATTATGACAATCTTAATGCAATCAATACATATACATGTCATGAAAAACATTCCAAAGCTGCAAACTGAAGGATATTTGAAAGTGTACATTTTAAAACATGATTGTTACTGTCAAATAAAAATACTCAGGCTCTCAATATTGCAAATATAGTTCATCAAGGTGAAAAACACAAAGCAACCTTTAAAATAAAGAATGAGAATTCACAGCCTGTATAACATAGAACCTATCAGAGCTTCAGAAATCCTCTAGCTATTATGCTTATGCTTATTTTATAATAGATAATTCTTGAAACTCTTTGATCATTGAATCTAGCCGATTCTGGAGCTGATGCAGCTGTTTTATAGCCTTGTCACGTCTAAACAATGTGTCCTGCAATTCTTCTCGTAGAACTTCCTCGGTCTCAGACTGACTTAATTGACCAAGTTTCTTATTTTTCTGAAAACATTTCTGTAAGTCATCAAGTCTTTTTCGAAGCAACTTTATATCATTTTGAAATCCTTCTGCCTCCAGCATTCTTCGTCTGTCAAGCTCTTTGTATTTATTCCTTAGATGTGTTATTTGCCCCATTAATTTTGTGGCTTTCTCCTTACTGATAATTGATTGTTCTTGGATCTTTATTTTTTCATTTTCTAAATGTAATATTTGTTCCTGGTATTTTGTCAACAATTTTTCCTTCTGCTGCAGTTGGTCCTTTAAAGAATCCAAAGCACAGCTTCTGGAGGTGGATTTAGCTGTTCTTGACGATAAACCAGTGCCAGACACATATTGATTTGATTTGTAAAATTGAAAACCTGTTGACTGTTCAGAACTGAGCCCAAATGTTTTACTATGAGACTTTTCTGATTTATCATAGTAAAACCCTGGCTTTGTCAATGGTATATTTTGCAACTCCTTTTGGTAATACTCTAGATTTTCTGATAGGTTCTGCCTCACGGTTTCCCAAGAGAGCTCTTTTGCACTTTGTTCTTCCTTAACCTTAATAAGCTCTTTAGTAATCCCACATAACTGGGTTTGTGCATCCTTTAATTTTTGTGAAAGTTTAGAATTATGTTGCAGCAAGCGCACTTGCTCTGCAATCCTTTCCTTTGCTGAAATATCTCTCTCTTGGTATAAGCTTTGCAACTGCTCCTCATAATTTCTTTTCTGCTCCCTTAATGCATTCAAAAGCATTTGGGAATGTAGAGCATCTCTCTCTTCAGGCCTGGATTTTGATGTTTCAACTTGTGGCATTGGAGGGAACTTATTCCAATTAGTCTGCAATGGTTTTTTAAACCTCTGTAGACAAGCTGGCAGGTTTTCAAATGTGTTTTCTGCAGCTGCTCCCAAAAGAATAGTCAATTCAGGTTCATTTATTCCACACAGTGCAAGCAATATATGGATTTTTCTACGATCTTCAGCCTCACGTAGTCTTAATCTATCATTTTCCAGTTGAAGCCTCAATGTCTGCTCTCGCTCTTGATATTGGTACACATGGAGATCACTTATAGTTTGCTGCAATGTGTGCACTTCTTTAATATGACGGCGGACTTCTTCCTGCACCTCAAAATTCACTTGACAGTGAAGTTCACACCTTTCCACTGTTTTCAGCAGCTGTTCATAGTCTTCTTTCAAATCTTGTATCTTCTTTCTCAGCATTAATAACTGGTCCTTTGTTGGTTTTAAGTATTCAAATTGCTTGTCAACAGATGCCAAATTATAAGAATTGTTAATAGCACCCTCCAGAATGTTTTTTCTCTCTTTCTCCATATTTATATTTTAAGTAATTCTTGATACTCAAATCACTTATCACTTAAAGGAGCTATATACATTTACAATATTAGTTGCTGTAAATGAATTTATTTTTACATAGCCACATCTATTGCTATTTCATATCTTATTATTATATTCAATTTTTATTTTAAAAAGGGTCTGTTCTTAATTGTAACATTTCAGAAAACACAGAAAAGAAAAATAAGTTTCAGTCACTACTTTCACTGCTGCTGATTTGAACGACCTCCTGCTCTTGCCTTTTCTTCTCCTTCATTTCTGCTACAAGCTTCAATGTTGCAGCCTGTCTTTTCTGCAACAGTTTTCCTTTCCAAGTTGAAGCCAAGTCTGGTTGAACTCTAGAAGGTCGACCCTTCAAATTTTTGAGCTGCTTTTCTATTGCGGGTACTATCGGCATCTTAAACAGAGAAGAAAAGTTGTCAGTAAAACAAGAAAACAAAAAAATATTAATATTCTTGCAGTCAATGTTTAATGCTACATTGAATCAAAAGTAATTCTCTTGTTCATGTGATTTTATGCCTTTCCTTTACAGATTTGTAATCCTACTAACTCCTCTGCATAGTTGCCAATTTTCTGAAACTAAAACCTGTAAAATTTCCTTTCGTCCAGCAAAGAGTAATAAGTTTGCTATGACATTAAATTTAGAATATATAAAATGTTCATTGAAAATAAATGTACAAAAAATAAATATAACAAATGGGAATTCTGTTTTATAAGAATTTTTGAAGACCTGGTGGTACTGTTTGTTTCTTTCTTTCTGTCACACATACTGTAAATCTTTCTTGAGCACAATAAACTACACTGAAGGAAAGAACATCACTTTCGTTGTTATACACAGATTCTGGTCCACATTTTATCCTTCATCACATCATTTTCTTGGTTATACACAGATTCTAGTCCATATTTTAGGCTTCTTCATAACACGATCTATAAACAAAAACTGTCGCAAAAATGAAAAAATGATATTCCATAGCAATAAAATGCAAACTAGATAAACAATTTACCTGCAGGAGTTGTTTTTACACTTCATAATATTTATTAATGGATGTTTGAGCTCATTTATTACTTGTTATTAGAGGTGCAACCAAATCTTAAATTGTATACTGTACATTTTGTTGAAGCCCAGAAAAGGAGGACCATGATTGTGCAGAAGGACAGGCACATAGATTAAGCTCTAGCCGATCATATAACTGTATACCAATTACAATGGTACATTCAGTCATAAACAGTTATGAAATAATGCAACAGAGTTTAATGAGAAGGATAGAAGTATGCTCATCTGATATAGAGGGTACCAGGGAAAATTCAGAGTGGACCAAAACCAGCAGCTGCTTTCTTGAAGGTGGATTTTGGGTTATCAAAGCTCAAGGGAGTGAACCGCTATAGAAAACTCCAACATGCCTGGCAGTCCCTGCCAGGATAGGGTCCTTGAACGATATTCCATGTCAACCCAAAAAAAGCCATAATCAAAGAAACCAAAATAAGAAATAGCTGGTCTGAATCTCAATATATGAGTTACAAAGCCCAAGGAATGTTTCCACTGATTACAGCTTTTGAGAAAAGGAATCTCTACCTAAAGAACAGAATAAACTCCTGAAGAAAGGAGATCTGTTGGTTTGCAACAACTGGCATGGTATCACACTGCTTTATGTGCCTAGCAAGGTTCTCTCACAAGTGTTCCTTGATAGAATTATAGCTTATGTGGAAAGTTAAGATGAGAAAAGAGTATTCTGCATTCCGAGATAGTCTCTCATGCTGAGCAGATCAATACACAGAATATCAGTCATCTTTATATATGCTCTTTATTGATTTTGAGAAAGCCTTAGACAGCATTTTAGGAATAGGATCTGGAGAGCAATGAGGATTTTTGGATTTCCAAAAAGATTAGCCTGATTCAGTGACAACTGACAGAACCAATTCAAGCTAAGACTGTTCCATTTTGACATGACATGTTGACATGAAAAATTCAATGAATCAACAACTGGGAATACAATGGACTTACCTAACAATTGGAAGACTTAGATTTTGTTGATGAGCACCTATGCCTACTTGCTCACAGCTGTAGAAATATGGAAATCAAGGTTAAAGACTTAAAAGCCAAAAGAAAAGAAATTAGACATCAGATTGATACAAAGAAGACAAAGAGAGGTGAGCAAGAAATCAAAGCAATACACCATTGAATATGGAATGGCAACCAATATGCCATTGCATATGGATGGGCAACCCATAGGGAGAGTAAACAGTTTCTGCTACCTGGGAAGCATTTTAACAGTGAAGGGAGTTACAGAAGATGATACTAGCCATGTGAACAAAGTTAAGGATGTGTTTATAATTTTTGTTCCATATGGAAGTCTAAAAAACTCTGTGTAAGCACACTAAATTATGAAATTTTAATAGCAACGCTCTGTGCTATTCTAGGCATGCAAAGCTTGGAAAGTGATCTAGTGCATGACACAGAAGATTCAGATATTTCAAACAGATGCCTTAGGAACATATTAGGGACATACATGGTATCAAATAAGAAATTGTAAAGGATGATATACCAATTACTGATTTACCAACGCATCAAGAAAAGAAAACGCCTATGTATTGGACATGCACTGCATAGCAAAACAAACTAAAATTATATTGAATTGGGAGGGTAGGCTTTATTTATTTTAACTTAATCATTCCCCTCACAAACTGCAGAGTGAAATCTGCAAGGCTAGAGGAGGAGAGGAGGACCCAAGATGACATGAATAGAGTAGTGGAGACAGAGAGCGAGCAGCTTTAATATATATGGCACAGCATAAAATCAGATGGAGAAAAGTTGTTTTGGTCCTATGCTCCTTAACAGAAGTTTAAGGAATTTTTATACTGGGTCTTCAGATTCATTTGGCCTTCAGTGCCAGTGAGTTTAACAATATGATGTAATTATTAGTTAATTGGGCCCCTTGTCGATCAAAGGGGAGGTAGGGAATTGCTACCTTTGACTGTATACAGTGCAGACTTCATAAACAGGTTGATGTACTGGGGGATGTAAAACAGTTTTTCACCAGAGCATTTAGTGCATTCTTTAGTTTTTGTGTTTTCTTAATTCATTCTATGTCAGTTTTCATTTACTGCTGTCAAGAATATGAACAAGCATTTATTGTAATATAGAAATTGTGCCATTAAAGCTCTACACATTATCATAACCATCCAATTATTTGAGTTACCTATCAGCATAAATGCTGAAATTGCAGCTTTGCGAGACACAAATGAATGTTCCAAATGTAATATTAGAAAGATACTAGTGTCATTTCATTGAGGTGACCTTGAAACTGTTGACATCCATCTCTCTAATCATCGTTCACGAATCCTGTGCAAGAGGCAAGGCATAACTAGCTACCTAGTACTGACATTTTGGATAAATGATTGGCAGAAAAGGCAGAATAAATCTGAAGACCCAATATATATCTCTCTGGCCCCAAAGGCGCACAAATTCTCCTTTTTCAAAGGCATAAACAGACCTTTGCTGCTGCACACTTTATGGACAAACCATATAAGTTGGCAAAAATGCTTATGTTGTCAAACTGGTAAATATGCTATTGTTAGTCAATGCCTTTTCTTGGCAATGATGCATTAGTGCCCTTGTTAATCTTTCTTATTACATTCACTTACCATATATACAAAATTATGAAATAGTTTTGCCCCATCTCAAAATTTTCGGCTGTAACCTTACCTTAACTCAGATATTGGCACACCCCAAACCACTTGACACACAATCCACATGCAGTTTGAAACAATAAGTGTAATGGCATGCTTGGAAGCTGACGAGGTTACATTTGATTGCAATTGCATGGATTTTGTTCTTTTTCTTTATTTAAAAAAAAAACCTACAATTTTATTGCAAAAATGCAATATATTTACAATATAAAACAGTTTAATGACTATATGATTCAAAGTTAATTTAATACGAAAATTGCAAAAATGTAATATTTTTACAATATAAAACAGCTTAATAATTTGTATTATATGGTTCAAAGTTACTTTAAAACGAAAGTAATCCTTGAGTACAAATCCTATTTCCAAGTAGCGCTTAAAACAAGCAAGATTTATAAGTGCCGACAGGCAAAAAAAGGGTTAAAGATACTAAAGCTACTTTTAGAACTGTAGTTGAGTTTTCTTAAAACTTTACAACTTACTGAAAATGTAGAGAACAAACGAATGTTGTGAAATTGTTACAAAAACAAATGTCACCATATGATCTACTTTCAATACCTTATTACAAAATTATGCAAAACTAACAATTCTGAGCACAAACATTGCTAGGCAATGGAGTGTGCTCTTAGCAGCTATAATCAAGACCGTTTAGAATGAGGATCCTGCTGTAATATATTAAGCTGCCATAATTATAATTTTAGGTTTTATGCACATTTAAAATGTGCAAGTGCAGTGCAGTGCTTAGCTGTAGTAATTGCTGCATTGAAAACTACTCCAAGTCAAATTATTTACCCATTAATTGCCATATTACTTTCTCTACGAATATAGTAGGTAGAGAAGATATTGCATTCCACCCAAAAATTTATATCGAGATTTTACTGGAAATACATGTTGTGAGGATTTCTGAACCCAAAAGGCATTTTTGGAGCAAATTCTGCAAGTCTGTGGGCATAATTCAAAAACAAAAAGTTTGTTTAACATAAAAACATAAAATATTCTGCATTTTCAAAGCATGCGACACTTAACATTTTCAACAAAATCCCACCTCAAACAACCCTTTACTACTTATATGCAACATTTTTCAAGCATTTTGATTTTCTCAAATAGATTAAAATACCATTAAGATATTTACCAAGATAAATGAGATGTATAAAAAGTGCACGTAGACACACACACACACACACACACACACACACACACACACACACACACACACACACACACACACACACAGCATAGACCATTTAAGTTGAGACTACAATATCTCACTGCGCACTTCATACTCAGTCATTCAGAACATTCATGGTTATTTGCATTTGTGCAAGAGCAATTGGTAAATGCTGTTTTTATGAGTAAATGAATAACATAAAAAAAGGTAGGCTGCCATTTAAAAAAAGACCCTAAAATGAACATCACAATGTCCTCCAAATAAAACACAACCAATGGCATTTATTTTCTCCCATAACAACAAATTACTTTTATTCAAGGCATTTCTTTTTACAACACTGTTTTTGAGATATTGCACATTCTCAAGTTCAGTGGTCCACCCTGTGTATGTATATATATATATATATATATATATATATATATATATATTCCCATTTGAGAAAGTAATTGAAAATTATTTCATAGGAACAGTTTGTTGCAGAATGATGATCCCCCCCCCCCCCTCAAACTTTTCTTTGCAGTAGAATATTTAGCTGAAAGTAGCCAGAATCAGAATGCCTACAGATTCAGACGTTCTATGCTAACCATTAGCATATTATTCAATTTTGCATTCCCTGAGCGTCCGAACCACCCCGCGGCTCCACCATAACCTGTGTGGGCCACTGAAAATTTTTAAAGGGCCGAGGTATATTGACGTGCGAAGGTAGCATAATCATTAGTCTTTTAATTGAAGGCTTGTATGAATGGTTGGATGAGGTAAATTCTGTTCCCAGTCACTCAGGGAACGCACTGTATTAACATTGGGCACAGATACATACACAGCATGATTTCAATACAAACTCTTAAATATGGAACAGTAAGCTGGATAAGAAGTTCAAAACTTGCAAATATGCATAGAAGCTTGTGACAGTGATGTGATTAAATTAAAAATAAAAGAATTTGAGTCAGTTTTTGTAACACAAACATCACTTGTTTTTACTTACTGGCACTGGTTTCGGGAACAGTTGTTCCCATTTTCAACTCTTGATTCTGACTAAATCTTTCTTCATTGGTGTCAATGATGGGAGTGGTGGTGTATCAATTGTGGAGGCATCTGTTGCTGGATCAATGAACTTCCAGAAGTTGCTGTATGGTGGTAAATCAAAATTCATGATATGGCTCTTTTTCTATTTGCTTGTATTTTAGGTTTCTCATGTGTTCCTTTAATCTGGTCTCCAAACTTCTCTTTTTCCTTCCTATATACACCTGATTACAGTCTGAGCATTTAATTTCATAAATTCCAGGTTTTTTGTCTGCAGGGATAGGATCTTTTAAATTTCTGCACAGCAGTTTCTGAATGTTGTAGTTGTTTTCTCGAGCTAAGGTGATGTTATAATTCCTGAAGATTTTCTGAAGTTTGTTGTGTGCCCAAGGATGATAGGTGAATTTTCTGAACTGAGGTTGGTCACTGAGGTTCTGTAGGGTAGTTGTGTGTTATGCAGTTCAGTTTTTTGTATTTATGTATTCTCTTGTCTACTAAACTTTTTGGCAGCCGTTGTTGGTAGCTGTTTTGAGTATCTGTTGATATTCTTTTTGGTATTCATTATTCTCCATGGGAATGTATACTAATCTATACGTTAAACTGTTCAGGATTGCATATTTATGTGTTGTGGGGTTTTAGCTATCAAATTTTATGTGGTTATCTGTATTGGTGGATTTTTTATGTATTCCAAATGTCAGGCTATGTTTTTCTGTTCTTATTATTCTGATGCCTCGGAATGGTAGGACACCTTCTTGTTCAGTCTAAATAGTGAACCGAATGGACTTGTTTTGTAAGTTAAGAAGTTTGAGTGTATCGTTTACGAGTTTTTCTGGAACTATGGCGATGACATCATCTACATACCTATACCATTTTTTGTATGTGGGAATGCCTCAGTGATGTGTATTTCAAAATTACTCATGAATCGGTCGGCTAGGAATGGTGATAAAGGATTCCCTATTGCAAGTCCTGTTGTTTGTTGGTAGCATTTATTCTTGAATGTGAAGTAGTTCTGTTTTAACATAAATTGGTTAGCTGGACAAGATCGTCTATTTTCTCTGTTGGTATGTTTATGCTTTGTAGCCAGGTTTTCAGAGGCTTTTTGAGTTCATCTTGTATTTCAAAATTACTCATGTATCGGTCGGCTAGGAATGATGATAAAGGATTCCCTATTGCAAGTCCTGTTGTTTGTTGGTAGCATTTATTCTTGAATATGAAGTAGTTCTGTTTTACACATAAATTGGTTAGCTGGACAAGATCGTCTATTTTCTCTGTTGGTATGTTTATGCTTTGTAGCCAGATTTTCAGAGCCTTTTTGAGTTCATCTATGGGTATGCTAGGGAATAGGTAGGTGATATCAAAGGATTCTATCTTATCTTTATGTGAAACACTGAAATCTTTCAAGTGGTTAATCAGGTCCAATGAATTTGATACACTTTTACTATTGAATTTTGGAAAGGAGTTGAAATTTTGTGTGAGCCATTTGGAGAGTTTATATGTGGGTGCATTGATATTATCTACTATGAGTCTCATTTTGTTGCCAGGTTTGTATGTTTTAGGTAGGGCATAATCTGGGTATGGTTGGTAAATCTGGCTTTAATTTGGATTTCTCTTTTTCTGTTATGGTATTACAATTTGATAATGTTTCTTGTAAAATCTTTATACTTTTATTTAGTGGATTGGATATTTCTTAATATTCCGAATTGCTTTGCAAGGATTTTATTCTTTGGTTGTAGTCTTCTTGGTCTAATATAACTATTTGGTTGCCTTTGATTTTGTGTAAACAACTGGTTTCTGAGTTAAGGATTTTATGATTTTTTGTTGTGGAGTTTTTCTTTTTATTCTTGTATATACTTGATCCAAAATTGGTTCACATTGCTTCTCAATTGCTTTTTGGTCTAATGTATAGATTAGTACACATTCCCATGGAGAATAATGAATATCAAAAAGAATATCAACAGATATCCAAACAGCTACCAACAAGGCTTCCAAAAAGTGCAGTAGACAAGAGAATACATAAATACAAAAAACTGAACTGCATAACACACACAACCACCCTACAGAACCTCAGTGACCAACCTCAGTTCAGAAAATTCACCTATCATCCTTGGGCACACAACCAACTTCAGAAAATCTTCAGGAATTATAACGTCACCTTAGCTCCAAAAAACAACTACAGCATTCAGAAACTGCTGTGCAGAAATTTGAAAGATCCTATCCCTGCAGGCAAAAAACCGGGAATTTATGAAATTAAATGCTCAAACTGTAATCTGGTGTATATAGGAAGGAAAAAGAGAAGTTTGGAGACCAGATTAACGGAACACATGAGAAACCTAAAATACAAGCAAACGGAAAACAGCATTGCCAATCATTTTTGGACATCAGGACACGATATCACACAGAATATAAAACTGTTAAAACCAGCATATAAACCCACGGAATTGGATGTCTGGGAGAAGATCTACATCATGAAGAAAAAGAGCCATATCATGAATTTTGATTTACCACCATACAGCAACCTCTGGAAGTTCATTGATCCAGCAACAGATGCCTCCACAATTGATACACCACCACCCCCATCATTGATGCCAATGAAGAAAGATTTAGTCAGAATTAAGGGTTGAAAATGGGAACAAGTGTTCCTGAAACCAGTCCCAGTAAGTAAAAACAACTGATGCTTGCGTTACAAAAACCGATTCAAATTCTTTTATTTTTTATTGGATAAGAAATATTGGAGCTTTCAACCATTTGTAAATTTAACATGCTGACAAACTGTAATAATTGATGAAAAATGTATTGTCATTTCAAGGCACAAAGAAATTAAATCTGCAATGCATATAGGAAGTAAAGCCCTTAAAATTTCTACAAGTAAATTGAGCTCTATGTTTATCAAAGGTATTAACTAACAATATTTGGAATAATAAATACCTGCGAACAAACAAAATAAAGATTAACAGGAATGGTGTTCAACCTATTATTACATAAGCTTCAGAAACTAGACGAAATACAATTAGAACTATTCAGCATTAAAAATGGAAATTCCTAGAATTATTTGTAAAACCAGACCAAATAAACAATGCAACAGTAAGAAAAATCTGATGTGCTCCATTCACATGACTTTCTCTACATCTCTGTAGCAAATTATTGTTAGTAAGCTTATTCTTCTAACTAATTAATGCTAAAACATTAGCAGAAACGGTCTTATTACTTAGTTCCTTTATAAGTAGTAGGTAAATATGGGAATACACTAGCCTAAACCGAGTCAAATGTTTTAAAATATACTTGCTATGGGATTGAAATCGGTTTCTTTGCATAAGAGAATAAAGAGGTCTCTAGAGGGTATTCCCATTGAATTCAAGATGTACATGTTATTTGTCATATAAATATCTTAAATATAATTTTAATCAAAATCTTTAGAGCCATTTTTGAGAAAATCAAAATGTTCAAAATTTTTTCCATGTAAAGGGTAGCTTGAGGTGGGGGGATTTTCTTGAATTTTCTTCGTGTCGCATACTTGGAAGATACCAAACTTAAATACCAATTTGGTATTTTCGTTTCTGAGCTATGCTGTCCAGGGACACACACACAGGACCTTTTTTCTAAAAATCTGATGTGGTCCATTCACATGACTTTCTCTACAACAAATTATAGTTAAAAAGCTTATTGTTCTATTTACTTAATGCTAATTGAAAAAAATTAGCAGAAATAGTCCTATTAGTTGCTTTCTTGTAAGTACAAGCGAAATAAGGGAGTACCATAGGTTAAAGCGATAGTCAAAAGCTGGTTGCTATGTGGCTGAAGTTTCTTTGTTTGTATGGACAGGAGTTGACAAAGTCCTGTGTGAGAAAAGTATAATTTTTTTAAAGCTGAAACCAAAAACAAGGAATATCTCAAAAACGATCAACTCCATGAAAAAAATGCATCTATCATAAATTCTGTGTTTTAAAGTGCTCTACATTTTTTGTGCGGTAAGTTTTTTTCCATCTCTTACGGTTTAGCAGTTATGCAAAATTCCATAAAATTTGTCCAGAACAAAGTACTCTTACCTTCTCTATACACTATGTACATAGTATGTGTAGAGAAAGTAAAAAAAGAAAAATTCAACCAAAAGGGCAGTGGGTTCTCACAAGAAGATATAAATGGAACATCCATGATGAACATAATTGATCCTGACAGAATGGTGATATTGCTCAGAAAGATCTCCAAGAGCTAACATGCATTGGTCACCCAAGCAAAAGATGGAATGATAGCGACATAGTGGGTTGAACAGATTTTATCCCAGGTTTTAAAACAAGTATTTTCTATACTTTCACTGACATATTTTCACTATATGGAAGAAAACCCAAGTATTACTAGGTGTAGCCTTCATAGATTCATACAAAAAGAAAAATCTGATGTGTTCCATTCACATGACTTTCTCTAGCTGTTCCAAAAAAACTTTCCTTATTAAAGATTATTTTTATATGTCATGTTAATGAAGTAAAACATTACCAGAATTGGTCTTCTTACCTGCTTCTTTGCAAGTATAAGAGGAATAAGAGAATACACTAGGCTAAAGCGATATTCAGCTGTTTTTTTTTTTGTGTGTGTTTAACTCCCTTTACTAAAAATGGCACCACAGGTACAATACTCAGATCTTTTAAAAGCCAGTCACTACGCGAAACAATTGCTTGCTAGGTATAAACAAACGAGAGACGAAAAGAAATATATCTCCTGTTTGAGAAAACTTTAAGTATGTTTGTCAAGAAAATATCTTAAATGTTTGACATTTTAATAGCAATCTTTAAGAGCCATTTTTGAGAAAATCAAAAATTTAAAAAAAAAGTTTCAAGTGAAGGGTAGTTGGGGGTGGGGGGGATTTTCTTGAAAATCTTCATAGCACATCCTTGGAAGATACTGAACTTAAATATCAAGATTGGTATTTAATCGACTTTACGTTTTTGAGCTATGCTGTGCACGTGCAAACACACGGACAAATTTTAACAAATGCTTCTTTTTTTTTTGGAAAGGGGGGTGGAGTTCAGAGGGTTTCAAAACATGTATTTCTGGTGAAATCTCAGTATCAATTTTTATTGGAATACAATACCTTCTCTATCCATATTTTGCCGGTTTACTTGGGACATACTACTTGAATGGGCAGCAGCCTCTAAATACTACTAGTTGCTTATCTAAGTTACATTTTCTCCTGGATTATACAGTTTAGGAGGGACTTCTATCTACTTCTCCCAAATACTACAAACTGCAGCAAGTGTATCAGTATGTCGACTTTCCTCTCTAGTAGGTTTCTTGTCAAATCGCAGAATGTTTCAAGGGACATAGTTGCTCGAAATATGTTTCTTCCAGTATTCTTATCCCACAAGCTTTATATAGATTCCGCAGGAGATCGATATACACTCGCAAGGAAAGGAAGTATGCTTGTATGCTTGAAAAACAGAATAATCAACATTTGTCCATTGTTAACCATAAACCCTCTGTCCCTCAATATTTGTCATCTCTGTTATTTCATTTTGAAGCATTGTAAAAAATACTGCTTCAAATGAACTTTTTACATCAGCTATTCTAGTGCCTGTTTACCTTGTAACTCCTGGGGTACTCTTGATGATGTTCAAAGCTGATAGGTGTCCAAGTTGTGCTGGTGGATTCAAATGTCATTCTATATTCCCATTTTTAGAAAGAAAAGTCTGTACACTTGTTTGTACAGCCTGTGGACTGTCGTAATTGTAATCAGAACTCTCGCTTTCACAGTAATTTCTCACAAGATCTTCGAACTCAGAAACAGATGATTTTACATCTGCCAAGATGATTACTAATTATTCCAGTTCATCTTCATGCAGTGGTCTAATCTCCATGGTGTCACAATCCAAACTGAACAGAAATAGCATAGCATTCCAGTTGTTGAGAACGGCTATTTATTTCCCAGAAAAAGTAAGAATCCAGGCCATTGTTGTAAACACACAGTGCTTGTTTGATTATTGTGATTTGGAATGGAAGAAACAAATTATTATTCACATTCATATTACATCTTCAGACTTTCGATACATTAGAATAATATGCATGTGTCAGGTCATAATAACCCGAATATTACATTCGTAACTTGTCCATTATATGAAGAAAAATTCTAAGTATTTTAAAACTCCTTTAAATATGTGTTGCTCTTACATTTGCAAACAAAGTCACTAAGTTTTATAAATCTATATTGGTAGTTAGTAAATTAGAAACAAAATGTACATTAATTTTGGATCATATTGACCCGAACAGAACAGCAGGGTTAATGTAATGGGTTCATTTTATATAGAAACAAAGAGGTTTTTAATGACCCTTTAAAGTCCTTCTTTGGTCCAGCTTGTTACTAAAATTAGCTTGGTCTTCCCAGGGCTAACTAATGAGTAAATTATAATGAAAACAGATTAAGGCAAGTTCAAATTATCCATTTACAAGGGAAAAAGGCTGGAAATGCAGATGAATTAATTCCAAAAGGAGCACTTAAACAATTGCCTACCAGAGGGCAAAAAGCCCTATTTGAGAAAATAAATAAAATAAAACAGAGACCAAAAGTTAAAGGAAGGGTAGTCCCATTTGAAAATAAGCCATGTATGACCACCGAGAATTGTAGCTAAATGCAGTGTATGGCACAATCATATTCATAATATCTGAGCAGTCTGTTACAGATACAGGTGTAGTGAACAAGGTAGTAAATATGAAGAAATGGCTCATTTTAGATCAAATGCAGTCATCATCAAAACAGAGTTTTTTTTAAAAAAAAAAAAAAAAAAGGCAGGAACATTGGATAAGTGTATATCCCCAAAAGGGCACTTATGTTGAGAAGTAATTTTGTTTGGAAAAAATGACACCCTCAATCCAATATTGGTATTTATTGGACTGCCCTAGTATTTATCATTTAGGCACTCACAGTAACATGACATCACACACTCAAAATACAACACTACTGATCTGTCTAATCCAATTGCAATGATTCATGGAGTCTCAACTTGTTAACTTGATAACTATTTAAATAGTTGCACTGCTAACTTCTTGATTGTACTCCTTAAATCCTGTGTAACTGGGCACTATTTGAGGCCTATATACGTCCCATATACAATGGCCTAACATTCTAGATAGGTACAAAGGAACCTTCTGGAATTGTAATTACTCTATAATGGCATAGAGGGTTTTGTGCAGCTATCGTGTAGGTTACATGCTGTTATTCTGAGCAACTGTTCAGAACAATAACCAAGCCTAATTGGTCAGATAGAACAGCCAGGTGTGCTCTGCTGCCAACCCCACAGTCACAATAGATCTGAGTATGCAAATTTGACTCATTAATATGAAAGCAATTTTTAATGAATGCAGCTTTACAAAATTATAAAAGAAGCAGGATAACTAATGATAACAAGGCTTCTTGAAGTTAAGTACTATGATGTGCAAGGATGGTAAAAAAAAACTTACTCCTGTATGTACCCTCATAATTTGAAACAACCTTTTTATTGATCCATAACACAGTTATATACAAACATTACATTCTTCATATAAATACAATGAGTATTATATTACCTATAAAGCCATTACCCACTCAACCACTTTTCTAACTTCCTTCTTTACTTCAAAATGGCTGCTAATAAATTTTTGAACACAGGTATAAAGCACCATAAATAAGTTATGCTATTAGTCATAGACCATAACATAAACTCATAGCAAAATACATAGCATGGCAATTGAATAATGCATGTTTCAAAATAGTGATCTGCAAGACATGTTTGCTTAAATCTTAAAACAAGTGCAGAGTAACGTAAATTTGCTTATTTTCACACTCTCTTAAATAAGGTATATTTTTAAGAACAGTTTTCAAATTGCAAATGAAGTATTAAAAATTTATAAAAAAAAAGGTTATAAAAATAATAGTACATTAACCAGTTAGTGAGCTGTAGTTTACTCCAGAAAACTTAGAATGACACTTCCATGCCTATATATATATATATATGTTACTTTACATATTAAAGGATTTAAAAATGATTTAAAACTTATTCTGCCATTCACAGCATGACACAAAAGAAAGCTCAAATCTTATCAGTGAAGAGTTATAATATACATATAAACATTCACAGATTTATGTAATCTCCAAGACCAATAAATTAAACAGAATTTGCAAATGTATAAGCTTCCACCTTTTATAACAAGTTAGACCAGACAAAATTTTAAAAACAAATCTTAAGAGATTTAAATTGAAAATGTTTATTCTTTATAAGAATTATGCACATTAATATGTTAACCTTAGCTTTCTTATCGCTTAGGTTACTTAAGACTTTCGCTTAATACTACAATGGTTTAATTCAATATAATATGCTAAAACATCATATCTCTATTAAATAGCTTAAATTTTTTAAGAAAATCACAATTTGGCTAAAAGATCTGAAGTAGTTTGTGCAAACTTTGGCTAGAATTATTAACTCATCACAGGTATATTTGGATTTACTTTGCATCAAACATAAGTCTGCCAAGGAAGCTTTGAGATAGTTTAACAAGCTTACATTTTTCAGGGACACAACGAAAGGCAAATAAATGCTACTTGAATCTATAATAATCAACAATGCAACCATAAACTGCAAAGAGATGCAATCACTCATAATTTAATGAGTTAAGAACTATGACAAAGTGTAATTGTTGTGAGTATTCAATTTGAAATTGTTATATGCTCTGATGCATTGTTCATATATGGGTATCATTCTTGCCAACTTTCTGAAATTGAAATTAATGGAAGTTTCCTTGTCCAGCAATGGCTAAATATTTTGCACTGACGTTTAATGTAGGATGAGTAAAATGTTCAATGCACTAAACATGCAAAAATTACATGTAAAATAAATAGGAATTCTTCCATTTTATAAGGATCCTTGAGAACCTTCCTTCTGTCATGCATCCCAAAATAAGCAATTTCACGCATTAGCAGACTGACATTCGCAATACATTTTTCCAGATAAACTATGTCTCACAAGCATGAGGGGGTTTGAAATATGAATTTTGGCATTATCATTCAGTAGAGAAAACACATAGGATCAATGACTTCAAAAAAAAATGTTAAAAAGAAATTTATATGAAATATTTGTTCACATTTTGTAATGGCCTGACATTTTTGTCAACTCTCTTACAGGTCAAGTAACGCAATTCCAAATTTCTCTTGAACTCTAATACAACAGTTTTCAAAAAAAATTGTTTGTAATGGAAGATTTAAGTTTTATTAGAAGAAATTAAAATATTCAAATGCTTAAAGTTCGGATGTGCTCCGTTACAGACCAACCTCTTTCCCTGAACAGACTGTGGACATATCTGAATGATGCACAGTGTAGTACCCCAGAATAAAGACAATAATTAGTTTTAAAAAAATCTAACAGAAGCTTCAAGGAAACAACAATGTTAGTTAGTACATGCTTATTTTATTCACAGTTTGCAAGTGATTTTAGTACACTGGGATTTCAAACAATAATAGTTTGCAGTAGATATTTATTTGTAATAAGAAAAATTCAATGAAGCTGCTTTATACGAGGGCAAGTCAATAAAGATAAAGTTATTTTTTTTACCACACACTACAAAGGCCCATTGTGGAAACAATTTTGCATGCCAATGGATCAGCTCTGATTGGTGGACACTTAACACACTTGCACATGTATCTGTACACAGGGGACGAACAAAGTAGGTCGGTACGTCAGCCACCTAAAGGAAATGGAGTTGTAATGCGAAGAACGATACCTGCATTGAAGTTTAGCTTTCATTTGTAGAAATCCAGCATGGAAGCTCACAGAATGTTGCAGGAGGCATATGGTGATGTTCTGCCATAGTCCACAGCACTTTAATTGTTCAAAGAATTTAAGGAGGCCCATGTTTCAATAACAAAGCAAGGTGGTTCAGGTGCACAGCAACAAACAAACCAATGATTAACACAGGTGGCATCATTGTTTGTGAAGACCAACGAATAACAATTGACAGATTTGCAGACATATTATAGATTTGCTACGGCAGTGTATTTTCAATTCTGCATAATCACTTAAACATGAGACATGTTTGTGCGAGATGGGTGCCAAGATTATTGACTCCTGAACAGAAGTTGATACAGATGGAAGTGTGTATGGAACTGCAACATCTAGTTGAGATGCATGGATTACATCATTGCAGATGATGAAAGTTGGCTTTACCATTACAACCCAGAAGGCAAACAGGCCTCCTCAGTATGGAAATCACCTGATTCTCCGATGCCAAAGAAAGCAAAGTTTGTTCAGTCAGCGGGAAAATGATGGTCATTTTGTTCTTCGACTGCCATGAAATGGTGTATCAACATTGTTCCTTTTCATAAAACAGTTAATGACGAGTATTACAAGTCTATTTTGGATGTCCTTGCTACACACATCCAATGAAAACGACCAGAACTGCATCCTTCTGGTTGGCGCCTGCACCATGACAATACCCAACCTTATGTGTGCAACATTGTTACCCAGTATTTGACCCGCAGAAACATTTAATGTGTTCTCCATCTTCCATACTCTCCAGACTTGGCCCTCTGTGACTTTTCTCTCTTTCCCTGTCTGAAAAAGGAACTAAGGGGAATCGATTTGCTACTTCAGAGTCCGTTGTGAAGAAGCCTGAGGCAGTTATAAAGATGTCAAAAGATGACTTCCAGCACATGTTCCAAGACTGGCAGAAGCATGGACAAAGTGCATTCAGCTCAATGGACAATACTTTGAAGAATACCACACTAATCTGGACCAAGACTAGTGTATTTTATGTGTAAAAATAAAATTCTCAGTCTTTATTGACTCGCCCTTGTATCATAGTTTCATATAATTTCTTTTTTTAAAGAAAACAAATAAAAGGAGATAGAGAGAGCTGAATATGAAATGCTAGTTTTTCTTTTTAACAAACATACAAATTTTGAGACATTGCACATCATACATCAGGTGCTTCAGATAACTGCAGATAAACACACTGCGCAGTTGAGTCACATGGTTTATTATGTTACAGATTACAAATCAAGGTTGTAATGCAGGTTCACTAAACGCAGCTGATATACATATAAAGTTCTGCTATTGCTTTGTTACCATACCACAGAACTTGAAGACTAGTCTGATTGATGGTGGGTGAGCATACTCAATGAAATATTCACATACTTTCACACAATGAATCCCATGAAAGGCCAAAATAGGTGAAAAATGTGGAGACTTTTTCTTATACAGTGAATGAGCTCTACATTTTTCACTCTAGTTCCAGATGAAACAGCCACCCATACTATTCTTTTTACTTTCCTTCAAATTACATCCACAGCTCCTTTCCCAGATAACATCCAAGGTTGATGTCTAAAAAGTTCATTCTTTGATTGTGTTTTCCCTGGCTTGCCAACAGTTAATCCTTTTGTTTCTAGGTCAGCAATTAGTTATAACTTCTTTTGTGGAGATCTGGGAAGTGCTTCTGCAACACATTTTCTGCACTTTTAAAAATGCTGCCTAGATCTAAATATTGTTAGTATAATACAAAGGCGATTTGGAAAGTAAGTGGACATTATTTTTAAAAAACACTTAATTATGGGGACTTTTATTACATACCAATCCCTTCTGCATAAAACTTTGCTGCTTGTGAGTGTAGCCACCCATTGTCACTATCCTTGAGCTCCTCATCCCTTGAAATCACTGATCCAAGCAATTTCTACATTTTTGGGAAAAGGTGGAAGTCACTAGGAGCCAACTTGTAAGGGAGTTAGTGTGACACCATGCCATATTCTGTTTCAGAAGTTACATATCACACCCAAGTCTCATCTCCAGTGAAAAATGTGGTACTGTCCTGGTGCTCTTTTGGGCTTCAGACTAAAGTTTCAGCACCCAACGAGCACAAAACTTGAGGCAGTGTCACCACTTCGTACAGGACAATCCAACCAATTTGTGCAAAGTGCTTCAAGAAATCAGAAATGGTGAAACAGTGATTCTGTCTGACCACTTCTGTAACAAGCTCGTCATTCACAGCAGTCAGCCACTTCATTCATCATGGATGTTAGTGCATCTGTCACAAAATGCACAACACCAACATCGAACAATACTCATAATATTCCCATACATTTCAATACAATGAATTGTTGCTGGTATCATTTATTTTTCCCCACAGAAACCATATTACTCTACATACCCCACTTGGATCTTCTATTGCTGCACACATTTTAAACAGCTGTATTGATGAGAGAAATGGCCAAATACAATTTCACAGTTATGCTGTTGGGAGCATACTAAACCAAGCTACACAACAGAACAAAGTTGGTAACACTAGTGCCACTCATTCACGTGATGTAAGAGGCCGGAACTTACTTTTTATATCACCCTCATAATAATGTCATCTATTTCTGCTTTCCGTTCATCTAGTCTTGATTTGCTGCATCTTTCTGTACGGTCTTGCTTTGCCTTAATTCTTATAGCTTGCTGAGTTTATACCATTTTTCTGTCTAGTAATATTTTCATTATTTGTATGTTTTCCATAGGGATTTTGCTCTCTTAGAGCTGTCTGTTTTCACTCTGTCTTTTTGCCAGTTTTAGCCTCTTCTCAAGATGCACTCACCAAGGTATGTATACAGAACAAAAATACAAAACAGCAAGGGTGGAATATCAATCCATTATGTACCAGAAATTCACTGCTTTAGAAAACAATGCTTAAATGCCTTTTTATTCGTAATGTGATATTAATGCAAGATATGGATGGAAATTCTAATCCGTAATTTATTTTCCTATGATATTTTATCCATGTTCAGGGTAACAGATTGACATTGATATGCAATATGTATATAAGCCAGAAACCTATTTAGAAATGTTTATATTTGGAATTGCTTATTACTATGATGCAAGGAAGAGCTAATGTCGGATGTAAATTTCAATATTTGCCTTGTAAAATTTGTGCATATAAAATAGAAACTTTGACACATTTTTCAGGCTATTTTGTATTCACTAAATTCTTTAACATTAAATTACAATAATAACAATTTGTCATTTGTATTTTATTATTGAATAATGCACCTTAGAGTATGAGGAATCACATACCCTTAATTAAAATATTGAATTAAAATATAACCCCTTGATGACATTTCTATGCAATTATCCAAATTCTTTCTGGTACTACAACAAACACATATTAAAGCAAAGAACATCACTTTATTACTGAATGTTTACATCCATTTACTGTTCAATGACTAGAAAAGAACTATGGATGCAATCAAATTTTAGATGTGCATGCTATGCATTCTGTTGAAGCAAGCGAAGGTGAACCAAGATTTTAGTAAAGGACAGAGTCACAGATAAGCTCCAAAACTCATAGCACTGTACATAGACCAATTAGCATGGTGCATTTAGTCTGCAATATTGAGTTAAATATAAAGCTCTGTTGTGTCCATGCTGAAAGTCTGTAACACTTTGAAACCACTCACAAAGCCATGAAAATGCCTCCTTTGCCAAAAAATTGCTAAATGACTTGTTTCAATACATTTTATGGGTTAACCATGAAAGTTATCAAATATGCAGTCTATATTTCATGACATAAAATATGTGTTCCTTTATCATAAACCCAGCTTAGGTATGTAATGCACCCCGGAACTGTTGTGCAACCTCTTTTATTTGTGTTGCTACTGAGAATCACTTGTGCTAACATTCTCTTTCTGAGTGAAACTGTAAAGTTTACACTTCTAACCTATCAACCACCAATTATCCTTTTTAAGTTAACTATTTATTACATACTGTCAACAAATAAAATACACAAATATTCAAAAAATAGCTATTCTGTATTTAGATACTGTAAATTTCCATTAAACATCATTAAGTTAACTTGAAAATGATAAACTTATACAGTCCTTGTTTCCTTTGACACACTTCCTATAGTATACACTATACACTCTTATAGCCAAAGTCAAATTTAGTACATAAGAATATTAAACATTCAAAAATTTTGCCATGATTGCAAAATATGGCTTATGAGAAAATGAAATCAAGTTATTCAGTGAAGTGAATGAAAATAGTAAATACTTTCAAGAACTTACCTGTCAAGTAAATATTTGCTATAGATGTGAAGTGAACAAAACAAGGTAATATTTGCTTAACTAATTCTTGACAATTTTCTGGTTTAATTTAGAGAATTCACTTCCTATGGTTTCATTCAATTTTGTGCAAGTATTTTCTTCTAACTCTGTTTCAGTATATCAGTTCACACCTGTGCTTTTGAAAACATAGGTTGAGGTGGCAAATCCTTTAAGGAACCAATAGTAGGAAAAGTAATTACAACAGTTATGTAGTCGTCACTATATTCTCTATAGGGATACAGTGAGGTAAACATTATGGAAATTTGAAAACATGCCTGTTACTGTCATGCTGATGAAGATGAATGTCTCCGAAAGTGTTCCAAGATTGCAAAACTGATGTAAGTGAAGTTTAAGTATAAACAGTGACTCATCAATACTTTAAAGTAAATTGAAAATAACTTCACAGTTAGTCACTGCTGTTATTAATGAATAAATTTAAAAACTTATTTAACATTTTCTTTTGCCATTTGCTCTTAAAGAATTTGGAAAATTATCCATTCTTTGTGCACAATTCTTTCAGAAACACTAACACCTTATAAACTGAAGTGCAATCAAACCCAAAATTTTCAGGCACTTCATTTTGATAAGTGAGTTTGCTTAGGCAGTAATGAGGTGCTTTCATTTTGTCCCCTGGGTATGATTATGTTGCCTGTTTTTCCAAGTTGGGGGTGAAACTGGTCAACAAAATAATCCACACTTTCATCGTCAAACCATAGTAGTGCAAGTTTCTTTGGCTTAGATATCCTTACTCAATACTACTTTACTTCTGAAAATGCATTTGATTTGCTATTGTAATAATACTGCAACAGAAATATGCGTGTTCAATTGACAAGATTGCTTCTGACTAATCTTACAAATAAGCAGATATTTACTAGTGCTGCAATCAAATGTTTTTAGTTATGTTTGACAGATTTTCTACATTATTACTTTTATTCATGAACTTTTAAAAGTTCTAGTAAACGTAAATACTCGTATTTTATTCATTTCACCCACTGACTGACTGTACTTGGGAGAAGAAATTATGAAAGAAAAAAATTGCTTTGAAACTGAAAGAACTACTAATTTCAAGCTGCATAACTTCAAAATCAGCACATGAACCATCTGATATACTAATGTACATTCAAAAAGAATTTATACCAAATATAAACAAAATATGGGAAGACATTTTTTTTAAAAATTACACAATGTAATATACAACTACACAATATTCCACTAATGAAAAGAAAAGTTAGAGGAAATAGCTGGAGTTGAATAACACTTAAAAACTTCAATGCAACAGTCAGAATTTGAACCACATATCCAATTCTCTGTGCTAATGCCCTTATTACTTGTACTTGTATTACCCTGACTAATGTCTGTATGAAAATTCAACTTTCTCATTTGATTCCTGTATTCCAATAAAACAATTATTCAAGATATCTCAACAATCTCATGATAGTTACCTCTGTTTTAGTTAATTTATATTCTACAATATAATGGGTACATGCAAAAATGGCATCCATTAATTTTATTTTAAGGTGCTTCAATGAACTACATCCTGAGTTTGGCTAGCATTATGGAAATATGTGTGATGAGATATAAAGCTTGTAATTTATGAGTTTATTGACAGAGTATTTTTGTTTCATTATAGCAATATAATTCAGCATTAGGCTGATTTAGTATTTTAAGCAGGAGGCTGCAGTCGTGGTTTAACAGCACAAGATTGTTATTATTTTCTTCCCATGTATGCTAAAATCTCTGGGTGATTAATCCATTTTTGTAAGCACCCATTCAATTGTTCTTTCACAACAGCCAAATGCAGCAGGACTTCTCACTGTGACCCTTAAAGTCTAGACTTTATCTCCTGCAACGATTATGTAATGGGTCCATTGCCAAATCAGCTCTTTAAGAGTACAGTCTAATATTAAAGTTCATATGCAGTATATGCAGATGTAACTAATGCCTGAGCAAATGGGATTCCAAAACATGTAAATGACTGCTAACAAGCATTTCTCTAGCAGAAAACTGTATAGGAAATTTATCTATTTGTACAATATTAGAAATTGCAAAAATAAAATCTGGCTATTCTTTGTATGAACTAATAACAATTTATGAAACACCTGTAACAGCAAGCAAACTATTTTTTTAAATATTTATTTTCAATAACCAATGAGACATCCTGTGATGTTTTGAGTTTACAGAGCTGTAGACATTGCAGCACCTCTACATTGTTGGTTTTACCTATGTACCATTCATGCCATGTAAATGGACACAAGATCGTCTACCCACTCACAAAGCCCAACATAATTATAATTGTTTTATAAGCAGCATAACTTTTACTGAAAATTACCTTTAACAAACAAGTGTGTATTCTACACAAGTATTTCCCAATACATATAACTGCAATCTACTCTAACAAATGTATAATGAGAACCACTTTTCCCATTGTGAATTTGTACTTTCCAGAGAGCATATTATTTCTTAGGAACATAAAACATGTTGCACCTTGGGAACAGGAGGATACAACTGCTAAACTTCTGTACTGAAATAAATCAG
This sequence comes from Hymenopus coronatus, assembly GCA_030762935.1. Classification (NCBI taxonomy): domain Eukaryota; kingdom Metazoa; phylum Arthropoda; class Insecta; order Mantodea; family Hymenopodidae; genus Hymenopus; species Hymenopus coronatus. The sequence goes on from CM060890.1 coordinate 111,164,146, forward strand.
TTCCCCAAAAGAGAAAAAATAATTAAGGTTTTCCTTACAAAATTCTACTTAAAATAAAATTAAGAAAAAGGCTTCTTTATATATGCTTATAAATGCCACTACAAAAGCAACAAGATACAATATTTTTGGCTAAAATCATGTAATAAAATAAGTACTTATAACAGATTAAAACAGAAAAAAAAATGTTGCCAATATATATTTTTTTGTGTAAGAGATTCACCTATCTTGAACAAAATATTTTAAAAGACAGAAATTACAGCACTTCAAAATATGATTACAAGAGCCCAGATTTTGATCACATGGCATCTTTTTTTTTCCTTGTGTAGTATGGATTGCTCGCAAGTATTAAAATCCTGAACATGAATCTCTGGTTATCAAAATACTAATTTTATTGGGCATTTTTATCAATGTTCAAGTTTTAGGTCATTATTTCAATTTTTGTTATTTTATTGTCATTTTTTTGCATTTTACTTTCTTTTTGGCAAGAAATTAGATTAACTAAAATTATTAATAAAAGAAGTAGTGGGTTAGGGGAAATGTGGAGAAGAAGAGAAAATAATGTGAATAACTTCTGGAAGTTGGCAAGGAAAAGATTTGAGGATATAGAAATACAAAAAATATTTAGTGAAATAACTGAAAAGAGATCTTTAGTTTTCTATATACCAATGAAAGTCTCATGGGGAAGGGAAAAGTACATTGATGTGACAAATAAAGAGGAGCGAGAAGGTATTGCATGGCTGAAAGCAGGAGTATGGAGATTAAAAGGTCTAAGGAAAGGTATTCCACAAAATCAATGTCCTATATGTGGCGGAAATGAAGATATAGAACACATTTTATTTAAATGTAAAGGAACTGAAATTTGGAGAAAAAAGTATATTAATAAGAAATGGTTTAAAATAGATAGAAATGTAGTAGTAGTTGAAATGTTTCAAAAAGATAGTAAGAAGATTGGACAATTCTTATGCAAAGTGAAAAATAAATGGATATGGACAGTAAATAGACAAAATGGTGTAATAAACTAGAATTAATAAACTATTGTAAAATATGAGTATGACCGGTAAAGAGCCAGGGCTGAACACCGGTCATATTCACCTGTATAAAGCTTAGCATAAATAAATAAATAAATAAATAAAAGAATATTGAAACAGTGGATCGGCAAGTTGGAAGTTGGTTTCTTACCTATACTGTACATATTGTAGTTGAGCATGCAATTCTTATATTTTCAACATGCCTGCCATAGTAAAAATAAAGGCCACTCGACAATGTGCAAGTTAAAAGGTAAACATTTGATCTGTTTTCATATTGTCACAGGTTTAGTTAGATTTTCTGAGAAGAAATTCATCAGCCATGCCTAAAGTAAAGCCATTTAAATCTTATCATTTAAGACAGATTGTTTTTGAATTTGGAGATATTTTCTCTACAAAGTGTTGATTTGTAAGTTGTGCAAAACAAACGTATCAGCTAAAAGAAAACTAACTGTTCAGCAACACATGGGTCATGATAAGCATAAACGGGCAGTGCCACTCGCAAGTCAGAAGAAATCTATGTAACTTTTACTGCAACAAAGAGTGTCCATGAAAAAGAATAAACTGTCAGATTTTTACAGAGTTTTGTGAAGTTTTAGTTTCTGTAAACATCCCATTTTGGACATTGAACAATGCTAAATTGAAGAATTTTCATTTTGAATGTCCTAACCTAGACAAATTAATTCTTCAGAAGAAATTACCTGTTGCAATGTTACGACAACACCATTAGCAAGATACAGGGAAAAGTACATGGGAAAAAGATTTTCATATCCATCGATGAAACGAGTGATGCAGAAAAATGTTACATGGCTAATGTAATCATTGGACCAGAAGAAGTGTTTCTGCTTACAAGTGAAGTATTAGAAACTGTTTTCATTCCTCAATTAGTACTCATCGACAAATGTAGGTTTTTATTATGGCCTGAGGATATCAAAAATGGTGTCTTGCTTTTTGTGACTGACACAGCACCACACATGGTAAAAGCTGGAAAGTCAATGCAATCTTTTTACCTAAAGTGGTGTGAATTACTTGCTTGGCAAACATTATGCATAGGGTGGCAGAGGACATTAGAGAACATTTTTCTCAAGTGAATTGCCTAATGTTAAAGAGGAAGAAAACTTTTGCCAAGGCTCCCTCTCATAAACTGCTCTTCAAGTCCATGGCTCCCAACAGAACCTGTCATTACTCAATGGAGCACCTGGATTGATTCAGCAATTTATTATTCTGATCATGAAACGTGTTATTAAAACATTGAATCCTGACCTTGCTATGCAATTGATACTGTTAAACACTTTTTTCAAGCAGTGAAAATGAAAGACAGCCAGCCTTCATAAGGGCAAGTTTCAGCTGCTTAGTACAAAAAATCGCATGTGTACAAGAAAAAGGTTTAAGCTGGAAAGTTCTCTAACTCTAACGAACAAGATTGAATCTGATTTGAAAAGTGTAGGGGGAGATGATGTAGGTAGGATATCTAAAAAAGTGGAAAAATTTCTTGATAAGAACTTTGCATACAAATTGGAAAAATGAGTCGAATTTACACTTGAATTGCCAGGTAATTGATATAGATGAACTTGTAGAGCAGATTGTCATCAGCAGGAATTCCAAAATTCATCAGGCTAGGTTTCTGCTTTAAAATAAAGATCTTCTCCTAGATGTTTAATTCTAGTGGTTGCTGTACTGATTTTAACAAGTGGACATTATCTTCGACTCTATGGCTATTGTCCCAAACATGTGAGGCCACTGCTGATCTCTCCATTTGGTTGTTTCTTAAGTGTGCCAGATGTTCCTTCAAACTGGTTCCTATGTTTCTTCTGGTTTGTCCTATGTATTTTTTATCACAGTTTTTACAGTTGATTCTGTAAATTCCTGATTTCTTGGCTGCAGGTGTTTTGTCCAACTTGTTCTTTAGAAGGTTTTTTATGCTATGTTTGTTCTGTGAGACTCTAAGAAGATGTTGTCTTCCTTGAAAATCTTTTTAAATTGTTGAAGGCCTGAGGGTGGAATGTGAATTTTTTGAAAATATTCTGGTTTTTATCTGCTATGAGGGTGGTTGTAGCTGCTATTTTTCTCTTCACACTATTGTTTTTAGTTTTTTCAGGACAAGTGTTTTGTTAAAACCATTGTTTTCGGCAGTTCTTATTATTTGGTTAAGCTCTTTTTCATATTCTATCTTCTCCATAGGGACTTGAAGTAATCTATTTAGCAAACTGTGGATGATTGCATGCTTGTGGCTAGTTGGGTTGAAGCTGTTAGACTTTATGTGGTTGTCTGTATGCGTGTCCTTCCTGAAGATTCCAAATTCCAGTTTTTTATAGTTTCTGATAATTTTGAGGTCCAAAAATGGAAGGGTGTTGTCTTTCTCGGTTTCCATGGTAAATTTTATCTCTGGGATTTGTAAATTTAGTAGCAGCAGTGCATCTTCTATTAGTTTAGCATTTACTATGGCAAATACATCAGACATACCTGAACCAAGTTTTGAAAATGTGAGGGAATCCATTGGTGATTTTTGTTTTGAAAAAGCTCATGAATAAATTTGCCAGGAATGGTGACAGGAGACTTCTCATCGTGAGGCCTGATTTCTGTTTATAATATTTGCCATTGAAGATGAAGAAGGATTATTCAATGCAGATGTGGATGAGTTTGGACTATTCTTCGATTTCTTCTTTCATTAAGTTTATGGATTGAAACCATTGTTGGCAGTATTGCAATAGGGTAGCAATGGGGATGCTTGGGATTAAGGAGCTGACATCGAAGGAGACAAGTCTCTATCACTAGGTGATAATTCTAACAAATTTAAAAAGATCTTCAAGGAACATAACATCTTCTTAGCCCCACAAAACAAACACATCATAAAAAACCTTCTAAAGAACAAATTGGGCAAAACACCTGCATCCAAGAAATCAGGAATTTACAGAATCAACTGTAAAAACTGTGATAAAAAATACATAGGGCAAACCAGAAGAAACATAGGAACCTGGTTGAAGGAACATCTGGCACACTTAAGAAACAACCAAATGGAGAAATCAGCAGTAGCCTCACATGCTTGGGACAATAGCCATAGAATCGAAGATAACGTCCACTTGTTAAAATCAGTACAGCGACCGCTAGAATTAAACATATGGGAGAAGATCTTTATTTTAAAGCAGAAACCTAGCCTGATGAATTTTGGAATTCCCGCCGATGACAACCCGCTCTACAATTTCATCTATCAGCCACCAGAGAAAGGAGAGGAGTCCACAAAAAATACCAACAACAGGCAGGCCAGTCGAAATCTGTTGATGATGTAGGCAACATACGCCTTCGAAACATGTCCAGGTAATTAATTAGTGAAGCAATTCAAGTGTAAATTCAATTCATTTTTCCAATGTGTAATTATGCTTCACTGTGTACCACTTCCAGTATTTTGATTCTTTTGATCATTTGCATACAAAACTTTGTGTCGCATTTCTCAAGTGCTAAACAATAAAACATTTGATACTTTCTGCATTGAAGATCTTAGTGCCAGTGATTTTGCATATTCCAAGTATGCTGCAGTTATATCGGCTGATGTCGAAAATATGCTTTCGAAACAGGTGTTCTCTAACTTTCGAGATCCTGTGCATGCTGCTGGTTATCTACTGCAAAAATTCTGGATAAAGTAAGATTCGTTTCATACATTCATCTTCCTACAACATAGAATTTTGCAAATTTAAATTAATTTTTAATTTCAGTTCTAATGTTACAGAAGTAAGAATTGTATTGCACACTCACATTCTGAAATGAAGAAAAATAATTTTTTTAGATCATTTTAATGATATTCTAGATATTTTTAGGTTCATCATAATCCAGGGTCTGATGATTACCTTGCAAATACAGTGTTTATATTAAAACAATATTAAATATCAACTAATGAGACAGGATCAAAATGCTTTCTCATTATTCTGAAAATTAGTTTCTTTAGTGCAGGATTTGCAAGAACTGCTTCAATTACTTTTAAAGAACAGCTTAAAATGCTGAGGAAAAAATATTCCTTGCACCAATTTCTTTTCCAATAACCTTGAAAACTGAAGACAGTTGAATTGTTATACTCTACAGCAGTTTTTTATGTTAAAGTTCTTCATATTATTATTGTGTTGATATAATGAACATCAATAAACAGATACAAACATGATCTAACATACGTGCTTTAATACAATTAAATGTAGGCAGCATTCCTGTAAATAATCTTCTACTGAATAATATACTTTTTCAATTAAAATTATGTGTAAAAGATTTAAAATTTTGTTTGTCACATTTTTTCTGTAGCAATTATTTTATAATTTTGCATTGGTGTAACAATGCAACTTTTCAAATATGTGAGCTTGTGTACGTAAAAGAATTGAAGATTATTTTTATTTCTCGTATTAAGGTCATGGGTACAGGAAAAAGTTTGCATTACAAATTTATATCTTAACATAAAAAATGTGTGAATGAGTATCAGAGACAAAGAGAGAAAAGTGATACCAAATAGCTGTGCTTTATAACTACTGTTTATTGATTTATTATTAATTGTTAAGATTAAAGGTTATTTTTCAAATTGTATCAATTTACATTTAAATGGTTTTTGCATTTTTAACAGAAGTTGGAGAATTCAAAGTGGAAATTGGCAGACCTTGACGTAACCTTATGGTCATCACAAGGTTAACACATCTTTGGACAGCTTTGCCTTAAAACGACTGTGCCTAGGATCATCAAAATGAAAAGATAAATAAGAATGGAAACATGAAAAAGCTTGTAACAGTTTTTATATAATTATCTCAAGACTACAATTTTTGCACTTGCTGTCCTCTTTTCCCCAAGGTGTAGCGTGTTTAGACTCAAGAAAAAGTTTTACGACTATTTTCAGGTAACATCAATAGTATTTTAACAAGCATTGGTTCCAACAATGAAGACATATTTTACACCTATTTTAAGGTAGAATGAACACTTGCATAAACATGTAATTCAATTATATACATAACACTAAAAGGTTTTAGTTTTGGAAATACCTGATTTACATATTATTCTTTCATGGTAACTGATATTTGGTTAATTGAATAACAACCTCAGCTAAATGACAATACTAATACTGTTTTGTTAAAAATTTGTTTTGCAAATTTAATTACAAATCTTCATGTATTTAAGCCAGACAGTATGTATATTTAAAGTTACACAAATATAAAACATTTATTTACCAACATCTAACAACATTTAGAAATTACATTTTCTTGACTTGAATATTCTTGCACTTTATAAATTACATCTTGAGACTTTTACTAATATTTGATAATATACATTTGGCAAATTAGAGAAAGATGAATCTCTATTAATGGTCTGCATAGGCCAAGATTCTTAGGCCTGGCTTAATCTGAACATAATCAAAGTCTGATAATTATAATTGAACTTGGCCTACTACACAGCCTGGGCCTGCCTAAGCTTCTGCAATAGCTCAAGTAAGTTAAGGTTATTCTGCATTTAAATAAACAAATGCCATAAATTTGATTATCCTTCACCCAACAATCGCCTACAATGCAAATTAAAACCTAGAAACCTCTGTCTCATTTCTAGCCAAGACTAAATTTAAAAAGTTCAGCATTCACCACTCTTTGAGCTGGTTAATGGATAACCTCTGCAGGGCAAAGGAAGAAGGGAAAGAGACCTTACAAATGTATTCCCCTTCCCACTAACAAGGCTAAACTTGGAATGTGAGTTACAGTTCCAAAGAACCTGCTGAAATGAACCCTTGGTGCATTGGCAAAGTAGAGTAAAAATATGTGCATAAACTTGGCAAATATTGATGGTTTTATGCTTTTTACCTTCTCTATTCTTAGGATATGTAAGGGTAGTATATATTCCACCCAACAATTTCAGGAGGTTTCACAGAAGTGCATATTTGAGGTACCCTGAATAAATAAATAAAAAAACCAAGAAAAAAAGAATTTTAGAAAATGGTGTTTGTGAACAGCATAATTCAAAAATTAAAAGTCGTTAAACGCCAAATTTTATATTTACGTTCAGCATCTTCTACGGATGTGACAATTTTCAAGGAACTCTGCCCATCCCAAATTAACCTTTACAAGAAACATTATTTTCTCAAAAATGGCTAATAATTTTGATCAAAATATCATATGTTTAGGACATTTTCATGCCAAATGAAATGTACATCTCAAATTTTCTGGGAATATCCTGAAATATTGTTCATTCTGTATGACTTTTGAATAGCTGGTAAACCATAAGAGAGAGAAAATCTTACTAGAAAAATTAAAATCTCATTAAGAGCCAGAATTTATATCTGATACTTTTATGTGAAATTAACCATTTCCAAGATACCCCTGTTATTGGTTTCAATTTTAATATGTACACATTTCTCAAATGGAGAGTCGTTTCCCCCATCAAGAAAAGAAGACGTAATTCCAATGTCAACTCATAGCAACCAGCTCTTAAGATATTTGACTATTGCTTTAGCCTAGTATGTCTCCTTTGCCCCACAGCTACAGAAGTATGTAATAGAAGTATTTCTGCAAATGTTTATCTCAAAATATGTGAAGAAGTTAGAAAAATAGGCTTTTGTAAGAATACTTTGCAGCAGAATTGGTAGAAGTCATCTGAATGAATAAATAATTTATTTTTATCCAATGTTAACATTCAAATGCAATCTTCAAAAACTGTGCAGTTCATTTTTTTAAATCCAATGCATACTTACATCCACTAATTTTGACTAGTAACTGTGATGTTTTAGTTCAATTAAATATTTCAACATTTTAATTTATAAATATAGCCAATTTCAGTGAATGACAATCTCATTAACAACGCATACATGAAACATGTTATACCTTTCACTTTATTTTAATTGTAAAATGGGCTTCTGTTATAAAAAAAAAATGACACTATGGTGGGGAGCCACAGGTTATTACTATCCTGTTAACAAATCAGATATTAAGGTGTGTTCAGGTAACTTTGTGGCCTTTATTTCTCCATTTCAAATCATACATTTATCAACGTTTGAAAGGACCTTAGTAACACACGTCAATAAGCATCCCAAAATTGCAAAAATGCACATATCAACTTATGGCTCCGCATATCCTCTTAATGGAGTTACAAAAAATTGCAACAGAAAAGTTTATAGGAGTGAGCATTAATCCACATTGCAAGGTATATTAAACTTCATGATAGTTACAAATGCCATGCATGTTTCTTACAGAAAATTCAGATTCTGGTATATTTAGTTAAGTAGTTAAAATACTGAACAGATTTATAACTTGTAGAACAACTTTTTCTTTATAATCCAGATCTTGTTTTGCTCCATTTATATGCTGCCTTTAATATCCTATATTGGATCAATGATTCTGACTTCAGAAAGTTCATTGGTCTACATTTTACAGTCATTTCAATGCATAATCATCCTTTTTTTGATGACAGAATATCTCATTCTCTGTAATCTTAGTTCTCACTATTGACTATGTCACTTGCATTTTTAATTTATAAAAAATATATTTCTAACAACTTCAATAACTAAACTTAAAAGTTTGTGTATGTTCAGTTGAATGTCATAACACAATGTTTAATGGAAGTGAGGAAAGTGTCTTACAGTATTTTAATGAGTCTTGCTTACAAAAAAACCTGAAACAAGCTAAACAAACTAATTTTTCTTTCCTTATAATTTGCCAAATATACTAAAAAAAACTACTGGATCTCCTTTGTATTACATAATGGTATGTTTAATGTGTTATGTAGAGATGCAGCAAAATGAATCTAACTAAGCAATCAAATTGCTTTAAATTAGAAAATGAGTAAACAGGATGTGCAGACTGTCTTCTACTTTGGAAGGGTAGGCGAGACTGTCAGTACCTAAACCATCATTACCAAACAAATGGAATTTGGAAAATATCATAGAGCAAAGCCTTTAACAAGTGGTGAGAAAATTGTAATTTTGAGTTGCTTCACAAAATATGTAAGAAATATCCCACATTGACCATCAAGTATGTTAAAGTGACAGCAGAGTTTACAGGTGTGTCTGCATTTAGTATAAATTTTGTATGCCGTGAAAAGTTAAAAACATAAAAGTTAACATATCTGGAAAATCAAGGAAACTTAAAAAGCCAGTGCTAGAAGCCTCAGTGTGATGAAGAGTGCAATGTATCAAAAAGGTAATTCCTTCCACATTAATGAGCCAATACAATCAAGAATGGAAACTCCTTTGTGAATGGTGACTCCTACCTTCAAGCAAACATCTTTTTACGAGCATTTTTTATTTGACATTGGTTTCAAATTCTGGAAAAGAAATGGTTAACTATCAATGTTGACCTGAGGATGTACTGCACATAAAGACCTGAAGGGCAGAAGCTGTATTTCCTGATGAAACATGGGTAAATGAAGATCACAGAACTTCCCTCATATGGGTAGAAACCACCAATAAAAGTAAAACACAAACAGAAAAAATTAAAGGAAGTGGAAAGGAGCAAAACTTCAATCTGGATGGAATTCAAATTCTTTCAGATTCAGATCTGATGTTTTCATATACATTTTTGTATAGTGATTTTTATATTTTGTATTTATAATTTTAGTTTGGGAGTGCTATATGCACTGCTATCTAATCAGTAGCATGTTTCTAAACTATCCCACAAAGAGTTTAATGAGTAGAAGGAAATCAACGGCAGTCCCAAAGTGCCACGTGGTTATCTCCCTTGGCACCACATAGTTACAAAAATAGTCCTGTTTTATCTCCAATCACAGTTAGAAAGCAGAGGGGTATATTCTGTGCTTTGTTTACACAAGGACAAATTTATCTGGTGAAAACATGACTTGGGCAGCTTGATAGCAAACCCAAATATTCTAAATTATCATATCTCTCCAACATATTAAATAGTTACTCTTTTCCTAAACATCAAACGTTTGCTGTGAAAACAAAACTACTTTTATCCAAGTTGGTGTTGATGCTACACAATCTGAAAACACAACACACACCAGTCATTACAGTTGTCCTCTTTGGAGTACACCAAAAGGAGAAGCTGGTTTCTCGGATATTTAATTTGCCTTCTGTACAATGTATATTTTTTATATATATGCAGGTAGTAAAACTTTCTCGTGCATTTTTTCATATCCAGAGAAAGAAATAAAGAAGCAATAGATCAGAAATAAACATAACCAAATTTTATAAATTATAGAAGTGTAGTAAAAGCCTCAGATTCACCATTTTAAAATTCAATGGCTTGCATGTAAAGCTCATGAATATCAATAATGAATTAGAAACAAACATGACAATTAAAGTTCACAAGTGTTTGTTTCTTCTTCTCACACAACAATTACCGTATCATAAAATTCATCCTATCCAATTAATAGTAACATTAAATTGTAATTGCACATACATATTAAATCTTTCAGGTTTTAAATCTGGCTTAAAAGAGTACTGTACTAAAAATGGTGCTGTAGGAATACACATTTCAGTAATTCTACAAATACTTATAAATACAACGGGGAAAATCTGACGTCAACAGCACATATAGATCTCAAACTATGTACATTTAAATGTTTAGTGTGTTGTGATGATGTCATTCTGTGATCCAGCAACTAGAGCACCAGTCCAAAGAACAAGAAATACCTTTCCCCAGCTTCTTACTTTTTTCCTCCTAGTCCTTACCAATGTGGGTCTATCAGGCTGAAAAATGTTCTAACATATGTTTTTCATGTCTCCTTGCATTATGCCCTCTGAATGACAAAGTCCAACATTTTAGATGGATCTCTTTTCATGACTGTACATTCGATATATTTTGCTGAAAACCCAGGAGAATCATGTTGCTCCGCTCCTGCTAAGCAGATTTTCTTCTTTGCATAGTGCTGCTGTATAGTCAGTATCCTTTTGCTCAACCCACATGCAGTGAATGATAAGAATCAAATATCATTTAACCAATTAATGAAAGCAAGCCCCACTAAAACAGCACATCTCGATGCCTCTACAACTGAGCTTAATGCATTGAAAGCAAGTCCAAACAAGTACAGTCTCGATGCAACACTAATATTTCAAGTTAAAAGTTTTTTTTTATATATTGTTTTTTTTAATAAAGAATGCCAACTAAAGGAAAAGCCATTGTTGCAAATAGTTTGCACATGGACACATGTGACTGGCATGTTAACAGTTTTGGTCACAGGCATTCCACACACACATGACAATTTAAATGACAATAATGCAGGGTAATTACTATAATTATAGAAGTTGGTTATTGTTTCAAATTTATTTGTCTGTTTTCACTCATTTCAGCTTCAATACCTGTAATAGGAACGATTATATTGTTAATCACAATCATTGTCGGAGTAACCATTATTTTCTTCTGCCTCACTTGTAAAACTTCTGTCCCAGTTTACATTGAACATGGTTACTTATTTCCACCTCATCTATTTTATCAAAATCAGATGTCTCGCATTCTGATGTAGTACTAGTACTAAGCATATGACACTGTAATAGTTGTGAAACATGTTTTCTTCCTTAAAAAATAAGCTCTTTCAGGGAGTTTGTTGATGGCTGAATAACACATCATTCACTTATGGATGTTTAAATTTACAATCAGAAAGAGACCTTTTTTTCACTTTAATTGACTCATTAAAATTGTCATTATTAGTATACAATGGTTCCACCACTTGGCATTACTTCTATACGCGGGTACTTTTGTTATTTTGTCATTAGAGCCGCATTGTAATTACTTACTGGTCTGTTATAAACATTTAGGGCCCTAAGCTGCAAAGCGTAGCCCAACGTGGAAGGCCCTAAGCCGCAATGCGTAGCCGAGGGATATTTTTTATAAGTTGAGGAGTGTAGCAGTTGCGGCCCAAGGCGACAGGATAGACAATGAATCTGTGAAGCTAAAACCCCAATATTCCCAAGAAGAAGTCAAAATTTTGGCAATCTGACAACTTTCACATCTGAACAACTTAGCGCGTGTGTGCGTGCCGCGCGCATGTCAGTATATGGGTGGTGGAACCGTCGTATAGCTTTACCAAATTGTCATTTTGGAAGTGTATGCCAAGAGTACAGAATCTAAAGTTGGGAGATCCATAATGCTCCTGGAAAGCCAGTGCCATTCTCAGCTGATAAGAGATTCATGCTACATAAGAAATAACATCATCCTGTTGCAAGATGCAAACAAACATTACTCAATGCAGTTTCAGTTGGCCAGTATCTGCTTGTACTGCTCTATTTTGCTTTGCTAGACTTTATTTATACATTATCATATATTGCTGTGCTGTGTGCTAGTGCACCGTGTTTGTTTGAAAATGGCTTATTGTTCTGCTGCAGACATGGATGGGACAAAGTGGCAACAATGTGATAGAGTGGCCACAAGGTAAGGCAAATTCAGGAATCACTGTGGATCTCTCCAACTTTAATGTGGGAATGAAACTTTTTTGCTCTGTTCACAAAAGCCATTTCCTGATTTCCTGTATACACTTGGGAATTTGTTCTTGTTTGAAAAGCATAATAGCGAACATTTTACTTTTACCAATAGCATTAGTAAAACTGTAAACACTGCAAGAAGGCATTGTTGCCAAAGTCAGCAATAATTAGACACAGAAAATATGCACCCAGTAGTAACATTACAGCATTTACCACCACTCACAGCAATTGATACTGAACTCTTGCATGCATTTATCACAGCAATAACCTATAATACCTAACTGGCAACTTACAACTGTCTGATTGCAGAGTGACATTGCAGTGAACAATTGCTGCTTTAGTGCCTTGTAGATTGAAAACAGTATCATATGCAAAATTCTTCAATACTGTTTCAAGCTATACATCTTCTACATTACATAATAAAATCATTTTAGTGCAGTACTCTCTTAAGCAACTGTGCTTTTTCTTTTTTTTCAAATTAAGTTAATAAACATAGCATTTACTACAGATTGCTCATGATTTATAACAGTAAGAATCACAGATTTCATGCTACAGCCTGCCAGCAGGCCTCCTACACTATAGCTGCCAAAAATTATGCACATTAACAGTTTTCTACATCTTGTAGGACACAATTTTTAATCAAAATAATGGCATCACTCAGAAACATTCTAAAGTTATTGCAGGACATGGAAAATTCATTTATCAAGCCTATACCTGAGTGGCAAATAAATTTTGTACTACAAATCAACAAACAGGTAAAAATCTTGCTATGACAAACATGTTTGCTTTAAATTAAAATATAATGGGCAAACTTTAACAATGTGTTCAGTAAAATACAACGAATAATGATAACTATTTTGTACTCCCATAAAATGAATATAGGTCTACGAGATAGATTCCATATTAATAACAATTATCTTTCATGCCATTATAATTAACATTAAGTATTCCCCAAAAGTGTTTTACACAGAATGTAAGATCATACCATTATACATACAAGTTTTTAATTTGCCAAAACAGACCCAAAAATTGCTTAAACATACATCATTCTCCAAGGCTAAAACCTGCTCCTGCTTTGTGCAAAAGATTAGCAAGGTAACCTATTTATGTGCAGAGCTACAACAAACTCACTGGCACAGCTGGATAGTAACCTCCATTATCTGAAATGTCTTTACTAAATGAAGGCATTTCGCAATCTATTGGTTGACTTGCAAGAACATCCAGATTGGGCACACAAATTTTTGAGTATCTATTTAGAATATCGCCCCAGAGTGTGGTATCCTTCCTGCCATCTTTTTCTTTTGATGCAAAATATGATCCCCATGAGTTGGATTTCAGCACCAATGAATCAGCATGCAAATCAAATTCCTTAGACGTATTCATTCCTTCTGCTGCCATTTCTTCTACAACCGCAACAGTATCACATCTAGTATATTCAGATGGTGTATAAATGTCCTGAATTAAATTATCGCCTATGTACAAGCACCTTGGTTGCTTCTTTCCAGAATTCTTGACTAGAAACTGATACAGATCTTGCCAATTTCCTTGACTGTAAATACCTCCCGATTTCAGTTCCTCAAATCTAATTGGTTCTTGTTCTAAATTACCTTCTAACTTTAAAAATGGCCTTGCACCTGTGAAAAACCCCGGCTTTCGTGAATAACACACCACTATGTGAAACAAGTCTTGCCAATTTTCTCCCAATGCACAAGATGCTGTAAGTGATGCAAAATCAACATTTGAACCGGTAAGGAGAAATAACACTTTTGAACTATGCAGCTGCTTGAGCCAATTCACCACATTATTACTACACCTGTTAATATACTTCTGTGGCTGAGCTTTCAAAGCTGGAAAATATCCACCTTTATCTGCACTAAAATTTTCTCTTGTATACATGTATATTAGTCCATCTAAAACATCAGGCCAAACGTTGTACTCTCCTAACCTCTTGCCTTCTTTGGCATCCAATGAGTCAATAATTCTGGCAAATGCAAGAGAAGCTGGCATGTCAAAATAGTCTGAGAGAGATCTCACCCTTTCCGAAAGTGGTCCATTCCAAGCCTCAAGCATATTCTGACAGAACTGTGTTGTTACATCCCATTTTCTATCTGCTCCATAGAACTCTTCTATTTCCTTGTCGTTAAGAAACTTTGTTCCATGACTTGCCCTTTTAATGTAGCCAGAGCGGCCCATCTGCAGGACATTTCCCAGAAAGAAATCTAAGAGAAGACCCTTCTGAAGAAAATCCATGTTTGGTTCCAAAGGCTGCAGCAAATAATTTGCATCATAACCTTTTTCGGTAACAAGGTAGTTAGAAAGAACATTGTATTCCAGTGTTACCATTTCCGTGATTTTATACCTACATAACGTGTTATCCAAATCAAAACCAATGCAGTCGTAATCGCTAATACGAAACGTGCTTGTGCTTTTCTGAGATGCACTATCACTTACAAACCTGGCTGTCTGTGACATGACCTTCTGCAACTTTCGATCACTGTAAGTTGCGATATTGCTTAAGCTGCGACAGCTGAGTTTAAGGGTATTTTCTGTAACACAGTTTTTTATACACGGAATTACTGTTACTCCGCTAAAACTCGTTAGTCTGCCGACGAGTTTCAAACATCCGGTAAAGATAAGCGGTGAAATTTTATGCATGTCCATGTGATTCACCCCGCCCCTTTCGCAAGTCTGTCAACCTACTCTAAAAATGCACCGCACTTTTTATAACAACACAGTGAACCTTGGACTCTTATATTAAAGACTTTACTATAAATATCCACATTGAATTTACGTCGGTCGCAGCTCCCACTGGTAAAATAGAAAAGAATTAGCCATAAACACAGCCCATACGTATACATTTACATCAACTGCAGCTGCCATCTAACGATTTTTTTTTCGTCAACAGGAAGGCACTGCAATTGCTAGGGTAACACTACCGCGAATTTTGAACTGCTGTACTCTTTCGTGTCAGCATAGAAGAGTTTACATTAGGTAAAAAATAATTATAAAAAAACAGACGTTTCCTCTTATGCTTGAAGCCGGGATTACGATTTATTTAACTTGATGCGATGTAACGATAAACTCCAGCACATTTAATTAATACCACGTTTTCACAAGGACTTTAAATAGATTTCAGTACACATTCCCATGAACACTGTATGAAAACGTGGATTTCGATTCGATCGAAATATTTTGCATGGCATTGAATACATTATATTACAGTCTGTTGCACTCTTTGACACACACTGAACGTTCATTTTGTTTTCTTAAATAAACCTGCCAGGAACCTGTGTAATAAAACACCTAACATAGCCACTATTATAGCTTCCATAATCTAGCAATGTATTCCTCTCAAAAACATTCGCTAACCTTAAACTCTTCTTATAATTCACGGAACTGCGTTTAACAGGTTCGCCAACGCAAACTCAAGTCGAAGAACATGTTAATGTTTTGAATTACCTATTCTCGAACCCAGCATATTCAAAACGATATTTAATTCGTATTGAGTGTATAATAACACGCGGATCGTATTCAGATGGAATTGTGGAACTGAACTCAAATCGATTCCAGTTTCTCCTAAGTTCATTCAAAACTAATTCAGAAGTTCATACACATAACAATAGAACTAAGCATAATCTATCTGAAAATACGCACTGGACCAAACATTATGAAAATAGTTTCGCATATGATGGCCAGCATCTTTATAGAAAATATTGAATCCCCACAAAATTTTAAAACAAAAGACTACACTGGCTTAAATTTGCAATTATTATAACATTGAACAACACATTTGATGTAACTTGTAAACATTCTATATAATTTCTGACGTATTCGATAACATGTATGTTTCAATGAACAAATAAATGAAATGAAACATAGTCTGCCTACGTCTTGCGGCCGTAATCGCCGCGCGTGTGACCGGCCTGCTTTGGAGGCCATAGCCGATTGTTGCCGTGCATTGTTACACCTGCGTGGACAAGCGTACCATCTGTGAAATCTTAGACTTCACTGACATGCAACTGCTTCTAGAAGCTTCTTGCTGTCATCAACAGGTATAAACGCAGAGAACGAGCCCAGCAGAGTTTCAGATAGGAATGTACAGCAAGCAGCAGTTAAGGTTTCAACAAGAAATTCTTAGCGTGCAGCAGTAGTCAATGCAGCATAAAGGAAATTATACTTTGTTGTGGAAGCATCAAATAATGGCATTTATTTGTGAACAGATTTTCATTTGCAATCAGTGAAAGAAATAAAATGCTATTTGTTAGAGTAGGTAATAAAGAGAGTTTTCATTACAATAGTATAAATGGAGCTATTTAGCATTGAATTAATGTGACTTAATGGTAACTTGAAAGAGTTTGTGATGCAAAATGTTTCCTCCCATTGTTATTGTAATGTGATTACTTAAAATCAATCAACGCGAAGCAGCAGCTTGGAGTAATACATCAGCTGTTAATCAGAATCATTCTTGTCACTCAAAGGTATCATTTCAATATCTGCTAGTGAGGATGGGCAAAAATTGCCTGATGCAGTTTAACGAATTCTCATGTAAATTCGTAATGGCATATTTAGCTAAAGAAACGCTTATTTCTTTAACATGAAACAGTTGTATTAAAAGTACTTTTCTTATATTTTTTCTTTTGGTAGAGCAATAATAATAGTGCCTAATTTCTCATTTTTTAGAGGAAGACAATTGACCCCACTATATTGCCCTGCTGTTACTAATTAGACTATCAGTTTAACACTGTCTTAACATCAAGTTACATCCTGTCATGTGTTCAACATAATCCCTACTTTATATATGCCAGGAATCTTCAATGATGTGCATCATTCTATGCAGTGTTGAACTGAAACTATGCTGTTGAACTTAAAAATACCATTGCATAGATTCATTATCTAAGTAAGGAATTCAAATTTAAGGATGGAGTGATATGCAATTTATGTGAACAACCTAACTTTTTAATTACAGTAAAGTGTAAATGTCCCAAGTTTTGTCCAGATTGGTCAGTGGTACAAATTGCATTAAGTTATAAGTCACCGTATAATTTTTGCCAAGTCCAATAGCTTATGTGCACAAATTTGTCATAATTGATCAAGCATTGTTTTGTCTATAAGGGATTGAAAATGAGGGTACGTAGCAGCAAGAAAAGAAAATGTCAGCCAGTATAGTATTAAGGTGGTGAAAATAATGTACTTTCCATTGGAAACAAACAATAAAATAATTATATATAGTTACTATTCAACATTTTGTTGTTCTTTTATGATCATTATTTAAATCTGACTTGCCTTGTCATAGCATTTCCAGTAATTTGTATGTGTATTTAAACTTATAACATGCCATTAAGAGAGTCTGCTTCAGGCCTCCCATTTTGCACCTGAACAACTATGCAGCCAAATGTGAGAAAGAAGCTTGTGAATTTTGAGGGTGATTGACACATACTTGGCCAATATCATCAATCGACAAGGCACCATTGCTTAAATGTCACACAGTGATCTTTAGATGTTTAGCACAGCACCATAAATGTTTCTTGATAATTCAAGAAAGTTTGCAGGTAGCATACACCCAAGGTCTGCTGATTAGGTGGGTAGGTGTGCCTGTGTTATTAAGCTTGTGCATAAGTATCAATATTTAAATACAAGTGCACATATTTTCAGAAATGACACTGAGCAGGTGTACAGCCATTCTAGGCAGATCAAGTCAGAAAAGTGAGCACACTGACATGGTGACTTTAAGTGCCACAAATTGAACTAAAAAGCTTCTTTTAACATTAAGCACATACTTTCAAATCACAATATGCCAGCATGTTCCCAAGTTTAACAGAATCAAAGTAACTTTTACAAATATTTTATCTTTGAAATGCATTTCTACCTCTACAGTAATAGTGGCATATTAGTGATACTGTTTCATTATATGGGTGGATCTTGGTAACAAAGAAATTAAGTTTTATTTATGGATGCTCTAACTATTGTAGTTCTCAACATCCCATTCAATGTTGGGCATGAGAGAGCTTTATCTTTGTTCAGAAACATCTTTATCAGACTTGAGGTTCTTTTACATGCTAAGTTTATGACACAGGACCAACAGCATTACTCTCCTTCTGAAAGAAACCATGCTAAGGATTTTTATGCCCAAAAAAATCCATAGTCCTCTGCCGGGTTTGATCTGCAACCTTGGGTACAAAAGGTACACCAAGGAGCGCAACATTTTTGCTAAGATATTTTCAATTACATTTTCATTCTAGTATTACTATTCTTATCAATGATCATATTAAAATCTATGCATTTTAGTAACAATTGCATTACTTTATCAACTATTATATTAATGCTAATGTTACTATATTAGCTCATTAAATGAGTTAGACATAAGGAGATCCAAAAAAAAGTGAATCAAGCCCACCAGTGATCAGTCTGGGTATTAATGCAATCTGGGACTAACAAGATTTTAATTTATGCACTGCCATAGTGAACTGAGTCCATAAGTTATGTGCTGCCTCACTATGCAAGCTGAAGGTTACTATGCATGTTTCACTGCAAGCCCATTATTTTGTAGATCACTGTTGTGAGTGTATGTGTTTTATTTGGTCATATAATATCTAATGATGAAGATTATACTCCCAAATCATCATCTGATTCAGACCAAGGTAAGTGAGCCAGTATTATTGTTTTATTATTTTGTAGAATGAAAATACAACCTTGTTCATCTTGAAGATATGTAAATTTTGACTTATTTATTTAGTTTTTGTGATCTTGTAAACTAAGGTTTGATTATAACTTTAACTATTAACCCTTTTCAGATAGTATTTCCAACTTGGCAGCAGCAAATGTAAAGTTTGCAATGCAAAAAGTAGAAAGTATGATTTTGAATCTACTGATGGTAAGTGACATTTATATTAATCTGATTCTATTGCATTCTCATAAATTAACAATTGCACTTTATTATTTTATAAATATTAAAACTCAGGTACTAAGCATTATCAAGCTTAGTTTGTTTTAATTTAAGATCTGAAGAAGCATCTCTGTCAGTTGTAGGAGATTCCAACAAAACTTCTCAACCTAATGTACCTGAAAACATTGGCAGAGGAAGAAAGTGGAAAACAGACAAACACAACTGAAAAAAGACACCAGGAAGTATTTATGAAACAGTGGAAAGGAGTACCAGTAAGAGAATGGTGGAAACCTGCTAAGACATTTCCCACAAATTTAGACTGTCGTTGCTCCATATGCTGTCCTGATAAATTTGCTAATGAAGAAAGTAAAATGATGTTCAATTCATTTTGGAAACTGGGGTTAGGGGTTTAGTAAAGCAAACAAAGCTATTAGATCATGTCATTGTGATGGTAGTGGAACAGCAAAATCCGACACATTTGACTAACTCTTCGGACAAAAGAGGAAACTGTTACTCTTTGGAAAAAATATTTTCTTGGCACATTACAAGTTAGTTGGAGTCATATTTATCATTGCATATCGAAAGATCATCAAGGTAAACATATCACAGGCAATAAGATAAATCACAGCAATGTAATTGCATACAAAAATCTTTTGTGCCATATTGCAGCCAATGAGAGAAAAGTATTTGCATACTGAACTTGTTGATTCTGGGATGGTTTGGATAGGAATATCCGGCAACAGATGAAGTCAATAAAAAAGCCGTTGTTAGAGAGCAGGAACTCCACTCAGAAAGTTGAGCATGCTAGAACAGCACTCCAGTCAAGGAGAAAACCTCAAATGATGTTTATACTGGCACATTTGATCTACAAATAGCCCCTTGCCTTTTCCATTCCATACTATAAATGAAACATGTACAACTCTTGAATCCATTCATTCAATTTTGATGAGGGATTTATGTATGTTTGGCTTGAGACAAATGGTGGAAGGGGAATCCTGAGATTTGCCAGTGTTGTCAAGAAGCACTTATAATGACAATAACTACAAACATATACTTGACTTGAAGAGCATTAAAAGGAATAATTCTTGTAAGAGGTCATAAAGATCCAATATCGATAGCAGGAGCAAGACTTCTATGATAAAATGTTCACAAAAATTAAACAAAGAAACATTCTGACAGTTGCAGATAGAACAGAAATATAAAAATATGTGTTCCATTCGCATGACTTTCTCAACAAAATATTGTTACAAAAGATTATTCCTTTATCAACATCATGATAATCAAGATAAACACTAATAGAAATGTTGTATTAGCTCCTTCTAAGTAGAAAGGGAAGAAAGAAGGTAATACACTAGGCTAAAGGAATAGTCAAATCTAAAAGGCTGGTCACTATGTGAAACTATTGAAATTTGCATTTCCTCTGCACAACCAAAGTAAAACAAGAGAAATGAAACGACAGATGACCTCTGTTTGAGAAAAGTTTAAGAAACTTAAAATTAAAATCAATAACAAAGAATATCTCAGAAACAGATAACTCTACAGATAAAGTATATGACAAATTGTGTTTTTAATGAGGTCTACATTTTTTGTTCAGTAAGTTTTCGTCTATCTCTTATGGTTTACCAGTTATGCAAAAGTCAATACAGAATGAAGAGGTTTTCAGAGGTTATTCTCCAAAAATTCAAGATCTGATTTTATTGTCATGTAAATATCCTTGTTGTATGGATGGTATTTTAATAAAAATTGTTAAAGCCAATTTTGAGAAAAACAAAATTTTACCAAATTTGGTATTTAAGAGGATTTTCATTTTTGGGCTATGCTGCACACTTGCATGCACACTTGCATGCACCCACACAAACTGGCTCCCACACAAACTGGCCTTTTCCTAAAAATGCTGTTTTTGACTCAGGAGGTCTCAAAACATGTATTTTTGGTGAGTTCTCAGTGTCAATTTTTGAGTGGAATACAATACCTTCTCTATACACTATGTATGTACATAGTGTGTGTGTGTAGAGAAAGTAAAAATGCTAACCACACTTTTGAAGTTCCTACATGTACCAGATATCTCTGCAAATGTAATAGGTCTTAAGTTACTGGTATCTGGTCATTCACTTCTCCCAAGTGATTCTGAATTTGGATTGATTGACTGCCAGCAGAAAGGTGAAAGATATCTAAATGTCATAAGTGTCAGTGAAAATTATCAAATCTTCAAAGCAGAAGAATCTTTATTTTAGTTATCAAGGTCAAGAGAGAGGAATTCTTATCAATTGCTTAGGAGGAAGCAATCGCTAACAGCAAAAACACTGCTGATAGTCAAACTTTCAAATTACTAACAAGGTAATTAAGAATGATAATAGGTTCCCCTTTCAAAATATTTTTTAAAGAAAATGAAGATAGTCTTTTTTGAAGATAAACTTGCGCAAAACAAGACTGCAAAGTAATCAATATTATCTTTGCCACACATCATTCAGAAGTCCCTAAATGGAATTCAATGAGGGATCTCTGCAGCTAAGAAGGATATGATGGACCTTTTGCCCTATATGTCTCTAAACTTTTTCAAGATTTGTGGTTCAAGATGGCAGCAGGTGGAGAGGTTACTCGCAGTAGGGAGGCAACAATAACACTGGTAAATCACCTGATGTGTTTGAAAAAGGTGTCAAAATAAAGTATAGTGATGCAGTAAGCTACCAAAATGAAGGGAGGGTGAAGAACAGAAGTGAACCAGAGAAACAACCGAGAATCTGACCTGCATCTGAACCAGTGAATGAAAATGCACGAGAGAAGGAAACGGTAGTGTCGTTTGGTGTAATAATCAGCATGCTAAACAAGGATCTATGGTAGATTTAAATGAAAATATCAAGACTCCAAGAGGAAATTTCAACCGAAAAAGATAAAAATCTGATGTGCCCCATTTACATGACTTTCTCTACATCTCTGTAACAAATTATTGTTAATAAGCTCATTCTTCTATCTAATTTAGCAGAAACTGTCTTATTACTTAGTTCCTTTATAAGGAGAAGCGAAATAAGAGAATACACTAGACTAAACCGACAAACAAATGTTTTAAAATGTGGTTGCATGACCAAGAGTTGACAGGTTCCCGTATGAGAAAAGTTAGTATTTAAAGCTGAAATCAATAACAAGGAATATCTCTAAAATGGTCAACTCCACCAAAAAAATGTATATGACATAAATTGTGCGCGTTTTATTGCAACATTTTTTGTGTAATAGGTTTTTGTCTTACGTTTACCAGTTATGCAAAATTTCGCAAATTTCACCCAGAATAAACATGTCTTCAGAGGCTATTCCCAAAAAATTCAAGATTTACATTTTATTTGTCATTTAAGTATCTTAAATATAAGAGATTTTAATCAAAATTGTAAGTGTCATTTTTGAGAAAATCAAAATTTTGAAATTTTCTTCATGTAAAGGATAGTTGGGAGTGGGGGGATTTTCTTGAAAATATTTGTGTCGCATCCTTGGAAGATACCAAACTTAAATACCAAGTTTAGTATTTAATGGTCTTCTTGTTTTTGTGCACACGCACACAGCTTTTTCTGAAAATGCTTTTTTTTTTTTTGGATTCAGGGGGATCTAAAACATATATTTCTGGTCAAATTTTGGTATCAAAATTTTGGGTGGAATGCAATACTTCTTTATACACTATGTACATAGCACATGTAGAGAAAGTAAAAAATATACTAATATCTTGAAAAGCAAAAATGAGGAACTGAAAAAGGAAAATGCAGAACTAAAAAAATTGGAGATAATCAAATAAAGATAGCAAACATGTCTCAAGGATTTCAAGAAATTAAAGATGGTATCTGGAACTAACCGAGAATAAGTGTGTTCACAACTTAACAGTAGCATGGTGTGAATGTGAAAAACCAGATTCAAAGTGCTTAGAAAAAATAAAATGGAGAGCTCAATAAAACATTGAGAAAAATGCAATCTTGGATGATATGTGCGAGGGAAAAAAAGTGACAGATCTTGGTAATAGATAACTTAAAATTTGTGCTCTAACAAAGGACAAGATGCAAGGCGCATCCCTAGTATTAAAATCAAAAAACTTAAGCACTAAGGTGAAATACAACCTAGAACAAAGCAAGCCAAAAGTGGTGATGGTGCATGCCAGGTCTGATGATATTAAACTGGGGATAAGTGTTGAGGAAATTATGCGGGACAAAATTTATAAATGAAATAAAATCAAAGGACCCTGAAATTAATATCATTTTCAATGGAGTATTGAAAACATGGGATGCCACATTAAGGAAGGTTAAGAGAATCAACAAGGAATTAAACTGAATGTTCCACTAAACAATGTACTTTGGAGGAAGTGAATTTTTGGGTTACTGAGAACAAATTTGGAAGAGACAGTATTCATCTAAACCAAGAGGTTCTTTCAAATTTGGAAAGTCACTGTGTAGGGTAATCACTTAAGGGAAATTAGTTGCTAGTGTGGTGAATGTTAACTCGGTGACCAGTAGTCATAATTCAAATGAGGGTAAGCTAATCAATAGTGAAATAGGAAAGGTGTATGAATCCATTAGAAATAGGGTTTTAGAAGGAAGCATAATGAAACTCCTAAAGAAGGAAATACATACCACACTCTTTCTCTATTTTCCTCTAAAATGTTCAAAGCATAAAAAACCTGAAATTAAATTTTGAAGTACTTCTGTCTGGACATTTTTATGATATATATAATATAAAATATCTTACATTAGTTTACTGAAAATGATATAGTGATTTCATTACCTCATTATTAGCAATTATTGTAGGAAAAGCAAAAGAAATGAGGGCTCATATACTTTTATTAAAAAAAAAAAAAAAACATATACATTTTAAAAACTTGCAAAAATTACAAAATGTAGCTGCTGAGGAGAATTTTAAAGGCAGTTTTATTGAATACCAGTTATAATTATTTGTATATTAGAAATCTGAGGTAGTGGTATCAAAATATTTTAATTAGATACCATCTTAATTATATAGCAAAACTAAAAAGAAGTTATAATCAGAAGGGATTTTAATATAATTTTTTGGGACAGAATAGAGAAAAACAGGATATTAATATTTTATTAGACAGCTATGGGCTGCAGGCAATTGTAAACATTCTACAAGGGTAGCAAATGGCGCTATAAGTGTTATTTATCAAATAATATTAAATTCTCATTTGTGGGAATGTAAAATAGAGGTTTTTGGCACTTTGCTTTATCAGACAATTACTGTCAGTTATTACTTTTAACAAACAAAAATATGATCAATTTAAAATTTCATCATTCGAAAGCAATCAATATGTAAAAGTGATAAACAGTGACACAATAAACCATCTAAATTATTACTTATCAAAAGAAACATGCAGTTTACCAAGAGAATTCTATAAACAGAGCATGTATACAATTTTTAACTCTTTTAAATACCACACTGATGTTGCCTTAACTATTAAAAGAGTAAATGTTAATAAATCTACTAAAAAAAGTAAAGTTTCGGCAGCTTTTCTTGATTATATGCAAATATAAAGCTACTTATAACAAAATAATCAGGGTAACAAAAAAAAAAAAAATTTTAATAATAAAAATGTTTTGGAAGCAGTGAACAAATCTAAATTAATCTGGGCTATAGTTAAAGCTGAGCAAGAATAAATAAAGCTGAACATAATAAAATTTAAGTGATGGAAATGTGTTACAATCATTCCAAATTCCACCAAAGGATTCCCTCACATTTTCAAAACTTGATTCAGGTACGTCAATGATGTATTTGCCATAGTAAATGCAAAACTAATAGAAGATGCACTGCTGCTACTAAATTTACCATGGAAACCGAGAAAGACAACACCCTTCTGTTTTTGGACATTATCAGAAACTATAAAAAAAATGGAATTTGGAATTTTCAGGAAGGACACACATAAGACAACCACATAAAATCTAACAGCTTCAACCCAACTAGCCACAAACATGCAATCGTCCACAGTTTGCTAAACAGATTACTTAACGTCCCTAATGGAGGAAGATAGAATATGAAAAAGAGCTTAACCAAATAATAAAAACTGCCAAGAACAATGGTTTTAAAGAAACACTTGTCCTGAAAAAACTAAAAACATAGAGAGAAAGAGAAAAATAGCAGCTACAACCACCCTCATAGCAGATAAAAACCAGAATATTTTCAAAAAATTCACATTCCACCCTCAGGCCTTCAACAAATTTAAAAAGATCTTCAAGGAACACAACATTTTCTTAGCCCCACAAAACAAACACAGCATAAAAAACCTTCTAAAGAACAAGTTGGACGAAACACCTGCATCCAAGAAATCAGGAATTTACAGAATCAACTGTAAAAACTGTGATAAAAGATATCTAGGACAAACCAGAAGAAACATAAGAACCAAGTTGAAGGAACATCTGGCACACTTAAGAAACAACCAAATGGAGAAATCAGCAATAGCCTCACATGCTTGGGACAATAGCCATAGAATCGAAGATAATGTCCACTTGTTAAATCAGTACAGCGAGTGCTAGAATTAAACATATGGGAAAAGATCTTCATTTTAAAGCAGAAACCTAGCCTCATGAATTTTGGAATTCCCACCAATCACAATCTGCTCTACAAGTTCATTTATCAGCCACCAGAGAAAGGAGAGAAGTCCACAGAAAATACCAACAACTGGCCGGCCAGTCGAAATCTGTTGATGATGAAGGCAACATACGCCTTCGAAACATGTCCAGGTAATTTATTACTTAGTGAAGCAATTCAAGTATAAAGTTGACTTATTTTATCCAATGTGTAATTATGCTTCACTGTGTACCACTTCTAGAATTTTGATTCTTTTAATCGTGTTACAATCAATTAAAATCAATGCTTAATGGACAAGAAAACTCAAACAAAACATTGAAATTGAAAATGTTATCAAAAGCAAATGAGTAATAATGTTAACAGTAGTAATAACAATATTTCCATAGCGTATGTGTATGTATCTGGCACCCATAGATAAAGAGGAAATACCCTCTGTGCTTGCAAGTTAAAAAAATAAAAAATCCAGCGATGCAGATGCGTTCTCAAATCATTCATTAAAACATGCCATTACCTTATACTAAAACCATTATGCTACTTAGTATACTTATCCCTTTGCTTAGGGACTTCTCCAGTGTCCTTGAAATTTCTTAAACTCCATTTGCTGATGATACCAACATACTAAGGTCAGATAAAAACTGTAATGACCTATCTAACCATATAAATGATTTCAATGTCAAGATTGTCAATTGCTTCCAAATAAATAAATTAAAAATTAATAAAGAAAAAGAAGTTGCTATAGGATTTTACCATAAATCAAAGAACTCTGCACAATTTCCAAATTGATACAGGGTGGAGCACAAAAAAACCAGTCCCAAGTACTAGACTGCTCATTATTGCTCACCAATTTTCATCCCTTGTTGCAAAGCTGTTGCGACTATGTTTTGTATTGTCGGTACTAATTGCGACTTGGTTAAGAGGTAAATATCTCAGCAAGTTGTATCCTCTTCAAGTAAGATAATCAATAGTGGAGGTGCACATTTCTACCAATTCATTTAAGATAACACAGGACATATTAGAAAAGAAGTTTCCTAGTGTTTCCATATCAGCAAAGAGCTGTATACAGGATTTGGTGACAAACTGGCATACTATAGGGTCAGTTACAAATGCAAAAAAGAATCTAGCCCTGTCCAACTCTACACCTGCTGTGACCACAGATATTCGAGTATGAATGATCCAGAGTCTAAAGAAGTCACAAGTGAACATTCCGCATAGGTCTAGCCAATGTCTTTTACAAAATGACATATCTAAGACCTAAAGGAGGAAGATACGGCAAAATATGTGAATGTCAAACAATTAATCACAGGCTTGATCATTTTCTTAATCGAAGGGGAAATGGCCACATTAGTATCATTGATGTGTCATCCATTGAAGGGTATTGTTACACTAAACATGGTTTGCATCTGAACTCTCGAGGCAAGGATATGCTGATGCATTCCATTGCTAGTGTCTCATGTACAACCATGGATAGTCCCAGCAACATTCCTGCTCTTGTCACTAGTAATGTAGCTCCTTTTTTTTAGAGTAAATCAGATAAATAGAGCAGTAAATATTTTAGAAGTAAAACAGAAACCAGATAATCATTTTTCCAAGTCATTAAAAAAAAGAGAACTTACAGCATTTCACCAAAACATTCAAAGTTTAAGATATAAAGTAAATGAATTGTTAATTAATTTCAAATCTGAAAAGTTAAGTCCGGATATTTATGAGTCACAGAACATCATTTAGAAAAACAGGAAATATTACATTTTTCAATGGATGGTTATAAAACAGCAGCTTGGTACTGTAAAAACTCTCTAAAGGAGGTGTGAGTATCTTTGTTAAGAATAATATAAGCTTCAACGTAATTGATCTTGAAAAATACTGTATGCAACAAACCTATGAATGTTGCGCTGTTCATATTAACACAGTAAACCAACTAATTATATTAGCAGCATCTTTCTACATAACTTAGACATTATTCTAAAACTGCTCTTCACGCCAAAGATTCAATTTATTTTTTGTGGTGACTTGAACATAGATTTCTTGATAGACAGCAATCAACAGATGCAAATTTGTTCACTATTAAGATCATACAATCTTATGCATACAGTCAATTTTGCAACTAGAATTCAAAATAATTCCAAAATGGCTATCGACAATATTTTTATAGATATGTCTAAAAAGAAGTACCATGAAATACAACCCTTTGTTAATGGACTTTCAGACCATGATGGTTAACTCATCAAAATTTATTATTATACACCCAATTCCAAAAAAACAAATCTCGTAACCAGCTTTAGAATTATAAATAAAGAAAACATAGAGTGTTTTAAAGCTAAACTCTCTGAGGAATTGTGGGAAGAAATGCATAAACTAAATAATGTAAATGATAAATTTAACTTCTTCTTAAACACTTTCGTAAGAATTCATAGTTCTAGTTTTCCACTCCATGTAAAGAAAATTAATAACAATTCCAAAAATGACTGGCTAACTCAAGGTATAAAAATATCATGTAGACGTAAAAGAGAACTTTATTTAGCAACTAGAGAAATTAAGTGTGGTAGATGTAGATAACACTTTGTTATGAAAAACAAATACAGTACTCCCACAATAAGCCTAGCACTATATGGAACATTATTAAAAAAGAGACTGGTAAATATCACTTGAAAAATGATATAAAAGAAATTAAAGCAAACCAAGTGACCATAAATGATCCCCAGCAGATGACAAATGCATTTAATAAATTTTTCAGTAGGTGGCAGAAAATTTACTGACAAAGAAACAGCCTAGAGAGATCCAAATTTGTACCTTCAGGAATCCTGTATGGAAAATTTTACATCCTTAGAGATAGTACCCACAAGTGCAACCGAAATAAAAGAAGTAATACAATCCCTGAAAAGCAAGAATTCATCAGATTACGATGAAATAAGCACAAAAACACTAAAGATATGTGCTGACATTATTTGCAAACCTTTAATGTAACATAGTAACATATCCATTTTAACAGGAACATTTCGAGACAGATTAAAATATTCAGTCGTTAAGCCATTATACAAGAAAGGGCAAATCTCAGAAATGTCAAACTATAGACCAGTATCTTTACTTACAGCTTTTTCGAAAATCTTTGAAAAAATTATGTTTAAAAGAATTCATCACCATCTAGATAAATATAATATTTTAGCAAAAGAGCAGTTTGGATTCAGGAAAAGCATATCAACTAGTGATGCCATTTTCAATTTAACAAATGAAGATCTCAAATCATTGGATGGCAAACTTAACACATTAGGATCATGTTCTATCCTTAGGTCTGCCATGTTTTTATGCTTTGTGCAAAAATTAATGTAGTTAGTTTTTTCAAAGTTTATGTGGATTTTATTACTTTCAAACCAATCATTTAGTGTTTTGAAAATGTTATTAGATGAATTTGGGAACTGACTGACATTGTGTTCTTTAATTATAATACTTGTGTCATCTGCAAAAAGAACTGGATAGGCATTGTTTATTACTGCAGGTAGATCATTTATATAAACTAAAAATAATAAGGGACCTCTCTTAGTCTTACATTGGACTCTAATCCGGACTGGAATAATCACATCGTGAAAATTAAAGTAAAATTTACCACAGTAATTGGCATCATTCTGAGATTGTAATACAAAATTCCTAGGTCTTATGATTGATTATAACATGAATTGGAAACACCATATTGATTATATCTTACCCAAACTGAGCTCTGCGTATTTTGCAATTTGATCTTTAATTCAGCTTATAAATAATAGCATACTAAAAACAGCTTATTATGCATATTTTCATTCACTGATGACCTATGGAATAATATTTTGGGGAAATTCAGTAAATGCTAAAAAAGTATTCATCATGCAAAAAAAGGTGATAATGATGGCAGGAGAAAGACGATCAATCAGCAAGCCACTCTTCAAAATGTTTGGAATTTTACCATTTCCTGTGAATATATTCTAGCCATATTGTCATTTGTAATAAATAACCCAGAAAAATTTACAAAAACTACAGATATTCATAACAGAGAGACCAGACATAGGCAGGACTTACATAGACCAACAAATAATTTGCAGTTATTCCAAAAAGGGGTTTACTACAAAGGAATAGTTTTGTTTAATTCACTTCCCTCAAGGATCAGTGCTAGGACTCATTCTATTTTTAATATTTATCAATGACACTGTTAATATTAATCTTAAAGGAAAACTTACCCTATTCGCAGATGATATGTCCCTTTTCTACAGTGGCAAAAATGAGGTGTCTATTATAGATGATATGCAAATAGATCTGAATTTACTAAATCAGTGGTTATTAACCAATAAGTTAGTTCTGAATACTACTAAGACTAAATACATGTCCTTTAATAAACCCTCCTATTCAATTTACCAACATCAACACTTGGTGCTCCATAATGAAATTATACAGAGAGTGCAATGTTTTACCTCTCTTAGTCTTACATTGGACTCTGGACTGGAATAATCACATCGTGAAAATTAAAGTCAAAATTATCACAGTAATTGGCATCATTCTGAGATTGAGAAACATAGGGTTGTCTGGGTCTATTTTAAAAAATGTTTATTATGCACTCATCCACTCCCATCTAACTTCATGAACATTGTTTGGCAATCATGTGCTAAAGGTTAGCGACATCACTCAAAATTTTAGAAAACCATGCAATTAAAATAATTTATAATCTTGATTTTTATACTCCAACTAAACAAATACAGATATACCAGAATTATTCCCTTGTCTGGGAGTCTTTAGTAATTATCTCATTAGCTTATTAGGTCCTCAATGGGTTATTCCGTACAAATTTACACATCTCAAAGCCAAATAACATACACCATCATTACACTAGGTGCAGGAATAACATTGTGAAGACTCATGCTGTCTACTAATTATGGATTAAAAGGTAAAATTCACTTGATGACCTTTGCCTATAATGAACTTCCAATTGATATTATACAAATTACTAAATTTCCCTTTTTAAGCACAAAACAAGATTGTACCTACTTATAATATTTTCAGTAATGGCCTATAATGTGATCCTAAATAAATAAGACGGTTTTACTGTACTCAAGTCCATTAGTTCCTAAGCCTATTTCTCATTATAACAATAAAGTGCAATATGTTTTATATTTCAATTATACAATTGTATTGAACCACACTTTATGTCTACATATTTTCCCATAATTCTTATTTTGTATTTTCTTATGTGAAATAAGCATGCTGTATGCTCCTATTTGTACTCCCTTGTATGTATTTTTTATTTTTATTTTTAGTATTATTTCTGTTCAATGTATTTACGCATATTGTATTCTCCCACTTGTGCTTTCTTATGTGTATTTTTATTAGTATTTTTGCTCATTGTAACTATTCACAGTGTATTTCTCCCACTGCCGTTTGATTTTTAAGTTATTGTCCCTCTCATGAGCCCAAGGGACCTGGGACCTGTCACAAAATAAATAAATATTTCTCTTTGAGAATCCTATTCACAAATCATCCGAACCCACATATGCTCAATCACATACAGAGATTTAAATAAATGATTTATCACAGATTTACTTCAGCCTGGCAGCAGGCCTTTTAAACTATAGCTGCAGTAATTATGCGTAGAAATTTAATATTTTTCTGTTTTTTGTTGGACACAATTATTAATTTAAATTATGACGTTATTCAGAAACACATAAAGGGAGACAGATTCTGAGAAAATGAAAGCAGCCTTTTAACAAACCTCCCCCCCTCCCCGCATCACAAGTAATTGTATTTGTTGTATATGGCAAAGAATATATAAGAAAAGAGAAATGCTTAAATACATTTTTGCTGTTAATGTATCAAATACAACAATTTTATATGAGTAGGAGATGACCATAGGCTATCATATCATATTCAAGCTGCAGAGAAATAAATGGGTCCAATAGTCCCTAAATGTGACTTTAGGTCAGTTGTAGGTTAAGGAGAGAGTTGCAAGGAATGGGTTACTGCTCTTTGCATGACAAGGAGAAAAAACAAATAGTAATTTACCATGTAAAAATTCTCTTTCTTTGTGCGAGAGAGATCTTTTTCTATTTTCTAATAATTCAGAGTATCTCAAAACATGTATTACTGGTAATATCTTTACGCCAATCTTTTGAATAGAAAATAAAATTTCCTATATATAACACATGTAATCAGCAGAGAATGCAAAAATTGCTTCCAAAAACATGTATTTCCAGAAAATCTGAGTATTAAATGTAGGTACTAATGCTTTCACAGTCGGCGTCCAATTGAAGTGAAATTTCTTCTAAGCTTGTAGGCGGTGGTCGAAAAGTAGAAGTTCACAAAAGACTGTGAGTGTCCTCTGAGGAAGCTCAACACAGTTTTGAGCAAAACATCAGGACAGTTATTCCATTTCAAATCAACACACCTATTTTACCTCACCATCAGATTTTGATGTAGGTGTTAAAACTAGACAAATACCAAATTTAATTTTTTTATCTTAAATGGTTTCCTAAATGCAGCTATGTAAAGCTTACAAAAATCTCTCAAAATTGCATGATGGTCAACTTTTTAAACAATCATAGATCCTCTACTAATTGAGCTAGAATCATGAGAGAGGTGTCATTTTGTACCATTTTAAAATCCCTTCAATAATATACGACACACCATAGGTTGTAAAATTTTTTTATAAACCAAAAATAAAAAATTTAAATCCAAATTTTGAAAAAAATGCATTCTGAAAATTTTTCAAAAAAATTTAGGAAATAGGTTATGCCATCGATAAATCATGTACCAAGTTTGATGGTGGGACTATGATGGGTTCATTATAAAACTGAATTATAAAATAAAGGTGGTTGTAACAAATTTTTATATTGAAAAAAAAAAAAAAAAAAAACTACATACCTGAACAAAGTTAATGATTATACATTTTATAAATTGTTCAATACAAATTCCAGTCATTAATTACATATAAGTTGAATAGAATTGAAATGATTTACATGAAAGTTTAAAACATTTATTTAAGTGCAAATATTTTAGAACTTTTTAATGTTTTTGAGTAAAAGTGACTATAAACAGAACTGATAAAACTTTATTAGCAATTACAACTGACATCTGAAATAGATATTGGTTAAAATAGAACAAGAAAGCACTTACGCCTTGTTAAAAAAATTCACTGGAAGCACTTCAACAGTTTTTCGCTACTTCGCAAAGTTTCTTCTTCAGATAGAGCATAAATTCTTCCCGTTGGAGTTGTTGGGCTAACAGCACATATGACACCAGTAAAAGGTATCCACAACACATCAGGCCTTCTTGGAAAGCTAAATGATGAAGGCCCTTGAGCATGAAGGAACCTAACTTTTACTTCATCTTCTTCATTTTTTTCCAGTTCATATGCAAGCCACCAGCTTGAGCCATAAACAACAGTCACATAACAATTATTGTAATCTGTTAATTCAGCTGGTCTATTGACTTTGAAACACATACTTGAAAAGAGTTTGTTGCATCTGAAAAGAACTTGACTGACAGTTTATGAGGGCTTGAGGCTGGTGGTATGCATGATACCGTTGGGTTCTTCTAATTGTGTGGGCTTCACTAAAACGATCTTTCAGAAATATCTCCGACAACACATGTTTCTCCTGAGTACTAAAATAAAAACTTATTGCTGTTATATTTTTCACAGACCACTCATACAACTCACATGGGGTTAAGATTTGGTTTTCTAAAGGTAGCTGCAAGCTATTGAGCAGCACACCGATCAGAAAAATAAATGATTTTTCTAGGAACTTCTCCAAACTTTGCAGTTAAAAAATGTATTAGTTTCTTTTGGAAAGTATACACAGCCACTGTGTTATGTTCAAGACAATCTGAAATAACTACATAATTCAAGTATTTGACTTTTTCTTCCTCTTTGTAATAAATTACAAAAGGGTGAACTGTAGCCTGATCACTAGCCCAGTGATAACTTTGAGCTTCATCTTGTACAACCATGCTGTAGTTTTTGGCAAAGTCAAGTGCAACAGCATATTCAGATTCAGTCAGTTTTCCTTTATCTGATTCATGTATGTGGTTTGTTGCTTTGCGATAAAATCATGTCAGATTAAGACTGTTAACTTATTCCAGATCAGATCAATAAACTCTGTTGATGGTTTTTGTAATGTTTCCAAAGTACATCGATCAACTGAAATCCACTGCCTAAATGTAATTTTTTCAATGAGCTTTTCCTGAAATGATCTTTCTAAGCTTATTCTAATTTCTTTATCTCCTGGACATGATTTACATTCACTCATTAAACAGTCAATTGACGGAGGATTATACATAATTTTTGCCATGAAATGTCTAAGTTTTTAACTCATTGTTCGTAATTGTTCCCAATTTTGCATTCTTCATCATTAATTTCACATCTTGATGTGCTGAACAAACACACACTGCGTGGGTTCCAGTTGAACCTGCCAAAACAT
Source organism: Hymenopus coronatus (assembly GCA_030762935.1). Classification (NCBI taxonomy): domain Eukaryota; kingdom Metazoa; phylum Arthropoda; class Insecta; order Mantodea; family Hymenopodidae; genus Hymenopus; species Hymenopus coronatus. Next base: position 111,198,430 of record CM060890.1, read on the forward strand.
AGTGCTTAGGCTGAAGCTCAGCAAATTTAGAAAATCCTATTTGCATACACAGCAAAGTATCCTTAAATAGAGCATAAGCCTCTTTAAGGTTGCATAAAATTAGCCTTTTGAGGTTTTGGTTTTTATTTCCATTTTTATTGACTACGGTAACATAACCCTTCATTCCAGACATGGCTCTGCTAACTTTATCATTTTCATAAAAGTCCTGAACTCTTTGAACAACTTCTTTTGGTAAACTTTTACCTGGTTTTGGATTAGAACTTTCCAAAATTCCATTTTCTTCAAGTAACCTTCTTGACTGGTGGACCATATAGTCAGGTGCATTAAACTCAAGCATGATTTTTCTGATTCCCCCAGTTAATGGAATACAAGTTAAAATCATCTACTTTTTATTCCTACTTTCAGAATTGGAAAATTGTGTCTTAAGATTTTGAAGAACAGAACCAATTAAATCTTTCTGATCATCTTCTGAATCTGAATCTTGTGCAATTGATACAATGAGTTTTCTTTTCATTGCTGAGTCTATATTTTTTATTTTCCTGGCAGTATAGTTTTTTGATTTGATTTTTTTATAATCAATAGGTGACTCACCTAGCTCTTGCAGAGATGTGTTTAATGTCTCAACCATGTGTGTTTCTACTTGGAAACTGGGATCTTCATCAGTCTGGTACTTTTTCTTCATTTTGACATATAATGGAAGAGGCATTTCCATGATTCAAAGCTGATATTTCTTTCCTAGATATCACAAATCATTGCTGAAATTTCAGGATACAATTTGCAAATCCAGTCTGTGATATTTCTTAACTTCTTTTTATCCCTGACATTATGATTAGTTTTTTTAACCCTCAAGCAGCAGCACCAACTAGTGTTACACCAGCAGCAGCATGGTACAATTTTGCCAGTTTTTATTTGAATACTAAATCTTTCTTAAAGTGAAAAAATAAACTGAAATATAAAGCATATGAAACTTAAGATGCTCAAATCTATATTTTACTAGGAACATTGTACAGATGTGGACATTAATAATGATAATTCTACAATATAAAGTAAAGAAACAATAATCATATGCATAAAGCGCACAAATGCACAATCATTTTATAAGAACACAATATATGCCCTGTATGACTGCTGTTAGATCTGTAATAGTGCAGTGCAGTTCTGTTGTTTTTGTAATAATGTATGAAAACTAACATTTACTTGTTAAATAGAAAATAACACACTTGACCAATATTCACTCAGATTCATCATTTTCTGCCTCATGTTTACAGTTATTACATACAGTCGTTGTGCTCGAGTGGTCTGTACACACTAAACGTTTGCAAGTACTGAATTTCACAGGTGTAAATTTATTCTTCGAACGGCCACATTTCACACATCTTCCTAGTTTCCTTGGCTGAAGTGATGACTCTGCTTGTGGGTCTTCCTGAAGTTTATACTTGCTCAAAACTGCCTTAATATCAAGAGGTAAATGACACAATGGCTGATCTAGTGACTAGCTGTGGTTTCATCAGTTTTAAGGCCAGATTTTTCAAAAATATTCATCTACTAATTGGTTTGTTTCCATGATTTCCTTTGTAAATTATATAGGCATTTATACCTGCAATGTTGAGCAAAGCAAAGAAAATTGCTAATGGCCATCTCCTTGTCACACGAGAAACGGAGTAATAATCCCAACTTTCCCTTTATAGAAGTTATCAGTATCATCTAGACATAATTCAGTATCACTGCCTTCCTGCTCAGAATTGGAACTATGAGTGACATCTTCTTGAAGTGTTTCTTTGTTTTCATCCGAGGAGTCACTCAGATTCAACTCATCATTATCATCTGCATCACTTTTGCAAAACAATAGTTTCTGAACTTCGGCATCGCTCAGTCCCTTCCTATTCCAAGACCTAAGGAGTTTAGCAAAAGAAATAAACAATTTCAGAGTGCGCCACTGAGTTACATTTTACTACAGCAAAATAATTCAGATATAGTAATTTATTTGTTGCCTTCTAATAAATCGTATTAGTGGCTTTGATTTGAGAAACAATCACTTTTTGGTAATGATATTCACTCATTTATATTTGGTGATTATTATCAGGTTACACTAACTTTGCCTTTTGTACATTTACAATCTATTTGTATTTCTAAAAAATCTGATGTGTTCCATTCACACGACTTTCTCTATATCACTGAAACAAATTATGCTATTTACTTCATCTAATGGAGCAAAAATTAGCAGAAATAGTCTTATTACTTGCTTCCTTGCTAGTAGAAGAGAAATAAGGGGGTACCATAGGTTAAAGGGATAGCCAAAAGCTGGTTGCTCTGCGACTGAAGTTCCTTTGTTTGATTGGACACAAGTTCACAGAGTCCTGTATGAGAAAAGTATAAGTATTTATAGCTGAAAAAAAAAAACAAGGAATATCTCAAAAACAATCAACTCCACGAAAAAAATGTATAGATTTTGTAAAATCCAGTTAAAACCAATTGCATTGAAATTATGTTTTTAATGAACCCAGCATAGTCCCACCATCAAACTTGGTACATGATTTAACAATAGCAGAACTTGATTCCTAAAATTTTTTGAAACATTTTCAGAATGCGTTTTTTTTTCAAATTTTGGATTTAAATTTTTATTTTTGAATTTGTACAAAAAAAAATCCTCACAACCTATAGTGTGTCGTATATCATATTTAAAGGATTTTAAAATGCTTCAAAATGACACCTCTCTCATGCTTCTAGCTCAACTAGTAGAGGATCTGTGATCGTTTAAGAAGTTGATGTCATGTAATTTTGAGCGATTTTTGGAAATTTTACATAGCTGTATTTTGGAAATGGTTTAAGATAAAATATTGAAATTTGGTATTTTTCTTAGTTTTAACACCTACTTTGAGGGTATCAAATTACATAAAATTTGCTGAGGTGAGGTAAAATTTTCATTGCATTGATTTGACATGGAATGACCCAGGAGTAAATCCTACTTTACAACCATGGCATACAAGCCAGGAAGAAGTTTTACCTCAGTATTAAATATTTGGCTGAAATGCAATACTTCCTCCATCTAATAGGTATTTTTTGGGTGAAATGTTGAGAAATTTAATTAAGTATATTACTTCCTCTACCATAAGTATAGAAAGTAATGTACTTACATTATCTGGGATGTGTATGTAGCGCACATTTCTTGCATGGATGAAGAAGGAGTCAAAAGGATACTCAGCACCTCTAGCATCAATGAACACAGTGTCTGACATTAGAATATTCATGAACCTGCAAATTAAGTATAATTAATGTATATTTCAGTTTCATAATTTCTTTTATAATAAAGTTATTATACAGAAATATAACCAACCTGTTTGAAAAGCTTTATATTTGGTTAAAACTGGTTTGGACATATTTACAAACTCTAAATCAACTCAATAAAACACAACACAATAAGTCGATGTGGGTTTCTGGGAATCTTGAAATTTAAGGAATGAAATTGTAAAAACAAATAAAATATTCTGTTTCTTAACGACAATGTCAATTGCCACGATCATATCAGTGCCGTCTGTAAGTGGAATTCTTTTATATGCCAGCAAATCTACCGACATTGGGCTGCTGCTTTTAAGCACACTTAAAAGTCAACCATTGGTGCTGATTGGTGCATACTGAACCACCCAGACCAACAATGAAATTGTACATCACTTACAACAAAATCACATCTCTTTACTGGTCCAGGACCATTTTACAGATTTCCAAGCTCATGTTTAAAGACAAAAGGAATCTCTGAAACTCAGTTCCTGGGCTGTAATGCCAAGAATTCATAGCAATTTTGGCTAAAAGAGCTTCTTACATTAAGCAAGAATTGAAAACAATTACTAATCTCATAACTGTATGAGAGCATCTAAGCTAAATGTGTAAAGCTAATAACATTTTTTATCTTTACTCCGGAAACTTACTTCAAGTTATGACCAGTAGCAGCACTTTGTGACTGTGCTGTTCATTTGCAAGAGCTGCCAACATGTGAATGAAAAACACAGAAAGGCCACAAGCCACAAAGCAGAGCCAAGGAATCTGTGAAGCCAAACCCCAATGACTACAAATATTAAAAACTCACCAATAAAATTTCACTCCCACTATTAGATATCCACTCGCCACCACAAATGTGAAGATGGTATTGTTTGTTGTCATCCCAAATTTTCCTATAAAAGAAAGTATCCTAAAAAGGGTGTGCTTTAGATAGTTCACACCTACTTCTAAATGGTGTAATTTCTTCCTTTGAATCATTTTTTTTTTTCCGATTTACATTCCAGGGTAATTATAAAATTGTTACCTATATTGTAAATAGGTCAGTCCTGAGAATATACCCATGCATTGGATAAAGGCATTTTGAGGTTCTTTCTTAGGGAAAAATATTTCTATCCAGGACAACTATGAACTTCATTGGAAGTAAATTAAATGGAAGAAAAATGTATAAAGCTCTTTAAAATTTTACAAATATGCAAAGAAGCTTATGACAGTGATGTGATTAATATTAAATGAACATAGCTTAAGTCAGTTTTTTTAACACAAAGTATCACTTAGTAATTACTTACAGGAACTGGTTTCGGGAATACTTGTTTCAATTTTCAAAATTTTGACTGAATCTCACTTCACTGGCATCAACGATGAGGGTGGAGGCGCATTAGTTGTGGAGGCGTCTGGTACTAGATCTATGAACTTCCAAAGGTTGCTGTATGGCGGTAAATCAAAATTCATAATATGGTTAACTTAATGATGTACATCTTCTCCCTAACATCTAAATCTGTGTGTTTATAAACTGATTTTAACAGTTTTATATTGAGTGTGATTTCATGTCCTGATAACCAGAAATGACAGGCAACTGCTGATTCTTCTGTTTGTATTTCAAGTTTCTCATATGCTCTTTTTATCTGGTTTCCAAACTCCTTTATGTCCTTCCTATGTATACACTAGATTACAGCCTGAGCATTCAATTTCATAAATTCCTGGTTCTTTTGTTTGCTGGGATAGGATACTTTAATTTTTTGCATAGCAGTTTCTAAATGCTATAGTTGTTTTCTGGAGCTAAGGTGATGTTATAATTCTTGAAGATTTTCTGAAATTTATGGAGTACCCAAGATGAATCTTCTGGACTGAGGTTGGTCAGGTGGTTTGTAGGCTAGTTGTGTGTGTTATGCTGTTATGCTGTATTTGTATATTCTCTTGTATATTGCACTTTTGTGGAAGCCATATTGTTGGTAGTTATTTGTAGTATCTGTTGATATTCACTATTTTCCATGGGAATGTATATTTCTATATCTTAGACTATTCAGGACTGTATAGTTGTGTGCTGTATGATTGTAGCTATCATACTTTATGTCGTTATGTGTACTGGTGGGTTTTCTTGTATTTCAAATGTTAGGTTTTGCTTTTTTTGTTCTGATTATTTTAATGTCCAGAAATGATAGACAGCCATCCTGTTAGGTTTCTAGGGTGAACTGAATTGATTTGTTTTGAATGTTGAGGAGTTTGAGTGCATTGTCTATGAGTTTCTGGGGATGATGATGATGATAATGGTGTTTAAGGGCGCTCAACTGCCGAGGTCATAAGCGCCCTTACGATTAAAACTTGGCAATAGGCAGTAAGAAAATACCAAAAAAAGGAAAAAAAAAACACAAGTAAAAGAGCTAACACAGTTGAAATGGAAGTAACAGAACGGTCCAGCCCTCTAAACAGAGCTGGATATAAAACTCCATCTAAAATCAACACATTAAAATTAAAAGAGATTAAAAAAAAAAAAAAAAAAACTGCTATCACACTAAAACGTCAAGGTAAAAGAAAGTTTTGCTAAAAATTTAAAAACCCTGTCCACTGCTCTTGGGTAATCTGCCAGGACCTCAGCAAGAGAGGCCGGCATGCCCATAGATGACCGAATGTGTGCCAGGTGACCACACTCCAGCAACACATGACGAACTGTCTGTGCCTCCCCACAGAGCGCACAGACAGGAGCAGGTTCACGTTTAAAAAGGTAACTGTGAGTAAAAATACAGTGGCCAATTCTTAGCCGAGCTAGTACTACCTCCTCCCGGCGGAATAAACGAGAGGAGGTTACCCAGTTGACAGGGAGGTCCTTCACCTCTCGCAGCTTATTACCACGGAGAGCTGACCACTCCGCATGCCAAGTCGAAAAAACGGCTCTCCATACAGCCACTCTAAAATCTTCTGCTGTTGAATGGGTAATCGTAACCCTGGGCGCTGTGACTGCCGATTTCGCTGCCAAATCCGCCGTGTCATTCCCTGGCAAGCCAACGTGTCCAGGAATCCATGCGCACTCCACATTAAAACCAGAAGCGTGCAAAATGTGGAGAACGTCCTGGATGCGCTGCACCAAAGGATGGTAATTGTACAGCTCACGAATGCTCTGAAGGGCACTAAGGGAATCACTAAGAATAAGGCAGTCACCTAATTTTCGACGTCGAATATACAGAAGGGCTTGATAAATAGCATATAGCTCGGCAGAATATATAGATGTGCAACTAGGCAAACCGTAAGTAGAAGTTGCGGTGCCAGTTACAAAGGCACATCCAACACCGTCGGGGCTCTTACTACCATCGGTGTAAATACAAATACGGCCACTGTATTTGGATAAAAATTCTAAAAAGCAACGACGAATACTATCAAGAGGCGTAACAGATTTCCCGTAGAGCGTCATCCCGAGATCGACATGGGAGGTAGCGCGTAACCAAGGGGGGTGTATACTCTCTCCCTTGGATAACAGCCGAGGAATGTCAACATGGTGCTGGCGTAGAAGCTCACGGAAACGAAAACCTGCTGGCCTGGGGCTCAGAGAGCGGAGGCAGTATCGCTCGTGCAGCTCAGGGGAGAAAAACGCGTGATAAGTTGGATGCCCAGGCATACACTTCAGCCCACAGCCATAATTAGCAACAGGACATCACGCCGACAACGCAGAGGAGGTTCTCCCGATTCGGCGTAGAGGCTAACAACTGGGCTCGTTGGAAAAGCTCCAACGGCCACATGGATGCCCTGGTTATGGACTGTGTCTAACCTTCTGAGCACTGAAGGTCGAGCTGAAGAATACACAATGCTGCCATAGTCCAACTTCGAACGAATCACAGCACGATAAAGACGGAGCAATGCCGTCCGATCCGCACCCCAAGACTTGCCACTTAGTATCCGTAAAAGATTTAGAGAACGGTCACATCGTGCTCTAAGCTGTGCTATTTGTGGTGCCCAACAAAGTTTCCGATCGAAGATCAAACCAAGGAATCTCGCCTCGTCTGCGAAAGGAAGTAAATCTGGCCCGAGTCGAAGAGACGGCGGCATTTGCCACTTACGGCGCCAGAAGTTAACGCAGACTCTTCTCAGCGGAGAAACGAAAACCGTGTTTCGAGCTCCATGCATAGAGATTGTCCAAACACCGCTGAAGACGGCGTTCCAAAAACGGTGTACGCTGAGAAGTACAGAAGATGGCAAAGTCGTCCACGAATAAACAGGAAGAGACACCTTGAGGCACACATAGTGATATGGAATTTATCGCAATAGCAAATAGAGTCACGCTGAGTACCGAGCCCTGCGGCACTCCGTTCTCTTGAATAAAATGGTTAGAAAAAACCGAACCCACCCTCACTCGAAAAACGCGGTCCCGCATAAACTCCTGAATGACCAACGGTAGGCGTCCACGTATGTTCCAGTTGTGCAGAGAACGCAATATTCCCGCCCGCCAACACGTGTCGTAGGCCTTCTCGAGGTCAAAAAATATTCCAACTGTGGGGCTGTTCTTAAGAAACCCGTCCATAATCTGAGTTGACAGAGAGACAAGGTGGTCAGCAGTTGAACGTCGTCGTCGAAAGCCACACTGGATGTTCGTCAGAAGATTGTGGGATTCCAGCCACCACACCAACCGTCCATTGATCATGCGTTCCATCACCTTGCACACGCAACTGGTGAGGGAAATAGGACGGTAACTGGAAGGAAGATGGCGGTCCTTTCCAGGTTTAAGAATGGGTATGATGGTGGCCTCCCGCCACTTGTCTGGAAAAATGCCATCAACCCAGACACGATTATAGACCTCGAGTAGGAAATCTTTGCCATCAGGAGAGAGATGTTGCAACATTTGGACGTGGATACCATCTGGACCTGGTGCTGAGTGTCGTGAAGAGGAGAGTGCATTGTCTAGCTCTGCCAGGGTGAAAAGGCGATTATAATCCTCAAGGTTGCCAGAAAGAAACGAGAATTCTTGAGATTCCACCTGGTTCTTAACTGTAAGAAACTCAGGGGAATAATTGCCTGAGCTAGACACCTGAGCGAAAGCACTGCCTAAAGTATTCGCCACGTCAAATGTATCAACAACAGCTCCGGTAGGTGTTTTGAGACCGGCGATGGGCATATGGTTCGGTTTCCCAGCCACACGTCTTAACTTATCCCATACGACAGAGGAAGGTGTATGTCGATTAAAGGAACCCACGAATTTATTCCATGACATCTTTTTGCTATCCTTAATAACCCGCCTAGAATGTGCACGCATCCGTTTATAGTGTATCAGGTTATCCAGTGTAGGAAAACGCTGGAAAACCCGTAGAGCTCGTCTGCGAGCGCGAATAGCATCCCGACAGTCATCGGTCCACCAAGGTACCGGAAATCGACGGCTGTAGCCAGTCGAACGCGGAATGGATTGCTCAGCAGCAGAAAGAATGGTCCCTGTGAGATGTTCGACCAAGTGGTTCACAGAGTCGTGCTCTTCGTAGCTAAATTCAGCCAAGTGGGAGTACAGTTCCCAGCTGGCGTGGTCTAGGCGCCAACTAGGTAAACGGGTGGAACATACAACGGGTGTCAAGACACTAATACGACAAGGAAAGTGGTCACTAGAATGCAAATCCGAGATGATATTCCAGCATAAGGTGACTGCCAGCTGAGGGGAACAAATTGCAATGTCAATGTGTGAAAAACTATGAAATGCGTCAGATAGAAAGGTGGGCTCTCCGGTGTTCAAGAGAGCAAGATTCTGACTATCCAAGAAGTCTTTAAGTAGCGTACCTCTCGCACAAGCCCGAGGAGAGCCCCAAAGAGGGTGATGGGCATTCACGTCGCCTACCAATAAAAAGGGTGGTGGCAACTGCGAAATGAGGTGTTCTAAGTCGCTGTGCGAGAGGTCCGCAGATGGAGGCAAATAGATACTGCAAATGGTGAATGAAGCGGAGGGTAGCTTAATGCTGACAGCAACGGACTGGATTGCAGATTGTATGGGTACGGAGTTGGCAAAAATATCATCTCGAATAAGCATCATAGTGCCCCCATGTGCCGGGACACCGTCCTCCGGGGATAAATCACATCGTACGCAGGAGTACTGCCTGATGGTAACGGTGTCCTGTGGACGGAGCTTTGTCTCTTGTAAGCATACAGCCAAGGGTTCATGCTGGCGCAGCAACAAGTCAAGCTCTGGTCGATGTGGTCGAATTCCGCCTATGTTCCAATGAAGGATAGCCATTGAGTATATTATGGGATAAGTTTCAAATCGAAAGACGCTTCTGCAGATTGGGATTAGCTGGTCGGTTCAATTTGTTCTTCTTAGGCGTTGGGCTAGTACTATTTTCAGGAGCACGATCCTGCCGTTTCCGCACTGTCCCTCTGGCAGTGGCGGCAGAATCCTCCTGGTCCATCTCCTCCACAAGGGAGGTCCCTTTTTCAAGAGCAAATTTCGGTCCGAGTAGTTCGAACCGATTGGATGTGCTGATCGGCGAAGACGGCCGTCGCCGATTCACGCCCTCCTCCCCAGATGACCCTTCAGAGGAGGATACACGTGTGGAGTTGCGTGTATTTTTCTTACCCTTAGATGACTTGGTAATAGATTGCACATTTTCTTTCAAGAAGTCTTGTCGTACATATTTGGTCTTAAACTGTTTTTCCGGGGCAGAAGACGTCGTGAATTTACCAGCTTTAGTTCCCGAGGTCGAGGCTTTCGGTGACAAGTGTGCAGGACTGTTCTGTAAGCTGGCGGATTTGGCAGATGTTGATACCAACTTGGGTGTAGGTGCCGAAGGCTTTGGCAGCGCTTGGGCTAAAATAACCTTTTCCGCAATTGTAGCCCCGTTCATATCGCCGGTCTGTGTTGCGATTTCCCGACGCGGTACCGGTTTAGCTGCAACTGAGCTATAGGTACCGGACCTCGGGGCAGAGGGTTGGCGGAGTCGCAGGAGCTTCCGGGCTTCCAAGAAGGACACCTTCTCTTTCACCCGTATCTCCTGGATCGCTCGTTCCTCTGCAAAACGGGGGCAGTCTCGGGAACTAGATGGGTGTTCCCCGTTACAGTTCACACACGATGGAGCTGAAGCACAAGCCCCATCGTGGGAGATGTCACCGCAGTGGACGCAGGTGGACTTGCCGGTACACAAGTCACTAGTGTGACCAAAACGTTGGCATTTAAAGCACCTCAGCGGATTGGGTATATAAGGCTTAACTTCGACGGCTTCATACCCTGCTCTAATCTTTTGAGGCAGATCAACCCGATCAAAAGTAAGAAACAGGGTACGAGTAGGCAGGAATTCACCGTTGATCTTACGTTGTACCCGATAAACAGCTGAGACACCCTGAGTCGCAAGATTTTCTTGGATCTCCTCAATGGATAAATCGTCCAACGCGCGGGTTGTTACTACACCGCGGGAGGAGTTCAGCGACTTGTGCACCTCGACCTTCACTGGATAGCTGGCTAACATGGTGGCTTTAAGTATCCTTGCAGCTTGCGAGGCGGAGTTGGCTTCGACAAGAAGTGTACCATTGCGAGCTCGAACGCAGGATTTAACAGGACCAGCAATGGCATCGAGACCCTTTTGGATAGTAAAAGGGCTCACCGTAAGGAACTTCTTACCTTCCTCTGTCCTATGAATAACCAAGTAGCGAGGACCACATGACTCGACTACTTCCTTTCCAACGTCTTTATTAACATTAAGGGGTTTTAGTTTTGGTGCCATAGAAAATATGGTATAAATTCATCCCCCAGTGCTCCCCACCCACCACGGAGCCCAACGAGGGGTCACCCCACTGGGGTGACAGGGCTACACAGGGGATATAGCGGGCTCGCCGTCCCACTCACCCTGGAGTTCGGTGTAATACCTAGTCCTGGCCGATTGACTAGGGGTGGGTTAGTCCCTAGCCTCCCGTTTAGGCAAATCAGAAACCAAAGCGGTGTATTAGGCTGCGCACCCTCCCCAGTTACTGAAAGACAGAAGCCCAGGCTCAGGTACGCAACCCTCAACCAACCAGGATATTCCTTTATACACCGACACGGGTCTCCACGCACGGCCTACACGTGGGTGGGCATTTTGACCTACTGACTCCCTCACCACTCTGAGGTTGCCCACAGAGGGAGTCAAGGTGGCTCGGGACCCCGGGTGCGCCTAACCCGTACCTACCTTAGTAGGCCCCTGGGGGCGAGTTTCTGGGGAACTATGGCAATGATGTCATCTACATACCTGTACCAACTACTTTTTGTATAGATGGAATGCATCTCAAAATTACTCATGAACAAGTCAGCTAGAAATGGACACAGGATTCCCCTGTTGTTGTTGGTAGTATTAAAGTAAAGTAGTTCTGATACAAAGATTGGTTACCCAAACAAAATATTCTACTTCTTCTGCTGGTATGTTTATAAATTGCAGCTAGGTTTTTAGAGTTTGGGTGTACTGAGAAATAGGAAGGTGACATCAAAGGTTATTAGTTTGCCTTTAGATGAGATGCATATATCTTTCAAATGGTTAATCAGGTCCAGCGATTGAACTTTGGGAAGGAGTTGAATTTCATTGTGAGCCATTTCGAGAGTTTATAAACTCAGGGACAAAAACAAACCTGACACTTTTATATTTGCTTGTATGTCCCAATACATTAGCTTGTTATAAAATATCACATTAGGTGTTTCTTGTCATGGTGATGTGTAGGTTGGTTGAATGTTTTTTGTTTTATACACAAGTCATTGTAGCTGTATATTTATAACTATTACAGTTATGTGTAGAAAGTCTCAGTTAAACTAAATTGGTCTTAATAATTCTGTACTTCATTATCATTATTTCTTTATCTTTACATGCCATAAGTGTAAGTGGGGTTATCATATTTTATCTTAAAAACATGCAACCTAAAAATATAGCTCAAGCCATAGCCCTAAATGATGATGGATGCAGTATACATTACATTGCAAATGTGATGCCATAAAAAGACAGCAGTTTAGTTTGTCTGAGAGCTACAAATCAAAATGAACACAGAGACATGGTGTTGACAGTTCTTCAGAACCACAACCCAATTATGACTGTAGCTCAACAATTTGTTAATATGCATGCACACCTGATTTTGACCAAAACAGAAGAAGGCTGAAAGCAAGTGAACTCATAACCAGTAGACCTGCAACTGGTCCCAGATTGCTCAGGATGCACCAAGTTGAATGACTGAATTTTGCAAGTGATCATAGACGTTTGACAAATGAACAGTGGAGCTGTGATCTGTCCCATTTCAATCTGCACTCACCTGATGGATGATAAACAGTTTGGAGACAGAGGGGAGAATGATTTACACAATGCTACAAAATGTCGCCATATGGTTGGAGCATGTTTTGGGCAGGAGTATAGAAACTCATACTGAGTTAGTTTTGATAGAAAATTTAAATCTAATAGATTGTAAATGATTGGTTTTGCTACTCATGTTATACCGTTTGGCCCATTTATAGAAAATAAGTTTCTTTTAATGTGCGCCCACATGGTCAGAAATTATCTGGAATAGCATGTTAAGACAAGACTGCAGTGATCAGAAACCTTATAGGAGTTGAGATGAAGAATGGGAGCATATTCCTCAAGATGCCATTGCTAACCAGATCAAAGCATGCCAAGGTGCACAAATTCAGATATTCAAGCCAGAGGAGGTAATGCCCCTTATTAAACTGCATTTTTTTGTGTTTAAAGCACTTAAAATGTCCTCACAAAAGGCTCACATTGTTTTATGTTCTTGTAAGATTTCTTACCACTGCTAAGTTTTTGTTTCTATTTGTTGTAATTCAGTGCAATTTAAGGTGCTTAATAAAACAATTGCTTGTTTAAACATGCATTCTTTCATTTTACAATAATGAAAAACAACATACACCCAAATATATAAGTGTCCGGTTTTTTTGTTCCTGGGTGTATATGGGTTCATTGATATTTTCTACCACGGGTCTCATTTTGTTACCAGGTTTGTTTATCTTAGGTAAGGCATCTGATCTAGGTAAGACTGGTAGATATGCCTTTAATTTGGATTTTTGTTTTCTTGTTATAGACTTACAAGCTGATAAACTTTCCTGTACTGTCTTTATACATTTATTTAGTGGATTGGCTATTTCTTCATATTCTGGGTTGCTTAGCAAGGCTTCCACTCTCTGGTTATTTTTTTGATCTAAAATAATAATTTGATTGCCTATATTTGATTTTGCATATTTATTTATTTATTTATTTATGCTAAGCTTTATACAGGTGAATATGACCGGTGTTCAGCCCTGGCTCTTTACCGGTCATACTCATATTTTACAATAGTTTATTAATTCTAGTTTATTACACCATTTTGTCTATTTACTGTCCATATCCATTTATTTTTCACTTTGCATAAGAATTGTCCAATCTTCTTACTATCTTTTTGAAACATTTCAACTACTACTACATTTCTATCTATTTTAAACCATTTCTTATTAATATACTTTTTTCTCCAAATTTCAGTTCCTTTACATTTAAATAAAATGTGTTCTATATCTTCATTTCCGCCACATATAGGACATTGATTTTGTGGAATACCTTTCCTTAGACCTTTTAATCTCCATACTCCTGCTTTCAGCCATGCAATACCTTCTCGCTCCTCTTTATTTGTCACATCAATGTACTTTTCCCTTCCCCATGAGACTTTCATTGGTATATAGAAAACTAAAGATCTCTTTTCAGTTATTTCACTAAATATTTTTTGTATTTCTATATCCTCAAATCTTTTCCTTGCCAACTTCCAGAAGTTATTCACATTATTTTCTCTTCTTCTCCACATTTCCCCTAACCCACTACTTTCCAGGTTATTTCGAAGACAGTCTACCCATCCCTTGTTCTTTAAACTTTTCTCTTGATATACTAAACACTGTTTTAACAAATTCCTTTCTTCCAATTTCAATATCCTATGCCAAAATTTCAATGCCCTTTCCATAATCTTTCCCTTACTTGCCACTCTACCCAGCTCTATTTGTGCTACCTGCCTAACAGTTGCATTTGGTAACCCCAGTATTTCTTTGCAAAATTTCCTATGCACCTCATCTATGCCTTCCCATCCTCCTTCTAATCCCCATACTTCTATCCCATATAGCATTTTTGCCTCAACCACCATATTGTACACTTTTTCTAACCATCTAATATTTATATTAGGTGCTTTGTATTTGCAACTTCTAATAGCTGATAAAGCTCCTTTTCCTTTTGCCAATGCAAATTTCTTTTGCTTTTCCCAATTGCCACCACTATCAATTTTAACTCCTAGATAAATACATTCTCTCACTACCCTGTACTCCTTTTCATTCTCATTCTTCCATTTTTCATATTTGCTCAATTTTCCCCCTTTTTTGAACACTACAATCTGCGTCTTGTCCTGGTTCACTTTTAAACTCCACTCTTTACAGTAATTATTTAATGTTTGCAAGGATTGTTTCAAGCCATTCACTGTAATTGCACCTATAACTAGATCATCTGCAAACAGTAATCCTGGAATCTGAATATTATTAATTACTGGCATCGAGTTATTATTTCTCCCAATTTCTGTTAATACATCATCTATATATAAATTGAATAGGACTGGACTTAACTTACATCCCTGTCTAAGGCCTTTCTCTTGTTGGATTTCTCTTGTTACAACCCCTTCCTCCACTCTTATACAAAAAGCATTTTCCTTATATAATGCTCTAAGGGTGTCCACCATTTGTTTACTCACTCCTTTAGTCAACAACTTATGCCACAGCAATTGAAGCTCTATCCTATCGTATGCTTTCTCTAAATCCAGATTTTGCATATACTAATCAATAGTTTCAAAAATAAAGATTTTATAATTTTCCTGTGCAGATTTTTTGTTTGTTGCAAAATTGGCTCATATTGCTTCTTAATTGCTTTTTGGATCTATTTCTTTTAGGTGGTATATAGCTATTTAGATATCTCTTACAAAGTTTTCTATTTGCCTGCAATAATCTACACATGTTTTTAGTCCTTTGTTGAGTACAGTTAACTGTGATTTGCGGAAGGTTTTTTTCATAATACATCTAGGGATGCACTGTTGAAGTGATTAAACATAACCCCCATTTTTTGGGAGAAGAAATCATTTACCTTTGGTCATTAACAGCCATTTACTTATCAAGATATATTGCTATTAAGTTCACACATACATTTGCTGTCTCATACTTTCAAACTCTAAGGATGGGGAATAATTCTGGCTAAAGAAAAATTCCTGTCCTCCAATCAGGAATCAAGCCTGGGTTCTCTGGATTGGAAGCTAGCGTGCTAACTATCGGACAGTCGCTCTCCGTGGTGTAATGGTTACCACACTAACTTCATTAACCCAAGGTAGCGGGTTCAAACTGGCAGAGGACGATTTATTTTTTTGGGTGTAAAAATCCTTAGCATGGCTTCCTTCGGAAGGGAAGTAAAGCTGTTGGTTCCATGTTGTATATTTAGGCACGTAAGAGAACCTCAAGCCTGATAGAGAGGCCTCTGAGCAAAATTAAGTGGTCTTTCACACCCAGTATAGAGTGGGATGCAAAGAACCATAGTAGTTAAAGAGTGTCCATAAATTTCAACTGAAACTTAATTATTTCCCCTCTATTGTGAATTCTGTTTTAAGATTTCAATTTTCTAAAGTTCTATTGTTTCAAATCTGGATGCTGTTTCGATTAAAATTATCTTTTTTTGTTCTATGATTCTGAATATGATGGATGATGATTTTCTGGGAGTCTAAAACAGGCAAATTTTATGTAATGTATCTTTAAATGTTGATTTGCCTCTCCCACTTTTATTCAAACAAAATATACTGTATTCTTAAGGAAGTTTGGAAATACATTATATTATTCTTTCTATTCTCAAAATTATAACTGCAGATTAAACAGAGTCCACTAATGCAGTGGGCAGATATGTTTTCTGATTACAATAAAATGGGTCAAAATTAAATTTCAGCTGTGAATATCACATTTTCCTATATATAATATACAGTCGCTGCAATGGAAATCTTTACATGATAATAAAAACAACAAACACTGGCTTTACATGGTTCTATTTTTAACTTCTCTGTACAATTAGTACATACTAGGTTATATTTCCTTCAACTTGTACCACTTTCATGAGTCTCCTAGGCATCAAGTCTGCTAGATTTTCAAAATGGTTTTTGTCCATTTCCAGCCATATCTTCAACATCTCCTGCAGCTCCTTAATATTTTATGGTTGCAGCTCTTCTATTTTTATCTTTCATTTGATCCCAAGCATTTTCTATTTAGGTCAGGAGAGTTACCAGGCCAGTTAAGAGCAGATATATTATTGTCTTTTAGGAACTTCTTAACCACCTTTGTTCTAAGAACAGGGGCACCTTTATGCATAAAATACTGAGTGATGAATTGGCCAAAATATGATCAAATGCTGTTGCAACACTTCCAAATGATTACTTCCCTTCATTGTTATGTTCTTAGTGAGAAAGTACAAGCCACCTCTACCATAATTACCACTAAAAGCACCCCATACTATCACACTTTCTGGATTTTTAACAGTTTTGATAGTAAACTTTGGAACATACCATGACACATTTTTTGGCCTTCTCACCTTTTTTGGACTTTCCTCTGGCCAATTTGAAAGTGCTTTCATCAGAAAACATTACTTTGTGCCAGTCCTTTGATGTCCAGTACCGATATGTTTTGCAGAAATTTACTCTTTTCTTCATCATAGCTTCAGTTAGAAGAGCCTTCTTGGCAGCACACCAAATTGGTAAACCTTCGTCTGTTTGAAGTCGATGCTGAATGGTCCAGATGCAACACTGTTGAACAGGTCTGAATGATCCTTCTTTAACCCCAGCTACTGTAATCCATGGATTAGCCATCACTCCACGTTTTAGGTCATCAGTCCTTGGTGAAGTCTTTCTTTTACTACCTGAGACTGGTTTTTGATTTGGTGTGGTGCCATGTTCTGCTTGTCGTAAATAGCTTGTCTTGAAACCTTTAGATCACAGCTACATGAATTACAGAGGTACGTCCTCTAACAAAGTTAAAGCACAGGTCTTCTACTCAGAAGTGAGCTTCTTGCATCCCATTTTGTGTTTTAGATGCAGAAATATACACCTTCAAAAACAGCACTCAGATTAAAAATTGGATGAAAACAACACAGCAAACAAATCACTGTACAGCAAATACCAGAGGCAGACTGAGACCTGAACTGTAATGTAAGCAAGTTGCTGTTGTGCACCAGAGAATCACATGATTTGCAGCTCCACTCACCTTTTTTTGTATAGTGGTGGGAGAAGAGCACATTGTGTATGTAAAGATTTTCCTTGCATTTAAAATGTATAAAGATTTCCATTGTAGCCATTGTATATGTAATCTCTTGTACCATAAACCTAAAAGTTCGATATTTATCTAACCTAATCTGTTAATGACTTTAATTATAGTTACATTTATTTCCATGGGGAATTGAAACTAATTTTATTACACATTCAGTACAGCAGAAATGTAGACAAAGATTGTACTGAATCTTGGATTGAATCCTCTTAGAAAATAGGATCAGATTGAACTATATTTCATGGAAACACCTCCATATTCAAACTGTATGGAATATCCCAAAAACACTACATTCTCTTGTACTCCATGATCATCATTCTGTTTTCTTCAAAAAAA
Organism: Hymenopus coronatus; assembly: GCA_030762935.1. Classification (NCBI taxonomy): domain Eukaryota; kingdom Metazoa; phylum Arthropoda; class Insecta; order Mantodea; family Hymenopodidae; genus Hymenopus; species Hymenopus coronatus. The sequence continues at coordinate 111,216,305 of CM060890.1, forward strand.
ACTTGCCAGCAACCGACGTAATAAAAGGCACACACAGCCATGTTTATTACTTCCAAAATTGCAATGTATTCCTCTCAAAAACATTCACTAACTTAAACCTACTTATAATACACAGAACTATGTATTTGCCAATGCAAATCCAAGTTGACTAACTTAAAAGCTCTAAGTATTTATTCTCTACCCTTGCTTATTCAAAATGACCTTAACTTGTACTGAATTTAACATATAAAATAAGAATTGTATTGAGATAGAATTGGACTCAAATGAAATAAAACTTCCACAGATGATCCCAATTTTAAAGTGTTGAAGACATTCATGTTCAGATTTAAAATCCATAAGATTGCCAAGGTTTTAATTTCTTCTTGGATCATTGGAGGTTTAGATTCACAGATCACTTGGCTATGCTTTGCGGCTTAGGGCCCCCACCTTGGGCTATGCTTTACAGCTTAGGGCCCTTAAGTTTATAACATACCAGTAAGTAACTATAATGAAATAAACTTTCACCATAGTTAGTTACTGTTATAATAGTTACTTTGACTACAGAAAAGATTTCAGGCTTTTTTGCTTCAAAAATTCCTAATTAGCATTGCTTTTTCATAAATCCTTAGATATGGTTTTCAGAAACTCCATTTTATTTTGATCCAGTTCATTCACACATCTAATCCAACCCAACTTAACCTACCTTGACGAAATTTTGGAAACAAAGGAACCTGTAGTTTGCAGTAGCCTGCTACAGACTAACAGCCTCTGCTTGCCTCGTACTCCTTCAAAAAAAGACTTAGAAAACTCAAGATTCATTCAACTTTAGCTTACCTTAATATTTTGACTGATGCAACACATCAGCTGCTTTCCTTAGGCTCATATTTACACTTGAACAAATAGTCAAGTATCCAATCTTACATCCATATTTAATAAATAGATCAACAATTTTCTCTTGAGGAAAACTCAATACACCAAAAATAACTCAGCTCACATCCCTGTGTTCACGACATCATGGCTATTACTGTTTCTTTTCCAATTTGCAGCTGTTAACCAACTCAAAATATTATATGACCATATCCTGTGATCAAATCCTGGAATGTTATTGCCCACAACCCCGGCTCATACCATTGAGCAGAACAATTAACCAAGGAAATCATACCTTCTGGAGCATTAATATTCTTGGGTTTACCTAGTAAAACACTACATTTTTCTAAGTTTGAGAAATTAATAAAAACTCTAAACATGGATTACTCAAGAGCCAACCACTTCCAAAACATATTTCAAATAGAACTATGGTTCAAAATTAAGCATAAGTACATCCTAAACTTGGAAAAATTCATAAATATCTGACATTAAAGGAAATTTTTTTCTGTAACCACAATGCAGCTCTAATGGCAGATTAACAAAAGTACCAAATCTGGATCATGTATAAGTAACACCCAAATATATTTCAATTCCTAGGTAAACAAAGTAAAACAACAGTTTTTAAAATAGTTAAAATTGTCATTAACATTATAGGCAAAACAAATCAATCATTTCAGAGCATAAGTTGCTTTCTGCTTCAAATAGTTTATGAGAAAAAAGGAGTCATTTGCGCCAGAATGTTATTGGCATCACATATTAGGTAATATACAATATCCAACATGCAAGCAAGAAAAGAGCAATAAAGACTGAATGAAGTAATTAAAATAATACTTTTTTACGCCTAGCAGTTACATATCATTTGATCTTAAAATCAGACAGAGGGGGAGAGAAAGTGAGAGTTACCAGCTATTCCATTAACTTATTACCATTTACCAATTACAGATGTAGGCTAGGTGTATTTTTAACACTGCTCTGTGACATATCACCATCCTGTGATATAAACTTCTCAGATCCTCTTTAGGTGTGTTAACGTACTGAATTATTTCTAAAGATGGGATGAGTGCTACTTCTGCACAACGGCTCTATCAATTCTGTAATCTGCTAAGCAGGGTGTCAACATTAGAATGCTGTATCTGCTAGTTGCGGATATAGCTACCAACATTATGTTTAACATCACTAGATATGAATCTACGTCATGGTGTCTTTTGTGGAAAATAAAAGTGAAATGTACAGATTGTGGCGAAAATGCAGAAATTAATTTAAAATCAAGCATATGTAAACTGTACAAGAATATCCCCAAATTGATAAATGTAATTTGGCAGGAAATATAGAATCTTTTATTTGTTTTGCTTTAATAAACTGTATTTCACACAGAGACCCCTGGTTCGATTCCAGATTGCAGCGGGGAGTTTTTCTTTAACCACAATCACTCCATTTCCTCACCAGTCTGGAAATATTCATGTGAGAGTGAAATGTATGAATTTTATTAAAACTATCACTCCAAATTAACCATTTATTATGAAATATATTTTAAACCATCAATGATGATAACGGTAATAATGACAATAATACTACATTCAATGACAATCACCATTAGTCATTTTAACCATAAGTCTACTGCATGCAACGAAAAGTATAATGAAGTTATTTCTGTATAAAGGCTTATCTTAATTATCATTAAGTAGATAGAAAAAATGTCTTTCATAGGAACAATTTATAAAGGCCAAATAAAAGTATATGATAATGGTTTTGCAAAAGCCATGTGGCATAGCTTATACATATAGCATATTAAAAATGGAAGGCATTAAAACCCTACGCACATACATATTTTCAAACACAAGCACATTCACTCTCACATGCATACTTCCAGTGCAGTTAAGGATGTATAGACTGTGGTTACAGAAACATTTCCTGGCACAATCTGAAATTGAACCAGGGGCCTCCAGTCAAAATACAGTGTTTTAAAGCAAAGCAAACCAAAGTTTCTATATTTCTTGCGGGGATATTCTTTGTACAGCTTAGTATGCTTGATTTTAAATTCCTTTGTGTTTTCGCTACAATCGCATATTTTACTTTCATTTTCCATAACAGATAAGCCGTAGACTCACATCTAGTGATGTGATAATAGATATCAGAGGATATCACCCAGCAGATACAGGATTCTGATTTTGGTACTCAGTTTAGCACACGGCAGAATTAATAAAGCCGTTGTGCAGAATATAGATGGTTGCATCACACACACACATACACAACATTTAAGAAATAGTTCAAGTGGTGAGTAAAACTTCCACTGGCAAATTTGAAAGTGTTGAAAACATTAAGTTGTTCAGATGTGAAAATAGCCAGATTGCCGACGTATTGATTTCTTGGGATCATTGGGGTTTTAACTTCACAGATTCCTCGGCTACGCTTTATGGCTTAGGGCCCTAAACGTTTATGACAAACCAGTAAGCAACCACAAAGCGGTTCTAATGACAGAATAACAAAAGTGTCAAATCTAGATCACATATTTACGCAATGCCAAATGGTGTAACCAACGTGCAGGAATAATGAACTGGTAAAATAGCTGTAGTCTGACAGTTAAAAAGAGACAGGGTTCTTTACTTCGGTCTAAACTTTTTTTCTGCTTAAATAACTGTGCCAAATGATTATAAAATGTGGGCAGGCATGGATAAACAATACTCTTTAAAATGATACTTACCCATCTACTTGATCTATTTTGCCTGTAGCAGATGTTTCGTTTCTTAAGTCAACTGTGGTGTATTTTCCTTCTACAGCTTGTGCTAAACACACCAAACCGTTAAATTGAAAATACCTCTCCCTTCTAGTCGCACCTGCCATTGTAAAGTTTTCAACTATTGATACCACGGCTACCAACGTGTTGTATGCAGGGAGACATAGAATATAGATGGTTTGTATAGTGAGAATAATGATTGTGCAATTAGATCTCTTGATCATATTTCACATTTAAGCAAAAAACGTTCCAAACATCTAATAAATTGGTTTTTAAACTAATTTTTATTTTAAAAGAAAGTACAAACATTTCTAATTTTGACAGATTTTTATGTGTTGATGTGCCTGAAAAAATAATGTGTTGGCAATGCTGCTCCTTTCCACTCTCAAGTAGATAAGTTGCATAGATAAGTTGTAATGTCATTTGTTTTCTTGAGTTTACAGATACACATGTTCTATATGTTAAATGGAAGGCATCGTGAAGTCAAACTGTGTATTTTGTGACAAAGCCTTCAGTACCACGTCAAATCTGAAGCGGCATATTAAAAAGAATCACGGTATTCGATTAGGGAGCAATCTAAATCATAAATGTGTTGAATGTAGAAATGCTTTTTCGACTTTTGTTGCTCTTCGTCAGCACTACGTGGTGCAACACAAATTTGAGGAGAAAAAAGAGAGTCTCAGATTTAGATCAAGAGAAGGTGATTTATCGTTTAATTTTCTCTTTAAATATTTTCATCACAGGAGCAAAAAAATCAACGGATAAGATTCCGTTGAGCCTGTCTAACGCATAGCCCAGTGTTCAAGGCCCTCAGCCGCAATGCGTACACAGGAATGAAGTAGTTGTGTGGAATGAAGGGAGCCCCTATCGTTCCTCAATCATTTATGAGGTTAAAATCACCTACTTCCATACCTCTTCCGGATTTGGTACCTTTGTTACTTCGATGTTAGAGCCGCTTTATGGTTATTTACTAGTCCTGGATCGCCTATGGAAGTTTTATAAAACCCTAAGTCGCAACGTATAGTCCAGTAATTGGTACCGCGGAATCAATACTATGATTAGAACTGTAAAATTGTTCACCTGCATAATGCAAATTTACATCAGTGGCTAGTTTAGCTCTTAAAAAGCATTGCAAATGTGGTGCAACCCTTTTACAAATGGGTTTCGATTTTTTTTTAAATCACAATTTGCCTTGCTTTTTTAAGACATTTAGAAAGTTTAAAAAAAACCTATGTTTAGCCCTTATTTTGACCAGTTTATATATGCTCGTTAACCTGACCAAACCCTGTGCAAATCTCGAAACCAGAGGACCTGTCATTTTCTATGATTCTATACAGCTTGGCAACTCCTTTTGCCTCAAACTTGTTTTAAACTATACCCACATACTGATATCCATTAATACAATCCAGTTTATATACACACAAACTAAACTAACCTCAGGAGGCAAAACTCGAAACTAGAGAATACTGTCATTCTTGTTCAAAAACACTAGTAAACACAAGATTCATTCAACTTTAGCTTACTAATTTTAGCTTTTGCAACACAAAAGAAGCTTTAAAAAATGCACAGCTTTGGTTGATATTTCCGTTTGTTCATATTTATATTATAATTATATTTACTCTAATAGATTTCATTTCACAAGTTGTCTACTGATACTGGAAATACTTTAAATATGCTCTTTATATAACATATATAAATGTACACTGGAAATATATATATTCATTACAATTGTGAAATGTAATCCATTTTGGGAATGAAAAAACACGAAAGAGTAGATAAATGTGAAGAAGGTGCGAGGAACCCAAAGGAAGTGTAGTATGAGTGAATAACCACTGCAAAACAATAAACAAATATGGTGCATATAACTAATAAAAGGCATAAAGCACAAAACAGAAAGGAAAACACATTCAATGCAAAGTAGTAAACAAATATAAATAATCACAACAAAGCAGTAAAAAATATGGCAAAGAAAGGAAATATGACTAGATCTGGGGTTACTAGTTCATTACAAGCCCTTCTAAGTCTCAATTTTCCTTGAGTGGTGCATCATTATTCAAAATCTCATGGTCTGCATAGGTTGTCAGTGTTTAATGCTGACTCTTTTTTGCAACAATAAATAAATTGCATCAGCACACTGCCTGGAAGGGACATAATTTTGCTCATTTAAAAGGCATAATTATATATAGGCAGATTTTTAGTGAGCTTTATTTCTGCAGGGTGGATTACCTAACGTTTCATGGTACCTGCCACGATGCGTCAACCTATTCTTACACAGATCATTCTTCTGTCTACTTCACGTTAATATAATTATTAGCAGGCCTTGAAGGGAAACACTAGGCTAAAGTGACAATAAAATTAAACTACAGTTTTTAAAACATTGAAATTGAGTAATTTCTCTTAATTTGATTAAAACAAAGTATAGGTTTTGTGCACCAACATTTTTTTTTTTTTCTATTTATGGGTATTTTCTTACAAATGTAAGTTTTTATTGATAATGACTTTATTATTTTAATTTTATTTATTACAGTTCTCTTTGCATGACAGGAGCAAAACAAAACAAAAAAAATGAAGTCTTCCTATTTAAAATTGGAATATTTTGGAAATGGTTAATTCCACACAAAAAATATAGCCAATGTAAATTGTATCTGTGAATCACATTTTTTATGCAGTAAGATTTCTGTCTAATGTCATATTGTTTTTATGTGATTATTTCTTCTTTTAAATGTTCTCTGTCTCTTGGCAAACCATAAATAAGGTCAGATGGTTAAATAATCTTACTATTTTCCAGTTATGCAAAAGTACTTCAGAATGAAGATGGCATCATAGGCTATTCCCAAAAAATTCAAGATATACACTTTATTTCCCATGTAAATATCTTAAATATAGGGCATTTTAATCAAAATTTTTAAAGTCAAACATTGCTAAAAATGTTCCATATAAATAGCAGTTTAGGGTGGGGAGAGTTTCCTGAAAAATGTTATAAAGTCAAAGTATTTTTGGAAGATATTAAATTTAAATACCAACTTGTAACAACTTTTCTTGTTGAGTTAGAGTTACACTGTTAAAAGACACACATGTGTGGAGCTTTTTCTAAAAAAATTATTTATTTCACGCTGCCCAAATTGTTTGGTCCTTATGCATTTTGAAAGTAATTGAGATTTTGGATAAAACCTTTTCTTTCTCTTCTGTTCCCATTATATGCCACCTTTATGCATGGCCCTATCTGCATAGATTGCTATATTTTTAGAATGACAACAATAAAGGACACTCATCTTTTCTGCCTCATGGTATTGTACTGTAGGTAAATATAGGCTTTAAAGGATGTCTATACAAATTGAACATAGTAGTGTATCTGTACTGTGTTAAAATTTCAACAGAAGGTACAGATAGATTTTTTTTACTTAACTATATATATTGTCAAACATTATTTTATCCATGTTATTTTTTACAACAGAAAATAACATACAATATACAAGAAGAATGTAAGCCAAAAATCAGCTTAGTGCCAACAAGTTGTTTAGGAGATAATAGTGAAAAAAATCTGATGTGCTCCATTCACATATTTTCCTACATCTCTGTAACAAATTATTGTTAATAAGCTTATTCTTCTATCTACTTCATGCCAATTGAGATAAACATAGCAGAAATGGTCTTATTAGTTTCTTGTAAGTAGAAGCTAAATAAGGGAATACACTAAGCTAAACTGACAATCAAGGGTTTTAAAATGTGGTTGCTATGAGATTGAATACCTTTGCATCGTCAAGTGTTCATTGTGCCCATTTGAGAAACGCTAAGTATTTTAAAACTGAAACCAATAACAAAGAATATTCAAATGGTAAACTCCATGAAAAAAAATGTGTATGCATAAATTGTGTATTTTAATTTGTTTAGTAAGTTTTTGTCTTTCTCTTACAGTTTATGTGTTATGCAAAATTCAGAAATACCCATTAAGAATAAAGAGGTAGGCTATTCCCAGAAAATGTAAGATATACATTTCATTGCCATGAAGAGATCTTATATATAAGAGATTTTAATCAAAACTGTTTTTTGAGAAAATCAAAGTATTCGTACATTTTTCCATGTAAAGAGTAGTTGGGGTGAGGGGGATTTTTTTGTTGAAAATCTTAGTGTTGCATCCTTGGAATATTCTGAAAATTATATACTTATTGGTATTTACGAGGGTGTACCAATAAATAACCGGACTTAAATAATTGTATTTAAATAAACTGCCCTGAAGCACAACAGCTGCTAGCAGCGAAAAGGTGAAACCTTCGTCTAGCAGTGCAGTAAATGGCAGTCGTGCCGAATGATTCAGTTGGGGGTTAGACCAGGATACAGCAGGTGGTGTTTACTGTACCCAACATGGAACGGAAAAATCAGCAATGCGCATCGATAAAGTTTTGTGTTCTAGACAAAACTGCTACAGAAGCCATAGAAATGGTGCATGTTGTAGGAACAACACAAGTCTTTGAGTTGCACAAAATGTTTCAAAGAGGTTATGAAAACCTTCAAGATTCTCCGCACCCTGGAAGACCTGTAACAGCAAAAATGGAAGTCAACATCAACACAGTTGTGCAAGAAGATTATCGTATAACAATTGTGAAGGTTGCAGAGATAATAAATTTGTCCTTTGGAGCTGTAAAAGACATAATTTGCAATACTCTTGATGCCACTGAAGAGAAAAAGCATAGAGAAGCGTCCAGATCTTGCACCAAGACAATGCATCGGCTCATCAAGTGCAACTCAAGATGTCATCAAAGAATTGGGTGTTAAGATCTTGCCTCGTCCACTGTATTCTTTGGATCTCGCACCTTGTGATTTTCACCTCTTCCCTAAAGTGAAAAAGGAGCTTTGTGGTCAATATTTTCAAAATGATAAGGAGTTGAACAATGCTGCCATTGGTATACTGAATAGACTGTCAAAAGGGTTCAGTGAGTGTTTTGAACAATGAGTAAATCTTTGAAATAGTTGTAGCTCAACAGAGGGAGAACACGAAAGTTTGTAAGTAAATTTAAATGAAATAAAGTGATTATGTGTTAATTAACAAAGTCAGTCCAGTTATTTATTGATACACCCTCGTAACAGATTTTTAATTTTGAGCTATGCTGCCCACACATATATGAACCTTTTTCTAAAACATTTTTTTTTGATTCAGGTAGTCCCAAAGCATGTATTTCTGTTGAAATCTTGGCATCAAATTTTTGGTTACAATATCTTCTCTATACACTATGTACATAGTACATGTAGAGAAAGTAAAAACTTATCATAAGAGTTTTCCTTTTAAATTTTACTATTTAATATATTGTACACTAAATAGAAAGAAAATTGCAACTAGATTGTTATGTGTAATTAATATTATTGCATGTCACATAAATAGTATTATATAGTTAAAGTCTGAAATGCTAAACAGATAAATGCCTATACTTGTTTACTCAAAAATCAGTTAAATGCCGTGGTAGTTTCAGACTTAATACTGATAGGCTATTGGAAAGACGCTTGCAAATAAACCAGTCCACATTAGAATGACACAACTTCTCATAGAATGGCGTATATTTTACATCCAAATATGGTATTGATAGTCGTCTTTTTTTTTTCTTTGCTAAGTACTCTTTGCCCTTCAGTTCCATGGAATGTTGCATTCCTGATATTAGAAACCTTCACTCCCTTTTTTAGAATATTAATATTGTTCCAAGCTTCCAATATCTTTGAGATTTGCAAATGTTTCGTTGTTATTAAGAATCAGCAGCAGACTGAATATTCAACATATTTTGTTCAGTTACGGTAACAACTTTAAATTTGTTAGCATATGTAGCAGATCTTAAAACATCATACAGGCCTTCAGGTACAAATGCCTTGCACAGCTTCTTCCTCTTCTCAATCTGGGCAACATCCCAATCACAAGGCAAGTAGTAGTGGCTGGATACTAGGAACTTTTGTTCAGTGATGTCAAAGATTCCAAGTGATGCAAGATAAACAAAAAGGAAGATTATCATCCTGTTTTGTTTTGTGGCACGCAATTGTCATTCCATAATATCACGTATGTTTTTAAATCAATAATATTTAGTACATGACGGAGACAGGACTCTTGGGGATTTCCGGTAAAATCTCTGTATAAATTTTTGGCTGCTTATACAATAACTTCTCTATACACTATGTACATAATATATGTAGAGAGTAAATAGTGAAATTTTAAGATGGCTATAATATATGTTTCAATACTTCTCATATTTTCATGAATTATGGTTCAATATAAAATTCAACACTGAAAATATATTGGAATTTTTTATATATATTAAACCTGCAAGGCAATAGATATCTTGTTACTAGTATTTAACCATGCATTGCCTTATTTCACTATGCACAACACAAATAAATGGGAAAGAGTGGCATTTCTGGTATGTATCAGTTTTTAATCAGACCTTTGCCCTCATGATCCTGCTCTTGTCAAGATGCACCTAGAACTGAAACATGTCAGGGAACAAACACTACTTAGTTCAGAATGACAAAGTCAGACTTGTTTTAAGTTGAAGCCTAGCTCATTGTGGCACTTAAAGTCATGCTCAACTTTGCCAACAGTAACATTTCTGAACCTTAGCTATAAAGAAATTAATTGATTTTGTGTAAATTTGTTGCCATTGTGTAGCATTTCTGGTACATGATTGATGTTCTGCATAGAAGATATAAAATAGAGTACATAAAATTATCTGGGAGTATAATTTCAAAATACAGATTTTAAATGAGGGGTAATTCTAGGTTAGTTGGCATTAGACACAACATAAAATATGGTTGTTTGGCTAGTCTATCAGAATGTGACAATTATTAACATTCTTATGATTACATACAGCATTGCATTTGCCATCTTGGTAAGGTAATTGTAATAAGAAGTGTAAAGTTTAAGTCTTTATAGACACATAAGAATTATATACTCTTATGCTGTTTATTCTCTATTTCAGAATTTCAGTTGTGGAAGAAAAAAGAGGAGAAGCAGACCAGGACACAGTATGTTGCACATACTGGTGGAAAAAGGCTAAGTAATGGCACCACCAAGTGGTACTATGCTTGCCACCGTGGAGGAGTCTTCAAGAGTAAAGGGAAAGGGAAGCGACGACTGAAGTCCCAGGGAAGTGTAAAAATTGGGCATTGTTGCTTAGCTTCAATGGATGTAGTTGAAGATGATTCTGGTGTTATTTCTTGTAACTATTTCAGCAATCACTATGGTCATAGTTTTGATGATGCCAACAGTTTCCTCACTTCTGATGATAGTTCAAAACAGCAGAGAATGTCGAAAAATTCACAAAATGCAGTTTTACAAGAGGCTGAGTCTTTAGTTGACGATATAAACACAACTGAGATGGATGAGGAACAACTGTGCACAATTCATGAGAGCCTTACAGAGTTGCTTAAGGTAGTGAAGGCAAAAGAGTGACATCAGAAAGAAAATTTTGACACCTTCAGAAGCAGCATCGCTTTCATTCAGTATGTATAATCGGCAAACACTTGGTTAACCAAACCAACAATAGTGCACAAGAATGTAATAAGAGTTTGTTGAACCCATCACAAAATACTTGTATGTGGAAATACACAGTGAATTTGACGGTGTGTCAATAACTTTTTAGTGGCAATAAAAAAGTTCCTCCACACATCTTCACTCCATTCAGTACACTTTTTGAAAATTATGTGCGGGTCATTTGGAAAATCAATGCTTATACAAAGCAAAAATGATTCTAACTATAAACCAGTTTTGTTGCCAATTGAACAACATTAAGTTATACAACAGCATTAAAAATTATGCCATCTCAATTTAACATCATACTACTCTTGTTTCCATTCTTCATTCTCAAATATCCTGATACTGGTGCACTCTGCTCTATCAGACTAGTCAATTTTATTTCCTTGTTTTTGGACTGTTGTAACATTAACACGCCAAATGGAAATATGAAATTCTATTATAGTCTAAACCTTGCAATCAAAATTGAACATACACTTCACTTTCTTCCCATTATATCCAATAGTACTCTCACCTCTGTTATACGAGGCTCACTAGTTAAGTATTCAGACATGGAATATTGGCTGCATTTGGGGAAAGCATTGTTGCTGTGGTGAAATAGTTTACTTTTTGGCAATGCAATGGTAGTAGGCAGAACATTGTTTCATTCATTTTACCTAATTTTATGTTTGAAGTCTGGAAAATGTGAACATTCTTGCAAGTGCAATGGATATTCAGAAAGTGAATTTACTAACACCTTCAAATATTTCATAGTGATAAAACTTTGGTTCTCTTTAAGCATTATGTTTAGGAGTTCATGTAATGATCTGTACAACTTCAAATGCGGCTTAAATGAAGCGCAGGTACTTGAGCATTTGAGGCAGGCTTCTGGGAACTATTCTCCATCACATGCCATTGTGTTCTGCCATTTTGGAGAATCCAAGAGGGGGGGCTGCAACCTCTTAAAGATGAAAAGAAGAGTGGCAACCAAAAGCAGGAGTGACTGAGAAAGAAATCACCAATGTGGTAACAATGATTAGGCTAAATTCAAGACTAACCTATAACGACATTGAACTGGCATTGGCGATTAGTTTACAGAGATTTCAACCATCATTCATGAACACTTTCATGTAAAAAGAAATTTCTTCAAGATGGTTGCCTCATAATTTATTTGAAACACAGAAGATCCATATGGTGGAATGGTGCCATGAAAAGCTGGAAAGATTTAATTGTGGAAAGTCTCACCATGTGTCAGATATTAATACTGGTGACAAATCATTGTTGGCTAATGAGATATACAAGCTGTGGCGCAAACTGAAATATTGTGATTCTTCTAGTCCAGTAAAATGCATATATATTCTACACAGAGAAATAAATTGCATGTTAAATTTGTGGAAAAAATACAGTTAAATTATGGAGCTGTTCAATGTTGGCTATGTTTAAGAATACCATTACTATGTAATGCTAAATCACACCACAGCCTATCTATCTCTTAAGTACAATTTCACTCAGACACAGTACATTTGAGTGTTCCCAGACAACCACCCACCATGGTCAAGAGAGCAAAGAATGCCAAAAAAGAAAATGGTTCCTTCCACAAGTGATCAGTTGGCGACAGTTGTGCTCCAAAATCAGAAAACTGTTGCTGCTTTTGGTATACAGAAATTTGCCTTCTGAAAATGTTTAAAAAAATCCAAGAAAAGCATCCAAAGACAGGACTAAGGGACATTTTGTTGCATTATTGATATGCTCATATTGCTAATGTTGAGCAGTTGGCAGTGAAGCCATTTGCTCTCTCGTATTCCAGTATTTATTATCATATTTTGTTGACTAAAGGTTGGGCAGTGCAGTAGATGGTTTCCATCCATATCTTCTTTAAGTGTAAAAGTGTAAAATATTACTAATGTAACAATGGAGTTTTTTTTGGAAGGAACTGAGGCAAAATAGATCTGGCACCATGTGATTTCTTCCTGTTTCTAGTGACCCTTGTATCATACCACATCCAACAGAAAAGGACACTGAAAAATAGCAGGTAACACCTCTCATGATTCACTGCGTCTATATTCATTCTCTGTGGAATAGGCCTCCTGGGGATACCACATTAAAAAAAAAACGATGTTATGTAACTACCACCCTTTGAAGAGGCTCTGGTGCATTGGAAACGTTACTCTCTGCATCCTCTGTATAACATCTAATATACAACACATTACAATAATGCCTACCATCCATTGTCATGTCTCATCATTCAGACTTGAACAGGTGCTCTCATGCAAACCCAATACAGCTCTGTACATCTTCTTTCTATTCTATGGGGCATAATACTTCCCACCTGTTATATGTGAATGTCCAGCATAAAATTATTTATTTTAATTATATTGCCATTTTCTTGGATAATTAATTGATTTACCAGAATTTTCTCTGGAGAAGTTCTTTATAGCCACTCTCCTGGTGATGATGATTTGTGAAGCTAAATTTATTTTTAGGAACAGTTTGCCTTTTCCTTTACCTGTTACTTTTATTGCACATTTTGTGCAATAGCACAGTGTTGTCCACTTTTTACAAACTTTCTCTAGTGTTCTATCTCGCACTATCTCCTTAATTTCTCCCCACCCTAGTTTAGTTACTGTTTTCATTTTGTCTATCCAGCACATATTGGCTTTTCTCTCTTCCTGAATCCTCTAATTTCCCAAACATAATGTTCATTGCTATTGAAGCTTGCATGACTTGGCAAAGTATTTAAGTTTTAGTCCTTTTGTTTCCGATGAACTCTTTGAGTTTACTTCTTTAAAACAGATATACATAATTAGGCTTTTTCTCTGTCTGCATTCTTTCCAGACATGCATCATACAAATGTGCTAAATCTCTGAATTTTTTCACCGTCATTGAAATGAAAGTTGAATTTCTTTAACTTCACGCATTGGAATAATTTGAATTCATTCTCATGCAAAATACCTCAAACTTGTGACGTGGAGATGAGTGCAAAACAGTAAGATGGTTCATTTAGAAACGTTCAGGTATTCAATGTCATAGCCGAGATTTATAACTATAGATTTCTCTGTTTCTGTTCAATTGCTCTAACTGAGCTACCATGGCAACATGCTGGCAGGACAATGCCCAAACTGACTCACCTTTATTCCTGGCAAATCACAAGGAGATCTCAAAATTCACTTTTTTAAAATATCACCACAATGAAATCTCAAAATCAATATTCTGAGTTGAATGAAATATGTATTCTACTAATGCACTATGTACATACATGAGAGAAAGAGTGACTGCATAACGTTTCAAGCTCTATCACACCATGTTGGTGTGTATTGGACCCCCTTACAGTGGTTTCTGATCAGGGAATTTCTAGTAAATATGTGCACATGATGATCAGGAATCAAAATAATTTTCCATAGATAGCACCATTAGACAAAATCAGGACTTTCAGACATGCAAATGGCAAAACTAACCCTGGAACCTTTTCTTTCTTTTATGTGCAGATGAACATTACATGGGCCCAACTAATTTACCTCCCTTTGATAGGCTGTGCTAAGGATTTTATGTCTGAAAAACTCCATCCTACCCTGGGCTTGAACTCAAAACCTTAGGTATTGAAAGGCCAGCATGGTAACCATTAAACCACAGAGGGTGACATAACATTTACCATATGTTAAATTTTATAAATTGTAAACTCTCAATTACGTGCAGGTATTCCAGGGGAGAGGGAATTAAGACTATATCCCATACTACAAAGAACCATAGATCTAAAGCACTGTGTTTTTGTTTTATTTTTTGTATATTACAGCTTACTTTAGCTTACAGCATTTGGCTTCATCATAAGTATGCTTTTTGATTGTTTACATTCTTTAATACATAAAAATACAAATATTTTTGCTGTACTGTAAAAATTGTCTTGGTTTGTTTTATGTTTAGATACAAGACTAGGCTAGCTACTAAGTGCCTATCATTTAACAAGTTTAGCCAATTGTCTTTAGAATGTATTATTTGCATTATTGCCCTCTAGAATAATGAAGGAAGCACTGAGGAAACAGACTCACTGATGTTAAGGATCCTCCAAATGTATTCTGCAGAAATGTTTCCACTTTTATTGTGATACTCAACAATAGTTTTACTCTTGTTGTAAAATATTTTTACCAAATATAACACAAGTTCCAGTAAAATGTAGAAGTTTTTGGGTTTGTCTACATTTTACTGGATTAAAGCCGACATTGGAAGCCTAAGTATGTATGTAACACAATCTGTAGGAACCTAAAAAGAAAACACACAGAGGTGATTACAAATATACTTTATTACAGTTACAGCTGCAGAATAATAATAGATTATTTCTTACTTGTGGGTTATTGTAAGAAGGGGATCAAACTCAGACTCGGCTGCATGTTTTGCGAATCTATGGAAGGCATATTTTTATGTTAGAACACGACAAGCATAAACATAATTGCTGCTAAATTAAAATTGTCTATTCAGCTAAATGTGCAAACATATAAATGTAGTAACATCTCCAATGTTGAGCAAAAGTTTTGTTATAACTATATTTTAGATAATGCCCATGCATTGCATACACTCGTGGCACTTTCACAAAATATTCATTTTTTAGTTTCTTAAAAGGCATGATCATAACAAAACATCATTTTACACAAATCGCTATGCAATTGTGACTGTATTCACAATCTGCAGAGTGAAACATTGCCATGTCTTCATAATTTTTCTACTATCACTATGTATTTTTATTTTCTCTACACACATACAATGTACCTAGTGTATAGAGAAGGTATTGAAATGTAACTAAAAATTTGATACTGAGATTTCACCAGAAATACATGTTTAGAGACCCCCCTGAATCCCAAAAAAGCATTTTTAGAAAAAGGTTTGTGTGTGAGGGGAGGGAGACAGCATAGCTCGAAAATGAAAAGTATGTTAAATACCAAACTTGATATTTAAATTCAGTATCTCCCAAAGATGCGACATGATTTTCAAGAAAAGATGTTAAAAATATTTGAACATTTTGATTTTTCCAAAAATGGCTAATGATTTTGATTAAAATGTCTTAAATTTAAGATATTTACATGACAAATAAAATGTATATCTGGAATTTTT
Source organism: Hymenopus coronatus (assembly GCA_030762935.1). Classification (NCBI taxonomy): domain Eukaryota; kingdom Metazoa; phylum Arthropoda; class Insecta; order Mantodea; family Hymenopodidae; genus Hymenopus; species Hymenopus coronatus. The sequence goes on from CM060890.1 coordinate 111,232,471, forward strand.
TAGGACTAGCCTCTAAAAACCTCTTTATTTTGGGCAATTTTTTTTTAATTTTGCATAACTAGTAAATTGTAAGGGATAGAGGGAAACTTACTACACAAAAAATATAAAAATCCTTAAAACACACTATTTGTCATGTACATTTTTTTCTGAAGTTGACTGTCTTCGAGATATTCCTTGTTATTGGTGTCAGTTTTAAAATACTTTTCTCACATAAGGAATTGTCAACTGCATGCAAAGAAATAGATTTTAATCCCATAGAAACTGCATTTTAAAATGTGACTCAGTTTAACCTATATTTCCCTTCTACTTATAAGGAACTAAGTAATAAGACTGCTTCTGCTAGTGTTTATCTCGATTAGCATGAAATGGATAGAAGAATAAGCTTATTTACAATAATTTCTTACAGAGATGTAGAGAAAGTCATGTGAGTGGAACACATCAGATTTTTGTATTTGTTATGGTTTGTTTTCCAACTTCTAGTTCTACTTTACAGACCTTATAAAATATACTTCAATTTCTCACAGTCTTTCCCAAATTCTAATGCAAAGCTCTAGTATACATCTTGCAGGAGGTATTCTTTTGTAAAGCAACATGCAGGCGTAAGAACAAAATAAAAATTACTTTGAGAAAGGAATAAATCATAACTATAAATTAAAGAATGAGATAAAACTTATATTCAGAACATATTTTACTCAAAACATATGTTAAAGGTACAAATAATATGCAAATTAAATAAGCAGTAATGAAAATAAAGCATATTTTATGCATATAAATCTATAGTTTTAGAAATGCATCTATCTTAGTATTATACCCAGATCACAGTCAAATTGTAAGCTATTTTATATCTTGCTGTTGTAAAAATGTAATTGTCACCATGCTCTTCGTGCAGGACATACCTCTCATCTCGTTATGTCACTACTAAACCACAAACTACTCGATCTGCTTTATTTAAGTTCAAGAACAAAAATGCTCATACTATGATGTACTAGAATAATTTATTTAATTTACATAAGCATTGTTAAAAAACTCAACATAGTCATTAATCAAAATCTTCAGCATTATTATTTTCTTTGGCACTGTGAATGCTCTCACATAGCTTCCAATGAAATGACGTTCAAGAATTCAAAACATTTGCAAGATAAGGTGAGAGCACTTGGGCCCAGGCCAATGGTTTTTAAGTGTGATTAAAAGCGATAGCCCCATGCCAGTAGATTTACTGGCATGGAAAAGAACACCACTGGCACTGATGATATTCTGGCAATTGACAGTGTCATTAACAAACAAGATAATTTAATCTTGGCCAGGTTTGACCCAGAACCTTGGGGTCAGAAGGCCAGTGACATTCAGATCAACAGTATTGGTGTAGGGAATTTAGGTTAGTGTACACTTTGTCCACTAAACCATGCTAGTATTGTTCCCCAAACGATATAGCTAGTTTCCTCTATTTGTAATTTGGGTAAAGTACTTTATTTGTATCTATAGTGAATTTCCGACAGGATATTATTTCAGCAATCCTTTACAGAGATGTCGCTCCATGTCCACATCCACATCAAGTTGGTATGCTGGGGTCAGCCCAAAGAGTGTTGTAAGTGTGTCCACATTTGGACTTGACCACTTGTACATAGGATGAGGGTTGCAGGATGATTGCAAGGAGGTAGCAGTTTTGCTCCTCAACAACTGTTGTTCAGTGGCAATGACCCTTTTGCATAGCATTATGTATTTCCAAATATGTTTGTGAGGGTTTCTGTTATTAATTTTGAGTCCAAGAAACTCTTGAATGGTTTATGGAGGAGCTCAGCTTTTACTGCTGGATCTGTGTTCGTCTTTCATCTTTTGAGTGTCTTCAAACACAGGGATTTATGCTAGATTGGGAAATTGAAAACATTACATACTAACTCCCCACATTAATTCTGGAAGTGCAATGATGTACTTTAGCAGCAAAGCTCTATTTTTAATTGGTTTTCTTTTTATAAAACTAGTGTAATGAGCTTCAACAACCATCTTGGATTCAGATATCAAGAATATTTTCGTCCAATGGATTTTGACAAGGAAAAGAACAGCAACAGTAATTATGTGATATTTCTATCTGAATATATTTGTATGCAATAGTGGTATGTTCAATTATATGTTAATGTTAGTGTTCATAAAACTTTATATTTTAATGAATTTTCAGACACATTGTGCCATACACACAGAATAGGATACATAGTCAATGTTAGGATATATGCAATGGAAAGTTTGAGTTCCCAGTATTCCTACAATTTTGAAGAGAACTTGAAATATGTGCCTGTTTGTATTGAGTAACAGTGTGTCAAGTTAAAATACAGACATTGATAGTGTTATGTGATGTGAAACTATTGCTAGTGACGTTTGTCACATATAAAGTACTTGGAAGTATCTTTGTAAGAAGTGGAATAAAATTATTCATGTTATTAAACTACGTCAGATTATGTTATGCTATCCAGACAGTAGAATAAATAACAAACGTCAAAGCATATGTTATTCTTCCTGTTTTCCTGCAAAAGTCCACGTCCCAGTGTTATTTATTTGCAAGTTGACAAAACATTGAGGTAATTTAGGTACATATGGCTGTGCCGCGACCGAATTAGATCACTCGCCTCTCACCAATCTCAGGCTACCGCATGTGGGTCTTGTGGTGGACAAAGCGGTGCAGGGGTGGGTTTTCTCCGATTTCACCCGCCATCGCATTCCACCGGTGCTCCATCTTCATTCCATGTACCATCAGTGCCTGCTCTGCCATAGTAGTAAAAGCGGGCGTTAAACACTGTCAGAAAAGTGTATGCACAAAAAAAAAAATATATATATATATATATATATATATATATATATATATATATATATATATTGCAATTTGTTTAATGTTGAGCCGCTCAGTTTGAGATTAAATGTGATAAAATTGCGGATTACGGCATAAAACATTCCTAATAGAATTAGTAACATGAACCAGCAATCCCTAAAAACTAATTTCTATAACAATGCAGACTATTGAACTCGTTGAATAAATATAATTATACAAAAATAAACTTCGTTTTCCACACCAGTCTAGCTGTCAAGTGTTCACTGTTCAGCTATGTTGTAAAACGGTATTGTTACAGATGACATTGTCAAGACTCAATATGAATTTAATCACTCCATTGAAAAGCAATTTGAATAATTAAAATGCAATCACATAACTTTTTATGTCATTTGCGATATAGTATTAAATTGTAGATCAGCTAAACAGGTATGAATAATACGGCTTTGATAGCTGCCTGGGTGCGTGATGTTTTATAGTTCATTTATCAACCACTGTAATCGCTTCGTGCCAACGTTTAACACAGATATAGACTAGATTGGATTGGACATGCTCTGTCGTCGCCTACGCTATTATATAATGGCGTAGGCTACGCTCTATCCTTAAACATTGTGGTTGGTGAAACAGGATTTTCTCGCAGTCGCCATAAGTAGTTACTATACTTTTGAAATGAGCACGCATTGTATGAGTTGAAGGAACACACAAAATTAAGAGTTTACGGTGTTAAATGTTTAATTAATCAATAAATTTAGACTAAGTTTTAAACCAGTATAATGGCCAAAACGGTGTGGTATTTGGTTGTAGCTTCTCGTACAGCAGAGAAAAAACAAGGAAAAGGAAATGTTTCAATACATAGGTTAGTGTTATTTAAGTGACTTTTCGGAGGTATGTTATACATTATTAACATTATAGATTAATTATGTATTGTTTGTTAGATGTTGGATTTCTAACTTGGAAAGAACGTTGAGAAGCTTGGATAAAGGCAATTCGCAGACAAAATTGGCAACCTACTCCGGTTTATAAGAATCCTCTTGCTAATTCGCCCGAGAAACAATTACTATAAAATTGTGTGCTTATGATACCAGAACCATGAGAATAGGGAAGTGTTCCCCGGACTCGGAATGCAAATGTAATAATTATCACAATATTCCCGGACCGAAATTCTTGATTAATATCACGCATTCTACCAGAGCTTTAAACCAATGCTGTGATATATGGTACAGCCTTTTGTTACAATAACAGTCGTTTTGGTCCAAGAAATGAGAATAAAATTAAGTTACGACCTTGTCGCGATGTTTACTCTATAATACCAATTTATCAATAACTTCTGACAGGCCAAAAAGAATGTGATTGTATTAAATATTCCTTCAATTAGAGATCTCGCCCCTTCCATTTGTTTTTTTACCTCAAGTTGGAAAAACAATTAATTTGACAGATGCTGCGTATGGAAGTGTGTAGTGTCATATTGCGGCACTACATTCTACCACTATCTAAAGCAGGAGGCTGGTAAATCATTAGCTGGTGGTGAAAGAACAAGCGCGTTGAATGTCTATTATATTTTTGCAAAAAATCCCCAAAACTTATCTACAAATGGTAAAATAATTTATGAGTTCACCGGTGTTTCAGTACAAATATAAACAAACGGTGCTGATAAAGAAATGGTGATCCGGGAAAAGTCTTTACGTGAGGGAACAATTAAAACCGTGTGAAATACGCGATGCAAGAATGTTACGAATGCTATTCACGCGATAGTGCACAAATTCATTTTTGAGTATGACCCACCAACCGTTGATAATTACAATAGAAAATTAATTCTGGTCCAGGTTTGCATAATTTCAAAACCACATTTCTTCTATGAAATAGGGATGGGATTTGTTAAAGTGGCTTGTTTGCTACTTTCTTTCGCTCGTTTCTTTTAGAATTATTATATGTGCACCCATTTATTTAGCTGTAACTAGCACTATTATCACATTAAGCCAATAACAGAATATGCATATAGAGCTAGCTGGTCGTATATTTGACATGGGCTTTGACAAGATTGTATTGCAAAAATATTGGAGATTGTGCTTCGTGATAGATTCACGTACGTGGCAGATAAGTAGTGTAGATGGAGTAATACGTATACGTGCAGCATATTAGTCAGAACGTGGTATTGGAATTATTTCTACGTAATATTGTGTTGTATTCTACTTAAGTATTGTGTGCATGAGTAGTAGCTGGTTCCTGATATACTATACATTTGTTCCTGTTGTGTTTGTATCTCGTGTTATACTTTTGGATACACAAGCAGACTGTAAACCCTTGTTTGCCGCTTGGTGCTATCTGAATTACTTCTATTGAATTATATATGTCCCAGACCTCTGTGACCAGTGCTGTTCATGATACTCTTGCTGACTCCACTACCACTGCGGGTATCAAAGTGATGTCCACTGTTAGCCAGCAGATTGAATTTGACATGGAGCCCTCTGCAAACATTTCTGCTGCAGCGCCACTGCCTGTTCAACCTGCAGCTACAAATCAAGATGCAGTCAATTACTATCTAAATGGTGAATACTTCAGTCTTTTCCTTAATCGACCTCCAATTATTGATCCGGTGTACCCTCTGACCTCTGATATTCTGCTCAACCTTTGCATGGAACCACATGCTCGCCAACTCTACCTTGACGTTGCTAAGGAGCTCCTGCTACATACTTCTCAGCTGACAACACTGCTGCTGCCTCTTCTGTCTCTGCTCTGCAGGAATTTTTATTCTTTATGGCACATCGTACCTGCTTGGATGCCACCACTTACCCGCATGGATGCCACCACTTCTTATCTACTTAAACATGAGCGCCATGTGAGAGCAGCAGCCGTTTGGCAAAAACCACCACCTCGCCACGTCACCCGGTCTCAACAAACTCCTCCTCCAGCAGGAACTATTGCTGTTGGCAATCGCTACCAGCACTTAATGAAGACGCAAATGAGGAAGAACGCACCCAAAGAAAGAGAAAGTGACCTTCGCCATAATATAGGCCTACTACGGAGATGGTGGAAGCCTATGAGGATTCTTCAGTTACTGCATTCAAACTAGCACCTCAGGTGAGTAGTTCATCTCCAATTTTCCGTAAACATCTTGAGGATGCCAGAAAGCTGATGGCCTCCTCCACCAGCGACCACACCCCTAGTTATGCTTTTAAAAACCTTCGTTGTACTGTAGCCTTGTTGCCAGCGACGGCCACTGACCACTGCCAACTCCGTCGGCAAATAATAAAGCGTCACCCTGTTTTGCCAGAGGAGCGTTTCCTCCATGTCACTATTAAAGATGGTCCTTCCTTCGTAACTGAAATGAGATGAAAGAGCTACTGCAGCAAGGGGGCTATATTGTGGAGTGTGTAGCCCAGTTGAAGACCAGAGGCCACCATTCCCAGCACCTACAACACTTCATAATTGCTATGAAGAAAATAAATACTGTACGAAATATATACAAGGAGACGCACATGTTCCATGCAGTTGAGCACGTCGAACCATTTAAACCGCCACCGAGACCACAATAGTGCACAAACGGCAAATTACACATAATGCAGCTAGGTGTCTATTACAACCTGTTTTCGCCTTCTGTGGTGAGAGCTGCCATAAACGAGCCAATTGTTCAAAACTTGCAGTACCTCGATCGACTACGCGATGTTATAACTCTGGTGATGCACATTCATGTCGCTATGCTAAGTGCCTGATGTGGCAGGAGGCCCTACTGGAACTTCTAAGCTCCAAGAATGGTCAAATGCCGCGCTATAATGCACGGCCGAGGGTAAAAAAATGTAAATTGCGTATTATTTAAGGACACTCTTTAACTGCTATGGTTCTCAGCGTCCCATTCTATATTGGGCGTGAAAGACCGCTTAATTTGGCCCAGAAGCCTCTCAATCAGACTTGAGGTTCTTTTACGTGCCGTAAATCTACGACACGGGACCAACGGCTTTACTTCCCTTCCGAAGGAAGCCATGCTAAGAATTTTTACACCCAAAAAAATCCATCGTCCTCCGCCAGGTTTGAACCCACGACCTTGGGTGTATGAAGTTAGCATGGTAACCATTACACCACGGAGGGCGACACGGCCGAGGGTGGCACACAATGCTGATCTCTCCGGGGAGTTCTTTATTAGAGCCCGTTATCCCGGCGTGCCACCCTATACAATACCCCAACTATGCAGCAGCCGTAAACTCTGTACGGGGAATGCAGCCTGCCTCTAGCGATGCTGCGTCATCGCTATAGTAGCAATCTGTTAGCCACTTCAGAAGCCAATTCAGACGCCTAATTCTCAATAGCTGATTGCACCTCAATCCCGGCCTTCAGCTGCGCCCCCTATTCAACAGGGTACTCCACGTCCCTAACCACTGGAATTACAATCTGCAAAGCAGGAATCTGTCTCACTAGCAGCTAAGCAACACCACCCAGCTCAGCATCGGTTGGACATCCTCTGGCAACCTCCTAACCAGCAACAGAAAACTCCGCGACCTTATGGCAGCAAAAAATAAGGAGCGTCGTCGAGCCCAACATACTGGCTCACCTCAGGACCGGGGCGAGTTTAATCGGCTGCACCGCCTTTTAAAGCTGGAACTGGCGGACTACGCCAACGAGGAATGGGAACGTCGGCTTTCATCCCTTGACACGGAGGACCAATCCCAAGAGAAGTTCCTCTGTTTGGATGGCCCTACTGCTCTATCCACCAGAGAGAAAGTGAATATAATGGCGGGGTATTTGTAGGATGGCTTCCACCCGGCGGATACCTGCAACATCGACCACCCCCATCGAATAGATGCAATTTCTAAGCCGAGCATATCAGATGGAAGATATTCCACTTAAGACTGTCGCGGAATTACGTGACCTTCTCGCGGTTCACTCGTTCAAGGTTACTGGTTTTGATAATATCCCCATACGGCGCTGCAGCCCCCCTTCTGCTTGGATATAATTGGTGGTTGCACCTCTCCAATTTTCTATCAGCATGGAAACATGCAAAACTTTTTACCTTACCAAACTCAGGAAAGGACTCCTCCCGTCCTAATGCCCATTGGCCCATTAATTTGCTACCAGCTATCACTAAGGTCTTTGAACAGGTGGTGCAGCGGAGGCTTCAATATTACTTGGAGACCCATCCTACGTCCGGAGCAATTCGGCTTCCGCCACAAACACTCCACTGCCTATCAACCACTTCGGCTGGTGGACTCCGTCGCCCTCCGTGGTGTATTTGTTACTATGCTAACTTCATATACCCAAGGTCGCGGGTTCAAACCCGGTGGAGGACGATGAATTTTTTCGGGTGTAAAAATCATTAGCATGGCTTCCTTCGGAAGGGAAGAAATACTGTTGGTCCAGTGTCGAAGATTTACGGCACGTAAAGGAACCTCATGCCTGATAGAGAGGTCTCTGAGCAAAATTAAGTGGTCTTTCACGCCCAATTTAGAAGGGGACGCTGAGAACCATAGTAGTTAAAGAGCGTCCATATATAACACGCCATTTACATTTTTTTGGTGGACTCCATTATTACTGGTTTTAATAATAGACATTTTATTGTGGTGCTGTTTTTGGACATCTCAAAGGCTTTCGACTCTGTTAGGTATGAGGACCTCCTGCTACACCTCATTCGGCTCCATATACCACTCTACCTCATCTTCTACGTTCTTACCTTCATCACCGTAGCTTCTCTATCTCTAAACATTTTTTTTTTTTTTTTTTTTTTTTACTACCCACCCTAACCATGGTGGAGATCCCCAGGGCAGCGTCCTAGGCGCCCTGCTTTACCTTGTTTATATTAATACATTACTCTCCCACCCTGGCTGTCAGCTCTTCCAGTTCTCTGGTGATACTACTATAGGATCCGTTTCTACCAGCACAAGGTTGCAGCCCAAAGGATCCAGCATTACGCCAATGTACTCACCACGTGGTTCAACATATGGCGCTTAAATATCAACGCCAGCAAGTCACCTATACTAGTCAAAAACTTTCAGTTGATCTTCTGCACCTGCGGCTAGCCAATGGTGATGTTACATGGGAGTCTAAGCCAAGTACCTCGGCGTGACCCTAGACTATAAACTGGCCTGGAAACCTCATATTGAAAATTTTCCAAAAGAATTAGTCGTCGAATGGCATGCTTGAGGGCCTCGTGTAGAATCTCTCTTTTTATTTCTGAGTTTACAATTTCTGCAATTCTTTGCATCTCTTCTTTTAATACCTCCACGTTTTGGTTGTAGTGTAGAACAATTACCGCGGTTATCAGTAAATGTTTCACCTGTTGCAATGCTCTCTTCGCAGAAATACTTAATGTATACTAATGATTTTATATTTGGCTGGCATTGATCCCGGTGGATGCTTCGTAACCACTTTTCTTTTATCTCAGAATCAACTGGAAATCAAAAAGAAGTTGCAAAATGCTCTTCTTTAGAGCTGTCGTAATTGCTCCTACACATAGGAACAGAAGCACTTCCTGGGCATCTGTAGGTAGAAAAAGGATAAGATTGATTATTTCTGCTACAACTTTTTACAACGTGCAATATAAATAATAACATTATAAATTGAAGATATTACTTGTACTTGTCTTGCTGTACGGAAAAGCACTGGCAAATGCAGACTTATTACAACAAAAAAAAACGTCTTTAACTGAAATGTTATACATTAAATGTGCATGCATAATAAAAGATACTATAAAGTACACGAATTTCAAATTGTTTCCATTTATCCCCATAAATGTCCAATATGTGTTTAATAGTTTCGACTCTAGCAGTATGCTTACTGTTGCCAAAACTGCCCCGGTAGATGTTGCCAAACTCTCCAGGTTCCGGCTTGTAAACCTCAGGCGGCTATGCAACGTCACATACAAAATCCTCAATTTATTATATACCACGTATTCTCGTTGGGGCCATATATGACAGTATTTCTGCCCCAAATGGTGTAAGGCTACATCATAACCCTGCAGTGATCGCCTTGGATTTTTTTTTTTTTTTTCCTTTTTTTTTTTTGTACTGATGAACTTAAACGTGAATAGTAATGATACCATGCAGTATGAGGAGTGCTTTATGCGCTATTAGCGGCCATAGAGATTATTGGGCAGTCTTTACTTTTTGGAGGCCAAGGATCACGTTTTATGTTGTCTTAATTCTATTCTCTCTGGGCGTTAAAGTTTTGACGCACATGTCTGAAAAGTTAAGGTGTGATAATATCAATTTCATTTTTAGAAGACGTAGAAAAGGTAACGCTTTCTTTGTTATTCATTTTACTCTTTGGTTAAGTTCGTTTTTAGACTTATCACAGCTAAAGGTTATAATCGTATTAATATCATTAAATAAATATATAGGTTAGAGCAGTTTGTTGGAGAATGTAGCAATAAATATTGATTATGAGGTATGCTGTTTAACATAATTGTGAATTCAGTAGGCAACCAGTCGTTATTGTACACCATTACCATTGTATGTTAACATCCTTATTAGAATTCTCAATATTTTTATATACATTTAAGGGTATAGGTTATCACAGTTTGCTGGAGAGTAGAATGTTCAGAGAGTATAATTTTGCCATAACATCACCATCACTGTTTAATCCTATTGATTAGTGTGAATGCTGTGTAACGTAATTGTGAATTGTGCTATTATGCACAACTACACATTGCCATTTATGTTATTCTAGGTTAAGCTATACGATTACGAATTCGTTACACACAAACACGCACAATCGATTTGTGTTTGTTGGGCAGTTGTACTCAATAGTGTAAAGCTATTTACTTTTTTTTTTTTTTTTTTTTTTTTTTTTTTAAATGAGTATGAGAAAGTCCATTATAAGCTACACTTATTTTAGGCACACCTTTTTTAGAATTGTGTTTGTTAAACATCAATATTACCATTGTCATTAGGTTGCATCCATTCTCTGTATTCTATTTAATAAGTTGTGGGGAAAAACTTCTGTATTTGGAGCCCATCCCAAACTTTACCAAAGAGCAATAAAAACCATGTTTATCATCTATGTAAATATAGAGTGTATAGAGCTCCATCTGGAGACTTAAAAATATTTTTTGAAAAGGTAGAAAAGTTACTGTATTCAGTGGGGTAAAGCAAGATAAAAATTGTAATGGGAGATTTAAATATCAATTTATTAAGGGAAAATACAGCTAAACACGCATTAATGGAAATACTTGACAGACTTAACTTAAAAATAGGGGTAGAAGAGTCAACTAGAGTTACAAAGCAATCAAGGAGGAAAACAAATGAAAATCAACTGTGGTAAAAGGAGGAATAGGGGTCCACTTTGGACAGATTATAAAAGTAAATGTAAGTAAAGTTGTTATTCAAACATATTTGAATACAAAAGGCAAATAAATTATGAGAATTTAAAAAAATTACAAAGCTTCCTGCAACAACAAAGCTGGAGAGAGGTATATATAGTAGAGACTGTAAACGAAAAGTATAATGGCTTTATCAAAATTTTAGAAAAAGGAATGAATTGTTATATACCTGTAAAAAAAAAAAAAAATCAAAGTAAAAAATAATAAAGGTGACACATCTATGCAGTGGATGACAAAAGGGATAGAGATCTCGTGGAAAAGAGTCAAATTTCTGAACTCAATAAAACACCCAAATATGAACGATCGATCTGTGGAGTATATAAAAAATTATAACAATATTTTTAAAAACGTAGTAGAAAATGCAAAAATGAAATGTAACAGAGACCTTATACAGAAAGCTGACAATAAAATAGAAACAATATGATGCATTGTAAACAAAATCCATAAGGAAGGAAAAAATAAAAATGCCGAACACATAGTGATAATAAGTAATGATAATGACATAAAAGACCCAAGAAAAATCGGGGAAATATTCAATGAGCACTATGTAAATGTAACTGCACGATTAAACTTAAATAAAAGTCGGTCAAATAAAAATAATTATTTATCTAAAAGAGCAGATCAATTAAATACTATGGCAGTCTTGGAAGTGACAGAAGAAAGCATATTAAGCGAGATAAATAAGCTAAAATCTAAGAAATCAAGTGGTCTGGATGGAGTCTCAAATGAATTACTAAAACATTAAAAACGAAAATATTGGCATTTTAACACACATTACAAATGCATTACTAATGCAAGGAATCTTTCCTGATACACTAAAACAAGCAGTTGTCAAACCAATACTTAAACCAAAAGGGAATAAGAAAGAGGTAGAAAGTTATAGACCAATCACCTAGTGTTCAGTCTTCTCAAAATTAATGGAAGGATTATATTTAAAACAATTGCAAAATTATGTAGAGAAATTAAAAATTATATTAAAATGGCAATATGGTTTTCAAAAGTATAAGTCTACAATAAACGCCATACAAAAGGCAAACAATGTTATAATAAAAGCAATAAATAAACATGAATCTGTGATGGCTATTTTTATAGATTTGTCGAAAAGATTGTATGAATATAAAAATGCTGATATACAAGTTAGAAATATGTGGGATTCGCGGCCTGGCTCTACAGTGGGTATTAACATATTTAAAAAACAGAACATAGTGTGTGGAAATAAGTAATCTAAATGCAAAAGGTGTGAGAGAAAAGATAAAATCGGACTTTAGAATGGTTCAACAGGGAGTTCTGCAAAGCTCAAAATTAGGACTCTTTTTGTTTTTAATATACTCAATGAAATATATGAATTAATAGAATCAAAGGGAGGAATAGCAATTGGGAGTGTGGATGACATGACGGTTATAATTAGGAGTCAGAAAATACAAGATGTAAAAAAATAGGGCAAACTCAATTCTAAAATTCATAAAAGAATACTGTTCTAGTCTAGATATGGTAATAAATGTAAAAAGACAACATGCACACATTTTGAACTAACAAATCAAAACCTCAAAAATATAAATCTAACAATAGACGGTGTAAATATAGATGAAATAAATAGTACAAACTTCCTTGGAATGATAATTGACAAAAATTTAAACTGGAAAGCACATGTAACTCACATTACCAAAAAAATAAATAAAGGTATATGTGTAATGAGACAGATCAGTAAAACAATGGACAGCAAAACGCTGATACAGGTTTACTATGCATTAATATACTCGCATATTAGTTATGGTATTATGCTGTGGGGGAATATTACTAATAGAGAAATGGAAAAAGTGCTAAAATTGCAGAAAAAAGCTATCAGAATAATAGGTAGGATAAAAAATAAAGAAACATGTAGAAGTTTGTTTAAGAGCTTAAAAATATTAACTGCTCCATGCATATATATTTATGAAAGCATAAAAGTTATTGTACATAAAAGACATGACAAAAATTATAATATGCATTCCTATGGATTAAGAAATAATATGGATTATTTCAGAACAACTCTAAGGGGAACCTTGAATAATCGTTCAACAGAAACCATAGGAAGTGAATTGTTCAATAAACTACCAAATGAAATAAAGAATATAAATCAAACAATAAAAATATTGAAAACCATAAAAACATACTTAATTGAAAATGCATTTTACAATATAGAAGAGTTTAAATATGAAAAAATAATGTAAAACTTTGTATATAATGTAAATAGGTAAATAGGTTATATGACGTGTCCTTTAAACGTATGTAAAAGGATGAAAACAAATTGATGCATTTTACAATATAGAAGAGTTTAAATATGGAAAAATAATGTAAAACTTTGTATATAATGTAAATAGGTAAATAGATTATATTGATGTGTCCTTTAAACATATGTAAAAGGATGAAAATAAATTGAATTGAATCGAGTAGAATTCCAGGTGTATATTATTCACAAATCCCTCAGCTACACAGAGTTCATTGGGGGTTTCCCTTCACATGGGTTCCAAATATGGAGGTTTACCCCAATTTGCAATACATTTTTGTGTTCTTTACCCCAATTTGCAATACCTTTTTGAGTTCTTGATAGTAAGAAAGCACTTTAAAATCTTGGATTATTTGCTGTACCTCTTTGTGCTTCCCAATATGATTTTTAAAACAATGCTATAATAGTTTATTGCGAACTGTGTTTTTGTTTTAGTAGTTAACATCAATGGCTAAAAGTTTGCGAAGCAAATGGAGGCGAAAAATGAGAGCCATAAAGAGGGAAAGGTATGGGAAAAAGGAGTTGGAGAGGTTAAAAAAGATGCTGGGTATTGAAGATGGAAACAATGAAATTGAAATGAAGAATCTATCTGAAATTGCTACAGGTAAGGTATTTCAGCTCAACTTTCCTACATGTTATGCAAGGTTTTTACTAACAAGGAAGGTCACCCATAGTTGTTAGTTTTTTAGCAAGACTAGTTTAATTATGTTTAGAACATAAGAAAATAATTTGGTGCAATTTATGTGCTATGGATCATTGGAAGTGGAAGGAGGGGAAGGGTAGTATGGAGTGCATGGAAAAGAGTAGATGTAGAATAATCTTAGAGGTGAATAGGATGGTTAAATGCATAGACTGTTACAAAGTAAAACAGCTGTGGTTGTTAAGTTGTTAGTGCATTTCTTTGGTATTTGGAAGGAGAAGATCAATTAGGGTAGATCATATAGTTTTTGAATAGATTAGAAAATAGCTGCTTGATAAAAATGCTGTTGTTTTAAGAGTATAGAAGTCTTATGTGGGTTAAGGACTCGCTGATGAAGATAATACTGAAAGTGATTTTTGGGTTCAGCCAGCAGTACAGCTAGAAAATCAGCTGACTTCAGAAAGCGGCCCAGCATTATATGGCAGTGATGAGAGCAGTGGGGATACTTTACAACATGTGACACGAGGAGACAAACAATTTTCTAAGTCTGCTAGCAGTCAACATGTACATATTTTCTCAAAATCATAGCCAACCTCTGCAAATAATTCCCAGACATTTGAACAGATGCCATGGAAGAGATTAATAGTCATATTTTAAAGGTCCTGACCAGTTGCTCTCAGGTTTCTTAAAAAAAAACAAAAAAAAAAACAGTGTATTGCAGTACAATACAGTACACACACTTTGTACCTCAGAAACAAATATTGGTCTGCAGCTGATGAAGTTTATTGAAGAGAAGATCAGTTAAGTACTGTAGATAAGCTTCTTGAGTTCACTATATACTCTATATTACTAAAGATTAAAGTTTTGATTTTTTTGTTATTTGAGAATGGATAATTAGGAAACACCACTGATTAATGCAAACAAAATGCTTAAATTTCCAAAAATGTTCTGCCACAACTGATTTATCAATTTGTTTGTATTTAATATTCCTAAAGTATTCTTTTACTCTGGTTTACTCGTTTAGTCTTACGAATATAAACAAGGTCACAATATAAACAATTTAATTGATAAATGCCAGATTTTTTATTTTTTGAAATTTTATCCGTTTTAGAAAACCCTAACAAATTTTATACTGTATTTATTTTGAGGAACCAACATTATACCATGCTCTTTGAAAATATTTGCATGTTTTATTTGCCCAAGGGTGATAAGAACATTTTTTAAAAATGTAATTGTCTTTCATTTTCTTAAGCGTAGAAATCTCTTTAATAGCTTTTTTTATTGGTTTTAATACTGATTTTATAAATAAAAGAATTGTGAAATTTAAATATCAAAAAGCTATTAAAGGGATTTCTATGCTTAATAAAATAAAAGATAATTACATTTTTAAAAAAATTACTATCACCCTTGGTTATCTGTCTTAGAGAGTTCAATTACTAGTAGATGTTACAGACTTTTGCACGGGCAAAGAATTATAGTCATGTTTTAACAAGGGGTGTCCTTTCAGGGGGGTTTCACTGTATATATTTTAGAACTGACAATGAAAAAGTCGCAGTGTCTGTGAGCAAAAATTTGAGCGAACAAAAATTCTTTTCCTCATCCACTGTTTGGTTACAAACAGTCATGTGAGTGTTCACTTGGAGACCAATATGTAAGCTGCAGACAGTATCTATATAGCTGACTGATTCAGTTTCTGTGGTCTCTGACACCAAATAGGGAACTATACTGCAAGAGGAAAATGGGTGGTCCCAGCCACTTTGTTCATATCACATTAACTCAACTGCCTTTATTATTCAACTGTGTTTGGACTAATCTGCACAAAGATTCCTGACTTTATGAATACTAATAATCTATATTAAGCAGCTCATAATTTCTATATTTCTTGCTCAGGCAGCTGTAATTTGCATGGTGTGCATATTTCGATATTGTCAATTAACACACTATATCAATTCAAAATGTGTGTGACAACAGTTGGTACTGTTAAGATAATTGTGAGTGATGAATTTATTTTAAGCACAGTTTGACATTTTTTGGGTAAAACTTCCATAGCTGATCCAGATTTGAAGGTGTTGAACATATTAATATGTCCAGATTTGAAATGTGCTAGATTGCTGAGGTTTTGATTTCTTGGGATAATTGGGATTTTAGCTTCACAGAACCCTTGACTGTTGTTGCTCCATAGCTGCAGCGTTCAGTCACAACTGGGCCACTCCTCTACTTATTAAAAGCAGCCCTCGGTTATGCTTTGTGGCTTAGGTCCCTCCACTTCAGGCTATTTGCAGCCTAAAAGTTTTTAACAGACCAATAAGTAATTACAAAGTGGCTCTAATTGCATAGTAACAAAAGTATCAAATCCAGATCACATATGGAAGTAGGTAGATTTTTTTATTCTAATACGTATTTAGATTTACTTTTTACTGTAATTTGATGTTGGAGAAAGCTTAATACAGCCTAAAGTTTATAATTCTTATAGTTTGATTTCATGCAGGAGTACAGTTTCTTAGCCCAATTTTAAGTTTATCATTCTTATTTACAAATATTTACCTACGGGGCATATAGCCATATTGAAGAATAAATGAAACCAAAATCATGTTTTTGCTTCACATACAGTCTTTGTACTTTCTCTACACATAGTGTATAGGGAAGGTATCAAATTTCACCAGAAACATGTTTTGAGCTCCCCTGAATGCAAACACATTTTTAGGAAAAGGTCTCTCTTTGTGTGTCTGTGCCAAAAACAAAAAGTCCCAAACTACCCTTGTCATGGAAGAAATTTTGAAAATTTTTATTGTTTCAAAACTAACGATTTTGATTGAAATACTGTATATTAAAGAAATTTAAATGACAAATAAAATGTATATTTTCTTGGAATAACCTCAGAAAACTTCATCATTCTGGAATGACTTTTGCGTAAGTGTCAAACTGTAAGAGTAAGACAAAAACTTATTGCACAAAATATGTAGAACTCTTTAAAACACCAATTTATGTCATATGCATTTTTTACTTTCTCTAGCCTGTATTAGCTGTGCACATAGTGGATAGAGAAGGTATTATATTCCACCCAAAAATTTTATGTCAGATTTCACCAGAAAGTCCCCTGAGTCTGAAAAGAGCATTTTTAGAAAATGGTCCATGTATGTGTGTGTGTCTGGACAGCATAGCTCAAAAACAAAAAGACCATCAAATACCAAACTTGGTATTTGTCTTAAGTATCTTCCAAGAATGAGACACACAGATTTTCAAGAAAATTCCCCCTGCCAAAACTACCCTTTACATGGAAACATTTTTGAAAATTTAAATTTTGTTTTTAAAATGGCTCTAATGGTTTTGATTAAAATACTGTATACTAAAGGTATTTACATAAAAATAAAATGTATATTTTGAATTTTCTGATAATAGCCTAAGACCTCTTTATTCTCGATGAGTTTTGCAGAATTTTGCATAACAGTTAACCCATAAGAGATGGACAGAAACTTACTATACAAAAAATGTAACTCTCGTTAAAACACATAATTTATGTCAAATACATTTTTATTTAGAGCTGACCATTTCTGAGACATTCCTTGTTGTTGATTTCAATTTTAAATTTTCTTAAACAGGAAGTGACATTTTGTTTCATCTCTCTGGTTTTACTGCAGGTCATGCAAAGTAAATCAAACTTCAAATGTTTCACATAGGACTATCTTTTAAAAGATTACTATCGATTTAGCCTACTGTATTCTTTTATGTCCCTTCTACTTACAAGGAAGCAAGTAATAAAACAATTTCTGCTAATATTTGCCTTGATTAGCATGACATAGATAAAATAATCTGCTTTTGTAAGGAAAGCTGTTTTTGTAACTGCTAGAGAAAGCCATGTGAATGGAAGACATCAGTTTTTTTTTGTTTTTTTTCGTGAAGTTGACTATTTTTGTAATATTTCTTGTTGGTTTCAGTTTTAAAATATTTAAACTTTTCTCACACAGAAATTTATCAACTGCAGGGCATGCAAAAATAAATTTCAATCACATAATAACAGCTTTTAAAAGATTTGTCTATTGCTTTTGCCTAATGTACTGTTTATTTCCCTTCTACTTAAAAAGAGACAAGTAATAAGGCCATTTCTGGCAATATTTTTCCTGATTAGCAAGAAACAAATAAAAGAATAAACTTTTTACAATAATTTCTTAGCGAGATGTAGAGAAAGTCATGTAAATGGAACACATCCGTAACACACGTGATGTAACTTTGACATATGTTAGAGCAATCTGTGTCGTTATATAGACACTTAAGTTTCACTTACTTTATTGGATATGTTTCGAGGAACCTTATTGTTTGAGGATGGGGATAATATGCTTCCTCACATGTTCAAGTAAAATAAAGTAAGTGAAACTTAGAAGTGTCTATATAACAACTCAAATTACTCAGCATATTTTATCCTTAAATTACACTGGACTAGATAACTTTGTGAACTATTTTCCAAGAACAGTTTTGCAGTTTTTAACTAAATCTAATTATTACATGATAGGTTAGACATATTTAATAAGTTGCATAAGTTCTTGGTAAGGGTCTGTTGAAGGATTCTTGCAATCCACATGCTAAAAACACTCACAGATGTAAGTAACCAAATCTTCATGTTGCCGCCCATGTGCTCCGCAAATAAATTGTAGTGCATGTATGTAGCTCTATGTTATTAGCCGATTTCATTAGTAACTCATTCAAAGAATTTATCATTGCATTATCTTACTTATTTCCTGTTGTTCTAAGTGTAAAATAGGGCAACAGTGAAGTTTCTCCAGCCAGTCATTTCACTTCTTTCCATCTGCTTCCTCTTTTATTCAATTCCGTGTTTTCCTAGTCATCCTCTCCTCTTTGCTCCTTGAGGGTTCCAGTCAAGTGTATTCTTCTCGATATTCTGGCTTTCTTGGCATAAAATCTAAACGAAATGTCACTTCCCATTTGAAAAAGTTTAAGTACTTTAAAATTGAAAGTAATAACAAAGAATATCTCAAACTTTTGACTCTACATAAATGTATATGTCATAAATTATGTGTTTTCATTGGATTTAAATTTTTTGTGCTGCAAGTTTTTATCTATCTCTCACGGTTTAACTGTTATGCATAATCATCTAGAATAAAGAGGTCTTCAAAGACTATTCCCAGAAAATTCAAAATATATGGTACTTATATCAAAATCATTTGAGCCATTTTAAGAAAAACAAAATTGTCAAAACTTTTTCATGTAAAGGATAGTTTGTGGTGAGGGGATTTCCCGGAAAATTTTCATGTCGCATCCTTGTAAGATACTAAAGATAAATACCAAATTTGGCATTTAATGGTCTTTTCATTTTTGAGCTATGTTGTTCTCTCTCTTTCTCTCTCCCTCTCTCTCTTTCTCTCTCTCCATCTCTATCTCTCTCTCTCTCTCTCTCTCTGTCACACACACCTTTTTCTAAAATCTCGGGAGACCTCAAAACATATTTCCCCTGATATTTCATCATTGAATTTTTGAGTGGAACACAATATATTCTCTATCCACTATGTACATTGTAGGGCTAGAGAAAGTAAAAATGTAAAAATTTCTTGCACTAGAATTGGCCAATCAAGAGAATGCCCTTTTAAGATCTCTGGAAACTGCATATCCCAAAAAACACACTTCAGACATTACCAGGTACTCCACATGGTTTTTGGCATCCCATGCAATGAAGGTAGTAATCATCCAATAGTACAAGGGTGAATGTAAATACACCCCTTCCCTCTACGAGCAGCCATCAAAAGTTTAAAAACAATTGTCCATTTTAGCAAATAAGACATCAGAAGAGCTTAAATACTGTGCTTTTCCTTTACTCTCACAATCAAAAACCCAGTTATCAACCTACAACCATCCATTGACCATTTCTGTGCTTAAGCATGTAGGCACATTTGTGTGTGCGTGTGCATATGTCTCCTTTACTTGGAACAAAATTTTGTAAAGAATATATTGTCTTGTGGCAATTAAATGCACCACTAAGTTGTGTTTGTACATTTTCCAGAAATGGAAGAAATGTATTCAATTTAAGGCTGTTCACAAAAACTGAGAATGGTACATATTTCAATGGGAGCATTTTCAATTGACGGAAAGCCTTATTGGGCCCTGGGAATGGGAAGCAAGGCTTGGCCAAGTTTCAACATTCTCGTTCCCAGGCATCATCATATAGTGGACATTAGACTCGTTGCTGTAGAGGCTAAACGTCATTGTTTTTCTAATTGGCAGCAGATGAAAAAATATTGGTTTATTTTGCACTCTGCATATTGGTCAGTTAAAAACAAATGAAGTCTCAATGTGCAAATTCTACTAGAAGACAAATTAGAAGTGCATTCCTGTTTTTGTTACTAAGCTACTGAGAACCAAAATCTTGTGTTTTGCATGACTTCCTGTTCCTGTTTCCAACTTGATTATCATTTTTGGGTTATTGTAAACCGGCCTTTATAATAATTCTCAAAGATTCACAAACGTAATACTGTCTCAAGGAGTTTGATTTACAGTCCTTGGCAAGTCTTTATGACCACTATTTTCAGAAACCAAGGATGTGGCAGAAATGAAAACTTTTTTAAATTCTTTTTAACATTCATTACTTTTTCCACTTAGTGCATCATAGATAGGTAGAGATGCTATTGCATTCCACCAAAAAATTCCGTACTGGAATTTCATTGAATGTTACTATCCACCACATACTCATCAAGCCAAGATGTGACAAAGTATAGGTAGTTAAAGTGATGCAAAATAAATAGAAAAATATCTCAACAGCTCGAATTGCTGCAGCCATTTTCCAACTTCAAAGTAAACTCAAGGATATGCCAATTTTAAGTTAACTAAAGTTTAACACAATGTTTCAGCTAACACTCTTTGGTGACAGAGAATTTGTTACATCAATTTTAAATCACTTCAATATGGTGTTCAGACTTTACACCAGTTGGTGAAACTGTCACACACTTTATTCAAAGAACCACAAATTTGTTTGGTATTAACTATTTCACCTTTTTCCTTAAAGACAGATTTTATGTCAATTTCATAGCTTCAACTGTCAGTTTAAGAAGCTGTTCCATTTAATCATAAAATGATTTTTTATGTCTACATTAACTTTCTTATGTTAAAGCTTTTGTTTATCTTTTTGCAGTCACTGATGCTAAGAGCATACAGAGAGATGTACCCGTGGAGGAAGATGGATCAAATGAAGAAACAATGGAACTTGAACAATCTGGGCCAAAGAGGAATAAGAAAACATTAAGAGATGAAAATGGACATTATCCCGTTTGGATGAGCCGACGAGAAGTGAAAAGACGTGCAGTTCACAACAAAGTTGTAAAAAAGAAAACAAAAAAGCAGAAGATAAAGGAGAAGAAGAAAGGAAAGGCAAAGAAATAGAAGTGTATTGATATTGTTAAATAATTCAGACTTTGCATATGTAACTATGATTTATAAAATGACACATGTACAGAGTATTTTAACATATGCTTTGGGTTCCATTTTCACTGGAAAACAATAAAAATAATCTATATGTGAACTATCTAGTTTAGCATTTTTTGTTCTACAGATGTGGCTTCCCCCCCACCCCAATAGGTACGATTTAGAACTGGTAATATTCAATAAACAAGAATATTCTGTAATTTTTATTATTTTTTTATTTAAGCATTTAGTTTAAATTGCTTTGACTTGTAAGAGTTTTATCCCAACTGAAACATTTACACATTATGATGACAATATTTATTTGCAGAATTAATATGATACATTAGAATGCAATGAACATTATGAAGTAAGTTGTTAATACAACTTATATCAAACTTATAAGAGATCTTCTATAGTAGTACTTGTTGGACCAGGTTAAAAAAACATGTTTTAATGATAAAGGTGTTATATCAGCTGATTTTTACTTTCTCTATACGTACTATGTACATAGTGTATAGAGAAGGTATTACATTGTAACCAAAAATTTGATACCGAGGTTTCACCAGAAATACATGTTTTGAGACCAACTGAATCCAAAAAAAAAGCATTTTTAGAAAAATGTCCAGGTGTTTGTCTGTGTATGTGTGTGTGTGTGTGTGTGTCTGTGGGCAGCATAGCTCAAAGACGAAAAGACTGTTAAATACCAAACCTGGTATTTAAGTTCAGTATCTTCCAAGGATGCGACACGAAGATTTTCAAGAAAATCTCCCTACCCCTAACTACCCTTCACATGGAAAAATTTTCGAAAATTTTGATTTTCTTAAAAATGGCTAACAATTTTGATAAAAATATCATATCTTAAAGATGTATACTTGATAAATAATATATATATTGAGAATTTTCTGGGAATAGCCTCTGAATACTACTTTATTCTGGATGAATTTTACGGAATTTTGTGTAACTGGTAAACCATAAGAGATAGACAAAAACTTACCACACAAAAAATGTAGAGCACATTAAAACCACAATTTATGTTATATACTTTTTTTCGTGGAGTTGATCGGTTTTTAGATGTTCCTTGTTTTTTGTTTCAGCCTTAAAAAACATACTTTTCTCATACAGAAATTTGTCAACTCCTGTCCATACAAACAAAGGAACTTCATCACATAGCAACCATCTTTTGCTATCACTTTAACCTATGTTACTCCCTCATTTCGCTTATACTTACAGGGAAGCAAGTAATAAGACTATTTCTGCTAATTTTTTTTCTAACTTAGCATGAAGCCATTCAGCAGAAGAAAATGGAGGACATACGCAAGCTAGTGAAATATGTATGCGGGGAAGATGCACTGAAATTTTATGAAGATATATTACAGTGGCCAGTGATTTCATAAATCATTTATTTAGGATAAAGGAACTATAAGGGTTATTTGTGTATTACACATTCTAGTTTCTACAAAATTCTTAATTTCATACAAATTTTGGTCTCTTATTTTTTGTCGCTTTTATGAAGTATGGCTTTGTAACTATTATACAAGGTGAAAAACTGCCTGAGTGGAGAAAGGAACTAAGTCACTTTTTTTCAAACTCACTTTTTTGCAATATTAGTAACAATGGAGTGAGTATATCTATACAATACTACAATACAAAAAAAAAAATCGAACAGAAATTTCTGAAAATAGGTCATTTGGGTAAACAGTTTTTTGTCTCTCCTGAAAAACCTCAAAAAGTGACTTAGTTCCTTTCTCCACTGACTGATTCAATTGAGATAAACATTAGTAGAAATGTCTTAATTACTTCTCTGTGAAAAAAGTTTTAAGTATTTTAAATATGAAACAAATAACAAGGAATATCTCAGAAATGGTCAATTCCACAAAAAAATGTATACAACATAAATTACGTGTTAATGAGATCTACATTTTATTTTCTATAATAAGTTTTTATCTATCTCTTAGTTTACTAGTTATGCAAAAGTCAGCAAAATTTATCAAGAATAAAAAGGTTGTTGGAGGCTATTCCTAGAAAATTCAAGATATACATTTTATTTGTCAATATCTTTAATATGTGGCATTTTAATCAAAACGATTAGAGCCATTTTTGAAAAAATAAATTTTTTTTAATTTTTTTCCATATAAAGAATAGTTTCAGGTGAGAGGATTTTTCTCAAAATCTTTGTCGCATCTCTGGAAGATATTAAACTTAAATACCAAGTTTGGTATTTTACTGACTTTTCATTTTTGAGCTATTGTGTTCATGGACACACACATACATATTTTTTCTACAAATGCATCTTTTTTTTCTTTTTTTTGACACAGGGGACCCTAAAATGCTTATTTCCAGTGGAATCTCGTTTTCAAATTTTTGGGTGTAATGCAATGTATTCTCTATACACTATGTACATGGTACATGTAGAGAAAGTAAAATGTATTGCTATCATGCAATTTTTTTTTTTAAAACATAACTCCAAAATTACAGAGATGAGGCAATTCAAGGGTCCCACAAGACCAGTCATACTCGATAATGAATTAATATACTAAGTGAAATGAGCTCAAAGAGCTCAAGAATCCATATTTATTTTCTTAGGATATGATAAAATTTAAAATAAACCTTATGTTATTCCCCTAACCAAGAATAAAACTTCATTAGTTTGAAATATCATCTCCATACCATGAAGGTAGTTTAATTATATCTATGGGAAGTAAACATACAAAAGTATTCACCATTTTTTAAATAAGCAATGGATAAAAATTTAATTCAAATTAGACCAAAAAATAGTACGTACAGAGAACTTGAGATTCCAGAAATTTTTATATTCAATTCAATTTTATTGCATCCAATAGTCTACTACAAATAGTATCTGGCAGCTTATATTTAAATCATATAATAAATAGAAGTTGTATACATACAAATTACATTCAAATGATGACTAATAAAAAAAAAATTATACTTAATCTTTACAAACATTCGTCTATATCATAAAAGGCACAATTAATTAAATGGCTTTTTAGCTGCTTAGTGAATATAATGCCTGTTTCTTGCTTAATTGCAGCTGGTAATTTATTATAAAATGTTTTTCCAATTACTAATGGATTTTTATCAAAAAACTTCTTTCTTTTTCCATCTCTAAACATATCTTTAGTTCACGTGTCATGTTCATGTACATTGCTATTAGTTTTTATTTGTGATTTACTTCTTACTAAAATAATAACCCCAAAAATCTGATGTGTTCCATTCATATGACTTTCTCTATATCTCTTCAACAAATTATTGTTAAAAAGCTAATGCTTCTATTTACTTCATGCATATTCAGAAAAATTAGCAGAAATAGTATTAACACTTGCTTCCTTGTAAGTAGAAGCGAAATAAGGGAGTACCATAGGTTAAAGTGATAGTCAAAAGCTGGTTGCTATGTGACTGAAGTTCCTTTGTTTGTTTGTTTGGAGAGAAGCTGACAAATTCCTGTATGAGAAAAGTATGTTTTTCAAAGCTGAAACGAAAAACCAGGTGTATCTTAAAAACAATCAACTCCACGAAAAAAATGTTTATAGCATAAATTGTGTATTTTAACGTGCTCTACATTTTTTGTGTGGTAAGTATTTGTCCATCTCTTACGGTTTAGCAGTTATGCAAAATTCTGTTAAATTCATCCAGAATAAAGTAGTCTTCAGAGGCTATTCCCAGAAAATTAAAGATATACATTTTAATCGTTCAAGTCATTTTTAAGAAAATCAAAATTTTCGAAATTTTTTCCATGTAAAGGGTAGTTTGGGGTGGGGGGATTTTCTTGAAAATCTTCGTGTCTCATCCTTGGCAGATACCAAACTTAAATATCAAGTTTGGTTTTTAACCGTCTTTTCGTTTTTGAGCTATGCTGCCCACAGACATAGACACACACACAGACATTTTTCTAAAAATGCTTTTTATGGATTCAGGGGGTCTCAAAACATATATTTCTGGTGAAATCTAGGTATCAAATTTTTGGATGCAATACAATACCTTCTCTCCTCTATACACTATGTACATAGTATGTATAGAGAAAGTAAAAAATTATGAGACCATGGTTAAAATTCTTTTAGTTTTAAAAACTTCTCTACAGGAATTCCTGAATTGTAATGAACACAATTGTTATACACTTCTTTTGTAATATTTTGCTTTGCTGTATTTACATTTTCATATGGAAAGCTAAATGTTCAATGTGTATTAACTACTGAAAGAAATCAAATAGCTCTAGCTATGCAGCACTGGTTATAAAAAGAGAAGTGGGAAAACTTGTTTTCATTTGGAAAGTATTCAGTATAATGCTGTTGGACCACCACAAGAAGATGAGAGGATTCTTAGGTACATAGGAGGGGGCTATCTATTCATATAGTGAATTTGTTTACTATGAAAGGAATGCAAGTGTATGCAAATTACCTATTTTGCTACATCTGTTTTTCAGGCATAAAATCCTTAGCAATGGTTCCCTTTGGAAGGGAAGTCCATGCTATAAAAAGAATCTCAAACCTAATAAAGAGGCCTCTGAGAAAAATTAAGCAGTTTTGTGTGACCAATATAGAATGGGACACTCAGAACCACAGAAATTAAAAAAAAAACTCTATTAATAAAAGAATTTATTTTATATCTAACTGATGAAAAATACCTGTTAATTATTTTCAGATTCTTGTTGCTCAAGTATGAACTATGTGACAGTTGACAGTGTGCAAGAAAATTCTCAAGGCAGAAAATGTTCATGCAGGCCATTTCTATTACTTACCTTTGTCAATATTTTTATCTTCTCTACTTATAATACCCAAAAATTTGATACCAAAATTTCACTGGAAAGACAAGTTTCGAGATTCCCTGAATCCATTCAGCACTTTTAGAACAAGGTTTTGCGTGAGAGGCAGGGTAGCAAAGAGCAGAAGATGTGTTATTGTTTAAGTCAGTGAACTCGTCATCTGAATGCATGATTAATAACTTCTAAACCTTAAGAGATAGACTTACAACACAAAAAATGTAGATCTTGTTAAAG
Organism: Hymenopus coronatus; assembly: GCA_030762935.1. Taxonomy (NCBI): domain Eukaryota; kingdom Metazoa; phylum Arthropoda; class Insecta; order Mantodea; family Hymenopodidae; genus Hymenopus; species Hymenopus coronatus. The sequence goes on from CM060890.1 coordinate 111,258,912, forward strand.
CATATAGTTTATTACAAATATATTTTTTTTTATTGCATTAAGCATTTTCAAAAATATTCTTTATCATTTGTTTGCTCTGTGATATATTCATAATTTTTTAAACTGTTAAGCAGTGTTTTCTTTTCTTGTAGTCCTTCAAAAAGAAAAGGATTTCTGTCCCATCACAACATCTAAGATTTTAGTATTCTTAAGATTGATGTATTCTCCTTTCACCTACAATTAAATGTATAATACAACTATTTCTCCAAATGACTATCTCTTTATCTTGAGTCAGATACATCAATAGCTTATATGAGAACGGTTCTTGAAGAATAATAGACAAAAATCATGTAAATGTATCACATAAAATATTTTTTAGCTGATTTTTTTTCTCTGCCACATTAACTAGTAGGGAGGGGACGTATTGTATTTCATAGTTGAGTGGGATGGCTCAGGTGGTAATGTTTGTAGCCCGCTTTCAGCAGGTCTTAGACTCAAATTCGGTGAGCCAACAATCTGACGTGTTTTTTTTTTTTTTTTTTTTTTTTTTTTTTTTTTTTCTTTTTTTACCTTCAGTCTAAAACAGTAGTAAAACTGAAATTAGATAGTAATTGAGATTGTACTATCATCTATATATAGATAGTAAAAAATTTGAGAAGTAGACTGGTTGGCACCTAACCTCATCTACTTGTCATGGAGCAAAGTGATATGGCGTGAGGAGGAAGAACCTCAAAAATCTGGCTACACTGCCATCTGACTACAAATGGTAGTGCAGCTAGTTTGGGCAGCACTTTGACTCCATCTGTTTCATGTGAAGCAAAAGTAATGAAGGAGATAAGACCTTGAAGGTTACAGTCCACATATACTGTCAACGAGGTACCTTCCAAACAGATCTGCCGTGATATGAATCAAATTGTTAAATGGACAAAATAGAAGAAAAAAATGTGAATTTTTATTTATTATAATAATGTGTGGTCCACACAACCTAGACAAAGCATTGTGGCAAAGAGAACGTGTGTGTGCGCGCGCATGCACACACTTATTTATTATGTAATTAATATATAGAAACAAAAAAAAAAACTATTTACACCATTCTCAGAGTACTACGAACTTACACCTTGCAACTCATTAGGTGAATAGAGCGCTCTCTCCCACCTGAGAAATAGTCGAGGTCGATGCATCGATATCCATGAATTCAAAAGTGCCAGCAGGTTAGTAATTCGATCGTCACCTTCCGCGTGCTTATTTTCCGAAATAGAACATTAACTAATTTCTTTAATTCCTCGAGCTTATCTATTATTGTCATCGGAAGTGGATAATCAGGATAAAGGCACGCCTCTAAACCAGTTAATGGGAATACAATAACACTGCTAGGTGTAAAGGTTGCTTCATGTTCAAGGAATCCACAACTTTATTGTGTTCTGTTTAATATACCAGTAATTGATTTATTTGCTGGCATCCGCCACTTTTTACAATGTATTTTGTGACCATCAATATAATTATTATACTATTAAATGCTTTCCTATGGCATAAAATGTCCTATTCCCACATAGTATTTGTGTCGCTTTACTGCATAATTAACTATAAAGGAATACAATCATGCTGAGTTTACTCAACATTTCTAAACAAATTATTTTCGGTTTTGTGCCTGTAACATTTTAATTTTCTTCTTATCTCGCGAGACCTGCGAACATAAAGGAGATAAAAATACTTCCTTATATTTGTAAGCTAATTTATAAGCATTAATAATTGACCGAAATAATGCATTTAATCTATAATAGTATTCGAGAATTGATAGACATGCCTTCAAATGTGGGTGTTTAAAGGAAAATATTGATTTTTGGAGCAATGTTTGCCGCTTGAGGTGCACGTATTTCCCTGTTTTATTTGCAGCATTTGTAATTTATTTGGTATAAAGCATTCAGTTGTAAAATTTCATTAGTATTGTAGCGTTCCTAAGACGAAATAAAACCAACAATGTAATTTGCTGAGAGGAGGAGTTTTATCAGAAAGAGGTTATATTAATCTATCAAGCTTATATTTCGCATAGGTCAAGAAAAGCGGGCGTTTTACGGGATTCGATCCACCTTCCAACCTTTCTTATATTCGTCAGAAAAACACACTATACCTAACCATTTCTGCTATTCTACTCGCAGGCGCGACTGCCACTGATTAAACATGCTTTGCAAGCAAAGCACCCCAATACTAGGAGCCTCTTACTTCGAGTCCACTCTTAATCGAAACACGGTAAAAACAATTTTCTGTAGTTAAATTTGCAATATTTTCCCGTTAGTTTATAATGATTGCTGAAATATTACTTTCCAAAACTGCGGGGTGAGCGAATGGCTGCCATGTCCTCTTGAGCACAAAGGGAATGGCATATAGCAAATTTTATTCTCATACCACCTATGCAGGAACGCCTGAGAGTTAATGACCCTTCGCACAGTCATACAGAAAGTGGGTATTTAGTTTTGTGGAAGATAGTGCCTACATGGAAATAACGCTATTTCTGTGAATGTTTATCGCGATAGCATGGAGTAGATTGCAAAAATGAGCTTTTGCAAGAATAATTTATTACAAAATAGGAAGAGAAAGTAATGTGAATGGAACATACATTGTTTCGTTTCATTACGGAATAGAGTAGCTCATCTGTCGGGAGTATTCCTCAAGAATAACGCCTTGTTGCTCAGCATCCCGCTAAACATAAAGCTGGAAATTAGCCGGGCAAAACCGGGATTACAATTAACTTCGCTCAACAACTGACGGGACGTAACGTGAAGTTAGGAAATTCTCATAAACTGAAGACCTGTAACATAACGTTACAGGAATTTTTCTTGATTGGTAGTTTTTGTTACTTCAAGCTATTGCTATACGCCTATTGGTTCTAATTATCATGTGACATCATTTGATGTGACGGAAAGGAAAGTTTGATACTGCCAGACTTTTTAAATTAAGCCCCTTTAAGTAAACCCTAAACAGCTCCATTTAATAAAATGAGTTAGACTTTTAAGTTACGTCGCGTCAAGTCAAATCCCGTACATCATCGTAATCCGAGCATAATAACTTCAAATTCACGTTGAGCTTGGCGTAACGCAAATCAAAGGAATGACTGGTAAGAGCAGGAGTTTTCTGCCGTATTGGTTGCTATGGAAACGTAAGATGTAACAGCTGTTAGCAATCTCTTACATGTTGGAGAGCTACGGTATTCAGTGAGAGGGAACGCTGTGTTGGGGAAAATAAACGCCGCCGGCTGAAAGGTCAGGAGAGTTAAACTATCAACACATCTGTTGCCACTGCAACAACGATGAGCTTTTTATTCTCTTGTTGACTTAACCACCGTCAGTTGGTGTAGGCCACGGATTTAAGCGACATATAGGTCCTCCCACCGCTGCTTGGGAGAGTAGAAACGAACCAACGTCAGATATATGCGATAAGACCGTGATCTTGAAAGACTCATTTGCATCGAAATAAAAAGACAATTAAAGAATATTGGATGTTAATGTTACAAATATGGTTTCGTAATCGGCTTACCTTCCCCGTATTCCTAAGGCTGACACCCCCCTAGGACTTACAAGCCAATGCCCCTAGGGATCAAAAGCTTGTCGGGGAGCCAACGGCACGAAATCACAGAATGAGAACCTGTTACGAGGGGTCGGCCAGGCATGAACATGAAGTGGATGATATGAAATGTAAGCGAAATTGATGATAGGAAAGGTGGAATTCCAATTGGTGGAGTGAGTGCGGGGGAAACCGGAGGATCCGGAAAAAAACCGCCCAGAAGCCGCTTCGTCCACCACAAATCGGGAGCTTGGAATCAAACCCGGGTCGCCTAGATGGGAGGCCAGTGGTCTAACTACTCATCCATGACGCCGCCTTCCAAAATGGTAAAATCTGTTAACCTGTTCATTCATATCACTATTTACATGTATTATTTTCTCTGCACGTACTATGTACCGTGTATAGAGAAGGTACTGTATTGCACCCAAAAATTCGATACCGAGATTTCACCGGAAATACATGTTTTGAGACCTCATGAATCCAAAAAAAGAATTTTTATAAAGTATTGTATGTTAACGATATTTACTTGAAAACTAAAATGTATATCTGGGATTTTCTGGGAATAGCTCTGAAGACATCTTTATTCAGAATGGATTTTGCATAACTGGTAAAGCATAAGAGATAGACAAAACTTACTTAACAAAAATGTAGAGTTCGCTAAAATACGATTTATGTTATATAATTTTTACTTTCTCTAAACGTACTATGCACATAGTCTATAGAGAAGGTATTGAATTGCACCCAAAAATTCGGTACCGAGATTTCACCGGAAATATATGTTTTGAGATCCCTTTAATCCAAAAATTTTTTTTTAAAAAAATGTCCGTGTGTGTCTGTGTGTGCGTGTGTGTGTGTGTGTGTTTGTGTTTGTGGGCAGCATAGCTCAAAAAGTGTGCTGTCATCTTAAGATGCGACACGAATATTTAAAAAAGAAATCCCCCCATCCCAAACTATCCTTTACAAGAAAAAATTCGAAAATTTTGATTTTCTTAAAAATGTCTCTAACATTTTTATTAAAATCTCTTATATTTGAGATATTTACTTGCCAAATAAAATATATATCTTGAATTTTTTGGGGAATAGCCCCAAAAGACCTCTTTATTCTAGATGATTTTTATTGAATTTTGCATAATTGGCAAACCGTAAGAGATAGACCAAAACTTACTCACAAAAAATGTAGATCGCGATAAAACACACAATTTAGTCATATACATTTTTTCACGGAGTTGATCGGTTTTGAGATATTCCTTGTTATTGGTTTCAGCTTTAAAAAAACTTACACTTTTCTCATACAGGAATTTGTCAACTGCCGTCCATACAAACAAAGGAACTTCAGTGACATAGCAACCAGCTTTTGACTATCACTTTAACCTATGGTACTCCCTTATTTCGCTTATATTTACAAGGAAGCAAGTAATACGATTATTTCTGCTAATTTTTCTCAATTAGCATGACGTGAATAGAAGCATAAGCTTTTTAACAATCATTTGTTACATAGATGTAGAGAAAGTCATGTGAATGGATCACATCAGATTTTTTTCAGTAGAATTGACCGTTTTTCAGATATTCCTTGTTATTGAATTCAGTATTAAAATACTTAATACTTTTCTCATACGGGAACTTGTCAACACTTTACCACGCAAAGAAACGGATTTCAATCCCATAGCAACCCATTTTAAAACATGTGAGTGTCGGATTATCCTATTATCTTATTTCCCTCCTACTTATAAGAAACTGAGTAATAAAACCGTTTCTGCTAATGTTTATCTCATAGAAGATGAGGTAGATAGAAAAATATGCTTATTACAATTATTTGTTTCAGAAATGTAGAGAAAGTCATGTGAATAGAGCACAACATATTTTTTTAATGCGAGATGCTACAGATAGTGTGAGCAATTCTATGGGAAACCCTATGTCCCTATCAAAAACATCGCGTCTGGAAATATTCACAGCCACAAAAATCCCCAGAAAATGTACTGCATATAGTATAAAATTTAAGCATGGGGAATACAAAACATGCTGTACCTCTTGAAACATGTTATGGAAAATATAATACGGCCGGAGTAATTAATGGTGTGGGTAATGGAGGGTTTAAAATATAGTATAGTAGAGTTGACTATGAATTTGGCGCCAGATTTTTAAAAAATCTGATGTACCATTCACATGACTTTCTCCATGTAACTCCATGGCACGACAGCTCACGGGGAACCTTGGCCTACCGCCCGGCCGCTGCGTCCCCCATCTCGGTCCACTACAGACGTCATGGATGAGGTGCAGTATTGGAGGGTGAGACGTGGTCAGCGCCTCGAGTCCCCCCGGCCGGTTAATGCGGTCCTCATGACCTGGAGCCGCTACTTCTCCAAGTAGCTCCTCAATTGGCCCCCCAGGGACCTTACGAGGCTAAGTGCACCCCGGACCAGGTCTCCCAGCGGGGGAAAAATCCCCACGCCGGTACTGGGGATCGAACCCAGGTCTCCCGCTTGGTAAGCAGCAATGCTACCACCGCGCTAAGGAGACGACCACTTTCTCCATATCCCTGCAACAGATAATTCTTAAAAAGCTTATAATTCTATTTACTTTATGCTAATCAGATAAAAAAATTAGCAGAAAAAGTCTTATTTCTCGCATCCTTGTAAGTAGAAGCGAAATAAGGGACAACCGTAGGTTAAAGTGATAGTCAAAAGCTGGTTACTATGTCAATGAAGTTCCTTTGTTTATATGGATAGAAGTTGACAAGTTCCAGTATGAGAAAAGTATACGTTTTTCATAGCAGAAACCAAAAATAAGCAATGTCACAAAAACGACGAACTCCACGAAAAAAATGTATATAACATAAATTGTGTGTTTTAATGTGCTCTACATTTTTTGTGGAGCAAGTTTTTGTCCATCTCTTACGGTTTAGCAGTTATTCAAAATTTAGTAAAATTCATCCAGAATAAACTACTCTTCAGAGGCTATTCCCAGAATATTCAAGATATACATTTCATTTTTCAGGTAAATATGTTTAATATCCGAAATGTTAATCAAAATTGTTAGAGCCATTTTTGAGAAAATCAAAATTTTCGAAAAATGTTCCATGTAAAGGGTAGTTGGGGGTGGGGGGATTTTTCTCAAAATCTTCGTGACGCATCCCTGGAAGATACTAAACTTAAATGCCAAGTTTGGTATTTTACCGACTTTTCGTTTTTGAGTTATCGTGTTCATAGACACACGGACACACACACACACACACACACGGACATTTTTGTGAAAATGCTTTTTTTGGATATTGGGGACCTTAAAACATATTTCCGGTGAAATCTCGGTATCGAATTTTTGGTGGAGTGCAATACTTTCTCTATACACTATGTACATAGTGCGTATGGAGAAAGTAAAAATCATGTATATTGCATTCAGATGACTTTCTCTACCCATTCTGCAAACAAACTATTCTTACAAAAGATTATTCATTTAACTACATCATGCTAATCGAGATAAACAATAGCAGAAATGGTCCTATTACTTGCTTACTTAAAGTAGACCGCGCCGTGGACGAGTGGGTAGACAACTCGCCCGGCATATGGGGTTTGTGGTGGACAAAGCGATGCATGGGTGGATTTTCTCCGGTTCTCCGGTTTTCCTCACCATCGCATTCCACTGGTATTTCATCCTCATTCCATATATCGTCAGTATAATCGCTGTGTAGTAAAAGTGGGTGTTAAACACTATAAGGGAATACACTAGGCTAATACGATAATCAAATACTTCAAAACCTTCGCTATGTGAAACAATTGAAATGTGGTTTTCTTTGCTTAGCTAGGAGTAAAATAAAAGAGAAATGAAACGAAAGATAACTTCCCGTTTGGGAAAAGTTTAAGTATTTACAACTGAAACCAATATCAGTGAATATCTCGGAAATTGCTTACTCTACCGCCCCCCTCAAATGTATGACATAAATTATGTGTTGTAACGAATCCTGAATTTTTACTTTCTTTACACGTATGTACATAGTATTGTATTACACCCAAAAATTCGGTACGTAGATTTCATTGGAAATAACATGTTTTGAGACCCCCTGAGTCCAAAATAAATATTTTTAGAAAATTGTCCATGCGCGCGCGTGTGTGTTTGTGAGTGTGTGTGTTGTGTCTGTGGGCAGCATAGCTCAAAAACGAAAAGACAGTTAAATACCTAACTTGGTATTTAAGTTTGGTACCTTCCAAGGATGCGACACGAAGATTTTCAAGAACCCCCCCCCCCGTCTTCAACTACCCTTTACATGGAACATTTTGCGAAAATTTTGATTTTTTCAAAAATGGCTCTACGAAATGTATATCTTGGATTTTCTGGAAATACCTTGAAGATCTCTTCATTCTGGATGAGTTTTGTATAACTGGTAAACCGTAAGAGATATACAAAAACTTATACATCAAAAATGTAGAAAAAAAATAAATGGCGTGATATTTATGGACGCTCTTTAACTGCTGTGGTTCTCAGCGGCCCATTCTATATTGGGCGTGAAAGACCGCTTAATTTTGCTAAGAGGCCTCTCTAGCAGACTTGATGTTCTTTTACGTGCCGTAAATCTACGACATGGGACCAACGACTTGACTTCCCTTCTGAAGGAAGGCATGCTAAGGATTTTTACACCCAAAAAAAATCCATCGTCCTCCGCCGGGTTTCAACCCGCGACCTTGGGTATATGAAGTCAGCATGGTAACCATTGCTCCACGGAGGGCGACTCAAAAATGTAGATCTCATTAAAACACAATTAATGCTATAAACTTTTTTTTTGAGTTAACCGTTTTTGAGATATTCCCGATTGATGGTTTCAATTTTATCCACTTAATCTTATCTCAAACAGGACCAGCTTTTAAAGACGAGACTATCGCCTTAGCCTATACATTTTCTTATTTTCCTTCTACTTATAAAGAACTATTTTTTTTAGCATTGTAAATTATTTTTAAAAATGTTAATTGTGTAGTTATACTTTGTCTACATGGCAGCCCTCAACTGAGGGAAGTAATAAAATAATAAAGCTAATTCTGCTTACGCTGCTGTTGATAAGCATGATATAGATAACAGATTAATCTTTTGAATAAAATATTAGTTTACGAACAGCTAGAGGGCATCATATGAATGGAACACATTAGGCTAAAGCGACAGATAAACCTTTCGAAAACTGGTCGCTATGTGAAACAATTGAAGTTCTGTTTGCTTTGCATGGCCTGAGTAAAAGAGAGGTGAAACTAAACGCTACTTTCCGTTTAAATACATTTTATGCAGCTTAAAATTAAAACCAATAACAGAGAATATCTAGGAGACCGTCAACTCTACATAAAAAACGTTTATGGCATTAATTATGTATGTACTTACGTGCTAGAGAAAGTAAAACTGAATGGTGGAAATAATCAAAATGCTAAGGGACACGGGGACTGAATTTTTTTAGGAGAAAATGAAAAATTATCGACTTTTGGATAGATCATATAAATATTCTATGGATATCTATGAATCATTTTGGCCGAACATTTTTCTTCTCGTTCTGCTATTTTTAAAATCCCAGCAACATGTTTTAATCACCTATGCGTTACCTTTTAGCCCTTCTTCTGTATATATATATGTGTGTGTGTGTGTGTGTGTGTGTGTGTGTGTGTGTTTCAGTTTTAATTTTCGTGCATGAAATTTATTCTTGGCGTTTCAGTTTTACATAATCTGAAATGTATACAAATTTACATAAATCATTTCAAATGTCCTATCTAAAGTTTAAGTATTGACTTCATAATTGTTTTATTGTTACTAAAAATGTAATAATAATAATAATAATAATAATAATAATAATAATAATAAAAGTAGTCATAATAATAATTTATACTGAAAAATAAGGAACAATTTAATAAAGCAAACATCTATTTCACCACATGTAATAACTTCAACTTAAATCAAACTCATATATATATTTTCACTGTACTGTAGTATTAGAGAATTTCACTATCCTAATTCGCCTACAAATGTGAATGCGCAAGAAGTTTTTGAAAAAGAGGCCCTTAATCAGCTACTGAATGTACTCAAAATGGCTCGAGCCAATTTTGGAAGCAGAAGCTAAAGGCATAAAAATTGATAAATTTCCTATAAAATGAATATCTTGAAAAATATTTATATTATGAATTGCTATAAATAATGATGCCTTAAACAAAGGATTAATTAATAAAACAAAACCAGCAAAACCTATTGAAAAAATTCTCATTATTATCACCTCGTTATCTGAAGTCAAACTCTGATGTAGTCGTCCCGAGAATGTTTGTCAGGACCTAAGCTACCTGTTTTACTTAAACGCCTTTCCGATCTAGGAAACGTGGAGTGGGATGGGGGTCGCCTGTTGGGTAGAGTCGACAAACCTCTGTCTCCGGTCTCCCCAATAATTAGAAGCAACTCGGTGTTAATGTGTTCCCCCTAGTCAAAGTAACTCCGATTATGGTACACAAATTCAGAAAAGACTTGTTTTGGGCAAAATCGTACAAACTATAGAAGGTTTAAAACGAAATGAACTGTTCAGGTGATGCGTGTGTGTTTGTGTGGACGAGCGCACATTCCAGAATCCACAGAGAACTATGCTAAAAATTGCGAGTGGAAACAAAATGCGAGGAGTGTGCAAGTAGAGCGAGACTTACAGGGTTGGATGAGGAAATTCCCTTATGAATAGGAGAGTTGACGCCGAAGGGAGAACTTCCGCGAAGACAAAGGACTCGCTCAATGCAAGTATCGATGTAAAATTCACATCGTGTACGCAGCACCTTAAATATTTCCACACAACCGCAGATTGAAATCACCCCAAGAGTTGAATGTGAGGGTGGATCAATAGTACACAGCATCCCCTATTTATGTATATGTCAGATGAAGATAATTTCCTGAAGGGGACAGCACCCCTAACAAGAGAACTCAATCTGTGCCTCGTAGAGGGTTGGTGGTAATATACAGACTGAGGCTGTAAATAAATATATGCTACAAGTCTCGGTGGTAGATAGGTAGATACGATCTTGTTTTGTTAATAAACCTATGCACAGAAACACTTTGTATGCATGTTAGGTGTCTGTGAAAAAACGGAGGGGGTTATAACATAATACGGTTATAAAATAGATTAATGATGTCAAACAGAAAACTGAAATACAGTAAGTTAAAAGATAACATTTACAAACTACTAAAATGCTCAATGGATACGTTATTGTGCAGCGCCATTTCATGTCAAACTCTTGGGAATTCTGGTGAATGGAGTGCCCAGGGATGTAAGCGGGTTTTTGCTAGGACGTAAACTGCCTACTTCCTTAAACGCTTCTCCAATTTTGAAAACATGGTGTTGACGAATCACGTATGTTGGGGTAACATTTTTGATAGAGTATTCCTTTTGTCTTACCCGCAGATGAGAAGCATCTCATTGTGCTCTAGCGAAAGGCCGCCACTGTTCAATCCCAGATACTATAACTGCATAGGTGAATACTGTAAGACAGTACTTTTGCGAGGTACTGACGTCAGAACTCGTTTACCCCGAGTGTGATAAAGTGGAAAAGTGGCGAGTTACACATACTGCCATATATACGTGTAGTGTTCGGCAGCGAATGTGCTGATTTTAAGCAAACATAAACAGAACGTCACTTCGAAACACGGGAAGTATTATTTTCATAACATTTTCAGAAACTCCACACGAACTGAGAATGGAATTACTTGCCCCCCCTGAAACCAAAAAAAGCATTTTTAGAAACATGTCCGTGTGTGTGTGTGTGTGTCTGTCTGTCTGTGTATATGTGTGTGTGTGTCTGTGGGCAGCATAGCTCAAAAACGAAAAGACCGTTAAAAACCAAACTTGGTATTTAAGTTTAGTATCTTCCAAGGATGCGACACGAAGATTTTCAAGAAAATCCCCCACCTCAAACTAACTTTTACATGGAACTTTTTTCGCAAATTTTGATTTTTTAAAAAATGGCTCTAACAATTTTGATTAAAATCCCGTATATTATTGACATTTACATACCAAATAAAATGTATATCTTGAATTTTCTGGGAATAGCCTCTGAAGACATCTTTATTCTGGGTGAATTTTGCCGAATTTTGCTTAACTGCTAAACTGTAATAAATAGACAAAAACTTACAAACACAGAAAATGTAGAGCCGCTAAAACACACAATTTATGTTATACAATTTTTTTTCGTGGAGTTAATCGTGTTTTAGTTATTCATTGTTTTTTATTTCACTTTTCAAAAACTTATATTTTCTCATACAGGAATTTGTCAACTCCTGTCCTTGCAGACAAAGGAACTTCCGTCACATAGCAACCAGCCTTTGACTATCACTTTAACCTATGGTACTCCCTTATTTCACTTCTACTTAAAAGGAAGCATGTAATAAGACTATTTCTGACATATTTTTCTCGATTAGCATGAAGTAAATAGAAGCATAAGCTTTTTAACAATAATTTGTTGCAGAGATATAGAGAAAGTCATGTGAATGGAACACATCAGATTTTTTTCCTGGAGTTCATCGTTTTTTAGATATTTCTTGTTTTTGGTTTCAGTATTGAAAAACTTATATTTTTCTCATACAGGAATTGTAAACTCGTGTCCATACAAAGGAACTTCAGTCACATAGCAGCCAGCTTTTGACTATCACTTTAACCTTTGGTACTCCCTTTTTTCGCTTCTACTTACAAGAAAGCTAGTAATAAGACCATTTCTGCTAATTGTTTCTCGATTAGCATGAAGTAAATAGAAGCTTAAGCGTTTTAACAATAATTTGTTGCAGAGATGTAGAGAAAGTCATGTGAATAGAACACATCAGATGTTTTCCCATTGCAATGACTGCACGATGGGCCGGAGCATTGTCTAATGAAACAAGATTTCTTTTTTTTATCAAATGAGGTCTTTTTCTTTCCTCATCACTCAAACGTTGCGTAAGCTTGTGTTGTAGTTACCTGTGATACGATTACCCGTTTCCAAGTAATCAATAAAAATAATTCCCTGTGCATCCCAAAAACACTCGCCATAATCTTATTAACATACAAAATTATCTTTGCCTTTTTTGGAGTTGGTTCACCTAGCTTACTCCACTGTTTTGACTGTGATTTACGTTCTGGAGTGTAGTGATGTATCCAAGTTTCATCCATAGTAATACGCCGTCTCAAAAATTCACGGCGATTTTTACGGTAGAGTTCCACATTCTTAACAGAAGCAGTTTTTCTTTGCAACTTTTGATCAGGTGTCAACAAACGCGCTACCCATCTTGCACAGACCTTGTGAAAGCCCAAAACATTACTTAAAATATTACCTGCACGTTTTATATATATATATATATATATATATATATATATATATATATATGTTTACAACCTCTGCTATCTCAAACAACTTTAATCTGAAGCCTTCCAGTACTAAACGATGAATTTTTTCAATGATTTCTAGAGTTGTCACTTCTACAGGACGTCCAGAGTGAGGCTCATCATTAGTGCTCGTACGTCCCATTTTAAACTCTACAACCCACCTTTTAATCATTGAATATAAAGGGGCAGAATCTTTCAATGTACTATTTCCTCCTTGATTTCTTTAGGCGTTAAGCCTTTCAAATGGAAGTATTTCATCACTGCTCGTTTTTCCAAATCCTCCATTTTCGTGAAAACTCTCAAGTTGTCTTGTTTAAAATACTGTCATTCGAAAACTAAATAAACTATTGACTATGTATACAAGCTAGTCTAGAGTTAAAGTATACGATGCTACCGTCTAACTGGCCTAGTGGCGTCATATCTGTATGAGGCCCGGGACTTAGCTGACCCTTGTATACTATGAGCATTTCTGTTAGCTGTAGGTTTGGTGTAGCCTCCACGATGTTGCATTCCGTAATTTAGAGATGTTTACATTGGTACTGCATCAACCTTTAAGTGATGCTCAGCATTGCCTATGGTCAACATCCTTCCTGTTTCGTACGCTCTAGCGCGTAAACCAGTAATTATGGACGTGGTTTATAAACAAAATATGATCACATGGTACAGATGTTATCAACCACCTAGCCTTGTAACACATATTTGTTTACATCCCGTAGAATATATGAAATTTGGTAAGTAATTTTCTCTCAGCATGGTTTCACAATCCATGAAGGACTTACGAGTTGATTTGTTTGGAACCTCTTATCATAGAATATTTATGTAAAGAAACCATTCCACGGTTCATATGTCTAATGGCATTGTGAACGACGAAGAACTCCAGCCGGAGCAAAATACCAGAACTTCGTCCGCAGAAGTTTCTAGATTTCAGACAGCGTTCGGCCGTAATCTCATCGAAATTTGAGAACAAAAGAAAAAACATGATGTTCCGTTCACAGAATTTTCTGTACATCGCTGTAACAATTTATTGTTAAAAAACATATTCTATCTACTTTGTGATAATGGAGATAAACATTAGCAGAAAGTGTCTGAATTGTGTACTTGCTTCCTTGTACGTAGGAGAAAAATAAGGGAATACACTAGGTTAAAGTGACGTCAAATCTTTTAAAAGCTAGTTGCCATGTGGTTGAAATCTGTTTCTATGCAGAGCCAGGATTTACAACTTTCCGCGTGAGAAACAAATAACAAGGAATATCTCAGAAATGGTAAATTCCACGAAAAAAACGTATATGAAATAAATTGTGTGTTTTAACTGATCTACACTGTTTGTGTAGGAAGTTTTTTTTTTTCTATTTCTTACGAATTAACAGTTAAGCAAAATTCAGTAAAATTCATTCAGAATAAAGGGGTTTTTAGAGGCTATTCTCAAATATTTCAAGATATTCATTTTATTTGCTATATAAATATCTATATCTACGGTACTTGAATCAAAATCGTTAGAGCCATTTTTGAAAGAATCGACATTTTCGAAAATCTTTCTATGTAAAGGGTAGTTTGGGGTGGGGGGATTTTTTCTCAAAACCTTCGTGTCACATCCCTGTGAGATACTAAACTTAAATACCAAGTTTGGTATTTTACCGACTTTTCTTTTTTGAGTTATCGTGTTCACAGACACACGGACCTTTTTCTAAAAATGCTTTTTGGATACACGAGACCCTAAAACGTGTATTTCCGGTGAAATCTCGGTATAGAATTTTTGGGTGGAATGCAATACTTTCTTTAAACACAATGCACATAGTACGTGTATCTTTGATGATACTTTAAATACATAAGAGCTGAAACCAAATGTATAGCATTGAATTTAAAGAACGCCATTTTTCAGTGGAAATGTGACAGCATTGAATAACTTAATTGTTTTGAAATTTAGAATAATTGTCCGAAGTTAAGCAAATGTTTGTAAATCCTCTATATACATTATTTCATTCATTTTAGTTTCACAACGCCATTTCAGCAACTTTGGGACATCTAGTGTTGTTTTCTTGATCGAGTAGAACTTCTGGTTCAAGATTTCACCATTATGTCTACATGGTGACGAGACGAGGGATTAGCTAATCGCCCATATCTGGCGTCAGAGGGAGAAATCGCGACTTTTCAGATATGAAGATGGTAGAATTTTGACCAGGGACCGTCTCTTAGGTATGGGTTCTTTTACTGCGAATAAACATTACACGGGATCAACGGCTTTACTTCCCTTCCGAAAGAAGCATTGCTAAAGAGTTTTACGTCCGAAAAAAACCAGCAACTTCTGTCAGGATTGAATCCGCGACCTTGGGTACTAGAGGCTACCACGGTAAAATCAGCGTCATGAAGGTCGGCATATATATTTTGCTAAATGAAAATTATTTATGTTGACAAATTTTATTCAAGATGTTTAACTTCGTAATGCAGTGATTTGCTCCCTTCAACAAATCGTAACTTTTTAGAGGTCTCTATGTAAAAAGTAACTCCATGGCATGAAGTGCACAAGGGACCTTGGCCTACCGCCCGGCCGCTGCATCCCCCATCTCGGCCCGAAGGCGTCATGAATGGGAAGTATTGCTGGAAGGTTAGACGTGAACAGCGCCTCGAGTCCCTACCGGCTGGTTGATGCGGTCTTCTCGATCTGGAGCCGCTACTTCTCTATCAAGTAGCTCTTTAATTGGCCCACAGAGATCTCAAAAGGCTGAGTGCACCCCGAACCAGGTCTCACAGCGGAGGAAAATTCGCCACGTCAGTACCGGGAATCGAACGCAGGTCTTCTGCTTGACAAGCAGCCGTGCTACCACCGCGCCTCTATATAAGCTACCCTTAGTTTATACCAGTGTCAAAGCCTCAAGCGTTTGCTTTAAACTCACGCCAATAGCATTTCAGCTCCTTATTTGCAGCGGTTTGCCTAAAAATCATAATTTTCAACTGAGTTTTTTAAATGCGTCGGCGAATTTTCAGTGAACCTTAACCCTTTGTTGCCTGTCGGTACCTACAAGTTCCGCTTGTTTTAAGCGTAACTATACAAATAGGTTGTAATCTAGGATTAATTTCGCGTTATACTAACCTTTAACCATAAGAGACAAATAATTAAGACTGTTTTATATTGTAAAATGCACACAACTTTTGCCCTAAAATTGCAGTAATGTTTTTAAATAAATAAAAGAGAAAACCCCACATAACTACAGTCAAATGTAACCAGATTAGCTTCCACTACCACAGTCACTGAGATTTGAACTTGCAACATTGGACTTTGAATGAATGACCAGTCCATTACCTATCAGCTAACAATCATGGCTATTTGGACCACCTTTGGCAGGATTATGAAAACTGGTTTGGAAGAATTTAACCTTTATTTGGGAACAAAAAGATTAATAAAGGATCTACATATATTTTCATTTCTATTATTTTTTCTATTATATAATAATCTTATAAGTTTATTCCCACTCCACTTTTAAACTTGAATTAAAGGAAAAACGGTATATGTATTATACTAATGCAGGCAACTAAGGGTTAATGTATACAATTCCAACTGCGTTCATGTAGAGTTTCGCGTGTGGTTTCATAAAAGAGGGATACGAATCGACTCTAATAGCTTCACTGCTGTAACGAACGTTCTAAAAAGCTTAATTTCAATGATAGGACCTACTATGAAAAGCGCAATGACCGAGGGATCTTCCACAGAACCTTATGGGCAGAGGGTAGAGGAGGCTAAGAATGCAGCATTATAATGCTATGCTCTTTATACTTTCTCGGCCACATTTGTACAATGTACATAGTAGTTACAGAAGGTATTCTATTCCACACAAAAATTCGATACCGAGATTTCACCGGAAATGTATTTATGTTTTGAAACCCCTTAATCCAAAGCATAAGCATTTGTACCTTCTTTACACGTACTATATACATAGTGTATAGAGAACGTATTGTATTGCACTAAAAAATTCGATGACGATATTTCACCGGAAATACATGTTTTGAGGGTCTTTAGTTTAAAAAATCCTTTTTAGAAAAAGGTCCGTGTGTATCTGTCTGTCTGTCTGTCTGTGTGTCTGACTGTGGACAACATAGCTCAAAAACGAAAAGGCCGTTAAATACCAAACTTAGTATTTAAGTTTGGTATCTTCCAAGAATGCGACACGAAGATTTTCAAGAAAATACGCCCACCCCATATGGGCTATATGAAACATTTTTAAAAAATGTTGATCTTCTCAAAAATGGCTCTAACTATTTTGTTTCAAATACCTAATGTTTAAGATATTTTTTTGGCAAACGAAAAGTATAACTTTAATTTTCTTAATCTGAATAGCTTCTGAAAACCTCGTCATTCTGGATGACTTTTATATAACTAGTAAACCATAAGAGATATATAAAAACTTACTACACCAAAATGTAGATCTCGTTAAAGCACAAAATTTATGTCATATACTTTTTTTTTTTTTTTTTTGGTAGAGTTAACCTTTTTGAGAATTCCGGATTATTGGTTTCAATTTTAAGCCACTTAAACTTTTCTCAAACGGGAAGATATCTTTTTTCTCGTTTGTTTATTCCTAGCAAGCTAAGAGATTGGAATTGCAATTGTTTCACATAGCAACCAGCTTTTAAGGACAAGGCTATCGCTTAAGCCTGTGCATTTTCTTATTTTCCTTCTATTTAAAAGGAAGCTAGTAATAAGGATAATTCTGCTAATGTTTATCGTGATTAGCATGTTTTAGATAACAGATTAATCTTTTGAATAAAAGGTTTGTTTGCCGAACAGCTAGAGGACACCATGTGAATAGAATACATTAGATTTTTTCCCTTCTACTTACATGGGACCAAATAATAAAGAATATGTCTGCTAATGTTTATCTCGATTATCGTGTAGCATATAGAAGGATAAGCTTTTTAACAATAATTTGTTACAGAGATGTAGAGAGAAAGTCATGTGAATGGAGCATATAAGATTTTTAGAAAAAGGTTCCTGTGTGTGTATGTCTGTGGACAGCATAACTCAAAATTGAAAAATCAGTTAAACACCAAGTTGATATTTAAGTTCAGCATCTTACAAGTATCGGCACAAAGATTTTTGGAAAATCCCCCCATCCCGAACTACTCCTTATGTTTTGATTTTCTGAAAAATGGCAATAACGATTTTTATTACAATACCACATGGTTATATTTGCTTGATAAATAAATGTATCCTCCATGGATGTGACACGAAGATTTTCAAGAATATACCCCCACCTCCAACTACCCTTTACATGGAACATTTTTCGAGATTTTTGAATTCTCATAAATGACTCTACCGATTTTGTTTTAAATGCCATATATTAAAGATATTTACAACACAAATAAACGGTTTCTATTCTTAGGAATAGCCGGTGAAGGCCCGTTTATTCTGGATGAGTTTTGCAGAATTTTGCATAACGGTTAAACCGTAGGAGATAAAATCTTACTACACAAAAAATGTATATCTTGTTAAAACACATAGTTTTTCATATACGTTTTTTATGTAGAGCTGGCCGTTTATGGGATATTCCATGTAGCTGGTTTCAATTTTAATCTACTTTTAACTTTTCTGAAACAGGAAGTGACGTTTCGATTCATCTCTCTTTGTTTTACTGCAGGCCATGCAAAGGGAACTGAACTTCGGTTGTTGCACATAAGACCAGTTATTAAAAGATATGGCTATCGATTTAGCCTTGTATTTCCTTAATGTGTGTTCTTATAAGGAAGAAAGTAATAAGACAATTTCTGCTAATATTTAATAATAATCTTTTATAAGAAAAGTTGTTTGTGTAACAGCTAGAGAGAGTGATGTGAATAGAACACATCAGATTTTTTGTGTATAAGTTTTTGTCTATCCCTTACGATACCTATGCCAGTTATGCAAAAGTCATCTTTAATATGCAGTATTTTAATCAAAATCGTTAGAGCTATTTTTGAGAAAATCATTTTCGTAAAATCTTCCATGTAAAGGGTAATTTGGAGTGGGTGGATTTTCTTGAAAATCTTCTTGTCGCAATCCTAGAAGATGCTGAACTTAACTTTGGTATTTAACCGACTTTTTGTTTTTGTGTTATCGTGTTCACACACACACACACACACACACACAAACACACGACCTTGTTCAAAAATGATATTTTTTATGCAGGGGACACTAAAACCTATATTTCCAGTGATATCTCGGTATTGGATTTTTGCGGGGAATGCAATACCTGTTCTACCTATGTACTATGCACTAGGTAAATAGAGAAAGTATTAAATGATCTGCGTGATTTGATCTACTTTACGGAAATGTTGCTGTTAATTGCTTTTGACTTAGGACTATTATCTTGTCTGAACGAGAAATTGTAGTTTACTTCACCTAAACGCTTCAAGTGCTAGAAAAAGTATTAGTAATTACTAGGTATTATTCTTTCAAATAAAGAGAATAATAAACTTCAACTAATAGACATTTACATTCAGGAAAGCCCATGTTGGCAGTTACTTCTAACATTTATTCTGGTGCTTTTAAGTTGCCCTTTTTAAAGCGGTAGTTATCCTTTCCTCTGTTTTAAATGACATCAGTACCGAGCGAAAGACCTGTCAGTTGAGTCTGCTCGCATTAGGCAGATCCTGTGTTCGTTTTTCGTAGGTTTTTTCATGGATTTTCCAGGTCTCTCGTGTAATGTTTATTTGCATACATTAAAAGAAAAGGTATTCGCCATGTTTCACGTCTGCAAGTCGTGATTACATTCTATAGTGCCATATATGGACGACAAATTAATCCCTCGTCACCATGCACACATAGTGGCCAATTGGCAAATTAGAAATTCTCTGTTACGAAACTCTGTAAAAAGTGGCCACATATACTCCGATATAACATGATGGAAGTGGAATGAATGATGATTTTCTCTAAGTCTTTTCGAGATTTTTCTGTCTTATTTCCTCTTATTTATTTCCTACCCCCAAATTTTAGAGTTGCAGAGTCAGGCACAATGTGCAGTGATGTATGACGTATGCAGTGGATACGCTTTAGAAGAGAAATTTCTTTCCTGACACGGAGCTTCTGCTCAAATCTATCCATGCGGCCATCGAAGATGCGGCCGGAATTTTAAATCTGGAAACGTTAGGGGGCCTGCTGTGTTGCACTACGTCTGTCAGCATCAGATCGGTCACCCTTTGTGCTCCCTTGTCATTTTCTTCCCAATCAGGTTAGGCTTGGCACAGTACTGAAATGCTTCGTTTTTAGTCACTTTCCTTACCGTTGTAACCCCAGCGCTTGTTTAAAGAGAAGATAACATCGTAGATCTCCCAATAGCACTATTCTGTCAGTTTGTTACTATTCTATTGCAACTTGTAATCTAATAGAGGATTGCTGAATGTGAGGAGCTTGTCTGACCCGGACGGAGCAAAGATGCATTCGAACTGGAAGCTTTAGGGATGCCGTCCATGCTTACTACACTCCTCCGCTTCTGGTCGGCTTTTGGTTCTTTCATTCCTCCCTCCCAGGGCCATGGTAAGAGCACAAAGGGCAATGTGGCCTAAATGTGGTGCCCTGCCCCGGTTACGGTGACCTCTTCATTCGTACGTGGGGAAAGCGTGCTACTTAAGGTTCAGTTTCAGAAATAAGTTAAGTTACTGCTAGTACATTCAGCATCTTAAGTCCCTACGTTAAAATATTTTGTTCTTGTTAGGCATTTCCTAAAATATAAATATAGATCAAGAAATGAAGGGATCAAGTGAGATACCTTTAGAGGGAAGTGAGTCTTGAAATATTTTGGACAATTTTAGCAAAAACCAGAAACGACTTTTAATTAAAACTGATAATTTTCTAAAGCTGTAATACATCATAAGGTTAATTAAATAAAATACAAAAGGTATTGCTCATTTATAAATAAAATATGCACTAAGGTACATGATTTAACCTTATTATCACATCTTAAGTTCAATAGAATTTCTTCTGGATTTACATAAGAAGGCTGCCGGTGTTGTCAGTGTGGGCTCTGAAGTACGTCTATTCTTGGTTACAGCCTGTTTACTACTTGTCAACACGGGCTCATTATTATATCTTCTAAATAAATTCATTAGGGTATAATAGTTTTGCATACATGGATGGGTGGACAACTTACTCGGAATAAATTGCTGGCTGTCGTAGAGACTATCACAGCTATCCAAACGACACTGCATCAGAATATGATTGAAACGATGCCTTTTCACCAGCAATAAAAGCTACTTGAAATTAACTTGCTGTAATATAATATAGCTACTTCAAGCAGTAGCAATTCTTACATCAAAATTACCTAAAACTTCCGAATTTCTTGAGCGTTACTGATTCTGTTGTCACACTTCCGAACAGCCAAGCAAATGGACTCCTAACAGGTTAAAAAAATACGTACTGTGGACGAATATGGAGGTGACTCTCTTGCTCCCCCCTCCCCCCAGACTCACTTGTCCCTACTTTCCTTACCTTTTACACCTTTTAAACTTTGCATTAGTTCTCTAGAGGGAGCCTTCTGGTTTCATCCACAAGATGTAAATTGCATTGTACCTTCATCTTGATTGTAAAATAAATCGTCTTGTAGAATCTACGCACTCTTTCAGTCGTACTAGATGTTTAAGGGGTATATCCATACATTATGATATCGGACATTATCGGATCTATCGAGTACATTGAAATAGGTATTTGTTTGGCGGAACTGGGGTAGTAGAGAGATTACAAATTTACCCGATAGTCTTGGAGTGCACGCGCTCTTCTTAATGTTGGACACCCGGAAATGAAGGAGAGTTCGTGAAACGTTTAGATGCTCTCTAACGATTTGATATGAGTTTTAATTTTGAATGCATCTTGTTGGCTCTAATCTCGATGCTAGTCACGAGAGTTTTGGGTGGAGTTTTTGCCAGGTTGCGTGCCGGCCCTGACCTCTGTTGGAATAGCTGCATCTTACCTTTCTTTTTCTGTCTTAGAAATGTGCTTTCCCTCGCAATGCATAGCAGCGGCTCCCCGTCTGCAGCTTATTCATTACAGATACAACAAAACAAAACTATTTAAGTCCCCCGGGGTAGTGTGGTGGTAGCGTGTATGTTTCACGTTCGAAAGGTTGTGAGTTCGAATCTCACTTAGGATGAGTTGCCCGGATAAGGCTTATTTTCGGGCTTTTCCCTTATCCTGAGAAGACAAATGTCGAGTAACTTTAAGCTCCGTGGGCCCCGAGATCATTTGATCATCATTTCACCAATTTCATTCATCGTCCGCTATGACCAACCAAATTAAAGAACGTTAAGCTTAAACAAAAAAAAAAAAACAAAAACAAAAACAAAAACAAAAAAAAAAAAAAAAAAAACAACCAAAACTGTATTTTACTGTCTTGACTGTGTTTCGCACCATTTGTCTATCCACAACAATTTTTATAACCATATTCATACAAATCCTTATATGTTTATCCTCTTTTAAGTGAATAACAATAAATACCTACATAAAAATTACATGTTACTGTTGTATCAGAAGCCAAGAACTAGATAATTATCTGGTAATTAGTATGCTACTCTCCAAATCCGCAGGTCCCGGATTGGATCTGTGCTGAAGGATGGGAATTTATCTTTAAGTGTGACATTCACTATCCTTCTTAAAGTCTGGAAGTATGAATGAGAGTGCGAATATGCGAGTGTAATTAATTCGTTTTACCAAAAATAATATTTACTCAAAGCGCAAAGGTGTTAATTACTGCCGCTGAGCATTTATTCTAAGTGTAAAATATTCCAAGTGAGATATTAAATGGGGCATAAAAATCTGATATATTCCATAACTTTCTATACCTGTTCTGTGCCTATATATGGTGTGTTCCATTCACATGGCATTCTCTCTTTCTGTTCTGCAAACAAACTTTTCTAAAAAAATATTATTCTTTTATCTACATCATGCTAATCGACATAAACATCATCAGGATTGGTCTTATACTTGTTCCTTTGTAGGTAGAAGGTAAATAAGGGAACTTGCTAGGCTAAAGCATACTAAGCTCCTTTAAAAACTGATCGCTATGTGATAAAATAGAAATTCAGTTCTAGGAATAAAACAAAAGATATATGAAACGAGTGACATGTTTGAGAAAGTTTAAGTATTTTACTACTGAAAACAATAACAAAGAATGTCTCTACAAAAAGAGTGTGTTTTAACGAGATTTACATTTTTTATATAGCGCGATTTACCAATTATACAAAAGTCATCCAAACTGAAGAAATCTTCAGAGGCTATTCCGGACAATTCAAGATATAGGTACATTTAGTTTGTCATAAAACATCTTAAACACATGACATCTTAGTCAAATTGGTTAGAACCACTTTTGAGAACATCAATATTTTCAAAAAATATTCCATATAATGGGTAGCTGTGGGTGTGGGGATTTTCGTGCCGTATCCTTGGAAGATGGTCGTCTCCTTAGCGCGGTGGTAGCGCAGCTGCCTACCAAGCGGGAGACCTGGGTTCGATCCCCGGTACCGGCGTGGGGATTTTTCCCCCGCTGGGAGACCTGGACCGGGGTGCACTCAGCCTCGTGAGGTCCCTGGGGGGCCAATTGAGGAGCTACTTGATGGAGAAGTAGCGGCTCCAGGTCGTGAGGACCGCATTAACCGGCCGGGAGGGGCTCGAGGCGCTGACTACGTCTCACCCTCCAATACTGCACCCCATCCATGACGTCTGTAGTGGACCGAGATGGGGGACGCAGCGGCCGGGCGGTAGGCCAAGGCTCCCCGTGAGCTGTCGTGCCATGGAGTTATGTTATCCTTGGAAGATGCCGAACTTAAGAACCAAGTTTGATATTTAACGAACTTTTTTGTTTTTTGAGTTATGCTGTTTACAGACACACTGACACACACGTACGCGCGCGGATCTTTTTCTAAAAATCTAAGTTCCATTCGTATAAATTTCTTTACTTTTCCTATAACAAACTATTCTTACAAAAGGTTATTCTTCTTCATGTAATCAAGGTAAACATTAGCAAAAACTACTTGCTTCCTTGTAAGGAGAAGAAAAATAAGGAAAACACTAGGCTAAAGCGATAATCAAATCTTTTAAATGGTGGTTGCTATATGATTGAAACTTGGTTCGCTTTCCATGACCGGAAATAAAACAAAAGGGACAGCAATGAAAAATTCTTTTTTGAGATAAGCTTTTAGTATTTTAAAATTGAAACGAATAATCGAATAATAAACGAACCTTCGGAAATGGTTAACTCTGCTAAAAATTATATGACGTAATTTTGTGTTTTAACGGGATCTATATTTCTTGTGTAGAAATGTTTCTATCTCTTACGGTTTACCAGTTATGTAAAAATCATCCACAATGAAGAGGTCTTCAGAGGCCATTACTAGAATTTTCGAGATCTATATTTTATTTGTCATTTAAATATCTTTAATATACAGAACTTTAATCAAAATTGTTATAGTCATTTTTGAGAAATCAAAATTTTCAAAAAGTTCTCCATAAAACTCCATTGGGTTGGAGGGTTTTCCTCAAAATCTTCGTGTCGAATCCTTGGTAGATGCTAAATTTAAATACCAAGTCTGGTATTTTACCGACTTTTTATTTTGAGTTATCGTGTTCACAGGCACACGGACACACAGCTAGACACACACACACGCACACACAAACCTTTATCTGAAAATACTTTTTTTCTATTCTGGGGAACCTAAAACGTGTATTTCCAGTGAAATTTCGGTATCGAATTTTTGGGCCGAACGCAATATCTTCTCTATGTGTGTACTAAATATTGAATTTAAAAGGAACCATATGCACAAGGCAAATTTATTCATTCATCCATGAGCTCCAATTAAAAGAAAACATGGAAAACTAAACATCACAGGAAAACGCATATCACAAAAATGTTTGACAAAAGTGAACTACACTTTTTCTGTGCTAACCCTTGACCATCCTTTTCGTTTCACACTTACTCAGATCCATTAGGAGTGTATAGATTTCTGGGAAACTGATAGATATCCTTTTTCTCAAACATATGCAGCATCAAAGTAGAGGATTAGCTGAAGAGTTCCTTACCCCTTGGAATGATAGTTCTCATGGATATCTAGAAAACGCCTGCATGATTGCCAAAAAATCAGGATCTGTTATTTACGGGTGGATAAGCAATTACAAGGCGGTGGTTTAGATAATAAGCTGGCTTACCACAGAATCTATGGCAGGGGCAGCTGTGGACAAGGCTGAATCCATTTCACGGTGGGTACATCTCGGCCCTTTGTGTTGACCAGGATGCACGGAAATGCACGTGAATGCCATGACCGGTCAGGGGAAGATCGGCTTTATCGCTTTACAAGCACTGCCATCCAGCTTTTGTTCCCAATTTGACAGTTAGGTACTCTTCTACTGCTCCCGAATTAAACTAGCTATGGCCACAGATAATGCAGTAACACTAAGTTTATTAATCTGATGTGTTCCATACACATGACTTTCTCTTTCTGTTTCACGAAAAAATATTCTTACAGAAGATTGTTCTTTTATTTACATCATGTTAATCTAGATAAAACATACCTACTGTCTTATTACTCGCTTCCTTATAAAAGGAAGGTTAAAGCGATAGTCAAGTCTTTTAAAAGCTGTTGCTATGCAACTCCCAGTGGAATTCTCTTTTCCATGACCAGGAGTAAAACAAGAGATATGAAACGGATGAGAAATGTTTAAAAATTGAAGTCAATATTATTAGTTCTACAGAAAATAAAAATTGAATAAAGTGTGTCTTTTAACGAGATTTATATTTATGTGTAGTTTTGTCTATCTCTTATGGTTTACCAGTTACACACAAGTTATTCACAATAAAGAGGACCGCAGGGGCTCTTCTCAAAAAATTCTGGATGTATATTTTATTTATCATGTAATTATCTTTAATAATCGTATTTTAATCAAAATCGTTAAGGCCATTTTTGAGAAAATCAAAAAATTCAAAATAATTTTCCATGTAGAAGAGGGTAGCTTGGAGTAGGGGATTTTCCTGAAAATCTTCATGTCGCATCCTTGGAAGAGACTAATCTTAAATTCCAAGTTTGTTGTTTTATGGACTTCTCGTTTTTGAGTTATGCTATCCACAGACACCACCACATACAGATAACACACACGGAAGATTTTCTAAAAATCTGATCGGTTTCATTTACATGGCTTTCTCTATCTGTTCTGCAAACAAACTATTCTTATAAAAGATTATTGTTTTATCTAAATGATGCTAATCAAGATAAACATTACAAAAATGGTTTTATTACTTAGTTCCTTATAAGAAGAAGGTGATATAATAGACTAAAGCGACAGTGAAATCTTTTAAATGCTGTCACTTTGCGTTTGACATTGAAATTAGGTTATCTTTTCAAGGCCAGGAGTAAAAAAGAGAGATATGAAATGAAAGGTAACTTCCCGTTAGAGAAAAGTATAAGTGGTCTATAAATGAAGCAAATAACAAAGAATATCTCGGAAATGATTAACTCTCTATAAATTATATAACATAAGTGTTGTGTTTTAACGAATTCTACGTTTTTTTTTGTGTAATAGTTTTTGTCTATATCTTACGCTTTACCAGTTATACAAAAGCTACCCCCAGAAAATTCAAAAATTCAAAATATACATTTATTTCATAATAAAAATCTCTTAAATATATTATATATTAATAAAATCGCCAGGTTAAAGTGCGTTAAGCTTAAAAAAAAAGGCAAGCAAAACTCGAGTTTTATTAACTGATATCTCGGAAATGACTTACAGCAAAAAAAAAAAAAAAAAAAAAAGGTATTTTGAAATAAGTTGTATGTTTTAAAGAAATCAAGAATACTTGTGAATTACGTATCGTCTATCGCTTAACATTTTCCAGTTATACAGGATTATACAAAATTCCTTCCAAATGAAGAGAAGAGGACTCTACAGACTTTTGCCAGGCAATTCAAAACATACACTTTATTTACAACGTAAATATCTTTAATATAAAGACTACGCACCAAATGCTCATTTTGTTACAATATATGGCATTTTAACCCAAACTGTTAGACTCAGTTTGAAAAAAACAAAAATTTCAAAAATCGACCATATTAAAAAAGATAATTTGTGACGAGAACCTTTGTGTCGCATCAACTGAACTTAAATACTCAGTTTGGCATTTAACTAAATTTTCATTTTAAACTTTTCTGTTCACAGATGCTTTTCTAAAAATCTAATGTGTTAATCTGTTCCATTCACACGTCTTTTTCTAGCTGTTTCAGAAACTTTTCTTACAAAAGTTTATTCTTTTATCTACATTATGCTAATCACAATAAACCTTACCAGAATTAGTCTTAATACTTGCTTCTTTGTAAGTTGGAGGGAAATAAGGGAATGAACAGACTGAAGCGATAGCCAAATCTTCTCAAAGCTGGGCGCTATGTGAAACAATTGAAATTCAGTCTCTTTGTTTGGTAAGAATAAACAAAAGAGAAGCGAAAAGAAAGATCCACTTCCCGTTTGAGAAAGATATAAGTAGTTATCAAAAACAGTTATCTCTACAAAAGAAACCAAAATATGACATAAAATGTATGTTTTAACGAGATCTGCATTTTTTGTAGTAAGGTTTTAGTCTATCTCTTACAACTTAACAGTTGTACAAAAGTTATACAAAAGTCATCCAGAATGAAAACGTTTTCAGAGAACATGCCTTGAAAATGCAACATATACATTTCGTTTGTCATAAAAATATCTTAAATATATGGCATTTTAATCAAAATCGTTTAAGCCATTTTTGAGAAAAGCAAATTTTTCAAATAATGTTCCGTATGAAGGGTAGTTGCGTTGGGGGTAATTTCTTGAAAATCTTCATAGAAAATATTGAACTTAAATACCATGTTTGGTATTTAATGGAATTTTCCTTTTTGAGCTGTGCTGCCCACAGACCACAAAACAAACAAACACACACACACACACACACACACACACACACACACACACACATTCATGTTTCTAATTTTTATTTTTTCAGGAGTTTCAAAATATGTGTTTCCGGTGAAACCTCGGTATTGAATTTTGGGTGGAATATAAAGCGTTCACTACCCACTAACTATATTGCACATACGTGCTAGAGAAAGTAAAAATGATGTTTTTTCGTGGTTATCAATGCGTGCATTTCCAGTGAAATATTGGGAACGAATTTTCTGTTGGAATGCAATACTTCCTCTTCTTATTATACGTAGGAGAGAAAGTAAAATGTAATGCCTAAGAGTCACAAGATTTTTACCCTTGGCAATTCTCAGGCCACACATACAGATATCCATTCTTCTATTTTATTTAGTTTGATAATGTCTTGATCTTATTACTTATTCCCTTATACATAGAAGGAAATAAAGGAATACATTAGGCTAAAGCGATACTCAATTTGAAAGCTATCGCTATGCGATTGAACTTAGGTTCTCCTTGAACGGCCAGAAGTAAAACAAAAGAAACAAAAATGAAAAATTAGGTTGTGAGAAAAGTATTGAAATCAATAGCAAGGAATATCTCGGAAGGAGTTAACCCCACAAAATAAATAACATAAATAGTGTATTTTAATCAGATGTACATTTTTTGTATAGTAAGTCTATCCAGAATAAAGAGATATCCAGATGCTTATTCCTAGAAACTTCAAAATATACATTTTATTGGTCATGTAAATATCTTTAATATATGGTATTTTAATCAAACCCGTTAGAGCTATTTTTGAGAAAATCAAAATTTCGAAAAAAATTTCATGACTTTGGGGTCGCATTCTTCTAAGATGATGTACTTTAATTTTGGTATTTAACTGACTTATGTTGCTCACAGACACACAAACACGCGCGCGCGCGAACCAGTTTTAAAGGATTTGGCTGTGTATTCCTTTATGCCGCTTCTACTTACAGTAGAAGCAAATAATAGGCCATCTCCACTAATAGTTATCTCGATTAGCATGATGTAGATAAAAGAATAACCTTTTGTAAGAATATTTTGTTTGCAGAACATTTAGAGAAAATCATGTGAATGGAATAATCAGATTTTTGAAGCTAGAATTAAAAATGATCTCCTGGTGACGCAACTAACTAAAAAGTGCAGCTCTTACTTCGTGGTTATAACAGTTGAACTAAACGGGGCTATATTAACTTTAAACGTGTCAGTGAGGAACTGGCCCTTCAGTGAGCGCGACCGGCTTATTGTCTCCGTTGTTAAGCAGGAGAGATAAAACGAAGGGCTCTTACCCAGTTCCTCACTGCGCTGACCGGTTTTACTTGAAAAAGCCACGTTGAGTTTTGCAACTCTTTTAACGCACGAAGGAATATCTGCACAAGTCAAATACGGGGCAGTTGGGCCACCTGGTAGGTACTCTTTAGTTTATCCAGTATACATAATTTCCGATAGAGGTATGGTAGGGGAAATTGTGAATGGCGTGTGTAAACAACCTGTGTTCCGAGTCTTATTTTACCACTCATTTACTCAAGGCCTTTAATTACTAACGGCCTTTTCGCGTGCCGTAGGTAACACTGTTGCTAATTAGTGTAAACGTAGGCTTCTCTGCAAAATTGAAGGCAAACATTCGGTACATCTCTAGACGTATTTGCTGAATCACAAGATGTTTAATTGCCAACTGCCGCGGTTTCCGATGTATGGGCTGCAGTATATCCAGACCTATTTTCCAATAAAACCAGTTCCTTTTTTTTTTCTTTAGCGATGATTAGTAAGAAGTGTGTTCGGTGCGTGGGTGTGGTTTATTTGCTAGTTGTAAAAAGTATACAAAAAGTATTATTTCGAAGTTGGCTTCACAGATTATTCGCAGAAAATTCAAGTTCCGAGTTAAATGACTATTTTAAATAGATAATTTAAACATCTGATGTGTTTCATTCACATGATATTCTCTAGCTACTCTGCAACAGATCATATTTACAATAGCTGATCTTTTTTTCTACTTCGTGCTAATCAAGATAAACATTATCAGAAATGGTCGTATTAATTACTTTCTTGTAAGTAGAAGGGAAACAAGGAAATATACTAGGCTAAAGCGATAGTCAAATGTTTTAAAAGCTGTTGTTAGGTAGGTATATTATTGAAATGCGTTTCTTTGCATGGCTAGGAGTTGACAAATTCCCGTATGAGAAAACTTTTAATAATTTAATAACTGAAGCCAATAACTAGCTAATGGCCAACTCCAGAAAAAAATAAAATGTACATGAGCTGAATTATGTTATTTTAGCGAGCTCTACATTTTTTTGTGTAATGAGTTTCTACGGTTTTCTAGTTATGCAAAATTCAGCAAAATGCAATCAGAATAAAGAGGTCATCAGAGGCTATTCCCAGAAAATTCAAGATATACATTTTATTTTTCATGTAAATATATTTAATATAGGCATGGTATTGTAATAAAAATCGTTAGTCATTTTTGAGAAAATCAAAATTTTCGAATTTTTTTCCATGTAAAGTATAGTGTGTGTGGTGAGGGGATTTACTAGATAGTCTTCGTGGCGCATTCTTGGAAGATACTAAAGCAAAATTCCAAGTTAACGGTATTTTCGTTTTTGAGCTATGCTGTTCACAAACACACACAGACATACACAGACCTTTTTCTAAAAATGCCGTTTTTCAGAATCGTAGGATTCAAAACACATATTTCTGGTGAAATCTGTGCATCGAATTTTTGGGTGGAATACAACACCTACCCTATCTACTAGGTACATTGTACATACAGGCTAGAGAAAGTGAACCTACAAAAACTGTGAAGTTGGTTTCACAGTCTATTCGCAGATACTTCAAGCTATGCATTAAATTATTTTGTAAATAGATAATTTTAAAATCTGATGTGCTCCAGTCACATAATTTATCTGCAATAGGTTGTACTTACACCAGCTGATCTTGTGCTAATCAAGATAAACATTAGCAGAAATGGCTGTATTAATTGCTCCCGTATAAGTAGAAGGGAAATAAAGGAATATACTAGGCTAAGGCGATGGTCAATTTTTTTAAAAGCTGGTCGCTATGTAAAACAATGAAAGTTCGGTTCGTTTTGCATCGTCCCGTTTGAGAAAAGTTAGGTAATTTAAAACTAAAACCAATAACAAGGAATAACAACGATCAATTTAAGAAAAATGTATATGACATAATTACGCGTTTTAACCAGGAGATCTGCGTTTTTTGCCTATTAAGTTTTTGTTACGGCTTAACCGTTATGCAAAATTCTGCAAAACTTTTCATAAAATAAACTCCCATAAAATTGAAAATATGATTTTATTTGTGATGTAAATATGTTTAATATAGGTATTTTAATCAAAGTCATTAGAGCCATTTTTGAAAAACAACATTTTCAAAAATGTTCCTTGAAAAGGTTAATTTATTGTGGGGGGGGGTTTCATTGAAAATCTTCTTGTCGCATCCTTGGTAGATACTAAACTTAAATACCAAATTTGGTGTTTTGTCCACAGGCCCATACACACGGACTTTTTTATAAAAATGCTTTTTTTTTATTCAGGGCTCCTTAATCTCGGCATCGAATTTTGGTTGGAATATTACACCTACTCTATACACTATGTACATAGAGACAGTAATATGGTGTTTTAATCAGCATCTTCACTGTCATTTTGAGAAAATAAGCAATAACGACAATTTTCTTGTAAGGAAAAGTCTGTTGCGGGGTGATTCATTTGAAAAACTTACTATCACCTCTAAAACTGTAAACTTAAATACAAAGTTTAGTATGAATCCAATTTTTGGCTTTAAAGGTATTTCTGTTAACGGATAATCAGACACATTAACGGACAGATACACTGCATTACACTCCGGACTAAACAGTGAATTTCAGTACCCGATAAAACGGGTTAGCTGTTCAGTGAATGTATAGTTCTATTTTCGTAAGTTGGCGATTGACAGGTTAGCGGTCAAACTCCGTACTAAGCGCTGTTGTCAATGTGAGCAAAACGTGTTTACTTGAATGTGAAAATAAGTGTCACAGTCTACTAAGAGAGGAAAAAAGAGTAATTTTCAATTATAGTTATAAAAAAATTAATAACTTAAGCAATACCCTAGAGAGCTAAATTAAAGAACTGGAGATAGAAATAAAGAAATTAAACGGGCGAAATCGTTCATTACTTTGAGCCGGTCTTGAATGAAGTGTCGAGGATAGTTCACATTAAGGTACGAGAAAATGGCCATACATAATAATTGTAATTACATCTCACATTTATTTTTTTTTCTCATAACCACAAATTAAATAATAACGTAAACAAGTTAATAGATAAGGGGAATAAAATTAACCAAATCCATTAGGCGTATACTTCTGCTACACGCCACCATATTATTTCGTGTGTTTACGAAAATTGGAGGCTAAGGCCAATATCTCAGCCTCGGTCGACCTCTTAAAAATATTTTTACTGCCGCACTAACAATGAAACGAATAAGTAACAAATAAAGAAAATGTAAAATAATGAAAATAGAAAAAAAAAAAAAAAAAAAAAAAACAGTAATTGCAAGCTGAAGCCAAACCTAACGCGAGGATTGAGCACGTGACAATCTGTCGTAAGCAACTCTAGCAATAAAGTGGCTGTTGCCATAGCAACGGGCTTGCCGCACTTACACTTATTGTAGCCCTTCTGTGAGACCCCAACTTAGGGAAATAGAGCTGTTGGTACGATTTATACATTGCACTTAGGAGCGTCTCGCTTTGGTGTTTCGCAGCGCAGGGGATTGTGGGTTCGAGTCCTGCCTTGGGCATGGATGTTATATGCTTGTGTATGTGTTTTAAAGAGTAAAACAGAAATTCAGTAATCATACAGTAATCACAGTAAACAAATTAGGTAAATAAAAAGTAGGGTATACAGCGCCGGAGTCCCGGAGGTCGTGAGAGGCAAGTAAACACTCCAACCCTTTCTTTGAGTAAACAATTGCTGTGTCGCCGTTTTAGGGACGACTTTGGCACGACTCACATCTGATACTGCACAATGTGCACAGCCAGAACACAGTTAACCTGGAATCATATCACTCTACATCAACCGGGTACCAAATTAATCAGTTTAATCTGATGGTATTCTAAACAGCCAAACATAAGGAGACCAATTTCATTGAAAGAAAAAGTGCATATTATATACCAAGAAAAATATACTAAAGATTACATGAGAGTAGTTATTAGCTTAGCTTACTTAATATAGCTATTATTGTAGATTAAATTCCTAGTCTACAAATATAAAATGCCTCTGGCGGTCCCATCTGAGGGTCCTGAGGTCTCTATCCCTTCTTAAGGGGATATCTCGTTGGGGATTTGCCACACATTGAACTCCAGGACTGATAATTATTATATTTGCAAATAGAAGTGAGCAGTCAAGTTGTGCAGTACAAGGAGTGGGGGAAAGAAAAAATGTAAATGGCGCCCGAAAAATCCATCGTCCTCCACCGGGTTTGAACCCGCGACCTTGGGTATATGAAGTCAGCATGGTAACCATTACACCATGGAGGGCGACTGTGGGGGAAAGAGGCGAAGACTGAAAGTGATAGCCATGGGTATGTAAACGCACGAAGATATCGGCTGCCGGCCGACTGCAGCAATCAGATCATGTCACTGCGCATCATGTTTACACCACTCTCGTCTACTTGCACGGATAATAATCAACTCATGTCTCGCCACACGTCCACTCGCCTGATCCTTCGGTACTCAAATGTAACAAGGAAATGGGATACATAAATATCCACATCAGAAACTACCTATTAAAAGTCACGTTGTCAACTAATGAGAATCGAATCCGGGACCTCCGAAATGCGATTCTCACACATTACCGTCGAACCATTTCGCTCGGTTATTAGCTTGACTTAATACGTGTAAAAATTACATTACTGATTAAAAGATTCTTATCTTTAACAAACCCGAGATTATAAGTATGATCGTATAATATTGCATTTTCTTGTGATGTCAGCGGTGATTCAAAATAATTTGACAAATGAAAACGATTTTGTGGCATTGAAGAATGTAACGGTTTTGTGCCACGTTGGGGAATGCCAAGTATGTGGCGGTATTGTTGTGGTTGTATTGTTGCCCCAGGTTGCAGAGCCAAGTATATGACGGTAATTCTCACACACGTTGCTATAATTATTTCCCCACGTCTATTAGGTGTGTCTGGACCTACTCCCCTACCAATGTAGCAGATACCTGATTTTGAAATTCGCTATAAAGCTGCCTCGGCGTCACTCAATCTGCATGAAATTGACTCTCTCGGATGAGAAAACAATGAGGTCGTTAGGAGTTGTCCTAAGAAATGTTTAACACGCTTTCAGTTTCGTATATAAATTTATTCTTGACAAGAAATTGTACTTTTTGGACAAGCACTTTGCTTTACATGCTATTTGAGTTTCTATGACTTCTTAGAACTCTCCATATTCGATGATTTAACTTTACTTATCTCGTAAGACTAATTACTTTATCACTTTACTCGTGTGTAACATTTATAACAATCAATCTTCACACTATATAGCAACTTGACAATGAGTATGCGCGCCTTAAACTTGGCGGTGAGTGTTCCCAACTTGACAGCAATTACGCGTATGTGACCCCAAACTTGATAGTGATGCCCCAACAGCCTGCAATCTGTTACCTATATAGTAAAATCTGCTGTCATAGCTGATTCGTTTTCATTGGTCAGAAAGGCCGCGAATTTAGCGTCTATGTGTCCCATAATGCATTTCTCCTTACCCAAAATGCTTCATAAACGCCTCGTGACCGCCTCAACACAATGAAGAAAAACGCACATCTCTACTATTCAGGCCTCCCCCGAAATCACTTTTCACTTATTTCTCTATTGCACGCACATGCACAAGAGTACGTGACTTACAATAACATTCTCCCTCACAAAGACCTTTCCCTTATGCAGCAGCCGAGTTTAGTAAACAGCTTTGAGCTGTACTTGCTATAAGCTAGCGTTATACATTATATACTCGATAATAATAAGAATAATAGTAGGAATAGTAGCGAGGCTAACTAAAGGTCTCAAGAAGCTAAAATAGATAGTGAAATTAGGAACCGTGATAATTTTCAGTCTGCATATCACCTACATCAGAAGAAAAACAACTGTATATCGCTGCGTAAGTCGAAAAGCAATCTGGTTTCACAAGTGTCATGGTTGCCCAGTTCTCTATAATAATACAAACAAATAATGCAAATAAACACTACACAAGCTTTATTTCCCTACCGAAGAAAGCCTTGCTAAGAATGTTTGCGTCCGAAAAATAATCCATTAACCTCCGCTAGGTTCGAACTTGCAATCTTGGGTTTTAAAGGCTAGCATTGTAATCACTATACACGGAAAGTGACAGTATTAGCTCAGTCCTCGTGTGGCTGGTGCTAGCTTCTTCTATAAACTAATGACAGTCGAATTCTTCACTGCTTTTACCCTAAAAGAATTGAAAACCATTAAATAAAGCGTTCACGCATTAGAAAAACTAAAACCAATCATTTAAAGAGGAAGGACATAAATGTGTGTCATAGATCTTGCTGTGTCAGTGAGTTTCATGTGGAGATATGGATAGTGTATCAGAGCAATAGGGTCAGCTCCTTCTGTAAAGAGGCTGTTTCGTTGTTTGAGGATTTATATTAATTTAATACAACTTATTATTTATAGTCCTTGTTGTCCTATTAAATATGCTATGAAACATTCTATTTAAAGCGACGTTATGTACGGAATTACCGTTTTTCAAGCTGTTGTTTGATGTCCCGATTCTGTCGAGGCCTCTTTGTTATACATTATATTATATTTATTCCTCATTTTATGCTGGATAATATTGGGTACAGTAGCTATATCGCAGCAAAATGAGAAACTTCTGAAAAAAAGCCATGAACCCAATTTTTATGAGTTATATTACATGATAATTTAGTTTACTGGGCGCGCCGTGGCCGAGTGGTTAGACCATTCGCCTCTTGCCATTGCGGTCCGCGTTTGCTCCCAGTCGACTGCATGTGGGACTTGTGGTGGGCAAAGCGGTGCAGGGGCGAATTATCTCTGGGTTCTCTATCACATTCCACCGGTAATCTTTATTGCATGAAACATCAGTGTCATCGCCTACGGTGCCTATGTAGAAAAAGCGGGCATTAGACACAATAAAATTGTGTTTATAGTTATGATTGTAGTGACATATTATACGCATGTAATAAAATTGTCTTTAACTTTTTAATAATATTTAACGCCCGCTTTTATTATATAGGTACCGCAGGAAATGACAGTGATGATACAGGGAATGAAAATGGAGCACCGGTGGAATGCGATGGCAGGGGAAACCGGAGAAAACCCGTCCCTGCGCCGCGGTGTCCACCACACAATCCCACATACGGACATCTAGGATCGAGCCCTGGCCGCTTAGGTGAGAGTCGACCGGTCCAACCACACGGCCACGGCGCGGACCTACCTTTAATGTAATATTATATTGATCATTCTGTTAATTATGCTTTATTTTATAACAAAATATAAACATTATTTTAGATTTTCTAATTGTATTAGCTTAAAATCGCAAGTCTAATTTTAAAAAAATCAATTGAGATGTGTCCCATTTTTAGCTTCAGCCACACACTCATTGCACAGAGCACAAACTCGGAAAGTTAAAATCGGAGGCGAATAGTTGAAACACACAGCAAAGAGTTTAAAGGTCAATAAATTGGGGCTATGAACGAAGATGCGTCATGCCGTATGACAAGCTATTCAATTTTTTATTTCCTTTTCATTAGCATATGTGTGTGTGTGTTACGTCAGAGATAACGAGTCAGCTGTGCACCCCTGAAGTCAGTGGATTAATAGGTCGTCAGTCCAGACTCAAGAGTCTCCTTAGGGAGCGCAGGACAAAACACAGACACTGTGTGTGCTGCTCTGTTTTTCCCACCAGAACGGAAATTACGAGACAGCCGGATACAAGTGTGGCCTTATCAGTCTGTCAGAACCACGTGCAAGTGCAGAAAGATAATGGGGTGCAAGAAATCCAAGCCTTTGCGAGGTGACGAAGCGGGAAACGAACCTCCGTACCTCAAAGCCAATGCTGCATGTGACAATGGGTAAGTTTTATTATGTATATTATGGCTGTCAACCAAAAGGCTGTTACATTAATGTAACGAAATGATATGCCTTACACACAGAGCTATCGTCTTTCATTGTGGTAGTGAATGTCCTTGAAAAACAAATCATAAGCGGAAAAACAGAAGACAAACTGAAAACATCGTTAAGAGATTTCTCTCACCTGTGACTTTCCTTATCAACATGTATCTAAACTAACAGTCTCGGAGTTTATTTTCATGAGATTGTGCTTTATTCAATATGCATAAAAACCTCTAGTATGGAGTCCTGAAATATAGATTTAGGAATGCAAATATCAACTATTAGAGCCAGCTAAACGAGTGAAAATCATGTGAGCTATTTTCCCTCCTAAAATCAAAGCTGCTGATAGTAATGTTAAAGTGACGTATAAATAACAGGACGAAGTTACCAGCTTTTATTCGATCAACACACCTTCTTAATTGGAATAAATTATTCAATTCTAATTAAAATACATTAATTAATATACCAATTCGGAGATCGTAAACACCGACGTATTTTATTATTAAACTTCAACAAAATGAATGTTATTCTTATTTTGAGAAATCTAAATTTTAAAAATCGTCAGATTTTAAAGATTGTTCGTATAAAGTACCCTTATTTTGCACACTTTCAACCAAATTTTTAATTTTTTGGCCACATTTTTACCAGGTTGTCCATATTCTCCATACATATCTACCCTTATTTTTTGTCGATTATACTCAAATTTTAAATTTGTCGACAAATGTTTAGCAAACTGTTACTAAATATAAAATGTAATTTCTCATTATGCATCATTCTAAAAGTTAAAATATTAATAAGGTTCGTCAAATAGACTGATCTTAATTTATAAAAATATGACAAATTTTAAATGAGTGGACAATTTTATTTTAACTTTTAAGCCATGAGTTCAACACACACAAAATGAGATTCGCAAGATTTTCTTCACACGTCCACAAGAATTGGACTGAACGAAAGAAAGACAAAAGAACAAAGTAATGCTAACGCTCGGATAAAACTTCCACAGGCGATCCAGATTTAAATGTGTGAAAGTATTGCGACCAATTTAGAAATTCGCTAGGTTGCCGAGGTTATAACTTCTTAGGAACACTGGGTTTTTAACTAAACAGCTCCCTCGACGCTCTGTCGTCGCTCTTTGGCCGCGATAACTCCACTCCGCTTCTTACAAAAATCATCCCTCGGCTACGCTTTGCGGCTTAGGGCCCCATAAGTTTATAACAGATCAATAAGTAAATAAAAAGCAGCTCTAATGGCAGGATAACAAAATTACAAAATCTGGATCACGTAAGAAAATAAGTAGCAATCCTTAAGTTTACCTACAAACGCATTATATTAGAAAACAGTATATAGAGAATACTTCCATTCTTCGCAGTTCTCTAGATATATATGTATATGAAAGTAAGTACCTGTTGTCAAATCTGATATTTTGCCTTGAGATGTATGGCATTTCATAAGCGTGTACTATACATTTTTTACAGTATCTGTTTATGTTTTCAAAAGATAAAATGTTTAGAATTAAAATTAACCTGATTTAAATGAAACAGCTAAATGAAGAAAAGATGTGAATTGTGAACGAAGTCTTTCCGAAACCCATGACAATAAACATGAACATTATAACGTGTTATAATTTGGAGTTATAATATATGTAAAAAAAATTGATGTGATGATTTATGACTATGAATGACAAATTCATATACTCGTATATGAATCGTATATAAGTTATTGTATTCATAAATATAAAACTAATTCTTCTTTTCTGGTTATATCACTGCAAATTTTACGTAGGAATTATTTCAAAATCACCAAGATTTCAATATGGGGAAACAACATTCAAATGGATTGCCTCTGGGTCAGCGTTCTCAATCCAGAGCCTTGGGTTTGATTCCCGGCTGGACCAGATAATTTTATTCAACCCGAAATCATTCCCTATCCTGCGCAGAGCATGGGACAGAATGCAAGTATATTTAATAGTAAAATAAATGAATAAATAAATAAAACAACCTTTGGGAAAGCACAGGAGTAAAAACAGCATCATTGCTTCTCAAACCAAAGCTCTTGTTACCACCATGGGACTTTAAAGAGGACCACACAAATGAAATAATAATAGTAATAATTATATTAATAAAGAAGTAAAATGTTTACCCTGGTAACAAGCTTTTGCGATAGAAGGAAAATAAAGGGGGCGGGGGAAATAATCTCAAACATGTTAGTTAGATGACGTTTAAGAACGGTCTAAATTTGTAATATTGAATATTTCGAAAAGGGCTAACGATACGAAAAGCACTGTTTGAAACAATGATTTTAACAAGCTAACTTATGTTTTTGTAGATTTGTTAAGTTTCTTTGTAACACAATATTCAACTAGATGAAGATACATTTATAGAATATTCACAGGAATTTTAATATCTACACTATTTTCACATCAAAAAATAATAAACACGTAGCACAATCAAAATCGTTAGGAGAAGCTTTGAGAAAATGGAATATAACGAACTTTTTCCCAAATGTAAAGGATACTTTGGATGAGGGATTTTCTTAATAATATTCGTGTCTCATCCTTGGAAAAATATGAACGTAAATACTAAGGTTGGTATTACTTTTTGTTTTTGGTCTTGCACATATGAGCTGACCTTTTTCTAAATCTTCGTTTTGGGGGTTCAGGGATCCCCCCCCCCAAAAGCATTTTCACCACATTAAAAATTTAGGATGCAATACAGCACATTGTCTTACCTCTATATGTAGGTGGTAAAATACATATTGTAGATCGTTAGATTTGTATATATATATATATACTTAGTGTGCGTTCAGTATGTGTAAAGCCAAGAATACGTACTATGCTGTAAAAATACATATTAATAATCTAAATAAATGATATTGGATATGAACAACTTAAGGAAAAACAGGCATTTTAGTTGTATGTCCTTAGAAAACGGCAATGCCATATTATGCAGCGATAATTTCTTTACATGTACATATTATTTGGGTTGTTTCGTAAGAAGTTCATTATTCGTTATCTGACCCATTTTAACTAGAAAGCGTTAACTTGTTCAGTTAGCCTTGGATATTGGTTGGCAGAGTTGCATAATAAACAGAAGACTTGACCTCCTACATGTTTTTTTGGTCAAATGTATTCACACATCTTTTATATATCGCTTCGTGCGATTGTTTGGATTTACATGTAAACGTGTGTCTTTTTTCAAACATCACTAAAAGTAGATTCGGCTTTTAATAGAGACATACTATATTTAGTCAACAAAGTCAGTGTCTGTTTCTTACTATTTTGCTATTCTATTAGATTTACGTTTACCAAAATCGCCATAATATCTAAATACAGTTCACAATTGGGGCCACGCTCAAGTTATGTAATCTTTGATGATCTCGGATCCATGGAGCTTAAAGTTACTTGGCATTCGTCTTCTGGGAACCCCCCCCCCAAAAAGCATCTTATCTGGGTAACTCATCCTAAGCGAGATTCGAACTCGCGACCTCCTGAATTTGAGACAGACATGCTAAATCACTATTACTTCCTTTGCTAGTGTGCTAGGGTATTCTGCATAAATTTCGAACCGAGAAGTGTCTTGAGTGCGTGTGATCACAGCTGCAAAACGAAATATGATTAATTTGGTACTTATGCTACTTTCGAAGAGTACACGACAAAGACTTCCAGGGAATTTTCTCCACCACGCAGGACGGAAAACGTTCCATTTTTTCCATTAAAAAAGATGTAATTAAAATATATCTTCAAGACGAACATTACAGATAAATAGCCCGAAATCCATACTATGCTTACGAAAATCGAGCAGGGGGAAAACCATGCAAGATATACTAAAGTTTATCACGCTTAAATATGAATATTTTTGTGTTGTATACTGCCATGCATATAAAGTGGTCCATTTCCCTAAAACATATTATTTTTCTCTCCTCAAGCTTTCCACCTTAGATAACCAATATTGACTCCAGCCAGCCTGTGATGGGCATGAAAACAACTAACCAATGAACGATGTGCCATTTTATGTGAAATGAAAGAGTGGTTCGCATATCAACTTTAAAAAAGTTTCGCTGCGCACGGAAAGGCTAAACAACTTAAAGCATAGTTCAGCCTTCTAGAGGAATAAGTTATTTGTAGGTGTGGCTAAATGGACGACAGCTACGCTCTGTATATAAGTTATTTCCTGCTACTAAACGAAAATAAGGAAACGGTCGTGCGACATGAAAATACAGGTTTGGTGTAATATTATTTGCCCTTCGGCAGTTCGGCCATGCTTTGGGGGAGGTGAAGCACTCTCAATCCAGTGGTCAGGGTAGTAGAGGAAGGACCAGATTATATCAATATGTACCAACATAAACAGCTTCATTCGCTTAATACCACATCTTATGCACGCCAATGTACGGTTCAAGTTGCTCGGTTTTTAGTTCTACTTGCACATAACTTCTATGTATTCAATTGTAATATAGGTATTATACGCGCAGATTTTCTTGAGCGTTCGGCTCTCGTCTTGATTCAGTAGGCTTCGCGCAATTTCGGATGAAGAACAAGGCGACCACATTGAGATATCAACTACGCTATACATCCTGACATATAGTGGCTAAATTTTCATTGTCTGTAGGGCCCAGTCATGTTCACGCACATACATGTGCGCTGAGTTTGGTTTAATAATTCAGCGGTAAATTCGATAATCCATTCACCATAGTGGCTGGGACTCTCAAAGAAAGTTTTTTTTTGGTTGATAACACTGTGAAAATACGTATAACACTTTTCTGGGAACTTTCACTGAAGACCTCTTCATTGTGAATGATTTTTATATAACTCGTAAACTGTAAGAGATAGACGAAAGCTTACTACATAAAAATGTAGATCCCATTAAAACACACCATTTGTCATATATTTTTTTTTTTCTGTAGCGTTAACCGTTTCCGAGATATTCCTTGTTATTGGTTTCAATTTTAAACTACTTAAAATTTTCTCAAGTGGGAAGACAACTTCCGTTTCATCTCTTTTGTTTAATTCCGAGTGTACAAAAGATATCCAAATTTCAATTGTTTCGCAAAGTAATAGCTTTTTAAATATTTGACTATCGCGCTAAACCTTATATCCCTTCTGTTTTCAAGGAAGCCAGAAGTAAGATGAATTTCTGATAATATTTATCTCGGTTAACATGACATAGATCAAAGAATACTCTTCTGTAAGGAAAATTTGTTTATGGAACAGCTAGAGAAGGTCATCATCAGATTTTTCTAAAAAGGTTTGATTCAGGGGTCCTCAAAACGTGTATTTCCGGTGAAATCTTAGTATCTCATTTTTGGGTGAAATACAATATCTTCTCTACCTACTATGCATTATGTAGATAATTCTTGGTAAAGAAAGTAACAATGTTAACAGATGTTAATATTGAATATTGTTTTTCTGTACAAAGTATGACGAATTAGGAGATTATACTTATGATGTCTGATTTACCGAACTTGTTTAACTTCTCTATGGCGAAGTTAAAAGAAAGACAAAACCAATGGCTTCTTATTACAGTACTGGGACATATGCTTTAAGAATACGTGTTAGAACTAACAGTTATGTGCAGTTACGTTATCTCATGAATGTTATCTTTGTCTTGTGATTTCTCATGACTTCTCCACAAGATGTAAATATGTGACTCATGCTCGTAACTAAGGAATCATTACCTCCTTTAATTGTCACTGTTCTGAGGAAAGCGTGCAATAACACCACA
This sequence comes from Hymenopus coronatus, assembly GCA_030762935.1. Classification (NCBI taxonomy): domain Eukaryota; kingdom Metazoa; phylum Arthropoda; class Insecta; order Mantodea; family Hymenopodidae; genus Hymenopus; species Hymenopus coronatus. The sequence continues at coordinate 111,301,557 of CM060890.1, forward strand.
GTATGTACCAGAGATGGTGCCATACAGTTACGGAGATTCAAAGTGACTATAAATCAATTTTCTTTCATTGCACTTGCAAATGATAGGCAGAGAAGTTATTGTAATCCACCCATAAGTTCAATTTTGATATTTCATTTGAAATGCACGTTTTGAGAACCTCTGAACACGTCGCATGCGTGCTTGTGAACAGGACAACTAAACGATAGGGTTAAGTCCCAGATTTCGCATTTTGAGTTCAGAGTTTTCCAAGGATGCGACAAGACATTTTAAAAATAATCCTCCCTACCAAAACTACCCGATCTAAATTTGCAAGACTAATATGCAAATCTTGAATGTTGCATGTATATTCTGTCAAGTCCTCTTTGTTCTGAAGAAATTTGTATTGCCGGTACCTATACACGGAAGCTCACTGCACAAAAATTAGGAGAAAAAAAAATGTAGACCTCATTGAAATATATAACTTATGTTAAATATACTTTTTTGTACAATTAACAGTTTTCAAAGTACTCCTTATTCTATATTTTCAGTTTTGTCAGATGGCATCTTAGAAAATACAAAAGCATGTTTTCTTTAAATGTTCAGTATGTGCTTTATAATGAACTATTCTTATAAGACTTACTCTTCTGTTTAATTCTTGCTAAACAACATACAAATTGTCTTATATCTTAGTTTCTTATACGTGGGTATAAGAGAAATAAAGGAATACACTAAGTTAAAGAGAAAATGGCGAAATAATTTAAAACAGGCTGCCTTGTGAATGAAATTCGTCAGGAGTAAAATCAAGAAAACGGAATGATGAATTCCCGTTTGAGAAAAGTTTAAGTATTTTGAAGTTGAAACCAATAACAAGGAATATTTCGAAAATGGTTAGCTCCAAAAATGTACATGATATAAACTGTGTATTTTAAAAATATCTACATTTTTTGTAGCAAGGTTTTGTCTTCTCTTACTGTTTACCAGTTATCAAAAGTCATCCCGAATGAAGAGATTTTCAGAGGCTATTCCCAGAAAATTTAAGATTTTCATTTCATTTGTCATGGAGATAAATATCTTAATCAAAATCTTGAGTCATTTTTGAGAAAATAAATATTTTTGAACACAACAAAATGCTATTTATTATGGCCCCCTTTAACTTCTGTGGTAATGTCGGAGACATTTGCTTTAGAGCAATTGCTAGTGTTTGCTCGCTGGACTGTGGGGTTACTTAGCGTTGGATTTTTCAGTATTATATATAAACACACACACACTCACTCATATTCATACTTCCAGACCCTGTAGGGGTTAGGGAATAGTTTTGTTAAATAAAAATTCGATATTGCATTCCACCCAAAAATGCAATACCTAGATTTCACCGAAATATTTTGGGAATCTAAAAAAAAAAAAAACAACCATTTTTAGAAAAATATCCATTAAAATATCATATATTAAAAGATATTTAACTGAAAATAAAATGCATATCTTGAATTTTCTGGTAATAGCATCTAAAGACTGCTTTATTCTGGATGAATTTTACGGACTTTTGTATAGTTGCTAAACGTAAGAGATGGACAAAAACTTAGCACACAAAAAATGTAGAGGACGTTAAAGCACACAATTTATGTTATATACATTTTTTTCGTGGAGTTATTCGTTTTTGAGATATTCCTTGTTATTGGTTTCAGCTTTAAAAACATACTTTTCTCATACAGGAATTTGTCAAGTCCTGTCCATACAAAGGAACTTCAGTCACATAGCAACCAGCTTTTGACTATCACATTAACCTATGATACTCCCTTATTTCCCTTCTACTTAGAAGGAAGCAAGTAATAAGACTATTTCTGCAAATTGTTTCTCGATTTGCATGAAGTAATTAGAAGCATAAGCTTTCTAACAATAATTTGTTGCAGAGATGTAGAAAACGTTATGTAAATGGAACACATTAGTTGAACTTGCTCAAATAGTTTTTACTTTTTCAACTTAGTACATAGGTAGAAAAGGATTTACATTTCAAAAATTCGCCTGCCCGTCTGTAAGCACGATAATTCAAAAACGAAAAGTTGGTGAACTACCTAACTTAGATTTAAGTTTAGTATCTTATAGGGATGTGAGAAGAAGAATTTGAGGAAAATTGCCCCACCCCCAACTAGTTTTTACAAGAAAAACTTTAAAAAATGTTGATTTTGTCAAAAATGGCTGTTATGATTTTTATTAAAATACCGAATGTTAAAGGTATTTATATGAAAAATGAAGCGTATAACTTCAATTGTCTGGAAAAAGCTATTGAAGACCATTTCATCCTGGATGACTTTTGCATAAGTGTTTTTTTTTTATATAAAAAATACAGTTCCGGAGGCTTGTCAGGACTCCGGCGCTGTATTCCTTTTTACCTCTTTTTTCTAGTTCCTAAATTTCCTTAGTTGACATATTCGTTTTCCTTTTTACGTATACATACACAGACATTTACAAACACAGAAACACCCATACCCAAGGTGGGACTCGAACCCACGATCCTGTGCGCCGCGAAGCACCAAAGCGAGACACTTTAGCGAGCGCGGCTACGGGGACCGGCATTAACCTTATCCGGGTAACTCACCCTAAGTGAGATTCGAACTCGGGACCTTTTGAAAGCGAGGCAGACATGCTACCACCACACTACCCCGACGGACTAAAACTGTTAAACCGTAAGAGGTAGACAAAAACTTACTCCACAAGAAATGTAGATCACGTTAAAACACATAGTTTGTCATGTACATTTTTTCGTGGCGTTGACCATTTCCGGGATATTCCTTGTTATTTGTTTCAGATTTAAAATAATTCTCTCATACAGAAATTTGTCTACTCCTGGCCAGGCCAGTCCAAAACAAAAAACAAAAAACAAAAAAAAAACAAAAACAAAAAAAACACAACTTAATTTCAATCACATAGCAAACAGCTTTTAAATTATTTGACTGTCGCTTTAGCCTAGTGTATTATTTTATTTCTCCTCTATTTAAAAGGAAGCAAGTAACAAGACCTTAATGATAATGTTTATCTCGATTAGCAAGATGCAAATAAAAGAATAATATTTTGTAAGAAGAGTCTGTTTGTGGAAAAGCTAGAGAAAATCATGAGAATATAACACATAAGGTTATTTTAACAAAATGTTGGAAATGTTGTTATAAATGTTAGAGGTGTATGTATAAAAACTCTAATGTTCCATTCACATAATTTTTTCTACATCTCTGCAACAAATTATTGTTAAAAAGCTTATGCTTCTCTTTACTTCATGCTAATCGAGAATAAATTAGCAGAAATAGTCTTATTACTTGTTTCCATGCAAGTAGAAGGGAAATAAAGGAGTAGTATAGGCTAAAGTATTAGTCCAAAGCTGGTTGCTATGTGACTGAAGTTCCTTTTGACAAAGTCTTGTATGAGAAAAGTTAAAGTATTTTAAAGCTGAAACCAAAAACAAGGAATATCTCAATACGATTCACTCCATGAAAAAAACCCATATAATATAAATTGTGTGTTTTAATGGACTCTACATATTCTGTTAGGTAAGTTTTTGTGTACCTCTTACGGTTTACCAGTTACACAAAAGTCCGCAAAATTCATCCAGAATAAAGTAGTCTTCAGAGGCTATTCACAGAAAAGTCAAGATATGCGTTTTATTTCTGAGGTAAATGTCTTTAATATACGAGATTTTAATCAAAATCTTTAGAACCATTTTAGAGAAAATCAAAATTTTCGAAAATGTTTCCATATAATGGCTAGTTGGGAGCGGGGGGGGGGACTTTCTTGAAAATTTTCGTGTTGCATCCTTGGAAGATACTGAAACTTTGGCATTTAACGCACTTTTCGTCCAGCTATGCTGTCCATAGACACACACACACACACACTCACATACTTTTTTGGATTCAGGGGGACCCAAAAGATGTATTTCCGGTGAAATCTCGGTATCGAATTTTTGGATGCATTACAATATCTTCTCTATACACTATGTACATAGTGCGTGTAGAAAAGGCAAAAAGATTTATACATTTTCATTTTTAATCAGATTAACCAAAGAACGAATCAGTGTACTTAAACGACATAAATAATCATCATATGAAATTCTCAATTCTTTTATCTCAAGTGGGTTCTGAGAAAACGGATTATTAACATATAACGTTACTTTAAAGTATCTAAAATTAGTGAGATAAGTTGGACGACTTCCGTTCAAGTGTTATGCGCGTTGAGCATTCAAGGCAAATATCGATAACAAAACTGCGAGTTTTGTTATCGACAAAGTCTTGTGGTGTCGCTGGTAAAGTAGCAATCGCCACTGGAAGAGGGCTCTGCTAGTTAGACTTGATGTTACCTGACTCGAACGTTGTCCGCTAAAACATCTTGGAGGCTTCTATTCATATAATACACACAATTCTGTTTCTGTTATAGACACGCATTGACTCCATTTTTTTTTTCTTTCTCTGCTAAGTGCTTCATTAAGTAGGGCAATTGTTACCCCAAAAAATCGATGTCGATATTTCACCAGAAAAACATTTTTTAGTCCCACTGAACATAAAAAGCATTTTTACTTTCTCTACACGTACTATGTGCATAGTGTATAGAGGAAGTATTGTATTCCAGCCAAAAATCGATACCGAGATCTCACCGGCAATATATTTAGAGGTCACCTGAGCCCTCCAAAAACATTGTTAGAAAAAGGTCCGTGTGTGTCTGTGGACAGTATAGCTCAAAAGATCGTTAAAATATCAAACATGGTATTTAAGTTTGGCTTCTTCTAAGGATGTGAAACAAGAAACTGTCCTTTACATGGAGAAATTTTTGAAAAGTTTGTTTTTCTCAAAAATGGCTCTTAACGATTTTGATTAAAATACCGTATATTAAACCTATTTACATCACAAACAAAATGCGTATCTTGAATTTTCTGGGAACAGCTTCTGAAGGCCTGTTCATTCTGGGTGAATTTTCCCTAACTTTACATAACTGATAAACTGTAGATCTCATTAAAAACATAATTTATATGATATATATTTTTGTTGCAGAATTGACCATTTTCGAGATATTCCTTTTTATTGGTTTCAATTTTAAACTGCATATCTTCTCAAACGGGGTCACCTTCCGTTTCATCTCCTTTGTTTTTTGGAAATGCAAAGCGAGCCGATCGGCTTTAAAAAGATTTGACTATTGCTTTAGCGTGTTATATTCCCTTATTTCACTTTTGCTTATAAGGGAGTGAATAGTAAGACCAATTGTTTAATGTTTTATCTCGGTTACATGAAAGAGGTAGAAGAATAAGCTTATTAACAATAATTTGTTGCAGAGATGCAGAGAAAGTCATGTGGCTGGAACACATCAGATTTTTAGAAAATATCCATGTGCGTGAGCAGATTCGGATAATCCAAGTGTGGTATTTAAGTCCACTATCCTCCAAAATATATACGACCGAAGTTTATTAAGAAAATCTGTCCACCCATATGGTGCCCATATATATGTAATGGCTCCACACGACATGGTGTATGTGACACTTTTGCACCCTAGACAAGCACATAGTGCCCATAAATATATCACTCCTCACACAGTGATCGTGAATGTAACGCATTTTATAACCGAAAAAGCACGTGGTGGGCATAAATAAGTAATCCCTCACACAGACATGGGTGAATGTGACACATTTTACAACCAAGACAAGCACATTGTGCCCATAATTTTGTCATTCCTTCTCATATATAGTGAAGGTTTCACATTTTACACCCGGGACAACACATGGCGGTCATAAATGTGTCATTTCTCACACAGACATGGTAAAGTTGCCACATTTTACAATCGAAATAGGCAGATGGTGCCCATAAATACGTCATTCCTCACACAGACATGGTGAATGTGACACATTTTACTCCCTCGACAAGCAAATGGTGCCCATGAATATACCATTCCTCACCTAGATATGGTGAATGTTATACATTTACAAGTGAGAGAAGCAAATGGTGTCCATGAATATATCATTCCTCACACAGAAATGGTGAAGGTCGCACATTTTACAACCGAGACAAGCAATGGTGCCCATAAATATGTCATTCCTCTCTCAAACATGGTGAACGTGACACATTTAATCCCGAGACAAGCACGTGGTGACCGTAAATGTCATTTCTCACGCAGACATGGTGAATATGACACATTTAACACCCGAGACAAGCACATGGTGTCCATAAACATGTCATTCCTCACACAGACATGGTGAATATGATACTTTTAACACCCGAGACAAATACATGATGTCCATAAACATGTCATTTCTCAGGCAGACATGGTGAATATGACACATTTAACAACCGAGACAAGCACATGGTGTCCATAAACATGCCATTCCTCACACAGACATGGTGAATATGACACATTTAACACCCGAGACAAGCACATGGTGTCCATAAACATGCCATTCCTCACACAGACATGGTGAATATGACACATTTAACAACCGAGATAAGCACATGGTGTCCATAAACATGTCATTCCTCACACAAACATAGTGAATGTGACATTTTTACACCCGAGGTAAGTACATGGTGCCCATAAATATATAATTCCTCACACGGACATGGTGAATGTGACATTTTTACACCCGAGGTAAGTACATGGTGCCCATAAATATATAATTCCTCACACAAACATGGTGAATGTGACATTTTTACACCCGAAATAAGCACATGGTGTCCATAAACATGTCATTCCTCACACAGACATGGTGAATGTGACATTTTTACACCCGAGATAAGACATGGTGTCCATAAACATGTCATTCCTCACACAGACATGGTGAATGTGACATTTTTACACCCGAGATAAGCACATGGTGCCCATAAACATGTCATTCCTCACACAGACATGGTGAATTTGACATTTTTATACCCGAGGTAAGTACATGGTGCCCATAAATATACAATTCCTCACACGGACATGGTGAATGTGACACATTTTACACTCGAGACAATCACATAGTGGTCATAAATAAGTCCTTCCTCAACCAGACATGATGAATATGACACATTTTACACCCGTCCATAAACTTATGCCATTGCCCTACACTGACTTGCGAAAGTGATGCATTTTGTACCTTAGCAAGAGACACTTTGGCCTGTGGAAGAAGAAGAGAGGATTTTTGACCAGGGGCCAGCTTCTTACTCATGCCGAACTCGCTTAAAATTATGGAAGTTAGTCAGAACATATTATGTAGGCAACGTAGGATGAAATTGAGGATTAAAGTTCTCCGTAATCTGATTTCCTTTTGCGGTGGCTTTCGATGAAATACAAACCTTAATTTGCCTACCCGAAAAAAAAGTGTGAAATTAAAATTATTTACTTAAATTAAAGCACCAACATTACAATAAAAACGTATTTAGAGAATTGAAGTTACGGATAAAGAAAACTGATAGCAGTGATATTGATTTTATTGAATTAGTATATGCTGAAGCAACATATGGATTTATTTGGTTCATACTTGGCAGCGAAAACTGGTCTCATCACAGTAACCCAGGTATGGGCATTTTGTGGTTCGGGAACCAAAGTGGTTCTTTACCTTCCCACAAAGACAGAGGATTTCGTTGCGGAATGCCCAATTTGCCCATTTATGATGTAGCCTATCGGCAAGCAGTGTCGGCCCATAGTTACCATTGGCAGATTCTAATCCTTGTGTTGTAAAGATTTGGCCTTCCTTGTTAATTCCTCTCTGTAGTTGGGACTTAGGTCATTTACACAAGCGATTTCGTGTCGCGCGACACATGCAATGGAAAATAAATTGAGTTAAATGGGTGCATTTATACCAAGCGACACGACATTTTTGCCGCGCGACATGAAAGATATATTGTGCGGACTTTCAATTCGCGTGGCACATGCAGCAGTGCATGGCCTCTATTTACGTGGCTGTCAATAAACATGAACTACATGTTTATGCGTTGTGGCATTGTGAGCGATATCTACCGTTGAGTCTGTACTGCCACTCTGGGAAACGCAGAGCTGCAATTTTGATTTTTCAGTGTGGTTTGTACTTTCATATCTTGCTAGACTGATGGTCGTTAGCATTTTATCGAGTGTATATGCGGAACATTTCATATAAAATATTTTTTTTAGGAGTACAATTTGGAATGCTGTCTTAGAAATTAAAAGGATTGTAAAAAATGGGAGTAATTTCCTAAACGAACTGTTCACGAACTAATACTGCTTATTGAGAGCACAATCCAACGTTTTTATTTTTTCTACTACGTATAGCAGTAAGATAAATTGTATACCACATAAAAATTCGATACCGAGATACATGTTTTGAAGATTCCTGAATCATAAAAGCAATAAAAAGCTCCTGGGCATGTGTTTTGTGAGTATGTAAACAGAATAACTCATAAACGAAGACTCGAATACATATCAAACTTGGTGTTTAAGTTCAGGATCTTCAAAAGCTGCGACACGAAGATTTTCAACAAAATTCTCCCACCTCAAACTACTCTATATTTTTCGAAATGGTAGATTTTTTTTTTTTTTTTACAACTGACTATAATGACTATGATTAAATATAATTCAAATACACATTTTTTCATAAAGTATATATTGAATTTAGTGGAATAGTCTGAGAAGTCCTCTTCATATCTGCCAAATAATCTGTATAATTTGATATAACAGACAAACGTTAAGGATAGACGAAAACATACTACATAAAAATGCAGAGAACTTTAAAACACAACGTAATCCAAAAATCTCTCTCAGTAGCACAAGCCATTTCCGATATATACATTCCATTCCACTAGGCACTTTCTCATTTTTAAAATTCCTGTTGATTTTCATTTGTTTCTCACGAATGCATGGAAAGAGTACGGAATTTAAGGCCAGCATATTATAGCGTCCAATTCTTAAACACTTGACTATCGTTTTCCCCTTTCTGTCCATAACCAAATGTATAAAGTACATACGTTTTTGTGGAAATTTATGTCTTGACATTATTCTTAATAAGCTTATTCCTTTATTTACTTCATGCTAATCGAGATAAACATTAGCAAAAAGGGTCTTATTACTTAGATCCTTATAAGTAGGAGGGAAATAAGGGAATACACAAGCTAAACCGACAGTCAAATGTTTTATGATGTAGTTGTTATGGGATTGAAACCGTTTCTTTGCATGGCCAGGAATTGACAAGCTCCCTATGAGAAAAGCTTAAATATTTTAAAACTGTAACCAATAACAAACAATATCTCGGTCAACTACACGAAAAAAGTGTATATGACATAAAGTGTGAGTTTTAAGGAGATTTGCATATTTTTAAGTAAGTTTGTGTCTTTCTTTTAATAGTTTACCAGTTATGCAAAATTCAAAAAAGTCATTCAGAGGCTATTCCCAGAAAATTCAAGACATACATTTTATTTATCAAGTAAATATCTTAAAATAAGAAAACCAAAATTTTTCCTTGTTAAGGGTAGTTGGGGTGGTAGGATTTTCCTGAAAGTCTTGTGTCGTATCCTTGAAAGATAATGAACTTAAGTATCAAGTTTAGTATTTAACGGACTTTTCATTTTTTACTTTCTCTAGCCCCGTATGTACAATGTACATAGGGATAGAGAAGGTATTGCACTCCACCCAAAAATTCATACCGAGTTTTCACCGGAAATATATGTTTTAGGGTCCCCTGTATCCAAAAAAAGCATTTTCAGAAAAAGGTTCGTGTGTGTGTGTCCGTGTGTCTGTGAATACGATAACTCAAAAACGAAAAGTCGGTAAAATACCAAACTTGGTATTTAAGTTAAGTATTTTCCAGGGATGCGACACGGGGATTTTCAAGAAAATCCCCCCAACTACCCTTTACATGGAAGAAATTTCGAAAATTTTGATTTTCTTAAAAATGGCTCTAACGATTTTGATAAAATCTCGTATATTTAAGATATTTACTTCACAAATAAAATGTATATCTTGAATTTCCTGGGAATAGCCTCTGAAGACTACTTTATTCTGGATGAATTTTACGGAATTTTGCATAACTGCTAAACCATAAGAGATGGACAAAAACTTACCAAACAAAACATGTATAGCACGTTAAAACACACAATTTAAGTTATATGCATTTTTTCGTGGAGTTGATGTTTTTTTTTTTTTAGATATTCCTTGTTTTTGGTTTCAGCTTTGAAAAACATACTTTTCTGATACAGGAATTTGTCAACTCGTGTCCATACAAACAAAGGAACTTCAGTCACATAGCAACCAGCTTTTGACCATCACTTTAACCTATGGTAGTCCCTCATTTCGCTTCTACTTACAAGGAAGCAGGTAATAAGACTATTTCTGCTAATTTTTTCTCGATTAGATGAAGTAAATAATATAATTTGTTGCAGAGATGTAGAGAAAGTCGTGTGATTCCACATCAGATTTTTTTTTCATGTATTGCTCTTGGAATGGAAAATGTACGGGCCCTGATTGATGAACGAAAAACTTTGACCACAATTGTTGGTTACTGTGCTAACAATACTAGGCATAGACACTATAGACATAAATAAAGTTTTCCCATTTCCTATGAATAATGGATAATCATATGATTAGTTGGATATTTGAAAAATTTATTTCGGAATTTGCGTCGAGGCGGAGCCAAATGTTAATATTGACCATTGCAACAGTGTGTCAAGATTATGTTTATTTAAATACATTAATATCCAAAAATCTAAGTAAGATATCTATGTTGCAGCGGTTTTTGGGATTGACAGTTCAAGTAGCCCGATGCAGCAAATAAGAGGTTTTGGTATGGTTATGGTATCCGAGTTCCAAGAATATCAAGTGTAATATACAAGGAATAGATTAATCGAGCGGAAAAAAATGTCGATTGCGTGTTATCATGCTCTGCAGAACATACTTATTACTCAACTGTGATATTGCGTCACTTAGCTCTTCAAATCAAAAGTAACAGTTTACACTTTTTCAAGAAAAGATAGGTTAAGGATGACACGTATACATACACTGTCTGAGCTTTGCGTGTTCGTCGCTTTATCGACATAAACCGTGCCGCCTTCATTTTGCCACACGCACCTTGGTGTACGTGAACTGGAAATTTCTATGATCAATTGATTTCATGCCAAGGATATTCTCAGAAATTATCACGACACTAGCATTGTTCGTGCCTTCCTTATGTTTAGAAAATAACCGTAAAAAATAATTTAAATTAGCTACACTATGAATAAAAATTTGTTGCATTCACATAACTTTCTCTACCCTCTGTTGCTTTTGGTGGCTATATAAACTAGTTTTAAGAAAGTTTTTTTTTTTTCTCTTCTGTTTCATTTTAATCGAGAAAAAAATTGTGGCGATCGCTCTTAGGTTGGAAAGTCTGAAGATATATCGAGTTGATATATTATGACTGCCTTGCTGGTCCGTAATCGCCGCACATGTGTTCGGTTTGCTTTGGAAAGCTTATAGTTGATTGTTGCACATGTTCCTTTACGTAGCCGCACTCATTGTCGCACGTGTTCGAGAATTTAACACTTGCAGAGTGACGGCAGTGCCATAGCCTTGGAATGACACACTTATATGTGGATACGTGCTAGAATGTTATCTACTTCTGGAAAATTCTGGCCAGGTCGACAGGCGGTTGTTCATTAACCCGGAGAAATGCACGCCGTTCTTTTGATCAAGCGTCGCTTTCCCGAAACTTCCTCTCATTCACGTACCTCAGAAAAAGGATTGTATGGACTAACTCCATAACCTACTTAGGAGTGATGCTTGATAAGGGCTTAACTTTTGGGGAGCATGTCAGGGGCATGAAGTGTGCGGTTCTGGGACGGCGGTCTCCTTATACCCGACGCTGAAAATAAAATGGCGTTTTATTTATGGACGCTCTTTAACTGCTGCGGTTCTCAGCATCCTATTCTATACTGGGCGTGAAAGACCGCTTAATTTTGCTCAGTGGTCTCGGTTCTTTTACGTGCCGTAAATCTACGACACGGGACCCACGGCTTTACTTCCCTTCCGAAGGAAGCCATACTAAGGATGATTACACCCGAAAAAATCCATCGTCCTCCGCTGGGTTTGAACCCGCGACCTCGGGTATATGAAGTTAGCATGGTAAGCATTACACCACGGAGGGCGACTACCCGACGCTGAGGTCCACGATGCCGGTTCACCTAAAGCTGTTTCTTTTGGTTCATAGTCCCCATTTTACTTTACGCCTGCGAGATCTGGGACGTGGACGCAAATTCCAGTCTACTGCTGCTTCAGCAGGTGCAGAATAGCTTCTAGCTATTTATTTTGTCCGTCTGTCTTTTCCGTGAGACCCCTCCATGAGGACTCAGAACTACCATACAAAGAGGACGAGATTGGTTCGTGAGGGGTGTATTGAGTAAAAAGGAACAAAGACCTACTCTGGCGAAATAATATTTGCCCAAAACTCGATATTAAGAATATTTTCAAAACATTGGTTTGTTTAATGATACTTTTAATATTATTTTATAACTACACAGAATTTAATAGGCACGCTTCCATCTGATCGTCTCGTTAGCTCTCTTGGGGATTATAAACACAGAATAAGCCGCTTCAGGCTACACCGGCTTTCCCGCATGGTATGCGACATCTCCGTAACAATGTAGTAATTCCACCAGCAGCCGAGAGCTGCTTGGACTTCAAAATTTAAATAACATAAATTATTTTGAAACAAATTTGCACCACCGGTACACAAGGCCGTTCCACCATGACTGGTAACTGCTGAGGAGCAATCTTGCTGCCTCCTTTTTCACTCACAGCCTCATTGTCACCCGACATCCTGCAAACTCCACATTCCCGTCAGACGTGGATAAACCCTAGCAAGGGCGGGTATACATCTAACACAACTTTGGGTTGCCCTTGGTCCAACACTGCTCGTCGTGGCCGTCGCCGCCGCAGTCAGTTTCAATTGAGAGTTCTAGCCTGCAGCAGCATTAGAGACAGCAGCTATATGTGCGTCGAAGCGACGTGAGAAGCATAGGAATAAAGATATTCGTTTGTAATCAGATTTGAGTATAAGGAGACTTTTGTTACATTATGACTTCTCTTGACAACGTGAATTAAAGGATTTAAGTCTACAGAATTTATTGCATATTTTCTTATTAAGTAAATCACGACCGACGACACCACAAATCTTTAAATAGCTTAATTGTACATTTCGTTATAAATACAAATAGGAGAGCGATAGTCAAATATTTGAGAAATAGGCGCATTAACATTTCATAGGTACTCTTTCCATGCAATCGCGAGAAACAGTTAAGATTTAAAGCGTCGTCCTTCGTGATCTGAGGGTATCATGGCATCTGCTTTGCAAGGTCGCGGGCGGAGGGCGATGGAATTTTTCGGGCTAAAAAACCTTAGCATGGCTTCCTTCGGAAGGGAAGTAAATCTTTTGATCCTGAACCTCAGCCTGTGAGTAAAATTAACCGGTCTTTCACGCCCAATATGGAACGCTAGAACCTCAGCTGTTATAAGAGCGTCCATAAATAAAACTCAGTTTAATTTTAAAATTAAAACAACGACAAAAAAGGCAACAATTCGAACCGTTGACGTATATATCTTATCTTATAGAAAAGAACATTTATAATAAATTGTGTGTTTCTCCATCGCTTAACGTGCATTAGTCATGCAAGATTCCTTCCGAACGAAGTGGATTTCAAATGCCATTTCCAGAAAATTGAAGATATATATATTTTATTTGTCTTGTAATGTCTTTAATATGCAGTACTTAAATGAAAATCGTTAGCATTCAATTAAATGAATAATACATGAATATTGTTCAACGGTTAATTATTGTTGGAATAATGAAGATACGGTTAATTTATTATCTTTAAGAGCAAATCTTAAAGAAACAAGCGATTATTTATTCATAAATATTAGACTGCAAATATCAAATAGTTTGCCTATTACACAGGAATATAGCCTTTGTACTAAAGCATACAAGTTTTGGCCAAAACGTGTACTCGTATATTTTCGTTCTTGTTCTAACCCATTCAGATTAGGGTGAGATAAATGTTGTATAACTTAAGAGTTTCAACACCTGAAGGGAATCCTTGTGAACATCGCTTTCAATGTTATTACTTAGTATTGTTCTCATACGTTTTCGTAAGTTCTCGAGTCTTTTCTGACCAAAACTGAGTCCCTCTTCAAGTTCTTGCACAACATTATGTAATACGATAAATGCTTGTTGTTGTTTTACTTTTTTTTTTTTTCTTTTTGTAGTCACTTTGGCGTCTTCAATTGTGTTAGACCTTCATAAAGGGCAGTGAGGACGGTGCAGAATGTATTGTTTGGAACGCAGTTCTCCTGAGTTGGCCGTCACTAAACCATGTTGCATGACGGTAATAATGGAATACTTATGTAACTATGTGCATTCTGCAGGGCGCGTTTCCGTCTTCCTGAAAATGATGTCCCGACCTTGAGCAAATCTGATTCTGCATTTGATAACATCAGTAGCTAGTTGCTCCTTCGCCGTTTATGACTATTCTGTTGAGGACCACATACTGTACTATTTCTGGTGACACAATTTCTTCAGAAAGAACGGTTGGGGAGGGGGGAGTGTAGCCTTACTGCATATATTACTTATGTTTATTTTGTTACTACTACCACTCAAAAATAACATAACATTTTTAAAAAATCATCTATTTTCTGCAATGAACTATTCTTACAAAAGCTTACTCTTCTTATCTAGTTCATATAAATATCGAGATAAACATTATCAGAAATGGTCCCTTTATTTATTCCGTTGTAGGTACAAGAGGAACAAATTAATGCACTAGGCTAAAGTGATAGTGTAACTTTTTAAGAACTGGTCGCTATAAGTGATTTAGAATTTCAGTTCTCTTTGCATGGCTAGGAGCGAAAAAAAAAATAAAAATAAAATGAATAAATACAAATGAATTGCAAATTCCCGTTTGAAGAAAGTGTAGGTATTGGAAAATGTAGGTCATTAACAAGGAATAATTCGGATATGGTTATCTCCACGAGAAAAAAATCACACTTCTAATTTAACGAACAAGTTTAGTTTTTAAGGGACTTTTTTATTATTGGGTTATGGTGTTCATTCACACACACACACATATATATGTACACATATGCGCCTGGACCTTTTTCTAATTTTTTTTGTTTATTTTAGGGCTTCTCAATAATGTATGCATTTTCGGTGAAATCTCGGCATAGAATAGTTTGATGGAGTGTAATGCCTTCTCTGCCTATATCACGTGGTAGAGAAAGTAATAAATAAATAAAAAGGAAAATCACTCATTAATTGCTTTAAACTATTTTTGTTACCATTATTGTACGTTATGTAATTATAGTTGCTTATGAAGCATATTTATTTGCGTCATTTGACACCCGCGCGTAGGAATCGTACCACTTTCTATAGATTTATTTTCATAGCTAATATTGAAGCATTTGTACGAAAGTTTCATTCCTTTTCTATCTGCTGTTTTTCATGTCATAAATATTCGCAAGAAATGGTTTCAAACTGATTTTCCACTGAGACTCTTAGAAAGAAAGTCGATATATTTGTGTTAGCTTCGATGTTAAAACGCTAACGAGAAACAACGTGAATGATAAACTATTAAAATACATTACAAAGCGGCAACAGCAAAAAAAAAATTTTTTTTTTTTTTTTAATTGTTTCATTTGTATAGCTCCCTTTAACAACAATGGTCATATCGGGGGCTTTGACTTGTGAAGCAACTCATCTGGTCAAAGTAGATTATTTTCATTATGTTTATCATTTTATATAATTAACCACACGCACATTCATTCTTACATGCATACTTCCAGACTGTGGGAGATAAGGGAATAATTCTGGTTAAGGAAAATTTCCCGTCCCAGCCGGGAATCGAACCGGAACAAAATTTTCGATAATTTTTCCATGTAAAGGGTAGTTTGGGATGAGGGGTTTTCGTGAAAATATTTGTGTCGCATGCTGGGGAGATACTGAACTTAAATACCAAGTTTGCTATTTAACGGAGTGTCCTTTTTTACTTTCTCTAGCACGTCTGTACATGTCCATTAAAAAAATCGATGTCGAGTTTTCACCAGTTGTATAAGTTTTGATGTCCCCCGTGTGCAAAAAGTACTTTAAGAATGTGTGAGTGTGTATGTGTATAGCCCAAAAACGAAAATACCATTAAATATCAAACTTGATATTTATGTTTAGTATATTCCAAGAATGCGACTCTGAGATTGTCAAGAAAATCCGCCAACCACAAACTACCCTTTACATCGATTTTTTTTTTAATTTTTGTTTTATTCAAAAATGGCTAAGGATTTTAATTAAAATTCCGCATGATAAAGATATTTACATCAAAAATAAAATTTACATCTTGAATTTGCTGGGAGTAGCCTCTGAAGACGTCTTTATTCTAGATGAATTTTCCTAGATTTTGCATAACTGATAAATCGTAAGAGATTTCGAGTTTTCGAAGCATGTATTTCTCGTGAAATCGCGGGATTGAATTTTTGATGGAACACAAATACCTTCTCTGTGTACGTACATAGTGTCAGTAAAAAAAAGTAATAAAATACTCTCATGAAATTAATTGCAGCGTTAATTCGGAAGTTTTTCATCTCCATCATGCCACCTCCTTAGCTTTCATAACTTAATTCGAAGAACTATACAATCATAACATTTATGTGTGCAATATTTACATTACTTTGAGCTAATCTAAATTCTATTCCAGGCCATACCGAATAACATATGCTACTTCCTACAACTAGAACTGTACCAAAATATCTGTTACTAGCACTGCTACATACTTTTGTAGGATAATGGAAGGAAAGTAGGAAAAGAAAGCTCCAAAAATACATTTTAGAAAGTGGCATATTTCGTAAAATACACTCACAGATTGAATTGGGAGCTTTAGTCTTTAATTTAGTATATCTAGTATTTTTCTTCTATAAAATCTTGCAGTGTAACACAGAGGTAATGGAATTGCTTGACATTAAAAACGCTGCAGCTTCTGGTAATTTGTCCTTTAAGACATTAATAGAAGATTCAATAGTATTGTTTGCGTTGTTTTCGCTATGAGGTCTATTATAGTTGTATTCGGCTTTTATAGTTCCTGGACTATGACCTTTGCACATTACTGTGTACTTTATATAATGTGGATACTTATTAATTGATAGTTTTAAATAAAGAAATTCCTAATTGAAACGCCTCTGTATTATCAGCAATTAATATTTTGTTAAATACCAAAAGAACTTTGCCTTATGAACTATGATTTATTTTTATTAATCCATGACGTCACTGAACGGATCAGTCTGCCGGCATTTGTAATTTTTGTTTCTGCTACCAGCTAGATCACTGTTAATAAAGTGGCAAAGCTCCGCTGAATTAGAAAAACCCCTCACCCCTAAATTATGTTGTCATTAGTGAACGGCAGTTTGAACACACATAGTGTAAATGTATTATACCATTCAGTTTTATTTTCTGTATTGTAAATACCTAATTTTTCTCTCCTAAAAGTCATCGAGTCTCAGATTGGAAATAACAATAATTACCATGTAAAGTTTACAAATTCAGTGTTTTAAATATATGATGAAAATATATACTGTTGTAACTATGCAATTTTAACATTGGCTGGCCCCATTTCCAGTTGGTACAGCAGCGGCCTGCTGTGGTAGGGTTCACGGGTTCGATTTCCGTCTGGGGTGGGAATTGTTCTATAACCAAGATTATTCCCTTGCCTTCTCAGAGAACATGTATGAGAGAGCGAATATATGCGTGATCTAATACAACAAACTCAAAGAAATAAGATACAATGGTAACCATACACGAGTTAACACTATTGCTGACATGACCAATACAGCAAAAGGTGGGCGTAAATTGAACAAATCTTATATGTTCCATTCACGTGTCTTTTTCTACCTGTTCTGCAAACAAACTATATTTACCAAAATATTATTTTATCTAATCGAGATAAACAATAGCAGAAATTGACTTATTATTTGCTTCCTTATAAATAAAAGGGAAATAAGGGAATACGCTAAAGCGATAGTCAAAGGTTTTAAAGCTGGTCGATATGTGAACAACTGAAGTTCGGTTCGCTTTGCATTGCCTGTAAAAGAAAAAAAAGATGAAATGAAGGGGATCCCGTTTAAGAAAAGTTATATAAACCATTAACAAGGAATATATTGGTAACGGTCAGCTCAACAACAAAAAAAAAAAAAAAAAAAAATGTACATAGCATAAATTGTGCGTTTTAACGACATCTAAATGTTTGTACAGTAACTTTTTGTCTATTTCTTACGGTTTACCAGTTGTGCAGAATTAATCCAAAATGAACAGGTCTTCACAAGCTATTCTCAGAAAAGTCAAGATACACAATTTATTTGTGATGTAAATGCCTTTAATATACGCCATTTTTATCAAAATTGTTAGCCATTTTTGAGAAAGACAAAATTTTAAAAACATGTTTCATGCAGAGTAGTCTGGGGTGGAGGTTTTTTTTTTTTTTTTTTTAACTAAGGAGACTTCAAAACATATATTCCCGGCGAAATCTCGACATCGAATTTTTGGGTAGAATACAATATCTTCTCTATGCACTATGTAGCACTTGTAGATTTTAATTTAACATTAACATTTCAAGAAACTTTGAAAACTGTCTCCCCACCTTACCCATTCTACCTCCTCTAACGGAAATTAACGCGTTAATGACTTCTTTACATGAAAGGAAAGTTATTCAAAAGTCTGCCAATTTTCTCCTCTCTCCAAACTTAGGAAGGGAGGTCTCGGCTAACATCCACTTTGTTCAGGTTTCCAGCGTTGGCCCTTATTCAACGAGAAACTGTCCCCTGCAAGCAATAAGCCAGCTTAAATAGTTTGACACCAGAATTGTTCTCTAATTAGACTAGTAGGATCAGTCATCATTATAGGAGCGCTCGAGGAACGTGCATGCCATTAAAATGTTCTTCTCTTTTGTTTTTGAAACACGACCCCTCCTCAGTATTTGTCACATTACTCGTAACAAAATTGTCACGTTTTATCTGTCAACCAATGCAAATATTAGAGTGGAATATCAATACAATATTCTCACTTTAGACTTAAAACAGTAAATAAATCTAAAATTCGTTTCCTCAGTATATGAGGTGACGAGAAAAAAGTCTAGCAGTTACACAAACAACTTTCTTTACAAAAGATTATTATTTTATCAACAACATGCTAATGATTAGTCTTATTACTTGCTTCCTTATAAATAGAAGGGGCATAAGCGAATTTACTAGGAGAAATCGATTGTTAGATCTTTTAAAAGCTATATTTCTTATGAGAAACAATGAAGTACGGTTCACTTTGCATGGCCTGCAGTAAAACAAGAGAGATGAAAATAAACACCACTTTCCGTTTGAGAAACGTTGAAGTAGTTTAACATTGAAATCAATAACTAAGAATATCTCAGAAACGGTTAAGCTCTACATAAATAACATATGACATTATGTGTTTTAACGAGATCTACATTTTTTGTGTAGTAAGTTTTTGTCTCTTTCTTTCTCTCTCTCGGTTTAGCCGTTATGCAAAATTCTGCAAAACTCAACCAGAATAAAGAGGTCTTCAGAGGCTATTTCCAGAAAATACAAAATAAGCAGTTTATTTGTGACGTAAATGTCTTTAATATACGGTATTTTCATCAAAATCGTTAGAGCCATTTTTGAGAAAATCAAAATTTTCCAAAAAATTAATTATACTCTGAAAATGAGTAATGAGCACATATTCAGTATGGTACGCAGTTAACTAAATTCCAATGAAGTGGCATGGAAATGCTATTAGAACATGAAAACTAATTTTAAAATCATTTGATAAGAAATATATTTTACTGTTCAATAGTTGCCGTGAAAATATGAGCTTATCCTATTTAAATAAGATTTTGTAATTATTCAGATACTGAAAGAGATTTCAGTTTCACCATTTTGCTTAACGGAACTTTATACAAAAAAAAAACAAAAAAAAACAAAAAAAAAAAAAAACAGAGAAAACACTTGACAGGAGGAAGTCACACATGTGTCGATTTCATTTAGTTTCAAGATTGGGGGGGGGGGGGAAGCTTAACATCCTTTAACCAGGTTAGTCATATTGGGCAATGAATGAAATAGGTGAAGTGATGCTCAAATGATATCGGGGTCCGTGGAGCTTAAAGTTACTCAACATTCATCTTCTCAGGATACTGAAAAAAACCCGAAAAAACCTTATCCGGGTAACTTACCCTAAGCGAGAATCGAACTCACGACCTGTTGATTGTGAGGCAGACACGCTACCACCACACTACGCGGACATGGTCAAGATATTTATTTACGCCAAACCTCGTGTGCCATGTACAATTATTGGCTCATATTTATCAGAAGCTGTCAATCACACTCCTAGAATACAATAACGTTGGACATTGGAATAACTAACTAGGGCAGAGAAATCAAGTTCGAAACTCACCATGTCACATTTTTACTTTCTCTAGCCCGTATGTACAATATACATAGTGGATAAAGATGGTATTGTATTACACCCAAAAATTGGATGTCAGATTTCATCGGGAAAATGTTTTAAGTCCCATGAGCCCGAAAAAAAGCATTTTAGAAAAAAGGTCCTTATGTGTATGTGTGTATGTCTGTGAACACATAGCTCAAAAACGAAAAGATAGTTAAAAACTAAAATTGGTATTTAAGTTTAGTATCTTCCAAGGATGCACTCGAAGATTTTCAAGAAAATCCCGCCACCCCAACTACACTTTACATGAAACATTTTTCGAAATTTTTGATTTTCTCAAAAATGGCTCTAATATTTTGATTAAAATTTTGTATCTTAGTTATTCATATCATAAAATAAAATGTATTTTTTTTAATTTTCTGGGAATAGCCTCTGAACAGCCCTTTATTCCGATTGAGTTTTGCAGAATTTTGCATTACGGTTAAATAGTAAGAAATAGACAAGAACTTACTACATAAAAATGTAGATCTCTTAAAACACATAATTTATCCATACAGGTTTTTCTTGTAGAGTTGACGGTTTTCAAGATATTAATTTTGTTATTGGTTTACATTTTGAACTAATTAACTTTTCTCAAACGGGACCATACAAAGCGAACCGAACCTCAATTGTTTTACATAGCGACCTGTTTTAAAAGATTTGACTATCGCTTTAGCCTAATGTATGGCTAAAGAAGGTATTGTAATATACCCAAAAATTCGATACCGAGATTTCACCGGTAATATATGTTTTGAGACCCCCTGAACCCAAAAAAAAAATACATTTTTAGAAAAATTTCCCTGAGTGTGTGGGGGGGGGCAGCATAACTCAAAAACGAAAAGTCCGTTAAAAAACCAAACTTGGTATTTAGGTTTGATATCTTCCAAGGATGCGACACGAAGATTTTCAAGAAAATCATCCTACCCCAAACTACCCTTTACATGGAACTTTTTTCGAAAGTGTTGATTTTTTTAAAAAATGACTCTTAACAATTTTGATTAAAATATCGTAAATTAAAGATATTTACCTGACTAATAAAATGTATATCGTGATATTTCTGGGAATATCTTCTGAAGACTACCTTATTCTGGACGAATTTTACGAAATTTTGCATAATTCTACACCGTAAGAGATGAACAAAAACTTTGTTATGTATACATTTTTTTTCGTGGAGTTGATAATTTTTTAGATATCCCTTGTTTTTGGTTTCAGTTTTGAAAAACTTGCTTTTCTCATATAGGAATTTGTCAACTCGTGTCCATAGAAACAAAAGGAACTTCAGTCACATAGCAACCAGCTTTTAACTATCACTTTAACCTGTGGTAGTCCCTTATTTCGTTTCTACTTACAAGGCAGCAAGTAATAAGACTATTTCTACTAATTTTTTCTCGATTAGCATGAAGTAAATAGAAGCATAAGAAGAGATGTAGAGAAAGTCATGTGAATGGAACACATCAGATTTTTAGTCAACTTTGGCTTCATATTGGAGCGAATTCTGCTTAGAATTATACTGTCTCATTTATTTTACTTCTTGCACAGTGCAACAAATGAATGCGCAACATTCGCGCTTTCCTGCAGAGAACGGAAATGCGGATTGCTGACAATGCAGGCTTTGGCGTTAACCCAATGGAACGCTGCTTGTGAAGTTATGATCTCAAATTAAAGGACACTTGGAATGAAATTTTGACTACGATTGGCCAAAAAATCTAAAATTGCTTTGTTATAGCCAATAGTTGTTGGAACGACCACTGAGAAGCAAGTTTAGCTGTCCGATTTGTTTCGGGCTCTATAGCCATTTAAAGATTGTGCAATACACCTGTTTCCTAATATACTGTTTTATAAAACAGCGTTTTTTCTTTCTTGAAAGTTACATTTTACATTTTCTAAGTGTTCCGCGCGCCTCAAATATAGTTTGAATGCAACTACAATTTCTGAGAATGTGCAGAAGTATTTACTGTAATATTACAAAGGACAAAATTATCCTAACACCAATAGCAATTTTCAAAAAAAATGTGTGATCCATTCACATGACTTTCTCTACTATCTGTGACAAATTGTTAATAAGCTTATTCTTCTATGTAGTTCATACTAATCGAGATAAACATTAGCAGAAACTGCTTTATTACATAGCTCCTTATAGGTAGAAGGGCTACATAAGGCTAAACCGACAGCCAAATGCTTTAAAATGTGGTTGCTATGCTACAGAAATTAGATTTCCTGCGTGGCGAGCTGTTGACAAGTTCCCGTATGGGAAAAAATCAATGACAAGGAATATCTTAAAAAACGGTTGACTTCAGGGAAAAAGTGAATATAATATAAATTGTGTGTTTTAATGAGCTCTACATTCTTTCTGCAGTAAGTTTTTGTCTATCTCTTACGGTTCACCACTTATGCAAAATTCCTCTAATTCATTTAGAATAAAGATGTCCTCAGAGGCTATTCCTAGAAAATTCAAGATATACATTTTGTCATGTAAATATCTTTAATATACGATATTTTGATCAAAATTATTAGAGCCATTTCTGAGTAAATCAAAAGTTTCGAAAAATTTTTCCATGTAAAGGGTAGCTGGAGGTGGAGGGATTTCCTTGAAAAGCTTGTGTTCCATCCTTGGAAGATACTGAACTTAAATACCTAGTTTGGTATTTAATGGACTTTTCGTTTTTGTGTTATGCTATCCACAGTCACTCACTCACACACACATACATACAGACCTTTCTCTAGAAATGCTTATTTTGGATTCAGTGGGTCCCAAAACATGTATTTCCGGTGAAATGTCGGTATCGAAGTTTTGGGTGCAATACAATACCTTCTCTATACACTACGTATGTACATTCCACGTGTAGATAAAATAAAAACATAAGTTTTATGAAACAATAATTAACTTTAGAGATTAAAATTTTAACTCGACATTTTGATTATACAATATATTTGCATAATAAAATGTATGAGATAATTTATATCTTGCAAAGTACGTATCCAATTGGAACTAAAGTTTATACTCGTGTTAACATAACAGAAATGCAACTACAGTACAATTTCAGAAATATTGATACAGAAAATGTAGAAATTTGAGAATTCGCTCTCATTGTCCCATAACTGCAGAGTCTAAATATAAGATCACAGTCTTGTTTGGCCAGGTTCTTAAAGTAAGAACTTTTGGTGATATTTCTTATCGTGTTATCATTTTGCTGTTTACTATGTGAAATGCCGATGGAGATAAAGACAGGATGTGTGTACATAGCATAAAGGGAAATCTTATCGCTGTCTTATGTTAACGTTGAAAACTACTCACCTTGAACTTCCTGTGGAATTCTTTTATAGCTTAGAAACAAGACAACCCAACCTTCTGGGATTAACATTTTTCTCTGAAGCTAAAAAGGTAATGAGTTATATGACTTATATGTCAATAATTGATAATAACTGTGTTTCAAATATATACCAATGGCTCTAACTTTACACAATTGTTAAAGAATAATTGTCTGAATTATATAACCAATTTTTAATTAACGTGGTATGGGTGCCGTTATAAACCGCAAATGATGATGTAGATAATTTATTCTACATTCCTCGCATTCTTTGTGAAAGTATACAAAGCTTTAGAAGATTTCTGTGGTGAATTCTCTCGCATTGTAATTATACCAGGTGGACCAATCGCGCCGTAATTCGCGTGTGCAGATAATCCTTCGTGCGTTATAAAATTGCAGGACTCCAAGGGGTAAATCCTAGTGTACCGGTCAGTGGCAATGTAAGCGAGAGCGACCTTCGTTCTTCTCCTCTTGCATATCAGCGTAAACGGCGAATGAATCGCCCTCATTGAGAGAAGGTTCCCACTCTTATACTAAGCTCCGTGATGATATACAAATACAGTGAAAACACACAGAGAAAAATTAACATGTCTTTCACATCAATTACAGATGATTTATTTTTTTAGAGAATAAATTCACTTTTTAGATTCATACGTAATTAAAACGTCTATTTCACCTATCAATATCCGTCAATAACTAGTTTTGTAATTGTGTAGTACGCTGTTCGTATTTAGCATCAGAGACTAAACGCACTGTTGGATTAAATCAAAACATTAAGGCACCGTAACAAAAACTATGCATGAGAGCATATATGTAGTGTTTCACTATATGTATTATTATTATTATTATTATGCTATTATTAATTTGCTTTGCAGGATAAAAATAAAGCGTGAATTGTTCATAACCTGGAACATGCAATCTTGAGAGTATGAAGTGCGATGAAATTTTACCTACCTTGGCGTATTTTCGTTATAACGCTTTGATGTTTTAATTTCATGCTAGGGTATAATGCGCAAAAAACTGCTGCTGCTACTACTACTACTTGCCGTCTTGGGCAGTTCCGAGGGGAATTTTACATTGATTCTTGTAGGGTTTATTTTAGTTGGTGAAAATCCAACTCGCCTAAGGCGTCTTTGTAAGATTTTTTCCGCGCTCAAAAAAAAAAAAAAAAAAAAAAAAAAAAAAAATACTACTACTACGACGACGACGACTGTAAAACACACTGCTGACGTTTTTCCAGATATTTCGTTATGACGCTTTCCTATTTTGATTTATTCTGTTAAGCGCATACTGCATAATAGCATTAATGATAAAACAGTAAAACACTACAGATTCTCGGTTATGTTTTTCTTTACGAGGGTTTTAAATTTTGATCTACTTTGCTAGCATATAGTACTAATAACACATTGAAACACTGTGTTTTCTGTTTGCATGTAATCGTTTTCATATTTTGACTTATTCTGCTATCGTATCATATTATTTAGTTACTCTGCTATACGATAGCAAAATAGTGGAGGTGGTGGCGGGGCAGCACGGTGCGAAATGCACGTGCTCTCGCGTGGGGATATTTATTGCACACGTTTGTTTTGTTTACTCCGCGTATACGTATAGTGCATAATAATAATAATAATAATAATAATAATAATAATAATAATAATAATAATAATAATAATGTGAAACGCTACGTGCTCTCATGCATGGTTTTTGTTGGCGCCTTAATGTTTTCATTTAACCCTAGAATGGGTGTAGTCTCTAATGATAAATAAGAACACGTATCACACAATTGCAAAAGTAATGTATTGGCGGAATATCCATAGGTGAAATAAAGCTTTTAATTACTTGTGAATCTAAAAGGTGACTTTATTCTCTAAAAATAAAGAATGTAATTGAAGTGGAAAACATTAACTTTCTCCGGTGTTTACACTATTCTTGTATATCATCAAGGACTCTGGTACAAGCCTGTGAACCGTCTCTCAATGAGCGCGATTCCTCCACCATGTACCCTAATATGCAAGAGGAGAAGAACGAAGATCGCTCTCGCTTAAAACACCAATGACCGGCGTATGTTTGGATTTACCCCGTGGAGTTCTGCAATTTTTATAACAGCGAAATATGGCACTGTTGGACCACCTGACAACTTGGATTCGTAAACCTCAAATTGATGTTGTTAAGAACAATAATAATAATAATAATGATAATAATAATGATATTATTATTATTATTAGAAGCATTTTCTGATAATTATGGGTATGACAAGTTCAGCTAGTATTATATTTCAGATTTCCTTAATACCTCCCCCTCCCCATAGCGTTCCAAATTCTGGTGATAAATATAACAAGAATAACCATGTTTTAGCGATGGAAGAAAACGGAGCGGTCGAGTAACGGAGGTAATTTATAGGGCTCGGATTTTATGTCATATTTTTATCCTGGTTATTTTTGTATGGATAAGTTAATTTACGCACGTTTCTAACATTTGTGAACAGAATGAACTAGTTCTTATTCGTCATATAAATGCATATTTGACCATATTTTAGCATTATATCATTCTGACCAAATATACAAACAATGCCAGGCATTCGTCGTAAATGTCATTTCATAAGGTTTGCGTAGCTGAACATAAGAGTTAGTATAGCAACCTTCATTGGTGGTAGCGGGAATGGACTGGAAAAATATTATGTTCCATTCCTTAGAAGAGAGGTGTGTTTTTAATATATTACAAATATTGGTCTTCAAGCGGAACCGTTTTGGCGCATGAAGAAACAAGCAACTATGTTTCTTTGTCTTTCTCTCTTCCTCCTTCCCGCTAGCCAATATTCAGTTGTCTTGTTCTCCAGAGTGGTAGAAAGGAGTTTTAACAACATACAATCTGTGCTTCTGCACAATATCATTTTTGTCTAAATAAATAAGCAGTTTAGTGTAGTTTTAGAATGCCTAAAGAATTGAGTTTTATTTATAGACGCACTTTAACTGCTAGGGTTCTTAGCGTCCCATTATACACTGGGCGTGAAATAGGGCTAATTTTTCTCAGAAGCCTCTTTATCAGGCTTTTGCATGCCGTGATTCTACGACACGTGACTAACGGCTTTACTTCCATTCCGAAGGTAGCCGTGCTGAGGATGTTTACGCCGGCAAAAATCAATCGCCATCCGCCGAGTTTGAACCCGCGACCTTGGGAACCAGTGACTAGTATGTTACCCCGAGACCAAGGAGGAGACAGGATGCCTAAAGTAAGGCGCCATGATTGTCACGTTTTGTTAAGGATTCGAAAAAAGAAATTTTAGTACTGTTGGATGTATTTTATTTTGTAAACTGTGTGAGGCGAAAATTTGGCTGAGAACCGTTTTTTACTGCTAAATACAACAGTTGTGTTAACAGGGTGAATAGATGTGGAAAGCTGCTGTTGGACAAAGCACAAAGTAATTCATCTGACAATGTATCCTCTCAGTATTCTAATGATGGTTTCTTCAAAATTCCTTTATATAATTTTCAAACAGTTCTTAGAGAACTTATTCTAAACCCCTCAAATCCTGTTAGAAAATTCGATGTGTTCCATTCGATGACCAAATCTTTTAAAAGCTGGTCGCTGTATGAAAATATCGTAAACATGTGATACTAGGGTAAGTCCCGGGCCTTTCAATGAAACAGCATTTTTTTTTCTTTTTGGCTTTATTTCTCAGCATAATGTCCAGAAAGGTTATATCGGTGTTCTAATTTAATTAAACCATCTCTGTAGTGCGATTTATCAAGGTTCTCAAAATAGCTGTTGACCGCATCAATGACTTCCTCGTTGCTTGTGAAATCTTCGTCCTACAAGAGATTTTGGGGTGGGGAACAGGTGGTATTCACTGGGTGGATGTTCAAGTAATTTTAACTTTAATTCGCACATTTATCTCATTGCAATGACTAACGATGGGCCGGAGCATTAAAGTGACGAAACAAGATTTTTGTTTTTTGCCAAATGAGGTATTTTTCTTTTCACCTAATCACTCAAACGTTGCATTAAGCTTGCGTAATAGTCACCAGTGATACTTTTACCATTTTCCAAGTAATCAATAAAAATAATTCCCTGTGCATCCCAGAAATCACTCGCCATAACCTTTCTAGTTGACAAAATTGACTTCGGTGTAGGTTCAATGGCGCAATCCACTGTTTTGACTGTGATTTTCTTTCTGGAATGTAGTGATGTATCCAAATTCATCCATGTTAATAAGCCGTCTCAAAAAGCCACTGGGATTTTTACGGTAGAGCTCCACATGCTCAACGAAACAGTTTTTTTGCAACTTTCGACCAGGTGTCAACAAACGCCCATTTTAAACTCTGCAACCCACCTTTCAATCGTTGAACATGAATGAGGCAGAGTCTTTCAATGTATTGTCCATTTCCTCCTTGATTTCTTTAGGCTTTAAGCCTTTCAAATGGACGTATTTAATCACTGCTTATTTTTCCAAATCCTCCATTTTCGTGAAAACTCTAAAGTTGTCTTGTTTAAAATGCTGTCATTCGAAAACTAAACAAGCTGTTGACCTGTTAACTATGGATACAAGCCAGTCTAGAGTTAAATTATACGATACTTCCGTCTAACCGGCCTAGTGGCGCCATATCTGTGCAAGGCCGGGACTAATCAACCGACCCTCGTATATTAATCAAAATCTGTTGACTGTTTCTGAAGTCAAGTGGTCAGCGTACTGACTTCGGGTGAGAAACCGGAGGTTCGATTCCCGGCTGGGGTGGCGAATTTTTCTTTAATTAAAACAATTCCTTATTCCTACAGAGTCTGGAAGTATGAATGCAGGAGTGAATATATGTGTTTAATAGTTTAATATTGGAAAAAAACAATCTTAAGAAACCCTACAGTTTGGCGAGCAAAACACCAGCAGTTGTTACTAGATTGGAGGCGAGTGTCCTGGATAAGTTTCCGCCCTCATGAGTGTTACGTTTTCGGGAGACAAATGTTGTGAAATTTAATAACTCTTAGAGTCCATTCAGTATCTTTTCACTCATTTCACTCAATCACCGTCCAATATGACCTAATTGTTAAAGGGCTTTAAGCTTACAAACATTCTAATTCTTCTGTAGCAGGATTAGAATTTTCATCGTTAACTTTAACAATGAACATTCTGTTAACAGTGCGGTAGGTTTCACCATCAAGTGTCAGAACATCTTTTTCTTTTCGCAATACAAATGTTTTGCCACAGAGTTAGTATCCATGCTTCTCCTAATCCAATAAAGATAAAGAGTCTGAGAAAGAAAAGAATGGATTAATTGTGGTGACAGACTGTCGCAATTTTGGGCATGACACTGGGAACTTCGCAGAATTACTGAACAAACAGCGATAAGAAAATATTAAGTTTGTCAGTTTGACAACTGAAAATGTCTTAACTCATTGCAAGGCTACTGATAACATTTTTAGCTCAGGTGACCTTGAGATATCGATACTTTTGTACGTTTACTTTAAAAATTCTACATCCACATTTTTTGCATATAAGCGAGTATACAAATTGCTATTGAATTTAAAAGAAAAGCATTTGTGATTATTAAGATGAAAGTTTAATTTATAATCCTGAAAAGGTTTTTTTTTTCTTTTCACATTCTTCACTTCTTTTTCTCCTTTCTCTGGCTTCTCACCTTCATAATCTACCATAGCACAGTTCATGGTAATATAAAGCTTGTTGTCTAGGAGGGACTGAGAATTGCATCTTCGTGGAACATTTTCTTTTTCTTAATTTTTCTATTTCAATAAAAGATGAACAGGTGTAATAGTGATTGTCCGTCTACAGTCACATCACCATTGATTGGCATGTGTTCAATTGTAGTTGGAACTGATCATTCTGGGTGTCTTTTAATCTTTCTCCACGTTTTTCCCTGAAAAGAAAAATGTCAATTAGTGGTAATGTACAAAGTAGAACGCTATAAAATGCATTAAGCATATCGCAGGGCTATGCTTAAATGTTCTACAGAAGCTACTGAACACATTATTAAACAATTTACATATATCAGCTGCAGGGGCGTATTCTGTGGGCTAGCTGGGCTAGTTGCGAAGCCTGGTAAATTTTTGTTAAGGCAATTTCTATTACATTTATAAATAAAAAAGGATTTATTCCTAATCGGTTGGCGGTTTGCATTCTAACTTATTGTTGCGGCATAACATGGACTCTTTGCGTTAAAACTCGATTCTGTTCGCAATCTAATGTAGCCTGGCTTCTCAGGCGAGAGTAATATGGCTGACCGACGTGGTATAATGGGCATGTTCGCGATTCGCGGGATGAGACGTGAAGTGGCAAGTCGCTACAAAACCTCAGGTCTTCTCTGTTTCCATGTGAAGCATAGCCGATGAGTCTCAAGGAAGCCGAGTAGTTGCTGATACGTGTTGAGTACCCCCAGCCTGCGTCTTCCGTGGTGTAGTGACCAACATGCCAGCCTCTGAAACAAAGGAAGGTGATAGATTTTTTCGGTCGCAAAAATCCTTAACATGCTTCCTTCGGAAGGAAAGTAAAGCTGGTGGACACTGTAATATTTATTTGCACGTAAAAGAGCCCATACCATGAAAGAATAAGATTCCTGGGTAAAACTTCGCCATTTTCGCGACCGCAAGTCGTGATTTCGTCCTACAGTGCCAGATATGAGTGATCAGCTGATCCCTCATCATGGCGCCTAGCGGCGAACTCACGAACTAGAAATTCAAATCCGATCATGGAAAAATCGTTGATCCCTCATCATGGCGCCTAGCGGCGAACTCGCGAACTAGAAATTCAAATCCGATCATGGAAAAATCGTAACCATGCCCTATGCCCCACTTAGGAGTTACAGGAAATAACTAACACGCAATCTGATTTATATTACTAATTTTTAAACTTAACTTACCTAATAGACACAAGTTATGTATTTCAAAAATAGATGCATTTTTTTTTTTTAATTTAAGCGTTTGTTAATGAGTGCAACTGAAGAGTCCAGAGGAAATTACCGATTTTCTGATTTTGTAATAATTTTAATATCATCCAGTAAGGTTTTAGATGATTTCACAGAACCGGGCAAGAATCTAACAAATCCAGATATATTTCAATTTCGTTAAAACGTGTACAAGAGAAAAAGTCCATGCAAAACAGGGGAATATTCAGACAATTCCAAGGAATCTATTTGGAAAATTTAATGATGTAATGATTCTAGCCTGTGTAGTTTTGTTATGCTTGTAGCTAACATGTTGTCACAGTCATTGTTATGTTTAATTTGACTATTTTAGTTTGTTTTTACGAGCTTATGAAGGTAGTTCTACTAGTTACTTTCGCTTCACATACTATGTACATAGTGTATAGAGAAGGTATTACACTCCACCAAAAAATTCGATACCGAGATTTCACCGGACATATATGTTTTAGGGTCCCCTGTATCCAAAAAAAGTATTTTCAGAAAAAGGTCCGTGTGTCAGTGTGTCTGTGAACACGATAACTTAAAAACGAAAAGTTTAGCATCTTCTAGGGATGCGACACGAAGATTTTGAGAAAAATCCCTCCACCCCAAATTACCCTTAACATGGAACTTTTTTCGACAATTTTGAAGACTATTTCTGCTAATTTTTTCTCGATTAGCATGAAGTAAATTTAAGCATAAGCTTTTTAACAGTAATTTCTTGCAGAGATGTAGGTCAATTGAATGGAACACATCAGATTTTTTTTTTTTTTTGTGTTCTAGTAATATAAATAAAGATGAGAGTGAATCGGCTATTCCTGAAGAAAAATATAGTATGTCTTTGGAGAAGCTGATTTAGAAAAGGAAGACGTTTGGTTGTATTAGTGATGCTTCAAAACTGTTAAGACTGCAATTAAATGAAACAGGAGAACCATGCAAATGTAAAAATAATTGTTTTGATATTGTCAGCGATGAAAATAAGAGGAGTCTTATTAATAAGATGAACCAATTCGAAAATCACAATGAAATAAACCTCTATTTAGGGTTTAAGCACAGTGGTCCCTGTACGGCGCATGCGTCCCAGAAGAAAACAGCAGGAGACACAATGTCGAGATACATCTTATAAGTTTAATGTTTCTATTACCCTTAGGGCCTTAATAGAACTGTCCAAGAAATGCATTGTGCAAGCACGCATTTATGTCTTTACATGAAATAAAGAAGAGCAAAGTAGATTATTTACTTAAGAAACTTAAATCTGGAGACCAATCTCTGCAAGACGGTCGCGGAAAACATGGCATCTATCGAACCCAGACTCTAAAAGATGAAACACGTAAAATAATAAGAGGACACACAAGTTCATTTAAAGGTTATAATAGTCGCTACATTTTGATGAAGACAGAAAAACTCTGGCCTACCGGAGTCCTTGAACATAAAACAAAATGTTCATTATGTTCAAGAAGAAATTTAAGATCAGAATGTATCGTATGAAACATATTGCACGATATTTAGCTCAGATTTCAATATAAATTTTGGATATCGACGGTCAGATACTTGTGGCTCCGGTGATGAGTATCTGGCCGTGAGGAAGAATTTAGAGAACAACGTGACTTCATCATCATCTGCTGAAAATAAAGTACGGATTCATTCTGAACTTCGATCCAATGAAGTAGTTGATGACTGTATCTTAGAAAAGAAAAAGTGTTCTATGACAGGAAGAAAAAAGCAAAGAAGGAATGTTGATAGAAACCATCTAAATAGTCTACAGTAAACATTTTCCTTGTCCAAATATAAAGACAAATTAAGCTTATTATAAACGGCAGTTGTCGGTATTTATTTTCAATATTCATGTTCTAGCAACAGGGGATAGTTATTTTTATGTATCCAGTGCACACAGACCGAAAAAGAGCAGACGAAATTTCATCGTTCCTGCATGCCATTTTGTACACCATTTCCTAAATCCAGAAGTCAGACACCTAGAGATTTTTAGTGACTCCTGCAAAATCAAATTGACTCTGTGTTCAGATTCCTTCACTTTCTAGTCTATATAGAAAACCGATTGGCATTTGTCAAGATAACACTCCTTATAACTGGTCCTTTATACCTCGAATGTGATAAAAATATTGGTATGATTGACCAAACTCAGGAATGTCAAATGCCCAAGGAG
Source organism: Hymenopus coronatus (assembly GCA_030762935.1). Classification (NCBI taxonomy): domain Eukaryota; kingdom Metazoa; phylum Arthropoda; class Insecta; order Mantodea; family Hymenopodidae; genus Hymenopus; species Hymenopus coronatus. The sequence goes on from CM060890.1 coordinate 111,334,359, forward strand.
ATCTGTCAAGTTTTCGAACGCACCCTTCGCCATTTGTTGTCATTGTTGTAGGACTAGCCAGAAATAATCGATGCATGGACGGCACATCTGGATAATAGTCATACAAGAAGAATCCGAGCCAATAAAGGTACGGAAAGTAACACAAGATAAAGCAGTCCTGGTTCGGTTTAGAAACACCTACAACGGAGCCTATAGCAAGCTTCGTTAGTTCTTCCCGCAAAGAAAGGAATTCGCCGTCAACTTCAGAGGGACGGCGAGTTCAACCTTCCATAGGCTCGATCTAAAGATGCATTAAGTTCCCTTACAACTATACATCCTGAAGTTATTTTTATATTTAATCATGTGAATTTATTATTTTTTTATTATTATGATCTTGAAATAGCTACTGAAAAATACAGAGATTTGCAGGACTTGAAACGATTGCCGTAATGAAGTGCCAGTGTATTCGATTGTCCTTCGCATTAGGTAAGAGCCAAAGCCTCGCAGGAGATACAAAGCTTTTGGGAAAATGTTCATACGACCAGAAGTAGTTTCGTCCATATCCATTGCAAGGCTGCACTCCTTTTTAAGGGATGCAGTGGTAATGGGTTGGCTCTAAATGATACAGATAGCAAAAGTGCGCCCGGAGAAATGACGAGGAATGTGTGTCGCAAATGAAGAAATAGATTTGTTAAAAGATTACATAATTCATTGTAATGATAATTTAAGTGTCAAGTGTTTGAAATACAGTAGTAACTTGCAATATATTATGGACTTGTCATATTTTTCCATTGTACAAATTGCATTCATTAAAAAAATGCAGTGTATTATTATACACCTTAATCAGGTGTATACAAATTCAGTAGTATTATTTCTCTAGAATATATAGTGCTATTTTAAACAAAACTAAAGAAAATAACTTGAACAATTTAAAAATTATGGGTCTTGAAACTTTTAGGTTTGTCTCCTAAAAAAAAGAGAATTGTGACTTATAAGGGTTTCCCCTGGACTCTTCAATTGTTATATTATTAACTTTAAGATTAAATTTAATTGATAATATTTATATGGTCATAGCTAAATTTCATTTAATCCAGAACAAAAATGTGTAACATTTATTTATCCAGTATTAAAAAAAAAAGAAAAAAAAAAGAAAAAAAAAAAAAAACAGCCCAGAGCCTGATAGCATCATCTGAAATGTCGGAAAGAATTTTTGAAATTCCTCAAGTGTATGGGAAATGTTTACTTAGAACTTTTCTTTGAATATCCCCATAAATAATCATAACATTGCTTTAGATCTTGATAGTGTGTAGAGCTGTCAGTTATTATCCTCAAAAGCAGTTAAGAATGCTACTATGGATGCACTTAGAAGCTGCGCAGTTTTGTTTTACGTTAAGGAACCTTGAAACGGCCCTGAAGTGACAGTTCTCTGCAGAATAGTGCCGGCAACGGACGTCGAGGATGCTATACCAAGTATAGAATACCAAGGGTTGTACCATTCATGAAAACTTGAATAGTACTGGGGTCCTAAATAGCCACTTTGTCAACTGCTACGTACAACAGCTTAGTTTTGATAGGTACTCTGTGTGTGTGCTGTTATTTTGCAAACGTACACATAATATACATTTTGTTTATAATCTTAAAGCTAGAAAGTGACAAAATCTCATAATTGCTAATTAAAATACTTTATATGGTTCAACAGACAATATACTACATACTATATTGAAACAACAAATATAATTACAAAAAACAATGTAGCGCTCTCCTCCCCTGACTCTTCCTGCAGCTATGAGCCTACCGCTTTCCTAAACAGGGCTAATTTGTGATCCCTTTGCATGACAGAGTTTGATTTAAGCATGATGCTGAAACGTGGTTTGGTTAAATTAAAGACAGTCGGCTAATTGTTATAGGGGAATGACACGGAAGGCGCTGGATTGGGTGTTCAAATTAACAAACTTGCCTTGCGGAAGTTCGGTGGGCAGTTCGATAAGATACGTTAACGTCATCCTCTCATATAGGATACCTCAATAATTAAGTGCGTGTCTTAATCATAGAATATTGTGCTTATAGTAAACTAATTTTTATAGCAGATCCTAAGTAATTAGCTAGAGTTGCATGTTAATTTAGAACACCCTTGGGTTTTCGTAATCCTCATTGAGTTAATTGATTACTTTATTGACTATTCCCTGTTCCTTATAAGCCTGCTCCGCTGAGTTGTGTTCATCCGCGCTGCGTTACCTTCTTCTTTACCCTGTTTGGCTAGTGTACACCTTTGAAAGGTAAGTCACTTCGGTGTCATTTGTTGTAAAAGCTGGCGTAAAATACTATTTAAATGCAGAATAGTAAACAAGTGGTGTGCCACGTAAGGATAGACGATAAACCAATACAAGCATCTGCCATGACAGTAACACATGTCTAAAGCAAAGGCTCATCCCATCTATTTCATGAGAACTTACATGTATCTCAGATGCATTAATTCTCTTATATAATATATTTGATTCACACGGTTATGAGAATGTACATTTGACAATTCTCTTTGAATATATTGACATAAATAATCATGTTAAACAATCAATTAATTTGTATCAATGAGAGATGACTAATTCACGTGACCGTAAAGAGATAAGAGGTAAAGTTATGTGAAACAAACCTTAGCTTGTTACTGTGTATTCCGAAGACAAAGTTCAAATCCAGGAAATAAGAAATTGCTGTCGCAGGGTGAATTAAGGTAGCTAATCCCTTCAGCTGTTTCATTCGGAAAACGTTCTTTCCATAGCCATGTGAGTGAGATTGTATCACGATGTGTGAGAACAATTATCTGAATGAGCATTGTCTCCCAGAGATTTGTTTAAATTTGTACAGATGGTTGTCTTTGAGTAACGAAATTGTTGTACGTACGGAAATATTTAAGAAGATAGATCTCTCCCTTCAAAAGGGAATGGACTGCCTTGGAAGTACGTTCAAATTCGTTAATTCTACATATTATATATTAAGCTCGCTGTTAAGCAAAACGTTTTGGTTATCATAAACAGTTTGGCGGTTTCCAAGGCAATGTCAACGAATCTTGCATCATGAAAAGATGATAAGATACAACATAATCAAAACATTACGCTTTGAAATTATTCGCAGTCATTGAAAAACTTTTCTAATGGTACATACACATTATTTTCTAATAACAAACTATGCATAAAAACATATTCGCCCATCTACTTCATGTACATATATAAAAATAACATTAGCAGAGATTGATTTTAGTTTGGAGGGACATAAGGGAATACACACACCAAGCAATAGTCAAATATTTTAAGAGCTGGTTGACCATTTTCTTTCTGAGTAAAGTTTATCCTGTTCGCCAATCACAGCTTCGGTCAATATATTCTTAAAGGGGAACGAAACACAAAGTGGATACTTCATTCAACACGTTTATTTATCTATCGTCCAGAATAATTAGCAACACACACAGTTCCATCATCCTAAATTCAATGGTTATCAGGTTATAGCGTTTCTTAATACACATGTGACTTCATCTGATTATCAGCTGATAGGAAACAAGATAAATACAATAAACAGATATGCAGTATTAGGTACACAAGTACCACATATAGGCAGTTCTCATTAAACCGGATTGAGTTTTTACTCCTAATAGCACTAATTTGAAACAAAATCAACTCCCATACAAGTTCAAAAAATAAAAGTTAGTGTAGCATTGAATATAAATGCCAAAAAGTGTTTTCTTATCCTTGTTAGTACATACTAATTTTGTATATGAATAAGGGTTAATTCATAAAATACTTTTTTCCGCATTGTCCGAATATTCGTTCATCCGAATGGATGACAAATAAGTCTTGCAGGAGAATTTAACTAGAGGCAGTTATAATTTATCTCTTGACAGATAGAACTAAAAACTAACAAATTTTTTAACACGTACAGTTAATACTAAGTAATAAGCACCACTCTGCAATGAAAGTTATATTTTGTCAGTGAGCGGTGGGTATTTCGCATTTGTTTCTTTTACTATCAAGCAGTTTGTGGATTAACCTAAGAAGTCTTCGCAGTAAGAGCTTCTGAGTATACTGTGACAAATTCTTTATTGACTCAAAAAGTGTTTGCAAATAAAGTCACTGCTGCAAATAATTCAATCAGCGCTTTGACGTGCAGACAGTCGATGGATGGCTTTCTCCATCCACAACTCGCGCGCCACTGTGCGTAATCTCCAGTCGCTCACTACTTAGACATATCTAAACTGGCTTGCAATTCTTCCTCCTTTTATAGCTAGAAAATGACGTCACAGAACGTTCTCAAAATCGTCGAAAATACTGGACACTTCTGCACGAATTTCGAAAGTACCAAACGCTTGTTTCCGTCGCGCCGCACTTCCTTGTTGTCACATTCCAAGGACTCCAGCTGCGATGATTCATATATCAAGGTGAACGTGAGAACTATTGTAGAAGGCTGCAGTGTCACGATACATTTTGGAGTTTCACAAAATTTTAGATTCAGATAGCCCTGGAAATGTGAAATATCATCTGCAGCACAATAGTCACCTATATGATGGACATATTGATAAAACTGCAGCCGCTCCCAACAACTTTACCAATAAAAGTACTAACACGAATTCTAATTACATCAGAAGATGTAATTCATTCATGAACAATTCCGAGTATTGGAGTAAGAGCTGATACTAATCAATAATAATAATAATAATAATAATAATAATAATAATAAAGTAGGCACAGCGTTTTAGGTAAGAACGAAGTAATATAAATTAAATTGTAGTTGAGAGAATGGATGGTATGCAGAACACGGAAGAAGTTTTCCGCGCTGGTGCACGTCAACTACTTCTGCGGTAGTGTGCTGCCATCTAATGGGATTTACATAAAATTGTAATGGTATCATGGAAACAGAGCGCGGAAGAAGCTTCGCGCGCTAATGCAGCCATCCGGTGTACGCAAACCACATGTATTTGACCCATAAGGTCAAACACACGTGATTGCACATGTTCAAAAGCTCCTTAAAACGTAAACAAATGAAATTGCGCTAACAATATTCTTGTCATGTTTCATCAAGTTGAGAGTAGGTTAAAGCGCCATCAATTTTTTATCACTGCATATGCGTTACAGATAATAACATTCAGAGAAAAATAACAAATGATTCCGCAAGATGTCAAAAGTTTAGATGTTTCAAGCGCTGTTGTGTTCTTAAATAACAGCCGCCACTGGTTATAGTGGACAGCTATAAGGCATCTTCGGCAATGAATATGTATGTTGCCAATACTGAAAATAAACCATATACATCATATGGAATGAGTACGTTAACTGTGCTGGATTTATTTTTCAGAGAGAAATCGAGATTCCAAAGTTTAGCATGTTTTTTTTTTTTTTTTTTTTTTTTTTTTTTTTTTTTTTTGCTGAAGTAACAGCTTGCCAAGTTACGACAAAGAGTTAGTCGGCGCCTGAAGGACTGACTGTAATTCAAGACGCAGTTTTGTTGTTACCAAGCTGCTGATATTGGATTAGTAAGTGTACATCCTTTTAAAGTGCGCAAGCTGCTACTGAGCATCCGTGACACCATCCGTACGTATGAGAACCTCACCAAAGCTGCAACAATGGAGTTAGAATTTTATGCTTAGGAAGGAGTTTGAAAAACATTTATGTTGACACATGACAAATTGCATTGAAATCTGCAATCTTTCGCGGAGGCACTGTGAAGTCATTTATGAGCTTGAGTATTCATGACATTTCCTTGATCCAGGGTTTAGTTGGGCTCATTTGACATTTCTTCAAACTATTAATATAATATGCAACAACAACGTGAGAAATTTAACGATATAATGTTAAAGCACCTATATGGTGTTACCAAGTCAGAAGCATATAAAAGTGATCGTCTTATGCCCAGTTTTACATGATACCGTTTTTGCAAAGTGAGAACGAAGTATAGAATAACAAACTGAAATCGATACCTATCGACTCTTGGCGCCATCTCGATCTGTGTCGAATAAAGATAACCGTGCCATTAATCATACTTATATCTGATTCACCGCCTCCAATATCTTGTTTCAGGAAAGGTTTCGAAAGAAGGTGCATTCTTGCCAGTGTGCAGATTATGTCTTTCGCAGAATAAAAGGTGTACGATGAAAATTACGTTTCACATTAACCACATTAATCTACTGTTGGCAATCAATATGTTTTATATTGTTTGCAATCTACTACTACACTTCCTATTTTACTTTAGTCCAGGATATTGCTTTAGAAAGCATTGTATAACATATACAACATAAGTACAGCGTTTATTTGGTCTAAAACATAAGATTCTTGTTTAAATAACTAAAATAATGTTATTCGCTGCCAATATTCTATTTAGATCTAAAACATTAGAATTTTATATACCAAAATATTTTCCCTTTGTATTCCCGAAGGTATTGCCGGTGGATGCTATTATTTAATGAAAGATCGAATTACTAGTATAGTAAATGTTTGTCAAGTTTCATTATTAATTTATTGCATTAAGTTACGATCCAAAATCTAACACTGTAACATTGGGACGAAATAAGCCTTACAGATATACTGCAATAAAATGTCCCCTAATAGAACATCATTTGAGCGTTTAATTAAATAATCTGATGTGTTCCTTTCACATGAGTTTCTCTATATCTCTGCAACAAATTATTGTTAAAAAGCTTAAATTTCTATTTGCTTCATACTAATCGAGAAAAAGATAGCAGAAATAGTCTTATTACTTGCTTCCATGCAAGTAGAAGCGAAATAAGGGAGTACCATAGGTTAAGGTGATGGTCAAAAGCTGGTTACTATGTGACCTAAGTTCCTTTGTTTGTATAGCCACGAGTTGACAATTGCTGTATGAGAAAAGTATAAGTTTTCCAAAGCTGGAACTAAAAACAAGGAATACCTAAAAAACGATCGTCTCCACGAAAAAAATGTATATATCATAAATTGTGCATTTTAACGTGCTCTACATTTTTTGTGTTTTAAGTTTTTTTTTTTCATCTCTTACGGTTTAGCAATTATGCAAAATTCCGTAAAATTCATCCAGAATAAAGTAGTCTTCAGAGGCTATTCCCAGAAAATTCAGGATATACATTTTATTTGTCAGGTAAATATCATATGATATTTTAATCAATATCATTAGAGCCAGTTTTTAGAAAATCAAAATTTTCGAAAAAATTTCCATGTAATGGGTAGTTGTGGGTGGGAGGATTTTTCTCAAAATCTTCGTGTCGCATCCCTGGAAGATACTAAACTTAAATACCAAGTTTGGTATTTTTCCGATTTTTCGTTTTTGAGCTATCGTGTTCACAGACGCACGGACAGACACACACGCGCGCGCACACACACACACACACGGAACTTTTTCTGAAAATGCTTTTTTGGAATAAAGGGGATCCTAAAACATATATTTTCGATGAAATCTCGGTATCGAATTTTTGGGTGGAGTGCAATACCTTCTCTATACACTATGTATATAGTACGTATAGAGAAAGAAATAGCTGTTCACTAAATAGTCGGACAGCTCTTGAAAATGCAAAAGAACATCTGCTGCATAATAATTATGAAAAAATTGATATAGTTGAATCTGCTAACAACCATAATTAACTTGTCTGACGAAAGAAAGGGCTGTTTTGTGGATGTTAGGGCAAGTACGAAATAATGTGTAAATTAAATTGTAGTTGGGATTATGGATGGTGTGGAGAAAGAGGTAGAAGTTTCCGTGCTTATTCACGTTACCAACTTCGGCCGTAGTGAGCTACCATCTAGTGACATTGACAAAAATTGCAGTGATAGTGGAAAAGCTTCGAACGTAGTTAACTATCCACGACCAGAATGAATTTGGCCCAAACAGGTAATTTCATCATAAGGTTTCCACAAGCACAGAAGCTCTTCGTAATGTCTGCACACACCAACAGACTGAGTGAACAAGTATTGGGGGGGGGGGTAGTATAGTTTGTCAAGGTAATTAAAAATATTATATTTCGGTCCGTGCAGCTCACGCCTTCAACTGGTTCCCCTTTTCCCGCTTTAGTGATGGTAGGAAGGGTGGGGATGGAAGGGAAGCTTGTCATCACCGCTATATCATTCGAATGCATGGCTGAATATAGGATGAGAACTAATACTTGTTTTCGCAAATGGCAACATAGTAAACAATCTCCCTACCTGTCCTCTAAGGGACTTACCAGAGAAGAACTTAAATGTTGAAGCTTCCGACATTACTGTTAATAGTTTTCAGTTTATATACTTTTACAATGAACAGTACAATGATTTTTGTGTTCACTCACTACCGCTTCAATGTCCTCTCTCCCACCACTGCCAAAAACTTCACGATGCGCATGCGTGTCTGATGTCATGCGGGAGAAGGGAGAATGAAGTAATCTGTAATAGTTGTACCTACAAGGTTTTGCGCAACAGGGTTTAGTTCACCTATGATATCACAGAATAAAATCGGAAACTAAGGTCTATTCCATATAAGTTTGCTACGCATCTCTTCACTGTCGCGTGACTAGATAACTCTCATTGGCTGCTTGGTGGAACAGGCGGTTGTACGGTACAAAGTACAATGCCTTATTTAACAGAATATTTACATTAATATCTCCGAAGAGATTTGTCAAATTTACATTTTTATAGCAGCATGAATCAAATACTGTATTATATTACAGAATAAATGAATCTAACCAATGCGTAAATTTTAATCAACTACGTACATAGAAGGATCCTCCGTTTTAAATCTGCCTCACGGAAGACGAAAGCAGCACATCTGTCACGAAGTAGTGTTTGCCTATATCACTTTTATTGTCTGATCTTGCACGCCATGGGGTTTGTATATCGCATTCAAAGATGTACTTTCAATCAGAAGATAGGGGAAGAGAACTGTGCGAGGTTTAAGTAACACCCAGGCAAGCTTAAAAGAAACAAGGATTAGACTTTCCAGAGTTTTAGAATGAAATAAGGGACGTTCATTCCCTCCCCCGATTTTGAAAGCCACAGGCGGTACTGTAATTATTAATTTGATAAAATATTTATGTTTATATAATTGTTATTACTCTGTGTTAAGAGCTGGAATGTATACAATGAAAGCAGAATTTTCACTACGTTTCTGTATTTTGATAACAGAAAATTACTTACAGAAAGTTATTAGTCAGTTATTTGTATATTCTGATGGAGTGCTAGCATACTTGCAACGTTTCCTTGCATTAGTCAAAAAAGCTTGCAACCATTTTTAATAAGGCCATAAAATAGTGACAGGGTGATTTTAATTTCACGCTTCATTAAACTCACTAATTTACTCATTTCTAAGCTTCAATATTTTTGTTATAAATTAAAAATGTTCTTTTCACAAAGTCATTTGAGACAGTAACACTTTAGGGATAGTTGTGTCGGAATCCAATTTATAGTTCAAAATTTTAAAATTATATCGTCCCTTCTCACATTGTATTTTTGCAGCTATCTTTATTATTAAATAGCTTGTAGCACTTACTGCTTCACCGCTTCCCGAGAGAACGACACTGGAACAATAGATCTGCCCGTGCCGCTTCGTGTCCAGCCACGCGAGCCAGAAGTTACCGCAGGAAATTAGTAGCAGGAGTATTTGTTACCCTGGAGGAATGTTGAAGGTCTACGTAATTACTCTGAAAACAATCGCATGCAAACTTGCCATTCTGTTTTGTGAGGCGACCTTGGCCTTGAGAACACAACAGCGGATCATTATGTCACTTTCTTCTTTACCTACTCTTTTTCTCACAATGCATTTACTTCCTTTCAGCATGCACGCTGCGTCCATCAGAGCTGGCAGCTTTGTGTGTACGTTTTGGACGTGCAGTTCTTTTGAAAGGAAGAGTGATTAAAAGGAGATTCTTCCTTATGAATATATCTACTCTTTCGTTTTCCTGCAGTCTATTCGGGTAGTGTTGCGTAATCATATGAACAATAAAAACCTCAAAATGGCTTTATATGAGCCTCGCCTGTTTACACAGGGTGACTAAACAGTAATGTGCTTGCACATAAAACTCTGAATTGGAGAAGGTAAATCTTCTTGGGTTCAAGTTCCCTTTGGATGGTGTTGCAGTTAATGAATTGATTGAGAGCTGCTGATGAAAGAAACTGAGTAATATTATATGTGATAAACTTTTAACTACCTGGCAGTAAAGCCACAGTAGGGAACAAATGAACGCTGACGCTTAGTTCAAGCTCCCTGGCTGGAGTTTTATTTGTTTTTTTTTCGATAGTGTTTAACGCCCGCTATTACTACTTGTGCCACCGCAGGCGGTGACCTGATGGTATATGGAATGAAGATGGAGCACCAGTGGAATGCGATGGCGGGAGAACCCGCTTTATCCACCAAAAATCTCGCATGCGGTCGCTTGGGATCGAACACGGGCTGTCTAGGTGAGAGGCGAGAGGTCTAACCACTCGGCCACAGCGCGGCCCTTTTTATTTGTTATTCCTCAATCTTCAAAATGCTTATGATCGTCATATTCAAGAGAGTTTTTAGATTTCAGTAGGCTCCTGATACGGTATGGCACTACAGCCTTCTTCTTGACATTGGCCTTCCATTGATGTGCTTCAGCTGCTGTCAGTTATCTTCAGCGCCGCCAATTTTCTATGTCTTGAAGCAACAATATTAGTTGATGTGTACCAGGTTATCACCCCAATTCTCTACACCAAAGAATAACAGGTGGCCCAGCTGCCCCGTATTTGACGTGTGCAGATAACCTTCTATGCATTACACGACTTGCAGAATTCAATAGGGTTGTTTCAAGTTAATGTGATAGTGAGGAACTGGCCCTAATAAACGCATGCTGTCTCCGCTGATATACTAATGGGGTAAAGCGAAGGCTGCTCACCCTCTGACCAGTTTTAATTCTTTTAACGCATTAAGAGTATCGGCAAACGTCAAATACAAATACAAGCAGTTGGGCCACCTGGTATATGCCTGGACTTCCTACAGCAAGTATAGCGCTGATTGTTGAACATTTTAGTGATCTTTATCTTCTCTTTCCGCTTACAAACACATAATTTTCTCTGGATTTTTTTGCATTAGTTGTGTCATTGACGCATTGGCCATGTGCCAGTTAAAACGCGCCTCATATTCCTGCGAAACATTTGACTCAACAACAAAAATATTTACATTTAAATACTTCCATTTTAGAATTAGGGCAATGAACAGATGGTTGTAGACGCAATAGTAGCATGAAATGAAAGTAGGTGCATCCAGCATTTTAGAATTTGAGTCCAACAGTGAACAAATAATTTAGATGATTCAGATATCAGATTACAAAACGAAAAAACGGACGTGTTCCATTCATATGACCTTCTCTATATCTCTGTAACAAATTGTTAAAAAAAAATCTTATTCTTCTATATACTTTATGTTAATCGAGTTAAACATAGTAGAAAAGGCCTTATTACTTATAAGTAGAACGGAAATAAACTATTACACTAGGCTAAAGCTCTTTTAAAATCTGCTTGCAATGTGAATTCGTTGATTGAATTAGTTTCTTTGCATGGTCAAGAGTTGATAGACTCGTATATGAGAAGAGTAAAGTATTTTAAAACTGAAACCAACAACAATATATCTCGGAACTGGTCAACTCCACGATAAAAATGTATATGGCATATTTAACGAGATCTATATAAGTTTTTGTATACCTCTGACGGTTTACCAGTTATGCAAAAGTCATCCGGATTGAAGAAGTCTTCACAGAGTCTTCACAGAGCCTATTTCCAAAAATTCAAGATATTCATTTTTTTTCATCTAATATCTCTAATATGTGGTATTTTAAAAAATCGTGTCATTTTTAGGAAAATCAGCTTTTCGAAACTTTTCCATGTAAATGGTAGGGCGAGGGATTTTCCTAATATCTTCGTGTCGCATCCTTTGAAGATACTAAACATAATTATTAAGTTTGGTATTTTATCGCTTTTCGTTTTTGAGTTATCGTGTTCACAAACACACGAACACGCGCACATACTTACCCAGCTTTTTCTAAAAATCTGATGTGTTCCATTCCCATGATTTTCTTTACATCTCTGTAACAAATTATTGTTGAAAAGCTTTGTCTTCATCTACTTGTAATCGATTAGCAGAAATGGTCTTATTACTTTACCCCTTGTAAGTAGAAGGGAAATAAGGGTGTACCCTACGCAAAAGTGATGGTCAAATCTTTTAAAAGCCGTTTGCTATCTGTTTGAAATCCGTTTCTTTACATTACCTAGAGTTGACAAATTCCCGTTTGAGAAAAGTTTGAAGTATTTAAAACAAGGAAAAAGAAAAGAAAAAAACAAAAACAAAAAAAGAAACTAAAACCAATAACAAGGAATATCTCAAAAATGGTCAATTCCACGAAAAAAAATTATATGGCATAAACTGTATGTTTTAACGAGATTTATGTTTTGTACAAGTTATCTCTTACGGTTTACTAGTTATGCAAAATTTATCCAGATTTTCAGAGGATATTTCCAGAAACTTCAAGATATACATTGCCCGCCTGGGTAGTGTGGTGGTAGCATGTCTGCTTCACATTTAAATGTCGTGAGTTCGAACATCGCTTAGGGTGAGTTGCCGGATGAGGTTTTTTCGGGGTTTTCCCTTATCCTGAGAAGACGAATGTCGAGAAGCTATAAGCTCCATGGACCCCGAGATCATTTGAGCATCATTTCACCAATTTCATTCATCGTCCGATATAATCAACCAGGGTCATGTAAATATCTTTAAAATATGGTATTTTAACAAAATCGTTAGTCATTTTTAAGAAAATAAAACTTGAATACCAAGTTTGGTATTTTACCGATTTTTCGTTTTTGAGTTATCGTGTTCACACACATTGACCTTTTTCCAAAAATTCCCTCTTTTTATTCAGAGAACACTATTTCACGTGAAATCTCGGTATCGAATTTTGAGTGGAATGCAATACCTTCTCTTTACACTATGTACATAATACGCATGGAGAAAGTACACCTTTTTTAATACAGGGGACTCCAAAACATGTATTTCCGATGAATTTCTCCGTATCAAATTTTTGGGTGAAAGCAATACCTTCTCTACCCATGTATTATATACTAACTAGAAAGTAAAAATGAAAGTTGCAAAAAGCTTTCTTAGTTCAGGTGGAGCCCGAGACAAGCATAGAAAAGAGAGAGAACACTATTGCTCAAAATCCACTTTGCACTTTGGTCAAACGAATCAACTAGTCTTCAGTACCTTGCGCCAGAAATGCATGTGATGCACCCTGGGGGGGGGGGGGTCCCTGCTCTACAGGTACCAAATATTCTTTCATTTTTAGATATTTTCTTTGAATCTTCCTGTTTAAGTTCCCGTATATTTTACTCTTATACTCTCTGCCTGAAGGAATAAATTTCTCTACTGTGCAAGATACTAAACATATATTTCCTATGCAATCTCGCAATCTCGTAAAAAAGATGTCTCGATAGATTATCCTACATTTTAAATATCATTTACATGATTTGGACAATCTCTTTGCGTAATTTTGGAAATATTTTTTACTCTAAATATTTATTTATATGTTTAATCTAATGCTTAGGCTGTTGAACAATTGTCATTAGCTCATTAGCCTCCTGGTTTCCCAATACAGTTATCCATTTGTCTTGTCCCAAAATTGATGAAGAACAGAGCACGTACTAAGATGTTCCCAGTTTTGAATGGGATCTTCTTAACACAGCATGCAGTTCGGTGGGTTGAGAATTTTCGTCGGTGTAAATGGTGTGCAAGACAATCATGTAGTGTTATTTTTCGGAATGTTGCAACGGTTTCACTTCGAGGTTATTGTGGTATTGAGTTTTTATTCCTGGCCTATTTTTTCACTGTTCAGTCTAGTGATAAACTCAGTTCTTCTTTACTGAATGAAAAGATAAGATTTGTTTTTTGTTTTTTTATTTATTCAATGTTGTTACTTTTTTTCGCCGAACTAACAGCTTCTTCGTTTCCCTTTAATCATATGTGAAATATGATCCATTGCAGTTTAATTTCCTTTCCCCCTCTTTCCAGTTTTTTTAAGTAGATCTTTAACCTCTATTATTCTTGATGATGTAGGGTATTTATAGTTAGCTATTGCTTAGATTGCTGAGCTTGAATCACAAATATATTTTGTAAATTTCCACGCGTTCGCCTGACCAGTTCTATAATAATTTTGTTGCAATTTTCCGACTTTCTGTGTCGGTAGTTAAAAGCAAAGCATATATACATATAAAAAAGCTGCACTGCGTTAGTGTACATATTCTGGTGAAATTTTGGAGAGGGGTAGCACCGTAGAGGATACAGTATGCTGATGATGAATTCTCGATCGCTATTTTACTGCGCAGTGTGTGGAGGCGTGCATGGACCGTGTCATTGTGTCGGATGATGAGCAATATAGTCGGCAGGTCATGCAGAGGGCGGAAGAGGGTCCGTCACAGATAAAACAGGATGTGGCACGAGATAAACTGCCAGTGTTTCCGGCGATGTATGCTATCTAGTTCCTTGTTACAACTCTATGAACCTAAAATTGATTCACCTTGCATCAAATTGTAAATATTTTTAACCTCGACGCGACGATTCTAAGTTGAGAAGAAGGTGGAGAAAATCATATCTCAAACTAAGAATAATTCTAAGAAATGTAGAACGTACTATTATAATACATAAACCATTTGTCAGAATTTCCTGCCATGCTATACTGTATATGTGCTTTTGGTCCTCCTACAAAAACTTGTGAAATACGCTTACATGTTGTTCCTCTATTTCTTTTTGTATTATACAACTTTTATTTATAAAATAGAAAACTCGTACCGTCCTCCGTGGTCTAGATGTAACATGCTGCTGCCAAGGTTGCTGGTTCAAGGCCGGCGGAGAGCGATGGATTTTTTGGGCGTAAAAATCCTTGGTATAGCTTCTTTCGGAAGGAAAGTAAAGCCGTTGGTTCCATGTCGTAGATTTACGGCACGTAAAATAACCTGATTTCTCAAAGCCTGATAAAGAAGTCTCTGAGCAAAATTAAGCGGTCTTTCATGCCCAATACAGAATGTAACGTTGAGAACCACAACAGTTAAAGTGCGTCCATAAATAAAACTCAATTTAGTTTTAATTTAGAAAAGTTCGTATATTTTAATAAAGGTACCTAGATGTTTATGTCTGTAACTCAAGTCGGAATTGTCTAAAAACGCCAAATGTGCCTACATTGACTTCAGAAAATTAAACTTTTGATTTGAACGATTTATAGAAACATATTAACTGATAATATTGTAATAATATATAGACATTTGTTCTAGGATTTTTCAACATTTATTTTATTTGTTTATATATTTTTTAGAATTATAACTACTTTCAGTTTCACCGGCCCTGTTGTTTGCAAAATTATTTTACATGAATTGAAGATAGCAAATATTTTGGTACAACACCTGAAATTACGATCAAAATGGATTTGATCTGACAGAGAGAGAGAGAGAGAGAGCAAATATAAAAGTCAGGAATTATCAAGGTTTCACTGAGTTTCCTTATGAACACCTAAGCTTCGTAAATTTATTTTCCCTTCAGTTTGATTCATCTGTCACTGATACTTCAGGTATCTAACAATATTTTGTATAATAAAATCAGAAAATGCAATATGCTTGAACTCCGCACACGCACACATTCAAAAAGCGATGCAATATTCCAAAAAGAAAATGTAATATTAATGATTTTAAAATCTATAGAAACACTTAAATACAAATTATAATATAGCTGATAATTTTCGCCGCATTAATATTGCTGATAGGTTTTTTTTTCAACTGGGTCTACAAGATACTAAATGGAATCGATATAAGCTTAAACATTTAACTCGCTTTTGAAGACATAGCCTCGCCTTTGCTTTGTCCAATTAATTTCTATAGTTCTTGTTTTTGGAAAGTTTATTTCAAAGCAAAGTTAAATTTCAGAATAAAGAAAACTGCTTCTGAAACATTTTTTTCAAAGCAATGTTCATCTCATTGAAACTAAACCTTCGTATTCTACGATAATAAAAATCCGGAATATTAATCATACGACAAACAATGAAACACTTCGTCATACAAAATAATTCTCTTTGCCCACCACAGTCAATATTTGGTTTAAATTGACGTTAGTTTGATTTCATTATTGACAGTTCATTTATGATTTCTTATCTATCGAGAGTAAATGCACGTGTACATACATAAATCGTAGGAATGAGTGTCACGCCATTACGAGAAGCTGAAGAGCTAGTTTATGTACTGCTTCTGTGGTCAAGTGGTCAGAGTGCCAAATTTTCGTCCCCGAGATACAAGTTCGAACCCCGCCTTTTCCTTTAATAAGAATAATTACATATCCATGCAGAAGTGCAGGATCGAAAATGTGTTTCAGGGATGTAGCGAATTAAATCCTAATATTAAAAAAAATATATCTTGCGAATTAAGTTTATTAATGGCATACAAACTATTCTTAAGGGTGCCTTTTTCTAAAAATATTTCTTTGGGGGAAGGGTGGAATGCAATCTTACTCTACTTACTATAGTAATAGAAAAATAAAAAAGACAAATCTGCAACACCAGAGTGAACGCAGTGGTTAGAGGTAGCTATATAAATGAAACAAACAAAAAGAATTGATGATAAAAATAATTTTACATTTCAAAAGTCACAGCCATCAAATGACCTTAGATAGAGCAGCACTATTTATATTTTGAACCTAATTATAAATAAAAACCAGTAATTTACCATTGAAAATTACGTTATTGTTTTTCAATATATTCTCTTTATGATTAATACACTTTTGCATGCGTTCGAACCATTTGTCGTATATTTTTCAACTTTGCTTGAGACACCTCTAAAATATGGTGTATGAATGCATCAACGGCTTCTTCTGCTGTCAAAAATCGTTGTCCACACATTTTAGTCTTGATGCTCGGGAACAAAAAGAAGTCACTCGATGCCAAATCAGGATTTTACGGCGGATGAGTCACCAATTCGATTTTTTGAGTGTTCAAATAGTCGGTTGTGAGACGAGATGTTTGAACGCTCACATTGTCTAGATGTCACTTGTTTGTTTTCCTTATATTACCTAAAATTTCCGGCAAAAACAGTTACTTGACCTTTACGTTACTCTAAAGGCCCTGTTGCCACATGACCGGTTTTTCTGAAGAAGAAGAAGAAGAAGAAGAAGAAAAAAAAAAGGCGACCATGTTTCGAAGTGCTTCGAGTGCGAACAACTTTTGTTGGATTTGGTTCATCTTGAAACAACCGTATAGTCCACTGCTGTTTACATTCCGGCTCATATGCATGGATCCATGATTTGTCACATTTTTCAACCTTATATACGAATTTTAAAGCCCCAATATTGTGTTTATTGAGCATTTGGGTGCACCAATCGAGCATCCTTTTGAGATTGTGTCAAATTATGTGGGATCCACCGAGAGCAAACCCTTTTCACGGCTAAATGATCGTGCAATATTTTATATATGCTATTGAAACTAATGCTTAGGGTTTCCTCTATCGCACATTATGCAACACGACGATCTTGTACAAACGATTTTTGCTCAGCATCAATGTTTTCTGGCACAACTGATTTTGGACGATCTTTGCGAATTTCATCAGTGAGCGAACGGCGGCCACGATTAAACTCGTTATACCAGCGTTTTACGTTGTAAAGGATAGAGCTTCAATGCCAAAAGTAGTAGTAAGTTGATCAATGCATTTGTGACTTGATAATCCACATCGAAAATCATTAAAATTATCGCACGAACATTTTCACGAGTTAATTCCATCTTTTCGCTGAGACACAATTTTAGTCACTATAAACAACACAAATAACGCTGTATTGACAAAATATTTGAAGTAGGTTAAAGTCAACAATGTCGAACTTTCAAGTGGAAACACCATAAGGCACATACTGCAATCAGTGTTGCCAAGGATCAAAACATAAATAGTGGCCCTCATATTAAAGGCAATATAACAAATTAAGCTGCAAAATTCGTGTGCTAAACAAAATGGTTCTCATAACATATCAATTCGCTTCCCCAGTAATTAATCCAAAGCAGACAGCAGTTCTGATTTGGAAATGTTGCAAATGGATCGATAATGAACTCCAGTATGGCTCAAATTGGGAAATCACCTTACTGCATCTTCACAGAAATGAATCTTAACTATAGTAAATGAGCATTGTTTATTGCTCATAAAATGCACAAAGAGTATACGGTTTTATAACACCATTAGTAAGAATGGATAACAATTAACCCAATTCTTTTGTTAAATTAAAGTATTTCGGCACCATAAACATATACATCTCATCTCAGCACAATAGATCAGATTATTTCATTACTGGTGAAGCTAATTTTTGTATTATTATTGTTATTATCATTATTATTATTGTTATTATTGTATTATGACACCCCAGAAACAATATTTTCCCATGTGATGAACTGTGGTTATACCCACATTATCAAGGAACCTTAGCCTCTATGTTAAGGATGAACCCACTAGCTATGCGGGAGAAGAGTTCATTTTTACCTGAAACATGTAGAGATATTTTCTTGATCGAGTAGAAGTTTTAGATCGAAATCATACTTTTTTTTGTTATTGTTTCATTTATATAGCCTTTAACATCTAAGGTCATATCGTAAGTTCTTTACGTTGAGTTTAAATCATTTGATTTTCCTCAAACACACACACACACACACACACACACACACACACACACACACACACACACATATTCACTCTCGCATGCATACTTCCACACTCTTAAAAGAGGAATTATAATTAACTTATTTTAGGTTCTACTTTTTATAAGATAAAATATTTCATGAAGATTGGTTTTTAAAGGAATTAAGAATAATAAACATGAGGATGCAATAGCTTGAATTAAAAAATTGTGGGAAATAGGAAATAGCTCTGGTTAAAGAAAAATTTCCCGCCCCAGCCGGGAATCGAACCGGGGATCTCCGGTGAGAAGTCAGCTCGACCACGGAGGCAGTCGAAATCACGACTTTGTGGACATGAAAATAGACCTTCTCTTTTAAGGTTTGGGGATCTTTTACCTGCCGAAGGAAGTCAGACTAAGATTTTTGCATTAAAAAACTCCATCACTCTTCGATGGGATTGAACCAACGACCTTGGGCATTAGAGACTAGCACTGACAAGTACAGCACAGTGAGGGCAACATCATAAAGGAAATGAAAATGTAAGGGAAGGTTATTTACACTGAGGATAATTTTATTTCTTGCTTTACGTTTATATACCTAGCTAGTTGAGTTACTTTTATAGTGGAAGAGCTTTTTATAGCTCACCAGGCTCTGCGCTGTTGCAAAGAGCAAACACTTTCGTTGACTTCACAAAAAACCGCTTAGGGAAGCTCTTTTGCCAGGTGTTCCGATAGGTAGTATGGTCTCGGTGTTCAAGTGCGAATACAGCGAACACCTCCCTACGACATCCTTATCATCCTCATGCCTATCATAACAACAACCCATATTAAACCAAAGCATTCTGCTCTGCTAAGCCTTTTTTTTTTCTTTCTTTTTTTAAATACAGTCCCGGAGTCTGGTCAGGACTCCGGCGCTGTATACCCCTGTGTACATCCCCCCCCCTAAATTTACTGTGTTTGCTGTAATTACTGTTTTTTACTGTTCTTTTACACAAACATATAACACACATGACCAATGCGGGATTCGAACCCACAATCCCCTGCGCACGAAGTACCAACGCGAGATGCCTAAGCGAGCGTGACCATGGGGACCGGCTGCTTCGGTACATGGAGTATGTCCCCCCTCCCCCACACACAATTATCTACATTCATCTGCAAAGCCGTTGAACACGTGGGCTTAACTTGTATATCACAGTGCAAGGCTGCAACATAAGGTGTGCATTTAAAATTCTTTTATATATTTAGGATTTGACCATTTATGCAGACATTGTTTGAATACATTAAGGTACAAGATTAAAGGTGAGCTTAAATGTGAGCCGGGACTGTTGCGGAAGTGTTGGATAGGATCATGACGAAGTGCACTAGATTTGAAGAACACTTGAGCTTAAGTATGACATTTTCTGGTCGAATATAATTTAGATGCAATTGAACAGGTCTTGCCTATTAATATGTTAGGTTTGTGCTTGCCACCGCCGGCGTTGACTTTGGTTTGTAATAGTCATTAAGAAATTGCACCCTCACCCTAATTAGTTATTTTATAATCAATATTATTATTACGTATTAGTACTACTACTCACCATAAACGTAGATCCTTGTACAGTTTTTTTTTCTCTCAGCGAATCTCTCATTCCTTCTTATTTGGGGTGCCCGTGATAGCGCACAGATATAGTTCTGGGAAAGAAATATTTTCATTAAAGAATTAAAATATTTCTTGAACATGTTGTATATTAATCAAAGCACATTACCTAACCATAAACAATACACGGTTTTAAAAAAATCCCCCCAAACCAAACTCCCTTTTACATGAAGGAATATATATATATATATATATATATATATAATCTACTACCTGATGTGTTTTGCATGATATTAACTGTGGCGAAATGGACAATGCCTGCAGTAGACTAATCTGCTTTGCTTCCACGTTTTCACATCTCAGTACATGACCTGCTAGCATGAGTAGTGTGGCGTTATTGGCCTTGCAGAGAGCACTCAAATATGTTCTTATACAACATTCGTTTTAGGGAGGCCCGCCTTCTGACCTGTGGTGTCGGGAAAATAAAACACCTACGTCTTGTGCCACGTCTACTTGAGGGTATTAACCAACCTGAAACCATACTACTCTTAATCAGTAAAATTGTAAGCCCGTCAATTAAACAAATATTGATGTAATGTTCATTACAATGTTCATTACCAATAAAAATATGAACTTATGCCCCTAACAGCCTGTATTTCAAATACTTTTGTGGCATCAGACATTTCGCAGATGTTAGCTGATATTTGACTTATGCAGTTTTTTTTTAAATAATCCTAAAAAAAAAAAAAAAATAAAGTATCGTAGTCACGCAGCAAGGATAGAAAATAAATTTTCATACTCAAGTTTTATATATATAGCCGAGGGTCGGCTGATTGTCCCGGGCCTCGCAAAGATATGGCGTCACTAGGCCAGTTAGACGGTAGCATCGTATAGTTAAAACTCTAGACTAGCTTTTATCTATAGTTACAAGTCAATAGCTTGTTTAGTTGTCGAATGACAGCATTTTAAACAAGAGACAAATTTAGAGTTTTCACGAAAATGGAGGATTTGGAAAAACGAGCAGTGATTAAATACTTCTATTTGAAAGGCTTAACGCCTAAAGAAATCAAGGAGGAAATGGACAGTACATTAAACGACTCTGCCCCTTCATATTCAATAATTAAAAGGTGGGTTCTAGAGTTTAAAAAGGGATGTACGAGCACTAGTGATGAGCCTCACTCTGGACGTCCTGTAGAAGTGACAACTCCAGAAATCATTGAAAAAATTCATCGTTTAGTACTGGAAGACTTAAATTAAAGTTCTTTGAGATACCAGAGGTTTTAAACATATCAAAAGAACGTGCAGGTAATATTTTAAGTAATGTTTTGGGCTTTCACAAGGTCTGTGCAAGATGGGTGCCGCGTTTGTTGACACCTGATCAAAAGTTGCAAAGAAAAACTTTCTGTTAAGAATGTGGAGCTCTACCGTAAAAATCCCAGTGAATGTTTCAGATGGCTTATTACCATGGATGAAACTTGGAGACATCACTACACTCCAGAAAGTAAATCGCAGTCAAAACAGTGGATTGCGCCAAGTAAACCAACCCCAAAAAAGGCAAAGTCAATTTTGTCAGCTAACAAAGTTATGGCGTGTGCTTTCTGGGATGCACAGGGAATTATTTTTATTGATTACTTGGAAAAGGGTAAAAGTATCACTGGTAACTACTACGCAAACTTACTGCAACGTTTGAGTGATGAGGTGAAAAGAAAAAGACCTCATTTAGCAACAAATCTTGTTTCACCAAGACAATGCTCCGGCCCATCTTTCAGTCATTGCAATGGGAAAAATGTGCGAATTAAAGTTGGAATTGCTTGAACAGGACGAAGATTTCACAGCAACGAGGTCAGTTATGCGGTAAACAGCTACGCACTACAGAGACGGTTTAATTGAATTAAATTAGAACACCGATATCTGAAAATTATCTTGAAGTAAAGCAAAAAAAAAAAAAAAAAAAAAAAAAATGCTGTTTTCACCGAGAGGCCCCGGACTTATCAACCGACCCTAGTATTAGGTAGGTGTTGTGTGTGTGTGTGTGTGTGAATCTTTCATTGCTAGGAAAATGATAATGAATGATGGCGATGATGATTGGGGTTTAAGGGTCAAGTCCTAGAATATTAGCATACTTATATTTTTTTTTGAGGTAAAAGCCAAGACATAAAAGCAATCGTAAAATAACAGCTATGAATGAAATAGATGAAACACGGGATAAAACCCACTGCAGAAAGAAAACTAAAATTATCCATGGCAAAATCTAAAGGCTCATTCTAAAACTAAAGGAAACTATGAAATGAAAATGGTGTAGGTAGAAGTGAAACTAAATATGCACAGCTAAAGTCGCATTGATAAAAAGTTATAAAGCCTCCGTTCCATGAGTATCTCCCAGGATAAGTAAACACATATATACTTATTGAGAAAGGAAGTTGCGATAACAATTTAAAAATCTTAGAGACCACTCCAGTCTCATTCGTCAAGAACCGAAAAGTTAGCCGGCATTTGTAGTGTGGTGTGGCTCATAGTTGTAGTGGAAGATAAAGTAGAATAAAAGGCTCCCGTTATGTTTTTGTACATTTTTTGCCAAACAAAAAGCTACACAGTTTGTCAATATAATTCCTTTACTGTAAGGAAACTTTTAAACGCACTGAGTAGGATAGAAATGTTCAGTGGCTCTGATCTTTTTGTTTTGTCACTTAAATACAAATACGAGGGACCTTCAACAAGTTCTTAAAAATCCAAATAATTACACCGGTAACATCGTAAAAAGTTTGTATTTGCTAACTGTTGTCTCTTACTAGATGACAGTTAAAGTTTCGGCTATATCCATCACGTGGTTTCGTTGCCATGGGCGATTGAATCAAGAATCTTGAGCTTATTCAGAAAGATGACAAAAAAATAATACGAGTTTCGTGCGGTGTTAAACACTTTTATTTAAAAGGCCTAACACCGAAAGAAATAAAAGCCGAGTTGGATGAAGTTCATGGTACAATTGTTCCTGTGTTTGCAATAATTTACAATTGGATAAATTAATTTAAGCACGGCGTACTTCCACAAATGATGAACAAAGTTCCAAAAGTCCAGTAGAAATAACTTCTCCGAAATGAATGACACAATCCAGGATATGATTTTAAGTAATCGACGAATCAAAGTTAGTGAAATAGTAGAGATCACAGGCATATCACAAGGCACAATGTTCTCAATTTTGCACCAAAAATTAGGTCTTACAAAGGTCTCAGCAAGATGAATGCCGAGTTTGCTCTCAATGGGGAATAAACGCAATCGTGTGAGCGTTTCGAGAACTGGTTTGCCACTTTTCCGTCGGATTCCTGACGAGTTTCTGCGTAGATACATAATTGTGGATGAAACATGGATACACTACTACAGTCCAGAGACAAAAGTTCAGCCGAAACAGTACAGTGGATTTTTAAAGACAAACGCTCCGAAGAAGGCAAAGGTGATGAAATCTCCAGATAAGTTGATGGCCTCGGTTTTTGGGATGCACGCGGAATTGATTTATTGATTACTTACAGAAAGGAAGAACGATAAATGGATAATTATGCATTGTTGTTGCACCGGTGGAATCAAGAAAAAACGCTCTCATCATTGTCTCTCCCCAAGATTCCCTTCCATCAAGACAAAGCAAGGATGCACACCTGCGCAGTTTCGATAGTGAACATTGCAGAATTAATGTTCGAATTACATCATCGTATTCACCATATTTGGCATCCAGTGCTTTTTTTTTTTTTTTATTCATTTCCAAACTTGAAAAAGTGGCTCGGAAAACGATTCACGTATAACAAAAGGGTTATCTCTGAAACATATGCATATTTTGAGGACCTTCCGAAAACCTAATTTTTAGAAGGCATAAAATAGTTAGAGAAACGCTGGGAAAAGTGTATTGAGCTAAAAGGAGATTATGTTGGGGGGGGGGGGGAAATTCTACCAATTTTTTTCCCTCTTTTTCTAGGGACCTATTGAATGCCCCTCATATGTGTTAATTAATGCCATGTTTTTCTCTTGTGAGCCCGAAGAAGTGCACATTTAAGTTTCGTCTTTTAAATGCGAAATGACGTCCTTGGTTTGATATTTTACTCCTATGTCATCCACTTTTATAACCTGCTGAGAGATTAGTTGCATCATCGTCTTGTTATTCTTTACTTTTTCTCCCTTTAATTGCGAAGTTTAAGCCGCTCAACAACAGAGCTTCAACTTGGAAATTTCTGCAATCAAATATCTACTTTTCGGGAGCTTCTACTTTCTCGCTTAACTTACCTATACTTCACCCATCCTTTACATGAAAATCTTTTTCGTCAATTTGATTTCCTCAAAAATATCTAATGATTTTGATTAAAATGTGATAGTTTAAGATATATGTATGACAAAACTTATAACTTGAACTTTCTGGGAATAGTCAACTTGTGAGGTTCTCTTCATTTATAATGGTGTTTGTGTAATTGGAAAATAAGAGATAGACAAAATTTAAGTTTAATAAACTTAGATCTTGTTAAATCATTTTATTTCATTTTTATTTATTTTTTACGTTAAAAATTTCCGAGATATTCCCTGTTATTGGTGCACATTTTCAAATATGTATGGTTTTCTCAATTGGTAATTCAGTCGTTATTTAACTCATCACGTGCATAGCAGGTAGAGAAAAATGTTTCTTTTTTTATTTCATTTTTTTTTTACACGTTAGTGAATCTAATGACATGGGCCGGGTTAGTGCCGGCGAACTTGGTACCATAAGCCCTAGAGAAGGTGTTGCATGGCACCCAAGGTTTCACTCGAAATACATGTTTTGGGTGGACCATTTGAAAAAAGAATGTTCACGTTAACATTACGTTCTCTACCAATTCTGCAACAATTATTCTTACAAAAGCTTATTCTTCTATCTTCATACTAATCGAGATAGATATTAGCAAAAAAAATTATTTATTTATTTTACATATTTTATTGTAGGTAACAGGGAAAGGAAACACGCCAGATTAAAGTGAGAATAAAATCTTTTAAGAGTTGGTCGTTGTGATGGCTTTAAAATGTAGCTCTCTTTGAACGGCAAGGAGTTTAAAAAAGCAAATAAAACAAATGACACTCTCTCATTTGTGAGAAATATAAGCATCCTATAATTTAAAACAATAGCTAGGAATATCTCGAAAATTAATAATTAAACAAAAAAGTATATCTGAAATAAATTGTGTGTTTTAGCGACTTCTGTAGTCTCTGAGTATTATAGTTTTATCTATTACTGTTTACCAGTTATGCAAACACGCATCCAGAATGAACAGGGCTTTTAGAGCCTATTGTTAGAAAGTTTAAGATTTACCTTTTATGTCATCAAAATATCTTAAAGATACAGTTTACATATAATCTAAATCTTTACCATTCATGGGAAAATAAAAACATTTTAAAATGTTCCAAGCAAAGTGTTTCTTGATAATCTTCGTGCCGCATTCTTGGAAGATGCTGGACATAAATATAAAGTTTGGTATTTAACCGAGGTTTCATTTTTGATATCAGGTATTTAGAGGGAGTATATTAAATTGCTTATTTTATTTGTTTACCATTTACAATGACTATATATTTTTCACAAAAACACACACAAACACCAAATACACTCACGGACCTTCTTCTAAAAAGCTTTTGTTTCCTTTCCGTCTGCAACTTCTCTAATGAACAATTCACTGTCGTTATTTCACTTTCCATCCCACCATTCTCCAACAATTTTTATAGCACCTCTTCCAACCTGGCTTCTTAATCCCATTCCTGACAGCACTGTAAAAATGGTCAACTCAACCGAAGGAAATATATATATATGCATATGACATCTGTATGTTTTAATGAGATTAAATTTTTGTGAAGTAAGCTTTTGTCTGTCTTTTACGGTTTACCAGTTATACAAAATTCAGAAAAAATTATCCCGAAAGACTCTCTTCACAGACTATTCCAAGAAAATTCGAAATATACATTTTATTTTTCATGTAAATATATTTAATATACGGTATTTTAATCAAAAGCGTTAGAGCCAAAACGAGAACATAAACAAATTCAAAAAAAAAAAAATCCACTTAAAGAGTAGTTTGAGGTTGAGGGAATTTTTCTGAAAACCTTCGTGTCGCATTTCTAGAAGATACTAAACATAATTACCAAGCTTCGTATTTTACTTTAAACTTTTCGTTTTTGTGTTATCGTGTTCACAGATACACTGGCACAAACTCACACGGACCTTTTTCTAAAGTTGTTTTGGATACTGGGGACCCTAAAACGTGTATTTACGGTAAAATCTCGGTATCAAAGTTTTGGGTAGAGTGATATACGGTCTCTACTTATGTACCGTGTATAAGGTTGAGAAAATAAAAGTGCCTTTTATGGGTACTGAAGATCCTAAAAGGTGAACCGAATTTTTGGGTAGTGTATTCTCTACCTACGTACCATATATTATGTAGAGAACGAAAAATGTCTGCACGCCTCAACCTGGAAGGTTGAAAGTGTTAAAAAAAAAAAAAAAAAAATATATATATATATATATATATATATATATATATATATTTATTATAATTGGCTCATGTCTTAAAGATGTATATGTGTGTGTGTAAGGAAACGGTAAATCAAAGAGGTCAACAAAGGAAATGTAGGGAAACTGGGAAAAAAAAAGAAATTAAGAAAAAAAACCTACAATTTTCGTATTGATCGGGTTTAAGCGATTTAGTTATTAGGTATTGAAAACAAAAGCTGATGGTTCCTGAAAGTTGTAAGATAGCCATGCGCTGTTTGAAATGTAAATTTGTTAGTAGCTTAATGTTCTTTAATCTGGTTGGTCATATCAGACGATGAATGAAATCGGTGAAATGTTGCTCAAATGATCTCGGGATTCATGGAGCTTAAAGTTACTCGACATTCGTCTTCTCAGGATAAGGGAAAACCCCGAAAAAAACCTTACCCGGGTAACTCACGCTAAGCGAGATTCGAACTTACTACCTGTTGTAAAATGTTTTCTTCATTACTATAAATCACTTTAGATTTATAGGTAAATGCTGCAAAGAAGACAGAGGGAAGCTACCGAGATCTATAAGGCAGTCTGTATTTTATGCTTGGTTCTAACAAGTGAAAGACGTTCTATCCATCGTCAGAGATTTAGTGTTTAAATCTGAATATTTGACTTTAATCCCGTAAGCCCCATTGGTTTATCTAAATGAACACATGGGAAGCTGGCATATATACCACGTATCCCAAAATATTAACAAGTGTAATTTCCATGGGGTTATTATTGTCGTAATTGGCCTACCCTCCCCGTATCTGTAGCACTGACACCCACTTAGGACTTACAAGCCAATGCCTAGGGGTCAGAGGCCTGTCGTGGAGTCAACGGCACGAAACCACAGAATGGAGAACATGTTACGAGGGGTCGGCCCTTAGCCAGGCATGAACATGAAGAAGTGGATGATATGAAATCTATATCGAATTGTTAATAACACATTCTGCCTTCCCGGAGAAAATAAAATAATTTTTCATGCGCCAAGTAATTTTAAAGCCAGAAACTTCACACACCGTTTTACCACCCGTTTTTTATAAATTGTTTCCTGTTAGGTTGAAAACAGCGGAAATGTGGATAGTGACGGAAGCAGAATTACTTGTTTTCATTTTATCGAAACCCTATCAGTATTTCATGGAAATGGAAAACTTTTATACATGATAAGATAAGCTAAGAATTCATACATGCAGAACAGAAAATGAATAACACTTTAAATTGTCCCCATTAAAATGTATGAGGGATTAGTTTAAGAAAAAGTAAGAAACACAGGAGAGCGGAGCTGAAAAACAATGGAAATAAGAGGGGAAAACAAGAGGAAGAAAATTTTCAGGAGGTTGAAGGAGAGAAGAAAAAATGTGTTACACTTAACCAGCTTTCTCTACTCACTTTTCTACAAACTACTCTTACAATAACTTATGCTTCTGTTTCTTGTTAATTCAGTAAACATGTAATGCATATTACACACTTCGTTGTAGTTATGGGAGGTAAAGGGAGTCGCATTTTCACGATGAAATTCCATGTTCGTTGTACGTCCACGAGGGAGGGAGAGAGACACTTCCCAATTCATAAAAGCTAAGAAACTAAAAAAGTAAACCTATAACGAAGAATACTTTTAAAAACCTGACGTGTTCTATTCACGTGACTTTCTCTAGATCTCTGCAGTACATTTTTAGAAAACGTAATTGTTCTACATATTTCTCGCTAATCGAAATAATGGTCTTTTTACTTGATTTCTTGTGATAGAAGAGAAATAAGGGAGGACATTAAAGCGACAGTCAAATCTTTTAAACGCTGTTGCTATGTGATTGAAATTAGTTTCTTTGCATGGGCAGGAGTTGCTTGACAAATTTCCGTATGAAAAAACCTTTGAAGTATTTTCAAAATGAAACCAATAACGAATAATATCTAGGAAATGGTCAACTCCACGAAAAAATATGTATCACATAAATTGTGTCTTTTAACAAGATCTAGCTTTTTTGCAGTAAGTTTTTGCCTAGATCTTACGATTTAGCAGTTATGAAAAGGTCATCCAGAATGAAAAGGTCTTCAGAGGCTATTCCCAGAAACCTCAAGATATACATTTTATTTGTCATGTAAATATCTTCGTGTCGCATTCTTTGAAGATACTAAACTTAAATATCAAATTTGGTATTTTACTGACTTTTCATTTTTTGAATTATCGTGTTCACAGACACCCAAACACACACACGAACCTTTATCTAATTTGTTTTTATACAGGGGACCCTACATCGTGTATTCTCGGTGAAATATTGTATAGAATTTTTGGGTGGAATGCAATATCTTCTCTGCCTGATGTACTATGTGGAGAAAGTAAAAAAGGCTAACACCAAAAATGTATGACAAACTGTCATATCTACATTTGTTGCTTATCTCTTACAGTTTTCCAATTATACAAATTATTCAGGATCATGAGAATTTCAGAGGCTATTCTCAAAGTCAATATGTGCATTTAATTGTAAGGAAAATATCCTAAACATTTAGTATTTTAATAAAATCGTTATTCACTTTTGGAAAATCAAAATTTTGAAAATTTGTACCATCTAAAGAGAAGCTTGGAGTGGGAGGATTTTCTTGAGAAACTTTAAAAGAATTTTTTATTTAACCGACTTTTCGTTCTTGAGTTTCTGTTGCCACACCTTTGTAGAAGGATTTCACGTATACCAAATAACTTATATCGTTCTTGAGTTATATTGTTCACAGATATACTGGCCTGTTCCTAAGTGTATTTTTATTTTTTTATTTATTTACTCAAAGTCCTCAAATTTATTCTCAATGAAATCACAGTATAGAGTTCTTTTTATGAAATTCAATGATTCCATTACTTACTATAAGCGAGAAAGAGGGGGGGAGAGATAAATAACAAACTAAGAACTAGGGTGAGAAATAAAGGAAACCCAGAATCCAGAAATCTAATATCGAGAAGATAGAAATGTTCAAAAGTGGAAAGAAAAGGATGTAACAGAAACATAAGGAGATGAGAGGAAAACAGGTAAAAGGGACAAGGAATGCAGAGCTGAAGAAAGGTGGTTACAAACATGATAAACGCAGCTTGTTCGCACTTACACTTATTAGATTTTCATACAGGATTTTCGCCCACCTTCGGCGGAAATTCGAATGTTAATGTCAGGATCTTATCCCAGACGGACTGAGTTCAAATTCTGGATAAGGTTTAATTGGGTTTTGTCTCATCATTGGAATAAGATGTTTGCAGTTAAATGTTGGGTGTCACTTCAGCTCTATGAACTACAACAAATTAATGCCGGCGACAGAGTTTCAAGGATGGGTGTTATTATTTCCCTTAGTCTTCTTTTTCTTCTTGATAGTGTTGATTCATAAAGTATTTCACATTGAAGCTCATTGCGCTTGCGTATTCCTAGCCAATGCATGTCCTTGCCCTTTTGTGCAAATATTAGATAGGTTTTTATCTGGTCATGCATCCTCCGCCCCACTTCATCCCTCCCCCGTTGTTACGAACGCCCACCCACTGTCCCCTCTAATTTCCTCGTGTGTGTATGTCAGAGACAGTTTATCTGTCGTGTGTGTCAAGCTAACAAGCCTAGCAATGCTCGCTCCAATAGTAACTAATTGTCATTTAAACGGACGGTCTCAGAAACCTTTGAAAGAACTTGCTTAGGAAAAGTTTTAAACCTTGCCATGGAATTGAATGTTTGATTCTTTGTTTTCTTGAGTAAAGCAATTGTGATACTACTGTTGCTACAGTATTCGGTGGCGGTGTGCCAGAAACAACCTGAAACTTCGAGATCTGTCCCAAATCCATCACAGATAGTCGTCAGGCAGGGTTTACAAAGTAATATTTGTATACGGTCGACGAGAATGTTCACTGTAAACACACCCAAGTTGATCCCTAATTAAATAACAAATTATTTGCCATGCCAAAGTGACAGTTAATGCTGTAGAGAAATTGCGAATGGTAAATCTGAGTGAATTTCGTGAGAGAACAATCTGTCAAATAAGTTTATGAGAAGTGCAGAATTTTTGGTCATAGTTCGAAGCCAGCTGCAACGCGGGTTGCCTGAAAACAAAAGCGTCGTGCAGAGCATTGCGTCGGCGCCGGCGTCACACAGGGTTTGCCTTCCTATCCCCTCCTCGGTGCGCTCCAAGAACTGGGGACGTCATGACAACGGGGACCCCTTCCCCTTCTGAGAGACAGGGTAGGGTAGGGTAGGGTAGGGTCGGACGCACATGGTGACCAGAAGATAAGGCCCTGCTCAGTACCTACTTAAATGTGTGTGTCCCCCACATGTGTGCTGAAGAAGACAACATATCTCAAGATCGATAACGGCAAGAAATCTCCCTCGAGAGTGTGATCCCACCTGTTCCCAATGGCATCGCAGCAGACGCCCACCAGGTAAGCCGATTTGAATGATTACCGTCTGACACGCGTTACTGTTCAGTGCCTGTCAGTTCCTGGTCCTTGTAAACACATTACCACCCCTTTCGTCTGCTGTCGAATTGATTTTAAAGCGTAGCGTTTAATTCTCCTAAAGCCTAGTGGGGTGGCACACTGTGTGAATATACTCTCGTTTGCCAGTACCCCACACGGGTGCAGCACTGTCCATGCAGTTAGGGGGAAAATACCTCCACAAGCTGCGCACGCAACCACAAAAATCGAATTGCCGCGTACGTTCCTCGTGGAAATGTAAATAAAACCAGCTGGGATAACCTATTTTTTCATAAAAATAAATAATAATATGTTTCCAGTTATTTAGCTACTTAGACTCCACAGTTGGATATGTATTTGATTTTGTTTCCGCGGCAGAAGTACATAATGGCAGTCTTCATGGTGTTTATAGCAAAACCCTAACCTGCAAAAGCTTGTGTTTTTTTGTTTTGGTTTATACTGCAGACACTGCAATAAATTGTCATGCAGACTGCGGCTATATTGCAGATGCAGATTTGTGTTTTTAGAGGTTATTGCAGTTGAGTAATTATGTAAACCATCAATTTTATTATTTTAACGCTGACAATTTTTGGGGCTAATTGTTTAAAATTTGCAATTCTTTCTTGACATTTCAAAGTTGTACCGGAAAAATTCCGGCGCTTTTGTCTCAGCAGCTTTAAAAATAAGTATTGTTAAAAGTGAGAGAAAGGGTTTCAGGTGAGAGAATTTTAATTCTGAATTATTTTGCCCTTATAAACATATTTGTGTGTAAAATGCAGCGAAGAGTTCAAGGAGTCGCAGCAATTTACAATTCATTTATTTATTTTGATTTCAAGTATACTAGTTTTCCAAATAGGTTAAATTAATATTATATGTGAAATTACATTCAAAACTAAAATAGATAATTTTCAGCGCTTATTTTAACACTGAGATTGAAAATCTAACAATAAAATATCTCTCATATACCTATAAAATTGTGAAAATATAAACATAAATAAGTTCTGTAAGATATTAAAATATACGGTAGTAAGCTTTGACTTTCTACTCGAATGGTAGCTCCAAAACTGAATTTTGAATCGGTATTTATAAAAGTGTAAGCTTTCATGTGTAAAATTTACTCATCTGCCTTCCTGTAACACCATATGAATCACTGGAAAGAAAACAAAAATGATGCTGTGCAAACTTTATTTAAAGGATCTTTACTATAATAAAATAAATATACATATGTATATATAAAATATTTCTTTAAATAACAGTTTTATTTCGTTTAAAGCATGTTTATTTCCCCTGTAAATTAAGCAGGAAACCTCTATAAACAATAGGAGAAGGATAGGACAATACACACAATTTTCTTTCTTTCTTTTTTTTTTTTTTTTTGTCATTTCCATCAAATCTAGCTTTTATTTATATAAAACGTACTTTTCCAGTTACATTTCAACCTATCATTTATGGCTTTTTTTATGATGGTTTATCATTTATGGTGATATAATCGGTTTTAATTTCTAGTACTTAGAAATTATTATTGCAAATAATTTTCACTTAAGACACTTTTACTAGTAAGCAAAAGAGATAACGTATTACACTTTGTTTGCTGATATTATCTTAGACTGCACAGAACCAACATTTTGTTTCATTATACTCTAAAGCTTTTTAGAAGAGTACCACAATGTATACTAATTTTTTAAAGATAATGCTTAAGAGAAAAATTCATTTTAAAATTTTATTAAACACACATACGAGGCATTTCCATCATCTGTGAAAGAGGCACAAAAATCTTAAGTTTTGAATGTGGTCAAAAACATGTGTAAATTCGTATATTAATTCCCCCTTAAAAATATAAAAGTAAATGACAATTTCGCTCGTCGCTATATTTTTAGAGCCCCAAAAATATTTGTACCATTATTAGAGGCCTTTAAAGTCCTATAAAATGAGACACAAACTATTTAAAAATATTAGTTTCGCTGAACTGTATGATCTTTTATGTTAGCCTTGGATCAAAATTAAGTCTTTTTACCAAGGTTTAAACAATATGGTTTAGCGACTACTGAAAGTTAGCTTACTATAATTTTGTTCTTGCGTTTAATTTAAAACAGTTGAAATTAATAAGTTTAAATTAATATTCTTTGTGACAGCATTTTAAATCAGGTCTCAAATTCCATTTCTGACTGGCAAAATACATTTTTTGAAGTCTAATTATGAACCCAGGAGCAACAAAAGGATTTAACTTTATTTTAAAAACAAACTTAACCAGCAAGCAACACAAAGTAATCATATATTTAAGGCGTCTGACATGGTTAGAATAGTAAAGCATCTATACAAAAAATAAATAAATAAAATAATATCTTTAATACAACATCCTGGCATCTAGTTCCTTATACCAGGACTTATATTGCTAACTTTATAATTTATTTACTACATTACATTTTTTCATTCATTATTATTTAACATATAACTTATTAAACTTATAAAACCAGAAAGAAATAAAACATGATATAAAAGTAAAACTGTATACAACTATACAAGAAAGAAAGTCATTGTTGACTGTATCTGTGGTCAAGGAATCAGAATTCGGCATCTTAATCCAGAGATTTTGGGTTTGATCCCTCCGGCTGGGACAGAGCTATTTTTCATAAATAAATATTATTGCCTAATCTCAGCAGAGTCTAAAAGTATGAATGTGAAAGTGAATGTGAGTAGGTTTTGTGAAAAAAACGAAACCCTCATTTTAATGAGTAAAACCACCAACAATAGGACCAGGTTTGATTCCTGTTGAGGTAGAGTAAATGTGAATAAGCTTCCTGTGAAAATTATTTTTAAACTACACTCGAGTTGCTCGTCAGCCCCGATGTGACCACAGAAGTTTTTATACTTTCTCTAGCACTATGTGCACATTATGTAAGTACATAGTAGAGAAGGTATTGTATTCTATCCAAAAGTTCGATGTCGAGGTTTCTAAGAAAATGTTTTGAGGTCCCCTGAGTAAAAAAAATAATTTTTATAAAAAGGACCCTGCGTGGGGGGGGGGGGCAGCATAGCTCAAAACGAAAAGACCGTTAAATAGCAAAGTTGGTAATTATGTTTAGTAACTTTCAAATATGTGACAGATTTTCAAGAAAATCTCCGCACCCCAAACTACCCTTTACATGGAAACATTTTTGAAATTTTTTTCCTCAAAAATGGCTCTAACGAGCCATATATTAAAAATAAGTATATATATTTACAAAAATATACATCTCGAATTTTCTGAGAATAGTCTCTGAAGGCCAATTTATTCTGGATGAATTTTGCTGAATTTTGCTTAACTGGTTAACCGCAAGACAAAAACTTACTACACAAAAATTTGCATCTCGTTAAAACACATAATTTATATCATATACTCCTTTTTGTGTAGGGTTTATCGTTTCTAAGATACTCCTTGTTATTAATTTCAACTTTAAACTACGTAACTTTCCTCAAACGGCAAGCCACCTTTCGTTTATCTCTCTTGTTTTACTGCTGGTCATACAAAGTGAACCGAACATCATTGTTTCATTAGCGACTAGCATTTAAAAGATTTGACTATCGCTTTAATCCAATGTATACCCTTTATTTCCCTTCAACTTAGAAGGAAACAAGTAATAAGACTATTTCTTATAATATTTGTCTCGATTAACATGGTGTAAATAAAAGAATAATCTTTTGTTTGTGGAAGAGCTAGGAAAAGTCATGTGAATAGAGCACGTCCGATTATTCTATTTAACCCATGATTAAACCATATTTTATATGTTACGTATTAGAGATAGTTGTATAATTAAAAATAATTAAAATAATTTCATTACATAGATTTTACAACGTTCGATAGATATGGTCAATATAATATCATCCATTAAAATTGTTATGAATAGTTTCTTAATTCTATATTGCAATTATTTACCTAAATGGAGTTTCAAGCAGCATCTTCATGTACATGAAGAGTAAATGTTCTACTATTTCTTTCTTGCCATAAGCCAGTTCAAATCCTTTTCTATAATAATGTGAAACCATCGGAAGTATATATCAAATTTGCCGTGACCAGAAGTAAATTGTGTCAGTACAGGGAGGAGGACTTGCATTTTCAGGGGAAAATATTTTTCTTGTTATTGAGACTTTGTTGCTATTTATCCACTGTAAATTCCACGTATTTACTGTCTGCTTTTTGTAACCTTTGTTCTTGATGTTGAATGTTTGTTGTTGCGTTTGCTGGAATATCCGCTCTTTGATTTCCGATATTACCAGCGTGTCTTTGTATCCATTCAATGTAGATATGTTTATAATATGTTACGACTTTTGATGTTACTCCTGTGGCTATTGGATGTAAATTATACTATCATCAATCAATATTATCAATGTTAAAGGGGGTTATACAAATTAGCCACAAATAAAAAATACGTGCGCTTTAGACTAATCCAATCAGGACCAGGACGTTCGAACTTTCATATCCATCTTACTGATTGTTCGTGGGAAAATTATTTAAAGCTTTAAAGTTAAATCATTTGTACAGCATCCTTAGAATTAAAGAATACCACCAGAAATTAGAGAACAAGACAGAATAATACACCAGGAAGATACTCAAAACTTTTTTCTTTCTATAGTTAGGCAAATAATTATTAATAACTTCTCAAATACAGAATTTGAATCTGGTAGACTTTTTGTAATGTGGCTGTTGAAAACAAAGTTTTTTTCTGAGAAATTATGTGAACTTCACGACACCTGATGTATCTATTAAACGATGCAAGATGGCGTTTCAATATTGGAACATTTCTGCATTAAATGAAAAAATAAAAGAAGCCGATACACAGAGTATAACACTTGACAAGTTCTTATCGGGTAAAAGCTATTAAAGACGGCAGCTGCGGTTATGGTCTGTACAGAGGGTTAAGTACGAGTAATTGTCTTGGTAGCCTTACGTAATGTCATAGTAAGACAAAGCACGTGCTACTTCATTCAGCTCTCTCTCCGATCCCCTCTTGCTCCTTAAAGGAGAACCCAGAGGCTAATGCCCTGCTTACAGCTCCTCATATTGTAGTGTGTTCGATCCACCCAATATGTATTGATTTTTCTTTCATGTCTGGGAAATTTAACAGGTTCGTGCTTATTGTAAGTAGTTCATGTCTTTAGCAATTATTCCACTATATAATGCAACAGAAACGAACTGCAACTTAACACATGTTAAGGAAGTCTTGCAAAAGAAAATATCTTATTAAGAACCTAACCTCCCAAAATTTCTTAGGCAATATAATTGTTAATTGGCTGAAAATCTAAAAAAAAATACAGAATAGTATTTATTTTTTATTTGTTGCTTTTTGTTGAGGTACATTCTGTTTTACCCTCCTCGTATGCAGGATTTAATACACCCCCTCCCAAGACTTACAAACCAGCGCCTGGTGTCAGACGCCTGTTAAGAAGCAAGAGGCTTTGGATCAGAGAGAAGCCAAGTTGGGTGATGGGCCCGATGCCTGGTATGAAAGTGAGGAAGATAGGAAATGACAGGAAAGATGATTTCCAAGCAATTGGTGGAATGAGTTGCAGGGGAAGCCGAGGAACCCAAGAAAACCGCCCAGACGCCGCTTCGTACACCACAATTCCCAAATACTGTCCCTTGGGATTGAACGTGGTCCATCTATGTGAGAAGCGAGCGGTCTTAAAGACTCTTCCAGGATGCCGCCACATTCTGTGCTTGGTTTAAAATTCTCCTGAACATAGTACGGCATTGCACATTCTAATTTTAAATGTTGGCAAGCTTTTTACGGTTATCAACTTTAAGGACTCAAATTTTATAAATATTTAATTCACTTTGTGCAATTATAACGTACACAATTATTATTACCAATCGAAATCTTAAATATATAAATTCTTACTCAAGTGAACTGTTTGTCCCGCACTAGTGCAAGACCGGGTGGGTAAAGTCCAGTCAAATTGAAACATTCAATGACATAGGCGGGATTTGAACCTCGACTGTCAGTTTGCCTCTACCTTTTGAGTCGTCCTATGTGGTATAGGGGGAATATGCTAGCCTCTAGTTCCCCAGGTCGGGGGTTCAAACCCGGTGGAGGGCGATGAGCTTTTTTCGGGCGTAAACATCCTTAGCATGGTTTCATTCGGAAGGGAAGTTCCCGTGTCGTATTTACGTCATTTAAGGAACCTCAAGCCTGATAAAGAGGCCTTTGAACAAAATTAAGCGATCTTTCACGCCTAGTATAGAATCGGACGCTGAGAACAAATACAGTTTAAGAGTGTCCATAAATAAAACTCGGTTTCAAGTATTCTTAAGATTAACAATTTCTTAATAATTTATCTCAAAATTTTCCATTGCTTAAAATATTCCACGTGCCAGCTTATTTTTTATTTATTTATTTTCACCTATTGGCTTTTAATTTTCAGAAAAGCTTTTGAAATCTTAATATTATGTTGGTGTTTGTTAAATATTTTAATAGCTTGATATTCATACAACTGAAAAAAAAAATACCTTCTTTCTATAGCTTCATTTTGAAAAAAAAATATCTTTATCGTGATATGTTAAAGTCAGTATAAAAGGGAAAATGAAGTTCAAAATATCGGAACTGGATGTAACAATCGATTTGACAGGATCATTTTAACAGACATATAAATGAAATAAATCCAGAATAGAAACATTGTGTATGGAACTAGTGATATCTCATTGAAAGGTTGTATACGGCCTTAATCATATTACCATACGATGATTAAAATTTCATGTTGCTTAAATGAAAATCGAGGCTAAGGAATAATTTTCCAACGAACGTGTCGTACTATCTTTTGTCCCGAAACACCTCTGTTCATTATCATTCAGTGTATCGCTTCCTCGGGGTTACCATTGAAGTATTTTCTGAAAGATTTTTCTCAAGTTATAACATTTTTAGCATTGCAGAATGTACCCCAACAGGGATTACTAAATTCTGTCTTGATGTTTTTAAACGAGTTTTAAATTCTTTTCATTGTGAAATTATAAATAACTGGAAAACTGCAAAGGAGAGACCAAAACTTGTGTTTAATTTGTTTTTTTATTTTTAAATTGGGAGGAGAGATTAATCATTTCTGAAATATTCTTTATTCTCCTAAAAAAAACTTCCCAAGAACGTTTTAAAAATGTACACATACGGTTTGTAACATTTAGAGGGTAATGCAGAGTGGTTGTAACATATAAAACTAACGGTTTCCCATTAAAAGTATAGGAAATATCAAAGGATTATACAGAAGTTAACACATATTGAACAGTATTGGACATAATAACTCTATTGCAGCAAACAATAGGCTCCCCAACGTTATGAACAAGATTCAGTAATATAACCAAACGTAGTTAAACCCTGAAATTATTAAGAATATACACACGAATTACATGCACAAATTTATACAGTAATGCTACTTTTTATTAAATTGGGTATTTAATGGCAGCAGTTAAAGTTATATTTCTGGTTGTGCCATAACCAATATAGGGACAAAGAATACGAGATATTTTTCTACAATTAGTGAGATAAGTCGCTAGCATCTGGTGATATTCCCACTGTTAGGTTCCCCATCACAGCAACTGCGCTTGTATAATTTCTTAATCTTCTCGTTCCCATATTATTATAAATTATTCATACCGGTTTAAAGTGGCGCTTTGGCTTTTGGTTTTGCTATTTGTGGCGAGCACGAGTCTCTGTCAATATTTCTGTATTCTATTTAGTTGTGATGCACATCTTTAAATAAAATGGCTGAAGTTGGGTTGAAATTTTTCAATGTTAAGGCTCCCCTTATTCCTGCATTACCTATGCATAGATCTTGGCCTGGGGTTTTTTCTCCTTAAAGTTGCCCGTTTCCAGAAAGAATACCTTTTGACATTTGGGCCCAGCGGTGCAAGTGGAAAGGTTAGTTACAAGTATATTGCACGTCACACTGGCTTCTTCTTCTTTTCTTTTTTTTTTTTTTTTTAGTTTAACGTCCTTTAACCTGGTTGGTCATATCGGACGATGAATGAAATTGGTGAATTGATGCTTAAATGATCTCGGGATCCACGGAGCTTAAAGTTACTTGACATTAGTCTTCTCAGG
The DNA here is from genome assembly GCA_030762935.1 of Hymenopus coronatus. Classification (NCBI taxonomy): domain Eukaryota; kingdom Metazoa; phylum Arthropoda; class Insecta; order Mantodea; family Hymenopodidae; genus Hymenopus; species Hymenopus coronatus. The sequence continues at coordinate 111,373,550 of CM060890.1, forward strand.
ATAAGGGATAACCCCGAAAAAAAAAAACCTTATCCGAGCAACTCGCCCTAAGTGAGATTCGAACTCACGACCTTTTGAATGTGAGGCAGGCACGCTACACAGGCGGGCCCTGGTTTATTGTTCGCATGTTAAACATTACATTAAGAGCATTTAGTCACCAGCTGACGCACTGATTATAATATTCATTATATATATAATTTTTATTAATTGGGCAAATTATACGAGCATTTAATTACTTATCATATTCTTATTCTATTAGGTTAGTATCAACCTTTAGAGTTAAGTAGGTATTTGAATTGTTTTTGTAGTTTTTGGCGTAAGCGTTGTGTGGAGTTTTATTTTTAGAGGAAGAAAATATGCATAGAAGAAAACTAAGACCTTTACTTGTTTGGTTTGTTATAGTTTCAGTCGAAATCATATTAAAATATAACTGTAAGCTGACTTCATACTACTGCAGTACAGTGATTTTCAACATTTAATAACGAACGCATTATGTGCTTCATAATGTATATAACTTCAGTGATTCAGTGTTTGTCCCACTGAAATGCTTAATTTAACTTTTCAGATACATCCAGATTATTGGTTGTTGGTAGTTAGCGATTATGGCAAAGAAGGAAGGTGATATTCAAATTCTTTGCAATTACCTATTTTAAATTTATTATACTCTGACCGAAATTTATGATACTGGCTCATAGTAGTAGCAAAACACCGATATATTGAATATTTTGTAAACATATTGATTGATGACCTCTGGTTGTAGCAGGAGTAGAAAGAGAAGGATCAGTTTTTTTATTGGCAAACATTTTCAGTCTACGCTTGGAAATGTACAAAAATCGAATGAGTCCCAGGGGCGTATGTTTTTCCTGTCCTTGGATATTTTGTAAAATAGTAATAGGTTCGGTACTTGGGCCCTTGTTGTTTACTATTTACATAAATGAACATTACAGAAAGTATAAGACATTGTAAACACTATCTTTTCGCTGACGACTTGTACTTAGACACGGACCCTAGTGATATAGACAACTCAATTAAGACTATTGCAGACTTAAATTCACTATCGACTTGGTCATTAAAACATGGACCTCAGCTGAATCCAGGAAAGTCACAATCATTATGAGACACGAGCGGTTGTTGAGAACTCTAAATTTAGGTAATATACAACACATTACATTAAATAATTCTGAAATACCATTTCGTAATACAGTAAAGATTCTTGGAGTTTATTTGGATCAAAATTTAAACTGGAAGACGCAAATTACACACGTAAAAAAGAATTCTCAATAGTCTATCCCTTAAAACGTATAAATGACTTTCTACCGACTTCGATTAAGGACACATTAATACAAACGCTTGTGATGCCCCATTTTGACTATTGTGACTCTTTTTACTAACCTAACTGAAAAGTTGACTCTAAACTTCAATGGGCTCAGAATACGTGTGTACGCTTTGTATGTAATCTCCGTCAATTGATAATGTTACACAATCACTCAAAACACTTAAATGGGATAGAAGAAAATTGCATTCTTTATCATTTCTCTATCAACTCCCTTCATTCTCGCATTCCAAACAACCTACATGTTCGCTTCAAATATATTTCCGACTGTCATAATCGAGAAACTCGCTCACGACACTCTTTCCTTCTTGTTATACCTGCCTATCATACAATCTTCTATCCATCATCATTTACAATAGATTTAGCTCGTCTTTGGAATTCCCTACCTGAAGATGTAAGGGACTGCCGGAACGTTATATTGTTCAATTAGGACATACATTGGTTATCAAACCTAATCTGCTGCTGTATTAATATATAAATATGTCACTACTTTCATTGATTGTTATTAATATTGTAGGTGCTGGCAAGTAATATGCATTTCAATTTTAAATATGACTAATATGTGTTTCAATCTACATGAATATTTCAATTAAAATAATTTTTACAGTTGTTTCTTTTCATTTGAGTATACTTGTTGCACCTTTTTATATGTTTTTATTAAGTTGTATAGAATTGTATTTTTGTTCTTTATTCATTGTATCATTGCTGTACTAAATTTAATGTATTGCCTGGTAGAGTGGAAGAGAAGGCCTTATGGCCTTAACTCCAACCAGGCTAAATAAATAAATATATATATACATACATTTAGTTATTGCAGAATAGCAGATGAGAAATTAACAAAAACATACAAAAGAATAAGAAACAATTAAAATGAAGATCAACTACAAACTTAGCATTACTATATACAGTGTTCTGACATTTAAGAAAAACCGCACCCTCACTCTTATGCCCTTCTCTTCCGTTCTTCATGGTAATTAACCTCCTTTGTCGGTTCTTAGATGAAAATAAGCCCATTTTATGATACCCAGCGTTCAACATTAGATCCATGCAAGCCTTCATTTCCCATTGGAATCCAGAAACTGTGGTGGTGAATATTGCTTTCTTAATATTTCTGTTTCACTGCACTTTACCAGAATGACTCCATGTTTCCTTTTCTCCGCAGTGGACAAACTCTCACTCTGACGTCATCACTTAACTCATGGTTATATAGTCGTATTATCTTAATGACTCAAGTTAGGTCGAGGAAAACCCTGACATGCGGCATCAGCCATCTTTGTTTCTTAGCAGCTTTTCGTACCGCCAAATACATTACAACATATTTGAACAATAAGCATTTGTTTTACAGCGGAACCAAATCATAATTTAAACAAATAAATTATGGTAATAGTGGAACGAGTTCCAAAATTGAGATACATAGGATGTGCAATAGCCACTGTATTACAAGAGAGAGAGAGAGAGATAATTGTCTCACGCGTCAAAATATGTGCCGATGTAATAAGCTATGTGTTAAGTTGGTAAGGAATTTAATAAAGCAGCTTCTTCCATATCCCTTGCTCCACTTATTGTAGCAACAAGGTTCCCGATGGCGGATGAGCTAGGGTCCAAGACAGTTTACATTCGTTGAGAAAACACATTCATTTAGTTTTAACTATTATTAACTACGGGGAAGATAGAATCAGAGAGAAAAAGTAAGTAAGACTACATTCGGGCATGCTTTCAGGACAAGTTGAGATTTTATTTCCTGGGAAAATTCGAGATTGGGTAGGGGTAGTGTTTAACGCCCGCTTTTACTACTTGTGGCATCGTAGGTGAGGACACTGGTGATATATGAAATGAAGATGGAGCACCGGTGGAATGCGATGGCGGGGGAAACCGGAGTACCCGGAGAAAACCCGCCCCTGCGCCGATTTGTCCACCACAAATCTCACGTGCGGTCGCTTGGGATCGAACCCGTCTAGGTGAGAGGCGAGTGGTCTAACCACTCGGCCATGGCGCGACCCAAAATTCGAGATGGGCATTAACTTGTATAACTTGCTAACATCTACCTCGTACACCAGCAGCGGCTCGGAAACCTAGGATTGGTGGTTCGGATCCCATCCATGGCACTGACATTTTTATCATTTTCATAATTACTTTGGAATTAAGACTATTTTAATACTTTTCATTATTAGAGTTTTACAAAAAGATTAATATACAGACCAACATTTTTCATGGAATGTGCGGTTTTGTTTTACATTGTTCATTTTTGTTTAACTCAGTGCCTTACCATGATTTTACACGTTTGTTTGTGACACCACACTTGTCCAGTAGCATTATTCGTGGTATTGCTTTCACCAATTTGACTCTGTTCTTGGAGATACTCCATTGTCCTCGCAGAGCTCTAACCTTGCTCAATAAGGGCAATAATTTTTGTTTTCCTGTTCATGTTCTTTACTGCTTTCAAATGACATAGTAAAGATGGAAATGTTTATGAGGCAATTCTTTCATAAAAGAAAACAACAACAAAAACAAAAAAACCACCCCAAATAATACTTTTCTTACGCCCCCCCCCCTTTTCCTTCGTTCCTGACCCGGAACTGACCTCCGTTCATTGGTTAGGTTTTATGTGACAGCGTTTGGCATCAAACCAATAGGAGAAAGCCACCTGTAGCCACTTCCAGCGGGTACAGCAAGTTTGTGGACTGCTAATCATGAGGATGAAATTACAGGTACTTGCGATGGATCTGGAGGACTCGATTGCCGTATATCGAAAAACTACTCTTAAATCTGGTAAACTGAAAGGGTGTCCAAAGAGTAGCTGCATCTCTTACACCATAATATTTGCTTAGCGATAAAAATGACATATTAACAATAAAGAAGAATAGTGATATTCCTGAATTAATCTAATAAATTAAAGTTGGCAGCACATACAATATAATGCTCATTTGTCTGTTTCTGTATCTACTCACGTTTTGTACTATAGGCTGGATGTTAAGACTGATAAGCTAAAAGAAGAAATTCTTGTTTAATTACTGAAAGTTATACATTTAGCAAAATTAACTGTTTAAAATGACAATATTAGGGGTTTTTGGCACAAATAAGTGTTGCAATACATTCGTAATAGTCGACAACTATGTGATGTGACGGAGTGTAAAAACTCCATATTTACATTTAGGACAAAGATGTTTCTAAAGTATTCAGAAGCATAGATTCTCTATAAGGGATACTTAAATATTTCAAACTTGAGCCGTTACTCAATTTTTTTTTTTGGGGGGGGGGCCATGTTTCCTCCCATCTTTAGAACTAGGTGAGAGTGGACGCTAAAAATTCTGAAGGAAAATTGGGTATGTTTTATAACAATACACTCCCCTAAATCAATCATCACGTTTGCCGCAATCATATTTTGAAACTAACAAAGTCATGCTGCAAACGGGTTGCCTTTTTTACGCAAAAAAAAAAAAGTTACGTTTCTTAAAATTACCGTAAACCTTTCTTTCCCGCTTCGCGCCACCAAGTAAAATCCGTTCATCTACCATCCTTTCTCCGCTCACTTTAGTCAAATGAGGGATCAGTACAATTAGGTAGGTGTAGAAGTTAACTATAGGGGATTCTGCCACATTAATAAAGAAAAACACTATTGGAAACCAAAATTATCGGCACTTTTTTCCTCCCGACTGTACCACGACAGAAAAACACATACAACTTTATAGCAACATCATTCCTCGTATTCTTACATTCAAGTGAAACTTGAGTTTTAAATGGAAACTCAAAATAGTCAAACATGATATTACTTTTAGGGCAGATTATTTATTTGCTACTCTTTCTGCATCTAATGGAGTTGGGAAATGAGTAAGGCATTGTAACTATATACTTATAGAAACAGTTATCCAAAATAAGGAACTTATGGACACATTTTCAAAGGATAAGGGTAGTTATGAACACATTAATAGAATTTGAACCATCAGATGAAAGGACTGTAGCAAGACCAAGACGGTATGGAGAGACAAATTTAATTGATGGGGAAGGAACAGATTTTGAAAACCGTGCAAATCTTGAATATGATGAATTAATATCGTAACTTACCGTAGCTGCATGGGTCAGAAAGTAACAAGTAAAGTACACTAACTATAAGTAATCAGTGCTTAAGTTAAAATGTTCTCAACATCTACCATTGTGTATTTCTAGTTTCGTTCTTCAAGGTTTACTATATTGAATTGTTTTATAAAAATCTGACTGCGGGCTCCTCGTGAGACCATGAAATATGTATTAGCTGAATAAAACCGCTTATAACGGATATTTATCGTGACCACCATCAAGCGAATAGAAATAATGAAATGTATGACAAATTATACGAGCTTTTTTACCGATTAGTAATTTAGAAGTAAAAACGACCCTAATTCACCTTTGGTTACATTAATCATGACAAATATTTAAAGTAATTAGTATAGAATTAGTTACATGCAAGTTGAGGTAAGAACTTGTGATTATAGCACGATTCGTTTATTTCGTTAATAAAATCAAAAGAAAACAACAATCATACATTTTAAAATAAATTCCATTTCAAAGTAAAGTTCAACCTGAGAACATTTAAATATGCCAAACCAATAATTTAGAAACGGCTAATGCTATGAAAAAATTGATACAACTAAAACTGTATTTTTCAATAAACTCTGAATTTTATAAGAACCTAATTGCACTCCGTAGGGCTCACTGGCGTCATTAAAGGAAATAAATTTTCTTGAGATTTCGCCAGCTTGAGTGGCAGACAAGTTCTCACTAACTACGAGATATATCGGGTGCAGATCGTGTGATCACGGTAGGAAGTCAAGAGAAGACCTAATTCCTTCAGCGACGCCATTGAGTCCAATGCAGTAGAGCGCTTTTATTTTATAGATATGGTCCCCACGAGTTTAAGCACTTGTCAGCATTGTCTCTTTTGTGTATTTATTGTGGTTGCTAGGCTTTTTGATTTTGAGGGATTTGTTTACAAACAAACACACAGGCACCTGAATATATTCATATATTCACATATAAAAAGGTTTCCCTCTTTTTAAGCAGAGCATTTTTAAGGTGAAATTTGACCAACATTTCAGAAAAAAATCAATGTTTTCCCATCATAACAATAATTCTAAAATTATTCCACTTAACGCATTTGAATTATTAATAAATCATCACAGGCGCCCAACTTTAAACTTTGTTTTTTCGCAAACACTTTTTCAACATTTTTCCAAGCTTCACACAACGTAATTTTGTTTGCTAATGTATTTCATAATTTGTGTATTGGCTCTCAAAGGTGCATTAAAGGAAACAGCCATATGCTTTTTTTGAAATACTGCTTCCATTTTATGAAATAAATGATTAATTTTGGAAAAACAAGAGTTTTTAGTGTACAACAAAATAATAGCCTTTCTACAGTAATTAAGAGTTAATATAGCAAACACGATATGATAGATCTATATAGTCATTTACCGTAAAATTAAAATTTTATGTGAATATTTACAAAAATGCATCTTGTGTCAAATTTTATTAAAACAATGAATTTAGACAGTAGCATTTTATTTAAATACTATGCAAGCTAATTTTGAAGCATGGAAAAAAATCACTTATTTTGTCTGATATTGCTGTACATTTCAATAAGATATGTTACCTATGGATTTTCCAAATTTCACAGACGCTTTACCTTAAGCTTTCAGTTTTGGCGAAATCTCAATTTCGAATATTTGTGTTGCATACAATTGTTTCAATAAATGCAGAAGTAATACAATAGATTTAGAAGTAATATTATACTTATAGATTAATTGCCAGTACAAGTTCTGTGAATTGGCATGGGCAGAGAAAATCATGTGACTGTTATTGTTAGATTTTTTTCCATATAAAGGAATATGACAGTAAATCAGAACCAAATGTATTTCTCACATCCTCAAGCTTGCTTGTTATTTCGTTTTATATGCACGGACTTTCTGGAGATTAGCCTTTCTTTCCATATTTCAAATGTTATGCGCTTTTGGATTTTTGTTTCACGAGACCTCGAGCTGGTTCCGTATAGAGTGTTAATTAATTTACAGGTCAGTTATTCATTTCCAAAGTAATTCAAAGCACCCCTACTGGCGTTATTCTAACTTGGAGGGCTTCCGAGAACAGGGGGAAGTAACTCAATGAGTCGTGAACTGCCTGAACCAGAACACAGAAGTTGGGCAATAGCATTATTTGTTTTCATGTGTAGGCATGTGTAATAACAGTAACAAATGATCCTGTGAGGTCCCACCCTTCTGGCTGTATACCAACATTTCGCAGAAAACGCTTCTGGTGCTAATGGCGGCGACGTCTGGGTCATGCTTCAGTCTGGAAGGCGACTTTCCCCCCGCCCCAGAAAATGTCATACTCGCTGCACCAATCCTTTTTGCCCTTTACGCTCTGTATACAAATGCTCCCTTTAGGTACATTTTATAAATAAGAGATATAAACAAAAAACAAACAAACAAATTGATGTGTTTTATTCACACGTCTTTATCTACATCTCTGTAACAAATTGTTGTTAAAAACCTTATATTTCTATCTAGTTCATGCTAATCGAGATAAACATTAATAGAAATTGATTTATTACTTGCTTCCTTGTAACTACTAGGGTCAGCTGATAAGTCCCGGCCCTCTAATGAAAACAGCATTTATTTTTTTTTTGCTTTATTTCTCAAGATAATCTTCAGAAAGGCTAATACATTTGTCATATCGGTGTTCTAATTAACCATCTCTATAGCGCGATTTATCAAGGTCCTCAAAATAGTTGTTTACCTCATCAATGGCCCCCTCGTTGCTGTGAAATCTTCGTCCTCCAAGAAATTTTTTGGTTTGGAAGCAGATGGTAGTCACTGGGAGCTAGATCTGCCGAATAGGGTGGATGTTCAAGCAATCGAACTTTAATTCGCACATTTTCCCCATTGCAATGACCAAACGATGGGCCGGAGCATTGTGATGAAACAAGATTTTTTTTTTGCCAAACGGGGTATTTTTCTTTTCACCTCATCACTCAAACGTTGCAGTAAGCTTGCGTATTGGTCACTAGTGATAGTTTTACCCTTTCCAAGTAACCAATAAAAGTAATTCCCTGTGTATCCCGGAAAACACTCGCCATAACCTTGTTAGCTGACAAAATTTACTTTGCTTTTTGGAGTTGGTTCACCTGACGGAATCCACTGTTTTGACTGTAATTTACTCTCTGGAGTGTAGTGATGTATCCAAGTTTCATCCATGGTAATAAGCCGTCTCAAAAATTCACTGGGATTTTTACGGTAGAGCTCCACATTCTTAACGGAAACAGTTTTTCTTTGCAACTTTTGATCATGTGTCAACAAACGCGGCACCCATCTTGCACATACCATTTTTGCTAATGTTTATCTCGATTAGCATGAACTAGATAGAAAAATAAGTTTTTAACAATGATTTGTTACAGAAATGTAGAAAAGGTCACCTGAATGGAATACACCAGAGTTTTGTATTTTTTTTTTTTTTTTATAATAAACAGTAACGGAGTCTGATCAGGACTCCGGTACTGTATCCCTATTTACATTTCCCCCCGTAGGTTTTACTGATTTTAACGTTTCTTTTACAAACATATACACATTGCACAAACATATAACACCCATGCCCAAGGCGGGACTCGAACCCACGATCCCCTGCCCACGAAGCACCAAAGCGAGACGCTTTAGCGAGCGTGGCCATGGGGACCGGCTGTATTCGTAAGGCTATACATACAGTTTTAGTATTCACCAGATTACCTTTTAATAAACAGGCAAATAAAAAATGTGTACACTAAAATGTTGAGGGATGACCAGGTGTATTCATAGGATCAACCAGTTGATCCTATGAATACATACTTCAAAAGCTGGTTGTTGGTCATGTTGATTCATAAAATATTTTAATACTTTCCCTAGCCTGCATGTTCAATGTACATAGGGGATAGAGAAGGTTTTGTATTCCACCCAAAAATTCAATGTCGAGATTTCACCGAAAATGTATCTTTCAGGGTCCCCTGAGTCCGAAATTTTTTTATTTAGGAAAAGGTCCGTGCGTGTCTATAGACAGCATAGCTCAAAAACGAAAAAAGTTAAATATCAAACTTGATATTGGGTTTGGTACCTTCCAAGGATGTGACACGAAGATTTTCACCACAAACTACCCTTTACATGGCAACATTTTCGAAAAATTTGATTTTCTCAAACATTGTTTTTACGATTTTGATTAAAATCCCGTATATTAAAGATATTTACATTCCAAATAAAATGTATATCTCTGAAGACCTCTTTATTCTAGATGAATTTTGCTTAACCTCTAAACCGTAAGAGAGAGAGGGACAAAAACTTACTGCTAAAAATTTTAGATCTCGTCAAAACACACAATTTATGTCCTTTGCGTTTTTGTTGTGGAGGTAACCGTTTCCGATATATTCCTCGTTATTGGTTTCAACTGTAAAGTACTTATACTTTTTCAGATAGGAAGTGTTCGTTTCCGTTTTTTTTTTCCTGGCCAAGCAAAGAAGCGATTTGCAATGATAGTCGCATAACGGCAGCTGTTTAAACATTTGACTATCACTTTAGTCTAGTGCATTCCCTTAGTTCCCTACTATTTATCTACTTATAAGGAACTAAGTAATGAGAACATTCTGCTAATGTTTATCTCGATTATCATTGTGTGGAAAGAAGAATAATTTTTGCAAGAAGTTTGTAGAGCACCAGAGAAAGTCATGTGTGTGTAACACATCAGAATTTTTTTCTATACTAATTTTATAAAGAGAGAATGTGTTTGCCAATGTAGGGTAATCTCCAAAACTACTCATCTAATGTTACTAAGTCTGTCACCATTGAAAAGCCCAATTCCCTCTTACGGAAATGGGGCTATGCATACTTTCTAATTTCATTTCATAAATTACAGATAGATTAAAAATTTGGCACATTCACATGGATTTCTCTGCAAATTCTTCAGCAAAGTATTATTTAAAAGGCTTCTTTTTCTATCTATTTTACATTAATCGAGATGAACATCCCCAGAAATACCTTTATTGCATAGTTTCTTGTGGGTACGAGATTAGAGAAATAATGCAGGCTTTAGCGATTGTCAAATCTTCAAACATCTGGTCGCCTTGTGATGGCTTTGAAATTCCGACCTTTTGTTTAAGCAGCAGGAAGAAACACGCTTTCTATTTGAGAAAAGTATTGAAAAATTTAAACCAATAACACGGAATATTTCGGACACATATAACTCCATACACAATAAATAAATAAATAAATAAAAATGATAAACTGTGGAATACTAGCTTAAATAAATTTTTGTATGTAAATTTAGATATAAGATTTTCAAGAAAATCCTCCCATCCCAAATTACTCTTTGCATAACGATTTTGATTAAAATACCGTATTTTAAAGATATTTACATCACAAATAAAATTTCTGGGTATAGACTTTGAAGACCTCTTCATTCTGGATGAACTTTGCACAACTGGTAAACTGTAAGAGACGAGACAAGAGCTCACTACATAAAACTGTAGATCTCATTAAAACACACAATTTGTGTCATATACATTTCTTCTTCTTCTTCTTCTTCTTCTCCTTATTATTATTACTATTATTTGTAGAGTTAATCGCTTCCGAGATATTCCTTGTTATTGGTTTCAATTTTAAACTGCTTAAACTTTTCTCAACTCCCTTTTGTTTAGCTGCTGGCCATACAAAACGATCCGAACTTATGCTGTTCACATGGCCACCAGCTTTAGAATGGTTTGACTATCGCTTTAACCTAGTGCGTGCCTTATTTCCCTTCTGCTTAGAAGGAAGTAAGTAACAAGGTTATTCCTGCTAATGTTTATCTCGATTCCCATGATGTAGAATAAGATTGACGTTTAGTAAGTTTCTTTGCGGAACAGGTAGAAAAAGTAATATGAATGAAACACATTAGATTTAGTATAGCACCGTTTTGTCTATCTCATGGTTTACCAGTTATGCAAAATTCACCTAAAATGAAGAGAACTTCAGAGGCTATTCATAGAAAATTCAAGATATGCATTGAATTTTGTCATGTAAATGCCTTTTGTATGGCATTTTAAAATATGGTTGATTGACAACTAATTTTTGTTTTCCAGTTATGCTGATTAGATACTCGCGCGCACGCTTTTTGCAGATTTTTTAATTCAGATAACTTTAAAATATTTCTGGTGAAATGTTGACATCGAATGTTTGGCTGCAATACAATACTTTCTCCACTGTATATAGTAGAGAAAATAAAAATATTTACAAAGTCCTTGTACTTCAATACGAACACAACTAGAGAACATGTTTGTGAAAAGCCTTGACATTTAGCCGAGAATGACACTATAAATAATTGCAATAAGATGCAGCAAAAGCAGGTTGCAATAATTTTATGGAAAGGAATATACAGAGATAATCATATTATAACATTTCAAAAAACAGAAGACAAGAGTTTTAAAATCTGATGAGTTCCATAACTTTCTATCCTCAAATAACTTTTTCTAGCTGTTCCACAAACAAATTTGTCATACAAAAGATTATTCGTTTATCTACGTCATGCTATTCTAGATAAACATTAGCAGAATTGGTCTTATTACTTACTTACTTGTAAATAGAAAGAAAATAAGGGAATAGTTCAAATCTTTTAAAAGATGGTCGCTATGTGAAACAATTGAGGTTCCGCTCGCTTTTCATTTCCCGTTTAAGAAAAGTTAATTGGTTTAAAACTGAAACTAATGACCATGAACTCTACAAGAAAAACGTATATGAGATAAATTGAATATTTTACGAGATCTATATTTTTGTATAGTACGTTTTTGTCTACCTCTTAAGGTTTAACCGTTATGCAAAATTCTTAAGAGAATAAAGAGGTCTTCAGGGGCTATTCCCAGAAAATTCAAAATGTACAGTGTATTTGTGATGTAATTATCTTTAATATCCGGTATTTTAATTAAAATCATTAACATTTTGGAGTAAAACAAAATTTTCAAAAATAATTTCATGTATAGGGTAGTTTGAGGAAGGGGAGATTTTCTTGAAAATCTTTGTGTTGCATCCTTGGAAGGTACTAAACTTAAATACCAAGTTTGGTTTTTAATGGTCTTTTCGTTTTGAGCTATGCTGTCCACACACAGACACACACACACGCGCGCGCGCGGGGGGACCGTTTTCTAAAAATGCTTTTTTCGGATTCAGGGGATCTTAAAACATATTTCCGGTGAAATCTCGACATCGAATTTTTTGGGTGGCGTAAAATACCTTCTCTATTCTCTGTGTATGTATATTGCTCATGCAGGCTAGAGAAAGTAAAAAGTGAGTCACGAAACGTCAGCCATTTATGGTTGTCTATGCTTTAGACCTCTTCTTCACCTCCTCCAACAAATATAGACTTCTTTTTCAAGTAAATCTCTGTTGTTTACAATGTTAGAAATAATGAACAATGCGATCAAAAATGTGATTTAGAATCACATGACTTTATCTACGAACTATGGCTTAGTTTTCTCTCTGTTTAACGTAAATAGAGATAGACGGTTTAGATCAAAAGTTATTACACGTTCCGTAGTAGGTATAAGGGGATACAGAAGGTTGAAGCGGTAGTCGAATAGTTTATAAAGCGGTTCGCTATATGCTGACTTTGAAATTCCATGGTCTATACTGACTTCAAAAGAAGTAAAATAAAAGAATGGTGACTTAGCACTTTAAAAAATACAAAACATTGGAACATTTAAAACGAGAGCAAAAAATATCCAAGCCATGGTAGATCAAAAGGGGAAAAAAAGGTATCAAGTTCGTGTTTTACCAAAACGTATAGTTTTTGTATAATAAGCGTTTGTATATATCTAATGATTTTTCGGTTATTAAGACTATATATAAAACCATTCAGGATCTTAAAGGCTATTTGTAGAAAGTTCAAAATATATTTCATTAGTCCTGCAAAATATCTTAAATATCTGTGGTAATTTATACACAATCGTCATTTTAAAGAAGTAAAAATAATGGAAAACTTTGCATGTATTAATCAATTACCGTGTTAAGTTATAGGAAACCCGGTATATGATCGCCAGCATACTTCTCAAGCTGGAATAGTTTTGACCTCGCGACCTAGAAAAGCCCAGCGTTGCTTCCGGCTCAAAGTGCTGATCAAATCTCCCATCGCTGTACCCACATGTGTGAACGGTAGTTGTGGGGGAGATGTATAGCTGGCTGACTTATTAAATAAAGAAGTGCAAAATTGTTGAAAGAGGACTTAGAATTTTAAGGGAAAAGCTTAAAGAACAATTAATGGATAAACAGAACTTCGAGACATATTAAGAGAACTGGGGCTGGAGAGATATAGAGCAGGGAAAACAATACAAATGATTTCTGGAAAATAATAATAATAATAATAATAATAATAATAATAATAATAATAATAATATAACATGCTTTTTACTCAATCTGATTACTAGGGCCAGATTCCACGCAAAGTGCATATTTTTGCGTATAATAGTTGCACTTCCCAAACCTTATAGGTATTATTCCATGACTTAATGATGCCGCCCTCCGTGGTGTAATGGTTACCATACTAACTTCGTATACCCAAGGTCGCGGGTTCAAACCCGGCGGAAGGCGATGGATTTTTTCGGGCGTAAAAATCCTTCGGAAGGGAAGTAAAGCTGTGGGTCCCGTGTCATAGATTTACGGCACGTAAAAGAACCTCAAGCCTGATAAGAGAGGCCTCTGAGCAAAATTAAGCGATCTTTCACGCCCAATATAGAATGGGACGCTGAGAACCAAAGTAGTTAAAGAGCGTCCATAAATAACAGGCCATTTCATGACTTAATGATGCCAAATAATCATATTTTTTCCGTACATTTTTGCATGTTTTGGCCTTTTATATATATATTTTGTCTTTAGCGCATCATATTATGTTACTGAGAGTGATATTACATTTTTTGGGCTTCTTTTCCAAGAGCTTATACAAAAGTATAAAATGTAAATCTATGTAATTCGAGTGTAATCGATGTTATTATGCTGGATATTGTAGTAAGGAGGTGTTAACTTTCACAAGGTTTGGTGCAGCTTCACTGCATTGTTACAGCTTGTTGAAAACGGGCAGGGGAAAAGTATTTAAATGTCAACAATGGAAATGTTAAAAAAATCATTTTATTCATTTGTTCATTGTCGGGGAGGAATTCATAAATATATTAATGCTTTGTTCGAAGCTCTAAAAATTATAGTTATTTTTTCTTACTGTAACGATTTTCTGTGGGTTATATTAATTTTACATGCTGTTACCTCCAGCAACAATGTAACACGTTCGTAACTGAATTGTAGCATAGGTAATAGCGCCAATATGCTATTACAGAATTAACTTGGGCCACATGTTGTTACCGATTGTGTCTCACACATGTGATATGGATCCAGTGAAAAGTTGTAGAAGAGATCTTAGGTGTAAATGGATAGAGGGGAAGGGAATTTATAGGACAGATGGTGACGTAGTATATTGTAGGTACTTTTAACTATCGCTTTCAATAATACATTATTCATTTTAAAACCATGCTTTTCTGTCTGATGTTTTGGTAGGGGGGGGGGTGTGGGGGCTGGCATTGAAATGCATAAAACATTAAATTTAAATATCACAGGTTCAGTGTTAAAAATATCAAATTAACCAACATGTAGGATCTGCTTCACACATTACAAAGATGAACCCGCGAACAGCAAATAACACGCTAAGTATCCAGTCTTTCATTACAGCACCAACTAAACCATCTCCAAATCAATTTTTTTATTATGTGATGCCTTCGCAGGGTCAAATAATACCAATAAATACCATTTGAAAACTTAACAATCCAACATTGCAGGGATTTTTGTGAAAATACACTCAACATAATATTCCAGATCCATCAACTTTACGAAAAAATTAAATTATTTTCAGATATCATATGAAAAGGTACGTGAAAAATATGTCGTTATATGTAAACTTGCGATTTTATTATTTTAAAGACCATTAAATGAATTTATATAAAGTAGATATTCCAAACTTGCTTTTTGAGAAATGCTATTATTAATATTTTTACTTTCTCTATACGTGCTATGTACATTGTGTATAGAGAAGGTATTGTAATGCACCCAAAAATTCGATACCGAGATTTCACCGGAAATACATGTTTTGAGACCTCCTGAATCTAAAAAAAGCATTTTTAGAAATGCTGTGTGTGTCTGTCTGTCTGTCTGTGGGCAGCATAGCTCAAAAATGAAAAGTCCGTTAAAAACCTAACTTGGTATTTAGGTTTGGTGTCTTCCAAGGATGCGACACGAAGATTTTCAAGAAAATCCTCCCACTCCCAACTACCCTTTACGTGGAACATTTTTCGAAAATTCTGATTTTCTAAAAAATGACTAATGATTTTGATTAAAATATCGTATATTAAAGATATTTACCTGACAAATAAAATGTATATCTTGAATTTTCTGGGAATAGCGTCTGAAGACTAATTTATTCTGGATGAATTTTGCATAACTACTAAACCGTAAGAGATGGACAAAAACTTAACACACAAAAATGTAGAGTACGTTAAAACACACAATTTATGTTGTATACATTTTTTTTTCGTGGAGTTGATAGTTTTTGAGATATTCCTTGTTTTTGTTTTCAGCTTTGAAAAACATACTTTTCTCGTACAGGAGTTTGCCAACTCGTGTCCATACAAATAAACGAACTTCAGTCACATAGCAAGCAGCTTTTGGCTTTCACTTTAACCTATGGTGCTCCCTTATTTCGCTTCTACTTACAATAAAGCAAGAAATAAGACTATTTCTGCTAATTTTTCTCGATTAGCATGAAATAAAAGAATAAGCTTATTAACAATAATTTGTTACAGAGATATAGAGAAAGTCATGTGAATGGAACACAGCAGATTTTTATTATTTATATATTTATTTTTTTGCTTTTTGAGAAATGCTATTATTTTAATAATTATAGGTTTTGGATGAAATTCGAAATGAGTTGGGAAATTGTAACATATGAACTTGTGTTGATGAAACTTCTGATTCGCTGAGTAGATATGTTGTAAATTTAGTTGTTGGTAAAATAAGTGAGGATGGACCAGGTCAACCCCATTTCGTATGCAGCAAAGTTCTGCAGAAAACTAACCATTCTACCATTGCAAATTTCTTCGATGAAGGATTGCGTGAGTAGTCATATTAGTTAAACAATTTATCCAATTTTAAGTTTTTGTGGCATTATTTGTATTATTTTATTTATATTTGAGAAGTCATTTGGCCAACAAATTTAAATAAAGGAAGAGTTCTAGTTACTGAATGATGCGGCCCCTTATATGATAAGGCTGGAAAAGCAATTCAGATATTTTATCCCAATGTTATGCATATGACTTGTCTTGCCCATGCACTGCATCGGGTTGCGGAAACAGTAGTCTGAAGTACGACAATGTGAACACATTGATATCTTCAACAAAGAAGGTAATCAAATGCACAATTAAAAAAAATATCCTGTTAGAATTAACCTCATTACTGACGTGCCCGCATGACTTTTCATGTTGAAGGTATTTTTGAAAGCTCCTGCCCGTGTAGCTACATATAGAGAGATATGCCACCAGATGTAGCTTTGCCGCTACAGCCTATATACGGGGTACCTGGTTGCATGCTGCAATTTTTTACAGCAATTTTCATGCTGTTAAGATGTAAGAAATATATTACTCAGAGATCTAGGTTAAATAGTAAATTTATGCACATAAACTTTTCATTCAAAGGATTAGGTATATTTTTCATTCATTGAAACATAATCCGGTTTTAGGTTGTAGACAGTTTTGTAGCCATTAATGCAGCTTGCATTAAAGATGCGCAAGTTGCATTTAATGACAAGTGTTTTCTGCAGGGCTTGATTTACATATAATTAAAATTTGGAAACTACAGGATTACCTCTATCCAGTCATTAGCCTTAGTTGAAGATCTTCAGATGTCTCTACAGTCACCTTGCGGGGGAGTGGCTGTGGCAGCTAAAGAGAAACTGGAGAATATGCTCAACTCAAATCCAGATTTTGAAAATTAAATTCAATAAGAAGTATATTTCTTGGGGAGAATATAAAGGACTTCGACCTCAATCTTACGCTTTCCTAAATTTGCACCTGTCACCTCTTATGATGTAGAAAGGTCATTTTCTGCATTCAAGAATATCTAGACAGACAAACGCACAAGTTTAACTGAAGAAAATTTGGAATAACTAGTTATTGTGTATTGCTCTAAAAGACAATGAAATGTAACACAGTTAATGTCAGACTTTTTTTATATTGCATGTTTTTGCTGTTTTTTCTTCAATAGTGCATATTAAGCTATTTGATAGTGCAAAGATGTATGGACGTTTTAAGGTTTGAGTGTGCATTAAACTCCTGGCTTTTTTACAAATGAACCTTTTTATTCCACTACTTTCACAGAAATTTTGCGGTTCAGTTTTTCTCGTCATCGCTTCGACGCGACAGATGAGGATGCTCTCTCTATCGTAACTGCAAGTTCGGAACTCCCATTCTAAAAACTGACTCGCCTGTCTAGTTTTCTTGCAGCTCTCCTTTTTATAGCTGTCGATGATGTCAGTAGACATTTTCAGAAACGACGAACATTCTTGCACGTGTTCATTGCGCATTCCAAGGCTTTGAGGTATTCCTGCCGTTCTTCACGAGTTAATTTCTAGAACACGTATGGCAATGGCAGTGTAACCATGAAAAGCAGTCAACCAGGACGGCAAACAATCTATATGTATGATGAAATCAAGCCCATCACACACGATATTACGAGCCGGCAAGGCACAGTCACAACAACAATAATGATAATAATAATTGGGGGACATAAAATACAAAAAATGTGTGTTCACATAACTTTCTCTAACTGTGCCACACAAACTAGTATAAAAGATTATATTTTTATCTACATATAGCCAATCGAGATAAACAAGAGCAGAATTTGTCTTATTACTGTTTCCTTGTAGGCAGAAGGGAAATGGGACTAAAACGATGGTCAAAGCTATTAAAAGCTGGTCGCTATGTGAAACAACTAAAGTTCGCTTCGCTTAGCATGGTATGGTTTGAGAAAAGTGGGTAGTTTAAAATTGAAACCAATAATTAAGAATATAAAGTAAACGGTCAAATCTACAAGAAAAAAAAAAAGGTATACCTATCCCATAAATTATGTTTTAACGAGACCTATATTTTTGGTGTAGTGAGTTTTTGTCTATCTTTTTGCTGTTTGACCAATATGAAAAATTCTGCATAACATCCATTATTAATAGGCCTTTGGAGGTTATTTCCAGAAAATTCAAAATATACATTTTGTCGTGTAAATATCTTTAATGTGTATACGGTATTTAATCAAAATCATTGGAGCCATTTTTGAGAAAAACAAAACACTTTCAAAAAATTTTCCATATAAAAGGTAGTTTGTGGTGAGAGATTTTCTTGAAGATACTAAACAAAAATACCAAATTTGGTATTTAACATCTTTTCATTTTGGAGCTATTCTGTCCAAACACACACAGATTCGCACACATAGGGACCTTTTCCCAAAAATATTTTTTTTTCTGACTCAGGGCACCTCAAAATATATTTCCGGTGAAATCTGGACTTCGAATTTTATGGTGGAATGCTATACCTTCTCTAGCTATTATGTACATTGTTTGTATATATGTGCTAGAGAAAATAAAAACTATTCAGTGAGCTGGATGAAAATATGTTTTTCTTGTATATACCAATGGAGTGTGTTTATGGGAAAAGGTAAAATGATAAGATATATAAGATAAGATAGATTTTCAAGTATTAACTCCCGTTCTTACTGCATACAGCACCACAGGCGGTGGGTACGGATCAAAATGAAGTGATAATTCGGAAAGGAAATTTGGGAAGCAGACGATCCAGGCGTGAGTTTAGGGTACCATCCTGGCAGTTACAGTTAGGATTGAGGAAATGCTTGGAGGAGGAGGAGGAGGAGGAGGAGGAGGAGGAGATGGTGGAGGAGGAGGAGGAGGAGGAAGAAGAAGAAGAAGAAGAAGAAGGAGGAGGAGGAGGAGGAGGAGGAGGAGGAGGAGGAGGAGGAGGAGGAGGAAAACGTAGGCTGAGGATACGAACCGCGAGTATGTACCTTAACTACCTCGGCCACCATACTGCAGTAGACGCCTTTCAAATGTAGAGAGTTTTGCTATGTAACGAAAAAGAGGCTGTTTTTTAACTATGCGTTGCCACTCCGTTACCCCTGCATTTTCTTATTTCCCTCTTGTACACTCTCTAGCCTATGGTCTATGATCTGTAAGTTTGCCCTTGGTATTCAGAAAAAGAGGCATATACACACCATCTCTGTCTTTCTACGCCGCGAACCAGGTAGGACAGAAACATCAGCGATTGATGGTCCTCCATCTGTCTTCCTCCACTTCACGTGCAAAAGTTGAACACCACTGATGCCCTGCATCCCTCAGACCATCGTAGGTAATTAGGGAACATAATAGAGTTTTAAAATGGACTGACCTTCTAAAGGAAAGAAACGCAAAGGGTTTTCCATAGCCGTGTTAGACAAGGATAATAGAAAAAGTGCCAACTTAAAGCTCGTGGACTGTAGCACAAAGTTAATGTAAGTACTTCGTGAAATACGTTTGCTTTGCCTATATCTCGCCTTTAACAGCAAGTTGCTGAAAACATTTTTGAAACAGAATTGACTCTTCCTCGTTTTTGCATATTTTAAGAGAAAATACATTTTTTTTCGTACTCGGCTTACCCTCCCCATATTTAGGAGTGACACCGCCCTAGAACTTACAAGCGGATGCCTAGGGGTCAGAAGTCTGTCGGGGAGCCAACGACACGAAACAACAGAATAGAGAACCTGAACGAGTGGTTGGCCTGTAGCCAGGCATGAGCATGTGGAAGTGCAGGATATGAAATGCAAGCAAAATGGATGACAGGAAAGGAGAGGATGGTGCAATTGTAGCGGGAGAAACCGGAGGACCCGAGGGAAACCCGCCCAGGCGCTGTTTCGTCCACCACAAATCCCACATGCAGGCGCTTGGGATTGAACCCGGGACGCCTAGGTAGTAGGCAAGCGGTCTAACCACTGGGCTACTGAGCCGCCCAAAATGTACATACCCTGAAAATAATAATTCGAGCCTGGCTTCACAGTAGCTGTCTGTTTGTTTCGCCACTAAATTCACCACTTAAAGGCATTGCTCGAATTCTGTCTGCTTAAAGCAACAATTGATTACTGAAATGAAGTATTTGAATTCGGAACATAATTCACACACGCTTACGCGTCATTAAAATTTCATAATTCTCCATATGCATTATTTTGCGTAAATTTCTTGCTTTTGGTAAATTTAACGTTCAAAAGTAAGAAATGAATGTGGAAAAATATCTCGGGGAGCTTAAGAGCCAAAATTAGCTGGCATAATAGTCTAAATATAAATTTTAGCCCGACATTTGTAGAGTCTTAGATGCATTTGAAACAACACTGTTGTGGCTCGCAGAAAATAAAATTTATCAGATGCTTAAGATCTAAATTTATCATACCAACTTGAATACGTAAAAAATGATGACAAATTATATAAAATTTAAATACATTCACATATCTATTTTTTATTTTCTCTAGTACGTCTGTATGTATGTACCTTCTCCTAGAGAAGGTTTGTATTCCACCCCAAAAAATCGATATTCCACCCGAAATACATGTTTTAGGGTCTCGAATCAAAAAAAGCACTTTCAAGAAAACGGTCCACGCGCGTGTATGTGTGTAAGCATAATCAAAAATGAAATGTCTGTTAAATACCAAAATTGGTATTCAACTTTAGTATCTTCGTCACGAAGATATTTAGGAGAATCCCCCCTCCCTGAACTCCCAAACTACTTTTTACATGGACATTTTTCGAAAGCTTTGATTTCTTCAAATTTTATTAAAGTTACATATGTTTAACATTTTTTTTATGACAGACGAAATGTGTATCTTTAATTTTCTGGCAATATCCTCTGAAGAACTCTTCATTCTGGATGACATTTGAAATTGGTATATCGTATGAGATAGACAAAAATACAGAATTTGTCATATACATTTTTATCGAGTTAACTATTTCCGAAATATTCTTTGTTATTGGTTTCAATTTTGAACTACTTAATTTTTTTTCTTCAAATGGAAGTCATCTGACTTTGATTTCCCTTTTGTTTTACTCCTAGTCTTGCAAAGAGAATCGAATTTCATGTTTCATATAGATTTGACTATCGCTTTAGCATAGTGTACTCCCTTAGTTCCCTTCTACACACAAGGAAACAACTAATAAGACCATTTCTGTTTATGCTAATCTCGATTACGATGATAAAATAATCATCTTTCGTTAGAATAGTTTATTAGCGGAACAGATATAGAAAGTAATGTGATTGGAACATACAAGATTTTTTTAAATTACAAAAAATTCTGTTTTCAACTTCCATTGACAACTCAAAAGCCGAATGAGTTCGAATGCTTATTATAACCCATCTTGGAGAGAAGTAATTAATGTCATATAGCTTATTCTCAACATTAGGACTCCTACCGAATACGCTTTGATGTGGCAATTACTGTGTCTGACTAATTCCGGGCATCGGGTTAACGACCCCTATATGGTAGCCTAGCTCATGCGTCTATGGAGAGTAACAGCATATGCGTTCAATCCAACGTTGTTCGACATGGTGTTTAGTCGGAATAACGTTGTGCAAGGCTATCTGTTGATTGTATCTCCTGTGTATAGCTATCCTACAGAGAAGTGTGTGATATAGGTGAAGTTTTGTTTGTAAGGAGTCGCAGGTGAACTGTCAGCTTGAATTTATATAGAAACTCCCCGATGCCACCGTTCCTGACAAATCCTCACCTTAAATGTGGTTGAATAATTTAAACAGACAAGGATAATGTTAGACAAAACTAAACTAGCTTCCAACAATTCTAACGGAAGAAAACTTACAGACGTAAAATAGGGGCATTCTTGGAAAGGAGTCCAGAAAAGTTGTTGCCTCACATTGCAACGTGCTTGTGGAATAATTGATTGTCCTGCCCTTTCTGTACATCTAAATTTATTAGCTTATTATTTGTGGGGAATGCTTAAGTTTATTCCATAAATCCTCAAAAGCACAACAAATTAGAAGGCATTGTACGACGCGCGTTTTTCAATATTTCGGCTGCGGAAATTCGTCGGTTGAGATTGTCAATAGGTGCCAGGCACATAGGGTTATCTTTCGAGCATCTTTTATAAGATAAGCAAGCTAAGATATTATTTATGGGAGAAACAGCGGAACGGTCATAGCAGTGCCGTAGGAGCGGCGGCATGCCATTCGTATCATTCACGAGAAAGTTGGTGTTAGTTAAGTTTAATGGAAGTCACTACATGCGTTGAGTGACGCTACACGCATAAAATAATAATAGTAGTAGTAGTAGTAGTAGTAATAATAATAATAATAATAATAATAATAATAATAATAATAATAATAATATAACAACACAATGTGTTGGCATTTTACACGCTAACGTTACTTAATTAATATGTAAAATATAATATAACTATTGTTTATGGTTTTAATATATGTATCACTAAAAATGTGAACAGTCTCGTTCTTTGTTTATTTCCACATGCATCTAAAATATTTCCAATTCCCTTATCAAACGTTTTTTTTTTTTTTTTTCTACAAATGCTATCTATGAAGTTTTATTTTTCCTTATTCTTGTTTCTGTAATTAGTCTCATTGTTAATAATAATAATAATAACTATGTAGAACGTGGTGCTATAGAAAAACCTTCCATTTGAATCAGTTGGACTGTTGAAATTACCAATGAAGAAGCTTGAGAGAGGAAAAGCAGAAAGAGAAATTTAGAACCAAAATAAGATAGAGAAGAATAAAATTCATAAGACATTAAAACACCAAGATATTTGCAATATTACTATGAAAGGAGCAAATGAAGGTAAAAATATCAAAAGGAAGAGCAAGACTACAGTGTATGAAAAAAACTTAAAACAATATGAAATGTAGAACCTACGAAGAATTAAAAAGAAAGACAGAAGATCAGAATGGAGAAACAAACCAATCCCAAGGGGGGGAAAACTAAAGAAATGGCTTATTATAATTTTCATACTTTACACAGAAAATATTTCGAAGCTCGAACCGTTTTAAATTATTTATGACTAATGCTACCAATAGCATATTGAATTCTGTTACTAGCGCTTTGTGTAAGCTTACTAGCTTAGAAGGCCTCGCCACAACTTCAGTCACTACAGGTTTGAGTTAAATGTTACTCGTCATTACACGATAACAAACAGATTGTATCGGACAAATATCCCGGTGCGTGCACTTTACCCTCGTCTGTACAGTCCAGTTAACTCTCACAAATGGGGTCACTCGGGGAACGCCATTCCTTAGATGGAGCACTTTGCTTCAGGTCTCAAGATAACGATTTTCATCGGTGAACCTTAGCAAAGCGACTCAGAGCGGAAACTCCACTCTAGCAAGTATTTCCTCTTGCCAATGTTCTAAAACCTTGTCAACTAACTCTCAAATATGTAGTTTGTATATTATGCTAAAAGTTGGTGGGAGAAGTATTTGAACGAATGCCAATTTTATCTTCTGTTATTGTGTGAACGTTTATTTTCCAACTCGGCCTGAAGCACAGTAAAGCTTAGAGAAATCAGATTCTAATGTTTTCCTATGAAATGAAATTAAAGTTTTATTTATGGTCGTTCTTTAACTGATATGGTTCTCAGCGTCTCATTCTAAATTGAAAGACTGTTTAATTTTGCTCAGAAGCCTCTTTATCAGCCTCGAGTTTCTATTACATGCCGTATATCTATGACACGAGACCACCCTTTCGAGGGAAGAAATGCTAAGAATTTTAAGCCCGAAAAAGCTAGCATGTTACCCCTCGACCTGGAAGGGCATCGTTTTTTTATCATGCACGTAAAAACGTAATACTTTTTAAGATGCCGGTCAGAATGCCTTGACTTGTAGCAATTATTACCGAAATATTTATCTTCTGGCATCTTACGTTAACATTTCTCTATGCACTCTTCTACAAGTTTAACTCGTTCTACTCGTTACCGACCATTTCCCAGAAACAACCATCCCAAATGACCATTATGATGATAATTCCCTTGAATGTATGACAACCAAACTACCTTACTATCTTCTTGGCAATTATTTACTTCAGTCCCCGGTAATGGGTGGTTTCAACCCCATCCTAATAAGTTCTAAATAATACGTTACTGATGATTAGGATTTCTTTGGGGGGGGAGGGGGGCAAAAGCATAGTTTCGGGGGAAATAATAGAATTACATTTTTAAAAATTTGAATCACCTGCTACTTGCATCTTTCCTACCTATTTGCAAGGATTTTGGTTACACTTTCTCTCTGAGATTTTTTCTTCCAAAACCGTAATATGCATACTAGAACAGGCATCACCACTTCGCTTGAAACTGCCTCCGTGGTCAAGTGGTCAGCGAGCTGACATCTCTCACCCGGAGGTTCCGAGTTCGATTCTCGGTTTGGGGCGTGGGACTTTTTTTAACCAGAATTATTCCCTACTCCCACGGAGTGTAGAAGTATGGATGTGAAGTGCGTGTGTTCAATATTACGAAATTGATTAACTTAATGTCCATTATCTGCAATTAATATAGAGTTGTTTCCCAAGTCAAAGCATCCGATCATTGAAGTTAAAAATCTGATATGTTCCATTTACATGACTTTCTCTACATTCCTGCAAAAAAAAAAAAAATAAATAAATAAAAAGCTTAGTTCCTTTGTATGGACAGGAGCTGACAAATTCCTGTATAAGAAAAGTAAGGTGTATAAAGGTGAAACCAAAAACAAGGAAGATCTCATAAACGAGCAACTACACGAAAAAAAAATGTATATAACATAAATTGTATGTTTTAACGTGCTCTACATTTTTGTGTGGTAAGTTTTTGTCTATCTCTTACGGTTTAGCAGTTATGCATAATTCCGTAAAATTCGACCAGAATAAGGTAGGTAGTCTTCAGAAGCTATTCCCAGAAAGTCCAAGATATACATTTTATTTGTCAAATAAATATCTTTAATATGCGATATTTTAATCAAAATCGTTGTCAATTTTGAGAAAATCAAAATTTTCGTAAAAAGTTCCATGTAAAGGGTAGTTTGGGGTGGGGAATTTTTCTAAAAATCTTCGTGTCGAAGATACTAAACTTAAATACCAAGTTTGGTATTTTACCGACTTTTCGTTTTTGAGTTATCGTGTTCACAGACACACACGGACCTTTTTTCAGAAAATGTTTTTTTTTTGTTTTTTTTATATACAGGGGACAATAAAACATATATTTCCGGTGTAGAGAAAGTAAAACTGGCTATACAGATGAAACAATTAAAAAAAAAAAAAAAAAAAACTAGCTTGATTTTGGGCTAGAACAGGCAGGCTTGCTCCGTGTACGTAGTGGGTAAACTCGTCACAGTAGTGACTGGCCTCCTGTTCCTTGCACAGTGACTCAGTTTATAATGTTGGGAACAGAAATCATCATGCAGGATATCGGTTATGGCCAGGAGGAAACTTTCCTATTTATTTAAAGTGACGGAGTAAGCATTTAGTTTGCTGCACAATTCTGCACTCAGAAAATTTAATTTGCAGCGTTATTATGCAATTCGTGCAGACACGACAGTTACCAAGGAGAAGAATGTTACTTTCAAATTCCTTAATATAAACATGAAAGTTTTTCATTAGAAATTAATGCTATACTGTTCGTGCTATAATTCAATAAAATACTAAAACTGCCTTTTTTAATTTTTTTTTTCAGTTACGACTACCATTTACGACCAAATTTATGAACATTTTAAATATACATATACTAATGTAACAGACATTATAATAGAGCAATTGTTCTACTCATCAAGAACCTACTGTACATATATTACTCTATGAAAAGGTTTGATAAATCCAGATAATTTTCCTAAAAGCAATTAAATTAACAAACTACTGTCCCTAAATAAAGGGGCAGGGCTTTTTACAACAGTGTAAAAAGATAAACAACAAATCCCAATGTTTCAATAATAAGGGCAATTTCAACGCGACTCCGCTACGATAATCAAAGCAATCTATGAAAGGTGATTGCGTAATTCAAACGCAAGATGTTGCATATCGCCACTATATTACAATTTATTATCTGTTCCTAGTTTCAGCGCAGTTGGTCGCGCAGTGCTGAGCAGGCGATTCGCAGGAGGCTCTAGCAAAGGTGGTCTCTACTTTAATTCCAAGAGCATCAGTTGCTGACGTCTGTACTAGGTCGAAAAGAATTATTAAGTTTAGTTTTTCCATGAATGTAACTGCAAAGTAAATACGATTTATTAAAGATATGCTTACATAGAGTATTTTCCATTATAATCATTGTGCTTTCGATGTTATTAAAATTCGAAAAATTAATTTTCGCGGTTATGGCCAATAGCTTGGAGGATTCGAATTCGGGGAAATGGACATTCAAGTTAATGATCCATAACTTCAATATAACATGGCCAAATGTTTAAAACGTGGCTCTCTATATGCTAACTCTTTGCAGACCACTGGGAAAAAACTAATAGCGACTTAACACTTGAAAAACATGATAAACACAGATGAACAACAATGAACATCTCGGAATGGCAGGTTCCACAAACACTTTTAATAAGCTGTGTATTTTAACCAGATCTACAGTTTTATGCAGTAAGCTTTTGGCTATCTCCTACGGTTTACAATAGACTATTCCAATTCGACTCGTCTGAGAAAGAGCACATTCACGTGCTAAAGTGCAAAACTCGGAGCAGAGCTGAAGGGAAGCGTAGTAGCTAATGCTAAATACGTCGCTGGACGAAGGTCATGGCACAATACTTGCCAAACCCGCCACTTTGTTTCCAACACTTAATTTATCCGTGTCGACAGCATGCCCTCAATGCTGCGCGGTATTGCAGATAGATCTGTGAGTCATGAGTTACTCGCGGATCTCTTGGCTCACAGCGAGCTAGAACAGCCTGGTTCATAAGTTATACAACATTCATTCACAATGGGGATTTCTCCAGATATTCAGAAAAATTTCAAGATGTACGTTTTATTTGTCATATAAATACCTTAGATATATAAATTTTATCATAATCGTTAGAGGCATTTTGAGTAAATAAAAAGTAAAAGATAGTTTGCGATCTGCTTTTAAATATTTGATTCTGCTCGAACTTTCTGTATCCACTTACACCTTTGATGAAGAGTTTAAGGATTACGTATGTTTGCAAACATTAATATAGATAAATTGATAGAAGAATAAGATTGTAAGGATGGTTCTAGAAGTGTTTAGAGAAGGCACTTAAGCTACATATACTATAAAAATGAGAAACACCATTTTCTGCTCGACACACTTTATGTGCAACTAAGACATTCAGTGTGCAGTCTAGAGAGAGAGAGAGAGAGAGAGAGAGAGAGAGAGAGAGAGAGAGAGAGAGAAACGCGCAGATACTTTTGGTTCTCTACGTTTTTTTCATTATGTAAGGTTGGCAGAAACCCCTTGTCAGCTGTTTTTCACACTTACCCCGTTACTTGTTGGATTGAACAAAGTGAGCTGCGAAAGCGGGTGAGAAACAGTAGCTAGATGCTCGCCAGCTGTCCGTTTACTATTGGCTCTTTGCCAAAAGTCTGGCACTCAAACCCTAATCAAAGAGCAACGGTCGGTTTCTGGCTCCGGTGGGAGTGCCAGACAAATACTATGCGAAGTGCTTGGATAAAATTGCCTTGTAAACATTGCCCTCTAGAATCAGCTGAAAAATTCAATGCCACACCCGGGACTTGAACACGGTTCTCCCTATTGCTCTAACTATTCAACTACTGTGACAACCTGCAGGTACAACATTCAATACTCTTACAATCCGATGAATGCATCGTCGGCCCCTTATATACGCTACGTGTACCAGCTTCCAAGGTTGTATTGCACAAGCTGCAGGGAGCTATGGCGTTTGGTACGCGCTATTGTTAAGCGTAGAGCAGGCCAGACAATAGTCGCTATTTAGCCCGGCACAAGCCGCTGTCGCTCACCGCAGCCCCCTAAAATTTAGGACTTTGGATCTAGTTCACAGAACATAATACTTTCTTTTCTCTTTTTTTTTTTCCTCTTTATTTTATGTATTTTATATATAATTCTGCCGCATTATTCTGAAGTCACCAAAGCACCTAGTTGAAAATTAGCTATTCGTACATTTAAAATGTCATTAACTTTAAAAGGAAAATTAAAAACTCGGGAAATCTGATTCCAATGACGTAACCACGGTTGATCGCCGCGAGTTCAGGTAACAAGATACCTGCAGCACCAGCGGAAACTTACGGTCGCCAAACTTACGGGCGAGAGTGCTCTCTTTGTTCACTTCTACTTTCAAGAAAGTTTTCCAAATGTAGAATGTCCTATCTTTATAGATGCTTGTCTTCCTAAGCTAAGACCTGTGGTTGCATACCTACCCGAAACTAGAACAGCTCTGCTTCTACACTGCGGAAGAATTCCCATGTAGAGCTCACACATTCTGTAAGAAAGGAGGTGTATAAAAGTTTGGCATATGAATATCTGTGCGACTAATGAAGTGTGTGCCTCATTCCCAGTGGATCAAATTTCCGAGGCCAGCTGGATCTTTATGACTTAATGTCTGTATAGGTATGCAACGGTATGGCGTCACACATGGGTACTTGGACACACTTCCGCACATGGCAGTTGCTTTCAGGTGAATGAACGTTACAGCAATGTAATCAACAGGTTTGGGACAAAATAGTATTTGTTTCCATTGTTTTGTCTTGTGAACTTTAATGGAGAAGAGACTGACTCATGTTTCAACTTTTTAGTATCAAAAATTGGGAACCAGGGCTTCACTGGACATATGCGTTTTAGGTGCATGTCAAATGAAACATTCAGTATGTTATAATATAGAAAACGGTCCATGAGCGAGTGTCTGTCGATAACATACAAATAAAATGTATATCTTAACATTTCTGGGAATAACCTCTTAAAGAACTCTTCATTCCGGATGACTTTTGCATAACTGGTAAACCGTAAGAGATAGACAAAAACTTACAACACAAACAAAAATAGATCTCGTTAAAACACATATTAACCATTTCGGAGATATCTCTTGCTATTGGTTTCAATTTTAAAATAATTAAAGCGTTTCTCATACGGGAATTTGTCATTCCTGTTTTACTCCTGGCCATGTAAAGAGTACCGAATTACATCAATCACATAGCGACTAGCTTTTAAAATATTTAACTTTAGCTCTAGCCTAGTGTATTCCCTCTATTACCTCCTGCTTATAAAGAAGCAAACATAATATGACAATTTCTGCTAATGTTTATCTCTATTAGCAAGATGTAGATAAAAGAATAGTCTTTGTCTTTTGTAAGATTAGCTTGTTTGCAGAACAGACACAGAAAGTCATGTGAATATGGAACACATTAGATTTTTTCTTAATATTCACAAGCCATATAAACTTTCTATTTGTCTTCAAAAGTGCTATTTCTCTCAAGCGTAAAAATCTGATTCCAACTTCTAATAATTAAATTTTATACTTTTGAATTGTTTCTAATGACGATTCCTCTCTGTGCTAAAAACAGTTTTCCTGTTAACAAAAGCAAGTTTAAAGATATTTCACTTCTGTTTTTACCCCCAAATATAGTTTTAGAGAAATGGTTAAAATAAAATTCTATCTACATAAACAATATTATATATTTTAAGATTGGCATAGCTTTTTTTTTTTTTTATGAACATTTTCCACAAGTATCAAATAGAGGAACACAGTTCCGGTCAATTCTCCAATAATGAGAACAGTAAGAGCCAAACATATTCTACAAAATCTACTAAGCAGTTTTGAATTGAGGGAAAAGTATTTGACGATGGAAAAAAGCATAAATGAATTTTGAAGTTATGGTATTATAGCAGGAACAAATCTATGACAACAAACCAAGTCAATACAGCAGAGAAGTGCGAAAATTCACCGCCCAAGCTTTACACACTGTTTGTTTGTAACTCTTCACTTCCAAACAGGCTCATATTGAAAGAAACCGAAATGAGATATAAAAATAACTAAAAAGTAGGTATTGACGTTTCACATTTTCATTCTTAACTTTTATTAAAACATGTTTAAAATAATTCTTTTTACAAAACACACTTAAATGAATCGGAAAAAATATAAAAATCTGAGTTTTTCAAGATCTTAACTCCCTTAATATCGGAGGGTGAGCGAATAGAGTAAGCATTGGGGGGGGGGGGGTACTATTAGTATACGAGTGAATGCAATTGGTGAAACGATTTATAAATGAGCCCGGAATTCATTCAAGTTTTGGATAAGGTTAAACCTCGAAAAACTCCTCCGGATGACTTAACCTAAAAGAGATTGGAACTAGGTATCGTTGAATGTGACGCAGACACCACATTACGGAGGTAGACCCAGAGTAGGATTTTTATATATATATATATATATTTCCAAGCCATAGCACAAACAGATAACAAATTTGTTCCCTTTTCTTCATGTTTTCCCAAAGGTAGCGAGTTCTATCAACCAAGAAGTCTCTAACAAACCAGGCAGATATATCTGCAACCATCGAAGCGAATACTGTAACATTGTCCTCAAACCGCTGACATCTTTCTTTTTCACTGAACTAGACATGTGAAGGAGGATAACTCTGGATATTCAAGACGAGTTTCGTAAAGTTCCTGTATACATCGGCAAGAATGATAAGATTTTGTTTTATGCAGCTCACAATCATTTACAGTTTACTATAACTTATAAAGCTTACCTGATAATATAAGGTTGCAAGCAACTTGAAATGTGTGTCATTCAACTTTTTAAATTTTATCTATAAACATTGTAGACAACTCTTGAAAATAAAGATTTTCGGTTGCTTGTATATCGGTAAACTTAGGCTCTTATAGATTAGTATGCCATAGTTATTTTATTTTCAGCAAGTTGCGCTTTAAGTTGTCTCGTCACCACTTAATGACTGTTTTAAGGTTAAAAGTTGTCCTTCAAACATTATAAGTTACTTTTTCTCGCAATACATTTTTTCAAAGCATGTAAATGTTCATAGAGTACCTTGCGGTACAAATTTAAACCATTAGTTATATGCTGTGCCAAAATGTAAATGGCGTGTTATTTATACACGCTCTTTAACAGCTATGGTTCTCAGCGTCCCATTCTATACTGGGCCTAATTTTGCTCAGAGGCCTCTCTATCAGGCTTGAGGTTCTTTTACGTGCCGTAAATCTACGACACGGGACCATCGGCTTTACTTCCTTTCCGAAAAAATCCATCGTCCTCCACCGGGTTTGAACCCGCGACCTTGGGTATATGAAGTCAGCATGGTAGCCATTACACCACGGAGGGCGACATGCTGTGCCAAGCATCCTTAACAGCATAATAGATAAAAATAATCGGCGAAATTATTAAATAAATAGAATTGATTTACATATATATATATATATATACTGTATGCATGTAATATATTAAGAAATGTGTGTTTACTCTAAAACATGATTAATATTTTTTTTTCACAGTAATACTTGCATCATTTAAAAATTATCCGAAAACTTTTTAAGTGTATACGATACTGGGATAAACTTAAGTCATGTTACAAATTTTTAAAAACTGCTCTGCAAGGAACATTTTTGTACTGCAGTTTTAAAAACAAAAATAGTTTTCTGAAAAAAAATTATCCATCTGAAAATTTGGAAATTAGTTACATAAAATGGTAGTATCATTTGTAAAAAATCTGATACGTTCCACCCTCATGCACTCCACTTCTTCACAAAATAAACTATTCTTAAAAAATATTTCTTATATCTACCCCATGCTAATCGAGAAAAGCAGTCGCAGAAATAGTCTTATTATTTGTTTCCTAGCAAGTAGAAGGGAAATAAGCAAATATAGGCTAAGGCGAAAGTCGAATCCTTTTAAAGCTGGGTGCTATGTGAAACAATTGAAATACGGCCATGAGCAAAACAAACGAGAGATGAAATGAAACAACACCTGTTTGAGAGAAGTTGAAACTAGTTTAAAATTGAAACCAATAACAAGGAATGTTCTTGGAATAACTCTACTAAAATGTATATGACAAATTGTGTGTTTTAACGAGATCTACATTTTTTGTGCAGTAAGTTTTTGTCTATCTCTCACGGTTTACCAGCTATACAACTGTCCTCTAGAATGAAAAGAGACAATTCCTAGAAAATTCCATTTGCCATGGAAATATCTTAAATATATGGTATTTCAATCAAAATCGTTAACCATTTTTGAGAAAATTAAAATTTTAAAAAAATGTTCCATGTAAAGTTTGGTATTTAACCGACACTCACATATACACGTGAACCTTTAGTTAAAACTGATTTTTATAGATTCAGGGGGTCTCAAGCATGTATTTCCGGTGAAATCTGGACATCAAATTTTTGGGTGGAATGCAATATCTTCTCTACTTCTATGTACATGTAGAGAAAGTAAAAATTAAGTTATTAATTTAAGAAACACATAATTTGAAAATTCACAAGTGGTCTTTTAACTGTCCTTGTCTGCTGTCATTTTAAACAAATGAAAGCAATCCAGAAGTAATTTCTTACCATAATTTCGACTAATATAAATGTATTGGAAAATGTAGGAGTGCACGAATAGTGAATAAAATGCTTGGGGAAAAAACCTACACCTCTTCTATTTATGTGCGTACCTGAACCATCATAAGACCAATTACAGTCCATAAATTTGTACATTAGCTATCCATGATTGTGCTTCAGGAGTAAATCAGGGACAAAAATGTCAGAGAAACTATTTTCTATGGTAAAGAGTCGTGAAAGTTCAACCAGTCAGAAAGAGTGGTTTACTGCCCAGTATAAACGTCAGACAGAATGCCTACATTGAAAGTGAGATGTCATTAACACACTTATATTGCACGCCGTTTTATTTCGATATTTTATTGGCCAGTATACAGTACTGTAATATTCACAGAAAGGATACTGCTTTCTCCAGCATATGATAAACTACAGAAAACTTAATTTTACAAGCAAATAAGGAAAGATGTAGCAATAGAAGATTGACGAGTCCTCCTTATTTATTTCTAGATTATTTTATAGTAACCAAGTGTGCCCAATATAATAATGCTGATAATTTAATTATATCTTCTTCTTCTTCTTCTTCTACACTTCGAGGATTAGGCTTTACCTGTTTCGTTTTGCGCATTCACTATTTATTCCCATATTTTTCTTGGGATTCTCTCTTCTATTCTCTCTTCACTCATGCGGTTCATGTGCTCTTTCCAGTTACGTTTATTTTCTCCAATTATATCGTTTAATTTATGAATGTTCAGTTCTTCTCTAATTATTTTCTTCAGTTCTTCATTTCTTATAAACCTAATCTAGTGCATCCTTTAATTATTCGTAAAAATATCATTTCCGCTGACTGAATTTTACTTTTGTCCTCTTTCGCTATCCGCGATTCACTGCCATACATGAGCACAGGGACCGCAGGGTAGAACTTCATTTTTGTTTCTCTCCTTGTTTTATTTTGTAATGTTTTTTGTTATTGTACCACATATTTATTGGAATTAGTTTATCTTGTTTTCTATATCTGTATCGATATGGAATCTTATGTCACAACCTAAACAATTAAAATGTTTTACTTGTTGCAGAATATTATTTCCTATACATATTTTTGTTCTCACTGGATATTTTCTTTGATGAGCCATTACTTTGGTCTTTTTTTATAGAAATTGTTAAGAAAAAAGAAATTCGCCATGTAATACCAAATAAGGATTCATATGTATACGCAGATGCTGTCGTAATATTAAAGAACAGCGAAGAAAGCTTACAGAACTTTATTTGCAAATTGCACCAACTGGGTAGCATTATTATATTTACATCTTATTTATCACATTTAAAATTTTAGTACATTCCGTCTTCCAACTTTTTCTGCATGGCTCCTCAATGAACGTTACTACGTTCATTGTGGAGCTACATATGCTAATATTTGATTATTAAAAATAACAACATTGGGATATAATGTTGTTGAATTGAAAGTGCTCCATAGATTTGCTTCGAAATTCCAAGAACTCGTTCAGTTTTAATTCTTCTAACGTGAATTACAAATATTATGGGCTGTAGGACCTTATGATTTATTCAACTTACGATGACTGGCGCCTGAGGGGTGATCAGAAGATGAAAAGAAATCAGCGACTTCATCAGGCATCTTTTAATTCACTGACTATATAAGGAGTGCCGCGAAGGGTTGGCAAGATGCCGGCAAAGGGAATGGGATTAAAGCATGTCCACTTATTGTACCTAATGCCTTGTTATTTGTTCAGATACAGATTTTGTGAAATTAACCAAAAGCTTCTCCTCGGTTTGAACTCCTGCTACTAACGCAGATGACACTGAACATTTTTAGAATACAATGTTTCTGAATACAAAGCTATTTATTTATATCTGACAGCCAGTTTCTAATGCCAGATACCCAAGAACTGCTGCTACTCGTGAAAATATCGCCACAGTTCGAGCAATACTTGAAGATCGAAGTATATATTATGAATTTATTCGAGCGACATTTGACATTGGTATGAGTCAAATCCAAATCAACAATTAGACGTGAGAAAACTTGGTTGTTGATGGGTTCCACATAAACATATCACTTGATCAAAATCAACAATTCATTGATTGGTGTAGAAAAACAAAGCGGAACTTCAAATTTAGTTTGGAGATTTTTTATTTAATACCCGCTTTTATTACTATGACATCGCAGGCAATGACACTGATGATATATGAAATGAAAAAGGAACACCGGTGGAATACGATGGCGGAGGAAACCGGAGAAACCGCAAGAAACCTGCCCTTGCGCCGCTTTGTCCACCACAAATCCCACATGCGGTCGCCTGGGATCGAACCTGGTGGCGGGTGAGAGGCGAGTGGTCTAACCACTCGGCCACTTGGTATGGAGAATCGCTACTGGTGATGAACCTTGGATTTATTCTTATGATCCTGAAAAAAAAAAGAAGTCAATCGGCTCAATGGGTCGAATAGAACCAAAAGTCCATTGGTCTGGGTGGCTCTGTTGGTTAGATGCAAGGTCACGGGTTTAAACCCGGCTTAGACAGAAGTTTTTAAGTGTGCTTAAAAGGGACAGCCCCAAGTCAGTATTTTACAGGCATTTAGCGCTGATATCCTGACAGCTGACAGGAAACAAACTAGATTTTGTACAAAAGTCCGATGAATTCATAGCGATGGTGGTTGCTTTTTTTTTTTTTTTTCTTTTTCTTTTTTATGGGTCATGTTGCTACAATAGCTTTAGAAGATACTGCAAAATGTTTGAAAAAAGTTTGGGAACATATCCAAAAGGAAAAATAATTTTACATCAGTACAACACAAAGTCGTATACAGCAAAACTAACGACTGAGTATCTGGGTGCCTTAAAGATCAGCACCGTGACCTAATCGCTTGTGATTTCTTTTTGTTTTAAAAAACTTAAAGACTAAGTGTGTGCAATCACTTTTAATCATCAGGCGAAGCAGCGGAACATAATAAAAACCTGGTTTCTGAAGTGTCTCAGGAAGAGTGGCATTATTGCTTTAACGATTTGTCTGATCAAAAGCAACAATGTATTTATGTTAAAGGGTAATATGTAGACAACAATAAAATCATTAATATTTGTCAAAACTAACCCCTCTTTGATTTTCTAAGAGTGTTTAGTAACGCCCTCGTAATGCTTTTTGGGGGGATTTGAGTATTCTATGTCCCTCTTCCTCTGAAACTTTTGGCTAGTTCACAGTTGGAGGATCACTGCAGTGTAAACACAGGCTATTTATAAGAGGTAGAATGTCCGCACACCCATATTAATTGGCAACAAGAATGGGCAATAAATAAACGTAATGGTTATTATTGATGAGTGCGCGATAGCTGGGCTCAAATCATCTGTTAGAGGCGCCTGTTAAAGGAGTGGCTTTGTTAAGGTTAAACCCAGTTTTATCAATGCTTTTGTAAACGCTGAGTCGTAAT
Organism: Hymenopus coronatus; assembly: GCA_030762935.1. Taxonomy (NCBI): domain Eukaryota; kingdom Metazoa; phylum Arthropoda; class Insecta; order Mantodea; family Hymenopodidae; genus Hymenopus; species Hymenopus coronatus. Next base: position 111,409,899 of record CM060890.1, read on the forward strand.
TACGTTTACTGTTGCAAACCAACCAAGGCGTGGAGAGCCAGGGCCCTCACTGTTCTAGTGCAAAAGTCTATGAAAGATCTATGAAAGAGCTACCACCAACGCTACCGCATTAAAACATGACAAGAGTGTCCTATGGCAAACTATTCTGGAGGTCAGAAGTGCGGAATGAAGATACATACAAAGATGAAGCTATGGTTATCAGATGAAAAGCAAAAATGTTTGCAAATTCTAGAAGAGGTAGTGGGGTAGCTTGAGACACCTTGGATGTACCAGAAGTAACATGTGCTTTCAAGTAGAAGCCATACAAAAAATGGCAAAGTAAAGGAAAATTTAATATACGAAATGTTACTGTGCACCCTTTAAGGAAGAACTAAAGAAGAGGTAAGTACTTTGTCTAAGGCTGGCTTTTATGGCACACAAAATTTGATATCACGACACAGCCAAGAAACTAACTTGAGGTACATGAAAAGGGATGTAAAAAATCTTATGTGTTGTATTCACATGACTTTCTCTACATATCTGCAACAAATTATTCTTAAAAAGTTTATACTTCTATTTAGTTCGTGCTAATCGAGAAAAAATTAGCAGAAATAGTCTTTTTACTTGCTTCCTCGTAAGTAGAAACGAAATAAGGGAGTACATCTTAAAGTGAAAGTTGGTTGCTATGTGACTGAAGTTCCTTTGTTTGTATGGACAGGAGTTGACAAATTCCTGTATGAGAAAAGTATAAGTTAAAATAAGAACTAAAGCTTTCCTGGCGACGTGTTAATTCAAAATTTTCTCGGGCTTCTAGCCAGGTAAAAACTTGGCTTGACACCAACGTTTCGAAGAAGTGCATCTTCCTCGTCTTCAGGGTGAACTGATGCATCAGTGATGTGAGCATCAGTTCACCCTGAAGACGAGGAAGATGCACTTCTTCGAAACGTTGGTGTCAAGCCAAGTTTTTACCTGGCTAGAAATCCGAGAAAATTTTGAATTAAAAAGTATAAGTTTTTTAAAGCTGAAACAAAAAACAAGGAATATCTAAAAAACGATCAACTCCACGAAAAAATGTATATGTCATAAATTGTGTGTTTTAACGTATTCTACATTTTTGTGTGGTAAGTTTTTGTCCATCTCATACGGTTTAGCAGTTATGTAAAATTCCGTAAAATGCATCCAGAATAAAATAAATCTTTAGAGGCTATTCCCAGAAAATTCAAAATATACATTTTATTTGTCAGGTAAATATCTTTAGTATACGATATGTTAACCAAAATCGAGAGCCATTTTTCAGAAAATCAAACTTTTCGAAAAAAGTTTCATGTAAAGGGTAGTTTGGGGTGGGGAGTTTTCTCAGCATCTTCGTATCGCATCCCTGGAAGATACTAAACTTAAATACCAAGTTTGGTATTTTACCGACTTTTCGTTTTTGAGTTATCGGGTTCACACACACACACACGCGCGCGCGCAGACCTTCTTCTGAAAACGCTTTTTTTTTTTTTTTTTTTTTTTTTTAAATATACAGGGTACCCTAAAACATATATTTCCGGTGAAATCTCGGTATCAAATTATAGGGTGGAGTGCAATACCTTCTCTATAACTATGTTCATAGTACGTATAGAGAAAGTAAAAAGTGGATCGACTGAAATAGGCAACACATGATTAAATAAGTACTTTAGGAAGGATGTGAACACCAAGAAAAGTGTTTAAAATGATTAGGAGGAAAAGAAGTGTCTGATGTAATAGATCAGAATTGCTTGGTTAGAGATGCTTTAGAAGAGATAATGAATGGGAATGAATGGCTTAGGCAGAAATGCAGATGATAAATGAATTAAAACGAAAAGCAAAGCGAAAATAGGAAGGAGGCTCAGCTTATGAAGGCTAATCTTTTGTCAAAATCTATGTTTGATTTGAATGCGATGATGCTTTGCTTAAGCCATTTTTACTTTCTCTACTTAGTATATAGTACATAGAGAAGGTATCGCATTCCACCCAAAAATTCAATACCGAGATTTCAACGGAAATACACTAGGGTCTACTGAATCCAAATAAAGCATTTTTACAGTTATAGTAATATACAATATTGTACATAGTGGTTAAAAAGTATATTGTACCCAAAATTGATATCGATATTTCACCAAAATACATGTACTGAGACCCCTGAATAAAACAAATGTATTTTTATAGTTATATGTGTAGCACAGCTCAAAAACGAAAAATCAGTTAAATATCAAACTTGGTATATTTCACTGTCTTCCAAGTATGCGACAAAAAGGTTTTCAAGAAAATCCTCACCCCAACTACCCATTTCATGGAACATTTTTCGAAAGTATTGATTTTCTCAAGAATGGCTATGTCGATTTTTATTAAAATATCACATGTTTAAGATATTTTCATGACAAATGGAATGTATATCTTGAACTTTCGTGAATAGCCTCTTAAGACCTCTTAATCTGGATTACTTTTGTATAACTAGTAAACCATTAAAAGATAGAGAAGAACTTTGGCACAAAAAATATAAATGTCATTAAAAGGCACAATTTATGACGCATATTTTTTTTTCTTTTTTTTTGTTGAATTAACTTTTTTCGAGAAATTCCAGTTATTGGTTTCAGTTTTAAGGTACTTAACGGGAGACATCTTTCTTTTCGTCTCTCTTTTGTTTATTCCTAACAAGCAAAGAGAACCGAATTTTAATTGTTTCACTTAGCGACCGACTTTTAAAAGATCTGACTATCGCTTTAGGTTGTATTCCATTATTTTCTTTTTACTTACAAAGAATCAAGCAATAAGACCAATTCTGGTAATGTTTATGTTGATAGCTTGACGTAGATTAAGGTAAAATCTTTTGTAAGAAAAGTTTGTTTGTGGAACAACTAGATAAAATCTTGAGAATAGAACACATCAGATTTTTAGAAAAATGCGCACGCGTGTGGTATCCGTCCGTGAACATCATAACTCAAAAGTGAAAAGCCGCTGATATTCCATACTTGATATTAAGTTCAGCATCTTTCAAGGACGCGACACGAAGCTTTTCAAGAGGGTCCTCTTATCTTTACTCGGGAAAAAAATTAGAACATTTTGATTTTCAAAAAAATTACTTAACGATTATGATTAAACTACCATATATTAAAGACGCTTGCATTATAAATAAAATGTGTATCTTGAATTTTCTGGGAATAGCCACTAAGAGACTCTTCATTCTGATCGACTTCTGCATAACTTGTAAACCATAATAGATAGACAAAAACTTACTACATAAAAACGTAGGTCTCTTAAAAACTCTTGTAGAGTTAATGCTGTCCAATATATTCCTTTTTATTGGTTTCAATTTTAAAATACTTCACTTAAACTTGAAGTCGCCATCCGTTTACCTTTTGTTTTACTCCTGACCATGCAAAAAAACGGAGTTTCAATGTCAGTCGCATAGCGGCAGCTTTTGAGATTTGTGAATTTCGCTTTAGCCTAGTGTATTCCCTCTTTCCCTCCTACTTATATGGAACTAAGTAATAAGAGACTTTCTGCTAATGATAGTTTCGATTAACATGAAGTAGATAAAAGAATATTTTGTAAGAACAATTTTTTGTGGAACAGGTAGAGAAAGTCATATGACTGGACCACATCAGATTTTTACCATTCATGCACATCGTTTCTGAGAAAGTGCGTTTGTATGGGAGTGATGACCCTTGTACATGCAGATTGCAGACGTTAATTTTATTTGACAAAGCTGTTTCCGGCCGCTAGCACAGAGGAAGTTCTATCTGCGTACGCGGCAATTGCTGTCACATATACAATGTAGAGGTCTCAACAATGAAGTCCTTCAAGAGTCCGAATGGTGTCATGTGGTCATCAGGTGCATGCTGATGGCTATTCTGGTAGCGTATGAAGCCCCTGAACGAGGACATGTACGTGTGCTGTACTTATTGGGCAGGATGGGACAAGGGCGTCATGTGACCTCCACTCGGTGTCATGGAGAAGAAGAGATTTCTCAGGGTGCCTTTGTATAAATCAAATGGTGGCATCCTCGTAAATCAACGGGACAGCGTGCCCTTCATACATCTCTGAGACATTGGACTGTATCATTCATGGTCCAAATGGGAGTTAAAGTGATCAACATATTAGAACGGTTTTTTAAAAAAAGTTTTTAACCGACTACTGTAGGTCTGATCCACTCATACTTTATCAAATTCCCTTCACCGCCTCTACGGGATTTTTTCTTCCTATTCCTGCTTATGTATGGCAGAGGAAGCATCACATTCGAAATTGAAGTTCACTGGAATACACATTTCGGAACTCCGCCCCCCCCCCCCCCGAATAATTTCTCTATTATGTAAGGTAAGTAGGGAAAATATTTTGTTCCATCCAAAAATTCGATATAATTGCCCATTTGAGATTCCCTGAAACCCCCTTCCCCGCCCCATATCAATTTTGTCTCTGGAAAAATGTAACTTAAAAGCGCGAAATATTTATATAGGTATATTTATGGGTGCAAGGTGAAGTTCCTAGAATTTACAAAACCTAAGCAATAAACTGCGTATCTCGAAGTTTCCATAAACATCTGATGAAATCAGTTTCATCCGTATGGAATTCAATGCAACTAAAAATGATAAAAGAGCATGCAAAATTAGCGCAAGAAAAGAAGACATATCGTTGCTTTATGAAATGGGATTTCAACATATTAAATACTTACACCAAAAGCTTTTCAAGCTGAAATTTGCTTCGATGGTTTAGTATTAGTAATTTGTCTATAGTTGAGTAATTATTTTATTGGAAGGGAGATATAATTTCGAGAAAAAATTAGTACACTCTGTAAGAATTATAAAACAAAACTTGTCTGGTATTTTGTCAAATACAACAACCGCTAACCATGCCCGAAGAAATAATTAACTAATAGAAATTTACAGAAAAGGCTTCCAAGCAATTTCCTACCTGTCTGGGATGCCTCGATAGAAAACATGTTTTGATCCAAGCCCCGAATAAGCGTGATTCGGCATCTTTTAACGACAAAGGAACATTTTCTACCGTTCTGCTTGCAATGGTTGTTTCGAATAGCAAATTCTTAAGCGAATACAGTTTAAGTGACTGTAGTATATTTTAAAACTCAATTTTGCAAACTGGCTTGAAATTATTTATTGAATAAACCACAAAATAAAGCATTTTCGAACACTGCATTACCTTACGTAATTGTAGGTGATGAGTTGATGACTAATGAGGCTTTCCTCCTAGGAATTAGTAAATGCACCCTTATTCAAGAGCTCAACTGGTAGAATGATGAAAACGACATTTTAAATTGCAGATTAAGCAGAGTCGAATGTGGTGAAAAATGTGTTGGGAATAATCACTCAAATATTTAGGATTTATCACGGAAGAATTCGGCAAAATCCATGGGCATGTACAAGTAGCTTTAGCAGCATGCGTATAGTTTTCTCCAAAATGTGATGGGCCTCAAACGGGATCGATCCCCTTTGCCACTGTGAAATATCCATTAGCAAACAAAAGACGAGCCTATACTAGGGGTGAGAGACAACGTAGTAAAATCTCTGTTTTCTGGAGACTCGAAGACTCTGCTTGCAAGTCGAAATTCGCGCCCCATTTAAGGGACCAGAAAGTGGAAGACTGGGCAACTGCGAGGGTATGTTTCTAACCGCAAACTACTTAAACCCAACTTCAAAGTCACGCCGAGGGTCATCATGTTTTGAAAAATACTTCAACATTTCCATAAGGATGACTGACACCCTGTCTTTTAGTGATATGCCAGTTGTTCCAAGTTTAACATTGCTTGAAATAGTGCTTCTGATACATGGATATAAGAAATAAGTTTTAAGATTATTTCAATTCAATACCTGGTAAAACGAAATTGTAAATCGAGGACAACTACTCAGTGGGTAACTACTTAAGTAATAGCCAGCAAAAAATTGAAATAGTTTTATTTATGGACGCTCTTTAAGTGCTGTGGTTCTCAGCGCTCCATTGTATATTGGGCGTGAAAGACCGATTAATTTGGCCCAGAGGCCTCTATCAGGTTTAGGTTTTTTTACGTGCCGTAAATCTTTTACTTCCCTTGCTAAGGATTTTTACGCCGGAAAAAATCTTTCGTCCTCCGCCGGGTTTGAACTCGCGACCTTGGATATATGAAGTTAGCATGGTAACCATTACACCACAGAAATGATAAATGTTGTTTACATATATATTATTAATTATGTATAGTGTTTCTGTTAATGATTCCATTTAGTAGTTCCGCAAGAAATGAGTAGTTATTAGAAAACTGTTATTTTAAAAAGTATTAAAGAATTCCAGTCAACATTTGTGTAGTGCTACCAAATACTATAAAAAGTGCTACCAAATACTATAAAAAGTGCTACCAAATACTATAAAAAGTTTTATAAACCTTCATAGTTTAGTTCCTTAATGAGAATATAAATGTATTCGTAATTGTCCATTGAAAATAAAGTTTAATTTTGACCTGACATGGTTCCAATTAGTATATTAATTTGCATTATCGCGTGCTTTAAAATATTTATTAAATTCTTTCATAGAGATGTGGAAATATTGCAATCTAATTCATTTTGCAAAATTGCATACATAATGTAATATTTCAGGGTAACAAATAAACATTTTGATGTCGCGTGTCTGTCTGGCAATCAAAAGATCACCAGTATGAATCTAGCATAGATTTAGTTGCACAGTTTTTTTCTCCTCCCCCCCCCCCCCCCGGAGGTTTCCCTCATCCTGAGAAGACAAATGCTGATTATTTGAGCATTATTTCGCCGATTTCATTCATCGTCCGATATGATCAACCAGGTTAAAGGACGTTAAGCAACAACATTGCTGCGCATATCCTTTTACTTTCTCTACACGTACTAAGTACATAGTGTATAGAGAAGGTATTGCACTCCACCCAAAAATTCGATACCGAGATTTCACCGGGAATACATGTTTTAGGGTCCCGTGTATCCTCCCCCAAAAAAATTCAGAAAAAGGTCCGTGTTGTCTTTGAATACGATAACTCAATAACGGAAAGTCGGTAAAATACCAAACTTGGCATTTAAGTTTAGTGTCTTCCAGGGATGGGACACGAAGATTTTGGGAAAAATACCCCCACCCCAAACTACTCTTTACGTGGGACTTTTTACGAAAATGTAGAGCACATTAAAACTCACATTTTTTCGTGGAGTCTATTGTTTTTGAGATAGTCCTTGTTTTTGGTTTCAGCTTTAAACAACATACTTTACTCTTACAAGAATTTTTCAACTCCTGGACATACATACAGACATACATACACACATACATACACGCACACACATACACACGCACACACATACATACACACGCACACACATACATACATACACGCACACACATACATACACACACATACATGCATGCATACATACATACATACATACATACATACATACATACATACATACATACATACATACATACATACATACATACATACATACATACATACATACATACATACATACATACATACATACATACATACATACATACATACATACATACATACATACATACATACATACATACATACATACATACATACATACATACATACATACATACATACATACATACATACATACATACATACATACATACATACATACATACATACATACATACATACATACATACATACATACAAAGGAACTTCAGTCACATAGCAACCAGCTTTTGGCTATCACTTTAATCTGTGGTACTCCCTTATTTCCCTCCTACTTACAAGGAAGCAAGTAAAATTTCTACTAGTTTTTTCTCGATTAGCATGAAGTAAATAGAAACATAAGTTTTTTAACAATAATTTGTTGCAGAGATGTAGAGAAAATCATGTGAATGGAACACATCATATTTTTACTTTCTCTATACGTGCTATGTATATAGTGTATAGAGAAGATATTGCACTCCACCAAAAAATTCGATACAGAGATTTCACCGGAAATATGTTTTAGAGTCCGCTGTATCCAAAAAAGTATTTTCAGAACAAGGTCCGTGTGTGTGTCCGTGTGTCTGTGAACACGATAACTCAAAAACGAAAAGTCGGTAAAATACCAAACTTGGTATTTAAGATTTTGAGAAAAATCCCCCCACCCCAAACTACCCTTTACATGGAACTTGTTTCGAAAATTCTGATTTTCTAAAAAATGGCTCTAACGATTTTGATTAAAATATCGTATATTAAATATATTTATGACAAATAAAATGTATATTCTGAATTTTCTGGGAATAGCCTCTGAAGACTATTTTATTCTCGGTCAATTTTACGGAATTTTGCATAACTGCTAAACCGTAAGAGATAGACAAAAACTTACCACACAATTTATGTTATATACATTTTTTTTCGTGGAGTTGATTTTTTTTTTAGATATTCCTTGTTTTTTTTTTAGCTATAAAAACTTATACTTTTCTCATACAGGACTTTGTGAACTCGTGTCCATACAAACAAAGGAACTTCAGTCGCAGAGCAACCAGCTTTTGACTATCACTTTAACCTTGGTACCCCCTTATTTCGCTACCACTAGGATAAAGCGCACATCTTTTAAAAGGGGGTCGTTATGTGAAACACTTGAAATTCGTTTTTCTTTTGCTTGACCAGGAGTAAAACAAGAGAGATACTAAATCAAATGACTATCCGCTTGAGAAGAGTTTAAGTAGTTTAAAATTGAAACTATAACAAGTAATACCTCGGAAACGATAAACTTTACATAAAAAGAATCTGACATAAAATGAGTGTTTTAACAAGATCGGTTTACCAGATATGCACAATTCATCCAGAGTGACGAAGTCTTCAGAGGATTTCCCAGAAAATTCAAGATATATGTTCCGTTTATTATGACAATAATGTACATATATGATATTTTAATAAAAATAGTTATGGCCATTTTTAGAAAATAAAATGTTAAAAAACTGTTCCATGTAGAGGGTACTTTAGGGTGGAGGAATTTTCTTGAAAATCTTCGTGGTGCATCCTTGGAAGATGCTGAACTTGGATATCAATTGGTATTTAACGGACTTTTGAGTTATGTTGTTCATGAACACACACATATACACAGAGAGAGAGAGAGAGAGAGAGAGAGAGAGAGAGAGAGAGAGAGAGAGAGAGAGACAGAATTCACACACGCTGACCTTTTTCTAAAAATGTTTTTTTTATAGATTCAGCGATTCACAAAACATGTACTTCCTGTGAAATCCCGGAATACGATATCAACTCTATCTAATGTGAACATACGTGCCAGAGGAAAGTAAAAAAAAATCATATGTATTCTATTCACATGACTTTCTCTACAACTCTGTCACCAATTATTGTTAAAAAGCTTATTCTTCTATGTACTTCATGCTAACCGAGATAAACATTAGCAGAAATACTTTCTTGTAAGTAGAATGGAAATATTGGAATATACTAGGGTAAAACGATAGCCTTATCTTTTAAAAACTGGTTGTCATGTGGATGAAACCAGTTTCTTTGCATTCCCAGTAGTTGACAAATTCCCGAATGTGAAAAGATTAAGTATTTTAAAACTGAAAAAAAAAATAACAAGAAATATCTTAAAATGGTCAACTTTTTGAAGAAGAGAAAGAAGAAGAAAAAATGCTCATTTCAATGAGATCTACATATTTTGTAAGTTGTAAGTAAGTTTTTGTCTATTTCTTACGGATTACTAGTTATGAAAAATACAGCAAAATTCATCCAGAATAAAGAGGTCTTCAGAGGCTATTCCCAGAAAATTCAAAATATGTTACATATGTTTGTCGTGTAAATATTCTTAGTATACTGTATTTTAATCAAAATTGTTAGAGCCATTTCTAAGAAAATCAAACATTTCGAAAAAGTTCCATGTAAAGGGTAGTTGGGGGTGGGGGATTTTCTTGAAAATCTTCGTGTCGCATCCTTGGAAGACACCAAACTTAAATACCAAATTTGGTATTCAACGGTCTTTTCGTTTTTGAGCTATGCAGTCCACAGACTATGTATTACATAGTGTATAGAGAAGGTATTGTAATGTGTCCAAAATTTAGATAGCGAGATTTTACCGGAAATTCATGTTTTGGGTCTCCCTAATTCCAGAAAAAGCATTCTTGGAAAAACGTCTTTGGTATTTAAGTTTGGTATCTCCCAAGAATGCGACACGAAGATTTTTAAGAAAATTCCCTCACACCCAACTATCCTTTAAATAGAACTTTTTTCGAAACATTTTACTTTCTCAAAAATGGCTCTAACGATTTTGATTAAAATGTCCTACATTAAATATATTTGCATGACAAATGAAATGTATATCTTGAATTTTCTGCGAATAACCTCTGAAGACTACTTTATTCTGGATGAATTTTACGGAATTTTGCATAACTGCTATACCGTAAGGGATAGACAAAAGCTTACCTCACAAAAATGTAGAGCACGTTAAAAAACACAATTTATGTTATATACGTTTTTTGTGGAGTTGATCGTTTTTGAGTTATTCACTGTTTTTGGTTTCAGCTCTGAAAAACTTATACTTTTCTCATACAGGAATTTGTCAACTCCTGTCCATACAAACAATGGAACTTCAGCCACATAGCAACCAGCTTTTGACTATCACTTTAACCTATAGTACTCCCTTATTTCGTTTCTACTTACAAGGATACAAGTAATAAGAGTATTTCAGCTAATTGAATGATATAAATGGAATCATAAGCTTTTAACAATAATTTGATGCAGAGATGTAGAGAAAGTCATGTGGATGGAACACATCAGTTTTTGTCGTTGAATTGACTTTTTGTAAGATATTCCTAGTTATTTGCTTCTGATTTAAAATAACTTAAACTTTTTCCACACGGAAAGTGTGGTCCTGCATTGAAACTGATTTCATCCACATGTCAACTGCCTTTTAAAATTTTGACTGTTGTCTTAGCCTAGTGTATTTCCTAATTTCCCTTCTATTTGCAAGGAAGCAAGTAATTGAAGACAATTTCTGCTGACATTTATCCCGACTATATAAAGTAGACAGAAGTATATGCTTTTTAACAATAATTTGTTACAGCGATGTAGAGAAAGTCGTGTGAATGGAACACAAGATTTTTTTGGATACAGGGGACCCTAAAACGTCTATTTCATGTGAAATCTCGGTATCCAATTTTTGGGTGGAATGCAATACCTTCTCTATACACTATGTGCATAGTGCGTGCAAAGCAAGTAAAAATATATGACATTGTATGTCTTAAGGAAGTCTATATTTTTGAGGTAACACTATTTTGTATATCTCTTACTGCTTAGAATGGATCATCTAGAATAAGGACTTCGGAGGCTATTCGCAGACAATTCAAGATATATGGTTTATTTGTGATGTAAATATCTTTAATATATTGTGTTTTAATCTAAATTGTTACCAATGCCTTTTTTGAGTAAATCGAAAATTATTAAAATCTTTCAGGTGTTCCTGAAAATCTTCGTGTTGCATCCTTGGAATAAAAAATGTTTCTTTTTAAATTTTTGTTTATTTATTTAGTGTTTCTCTAATTATATATTTGTGGTGTAATATCGGTATGGAATTTTTGGGTGAATTCAATACTTTCTCTATCTAGTATGTACAAGTAGATACATGGTAAAAAAAGTATACAGGAGGTTTAGGTTGAAAACATAGTTGACGTTCTTCTCTGTTAAGGCAATGAATATGAAATAAGTTTATGTTTGCAATTAAGTACCTACTTTGAGATTAGTCGCATTATTAAAGCGTTACCTTTTTAGAATTAAAAACTGCTTTTGAAGTACCAAGGGAACTTGGGTCGCTAACGAGGCAGAAGGAAAATTTGTTTTCGTAGCTGGAATAGTAGAGTGTTCTCAGTCCTCTTCGTTAAGCGAGTTGTTTTGATGGTGCGGGGGTTTTAGTTTCTTGTTGAATGACAATGAACTCTTTGTGTCTATTACACTTATAATAAGCAGCGGCATTAATGAAGTCAGTAAAATAATTAATATGAAAGACATTAGCATAAATAATGAAATTAGTGTTTTGAAAGCGTTGTACTCACGAGAATTTGTTGAGGGTTGCAAATTAAGAGTATCAGATATTAAAGCAGGCGGACAGTGGTTAAACCGCTAGCCTCCCACCTATGCGGTTCGGTTTTGATCTCAAGCGCCCGCATGGGGGATTTGTGGTGCACGAAGCACTTGGTGGGTTTTCCTCCGGTTCTCCAGTTCCCCCGTCACTTATTCCACCAATTGCTCCATTATCACCTTTCCTATCATCCATTTCGCTTGAATTTCATATCATCCAATTTCTCACGTTCATGGCTGGCTACGGGCCGACTACTCGTTCCAGGTCCTGCATTCTGTGGTTTCGTGCAGTTGGTTCCCCCGACAGGCTACTGATCCCTAGGCATCCCTTGTAAGCCCTAAGGGAGTAAGCTGACTAGGAAAAAAATATATTAAAGCTATTCCGAATAACAGTCAATAATTGCTGCTAAAGTATTCACGTTTAAACATGTTGGGCTGGTGGCACAGATGGTTAGGTGCTGCTTTCTAATCTCATAGTTGCTATTTTAAATTCACGCAAGGCCAACAGTGTTTACGTTTGCTTAAAAGCAAATTTACTGGCACGTAAAAGAACTGTGGGACGAAATTCCGGATTAAAAACCGGTAACTTTTCGGTGTATCATAAGTTCTGATTGGTTTAAAGTATAACATCTTCTTACATGTGATTGGCTATCTGGAAAACATATGTCACACACTGATTACTCTGTTTCTCCTATAACAGATCAATTTATTATTATTGACCAAGCAATATGTAGATTTTTGTTTTTTGCTCCATTTAGACCCCACCTTTAAACTGCGTTGCTCTATCGGTGGCATTTCACTTTGGAACATCGGCATCATTGGTGTTAATTGGGTGCACTGATTTCATTGGGTTTCTATTTATTTTTAATTTTAGTCATTAGATGACACAAACATTTATACTTCCAGACTCTGGGTAGGATATGGAATAAACTGGGCTAGAGAAAAATCTCTACTCTTCAGCTGGGAATCGAACCCGGGAACCCTCGCACAACAGGAGATGCTTTACCGACTGAGCTAGGGGCCAACGTATGTTTTGTTTATTATATTGCTATTCGATAATAATGAGGGGATAGACGCTGAAGGAGCCCTGCAATCAGAAGTAATAAGGATTTCGAAAATTCCCTTAAAAACCTAACGTATTTAATTTCAGTTGGTTTCTGAGAACTTACAAAGTATTATATAATGCATTGTGACCATGAAACAGTCGTGAACTTGAAATTTCCGGAGAAGAAAACAAACACGTGATCACTGGATACTGTGTTCTCTGAAGCGTATCAGGAAAATCCTACTTATCTATCGCGATTAAGCCGTTCACTTCAGTTTCTAAAGCTAGTAAAATGTAAGATAATGTTTGTATTGTAGCATACGGGAGAAACATTTCCTTATTGATTACAGCATACGTTTTTGGAAATAAATTAAATAATTATTTGAAAACTCTCAAAATTAATTGGCAATTGCTTAAAACTTTAATGTATTCAATGCCATAACCGGGATTTGAACCGCAGATTTCCAGTTACTCTGACCACTGAGTTACCATGGCACTCAATTCTCCAACTGACTCGCGTTTTTCCCGGTAAGGAGATCTCAAATGATTTTGAGGTGTCATACCTCAATGGTAGCTTACAAACTCCACAAGTACTTAAGTCCCAAGCTTTATAGTTACCAACTATTACGTCATTTAATGTGAATTAAATGCTTTTTTCACACCATCCGTGTGTAAGACAGAAGTTTGAAAGCAGATTCAGACTGACAAACTCAATGCCACTGCTAGAGACAGTAACAAGACAATAAGAGAATCTAAATCTACAAAATCTGGCTTGTTGAGCATAGTAGAGAATAAGTAAACTGTTGATAGCATGTGGAGAAAAATTTCTCTCTCTCTCCTCTCGCATTTTATCTTACACTTAGCTCCGAATAAAAGTCAACATTCATAAATCTCTTGTTCTTCCAAAGCATATCGATATGACCATAGACGTTAAAGGGGTAAATGAAACAATTAAAAGAAACCTGATGTGTTCATCCACATGACTTTCTCTGCCTATTCTTAATCAACTATTTTTACAAAAGCCTATTCTTCTATTTACTTCATAGTAAACAAGATAAAAATAGTCTTATAACTTAAGTTTCTTATTAAATAGAAGGGAAATAGGGGAATACACCAGGCTAAAGCGATAATCAAATTTCGTATCTGTTGCTATGTCATTGAAATTGCGCTTTCTTTGCATGACCAGCAGTAAAACAAAAGATAAAGGAATGAAAAATGCCTGTTTGAGAAAAATATTTAAAAATATGTAGAAACCAATAACAAGGAACTTCTCGGAAATGGTTAATTCTACAAAAAAATATGTGTTACTCACATGACTTTTTCTACTTATAAACTTCGTACAAAAGGTCATTCTTATTTCTACAGCATGCTAATCGATATAAGCACTAGCAGAATGTTCTTATTACTTAGTTCCTTATAATTAGAAGGGAATTAAAGGAATGCATCATGCTAAAGCGATAGTCAAATGTTTTAAAAGCTGTCGCTATGAGATTGATATTGAAATTCCTTGCGTTGCATGGCCAGGAGTAAAACTGTTTAAGAAAAATATAAATAAATTAATATTTGAAACTAATTACAAGGAATAGCTCTACAACACAAATGTAAAGGACATATATTGTTTGTTTTAATGAGATCCACATATTTGTGCAGTAATTTTTTGTCTATTGCTTACGGTTTACCAGTTATACAAAACTCACTCAGAGGCTATTCACAGGAAATGTGAGAAATGCATTTTATTTAACTTTTTTCGGTAGTGTTTAACGCCCGCTTTTACTACGAATGATACCGCAGGCGATGACATTGATGAAACATGGAGTGAAGATGAAGTACCGGTTGAATGCAATGTTGGGGGAATCCGAAAAACCCCTGTCCACCACATATCCCACATGCGGTCGCTTGGAATCAAACCGAGGCCCCTAGGTGAGAGTCGAGAGGTCTAACAACTTGGCCACGGCTCGGACTGCATTTTATTTGTCATGTAAATATCTTTAATATACGACATTTTCATCAAAATCGCTACAGCCGTTTTTTCAGAAAATCAAAATTTTCGAAAAAAATTTCAGGTTAAGGTGGAGGGATTTTTTAAAGTCTTTGTGTTTCAACGTTTGGAGATACTGAACTCAAATAACAAGTTTGGTATTTGATAGACTTTTCGTTTTTGAGTTATGCTGTCCACACTTCCTACTATACACACGCACACTCACTCACCTTTTTTCTAATTTTTTTATGGATTCAGGGGAACTCAAAACATATATTTTCGGTAAAATCTCGGTATCGAAGTTTTGGGTGGAATACCGTTACCTTCTCTATCTACTATTTACATATGCGCTAGAGAAAGTAAAAGTCGTGTGTTGACACAAATTGTGCGTTTTAACTAGATCTACATTTTTGTCTGTCTCTTACAGTCTACTAGTTAAGCAAGAGTTGTCAAGAATGAATAAGTCCTCATTCCAGAAACTTCAGGATATGTGTTTTATTTATCATATAAAATATTTAATATATGGCAATTTAATCAAAATCGTTAGAGCAATTTTTGAGAAAATCGAAAATTACGAAAAATCTTCCATGTAAAGGGTAGTTTGGTAGGGATTTCCTTGAAAATCTTGGTGTCACATCTTTGAGATATGCTGAACTCAATTATCAAGTTTGGTATTTAACCAACTTTTCGTTTTTGACTTACATTGTTCCCTGACAAACATATGCATACATACACACACAAACATACAGGCACATTTTTTTAAAACGTACATTTCCAGTGAAATCGAATTTTTGGGTGGAATGCAATAACTTCTCTACTTATGTACTAACAGGGAAAGTAAAACTTATTTTTAAATACAGCTCAGAATATCAACAGAATGATGAAGAAATGGTTTTGTGAACAAGAAGCCCCGGGTCAATGTCACATTATGCAAGTAGCAAACATTGGTTTTACGTGTAAAATAATCCATAGAGAAGGTTGTTCTATGAAGCAGGCCACTGGTGAGTGACGCAGCTTTCACTCTGAGTTACAGGTTGCACAGAAAAAAAGCTAAGAGGGAAAAGATACTTCACTAAAATGTTATGCCGCTGTCAGCCTAAACAACTTAAAGCATACCTTTCAAAATCGCCAAGTTTCACCAGCAGAAAATTACAGCGTTGTCAGGCACTCGTAGTGATGAGAGTAAAAAGGCAAAACGTCAACCTCTATCGCTTCTGTGCCAGAGAGCAGGTGATCGATCCAGCCCCACCTTCCCCCTTCCACACAAATGTTCCTCAGATGCAGCATCCAAATTTCTTTGCTGCATCTGCAGCAAAACAAGTAGCGATCGATGTCAAATGGGTACTTTCTCGGTATTGTCACTGCACTGGCGTCTTTGTTACGGTCTTGAATAAGCACTAGCGCCATCGAGCTGCCGAAGGCGTTCTCAACGGAATGGAAGATAGATCCCACTTTGCACCAACACTGTTCGCACACTGTTTAAAAGTTAAATGTAGAAATATCGTGTTGAGAAAAGGCTCGATCGTGCGCGCTTGAGTAAAACATGTGCAAAGTATCTTCAACTTTGGGAAATGCGGGGAACAAATAAAAATATATCAACACCTAAAGACACTCAGTAAGCATATTGCTGAGCAGCTGCAAATACAATACTGATATTACTCTGGATGCACGATTTTCAAATTTGAATATTGCATTCAACTCTAATTCAGGATCATTCTTATTTGATAAATTATGGCCAAGAAATGTTAACCATAATAAAGCATTGAACCTTTTTCCATAACTTACTTAAATGGATTACTGTGACTCAGCTTTGAAAAATGAGCCATTTTACGAATATACTCATTTCATTTTACAATCTATCCAATTTAAAAATTGTAATAAAAATACCAAATTATCCCAATTTTGGGCCCGCTTGTTATATGAGAGTAATAATTAATTATATTTCATATTGGATAAGTATAAAATAAAAATGTGTTATTCTCAAACATACGTTTCATTTTATTGTGCATCCAATATGAAATACAATGCATTATTACCCTTATATGGGACTCAAAATTGGGGAAATGCGTTATCTTTAAGGTTA
This sequence comes from Hymenopus coronatus, assembly GCA_030762935.1. Taxonomy (NCBI): domain Eukaryota; kingdom Metazoa; phylum Arthropoda; class Insecta; order Mantodea; family Hymenopodidae; genus Hymenopus; species Hymenopus coronatus. The sequence goes on from CM060890.1 coordinate 111,427,039, forward strand.
TGGTGTTGCTCATGGGATTGAAATCCATAATTCTAAAATTATACTAGATTTCCACAAATTTGAGCTCTTCTATGTAAGGTGAGAGCAATAATTCAGATTTTCACAATGAATGCAACATAAAATAAAATATATTGTATATTTGTAAAATTATACATTCTCAAAGTTGGGTCAAAGTAACCCATTAAGGGCCAAATTAGCTCCAGTTTATGGTAAATATTGTATTATGGTAATTCAGATAAGAATAATCCTGAATGAGAGTCGAATGCAATATTCAAATTTGAAAGTTAATTTATCAAAAGGTATCCAGAATCAATGCCACTACTGTACTAAAGTAAGCGATATGGCCCCGCGGTAACGAGTGAGGCTCACATCCAGGAGGTTCCCACTCTGCTTTTTGTTGTTTTCTTGTTTTTTCTCTTGTCAAGGCGTTTGCCGGGGTGGTGTATTCCACCACAATTCTCCTTTCCCTCAAATCATTTCTTCTTCGTGTTTCAGGCGAGTTTTAAGGTGCTTCAGTCTCGGCGGTGCAAGACAAATGGTGAAGTTGCGTGCGCTATGGAAAGATTTCTCAGTGTGTGTTGTCTCGCCTGCTAGGGTCTCTGTCGCCTCTTGGGATTGCCCTCTAATGGTGTACGGGTGTGTGAACTGGAAATGTTGGAGACTTCTGCGCGTCTCTGTGGGCATGTCTTTCTGCGGGCCTGGAATCTCCTCCATCTCTTTTACCTCATACATGTTACCTGGGGGAGCGGGGATAGTCACAATCGATCCATCATTATGTCACAGTGAGCTAGGTGTACCTCTCTGTTCCATCATTCTACATTCTATGGAGAACAGCAACATTACATTTGACTAAATTTCTATATATGTTCACCGTGCTTTGTAGTTGATGGCTGCATAATGCAGAACATAAATGAAATGAATGAGTGTATTTATTTAAATAACAGAATACATACACCGATCTCTATCAGTCACACATGTCTAGAGACCATACATACATATTGTTATTATAAGACACAAAATAATAAGCAGGATTAAAAGAAGTGCACAAGAAAAATAAAAAGGCAGACATGTTAAATATAGCATATATGCAATACATACAACAGTAAACCGATTCCGATGCATTATTGTGCCATGTTATGGTAAACAAAGAACAATTAAGGGAAATAAACACAACACTAACAATAAGGTGGAAAAATGACACGCAGTGGATCTTGTAATGGAATTTAGTTTTTCTTGAGCATTTTAGGACCGCGTTGTTTTTCAATTAATTTCTCCTCCTCCAAAACCCATCAGGTCATAACGAGTCACATCTCCCTGCTCTTATTTACGAGCTCATTCGACGAGAATGCGTCTCGCTGACGTAACTCCCAGCGTAATGAACAATGAACTTGATGCAATGTTTACTTTTTCTACACGTACTATGTAGTGTATAGAGAAGGTATTACAATTCCACTACAAAATTTGATACCGAGTTTTCACCGGAAATACATGTTTTAGAGTCCCCTGTATCCAAATATGCATTTTTGGAAAAAGGTTCTTGTGTGTGTCCATGTGTCTGCGAACACGATAACTCAAAAACGAAGAGTCGGTAAAATACCAAACTTGGTATTCACGTTTAGTATCATCCAGAGATTCAATACGAAGATTTTTTTTAAAAAAAAAATCCCCCCACCCCAAACTACCCTTATATAAAAAAAATTCGAAAATGTTGATTTTCTTAAAAATGGCTGTAACGATTTTGATTAAAATATCGTATATTAAAGATATTTATATGACAAATAAAATGTATGCCTTGAATTTTCTGGGAGTTGCCTCTAAAGATCTCTTTATTCTGAATGAGTTTTGCTTGCGTAATTGGTAAACGTAAGAGATAGACAGAAACTTATTACACAACAAATTTAGATCACGTTAAAACACACAATTTATGTCATTTACGATATCAGAGATATTCCTTGTTATTGGTTTCAGATTTGAAATATTTAATATTTTTCTCACACGGTATCTTGTAAACTCCTGGCGCTTCATAGAAACGGATTTCAACCGCATGGAAACCAGCTTTTAAGAGATTTGACATTTGTTTTAGCCTAGTGTATTCCCTTATTTCCCTTCTACTTGCAAGGAAGCAAGTAATACGACAATTTCTGCTAATGTTTATCTCATTCGCGTGATGTGGATAAAATAAAAACCTTTAATAAGAATAGTTTTTGTATGAAAAACAGCTACAGAAAGTTATGTGAATGTAGCACATCAGATGTTTCCCAGAAGGATCACCTTTATAGTTTCTAGCAGTGGTATCGAACTTCAGTTCCCTTGGGCTGCGCTTGCTTCTGCCTATACACAATCGAGTGACATCATTGCACCAAAGTAAGCATGCTTAAAAACAATATTGTAAGGAGAACTGAGCGCAAGAGAAATCCAAAGTGCCAAAGAGAAGCCGTTTGTGTAGTTCCTATGAAGTCGCAAATCATTTAGGGTATTTGAAGCATCTTTACTTTGTCTATCACCTCCTTAGGTAGAGGAATATTGCATTACACCAAAAAATTATATATCGAGAATATACCGGAAATTCATGTTTTGAGGTACCTACCTTAAACCCATAAACGCGTTCTTAGAAAAACATCTTAGTGTGTGCGGGCGTGTGTATCTGTTAGAGATATCATGTTTTATAAACAAAAACCCGAACAAATAACAAAACTAGGAAACCACCTCGGAAGTGTAGGGATAGCGGGTCTCTCATATTGAAGAGGTTGCGAGTTCGAATCTCGCTTACAGCGAGTTACCCGGTAAGGTTTTTTCGGATTTTTCCTTATTCTGAGAAGACTAATGTCGAGTTACGCTAACCTACACGGACCCCGACGCAAAGTGACTGGAATATTTTCGAGAAATATTACATGTTTAAAATATTTACATTACTTACAAGGTGTACACCCACCTTGAATTTTCTGCGAATATATTTTGTGAAATTCTCTTTATTTCGAATGAACTTTGTATAACTGGAAAAGTATAAGAAACAGACAAAAATTCACTACACAGAAAACGTAGATCTCTTTAAACCACACACTACATTAAAAAAAATCTTGTGTCATCAGCTCTACCCGAGATATTACTGTTTTTTTTTTTTAATTTCCCCAATGGAATGCACCCAAAAATTCGATGTCAAGATTTCACCGGAAATATATGTTTTGGGGCCCCCTGAGTGCGAAAAAAGCATTTTTAAAAAAAGGTCCGTGTGTATGTGTGTGTGGACAGAATAGCCCCAAAACGAAAGGACTGTTAAATACCCAACTTGGTATTTAGGTTTAGTAGCTTCCAAGGATGCGACACGAAGATTTAAAAAAAAAAAAAAAAAAAAAAAAAACCACAACAAAGTTCCCTTTACATGGAAAAAAAAAGAAGAAAATTTTGATTTTCTTAAAAAAAGGCTCTAACGATTTTGATTAAAATCCTGTATATTAAAACTATTTATATCCCAAATAAAATGTATACCTCGAATTTTCTAGAAATAGCCGCTGAAGACCACTTTATTCTCAGTGAATTTTGGCGAATTTTGCTTAACTACTAAACCGTAAGAGATAGACAAAAACTCGCTACACAAAAAATGTACTTCACGTCAAAACACCCAATTTATGTCCTTTACGTTTCTGTTGTGGAGGTAACCGTTTCCAAGATATTCCTTGGTATTGGTTTCAATTGTGAAGTACTAATACTTTTCTCAGGCAGGAAGTATCCGTTTTACCTTTTTTCTACTCCTGGCCAAGCAAAGAAGCGATTTGAAGTGATAGTCGCATGACAGCTTTTAAAACATTTGACTATCATTTTAGCATAGCGTATTCCTTTGGTTCCCTTCTACTTATAAGGAACTAAGTAGTAAAAGCATACTGCTAATCTCGATTAGCATGGTGTAGAAAGAACATCTTTTGTAAGAAGTTTGTTTGTAGAGCGGCTAGAGAAAGTCATGTGAGTGTAGCACATCAGATTTTTACTTTCTCTACACGTGCTATGTAGATAGTGTATAAAGAAGAAATTGCACTCCAACCAAAAATCCGATACCGAGATTTCACCGGAAATATATGTTTTAGGGTCCCCTTTATCCAAAAAAAGAATTTTTAGAAAAAAGATCCGCGCGCGCGTGTGTGTGTGAACACGATAACTCAAAAACGAAAAGTCGGTAAAATACCAAGCTTGGTATTTAAGTTTAGTATCTTCCAGGGACGCGACACGAAGATTTTGAGAAAAATCCCCCCACCCCAATCCACCCTTTACATGGAATTTTTTAAAAAAAATTGATTTTCTAAAAAATGACTAACGATTTTTTATTAAAATATCGTACATTAAAGATATTTACCTGACAAATAGAATGTATATCTTGAATTTTCTGGGAATAGCCTCTGAAGACTACACTATTCTGGATGAATTTTATGGCATTTCACATAAATGCTAAACCGTAAGAGATGGAGAAAAACTTACCACACAAACATTAAAACACACAATTTACATTACATACATTTTTTTGATGGAGTTGATCGTTTTTGAGATATTCCTTTTTTTTGGTTTCATCTTTAAAAACATACTTTTCTCATACAGGAATTTGTTAACTCCTATCCATACAAACAATGGAACTTCATCACACAGTAACCAGCTTTTGACTGTCACTTTGACCTGTGGTACTCGCTTATTTTACTTCTACTTACAAGGAAGCAAGTAATAAGATTATTTCTGCCAATATTTTCTCGAGTAGCATGAAGTAAATAGAAGCATAAGCTTTTTAACAATAATTTGTTGAAGAGGTGTAGAGAAAGTCATGTGAATGTTTTACGTTACTTATAGGAAGCATTCTAGAAATAGTCTAGAAATTCTAGAAATGGGTCCATTGGATATTTCCCTAGTGAATCGCAAAACTTTAGATTCCTCTGGTCCAGCATTTACAGATTTTCTCCAGAATAGAGACTTTGGGGAGAATAGAGACCATCTGAAATGTGATTTTCTCCTTCGAATCTTCTCTGTCTGGACCAACTTGTTTATATATGAAGATGCAGCAATACAGAAATCTTTTTTGATATTTGCGTGCACTCTTTGGAACTCCTAAACTCGCGGAGTAGATGTACTGTTAAACGTTAAGGGGGGGGGGAGGTTTATACGCCATGTTTACTTTTTCTACTACTTATAATAAGAGCGGAAGAAGTATTGTATTTCACCCCAAAAATTATGACAATATTTCGTGGAAATACATGTTTTGAGACTCCTTGCATAAAAAGCGTTTTTAGACAACTTTTCGTGTTTGTATTGCCTCAATGTCAAATTTGGCATTATGAAGTATCTTAAAAAATGCAAAAGTAAGATTTTCTTTAAAATCCCTCACCCTATATTACCCATCGAACTTTCCTAAAATAGCTCAAATGACTTTTATTTAAATGACATATTTAAATGATTAAATGTAATCTTTAATTTTCTGGAAATAGCCTGTGAAGTTCTGATAGTTCAGAACCAATTATCATGTGTAACTGATAAATGTTGAGACAGAGATAGGTTAAAACGTATATACAAAAGTATATTTTTCTCTCTTAACACCTATCTTCAGGCGTGACCTAACTGAGCATCCGGGAGAGAGAATTACTGAGATAGAACACAAACACCCAATACTAATGGTTGACTTTGTTTAATGCCTTTTAAGTACTTTCGAAATTCAGATTTTCTTGTGATTGTATTCAAACAGTACCGATGAAATGTTAGCTCCGGTACGTAGCGTCCAATTCTTAATATTTTGACTAGGTGTCGCTATTCCCTTTACATCTATAAAGAACTGTATAATGTAGCAATTTATGCAAAGGTTTATCTCAATTATAATGAAGTAGCTGAAAAATAAAATCCCGTAAGAATAGTTTATATGCCCCTAAAAAAAAAGACAGAGGGTAGAGAGAGGACATGCAATTTTTTTTCAAGTTTGTTTTATAGCACTACCTCAACATTTCTAAACGCTTATTTGACCTGCCGTGAATTTTGAAAAGCTATTTGCTGATATTGCAGACAGCATCGATTTCAGATAATTTGATATCTTAGAATAGTGATTAAAATGATCTTGAACGTCAATTCATTTATCAGCCGGTTATTGAAGTTTCTCCCAAAGAAGACAGAAGGCGGCATGGTATCCTTTTCATGTCGTACACCTTTACTTCGGCAGACTACGTTACATCGAATGATGGGGCGATTATAGGAAATGCGACTAACGATCATGATGGAGTAATTGGCAGGGGAAGCCAGAATACATTGAGTAAACCTGGGTAACAGTAGCTTCGCCAGCTGAAGTTCCACCTGCGGCTGCGGAGATCGAACACTTTTTGTGTTAGAAGTGGTTTAACAACTCGATCACTGCACTGCAGTATGTTAATATTTGATATTATTACTTTCTCTATACGTACATGGTGTATAGCGAAAGTATTGCATTTAACCCAAAATTCGATACCGAGATTTCACCGGAAATAATGTTTTCAGACCTGAATTAAAAAAAAAAATCTGATGTGTTCCACTCAAATGATTTTCTGTACATCTCTACAACAAATTATTGTTAAAAAACTTATACTTCTTTCTTCCATTAAATAGAAGGGAAATAAGGGAGTAGCACAGGCTGAAGAATTAGTAAAAAGTTACTTGCTATGTGACTGAAGTTCCTTTGTTTGTATGGACAGGAGTTGACAAATTCCGTATGAGAAAAGTACAAGTGTTTTAAAGCTGAAACCAATAACGAGAAATGTCTCAAAAACGATTCACTCCACGAAAAAAAAAAAGAAAAAAAAAAAAGTATATAACATTAATTGTGTGTCTTAAAGAACTCTGCATTTTCTGTTAAGTAAGTTTTTCTCTCTCTCTTACGGTTTGCCAGTTACACAAAATTCCGTAAAATTCATCCACAATAAAGTAGTCTTCAAAGGCTATTCCCAGAAAATTCAAGTTATGCAGTTTATTTGCTAGGTGAAATCTCGATATCCAATTTTTGGGTGGAATGCAATACCTTCTCTATACATTACGTACATAGTACGTTAGAGAAAGCAAAATGAAAGAATGAAAAATATTTGTTTTAAAAAAATAGGTGTGTGTGTGTTTAATATTTGTTTAGTATCTTCCGAGGATGCGACATGAAGATTTTCAAGAAAATTCTCCCACCGCAAATTACCCTTTACATTTTTTGAAAATTTTTATTCTCAAAATACGATTTATTAAAGATGTTTACGTAAAAATTGTATATCGTGATTTTTTTGGGAATAGCCAAAAATTCGATAGCGAGATTTCACTGAAGTTGTCATTTTAGGGTCCTCTGTTTCCATAAAAAAAAAAAAAACATCTTAGGAAAACCTCCGCACGCGCGAGTTTGTGTTCGTGTTCTGCGAACACCAGAACTCAAAAACGTAAAGCCGATAAAATACCAAATGTGGTATTTAATTTAGTATATTCCAAGGATACGACACGAAGATTTTGAAGAAAATCCTCCCACTCCAAACTACCCTTTACAGGGAAAACATTTCGACATTTTTTATTTTCTCAAAAATGGCTCTGAGGATTTTGATTAAACTATCGCATATTAAAAATATTTACATGGCAAATAAAATGTATATCTTGAATTTTCTGGTAATGACCTCTGAAGACCTCTTCATTTTGAATGACTTTTGCATAACTGGAGATACCAAAAAACTTGCTGAACAAAACATGTAGATATTTTTAAAACACACAATTTTTCATATATTTTTTGTGGAGTTAACCATTTCTGAGATAGTACTAGTTATTGATTTCAGTTTTAAAATACTTCGTTTTCTCAAGCGGAAATTTGTCATTCCTTTTTCTTTTGTTTTATCTCTGGCCATGCAAAAAGGACTGAATTTCAAATGTTTCACATAGCGACCTACTTTTAATAGGTTTGACTATCACTTTAGTCTAGTGTATGCCCTTACATCCCTTCTGCTTAAAAGCAACCAAGTTATAAGACCAGTTCTGCTAATGTTTATCTCGATTAGTATGAAATAGTTGGAATATATATATATATATATATATTTTAAAAACAGTTTGTCACAAATTGGTAGAGATTCAATAACTTATTTAAATGATTTCGTTGGGACGAAAAACCATTATACGCAACTATAACCCCTATTGTTTGTGCAGTCGATGTTTTCAGATTTTTAAGAAATATTCAGAAAGAAAAAGAACTTTCTAGTATTCCCAATGCTTCATATTTAAACATATATTAATTATAATTATATAAATAATAGACCTTATGTTATTAGCGCTGTATTTCATTTAAAAGAGACAGATAAAACATGCTACATAAAAACTGTAGGTCTCCTTAGCAGAAATTTTATTTCGAATGGTATCCTTATTGTACCAGTTTGCAAGTTCGTTATTGTTTTGAGTCCCCGCCCCCCACCCCCTCATTTTAGTGCCAGCAAGTTGTTTCTGCGTTGTCAGGCAAGAGTATGGGATTTCAAGGCCAGAATATAGTGTCCCGCTTTTAAACATTAGCGATTTGGGTTCCTGTATTCCTTATGGTGAAATGGTGAAGCTTATGAGATATTCCATTTGCGTTATATTTGGTACCCAATTCAAGGGATTTGATATCTTTCAACAAATTCTCTTCAAATACCTGAAGTTCAACTTGGATTTGCAGTGGTGTGCGAGTTATGCTTACAGACGGACAGAGGACCACTAGTAAATTCGGTGCAGCAAGGAAGGTCTAAAATCGCAGTCATGGACTTTCTAGTTTATATTGAATGAAACAAATTCTTTGCCGGTGGACGGTGAATCTGGGGAAATTAAATGATCAATAAAATACATAAATCGTTGGCTCTAAAACAGCCTTAGAATTGATCCCAATCCATAAATTCATCATAAATTCACGTCAATCGATCCGATCCTTGCTCTAGGGTTACACAGCTATGTATTTTGGGGACCATGGTGTTATATTCAATATCACAAGAACAAAGTTCAATAGTTTGTGGTTGAAGCGCTGCACTTATCAAGTCGAAGCTTTAATTTCGATGTACATAGCACTGTTTACTGCATCGGTTGTGTTGCAACAATGTAGCCAAGAATGACGATGTGATGTCAATAAAACATTAAAATAATACATTATTCATAAGTAAATATGGTCAGTTTTATCAAAGTTGATCCCAGGAGCGGTTAGAAATAGGATGAATAAAATATAACGGATTATATAAATAATTTAATCATTACTTGCTCACCATATCACCACTCTGTCACCTAACAAATCACAGCATACATTCTAAATAAATAATGTGTTTCAGAATATTAATCAATGCTACCAACAGTGGGATTAAGAAAAATCCCCAAAATAAGCTAAACTCAGCATAACATTTTCAAATGCTTAAAGGTTTCACTCCGTAGAGAGGGATGAAGGTTAAATGTACTTGGTAATTACTTAGTGAATCTGGTACACAGTATATCCAAAATGATCTTAAAGACATAAGGAATGCATTAAGCACAAGATGTCGCTGGAACTAAGTCATATAACCTTTTAAGGCAAGCTTCCGGCAGGGGGGTGTTTGTTAAAGTAATCTGCAAAAGGACACAAGATCAATGTTGCCAATGTATGAAAACCCAGCGATAGTGATGTGAATAACGAAAATACAGTAAAAGTTGAGGGGAATAGCAGACCTTTCAGCTACACCCTGATTATTGTGGTTATAGGCCTCACAGACCTCTAGGCTGCACTCTTCCATCGCTCCGCAGCCGCGGCGGAATTCGGTTACACTTTGCGGCGTAGGGTCCTTAACACCTCGACTACGCTAAACGGCTTAGGGCCGTAAATCAGCGACAACGATCCGTCACATTGCTTTTAATCGATTTCTCCATATCAGGTGTTACCAAGTTTTGGCAGTACTCTGTGCTATCCGATGTGTTAAGATTGCCAATATTGGCAACGCAAGGACAGCAGAAGCAATGTTGCCATGGTGGAAATGCAAATATGTGGAATATATCCATTAAAACATGCTATATAGATGTTGTTTATATTTCCCACACTTTTATTACATAATAATGCAGTTGGTATGTGTTATGCATATAATGATTCTCTCGACGAGATATATCCAACATAATTTATTTGGAAATTGTCAGTATTTGAATGCTCATTGATCCACAATTGTAAGGAGCTGACATTTTATCCGATAAAATAACATTTTTGAGAACATTTTATAAAATAAATTATGGTGTTTCATTGGCGTAGTTTAGGAGGGATTTTGGAGGCTTGAAACCCCCTTTACTAGACAAATGTAAACATAAATTGCAAAATCCTAGTTTTAATTCCATTTAGTGTATCTTAATATACGAATATAAAATCGATTTGTTTAAAATTTTTTAAATATTGAACTTTAACATGCCGTTACGGTTGACATATCGAGCTTACCTGTATAGCCACTATCATCTCGGCGTCATGTAAAAGAATTAGCACCTGTTGCAGATTCTTGGCCCACGCCAGAGGATGCTGATTCACTGATAACTAAAACAATACAGTATTTGGAATGAGAGAGGCAAAATTATGAGTGTCAGCTTTGGCCTGCTAAATTTTACTGCTTGAGCCGGGGTTCGAATTCGGTGGTTCGGTAGAAGAGGTGAACTATGAGGAAGAGGAAAGCAGGTGCGGAGTCATCAAGGTCATTATCAGCGAGATAAGAGGCGGGGGAAGGACGCCATGCGCATGGCAGTGCCGGCAAGTCGGTCGTCGCCGCCGCCACCTCGTCAGTTTTCCCGCGCATTGCAACGAGGAAGTGTCGCGATGAACGGCAGCAGTGGGGGAGGAGGTAACAGACGTACGGTACGCACCCTGCACTGCGGCAACAACAATAATCAGAAAAACTCCTCTCCGTCCTGCACCTCGTCCTCGGTCACGTCGCCGACCCAGTCTGCTATCCTCATCATCCAAAAGGACAACAAGCATCATCACCACCTTAAGGACTCGACGCCGAATGGGCGCCCATACCAGGCGTCCCCTCCGCCCTTCAAGTGCAGCACCCTCGCCTCGAGATGGTATGTTTGTTTCTGGCTACCTTGCCAAGTTTCACCGTGTATATGTTAGCGTTTTCGGGTCACATGGGATCTAACTTTAAGTTACGCTCGAAAGTGGTGTCTGCGCCCTGTACTGCGTCACAGATAAGTGCTGAGGGTTGAAGGATGAAGCGCGAAATGGGGTTGGTTGTTGGTTACTTGCCAAGATGCCAGTTCCCGAAAACTCCGTTGCGCAATAATAATATTATTATGAATCATATAATATTTTGAGACATTGCCAGGCACTCCATCTTTTTCTCGCTTATAGTTTCTTTTATTGGATATTTTTGCACTAAATACACATCACCTATCTAGTGCATAATATACGAATAAATAAAACCACAATCTAATTTCACCTAATGTTATTAAAATATCTGCGTAAAGGATAAAAATAAGATTTTGCATCTGATTAATTCCACCATAGGCGAGTTTAGAAAATCTTAAACATCTCCGATGATCGGGTCTAGAAAAGGTCAAATTTGTGGTACAGATTATCATAATACGAGTACCACATTTCTGACCTATGTATAATGTTGTTTTGAATTAAACTTTCGAGAGTAGTTTAGATGCATAAAGTGCTGAGAATGGAATCACACGAAATAAAGGGAGTATATGATACAATCGATGGCGAAATTTATATTATATATTTTATTGAAATAATTTCGTTACAAGTAATAACTCTGAGAAGGTCAGCAAAATAGTGACACATTTGAAGCAAAATAAAATGTATAAATTCTTTCCTAAAGGTTCTAGTCACATTATTATTATTATTATTATTACTATTATTGTTGTTGGGTTTTTTATAATGTTAAAACGTTAAAGTCAGACTTGTTTGGGGTAGCAGTTTTATTGAGAAATAAGAAGCATTGATTTTGTATATAAGTGACTTAAATTGTTGTACTTCGTGTATGTAGCTCTTAATAGATTCAGATATGAAATCCCATTTACCCGTTATTAACTCTTCTAGTGTTTTGGCTCCTTTTAAATATATCAAACATTTTAAAGAATTTAAACTCTTGCTTATGGTTCACCTGCATATGGTTTGCCAGCTGTTTCATGCTGAAATAAGCTACGTACGTAAAGCAAATGACGTACATATATAAACAAAGCAGATGCACGTGGCACTTACATCTCAGATAACCGAAGTTTGCTACGTTGTGCGAACTAATACAGTGCTGTTACACCTGCGCTTTGAATAAATGTCTTGATAAATTCTATAAAATTCTCCACAGATTTTATGCATCCAGCGATAAGGAATACGAAATTCCACTTCTATAATATTGCAGCTTTCTCTACTCATACTATGTACATAGTGTATAGAGAAGGTATTGTAATGCACCCAAAAATTCGATACCGAGATTTCACCGGAAATATATGTTTTGGTTCCCCTGAATCCAAAAAAAGCATTTCTGGAAAAAGGTCCTCGCGCGCGCGCGCGCGCGCGTGTGTGTGTGTGTGTGTGTGTGTGTGGACAGCATAGTTTAAAAAACGAAAAGACGGTAACTTGGTATTTAAGTTTGGTATCTTGCAAGGGTGCGACACGGAATATTTCAAGAAAATCCCCCCTCACCCAGCTACCCGTTACATGGAACTTTTTTTCGAAAATTTTCATTTTCTCAAAAATGGCTTTAACGATTTTGATTAAAATATCTTACATTATAGGAACTTTACCTGACAAATCTATATTGTGACTTTTCTGAAGAATAGCCTCTGAAGGCTATTTTATTCTGGATGAATTTTACGGAATTTTGTATAACTGCTAAACCGTAAGAGATAGACAAAAACTTACCACACAAAAAATGTAGAGCACATTAAAACACACAATTTATGCTATATATACATTTTTTTCGTGGAGTTGATAGTTTTTTTAGATATTCCTTGCGTTTGGTTTCAGCTTTGATAAACTTATACTTTTCTCATACAGGAATTTATCAACTCGTGTCCATACAAAGGAACTTCAGTCGCATAGCAACCAGCTTTTGACTATCACTTTTAACATATGGTACTCCCTTATTTCGCTTCTACATACAAGGAAGCAAGCAATGAGATTATTTATGCTATTTTTTTCCTCGATTAGCATGAAGTAAATAGAAGCATTAGCTTTTTAACAATAATTTGTTGCGAGATGTAGAGAAAGTCATGTGAATGGAACACATCAGATTTTTTAATTCAATAATGTGCTTCGAAGTTAATAATGGGCAAGAACACAAATAAAAAGCAATAAATACATAATTACCGTCGCTAGAATCTAAAATTGCTTAAGACCTCCTTTCTTTCTCTGCGTAATATAAAACAAATTACACGTTTTTTAAATAGAAAGATAAACAAAATCAGGCCTATAGATTCATTCTTAATGATTTGCGCTAGTTAGTGCTCTGTTACCATGCCTGGTTTAGAATTACCTACATAAATTTATTTTTTTTTAGTTCTGGACTAAAAGATACGCATGGCCAGCAATTGAAATTTGACTAAATTTCTGAAAACAAACAACGGCTAAGTACTTTACGCCATTGATTTTTCGGTTATCAAGGTGTGATTTTTAAGGAGTATCTGCAGATTTCCAGAAACGGTTTCATAACTTATTAAATGTATTACTGACCTTACAGTAACAATTGACAAGACCTTGAAACATTGCTATTTGTGAATTAGGCATTGAATTTAATTACTGCCTCTGGAGTCGCCAACAGTAGATTAATAGACTTAATGTACTTATTACAGACCTCGGAGTTACAATTGACAGTACCGCAGTCTAGACTAATTTCATGTCTCCGACATCATTGCCGGTAAAGCAGAGGAGTCGAAAATGTGACTCGTGAGTCATTTGGACTAGCTGACGCCTTTCCTTTGGACTTTATTTTTAAGATGTCTGCTAAAGATGCCGGGACCTTTTCATAAGTATCAGCGATATATTCAAATCAGTATTTTTACTGTCTCTACTTACGTATGTCATGGTCTAAGGTATTGCCTTCCACCCAAAATTTTGATACCGAGATTTCACTGGAAAAACACGTTTTAAGGGTCGCAATATCCATCAAAAGTATTTAAAAAAAAAAAAAAAAAGGTCCGCGCATGTGTGTGATAGAACACGATAACCAAAAACGAAAATTCAAGTTAAATACTTCAGCATCTTTTAGGGTTGTGATACAAAGATTTTCAGCAAAATTCATCCACCGCAAACTACCCTTTATATAGAATATTTTTCGAAATATTAGAATTTCCCAAAAATGGGTCTAACGATTTTGATTAAAATACTGTATATTAGAGATATTCACATGACAAGTAAAACTTATGTCCTGAATTTCTTGGGAATAGTCTCTGAAGTCCTCTTCATTCTGAATGACTTGTATAATTGGTAAATCATAAGAGAGAGCCAAAAAGTACTAGACAAAAACATGAAGATCTCGTTAAAACACACAATTTATGTCATATACATTTTTGTAGGGTCAACGATTTTCGAGTTATCCTTATTATTTCTTTCAATTCTAAACAACCTTATACTTTTGTCACACGGAAGTTGCCATTCGTTTCTTATCTCTTTTGTTTTACTCAATAGCCATGCAAAGAAACTCGAGTTTCAATTCTCTCGGATAGCGACCAACTTTTAAAAGATTTTATTATCCCTTATTTCCCTTCTATTTACAAGGAAGTAAGTTACACGAGCACTTCTGCTAATGTTTATCTCGATTAGCATGAAGTTGATAGAAGAATAATCTTGTAAGAATAGATTCCATTCACATAAGTTTTTTTTCACACCTGGATTGTACTGAAACGGTCAATTCTTGAAATATAGAATCTTAATATTCCTTGAAGGACATTAATACGCATTGCATAGTTGATTAAAAAATCATGGACATTATTTGCAATTTACATTTACTGACTTTGAACAATGTTTGGTTTTTTCATTAGCACCTCACACCTGTTCTGTGAAGCAGCAAACACGATATCAGCTGTGTTTACAATTCAGACGTTTAGTAGGAGTGGAAACAGGGTGGAGTTAAAACATGTTTTAAAAAAAGTTGAAGTGTATTATATTAGCCATGTTGCTCGATGCAATTTCTCCGTAAAATAATGATCGCAATTAACCAGCCTTTGTTGAACAGTAATTATGCTGCGATATTATAACAACACGGCAATAACAATTATTGCTCTTGATAGATTTCCTTCAGGCAATGCACTAAGTCAGTCTTGCGTTCAGTTTGTTAAATGCCGGAGTTCACCTCTCATATTGCAACTGTAAGCACAGATTGCGTGAGCAGTTAAATTTTGTTTTTCCGGTCTAAATTAAACATTGGTGGGCCTACTGTAAGAAGTAATTAAAGAAGTAATGCTTCAATAATCCGCTTTAGCCACGCTTTGTGAGCATTTAGAAAAGGGGATCAGGGGGTGTCCAGACACTCGTTAAGACTTCTGACGGCATCTACTCAAGTGCCAGACTAGGCGGATATGCGCATACCTGCTACCATAATTCAACCCCAACGATTGTGCAAAACATTTAAATTAATGTCTTTAATTTATATCGGGCTTGGCATCTTTTGAATAAATTTTATATATTGGCTAAAAAAAATACTATCCATATTTGTTGTGCGTGCATATTTCAGCCTCCTAAAGCTTAGAAATGCTATAACTTATTGCTTAAGCTGCTGTCATAGCATTAAAACGGCTATAAGGCATCTACATCACATCAACTTCCCCTATATATCCAAACATATTAAATATAAAATGTTTAAAACTTAACTTTATTGCTATAAATTCTTACCAATCGGGGCACTGTGGTTTCGATTGCGGCTCTTTTGTGAGGTCCGTAATTCGATACCCGGCTCGGGGATGGCTATTTTAAGTCGGCTACATTTGCGCCTCCACCTCTGGCACATGTGGAGGTCCCCCATGGTCCAACGCAATCCCGGTAAAAACTGTAGGTCCTCTCCATTAGCTGCCATCCTCATCATTACTCTGCCATCGGAGGTAACGGACACCGCTCGCTGGGTACCTCCACCTGAAAAATGAGTCCAGTCAATGCTTGGTGGAATGAAGTAAACAAAAATTAACAAAGAAATACACAAACAGCGTATTAAATGCTTAATTCTTTTTGACAGTTTATAATCATGTAATGAAACTCAAGCATTTTATTTAATAAGAATAGTTTTATCAATAGAAACAATATAAGTAAAACACTTAGCCTGTAAATAATTAAAATATGTAGTTATTACTATTTATAAATAAAGTGAAGTGTGTGCATGTTGAATTACCAATGATTTGTTGAATTCACATGGCTTTCTTAACCTGGTCTGCAACAAACTATTATATAACAAATTGTGTGATTTCACGAAATCTTCGTCTTTTGTGCAGCAATTGTTTTTCTATGCCTAACAGTTTACCAGTTTTACAAAAGTCATTCAGAATGAAGAGGTCTTCGGAGGCTATTCTCAGAAAATTCAAGACTAATTATGCATTTTATTAGTCATTGGTATTTTAATCAAAATCGTTAAGAGCCAGTTTAGAGAAAATCGAAAATTTTGAAAATTATTCTATGTAAAGGGTCGTTTTGGAGAGAATTTTGCTAAAAATATTGGTTTCGCATCCTTGGAGGATACCAAACTTAAATCCCAAGTTTGGTATTTAACTGACTTGACGTTTTTGAGTTATACTGTCCATAGACACATACCTAATTTTTGTTCAGGAGTGCTCGAAACATGTATTTCCGGTGAACTCTTGGTACCGAATTGTTGGGCGGAATTCAATGTACCTACGTGCATAGTTCTTAATAGAGAAAATAAAACAGGTAACCCCGAAGGTCGATCAGACTATTGGTAAGCGTTGGTTACTAGTAATTCTTGCGAATATTGCATTTATTTTATAATTTGAATTTTCGTGGGTACTTCTTTCAATGCGTTCAGCATTATTATTATTATTATTATTATTCACTAAGTACTTTTATTGCAGGCACATTTTACTTTGCTATTCTGTTCATAATGCATCAAATTTGTTAATTATGTCCTCGTTATCTACATTTGTATAGATAAAAATATGACTGGTTTTTGATAAGTGTGCATCCAAGATTAGACTTTGCTCGAGCCAGAAACAAATATATGAATAGTTCACTACGCACTTATCAGTTACATAAATCAGTGAAATACTAAACAAAAATAGTAGTATAATCTATGAAGTAGAAAACAGCTAGCTAATGCGGGAAAGTTTATTGCGTTGTCTTAGTCCACAGATCAATAAAGGGTTAAACGTTGTGATGTAAGTGAAAAGTGTAACGGAAATATGACCCGCATAACACATACTGACATAAAAAGCATTGTGTAGAATGTACACTGTATATCGTCCTTACCTTCAGCACAGAATAATCAGCAGCTATATTTAGCTACAGCTGGGTTACGGCAAGAAACTTTCACGCAGGTGAAGATAAAACAGTGAAAGATAACAGCTACAAACATGGATGCTGAATATACATCTTTGTTCCAACTTTGCACAGTATCATTAGTTAGGCTCGCGTTCCGTTAGCCAATAATGCACTATTTTCGTTTCCATTATTAACTGCAACAACGATGAGACGTTAGACATTGTTGCGGACAGGGATACCAACTTACGGCGAATGAACAATTTGCTCAGTCAGCAAACTTAGCCTGTATAAAAATCATAACTTAAGGAATCTCTTCACAGTTTTTATACCGAATGAGTGCTTCTTTAAACTCTTTTTTTCTACCGGATGAGTGCGTCTGACTTCTGAGTTATAAAAGTTAATTTTGAAACCTCTGCCGTTTGGTAAACAAATAGAAACTAAAACAAGAATGAGAACTACATTTGTTTTGAACCTCCAAGAGCTATAAAGTGCGTTCTTCCAGCTTCTGTCGGTGTGTATGTGAATATTTCACTATAGTATGTGCTTTAGTTTTTTTTAATATACATATCATCAGCAAAACGTGCTATTTCAGAAATTATATAGGTACCTGCAATGTCGTAAGATATGGCAAGTAAGTGTGTCATAGACAAAAGGCAAGTTGGATGTCTGCATATTAAAACGTTTCCTTTTAATTTTCTCAGCACCTTTTGCTGGTGAGCTTTGCTTTTGTGTAGTTACTTACTTCATACTCATGATGTAAATATTTCTCTAAAACAGAGGTCTTGGTTCGAAGCGTTAGAACGTTAAATTTTTCGATTTATTCACAGTTGTAATCTAACTTCAAATGTATGATTCTTTAACGAAATATGTTTCCTGAAAACTACAGTTTTTAGCCAGTCTTATATAAGTCCATTAATTGTTCTTGCATGAAGAATAATACTGGCTAGTGGTTGGAACCGATGACATAAAGCACAAGTCGCCATTTGCGTATAGCTGTTATCTCAAAAATAAATTTGAGAACTTGTGGTTTACCGGGGAAAATGTGGGTTAATTGGGGAATGTAAATGTCGCATCTGTATGCTGCCATGGCATCTCAATTGGTTATATTAACCAGTCGGAAACCGCAAGATTAGTGATTCAAATCGCGACTTTGCCAATTAATTATACGTACTATGTACATGGTGTATAGAGGAGGTATTGCACTGCACCCAAAAATTCGATACAGAGATTTCACCGGAAATATATGTTTTGGGGTCCTCTGTATTTAAAAAAAACATTTTCAGAAAAATGTCCGTGTGTTTGTGTCCGTGTGCCTGTGAACACGATAACTCAAAAACGAAAAGTTGGTAAAACACCAAACTTGGTATTTAAGTTTAGTATCTTCCAGGGATTTTGAGAAACATCCCCCCACCCCCAACTACCCTTTACATGGAACTTTTTTCGAATATTTTAATTTTCTCAAAAATGGCTGTAACGATTTTGATTAAAATATTATATATTAAGGATATTTACCTGACAAATAAAATATATCTTGAATTTTCTGGGAATAGCCTCTGAAGACTACTTACTTTCTTCTGGATGAATTTTACGGAATGTTGTATAACTGCTAAACCGTAAGAGCTAAACAAGAACTTACCACAAAAAAAAGTAGAGCACTTTAAAACACACCATTTATGTTATACACATTTTTTTTCGTGGAGTTGATCGTTTTTTAGATGTTCCTTGTTTTCGGTTTCAGCTATGAAAAACTTATACTTTTCTCATACAGGAATTTGTCAACTCCTATCTGTACAAACAAAGGAACTTCAGTCACATAGCACCCAGCTTTTGACTATCACTTTTTCCTATGGTACTCCCTTATTTCGCTTCTACTTACAAGGAAGCAAGTAATAAGACTATTTTTGCTAATTTTTTTTCTGATTAGCATAAAGTAAATAGAAGTATGAGCTTTTAAAGCATAATTTGTTGCAGAGATGTAGAGAAAGTCATATGAATGGAACACATCAGATTTTCTTCAAGCACACGCACGCTCACTCTCAATTGGCATACTTCCAGACAGGAATGATTCCGGTTAAAGAAAAATACCCGCCCCTGCCGGAATTGAACCCGGGCCATCAGATTCAGAACATATAGCAATAAAATATTATTTTATAAATTTAAAAACACAAAGTTGTTCTATTTTCACCAAATCTCAGTAATCTGGGCTTTCTTAGGGCTTCATTTGTCAAGAACAATCGTGTTGTATGGCAGCGAATGATACGACGCGAAAATATTGTTAGGTGCCCTATTTAAACCTCCTTGTACTCTTTGAAATATCAGTTCTACAAGCTCGTCACCCCATTTGAATTCCACAGTTAATATGTATCCGTGTTATATTTACAAATCTTAACTCGGTGGAAAAAAATAAGAAAGGATGAATAAATAATGAAAAACGACGTTGGAGTTAACTGTAAAGATTCTGCATAATGCGTTTAGGGACCTGTAGGGAAATTGAAAGGTGGCGAAATATTGTAATTTTAGAGGCAACACCCCAAATTGAACTCCTAACTTGAATTTCTTCCATAAAATATTCCATTTCCATACTTGATAAAATTCTGAACGGCGAACATCAGATCACAAAATGAGAAAATTACATCTCTGGATTTCCCAAGCGGCAACACAGAGTCGACTGTCTGACTCACAAATCTGGCTATGCGGCACACCATAACGTGCATGTATTCCGGGTAGTTTGAAGCCATGGAATAATATGGATCGAAGCTACGTATGCGACTGTCGGGTGTCGTTCGAACTGGGAGACCGCGCGGCATGTTTTTGAGTACGCGCGATTCAGAATCTTCCGCGGCTGTTGCATTGCGTGGTATAAATGTTTGAGATGATGTATTTTCAGATCGCGTCACAATTATCGCAGGCCATAAAATGCTTGCGTAAATTGGCATGATAATTCATTTACGTAGCACGATTTACATATATCTCCTTTTTCAAAACAGCGCCGAATGTTGCACATACGTTGTCCTCAAACCAGCCATTTACAGAACAG
Organism: Hymenopus coronatus; assembly: GCA_030762935.1. Taxonomy (NCBI): domain Eukaryota; kingdom Metazoa; phylum Arthropoda; class Insecta; order Mantodea; family Hymenopodidae; genus Hymenopus; species Hymenopus coronatus. The sequence goes on from CM060890.1 coordinate 111,447,465, forward strand.
TATGAAGTGTATCCATGCAACTTCAGTTCAAAACTCAATCAATTGGGGGTATTTAGGCACCTTTGTGTCAGGGTTGTGTAGGGAGGTTCCCTCTTCAGCCTAGTTTGGTTTTTTAATGTTGTGTTTGTTGGTTGTAGCAGCATCATGTCATTCTGGGTGTTTATCTTCTTGGAGTAACCCTCATTCATAGCCCCCCTAGCTCTTTTGCTCTTGCTTCCCAAATAGACATGATTATGATTTGTCAATTTTACTTTCTCTTTTTTTCGGTCTCTAAAGTTAGCGTATTACTTTCTCTATACATACTGCGTACATAGTGTATAGAGAAGGTATTGCACTCCACCCAAAAATTCGATACCGAGATTTCACTGAAAATATATGTTTTAGGGTCCCCTGTATCCAAAAAAAAAGCATTTCCAGAAAAAGGTCCGCGCGCGCGTGTGTGTGTGTGTGTGTGTGTCCGTGTGTCTGTAAACACGATAACTCAAAAACGGTAAGTCGGTAAAATACCAAATTTGGTATTTAAGTTTAGCATCTTCCAGGGATGCGACACGAAGATTTTGAGAAAAATCCTCCCACCCCAAACTACCCTTTACATGGAACTTTTTTTCGATAGTTTTGATTTTCTTAAAAATAGCTCTAACGATTTTGATTAAAATATCGTATATTAAAGATATTTACCAGACAAATAAAGTGTTTATCTTGAATTTTCTGCGAATAGCCTCTGAAGACTACTTTATTCTGGATGAATTTTACGGAATTTTACATAACTGCTAAACCGTAAGAGATAGACAAAAACTTACCACACAAAAAATGTAGAGTACGTTAAAACACACAATTTGTTATATTAATTTTTTCGTGAAGTTGATCGTGTTTGAGAAATTCCTTATTTTTGGTTTCAGCTTTGAAAAACTTATACTTTTCTCATACAGGAATGTGTCAGCTCCTGTCCATACAAACAAAGGAACTTTAATCACATGCAACCAGCTTTTGATTATTAGTTTAGCCCATAGTACTCCCTTATTTCCCTTGTTCTTACAAGGAAGCAAGTAATATGACTATTTCTGCTATTTTTTTTTTCTCGATTAGCATGAAGTAAATAGAAGCATAAGCTTTTTAACAATAATTTGTTGCAGAGATGTGGAGAAAGTCATGTGGATGGAACACATTAGATTTTTTTTAATTTGTGGTTTAATAATGTCTTGTATTCTCTTTTATTATGTGCCTGTTATTTACTTTAAGAGTGCTTGAAGATGTTCTTCTAGTTCGTCCTGCTGTTATGGAGCCAGGAGCCAGAAGCAGGAACTAGTCGCCCGAGTGTACTCGGGCGGGGGCAAATCACCACGGTACCTATCCGCTTTTCTCGCGGATTGTTGTATGTTCAGCTTATATACATATATACCTGGTTACACCAGCGCACAAATCATCGTATGACTGAGCTAGTACAAAAAAAAAACAAACTTGAAATTCTACTCAGATTGGTAGATACTTTCGCCTGAATCTTATTAATTCTAAATGCGAACCTCATTATGGCAATTGAAGTATCTTAAACTGATGTTTATTTGTTTACTTTTTATACCACATACAAGCGGCAGAGAAGGTGTGCGAAAGAATAGCATAACTCAAAATCGATAACTTGGCATTTAATTCAAAGTCAGCAGGAAGTTTTTCAAGAAAATACTCCCATCCCAACTAACCCTATCTTTTGCATTAATATTTTTCGAAATTTTGTATTTCTCAGTGGCGCTAACGATTTTGTAATTGAAATACCATATATCAGGTGACCCGATTTCACCCTATTTGGCGGGTGCAGATAACGCCTTCGTACGTTAAAAAGGTTGCAAAACTCAACGGCGCTATTTCAATTAAAACCAGTAAGTGGGGAACTAGTTGAGCGACCTTCGTTTTACCCCTCTTGTTGAGACGGTGAGGCGGTCACGCTCAAGGTAGATATATCGTTAGTTCCCCACTGGCTGGTTTTTGCTTGAAATAGCACCGTTGAGTTCTGCAACTATTTTAACGCAAGAATGAATATCTGCTCACACCAAATACGGAACCACCTGGTATTGACAGGACAACAAATTTTATATCTTGACTTTGCTGGAAGTAGCCTGTTTAGTCCTGTGAGTTTTCAGTTATTTCTCGTGATTGCATACAAAGTGCATGGTTGTTTATATGGTTATTATTAATATAATTATTTTAAATTTGAACGTCGATTTACCTGGTAGGTCATATGAATGAATGAAATGGGAGAAAAGACGCTCGAATAAATAAGGGGACATTAAGCTTAGTTACACGACAATCGTCTTATCAGCATGAGATAAGACCAAGGAAAAAAGACTATCCGAGTAACTCACGCTAATCATGCTACCTCCACATTATCGAGGCGGGCATATGTAAATAATAGATAGATGCTGACCAGTTCGTAAACATTTGAGAACCGCTGTTCCATTTGTATCTGTAACGAAATGTGTAATGTAGCCAGTGTAATGTAGCCAGCAATCATTAGCAGTTTGCATCGATTAAAATGAGATTTTGTAAGAATAGTTCGTTTATAACTACATGGCACGACAGCTCACGGGGAACCTTGGCCTACCGCCCGGCCGCTGCGTCCCCCATCTCGGTCCACTACAGACGTCATGGATGGGGTGCAGTATTGGAGGGTGAGACGTGGTCAGCGCCTCGAGTCCCCCCGGCCGGTTAATGTGGTCCTCATGACCTGGAGCCGCTACTTCTCCATCAAGTAGTTCCTCAATTGGCCCCCCAGGGACCTTACGAGGCTGAGTGCACCCCGGGCCAGGTCTCCCAGCGGGGGAAAATCCCCACGCTGGTACTGGGGATCGAACCCAAGTCTCCCGCTTGGTAAGCAGCAACGCTACCACCGCGCTAAGGAGACGACCGAATAGTTCGTTTACCCACTAATAAACGATAACGATAGAGAATGTTATGTGGTTGTAATATCCATGTTTTACTTTCTCGAATACGTATATACAATGTGTATATATATATATATATATATATATATATATATATATATATATATATATATATATATATATATATAGTAGGTAGAGAAATGATTGTATTCATCCCAAAAGTTCGATACTGACATTTCACCGGAAATAAATGTTTTGAGACCATCTGAATCCAAAACCAGCATTTTTAAAACCAGTTTTCGTGTGTGTGTGTGTAAACAGCATAGCTCAAAAACGAAAAGTCGGTTAAATACCAAACTTGGTAATTAAGATGCGACACGGAGATTTTCACGATACTTCCCCTTCCCCAACTTAAACTACTCTTTATATGGAACATTTTTCGAAAATGTTTATTCTCTGAAAAATAGCTCTTACGATTTTGATTAGAATACCATATATTTAAGGCATTTTCGTGACAATGAAATAATTGTCTTGAATTTCTGGAATAGCCTCTGAAGACCTTTCTTTCATTCTGAATGACTTCTGCATAACTGGTAAACCGTAAGAGATAAACAGCTACTTCACATAAAATATAATTCTCATTATAACACTCAATATATGTCATATACTTTTTTTTTATTTATTTATTTTTTTTTTTATTTTAGCGTTAACGACTTTCGAGATATTCCCTATTATTGGTTTCAGTTTTAAAATAGTATCACACAGGAAGTTCCCTTCATTTTATACATCTTTTGTTTTACTCCTGGCCATGGAAGGACAGCCAGTCATTCAATGACAATCGCAAAGCGACAGCTTTTAAAAGATTGATTATCGCTTTAGCTTAGTGTATTCCCTTATTTCTCTCTACTTACAAGGAGACAAGAAATTAGACAATTTATGCTAATGTTTACCTCAATTAGCATGATGTATATTAAAAATAATGTTATGTAAGAATAGTTTTATGCAGAACAGGTAGAGAAAAGTCGTGTGAATGGAACACATCAACTATGTTTAAATTTGTGGTGCGTAAATCAGCACAATCCTAAACACTGCTCTTATTCAGAAATAGAGAACAGAGAATATTCGATTCTGTTTCCATAAAATATCTAAGTTTTCTGATTTGTTACAATGAATACGGTTTTATTTTACAAACATTAAATTAGTGAAAATGTCTTGTTTTAATTTTGTCTTCTTCTATTGGTATCAAGTAAATTTTGATCCAAGAAATATTAAAATGCACGATTTAATCTGTCGAATAGATATGCAGAAAGTAGGGGAATGACTGTAATATTCGGACACGTTTTGGCGCTTGAAGTTTTCCTAAGCGCTTCCTTTTGTGCAACACGTTCTCGTTATCTCGATAGCGTGATAAGCACAATTCAAATGCCATGTAAAGCATTACGCAAGGTCACGGAATATTCGTGATTCCCTTCCACGTGCCGTGTTCAACGCCCGCGTAACAAAACAGCAATATTTGCTTGTTATTTGTTTTATGGTGCAACGTTCACAAAGATAGACTTACAAGAACACGCGTTAGCATGTTGTGGCTTAGTTGGCAAAACTGCCCCAATTTAAGTTCTGTAATGCAAATATGCGTGGCGTAGGATTACGGCCCTTTCTGTGCTTTCACGCCTACTGTCTGCCGTGTTTCTCTTGCTTAAGCACTAATACGTATACAGAACCAGACATAGTTACATAGTGCTGAGTTTTACAAAGATTTATACTTAAAATAATGACAGGCGTGAAAACTTATTAAGCATCTCAACACTTGAAAAAATAATCATTATTAATACAGGATGGTTCCACCACTTGACATTACTTCAATATGTGGATACTTTTGTTATTTTGTCATTAGAGCCGTTTTGTAGCTAGTTGCTGGTCTATTATAAACGTTTAGAGCCCTAAGCCGCAAAGCGTAACTCAACATGGAAGGTTCTAAGCCGCAAAGCGTAGCCGAGCCCCAATGATACCCAGAAATAGACAAAACTTCGGCAATCTGGCGACATTCACATCTGAACCACTCAATGTTTTAACACTTTCAAATATGGATCGTCAGTAAAAGTCGCTTAAACTACTTCTTACAACCGTTTTCTGTGTGTGCGTGTGTGTGTGTGTGTATGTATGTATGTGTGTGTGTGTTTGTGTGTGTGTGCTGCAACCATCGTATAGTTTTACCAAAAAATCGGATGTGTTCCATTCACGTGACTTTATCTACATCTGTAACAAATCATTGTTAATAAGCTTATTCTTCTATCTACTTCATGCTAATCGAGATATGCATTAGTAGAAACGATCTTATTACTTAGTTCCTTATAAGTGAAGAGATATAAGAGAATACACTAGGCTAAACTGACAGTTAAATATAAAATGCGGTTGCTATGGGATTGAAATCAGTTTCTTTGCGTGGCCAAGAGTTGACAAGTTCCCATAAAAATATTTTAAAACAGAAACCAATAATAAGGAATATCTCGAAAATGGTCAACTGCACGAAAAAAATATATGACAAAAATTGTGTGTTTTAAGGAGATTACATTTTTTGTAGAGTAAATTTTTGTCTATCCTTTACGATTTACCAGTTATGCACAATTCAGAAAAAATCATCCAGAATAAAGAAGTCTTCAGAGGCTATTGCCAGAAAATTCAAGATATACATTTTATTTGTCATGTAAATGTCTTAAACATAAAGGGATTTTAATCAAAATTGTTACACCCATTTTTGAAAAAATAAAAATGTTCGGAGTTTTTTCAATGTGAAGGAGATTTGGGGTGGGATTTCTTGAAAATCCTCTTGTCGCATCCTTGGAAGATACTGAACTTAAATATTAATTTTGGTATTTAATGAACTTTTCGTTTTTGAGCTATGGTGCCCACACATGCACACATGGACATTTTTCTAAAAATCTATTTTTTTTATTCAGGGAGTCCCAAAATATGTATTTCCGGTGAAATCTCGGTTTCGAATTTTTGGGTGCAATACAATACCTTCTCTTTCCGCCTGGGTAGTATGCTGATAGCGTGTCTGAACTGTAACAAATTTTTAAACGTGTTTTCCGTTTTATAATACTAAACTAATTGTCATATTCGTACTTCCAAACTGTGGGGGATAGAGAATGATTCTGGATAAAGGAAAATTCCCCGCCCTAGCCGTGAACCGAATCCGGGACCTCCGAATGAGAAGCCAGAAAGCTGACCACTCGACCACAGAGGTAGTCGTGAGAAAGTTGACAGCCTCTGTGTGACGGTTTATCTAGCTCTTTTCGCAGACGAGGCTGCTGTTTCTGTTGCATATGTGCGATAAAGAATATTTGTAATAATGAGGAAAATCCTTTACTTTAGATTTTCAATCATTATTTTATGTGTATGTGGTATCATCGCTCTTTCTATCCTCTTTTTAGATGATGTGCACATAGCAACAGCCCATTCTGCGACTGCAAAAGCGAAATTGTGCTGTATTTCTATTTAAAAAAAATGAAAAGAAAAGCAAAACGCACTCATAATTCATGTGAGGAAGTGCAGAAAGCATTTGAGTCATTTACACAAAAGAGAGAATATAAAGGACGCGCTTTTGCCTTACTTCGCAAACTGGTATCAAAAGAAGTAAATGAATAAATAAATACGTCTAAGTTAATGAGAAACGTTTCACTCTCTTAGGGTGTGTCATCTGCTGACAACCTAGGGCAGAGAGCTTACTCCTCCAAAGAAACTTACTTGGAGTCTAATTTACATGTCAGCTTGGGGAATTTAATATATTGAGCTTAATTCAAGGAGTTCAGTAACACATTAAAAGTTCATTTACGTATGTTTACGTATGTTCATTTACTAGGTTACAATGTACATAATGCCACGGAATTTCAGATATAATTCACTGATGGTTTGATTCATTTTTGTTGCTAAGTTGGTTACACAGTTGACAGTTATGGTCAACTGTATAACCAACAGTCTGACAGTACACTGCTTGCAGTTCAGTTGCGATGGAGTCGCAGAGGCTTGCCATTTGCCCCTGATAGAAGGGAGCCTGTTGAGTCTCCACTCAATCGTGTTTCCCGGTCCCGCTAGAGGGACACCATAGAGCGGGTGGTCAAGCGTGCAACTATTATGGAACTCTGCGCGTATCTGTACTGCAAGACATACCAACGTCTCTTGTGTTTCCTTCACCTCACCCGTTCCTCCCAAGGGTGTACACTCAAAAGATGCACTGGTGGTTGAGGTGTAGGTGTCCCCTCCGTCAACTGGCCATTCTTTTTCAGACTGTAGATTACAGGAAGTTATTCTGTTAAAAAAAAATCCCTGCTCCAGCAGGAATCGAATCCAAGACCTCTGGGTTTAGAAGCTAGAACGCTGACAACTCGACCAATCGTTCCAGATATAAAATGCTGTTTATTTCCAAAAGACACAAAGCTTTCTTTTGGCAGCATAAGGTATCTGAACGTCTCTAAATAAAATTAAACCTTTAAAAAGTTATAACTTAATAGGAAAAACGATAACTTCTTAGAGGATTACCTTTAATTAGAGAGGTATAAAGTGTTTAGAACTTTAAGACGCTATAATATTATAATATTTGAGATAGGATAAAAGCAAGAGAAGCACATACTGAGCAAGCAATGGGGTTTGGGTTTCTTTTGTTTTTTATTTCAATTCACAGTTACCATGAATACAGTTTTGTTGAATAAATCATTAGTAATTTTATTAATACTGCTATAAGAATTTGTAAGTTACAAATAATACCACTAAATGATAAAGTGCAGCTGATTCAATTCTATCATGAAAGCAGGAGAAAATTTTTTCAAGAACTGACACAATTTAGAACTCCTAACAATTTATGAGCAGACACATGTTCCATATATAAGGTTCCAACAAAGAGGCCGCCGCGATCTCCATTTCTGAATCCCACCCACTTTTGAATGGGGTTACCTTAAAGAACGAGTTGTAGAGTTAACGATTTCAGAGATATTCTTTGGAATTGGTTTCATTTTTAAAATACTTACACTTTTCTAAAACAGGCAGTAGTCATCCGTGTTGCATTTTTGTTACACCTGGCAATGTAAAGATAACTGAATTTCAAAATCAATCTGGTAGCGATAGCTTTTAAAGAAATTGACTATCGCTTTAGCCTAGAGTATAATTTTTATAATTCTTTTATGTTTTATAAATATAAGTTGATAAATAATCCAAAATTTATTATTTTTAGGATTATTATTTTTTATTCCTTGTTTCCCTTCTACTTACAAGGAACTAATAGATCATTTCTGCTAATGTTTATCTCTATAAGCATGAAGTATATAGAAGAATAGGTTGTTTGCAGAAGAGGTAGAGAAAGTCATGAATATATTGGATGGAACACATCAGATTGTTTCGCACATCTCTCTCTCTCTCTCTCTCTCTCTCTCTCTCTCTCTCTCTCTCTCTCTCTCTCTCTCTCTCTCCCCTCAATTTGAGAAAATTGACTGCCTGCAGTTCTAAAACTTATTTGTATGAGTTAGGTGTATTTTGTTTATTGAATTTTAGAATGTTGTACATATTCTAATGTAACTCTTAACATTATGGATTAGATAAACCATCTTTCTTGTGATAAAAGTATACCTATACATATGTAGGTAATGTTAAAATAAGCTCAAGGACAACAGTAAAACCTGTCTTACTGCTGTGCGCATTGTTGCGACTCAACATTGTGTTGTTTAATGTAAATTATTATAATTATCCAGCTATGAAACCAGTTCTCAACAAAGATCGAATGTAGAACAAAACGTAATGTGTAACAAATGTAGAACTACTTTCATCGGTTAACTCAATTTTATTTTCATACTTGTTATACAAACACTTATATAACAACTTATTTTTCTGTTTAATTCCTGTTAATTTTGACAAACAGGCTTCACCTGGACAATATTAATTTATTACCTAATGTAGTTGCAATTATTGCAAGAAGATGAAACAAATAAGCTTTAAAAATGTAGGTGGACATATTATGCAAGCCTTGGTGTTTAAGTACTTCTTGAAACGGGTCATAAGAATAAAAGGGCTGACCTTCTAGCTCAATCGGTAGAGCTCCTGCCTTCTGTGCTAGGGGCCTCGGGTTCGATTCCCGGCTGGGAGTAGGGAATTTGTCTCTAGCCCAGATAATTCCATATCGCCCCCAAAGTCTGAAGTCTGAAGTGTGAATGTGTGTGAGATCTAACGAAGAAAATTAGAGTAAATAGAAAACAACGGCAACAAGCAGTACAAAGGCAACATTATGTTCCACAGGGAAATGCCGCTGATAGAACCTTGCAGTTAAAGGCGAGGTACAATTGGCACAATAAAAAAAAATTAAGAATCAATAAAAACGTACATTAACATATTAAAGTCACTACTTGAAATGAGGGGCAATTCGCATTATAACGAAAACAATTAGAAAATGATAATTTTTAAATATTTTATTTTTCTGCAGTAGGTTTTGTCTGCTACTTGGTTCCCAGTTTCATACACTGCGGAAATAATTACATCTATATTCAAGGATTGTTTACAGAAAATTCAAGATATACTCCTTTCCACGATAAGTGCTTAAGCTTGCGATATTTTGATTAAAACGGAGACATTTTATAGACAGGCAGAATACTTTTCCATGCCGAGGTTTATTTGAGATTGGAAGAACTCTTTGAATAGAAATCTTTGCCTTGCAACTCTAAAAGATGCCCTACTTAAAATAAAATATAAAGTTGACTGATTTTCCTTGTTTGAATTGGCTTTATTCGCTATTTTTCACATATGCAAATAAACGACCACACCTGTATTTTTTTTCACCACTGCTGCAACCAGCAATAGCAGCACCACCACGCACCACCACCACCACCACCACCAAGGCGGCGTCCAGCTGTTTCTACTCGGATGTCAACATGGCATCTTCAAAATATGTATTGTAGCGTCTGGTGTGACATTCTTGTCGGGTTTATCATCAGAATGTGTCCATACCATGACATCCTTTGGTTTTAAGTTAAAAGTTTTTACTTTTTTTCTGATGCATTTACAAATATATGCAGCTGCTCTCAAAACTTCATTCGCTTCAATATTTACGTTCTGTATCACGCATTACATCCAAAAATTCAATAATTCGATACGTTTTGGGGTGCCCTGAATCCAAAAACACACTTTTGGGAAGATATCCGTGCGAGCGAGTGTGTGTGTGTGTGTGTGTGTGTGTGTGTGTGTGTGTGTGTGAGAGAGAGAGAGGCCACCCCAAATGAACTTTTCTTGAAAATTCTGAAGCCTGGGCGTTTAGAAGATATCCTCCGCTGACATTGGCAACACGTCGCTGGTCACAGCTGGATGGTGCACCGGCACATCCGGACTTAATGATGTAGGCATGTCTCCATCTTGTCTATCGACGGAAGTGGTTTGGCCGCGGTGGACCTATCCTGACCCCCTCGTTCGCCGGACCTCACACACGCTGATTTCTTTCTATGGAGAAATCTTTCACAATAAGTCAAGAAACATTGGTAATTGCTGCTTGCCGTGCTGTTGTTACACCAAAGATAATTAGGCGGTACCCACAGAGGTGTCTTTACCAGTGTATAAACGGACAGAGGATATATCAACCAAAATCGAAGGATAAAGAACGACTGCACCAGGTCCCTGTTACACATATGATATCTTTTAATTTCAAATGCAAGTAAAGTGGAAGAAGGTAGATCAAAGATAAATGCATAATGCATTAATTGACTAACAATCATGTGATAGCTTTACTAAAGAAATAAAAGAGAAGTTTTGTTTCGTTAAAAAAGGCATTTTGCAGTTTACTGTAAAACTCGACTCGAATTTTCATCGCATAACAGGCCGTATGCACAACCTTCGTATCACATTAATTTAATTGTATGAACACATTTTTGTTAGTCATTTTACGAATCATCACAACTTATTTTGTGGAACACACACCACTACACTTAAAGAGGCATAAGTCTTATCTGAGTACGTTATACTTTGTATACCCCTTAAACTCCTAGTACGCAACCCACATTACGGTTCCCATTCTCTTCAAGAAGTAGGCGGCGATTCCGGAACATTCTGTATATTACTACACACTGAATTGGCCACTTGCGCCAAATATGGCCGAATTTTTGAAAAGTGACATGCTCTCACTAGCGAAATAGGCTAACACAATGAAAAATAAAAATTATATATATATATATATATATATATATATATAAATATAAATGAACGAATCGCCGAAATGTATGTACGCGCATCACATTCCATGTGGGTGCTTAAATTGGAAAAGAAAGAGAGTCTGAAAAATTAAATGGCTTAACCGGGAGTTGAACTATGAATCTCGTTACTTTCTCTACATGTGATATGTATATAGTGAGTAGAGAAGGTATTGCATTTCACCCAAAATTCGATACCGATATTTCACCGAAAATACATGTTTTAGGGTATCCCTGCATAAAAACATTTTAGAAAAAGATCCGTGTGTCCGTGAACACTATAACTAAAACACGAAAAGTCGGTAAAATACCAAACTTGGTATTTAAATTTAGTATCTAATTTAGTTTAGGCATACGACGCGAAGATTTTGAAGAAGAAAAAATCCCGCACCCCAAACTACCCTTTACACGGAAAAAATGTCAACAACTTTGATTTTTTCGAAAATAGCTCTAACGATTTTGATTAAAATACCCTAGGTATTTTAAAATATGGCAAATAAAATGTATAACTTGAATTTGCTGGGAATAGCCTCTAAACACCTCTTTTTCTGGATGACTTTTATGTAACTGATAAACCTTGAGAGATAGACAAAAACTTACGACACAAAAAATGTAGATCTGGTTAAAACACACAATTTGTCATATACGATTTTTTCGTCTTTTTTTTTTCGTGGAATTGACTTTTATAAGATATACCTCGTTATTTGTTTCAGTTTTGAAATACTATACTTTTCTCACACGGAAATTTGTAAATTCCTGGCCATGCATGGCAACGGACTTCAACCACATGGCAACAGATTTGTCTACCTTTGTAGTCTAGTGTATTCCCTTATTTCCCTTCTAGTTACTAGGAAGCAAGTAATAAAGGCAGTTTCTGCTAATGTTTCTCGATTACCATGAGGTAGATAGTAGAATAAGCTGTTTAACAATAACTTATTACAGTGATGTAGAGAAAGGCATGTGAATGGAACACGTAAGATTTATTTTGTTACTTTTTTCCGCTGCTCTAACGTACCAGGGAAACATTCTGATAAGACATTAAATTCCCCAGCTGACACTTGGTACAAATCACGTCTAGGGCATTGAATCTTTGTCTGAGTCTAAGACATATGATGTTTATGGAACTAATGCAATACTATCTTAGACGGTAATGAGAATGAGCTGAAACTCGAACAATACTGCCCCTAAACCACAGAAATGGAAATGGAGTTTTATTTATGGACGTTGTGTATTTGCTGTAGTTCTCAGCGTCTCATTCAATATTGGGGTGAAAGACCGCTTAATTTTGCTCAGAGGCTTTTTTATGAAGCTTCAGGTCCTTTTATTTGCGTAAATCTACGACACGGGACCAACTGCTTTACTTCCCTTCCGAAGGAAGCTAAGAAATTTTATGCCCAAAAATTCCATCGTCCTCCGCCGGGTTTGAACCCACAGCCCTGGATATATGAAGTTAACATGGTAACCATTACACCACGGAGGGCGACAAAGACCACAGAAAGAATAACTGCACAATCACTGATATACCGAATTCCCGATCACGCGATGTAATACAGCTCTTTGTACTGGAAATTTCACACATATTTTCAATTCCCATCACATCATAAGTCTTCGTCCACCTGTTACTCTTCCGCTCCGCCCGGAAGAGGCTAGATATTCTATGAGGGTGGTGCGGAAATTGCCCTTTATTTGAGACCTAGGTCAAAAGAGTGATTCAAAATTCACGCTCAGGTAGACGCGCTGGAATCAGATCTCCGATCGATTTTCATTACTCCAATTTCCCAGCTATTGGTGGCAGTATTGACGCCAAGCAACGTAGTGATGACGCAATACTAAGCACCGCCCTCGTCTATTAGTCTCGGGGATTAATGTATTTGTTGCACTTAGCTCGCCGTCGTTCGAAATTGCAAGTGACAGGGATAATAGGAAACAAGCCTATTATCGCACGATCTCGACTAATGCACCAATAAAACCCAGTATATGCTGTGACAACCTCGGCACATCGGAATGGCTTGTAGTTCATAGTTCTACGCAAGCCTTCATTTGGGATGCCACTTAATCGGCCCTCACTTGGGGCCCTCACTAGCGGCCTTCAGTACCGGCAGATTAAAAGTAGCTTTACTTTCTCTAGTAATTACTTGCAGTATTGCACCCCATTCAAAAATCCTATATAGATATTTTAGGTTAAATGTTTTGACGTCTCCTGAATCCATAAAAGCGTTCTGGAAAAGGTTTTACTTGTGCAGTTTCTTTTGTCTTTTCTCTTGCGGTTTATAAAATTAACAAAATTTATTCGAATATAATATTTTAATCGAAATATTTATAGCCATTTTAAAATTAATACAAATATTGAAATATTCTCCATGGATAATTTGGGTTGAGAATTTTCTTGAAAATATTTATGTGGCATCCTTGGAAGACGCTAAACATAAACTTTTATTTTTTCTTTGTTTGATTCGATTTAAGTTAATGCTGTTCACACACACACACACACACACACACACACATCTGTAAGAAAATTTTTAAGTATCATTAAACTGAAACCAATAACAAGAATATCTCGGGAATTTTTAATTCTACCAGTAAAAAAGGTCTTACAGTTTACAGTTACGCAAAAGTAATTCATAATTAAGAGGGCTTAACAGGTTATTCAAAGAAAAATCAAGGAATATATTTTATTTGTCATAATTATGGGTAGTATACGGTATTTTAATAAAACCCGTTAGTCATTTTTGAGAAAATGAAAATGTTCGAACATTTTTTCATTAAATAAAATATAGTTTGGGGTGAGGGATTTTCTTAAAAATCATCATTTTGCATGCCGAACTTATATATCAAGTTATGTAATTGATTGACTTTTCGTTTTTGCTTATTGTGTTCATAGACACACACGGACCGTTATCTAAAAATTATTTTTGTACTCAGGGAATCTCAAAACATATTTCCGATGGAAGTTCGACATTAAATATATGGGTGGAGTACAATACCTTCTCTACCTACTGTAGATTGTACGGTTAGAGAAAGTAATAAATCTTAGTATTCTTTATTGCTTAAACCATACAAGAATTGCTTGATGTGCATATACTGAAAAAGCCTATGTGGAGCACTCACATGCTTCTCTCTATACGCTCTTCTGTAAACTATTTTTATAAAAGCTTTTGCATCTATCCACTTCTTGTTAATATAACTTGCACGTTTCATTATAGGTGTAAGAAGGAAGTAAGCTAAAGCAATAGTCAAATCTTTTCAAAGCCACTCGCTGTGTGGAAGCTAAAATACTGCTTCTATGCATGAAAAGAAAAAATAAATAAAAAAAGAAAAAAGAGTACTATTTGCAGTTGAGAAATTACGAAGAATTTGAAAATTTAAAGAAGTGGTTAACCTAAAAAAAATGTTATTTGATATAAATTGTGAGCTATAGCGAGATCTACGTTTCTTGCGTAGTAAGATTTTGTAGGTCATTCAGAAAATCATTGGCAACGCTCAGAAAATTCGAGATGTACATAATCGTTGGACCCTTTGCATTTCAAAATCTTTGTGTCACATCCTACCAAGCTTCGTATTTAACCGACTTTTCGTTTTGAATTATGCTGTTCACATACTCGCAGACCTTTTTCTAAACTGCTCTCTTTACTTTCTCAAGCACGCGTGTACAACGTACATAGTAGGTAGAGAAGTTATTGTATTCCACCCTAAATTTCTATACCGAGATTTCACCTGAAATATATGTTTCGAGACTCTCTGAATAAAAAACATTTTTAGAAGAAGGTTATATATATGTGTAGACAACGTATTCAAAAACGAAATGTCCGTTTAATATTTGGTATTTAAGTTTAATTTCTTCCAAGGATACGACTCGAAGATTTTCAAGAATATTCCCCTCACCCCAACTACCCTTTGGATGAAAAAATGTTGGAATATTTTTTATTTTCTCAAAAATGGCTCGAACGATTTTGATTAAAATACCGTATATTTAAGATATTTATATGACAAATAAAATGTACTATATCTTGAATTTTCTGGAAATAGCCTGTGAAGTCCTCTTTATTCTGAATGACTTCTGCATAACTGGTAAACCGTAAGAGATAAACAAAAAATGTACAATAAAATAGATCTTGTCAAAACACACCCATTATGTTCTTTGCGTGTTTCTTGTACAGCTAACCGTTTCCGAGGTATTTCTAGTTATTGGTTTCAATTTTAAACTACTTAAATTTTTCTCAAACGGGAAGTCATGTTTCGTTTAATACCTCTATTTTTTATCTCTGACCATGTAAAGAGTATCGAATTTCATTTGTTTCACATAGTGATGAGCGTTTAAAGTATTTGACTATTGTTTTAGTCCAACGTACTCCCTTATTTCCCTCCTACTTACAGGGAAGCAAGTAAAAAGATAATTTCTGATAATGTTTGTCTTGATTAGATTAATGTAGATAAAATAATTTTTTGTAAAAACAGTTTGTTTGTAGAACAGGTAGACAAAGTCATGTGAATGGAACATATAATTTAACTTTCTCTACACGTACTATGTACATAGTGTATAGAGAAGGTATTGCATTTCACCCAAAAATTCGATACCGAGATTTCACCGGAAATACATGTTTTGGTCCCCCGAATAAAACTTTTTTTTTAGAAAAAGGTCCATGAGTGTCTGTGTCTGCACAGCATAGCTCAAAAACAAAAAGTCCGTTGATTACCAAACTTATATACTAAGGATACGACAAAAAGATTTTCAAGAAAATCCGCCCACCCCCAACTGCCCTTTGCATGGAAAAATTTGCGAAAATTTTGATTTTCTCAAAAATGGCTCTTAACGATTTTGAGTAAAACATGATATATTATAGATATTTACGTGACAAATAAAATGTATATCTTGAGTTTTCTGGGAATAGCCTGTGAAGACTCCTTTATTCTGGATGAATTTTATGTAATTTTGCGTAACTGCTAAACCGTAAGAGTTAGAGAAAAGCTTACTTAACAGAAAATGTAGAACTCTTTCAAACACACGATTTATGTTAAATACGTTTTTTTTTTTTTTTTTCATGGAGTGGATGTTTTTTTTTTTTGTTTTTTTTAGATATTCCTTATTATTGATTTCAGCTTTAAAAAAAACTTACACTTTTCTCATACGGGAATTAGTCAACTCTGTCCATAGAAACAAAGGAACTTCAGTCACAAAGCAACCAGCTTTTGACTAATACTTTAGCCTATGCTACTCCCTTATTTCCCTCCTACTTGCATGAAAGCACGTATAAGACTATTTTTGCTAATTTTTTCTCGATTAGAATGAAGTAAAAAGGAGCATAAGCTTTTTAACAATAATTTGCTGCAGAGATGTAGAGAAAGTCATGTGAATGGAACACATCGGATGTTTTTAGATGAAATGAATACTATTTGCTTATGTACTGTAATTACCAAAGAAAATAAAAATATTAAGTAATCCAGACATAAATCAGAAAGGATTGTGCATAAGGCATGACCCTGTAACAAGTTTACACCTAAATTTAACCCTAGACCCAGCCCTCGGGCCATCCAGGCTTTAGGCTCGCAGATTGACCCGAGCTCTTGCACAGCTCTGACGTCAGCAGAACCGTTGAGCAGGTGTTGTAGAATTCTGAATAAACAATAACATTGAAAGGTCGATTCGCCGGGGGCATAGAACTACTACTATATTCGTTCAACTGCAGAACAAAGAAAAGAATTAGCTGAACAATGTCGACCTAATGATCTGTTGTTCATGTTAACTGCATATTCATTTCGGGTACAATTTAGTCACTGCCGGAAAAATCTAACAAATTAAAAGTAGTGAACACAAATATTATTTTAAACAATTTTTTTTTATAAATACTGCAAGATCACACGAAGCAAATTGGATGTGTTTAATTTACATGACTGTTTTTGGATATTACTAAAAACAAACTTCTTAAAAAGATTATTCTTTTATCTACATCGTGCTAATCGAGAAAAAAAAAACGTTGCAGAAAAGGTCTTATCATTGACTCCCTTTTAGGTAAAAGAGAAATAAGGAAATACACTAGTATAAAGAGATAGTCAAATCTTTTAAAAACTGAAGTTACATGATTAAAATTGAAATGCGGTTAACCTTGCATCCCAGGAGTAAAACAAGATATATGGCACGGATAAGACACGTTTATTTTAAAACTGAAACTAACAGGGAATATTTCGGAAATCGTTAACTGTAAAAGAAATGTATATGTTATAAATTGTGGGTATTGACGAGCCTACTTTTTTGTGGAGTAACTCCCTTCTCTCTCTCTCTCTCTCTCTCTCTCTCTCTCTCTCTCTCTCTCTCTCTCTCTCTCTCTCTCTTTCTCTCTCTCTCTCTTTTAAAGTTTACCAAAAGTCATTCAGAATGAAAAGGATATCAGTGGATACTCCCAGAAACTTGAATATTTTGTCATGTAAATATCTTTAATATCTTTTGATCCAAATTTAAGAGCATTTTTTGAGAAAATCAAAATTTTCGATGTAAAATCTTCATGCGCATCCTTGGAAGATGCTGAACTTAAAGGTTTCGTGTTTAATCGACTTTAAGTTTTTGAGTTTTCGTATTCAGTCACCCCCACCCACCACACACTCTTTTTAAATTCTTTTTTGGACTCATTGGACCTCAAAGCAAATATTTCCGGTGAAATATCGACATCAAATTTTTGGGTGGAAATCAATACCTACTCTACCTACTATGAACATAGTACATGTACAGTTAAATATAAGTAACAATCCGTACAATGTTCATAACAATGACAAAACTTTTATAAGCAAATGAATGTAGTGTAAAGAAAAAGAAGTCTGAAATCCGAGATGTGAACTATTGAATTGTATTTGAAGATTAAATATTGTCAAATAGAAAGTACACTACCTGTGCTGATTACTTCGGTTTTGATATATCGTTTCCTGAATGTGCTTTATTACTTTATACAGTTGAGTGCATATAAAAGCTTAACAATGCTTTTAGTTTCCAATGGATATTTTCTTTACGTTGGCAGAATGCACGTACCACATGTGCCCCTCACCTATCTGTTGGGCTAATTTGTTATTGGTACAACAAATTGGATGTAGGGTTGGGAAAGCATTTTATCTGAGTGGCTGGAAGGCACTCGATAGAGCTATCCTTCTGCTATTGGTTTGAACAAAAACCTTTCCCATAATATCTAACCATTGAACAGAATTCGGTTTCCGGATCGGTTCGTGCGGAGGGATGATTAAGTAAAAATAAACACAGACCTACTCTCCCAATTAAATCAAATTTAGTTCAGGAGCGAAGAAAATCTGGAAGGGGGTTGCATGAAATTCCTTTGTACACATTGACCTTTTTACTATGTGTTATTTGAACGGAACAAAGGACATGTGTATGTTTGTGTCCGAGTATCTATGTGTGTATCTGGAATATAACTCAAAAACGAAAAATCTGTTAAACACCAAACTTGATATTTAAGTTCAGCATCTTCCAAGCATGCGACACGAAGATTTTCAAGAAAATCCCTCACTCCAAACTACTCTTTACATGAAAATTTTTCTAAAATTTAGATTTTCTTAAAAATGACTAACGATTTTGATTAAAGTAGCGTATATTAAATATATTCATATGACAAATAAAATGTATATCTTGAATTTTCTGGGATTAGCCTCTGAAAGACTTTATTCTGGATGCCTTTTACATAACTGGCAAACCTTAAGAGATAGACAAAAAGTTACTTAAAAATGTAGATCTCATCAAAATACATAGTGTATGCGATATGCTTTTTGTGGAGTTAAACATTTCCGAGATATTCCTTATTATTGGTTTCAGTTTTAAAATGCTTGAAACATCTCTCAAATGGGACTTATTCTTTTTTGTTTTGTTTTATTTATGACCATGCAAGGAGAATTGAATTTTACTCGTATAGCGACCAGCTTTTAAAAGATTTGACTATCCATTATTCCCTTCTACTTATAAGGAACTAAATAATACAACCATTTCCGGCAATGTTTACCTTGATTAGTATGAGGTAGGTAGAAGAATAAGCTTTTGTAAAATAGTTTGTTACAGAATAGTAGAATACAGATTACAGAATATGCGATTAGATAACTTAATTTTTTCGTTTAGAGGATTCCTGTGTGTAGAATTTGAGTATCATATCATTATTTTTTGTTTTTTTTTATATTTGCAAACTTTTCCAGTAACTCCATTCCTATTAAGTTAGTCTTACCTTTGTACATTGTCCTTTTAAAATGATATCTAATAAAGAGGTGTGCAAAGAAATTTCACGTAACTATTCCACATAAGGTTGTTTTCCGACAGCCGCTGTTTTCGTACCTGTTCCGGGAACTTACCTCTGTTAATTAGTTAGCATTTGCGTGCTAGTTTTTTGACATCAAACCAATAGAAGACTGATATATAGCGAACGTCTTCCAGCCACTAAGGAAGAAAGCTTAAGTTTCCCGCACATTTAACTTTGTATGATATATTGTCACAGCCGAACAAGACTACTGCTATGGGAATTCTACCAAAATTAAATAAAGAAAAACATAGAAAACCGAAAGCATCATAACGTTATTTTTGCCTCGGTTGTATATCGTGCACATGCATAAGATAAATAAACCCCTAAGTTCTGATTTACAAGTATGGTCTTATAATAAAAATATATACAGAGTGATAGTAGTGTTTAGGTTTATTGCAAACTGATTGCTATATACAGAGATTAAATAAAATATTTGACTAATAACATTGGTAGACGTAATTATTTAGCTTGATGAAAAATTTAATTAACCTTATTTCCTTTCAGGTAAGTGTCGAGAAACCAATCAAAACCACTTCTCAAATAGCTGGAACTACTTGCATGGGGTAAGTAATTTTGCATCGCCTTTTTACCTTCTCTACACGTACTATGTAAGTACATTGTACATCCAAAAACTGGATGTAGAGTTTTGAGGTTCCCTGATTAAAAACAGCATTTTTAGAACAATGATCGTGTCGTGGGTGTGTGTCTGTGTCGAAATAAGATTATTTCTGCTAAATTTTATCCCGATTAGCATGAACATGTAACGTATAGCATGAATATGAACATGCTAATCGAAATAATCATAAGCAGAATGGTCTATTAGTAGTTTCTTATAAACAGAAGGGAACTGAGGGAAATACACTAGGTAAAGTCATAGTCAAAAATTTGAAAACATGTCGCTATGCGATTGTGATTGAAATTCGCTTCTTTGCATGGCCAGGGCTAAAACAAAAGTATGAATGAATGAATAAGTGTATTTATTGACATAGCAATATCATACATAGAATTTCAACAATCGCACGGGTCCACAGACCGTACGTGCTTTTGTAATACACATTACAAGCAATATTAAAACATCAACAACAAAGAATTAAAAGAGTAAACACAAAAATAAAAAGACAAAGGAAATACACAGTCCAAAGCATTATTAAACAACAATAAAGAATTAGAGTGAACCCGAAAATAAAAATACAAAGATATTCAAATATAGCAATTTAAATTTACAGCACAGAGTACACCTTCATAAATGCACCCTCTTATAATAGAAAATTACACTTAAAAGACATATATACACATAATATATACAACATATATAAAACCATAGCACAACAGTGACCTAAGTATGACATAATATATATGTATGTAGAACAATGTAGTCACTTTTGTTTAGTTGATCTTATCCCCCCCCTTCTCTATTGGCAGCCTCCTCAGATCTCAGCTGTCTTGCCTTAAGTATAAATTTACCTAGCCCGTCCATGTTTTCCGTGCCTGCCAGTAGTGTCCAACATGCTTCTAGCCCTACATTCGCAATGGTAAAAAATCGCGGCAAATATTTTTCCCGCCATTCCTCCGTACCCCTACATCTTGCCAAGATGTGAGTCCACGACTCTTCCTCCTCGCAAATGGGACAGATTCTCGTACCATTCTCGTCAGAAATTTTCGTGCTCCTCCATGCCCCTAGTCTAATCCACGCGAGCCCCTCTCTAATGAGTTTGGTACCTGTTTTGATGTATTGCTCCATACTCCACTCCGATTTCAGCCCAGACTGTACTTCTAATGACACCTTCTGTGTGCATTGCGCAATTATTTGCTGTCTGTCAATATCACAGAGGCGGTTCTTAATTTTTCTCCAAATACTTCGCCTGTTTTCCTGTCCCGCCATCCAAATGTCTCCCATCCCAATGGTTTCCAACCCTTTCTTTAATTTTGATGCCCACGTCGAATCTTCCATTCGCAACTGTTCACGGTAGCAGACTGCTCTAATTAGAGATTGGTTTCCGTGAACGATTCTCAGCCAATATTTAACTGCTCTGACTTTGCACTCTTATCATTTCACTATGTGCCCCGAATGCCCTCATTATTCCGCAGTTTGCCGTACCCCTCCCTACACCCAGAATTCCTTTCAAAAATTGGGTCCTCACTTGATCCAGATTCCCTGTTTGTTCCCACCCCCATATTTCTCCTCCGTATGTCATCGTGGATCTAACTGTCGCTCCGTATACAGTTTCCATTAAGGTTATGGATATATTCGGTATTCTGTAGCGTATCCGGAGAGCTTCCTTCGCTTTCACCCTTGCCTTGTGTTTCGTAATGTCAATGTGTTTTGTACATTTTCCGTTCATTGTGAATGTGAGTCCTAAGTACACAAAATATTTAACATTGTCCAGTATCTGTTCTGCATATGTCCAAGTCTCCTCCCTGCTATAAACACAACCCTTTTTGAAAGTCATTGCCTTAGTCTTATTCACATTAACTGTAAGTAGCCATTCATCGCAATAATTCTTAAGTTTGTCCAGTCCTCGTTGCAATCCGTTTACTGTCGTAGAGTACAATACTAAATCGTCTGCGTATAAAAGTGTTGGGATCTGCAAATCCGCTACTACTGGTGCTGGGATATTCTCTGCTATCATTGTATCAGTAATATCATCCACAAAGAGATTAAATAGCAAGGGAGATAAAATACAACCCTGCCTCACTCCCCTATAGCTTCGGCAGCTCTCGGACACTCTGTTTCTGTCGTACTTCACACAGAATTCGACATTTTGATACATTGTCTGCAATGCTCTAACCATTTTACTTGATAACCCCTTTCTGCCTAGTTTGTACCATAAAGCATTTCGATTGATAGAGTCAAATGCCTTCTTAAAGTCCACAAAAGCACAATGAAGCTTTCCCCGCTTAATTAACAGTTGCTTCGTCCTTAAAGTGTCTAATATAAAAGCGGCATCTATGGTACTGTGTCCTTCTCTGAAACCCATTTTAAATTTTGAAAGTTTGCCAAATTTAGATTCCCAGTCCTTTATCCGGTTATATAACACTCTACAATAAATTTTCTCCATAATTGGCAAAAGACTAACCCCCCTATAGTTATCCGGATTTCCAATAGTTCCCTTCCCTTTATAAATGGGATGAATAATGCCCTTTCCCCAACAGGTAGGGTAATTCCCCTCAATAAACAATCTGTTACATATCTGGAGCATACTCCTAACAAACTCATTAACATTGGCTGCGGCTTTAAAAACTTCCGGGGGCAGCCCATTCTGGAGCATACTCCTACCAAACTCATTAACATTGGCTGCGGCTTTAAAAACTTCCGGGGGCAGCCCATCTAACCCTGGAGCTTTGCCTCACTTCAGACTCCTCAGCGCCTGTGCTATTTCTCGTGCTGATATTTCCTCGTCCAGTATTGGGATCTCAAGATTTCCCAAAATTTGTACTTCCTTTATAAAAATTCCTTCCCTTTCACCTTTCCCGAATATTCCCATAAAATGCATTGCCCATTTTCTGGGAGAAATTTCGTTGGGCGTCTGACGGTTGCCTCTTAAATGTTTTACTACTTGCCACATCTCAGCGTTATCCCCCCGCGTTAAAATATTACTAATTTTCTGAGTAATTTTGTCTTGCCACGTAGTTCTCTTTTCCCGTAAGAGCTGTTTATACTCCCTTCGTTTTTTTTTGTAAAAATTTCCTAATGTCATCTCCCTACTTTTTGTTTGAGAAAAGTATAAGAACTTTAAAACTGAAACCAATAACAAGCAAGATCTCGGAAACGGTTACTGTAACAAAAATTTAAAGGACATAAAGTGTGTGTTTTAACGAGATCTGGGACACTTTTTTGTGTAGTTAGTTTTTGTCTATCTCTTATGGTTGACCAGTTATGTAAAAATTATTAAAAAAAAAAGAAGACTTCAGTGGCTCTACCCAGGAAAATCAAAATACATATTTTATTTGTCATGTAAATATCTTCATAATACTGTATTTTAATCAAAATCAATAGATGCGTTTTTGAGAAAATCGTAATTTTCGAAAACTTTGCTATGTAAAGGGTAGTTTGGTTTGGGGGTATTTTCTTGAAAATTTTCGTATCGCTAATCCTTGGTAAATACTAAAGTTAGGAATATAATTAATACCTTCTCTTCCGTACTAGAGAAAGTAAAACTTATTCAAAGCCCTAGGAGAGGTTCTGTTTTTGGTGTGTGTTGCGTAGGAGGCTTGTGGGTATGTGAATAGTATAAAAAAAAACTACCGCAAACGAACATTTTTTCAAAATTGTTAATTTTTGCAACAAAAAGAAAGGTCTTAGAGATTTTGATTAAAACACGTGTTTAAGGTATTTTAATACTAAATTAAATGTGTATCTTGAGTTTTCCTGGAATAGCTTTTTAAGTTCTATTCATTGTGAATGACTTGTATAGCTGGTAAACAGTTAACAAAATCTTCTTATACATCTCGTTAAAACACACAAATTGTCAAAATCATTTGTTTTGGGGCTAACCGTTTCCGAGATATTTATAGTTATTGGTTTTAATCTTAAAATATTATACGTTTCTAAAATGGAAAATCTTTTTAAAGTTCTTCTGGTCAATAAAAAAGAACGGAATGTCGATACATAATAGAAAGAAATACTTGACTCGCTTTAGCTTAGTGTATTCTCCGATTCTCACGTATCTACAAGGAAGTAATAATAAAAGTATTTTTGCAGGCGTTTATATCTATATACGTGAGGTAGATAGGAAAAAGAAGAAGAAAAAAAAAACAATCTGATGTGTTCCATTTACATGATTTGCACTACCTGTTCTGCAAACAAACTATTCTTGCAAAAGATTATTCATTTATCTACTTCATGCTAATCGGGATAAACATTAACAGAACCGGTCTTGTTACTTAGTTCCTTGTAATCAGAAGGGAAATAAGGGAATACACTAAGATAACGAGACAGTCAAACCTTTTAATGCTGTCGCTCTACATGAAAAAATTCATTTTGCGTAGCAAGGATTTAAGTGTTTAAAGTTGAATCAAATAACAAGGAATATCTTAAAAACAGTTAGCTCTACAAAGATGTAAATAACTTAAATTGTGTAGTTTAACGAGATCTATATTTTTGGGCAATAAATGTTTGTCTATCTCTTACGGTTTACTAGTTACACAAATGCCATCCAGATTGAAGAGTCTTCAGAGGCTATTCCCAAAAAATTTAAAGAATACGTTTTTAGTGATGTAAATATCTTTAATATATGATGCTTTAATTAAAATCGTTTTAGTTATTTTTGAGAAAGACATTAAAACTGTCCATGCAAATGGTAGTTTTGGATTTTCTTGAAAATCTGTGTCGGTATCCATACACACACACACATGCACACACTTTTTTATAAAACTGTTTTTTTGGACTCAGGGGACCTCAAAACAATTTCCGGTGAAATCTGGTACCGAATTTTTGGGTGGAATACAATAGGTACCTACTCTGTACACTGTACATCGTGCGTGACGAGAAAGTAATAAGCCTTTGAAAGAATAGTTTGTTTCAGAATGGGTAGAGAAAGTCAGGTGAATGTAACACAGATGCACGCAAAGAGGGAATAGCGATTCGCGTTTTATGTTTGACTATCGCTTCGACCCCTCATATCTCTTTCATACCTACAACGAAATGTTAAACGATACCGCTTCTACAAACGATTATCTCGATAAAGACGTACGTGAAAGAATAGGAATTTGTAAAAGTATGTTTGTAAGATATGTAGAGAAAATGTACGTAACACATATGTTTTTATGATACTTTATTTGGTGAAAAGCTTTTTTCTTCCTACATACCATTTTCAATGTACTGGGGCATTATTTGAAGTTGGATCTTCTATATTTATGCGTATCAATTTTATTTAATCCAATATTGATTTTGGGGATTTCTTAGAGTAAAAGGAGGTTATGCTTATAAAAATTAGGATTAAATTTACAATCTACGAAACAGATTCGATTATCTCTTTGGGTATCTAAAATATATGTTTTCGAATGTTTACCCTTTAGTTAATTCTATGAATTTTCGCAAATTTAATAGCAGGGAACGACAAATATTTTCAAGCAAATTACAACCCATCTATTGTCAAAAAATTTTGGTGACTGAAATATTGAAAGTACTGAGCGCTGAGCACAGAGAGAACAAGAAATATTAACTTTAGAACTATAATTTTTATGTATTACTTTTGTTAATTTGTACTTTGTTGTAAATTAATTACACGTACAACGCATAAATTCTTATTTATTCTGGTTCCCTCTTATATGAAATTGCACAAGAGTGAAAGAAGATTTTATTGCGCTGTTTACTTGTATTTAAAAATCTGTTGTGTTCCATGCACATGACTTTCTCCACGTATTCTATAGCCAACTATTATTTTTTCATTCTATTTCATGCTAATCGAGATAAATGTCAGCACAATACACCTGGCTAAAGCATAGTAAAATCCTTACAATTGAAAACAGTTTCAATTAAGTAAAGTTTACCAGGAGTAAAACAAAAGATAATGACGAATGGAAACTTACCGTGTGAGAAAATGTTAATGAAACCAGAACAAGAAATATCTGACGTGAATTGGTTAACTCTACAGAAAAAAAATATCTAACATAAATTATGTGTTTTAATGAGATCTACATTTTCCCTCCAGTAAGTTTTTGTCTATATATTACGATTTGCCAGTTATACAAAGTCATCCAGAATATAGAGAAGACTTTAGAACGCTATTCCCAAGAAATTAACGATATTTTTATTTATTATGTAAATATTTTTAATATACGCTATTTCAAACTAAATCTTTAGAGCTATTTTTGAGAAAATAATAAATTTCGAAATCTCTTCCATGTAAAGGGTAGTTTGAGGTGGGGAGGGGATTTTCCTGAAAATCTTCATGTCACTTCCACAAAAGATACTAAACTCCAATACCAAGTTTGGTGTGTAACCGACTTTTGTTTCGAAGTTATACTGTACACGGACACACACACACGCGCGCGCGCGCGCATCAAATATAATTTGAGTTCGCAAAACTTTGTGTGGGATTCTGATGTTAGTAGATATTTCTGAAAAATAATTCTAAGAACCGTATAATATATATAGTTGCATGATTTTGGATCAGTTTGAACACAGTTTGGAACTGTTTAAAAATATTTATTGTCGTTATAAAATTTCAGCGTCGCGAAACTTGTCATTTAAATGCTCCCAATATTTTTACATCGAGTGCAGAGTCTCGCGAATTACATCGAGCACACAGGCGGAAAGATCGACGCTAACAATTATTTCCTAGCAGCAATTGCCTTTAATGTCAGGAAAATTGTAGAAGGTTCCGTTTTCCTTAAATGTAATCAATTTTAAGGAGGTACATTACATTAATCATTATTTGTTTTTATTTTTAAATAAATGCCGCAATCGATTGCCAGGAGATTTATCAGCACTGGTGTGCCTAAATTTTCTCCCGCCGTTATTTTACATGGCATTAAACTGTAGCTTTTAAGCGCACTTAAAAACTATATCGGTGTGAGCCGGGTTTGACTTTGGTATCAGAAGACCAGCACTAATCTTAAGGCTGTGGTTTCACATTTTCGTGAAGTGAAAACACTATCACTATGAGGAAACTTGGAACTGCCAATATGGGAATTCCCAAATTAAACACAGACCTTATACAATTTTTCCGAACAGAGTGGTCAATAGCTGACTTATAATACTATCGATCATCAGACATGACCAACCAGGTTAAAAAAAAAAAAAAACTATCGCAATTTCAAATACAGAAGAGAAATAAAAGAAATAAATTATTGCTCTTACGATTAAAAGGTCCATCACCTTTTGCAAGAATTAGAGAACATTCTAATCAACAAATTTCATACTGACTTACAAAATAAAGATGTGCATGTAATAAATTTGTGAAGAAAAAAATCTGATTTGTTCCATTCACTGAGTTTCTCTACAACTCTGTAATAAATTAATGTTAAAAAAACTTAACTTTATGATAATCGAAATAAACATTAACAGATATTGTCTTAATTACTTGCTTACTTATAAGTAGAAGGGAAATAAGGGAATAGACTAGGCTAAAGTGATAATCAAATCTTTTAAAAGCTGGGTGCCATGTGACTGAAATCCGTTTCTATGCAGAAAAGTTTTAAATATTTTAAATCTGAAACAAGTAACAAGGAGTATATCAGAAATGGTCAATTCCACGAAAACAACGTATGACATAAATTATGTGCTTTAACGTGAACTACCTTTTTTTGTGTCGTAAGTTTTTGTCTACCTCTTGCGGTTTACCAGTTAAGCAACATTCAGCAAAATTAATTCAGAATAAAGAAGTCTTTAGAGACTATTTCCAGAAAATTCAAGATATATATTTTATTTGCAATATACGGTATTTTAATCAAAATCGTTAGAGCCATTTTAGACAAAAACAAAATTTTCAAAACATTTACCATGTAGAGGATATTTTGGGGAGGGAGATTTTTCTCAAAATTTTCGTGTCGCATCCCTGGAGGATACTAAACCTAAATACCAAGTTTGGTATTTTACCGACTATTCGTTTTTGAGCAATCGTGTTCTCTCTCTCTCTCTCTCTCTCTCTCTCTCTCTCTCTCTCTCTCACACACACACACACACACACACACACACACACACACACACGCGCGCGCGCGCGGACCTTTTCAAAAAAATCCTTTTTTTGGAAACAGGAGACCCTAAAACGTGTAATTGTAGAGAAAGTATAAAACAAGAAGTTGCAAAACCTGTTTTAGAGGTGCCAATTGTCCGTCTGCCTTAATTATTTGAAAGCAACATACCCGGGTGGTCTGGGATTATAATTTTCAGAAATCGAAATGTTAATATGGGCAATATAGATTATTAACATCAGGAAATCAGGAGCCTAAATTTTGTTTTGTGAAATTTTTGCAAACTTCTCGGTGAGGTTTGTCATCGTCAATTGCTTCCACTTCATTCACATCCTTAAACACTGTATACCAACATAAAACAATAAAAAGAAAACATTTTGATGTGTTCCATTCATAGGACTTTCTCTGCCTGTTTTGCAAGCAGATTATTCTTACAAAAGACTATTATTTTATCTATATGCTAATCGAGATAAACGTTAGCAGACATTGTGTTATTATTTGTTACCTTCTAATCAGAAGGGAAACCTAGGCTAATGCAATAGTCGCGTTTTAAAAGCTATCGCCATATGAAACAAATTAAAATTCGATTCTCTTTACGTGGCTAGGAGTAAAACAAGAGGTATGCAACGAAATATGATTTTCCGTTTGAGAAAATGTGAAGTAGTTTAAAATTGAAATCAATAACAAGGAATACTTAGAAGCGGTAATGGCAATAAGGGAATACAATAGGCTGAAGGGATAGTCAAGTCTGTAGGTATAGAGCTGCTGACATTGAAATTCCAATATCTTTCATGAGCAGAAAAAACACCTAAAAGAATTAATAATTGTGTAATTTACACAACAAACAATAATATTTCGAAATCATATACTCCACATTGGAATTAATGGGTTGTTTTAATTAGATCCATATTTTTTGGCAGTAAGATATATTGTGCCTTCCTTACAGTTCTGCAAAAGTCATCCAAAATGACGAGGTATTCAGGACTATTCCCAGAAAATTCAATATATAAATTTTATTTGTGGTGTAGGTATATTTAATACATTGCATTTTAGACAAAATTCGTTTTGTGAAAATCGAAAATTCCGAAAAATCGTTTATGTGCGGGGTGGTTTTCCTGAAAATTTTCGTGTCGCATCCTTAAATACCAAGTTTGGTGTGTAACTGACATTTCATTTTTGGATTATGCAGTTCACAGTCAGACAAATAGGCGCGCGCGCTCACAGGCCTTTTAAACAATGTTTTTTTTGTTTTGTTTTTTTTTATTATGAGTGTCTCAAAACGTATATTTCCGGAGAAGTCTCGGCATCGAAATTTTGGTCGGAATACAATACTTTTTGTTCTTGCTATACGTAATAGAAAAAGTAAAGAGACAGTTCTGACCAGTTTACTTACATAAATAATATAATTTGCTTTTTAAATGATCACAGATAAGAGCATTACTCAGGTGTACTTTTCTTTGTATTAAAGCACAAAACATTAACTGAGCAGTAATACATAGAGTAGAGTTAAGTGCATCTGAACATATTCGTACCGTGAATATTTAAAAAACAACATATTTTATTTATGATTTGTGCCTAACATTAATTTTAGCATACATCGATAGTTTTACATGGATGTTAAAAAAATAGCTGTATTCAGTGTCAAAAATGTATTTAATTTGTTAAATAGTTTTAGAGCGCTTTAAAATCAAAGCTGGCGTTCGACAACAGTCAAAGTTTGAATACAACTACCTAGTGTCCTAAGTCTATATTTGATTTTTTCATGGATATAAATATATTTTGGAACAAGATTCTCACGTGTTAGTTTTATTTATTTCAACAAGTTTTGAGAGCTGAAAGTGGAATGTAAGTGTGTTTGTGCAAAATATTACAAGAGCAATCACTGTTTTCTAAAGGTGATATTCACTGTAAATTGCTAATCTGGGAAGCGAGTTTAATCCTAGCAAAACGCCTGTCAGAGGGAAGCAATGAAACATGCTGTAAGCTGAAATAAGGGTCGGAGTAATAAAATATAAACACTGCGCCATGACATATTATGATTTTATGTATTCTCCTCTACCCGTATGTCATTATTCTCCTATTATACAAATGTTATGGGACTTCCTGACAAACGGGGAGGTCGTATGGAACTTCGTGACAAATGAGTGTTTCGTGGGAAGGCCTGAAATTTATGTTTAATGGAATTTTTCCTTAAAGGCAATGCCTTCAACACTTTATGTGTTGCAAATGCAATCATTGTTCTTATATCCACGGTTGGCCGCTAAGGAGTGCCACATTGATCATGTCCCAGTTGCGTATAGTATTCATGGCTTCCTCTTTAACGCATTACCCTCCTTTTTAAAGAACTTCACTCCCAAAGGACTTAAAATCCGGTCCCTTGTGAGGAGCAAACAAATTTTGTATCATACATAGCAATATGGGTGGTCAGCCCAATACCCGGCATGGCGGTGAAAAAAGACATGAAATGTAGGGATGAAAAAGATGACAGAAAAATTCTCAGATCAAATTACCCAGCCCAGCATTCGCCTGGCGACCGGAGAAAACCGCAATCAAACCTTCGGTCAAGTTGGTCGAGCCCGGGGGTTTGAACCTGGAAGCTCCTGAATGCGAGTCGCACACGTTAGCGCAACATTATCTCGCTCGGGCATTCATTGTAATCATTATCTAAATTATAAACTTGATCAAAACCAAGAGAGTTCAAACTAAACAGATTAGGTATTTCGACTAATAGTAGACCCCTTATGGCAACCTGAACAGAGACCTAAACGTTCCCCCTTAGAATCAACATTACGTTCTTGTTATACATGCCTTTACCACTCATTGGAGGATCATGCAGACATCTATTCAAATTCCAGGATACCTTGATATATTTTTGTATTATTATTTTATTTGTTAACGACCTGTCATTGCCAGAATCATATCAACAACGCCGGTGTGCCGGAATTTCCTGCCACTAGAGTTCTTTAACATGTCAGTTCGCTTTTAAGCACACTTAAAAACCATCGGTCTGTGCCAAATTTGAATCCGCGACCTTGGGTTCAGCAAGCCATAGTCGATATCTGAGGACTGAAGAGAAAGAAGCATACCGTCCTCATTGCCTGCTATAACTTGGGAATAACTATTGGGCTGCTGCCTTAAAAAATGTGACTCTATAACTGTATACCTAATTGTATTATGAGCAGAATGATTGTGCAGTATTGTAAAATACAATTACCTTTATATTAAAAATGTTAGTGAATTTCTTTTTTGTTTAAATTAGGTGTGGTTTGTTGGATAGTCTATGATTTGTTGTCGACGAAGGAAACCGAAAGAAAATAGAACCGGATTTACGTTTAATGGTATTCTCAATTAACATTACAGTCACACCTGTGCCTTCGAAAAGGTTCTGCAGAACAAATATCAAACTTGGATTCAATCTAAATGTTTGGAGTGGAATCATTCATACTCTTGATCCCTGAGTTTTACCTCATCGTCTAATTGGAGGAAGTTAACTATAATTTCTCAGAAATGAGTGGATGGATGGATGGTGCATGTCTCGACTTCATCAAAAGAATATGTTTTGTGTACAATATCGCTACAGCTCATTTTAGTGAAATAATTAATTTTTATTAGCATTGGCCGTAAAGCTGGAGTGGTCGAGGTGAATTCAGTGAATAGTCGATCCTCCGGTTTGAATCCGACGAATTGTTAATCTGAGGGCATATGTTTTAAAATTATTCATTTACGCAATTCTGCACCTGATACTGAAGTCTTAAAGTACGAATTCAAATTGTGTTTGGCCAAACACAAACTACTCCAGGAGTTACGAGTCCGCCTAGAGTGCTGTAAGGCTTACGAGATACATACTAGCAGGGGCAAGCCACTTTGAGCAATATTATAATATTCAGCGTATCTCTTGTACCACAAATAAAGAAGTATAATCTTTGAATAGAAAATATTCAGACCCATGTTCATATAAACGTAATAAAATTTCTGATTTTTGGGGAATACTTTCGTTTCGTAGTCGGCTTACCCTCCCCGTATTTAGGTCTGACTTAATCGAATGCCTAGGGCCAGAAGCCTGTTGGGAAGCCAACGGCACGAAATCACAGAATGGAGAACCTGGAACGAGTAGTTGGCCCATAGCCAGGATTGAGCATGAGGAAGTGGACGATATGAAATGCAAGTGGGAATACTTTACGGTATTAAAATGTTTGACACCATTTACTTGCAGGATGTATAATTTTGTGTTATTCTTCCTTATGCTTATGCTACTACTTGTTTATTATTTTACATGTTACGCGGGGCGTTTTGAAGAATAAAGAGGTGCACAGCCAGAGCATTTTGACGAACAGAATCCAGCACCATAAACTGTCAGAAACTCTCCATTATGCATTTTTTAAATGACTAAGAATTTATGTGAGTGGCCACGATCCATAACTTGCCATGATAATATTGAATCCAGTTATCAATGTAGAGAGGGGAGATGCTGAACTCTGTTCCTTTCCGATCTAAAACAAATATTCTGTTTGTACCTTCTGTGCACACATGTTCGGTTTTACCGTCCACGCGCTGGTCACTATCGCATACTAAAAGTTATTTCAGTATCTTCAGTAAAGATAAGATGTTTGTAGCTTCACGCTTGGCTACCTTTGCAATAATATTACCTCATAGCGTTGGTCAGTATAAGAACATCAAAAGCGTCTAAAGGAAGTTGAATGCACGTAATATTTGGCATCAAGCCAGCTAAATGTACAAATGAAGATGAACAAGCACTAAACGAATTATCGAGGTCAATTGAACATCAATACATCTGGCAAGTTTCATACAACTGATCAGCAGGTTCTTAAAGTGTTTTTCCCTCCTGTTTTGTATATTTCATGGCCACAAACGAGCTGTTCATGTTACCCAATAAAAACATCTGAGGTGTTCCTTTCACCTGACTTTCTCTAGCTGTTCCGAAACAAACTTTCTTACAAAAGATTATACTTTATATACATCCTGATAAATGTTAGCAGAATTGTCTTACTGCTTGCTTCTAAGTAAGTAGAAGGGGAATAAGGGAGTGCGTAGGCTAGAGTGATCGTGAAATCTTTTAAAAGCCGGTCGCTATGTGAAACAATTGAAATTTAGTTCTCTTGGCTTGCTTAGAGTAAACAAAAGAGAGACGAAGAGAAAAATACTTCCCGTTAAATACCTGAAAACTGAAACCAACAACTCTGAATATCTCCAAAACGTTAGAGAGAGAGAGAGAGAGAGAGAGAGAGAGAGAGAGAGAGCAATGACATAAATTGTGTGCTTTAACGAACTGTTAGATTTGTTTTTCGTTTGCCATTAAAAAATCTTAAACATATGGCATTTTAATCAAAATCGTTAGAACAATTTTTGAGTAAATCAACATTTTCGAAAAAATGTTCCATGTAAAGGTTAGTTGAGGGTGGGGGGATTTGCTTGAAGATACTAAACTTATATACCAAGTTTGGTATTTAAACCGATGTTTCGTTTTAAGCTATGCTGCTCACAGACACACATAAGGTCAAGTTACTAAAAATGTTTTGTTAAATTAGATTCAGGGGGTCTCAAAATATGTATTTCCCGTGAAATCTGGGTATCGAATGCAATACCTTCTCTATCCACATTTGAATCAATTGCAATTTTTGCTCATTATTAACATTCTTTTATTCATGTTGAGAGTAAAACCATTTTGGATTTTTGTGCACCATATGTTAAAAAGAACCTTGGTGTAACTTCGTTTTAAAAGTATAAAGCTTTGGAGCAGTGTAGGTGCTGTTTTACAGTACAACTCAAGTTAAATAATACCATGTTAAATCTCTAGGGAAGATAACGCCATTGTACTTCGTTCAGAAGCCAAACAAAAATATCTCTTGTCTCATATCGTCATTGTTTGTGCGGCAATAAAAATGCACGTCAGAGAGAAACTTAATATTCGGTGATGTATGCCACATGTGGGTTGTATAGTTGGGCTTCCCCCTGACATTTAAACCAAGTGCTAAGTGCGACAAGGTCAGGGTGAAACGAACTTTAAAGTTTGTCTTAATGGGCATTTAGCAGAGTTTGTTGAATGACGTTGTTCTTGCCCACAGTGCTGATAATAGCTCTTCATTAACATTCGGATGTAAACAAATTATCACAATCTTCCTATTGGAGTCACTGAGAAATGTTGTAAACAAAAGCGGTTGCTGTTTTCCATCAAAGTGAAAGAGTTTATATCATTAAAAATGAAAGTATATAATAGAAATTCACCACTGTCGTTCCAAACATACCTGCTTGATAATATGTCAGCAAAACACCAGTTTAACGTAGAGATAAATGTCCCCAAAACCTACTTCATTGTAGATTAATGATAAACTCCTAAATAAAGCAGAATGTATACCTGTAGCAAGTGTAACATAATGATTCCCACCTTATTTTGGTAATTACTGGCACCTATCACAGAAGAATACCTGTCTATGCACCGAAGATATTTTAATGGTTTGTTGAGAATAATCATTGTTGAGTATTTTACGGACAATGTTCATAAATCTGTGATGCCAACCACAAATTTATAACTATTGTAATTGAATCTACTGCTGCCAATGATTTCATTAATTGAATTATTAATTTATCCGAAGAACGATAATCATCTACCTACTTTAGGCATGCAGGATTTTAAAATGCAAATGGATTTTGGAAACCCAATACGCTCAACAAACTCCAGAAGAGTGCTTAGGTTGTAAAGCAAAGCTAGCCGATTCAGTTATTTGATTATTATCGAAGGGTTACGAGGGCAATGAAGGGAAGTGCAGTGCTTTAAAACCGCATAAATACAAAAAAAAAAAAAAAAAAATGGAAATGGCGTGTTATTTATGGACGCTCTTTAACTGCTTTGGTCCTCAGCGTCCCATTCTATATTGGGCGTGAAAGATCGCTTAATTTTGCTCAGAGGCCTCTCTTATCAGGCTTGAGGTTCTTTTACGTGCCGTAAATCTACGACACGGGACCCACGGCTTTACTTCCCTTCCGAAGGAAGCCATGCTAAGGATTTTTACGCCCGAAAAAATCCATCGTCCTCCGCCGGGTTTGAACCCGCGACCTTGGGTATACGAAGTCAGCATGGTAACCATTACACCACGGAGGGCGACCGCATAAATACAAAGGTATAATATGTATATCTACATTTTGTTTACACCGCTTTGGTAACTTACATTTCCCCTTGCCTCGGCCTTAAATACTTTGCATCCTTCCCACCCGAGAGTCGGGAGCTAACAGAGATGCTTGCTGGTGTCAGACAATTCAGTAGCATGCACTATTAAAGCGTTCCTTCTCGCCTTTTACTTAAATATATAACATCTATTGATCCCTCATACTTCCTGAGGTACAGCATTGCAATATAATACTATGGTTTCACTTCACTTGCCATTCTTTTACTTAAATATATAACATCTATTGATCCCTCATACTTCTTTAGGTACAGCATTGCAATATTATGATATGGATCCAGTTGGTTGCGCTTTTGCTTGACCTGTATATATAGCCACATGTCTTTGTTTAGGGAAATGGGTTTGTGAAATTTGAAAAATTCACAGTATCTAAAATATGGTTTTGAAATTTGTAGCAGTTATTGCATATAAGTGATATTTTTGTTAGGTTTCAAAATTCGAGCGTGTATGGTTATTCAAATAATAAAAATGTATCACTGAATTTGCTGTTCTAATGAAAATGATCCACACGATGCATTTTAAAAAAAATATTCACGTCAAAAATTGAAGTTTTGTGGTAAGCGAGTTTAAAAATAGATGTATCATATCAGCGTTGTTTATATTAACCCCTAATTATTGCAGAAACATTTTACTTTTCATACTTCCCAAAACTCTTAATATTTTAAATTTTAAGTTTACAAAATTGAAGCAATATTTTAAAAATCTATATGGTCATTTTACTGTCTTTTTTTTTATAAACAAATTGGTAAAAAATTGCAGCGCGTTTTGAGTATGAAAAAATGAATGTTGAAAAGGATAAAAGTTAGGCGTGCCTATTATTTTTAGCTATAGGTAATTATTAGTTCAACTGCATTAGTGGAAAAACGATATTTTTTAAAGCTTAAAGTTAATATTATTTTATTGTTAAAGATTATTAAAAAGTATAACAGAGGTATTATTGTATGAAAATCAAACAAGATTTAGTAAAGGTCGTTCCTAGAGTGAAAATGAACTTAATTGAAATGAATTTTAGAAAAACGACAATAAGGCAACCTTAAAACTCGCATTGGGTTTACTCACTTCGAAAAAAACTTTTGATTTTGTAGTAGAGATAACCTATAAAACATAACAGAGGGTACCACATACATTTAATAGAAGTATTTAAAAGTTTTATAGAGGAGCTGTAATTA
Organism: Hymenopus coronatus; assembly: GCA_030762935.1. Lineage (NCBI taxonomy): Eukaryota > Metazoa > Arthropoda > Insecta > Mantodea > Hymenopodidae > Hymenopus > Hymenopus coronatus. The sequence continues at coordinate 111,483,838 of CM060890.1, forward strand.
TAAGTACTGGCACATCAAAAACACAACAAATTGTTCCAAATAAGAATGTTAGACATGGATTGGATATTCTTATTTGAAACAATTTGTTGTGTTTTTTATGTACCAGTTTAGCCCAATTAATATCTATACTGATGATCTTCTGAAAACTGGGAGGAGAGACCAAATAAATTTAGGTGTACGAATAGGTAGAAATTAGTATTTGAATATTTGTTTTAATGCTGATAATATATTAATACAAGAGAGTGAAAAGTAATGTACAATAAGTTGAATAGCAGAGAAAGTAATTATAATACGGAAATATCAGCAAATAAAACAAAAGTAAGGGCACTTAAAAGAAAATATCCTAGAAGAAGACAAAAAATATTGGAATAGGTCTCCCCTATAAGTATTTGGGCTGTAATATACGCTTTGGCAGGGATAAAGACAACAAATAAAATAAATAAGTTTCACTACATTTGTGACACAATAACAAGGTCATTGCAAAATAACGCTAGTATTCAAATTTTTTAGAACAATAGTTTTTTTTTATAAAAATACAATTCCGGAGGCTTGTCAGGACTCCTGCGCTATATTCCTTTTTTTTTTTTCTTTCTTTTTTTTTTTTTTTTTTTTTTTTGCAATTTCCTACATTTCCTTAGTTGACCTATTACTTTTTAACGTTTTCCTATTACAAATACATACACAGACACAGACACATCCAGTCCAGTGTGATTGGCAGGCTGAGGGCAGCCCGAGGTGTGTTAGACGTGTCCCTGTTCTCAGAGAGAACTTAACCACGTTCTGACGGGATTGTGGGTTTTGTAGGATGGCGGGTGTGTATTGGGGTTTGTGGAGTGACAGGAGGAGGCGAATATTGCTCCTCGACGGTTGCCTTTGATGGTGCAACGGCCCTTGTGCACCGCTGGAGTGTTTTTATCAAAATGTTTCTTGAGGTTAAATTTTGAATCCAAGCAACTCTTGAAGGATAATAAGGAGCTTAGCCGTAGCAGCTGTTGGTGGTGCTCCTTCGTTACCGGGGATGCCCGCAAGCCATGCGGGGAAGCCGGTATCGCCTGAAGCGGCGGTTTGTGGGATCGTAATCCCCAAGAGACCTAACGAGGGCGCTCCGATGGAATGGTAACCCTTCGTTCACAAACATATAAACACCCATGCTCAAGGCGGGACTGGAACCCACGATCCCGTGCGCCACGAAGTACCAAAGCGAGGCACTTCAGCGAGCGCGGCCGCAGGGACCGCCAAATAGTCATACCTACGTTGATGTGATGGAAGTGGTCCTAGATCATGGATGAGGAAGATAAAAATAAATTACAAGCTACAGAAATTAGATTTCTGAGATGGTTAAAAGGTTGCACCAGAAAAGATCTCTTTCGAAATGAAATATGGAAACAAATTAGACATATGTACCTATATAAAATAATTGAAAACATGAGAGATTATTGCAAACAACAGTTAATCAGAATAAGAAATAACAGTACCATTGATGATGCAAAAGTATAAATCACAAGAAAAGCTGAACAAAGGAAGACGGAACAGGCAATTTATCAAATCCTGTAGTGAAGAAGATCAAAAGAATAGGCTTTCAAATTTTCGCAGATTTCCTTAAGCGAAAATAAGACCTTAGTTATCAGTAACTATTCCATTGTAGTAATTGGGTTGAATTCAAGTTTTGCAAAGTGGAGTCAAGGAATGTTTAATCAACTCTTAAATTACGCAAACGGCGAATAAAATAAGTAACACTCGAGGAGAAGAAAGTACGATATTGCATTTCTAAGATAAACGAACCAATCTTTTTTCGGAATCGATAGGTATGTAATGCCACGTCCACGGAATATGGAAGATAACCCTAGTTGTGCAAAAATACTCCTATTTGTTCATAGATTTCTCACGTATGTCTAAGGTTGCCCAGCTAGAACAGGTCACTTTAGATATGCATATGATAAAATGAAAGCACAGCGCTTCATAGGTATTTAGTACTTCCATGTTTGTAATCTCCATCACGAACGAAGGCAGTGAATTTACATGTGCCTCGCTGACAGCTGCAAGGAGGGGGAAAGGTGGCAGTATGTAAGAGCTTTGGTGCGAACAAGGCATAAACCTAATTACTTTCTCTAGTACAAATGTACAATATACATGTAGGTAGATAATATATCTATTGTATTCCACCAAAAATTCAATATCGTTATCTCACCATAGAATTTTAGATAAAACTCCGCGCGCACGTGTGTGTGTGTGTGTGTGTGTGTGTGTGTGTGTGTGTGTGTGTGTGTGTGTGTGTTTGGATGCATAACTCAAAAACGAAAAGTCGGTTAAATTACTAAATACCAAACTTTTGGCATTAAATATTAAAGTAAATATTAATACCTATTATATAATTAAATTATTAAATATCAAACCATATCTGTAAGGTATTTTCATGACAAATGAAATGTGTGCCTGGATTTTCTGGGAGCAGCCTCTGAAGACCTCTTTATTGGATGATTTTTTGTATAAATAATAAATCGTTAGAGGTAGACAAAAACTTAGTACAAAAATTACAGAACTCATTTAAACACAATTTGTGTTATATACTCTTTTTTGTGTAGAGCTAACCGTTTCAGTTTTAAGTATTTAAACTTTTATCAAGCGAAAAGTCAACTTTCGTTTCATATTTCTTTTTTCTTACTCCCATGAGTGCAAAAGAGAACCGAATTTCAGTTATTTCACATACTGACTAGCTTTTAAAAGATTTATTATTCCATTATTTCCCTTCTACTTACAAGGAAAAGCAAATAGTAATAAAATATATGTTAGGTAATGCTTAACTCGATTAGCATGATGTGTATAAAAATAATCTTTTGTAATAATAGTTTGCAGAACAGGTAGAGAAACTCGTGTTAATAGGACGCATAAGATTTTTGTTTGTTTAGCATTAAAGCACTAAATAATGCAATCTTATCCTTTTTATAGTTTAATTTATATAGTCCCCTTTAACAGCTGTTATATATCGGGGGCTTTCACATAAGAAACAACTCGTTTACTATAGGCTCTTGAGCCTTGAGTTTAATAATTTGCTTTTCTTCAAATACATGCACATTCACTCTCAAACACACTTCCAGACTCTGTGGGGAATAGGGAATGATTCCAGTTAAAGAAAATTTCCCCGTTCCAGCCGGGAATCCAACCCAGTACCTCCGGGTGAGAAGTCAGCTCGTTGACCACTCGACCACGGAGGCAGTCCAGCTGTATTATTCTTCAGAATGTTACCTTGAAATGGGCGATGTGCGACAGGCAGCCCTAACCCATATTTAACGTTTGAGTAGACCGTTGACTCCCAACTAAGCGACCCGGGTTCGATTCCCAAGTGCCCGCATGTGGTATTTGTGGTGGATGAAGCGGCACCAGGGCGGGTTTTCTCCGGGTCTCCCAGTTTTGCCCGCTCCATCACCACCTTTCGTATCGCCCATTTCGCTTGCACGGACGGACCACTCGTTCCAGGTTCTCCATTCTGTGATTTCGTGCCCTGTTGTTGACTCTCCGACAGGCTTCTGACCACTAAGCATCCGCTTCTAAAAGGTCCTAGGGGGTGTCAGTCCTAAAATACGGGTAGGGTAAAAAGTGCCTAAAACATAGCTAAAATCGGAGGAATTAAACTTTATAATAACTAAAATTCATAGTAAATAAAGAAGGTGAAATTAAGGGCGAGCAAAGATGAATAGCATAATTATTTTCTATCTTTAAAAGAACTAAAATATCTGTAACATGTCACATGGCTATACAATTAGACGCTCTTGTATAAATGACGCAGCTTTCAAGAGACACCAGCATGTGCGTTATAGCCTCCAAATCATCCGCCAACACACCCCAAAAATCGGCGGCTAAACAAGGAAACACGTAATAGAGTTAAAAAGTGAAATTGCCGCACCATCAAAGGTTCACTGCAATGAGCTTAAAATGGTGTGGGGTCACCACTTTGTCAAATTGCGGTAGCTAAAGCGGCAGACCGACATGGGAACTCGCTATGGAGGAATGGCATTTTATGTCCAGGAAGAATGATGTATGGACAATTAACGGGCATGATCCGGAGGTGCAAGTAATGTTCATTGCATGTGTGTGACATAACAGTGTCCCAAGGACATGCTGGGACCACGTGGGAGGCGCAAAAAACTGAGCAGAATTGTAATCGGAAAATGTCTTAATCACTGCGGCTGCTTGACAAACCGAGTCACGTTTGAAACCATAAGACTAAATTTAACTGCTCCACAAAGTATTCCGGTCTTTGGCTACTTCCTTGTTTCAGCTATTACCATAATAATTTCCATATAATGGTCTGATCTGTGTTATACCTAGTTTTGTATCATGGTTACGTTACGCATCCCTAGATAATTGTGGCCACATTTGGGCACAGGTAAGACAGACCCAAATATATTAAACGCTTGACGTTAGTTTAAGATCTATTTTCTAATACCAATGTATCTACGGAAGTTTTTCAGGCATTTTTGTGCATATATAGACAAATTATCGAAGATTGGTTGGACCCGGGACGGAGTCGTGGTAGAGACCACAGCCCTATGCAGGATGACACCGTGGTGGTTTGCCAGAGTATCCCGTGCGATGGAGGTGAGGAGATACAAACCAGACCTGGGAAGCATTAGGTTAGGAAATCATCCCCATGCCCCCACCAGGATTCAAATCCGAATCCCCGTGCCAGACGTAGACGTGCTACTCACTGCGCTACGGAGTATATCCGGTGATAAAGCATATAATTCCCAGGCGTAACTATGCTTAAACTTCCCAAAAAGCAAACTCAACACTGATTGCTCTAAACACAAAACCCTCCAAAACACCGGTAAAGCATCTTCTTTTACCGATCGAGGCTGCGAATGGCATTCGGGAGATCCGGAATTCGATCCACCACTTCTAACCAATTGATGTTTCGTGGTTTCAGAGTCGGTAGGCGAATTCTAGAGTGTTTGGGCAGTCTCAACAGTGGAACAAACTAGAGCCTTGAAACAGGGCTTCGCGCATCTTGGTGGTTGTCGTCTATAGACTAACCCTTCTGAGGTTCCCTCACTTCATTCCTTCCTCCTGGGAGGGGGTGTTAAATAGATCTCGGCAGGTCACAGTGCGCGAGGTGTTCCTCTCCATTGTCGAATGTATACCTATCTTCCTTGGAAATTATGTATACCTATCTTCCTATGCAAGCACAAAGTCTATCTACTCCGCAGGTGTGAACAACATACCCCCAAAGGGAGACGGATACCAATATTAGCTTGTTAGATTTCTTATGCAATGCAAAAGTTTTAATTCTTCTCATCCTAAACACACTTCATATTGACAAACATTCTTAGGCTTTAACTTTAAAAAAAATGGCCAACGATACTCCTTACCTATTTCTTATTTAAGATATTCAGACGAATAAGATTAGTATATTGAATTTTTGTCATATGCGGATATTTTTATTCTTATATAAATATGTATATAATTAACATTCACATGACTCTCTCTATTTACTATTGATTAGTTTGTGTCTCTTTATTACACTGCCGTATTTTAGCCAAAAGTTATTTTGAGAGAATAAAAACAATGAAAAAATTTACAGGGTAAATGGTAAAGATTTTCTTGAAAATCATATCAATTACATATCAAATTCGGTATTTATCCGAAATTTCATTTTGAGTATGTACACAAACGCGCTGATTTTTTCCTGAAAGAAAAGTTTTGCTTTTATTCAGGAGGTCTCAAAGCATGTACTTCTCACAAAGTATTCTATAGTATCGAACTTTTTGACGGAACTAAATCTTCCTCTACCAACTAGGCAATTTATTTCATTCATATAGGGGACGTTTGACTTGTGCAACAACTCGTTGACTGTAAGTTCTTAAGCGCTAGGTTTTTAACATATTTTTATCATGATACACACACACACACACATATGCTTTTAATTAAAGCAAACTTCCTTTTACCTAACCGAGAAATGAACCTGGAATCTCTGGATCGAGAAATCAGAACTCGGACAAAGCCAGTAACATGGGCTACTTTATTAACTTATTCCTCTGGCGGTTGCATCATTTGTTTAAACACTATAAAGTAATAATACTAGTAATAATCATTATTGATGCCCTTACTTAATTACTTGTTCATTAGTGGTAAAGAATACAGTTTTGTGTGATTGCAGAATGGTCAACATTTAATTTCTATAAACATTTTTGTTATATTCTTTCAGAATTACCACGTTATCAGGAAACGCGGTGCGTTAATATAAGCGAAAGAAAGAAAACATGTACTACCATGTCCTTTTTAAGAAGTCAATAACCTTTTGTTTACAGACATTTGTTTATCATGTGTGTAAACTGCGTGAGGTAATAGTGTTAAAGGATTGCGCATACTAATAGCCTAAATTATGATAATTTAAATCCCTAATTACTATCATTATGTCTTTTGGCCGGCAGCTGTCTTGTTTACACGCAGTTGTGCGATTCATTTTATTTTCTGCCACGTCACTCTGGCATCTCATTTAAATCATATGCAATTGCTGCTTCGCGCTTACTCTTGCATTGATCTCTCCTTTGACGCAGATCATCCAAAACGGTGAACTAGCATTGTCTGAGATAGTATATTCTTTGGTAGTATATTTAAAATATTCTTATTAGATCCTGGAAGACTTCACGTAAAACTAAAACTAAATCACATTTGCATATTATGCTGCAAATCTTCACCCACTTTGAAATTTCAGATGACACCAGGAGTAGCGTCAGCGGGTGGAACCCACGCAAATTAAGTGTAGTTTTGAAATAAGCACCGAACTATAAGCCTAGGATAATAATATTACTCTTTGATCAGAGTCTTTTGAGACAGTCCAAATGGCAAGTGTAGGAAATAATAGGTTTCATATGTCGACTCTTTGTAGCAACCACCGAGTAGCACGTGATATCCTTATCTCCCCTCTTCCAGGGTCTCAGAAGACTTACCAAAGATTATACTACCTCTGTCTACACTAGTTTATCGTGTGAAAACCAATATTAAGTGAATAATGTGTATTATTAAAAAGAAGGAGGGAGCATCTCTTCAAGGTAATACAAAATAATTAACTATGTAATACTGTAATACATTTTTCAAAAGAAAAGAAAAGAAAGAAATAGTGTATAAAAGAAAAACTGCTCGGGGAAAATAATTTTGTGCTTTACTGGATTTCTTTAATTTACACTAATATTTGATCAATTGTTCAAAATGCCAGCAATAACCTAATAAATAACTAACCATTCATGCAACGTAGCGGATGTGAAAGAATATTTTCGCTTATGAGGCGGCTAACAGATAAATAAAATGACTGATGATGGTTTTAATGATGTAATAGGAATCAAATAAAACAATAGAAATTTTAAATTATCTCCTTGAACAATAATCCACTGTCGTATTACATTTCGCTGAAGACTATTTTTAGTTTTCTTGTAATAATAATAATAATAATAATAATAATAGCAGAGCTAGTTGGATAATCCATATTAAACATACGATAAATGTGTTTAGCAGCTGTTGGTGACGTGATGTATAAAGATGTTGCTGTGGTTTAGTGAAAAATAACTTAAGCTATCTGAATTTTAGTTTAGTTTTCTTTATTATTTTTTTTTGTACTTATAAAAGTTTAAAACACATGTTTGAGCGCAAAACGACCACGACACCACACGGCGAAGCTGTGGAAATGTGTGGCCTATTTTGAAGTATGCACATAGGCTCTCAAGCTTCCTTGCCTCTTTATGTGGAAATGTTCGTCTTTGGTTTTGTGAGGGAGTTTGGAAGGAAAGCGGTGTTATGTTCTCGGCAGTCTCTAACAAACGCTTTCTCGGTAATGAGGGCTCTATTCTCAGGATGTGTGGATTAACTCTGGAAATTCGCTCCTTAACTGCCCGTTTGTGTTTCTCCACGCTGAAGCAGTTTTTTTTTTTTTTTTTTTTTTTTTTCGCACCCTTACAGAAGTTACTACATTTGCCAAATGCCACGTTCAAACAACATTATTAGAGTTCCTGCTAATTTAATTATATTAAATCTCTTTCAGTACTATTCCGCTTATCTTAAGATTTTAGCAGACTAAGATGGTGAAATTCACTTAACTTACATTCTCGCTGTTGAACCACGGACTTGCGTCGTCCAAACACAAGAGAGATCCGAAGTGACAATCTGAACCTTGTTCGAAACTGAGCTCCTACGCAAAATATATTTTCAATTCCACGCCCATATTTAGTTCCTTTCTTACTCGGGTGCTTTTTCATTTATTTTTACTCGCTCATATGACAGATTATAACTCATTTATATTGGTTCCCAAATTTCAGAAAGCCCGGCCGCCTTCCATCTCTAATTATCAAACTATTATAGTTTGATTACATTTTCCGGTGACTTGGCTTTCCCTCGCACTATTTCGGCTCCCGGACTTACTCTTAGTACTCAAACTTGGGTCTACAGCTTTGTGTTTGTGTGTGCCGAAGGGATTCCACACTGCAGCCAATAGCTTATTGTAGTTATTGTACGTGAGACCCCAGGACGATAGAATGAGATAAGAGTAATATCAACGGGCGGCGGTGAAAGAGCCACCGTGGATGGTCCCTAATATATTCCAAGTAGTTCTTCATTTCGACGCGGGGAACACTAGAAGCCCGCAACTGAGGTATGACCGAACTCCAACGCCTTCCCGCCACCGAGAGCTATTTTTCCAGAGCGCATACACAATTACGGAAGGACGCCACCACCAGAGTCCTCGCCCACACAACCCTGAAAGAGATCCGCTGAATGAAATACAAATGAAATGAAGGGACAGGAAGGCAGGTAATGAAGAAACCTTCCCAGCACTTGCCTAGTGACCCGGGAAAACCCCCGAAAACTCCATGGATCAGAGAGGTTGGCCACGGAAATCGATCCCAGATCTCCGGATGCCAGTTACAGACGAAACGTCTGAGCTACCTCGCTCGGTTCTTCAGCTATGTACCGAAATCTGTATGTACGAGTATATTTTGGTGCACTAAATGCACCTATATTTTGTTTTAACAAGTTTTGGCGATTTAATCAGTGATTTGAAACCAGGGTTTTGAAATCTTATTAAAATAATTATACTTATTTTAATCAAATTACGTGTCTGCACATCTACCGTTCTCTGTCCGAACTCTACTTTTAACTAAATACATGTGCTTTCCTTAGCACACAATATATTATTTAGTATATTAGAATGTATTCTTTACCTTTTATTCTATTTTGTTTTCTAGATTTTTGTATTTAATCGGGCAAATACAATTTCACTGTTAAACTAGACTTTCAGTCAATCCATTGGTCCCATAAGCAAGGATAAATTGCTAATTTCATTTTGTTTCCTTTTAAAACGTGCATTCACCAGCAATTAGGTGCACCGAAAAAGATTCCTTCGCAGCTTCCTGCACTTGACCACGCAGTTAAAGCGGGTAATGGGACATACTGTTGAATAAGAGCATTCCTGTAAACAAATCCACGAAACTATGCCTTCTAGAGAAATTAGGGGACTCGCAAACACTGAATTACAATAGGAGAGAGCCGTTAATCAAAGGTTCTCATTTATCTGTTATTATTGTCGAGTGAAAAGCTATAGTTTATTATGCTATCTGTATTTTATTTGCGCTTTACTTGTGAAATTGTCCTCCTCCGACTTCTTTTTCTCAGAAGTTGTGTAATCAGTTGATGATGGCGTTCCATTGTTCCGCAAGATGAGCGTGAAGAAACACCACAACTGTGTAATTCCCCACTAAACAAAACCCAACCGTGAAATTCCCTCAGGAAATCGATTTTGTTCTGCTTTCCTTCCGGTTGGTTGTATTTCTTCTTTTTTCACATCAGAAAGCGTGCCTTGCACAAGATTTATTTTGCTGATGAAAAAGTACCTCGGAAGGCTGTGTCCGCACCAGGGGTTGTTGAAAATATTGGGGTGCATAAATTCCTTCTAATGTCGCCTGAGTTGTGTGTTATAAAAGCTTGGAACCAAGCATGTGGGAGCTATATCTTTGGCTAAGATTTAAGAGAAGTGATTCTCTAAACGGAGGTAGAATAAACGGTGCCCCTACTTGCCGGGCCACTTCTTTGTTTTGGAACAAAAGCCCTTCTTTCTTTCGCTGCAAACCCAGTGTCCCCCATTTTCCCTCTGATCTACGATCTTTTTCTCCCTCAGTGAATTGTTTATTTAATTATTGTCTATCATCTGATATGCTCTTCCCTAAAGATTTTGCCTATCTATTCTTCCTATTGCTTTGTCGGGAAACAGCTTTATCACAGTATTTAATCAATTTCTGTTCTTCTTGATCAAATTCAATGTTGAGTTTTACCCTATGTACTCTTTCTAAAAAAAAAAAAAAGCCTCTTTGTGCATTTCACACGCTATAATTTTTACCATGTACTTCTTTGAAATGCTTATAGTAACTTATACTTTCTCTAGCACCTACTTTTCTATAAGAAAAAGTCAAGTCCGACTAAAAGAAACAAAGAAAGAAAAAAGAAAAAAAAAATTATGAATCAAGTCTCTTAGAAAAAAATGTGCGTATGTGTTTACTCAAAACTAAAAGTCAAATAAATGCCAGACTTGTCGTTTAAGTTCAGCATCTTCCAAGGATGCAAAGCGAATATTTTCATGGACATTCCTCATCACGAAATTATATCTTACATTGAGAATATTTCTTTATTTTTCATTTTCTCGAAAATAACTAAGAATTTTAATTAAAATATTTCATGTGTTAAACGCATAACTTGAATTTTCTGGAATAGCTCACGAACTCCTCTTCTTTCCGAATGAGTTTTGTTCATTTTGCATAACTGGCAAACAATAATTAGCATGCGGGACTCTTTAAACATCCAAAATTTATTTCAAATAACTTCTTTGTGGTATCAGCCTATCCGAGATATCGGCAGTTATTGGTTTGCTCTTTGAATAATTTGCCATCTTATTTTGACGTGTTCGCACCATTCAGTTGTTTCTCAGCATGTCATGGAAGGACTACATATATAATTTCGAAGCCAGCAAATGGCGATGCTGTTTTCAAACATACGACTATTGCTTTAGTCTCCAGAATTCCCTTTATATCTGTAACGAAATGTGTAATGAAACCATTTCTGAAAACGTTTAACTTGATAAACACGAGGAATCGCTTATTAAATTCTCTTAATTTCTTTAAAATATAATGCAAATTTAGGGCAACAAATAATTCTCTTCAACCCAAATCAAATATATTTAATTGAATCTTTTCATTTATTTTATTATTTCTGTGAGGGATTTAATAAAGGGTCCTTATTATATGATTATTTCTGGTAAAAAAATATATGGGAATACCTAGGCATACGAAATTGTTATATAAAATAATGAAAAAATGGAAATAAAAATGAATGTAGATGCTTTTGTGGATAGAAAAATGACTTCAGAAGATGAATTTGCAGGAGCTGCACGTATAAAAATAAACGACAGTGGTAGAAGGTTCATGTGAATGTAATATATAGGATTTTTTTAAAATTATATATTTGTGTACCTATGTTTTGCTTTGCGTAAAATTAATTGGTAATATGCCCCGTGTGCTGCTCCAATATCATTGTGCAATAAACGGCAATTTCCTGGTCCTTGCCTGAGGTGTCTCGATGTATACATGTTCATTGTAGCATAACCTTGGACAAACCCAATGGAAATTGCTGTAACCCAATCAATTTACTCTATATATAAGCATGATGCGGGGCGCACTCTTTTATTAATTGAACTCATTGATGCCTCCGCCCCATTGTTTTGAGGCCATCATTAGGCAATTATAAACGAAGCTTCTTTTATTCTCTTCCCTATATCTGCTTGTATTCCCTTACTTTTGTAGTGGGCATGAATGAGGAAATTGCCTTAGATTTTTTCGCTTTTTAATCAACACTTATTAATATATTTTGATTGCATGTACAATCTATGATATAAATAAGAAGACGCGTTGGCGAGAAAATTAAAACGCCAAAGCACAATAGCAAACGTTTATTCTTCTATTACACGCCCTCTAAAAATGTAGTTTGTTGATGCGCAGAATAACAGGAGCTGTTACTTTATTAAAACCGCAATTAACTTAAAACCAATTTATATAAATAAAACAAATACCTTTATTGTTTGATTAGTAGGTTTACTACTCTTCTCTTATTACCTCTTTCGGTTCTTCAGATTACCTCATTGAAATAAAACATGGAACACTGCACTAGGACATTAAAATAATCATAATGATGATATAAGGGATATGTTCAGTTTGAAATTTCTTAAGATAATACTAATTTAAAAAGGATCCTACTCTCACTTAAAGTGTCTGGGAAAAAGTTTTAAACGAATATATTGAAAGAAAATGAAGAGATAAGGAAAATTACCGTGGAGTGACAATATAGAAGAATTTAGGTTTTCTGCTGAAGAAAGCACTGAGAATCAAAATAGAGATCTATTTGAATTTATACGCTTACGACAGGGATGCCCTTATAATTTTCACTAACCCCATCGAGTATTTAAGTTGAAGATTTTGCTAAAGAATGTTTCCAGAACAAGGGAGGATTGGTACTAGGAGAAAGAAGAATAAGGTAAATAATTGTTACGAGATACACAGGCTAATGGAAATAGCAGTACGGCAGTACGTACAGGATGAAATGTGTGCAAATTCAGCATCCAGACAAAGAAAGGCAAAGCATATGTAGTAGCCAGTACGAGATAAAATAATTAAACAAACAAACTGGGGTTTTTAGATCTTGAGACATACTTTTTTTTTTTTTTTTTTGTACATATATTTAGCCTGTAGGCTTAACCTAATTGGCCACCAGGGGAGAGAGAATAACTCACATAGAACACAAACACACAACACTAAACATCCATGCACCCAGCAGGATTCGAACCTGCAGTTCTTTCGTGGCAGAGCGTCAACGCCAAACGCACCAACGGCCATGGCTACTGAGGCCAGCAAGATACACTTTGAGAACTGCACTCTTTGGATGCAGTAAATCTCACTCCTCCATTTACTCCTACCGTCTTCGTTTATTCAAACCAGGATGGCCGTACACTGACTTGTTTTGCACTCACAAGAAGTGGAGTAAGGCTATCACGATGTTTCTCCTCCATTGTAAGTTTCCGGTATCTGTCCTAAGGAACAGGGATTCTCAAAATGTCAGGGTAGCAATGACAGAATAAGGTTTAGCAAAAATCTGATGTGTTGCATTTACGTGACTTCCTTTTACCACTATCATTTACTATTTTATTCTCCTTCAAACTGTACTTACATAGTTCATTTTATGCCTACTTCATGTTAATCCAGATAAATGTTTTGGGATATTGTTTTTCATGAACACTTTTAGTTTTAGGTAAAAGTGGATACAGGAGACTGAAGCGAGTCATATCCTTAAGAAGCGGGTCACTATACGATGGTGTTGAAATGAATTCCTTGACAGTGCGAGAAGGGATTCGTTGGTGAAAACACTTCAAAGACGACAAAATTATTGAAAAATAAACGGAATAAGAACAAATATCTCGGAAGTGGCTGATCTCATAGGAAAATAAGTTGTTTTTCAGTTAGCGCTGCATATTTTGTGCTTGTCTTAACTTGTCTCTATTGGTTTACTACTATACAAAAATCTTTCAGAATGTAGATAACTTCACTGGTTATCGACAGAAAATGCAAGATATACATGTCATTGGCCATACAAATAATTTAAACATATACCTAGTATTTTAACCAAAATCTCTAAAGGCATTTATCAGAAAATAAAAGTGGTTCAATTCACATGACTTTCTCTATTTATTTTGTAAAATACTTATTAAAAACAATTCTTCTATCTACTTCATGCCAATCGAGATAAACTTACTTAGTTCATTGTAAATAGAAGGGAAATAACGGCATTCACTAGGCTAAAGCGATAGCCAAAACTCAAAATATGTCGCTATTCGATTGGCATTGAAATTCGGTTCTCTTTGCATGGATACGAGTAAAACAGGATTACGATTTCCTGTTTGAGAGAAGTAGAAGTTTTTTAAAAATTGAAACTATACACACAGACCTTTTTATAAAAATGCATTTTTTGTTTCAGGAGACACTAAAACATGTATTTGCAGTGAAATGAAGTTTTTTTTTTGCTTTATTTATTCAGAGATCTCAAGACATGTATTCCCGGTGAGATGATATCAAATGTTTGGGTGGCATGCTATACTTCCGCTAGCTACTAAATATGTGACAAAAAATAAAAAGAAGCAAAATGATTGTGGATTCAGAGGAAAGAATTGTAAATTGCAATTACATAGAGTATAACATATAGCGCAGAAAATTAAATTTTACAATGAAGTGAGTTAACATTTTATAATACACATGTAATTAATGGAGAATGTGAGGGGAAAAAATTGAAGCTGTTTTAAAATAAAGAAAACAAAAACTGATCAAGGATGAGGAGTGATACCCTTTTAAAAGAATAGACTAGCGAAAAGAAAAAAAAAATATGAATACCGAATATGTTAAACAAGACTATGAATATGTCATCTGTTGAATAAGAGGAAAAAGTGGAAGAAGTTCAAATTTGCAATTTGCACCTGGGAGGAAGAAAATGTGATCAAGTGAAATTCATAATGAAATAAGATCGTATATGTATGTTCGTATTTTCCGTTTAAAAACTTTGGCATTACGGACTGTTTATTGATATATTGGTGTTCACAAGACTGAGGAGGAGGTTGAGATTACCATAACCCTTGAGAAAAGTGAGGAGACAGTACAGCGTTCAAGAAGCAGTCCCAACTTAGATTCTGTGTACACTGAGTTAATAGTTATTAGAGTGTGGTTAATTAAAAGCAAAACTTACAAGTTATGCCAGTTAATTTTTCTGCTTTTACTAAAAGGTCATTACTACAATGTTGTCTACTTGATGATAGCTTTGTTACAATCGGCGCGCACGTTATTTTCACTTGCTGCTTTCTCTGCCATGTATGATGACATAGTAAGTGGAGAAGGTATTATGAAAAATTTGATACTGAGATTTCTTTGGAAATTATGTTTTGAGAATCCTTGATTAAAAAAAACAGTTTAAGAAAGAGGCCTGTGTGTGAGTCTGAACAGGATCTCCGTGATGTAATTAATGGTTACCATGCTAACTTCATATACCCAAGGTCATGGGTTCAAATCCGGCGGAGGACGGTGGATATCTTCGGGCGTAAAAATCCTTAGCATGGCTTACTTCGGAAGGGAAGTAACGTCGTTAGTTCCGTGTCGTAGATTAACGGCACGTAAAAGAACCTCTTATAAAAGGGGCCTCTGAGCAAAATACGCCCAGGGAGAGAGAGGGAGAGAGAGATTGAAGTCTAAAGTTAAACTGATGTTTTCCTTAATGACAGGAATAACCATATGTGACTTCTACATTATTTACATAAAAAAGCAATTGTATAGTGAATGAATTCTCACCCAGAGTTCCCGGGTTGGATTGCCGGCCGGGAGATTTAATTAAGATTATTCTTTACCCTCTATAGAGGCTTGATGGTGTGATTGTCAAGAGTGAACTCGCTAAGCTAAGTTCCAAGAGTTAAACACCAGTATTTCAACCTTGAGTCCCCAATATAATGAGTGGTTAAAGGTGACTGTATAAATAGGAAAAATGTGTAACGTGAAAATACAAAATTTAAGTAATGTATAAGATTATTCTAAACATTAAAAAATTGGAAAATGTCACAAACACGCTGCCTTAACTTATTATTAAAATGTGCGCTTTCGTTCCTCAACCTTCTCTTCGCTTGTAATGTAACAAACAGTAAAGATACTGAACATGTACGCCAGGCAAGTAACTTACAAATAACAATCATTTAAGAGAATTCACTACTGAAAATGCTGTGTTTAAAATATCCAGCCAATCTTCCTGAAGTTATAATAATATATTTGTCTTATATGGATGACGTTTTATGAATTTCAATAAAGATATTAATCAGTTTTGAAGTTATTAATCAATAGAGATACAAAGTGTTCCCCGTGATTCAATTTTCATAAAAAGGGTGTTTTAAAAAAAAATATGTTATTAAAACATAGGAATCTAAATCTTGTTATATAACTTTGTCTGCAATTTTTAGTCTATGTGGAAACATTTTTTTTAAAGCTTTGTAAGTTTTTTTCTTCAATTTTTTAACTTCATTGCTACTTCAAAAATGGAAACTAAAAATTATGTATTGTGGAGATAAACCATATGATAGTTTTTTATTATTTTTAAGAAACCAAAAAAAAAAAAAAAAAAAAAGGTTTTAAAGTGATTAGAAGAAAATTGCAACGCGTGGAATATTTTGTATAAGCACAAATTCTGAAAAAAATGTATGCCAGAAAATTAGATTTAAATCAGGGTTTCATACTTTTAAAATTGGAAGTGCTTAGGACACTTTTCCCACACACCACTATTCAGGCTTTCATCTCAGAATTCTCACTCTGAACTGCAATTGGACCTTATTTTCCATATTTGGTTTCCAGCGCATAATTACTAAACTCATAACAGTTTGCTATTTTAGAACTGCTTCTGTCCTTGCTTAGTGTATTCATGTTTTATTCTATGGACTATCATAATCTAATATGTATTCCCTACTTATTTTTTACTTTCTAATCTGCTACTATTTATACGTTAGTATATTCCATAGTCATTAAATCGCTGAAATGATAATATATTAATATGATCTATAATGTCTATTCACCAACACAACTTTCGCGAACACAGCTCAAAATAATGCAGACATGAAGACAAATGTTTATTTTGTGTTTGGCTCCAAAAGGCGTTTAATAGTATTTTACTGTCAATATAAATCCCTTCTTCTTGTTTATCCGCTATTTCAAAGGATGCAAATGAGGTATTATGTACCATCTACACGCGCAAATGGTGACTACGTGGGCAAGGGCATTTAAAGACTCGTGTGACTTCTTTAAAACGTCTTGTCAGTTCAAAAATAATAATGGATTATGAAACTAAATTTTAGAGAAATTTTGAACCGATTCCAACTGTGCATTCCCTATAACATTAGCGCAATATTTGAAACATTTAACAACCAATAATAATACCACAATTGCTAACAGATAATTTAACTGAGCTTAATGCGTATTTCTTGCTACATTAATTATTTCAAATCGAAAGACAAGACATAACCAATAACTATGAATTTTAAAAAGATATTAACTATCGTAGAAAAGTGCAAGATAGGTGACAATATTTTCATTACAAGCAATAGAACGCTAATGACCTAGCAGTTGATCTCCCTTTAACGGCAATCATCATGAAGCTGCTAAACATTTGCCACGTGCTAGATATCTGAAGTGCTGCGTCTATAAATAAAATTCTAGGGAAAACAATAAGTTTTGAAATTGAATTAAATTTGGTGTGGAATTTGGGTTAAGAAACTGTAGAGTGTACTCGTAGTCCTTCGATTCCGGGTATACTATTTTTGTTCAGTCACATTCCTCTACCATTATGGATACCATTAGTTGCAAAATCGCCTTTCTGTACCATGTATTTTCTTGTTTATATTAAGTTTTGGTCTGTAGGTGAAGATTTGAGTCGTGTTGTTGGTTAGCCAAATTCGATATTTATCTGGTGGATCAGAAAAAGTCGAGAAGAAAATCGAGCCGGATTGGCCTATACATGGTTCTTGAACCTGGTGTCTTCCAAGTGCAAGTTACAATAGTTACCGTATCGGTTTGTCGTCTTGTTTTCTTACCATTTTAAAATGTTACCTGAAATGCAATTTTCGTCCAGTTGTTTCAGATTTTTGTTATAGCCCTCTGAAGATTGCTGAAGAAATCTAAATAACTTTTTGTTGATTTGAAATATAACTTAGGATTAAAGTTTCAATAGGTTAATAATAAATTATTATTTTAAAATTAAAATTGATACATATTTTAATACCTAATTTTACTCCAGAGGTAATAGAAACCAACATCGCTGCTTATAGTATCAACTAAACGGCGTGTAAAAATTACCGGATTGAGTATCAAGTACTGTTTTAACAGTTATTACGAAGAGCACTTGGGTATGATATCTACGTGAGGGTGGAGGAGGGGAAGGTGATGGCTGGCTGTCTCCAGCTGTGAGAACGTCTGATTCCTAAGTCGTCACCACTACCTCATAATGCCCATTCACGTGCACACAGACATTCTGTTTGAGTCCAAATTTCGTCTCTTCACAATACTCTTGAATTTAGTTGATTCTATGTTATGTCCCTTGAGCGACTTCTGTACATTGCCCTGCTGGAAACACCAGCTGGTCATTTTCACTCTAATCCCCTAAAAAGTTGGCCCACCGACCCGGCGCCAAGACTTCCAGAGTCAGACATCCGGCTAGCCGTATGGGGGTGTTCCCTGCCTGCCTTTTGCAACCCTAAAGAAAACAGAGCTGAAGTTCCCAGCTCACTGCGTATAACATGTTCTAAGTTATTAAAGTAACTATTTCCTTCATGACATGTGATCATAGGAAATGGCCAATCCAGTTCATTGGCGCGTAAAATTCCAACCAATCAGAACTCACTATCACTGCATTTTAATCGTTTTTTATTACACCCACGTGTAATAGTGTTTCTAAATTTATCGCACTCACGTGCATTCGTTTTCTCTTTGAATTAATCTTCGTCTTATAATAATAGTATCAGCGTGCAGTAATATTCCCGTACATAATGGCGGAAGTTCCAAAACGTGTTTATTTTACACCAAAATAATAGAATGTAGCAATACAAAGAGATCTGAAATTTATGATTTGGACATAAAGTTGCAGTGATTTCGGTGCAAATATACGTCAAGACAAATGGGATTTTAGGAATATTATTCTTTGTGTCCATAAAGCTTAATTATTGTTATTTTATTCACGAAATAGTCTTATTAAATACAACTCGAGCTACAACTTTTCTTTAGATAAATTCGATCGCGAATTTATCGATAAAAATTGGAGCTTTTGTTATATTACTTATGAAATCAATAGTTTATTTTCATATCACTTTACTTGTTATAATTTTACCATTATTATTGTTCTCTGCACTGTGACTACAGAAACGGTTACAAGACTAAAAATCTGATGTGTTCCATTCATATGACTCTCTATCTGTTCTCCAAGCAAAGTATTCTTAAAAAGGACTAATCTTTTATCTACATCTCACCAATCGAGATAAACATTAACATATATGCTCTTATTACTTACTTTCTTGTAAGTAGAAGGGAAATAGGGAATACACTATATATAGGCTAAAGTAATAGTCAAATCTTTTCAAATCTAGTCGCAATGTGAAATAACTGCAGTTCGGTTCCCTTAGCATGCCAGGAGTAAAACAGAAGAAATGAACTTCCGTTTGAGAAAAGTATAAGTATTACAAAACTGAAACAAATAACACGAAATATCTCGGAAATGGTTAGCGCTACAAAAAATGTGTAGCTACTATGACGTAAATTGTATATCATCTACATTTTCAGTGTCGTAAGTTTTTGTCTATCTCTTACGGTTTGCCTGTTGTGCAAAAAGTCATCCAGAATGAAGATTTCAGAGGCTATTTGACGTCTACTACTTGTCGCGGAGCTATGATTTGTTTACCTAGAGTCATTGCCCTTCCTGTTTCAAAGGTTCTTGCGTGTAAACAGTTTATGGATGACTTATTAATGAAATATGATCACATGGCACATCAGTGCCACTAAGGCTGATAACATAATATTGTTTTTACACTTTGTAGGTAAGCACTGGATGATCAGCCTAGAGCAGAACAGGTTTTGCAGCTCTTAGCTGGCCGGCGGTGCTATTTGCTATTCGCTCCGAGCGGGTTACAGCATGTCCTCAATAAATATCCTACAGTTCTTCGAGTACGTTATTTCTAATAAATAAACCAAACGTATAATCTTAAAAATAAAAGTACTCACTTGTCAAGCCAGAAAAAGTTGGAAGTGCCTCCCTTCATTGTTCACGCCATCTTTAGGAAATTGGACATTACACGCTGCAGTTCCTCTGAGAAATAGCAGCAATTTCTTGAGGAATTGTATTTTTAAATTTCTCTAAAGTGTGTGGATGTCTTTTGCACATGCTGTCTTTTAATCCTCCCCAGAGATAAAATTCGCAGGAGGCTAAATTGGCGGAACGGAAACCATATGTTAGTGATAACTCTATGATCAAGTCGGCTTTCAATCTCGCTCGTTTTCTAGCTGTCTCTAACCGCGCTTCTGGCAGCCAGTAGGGGTGCTGAACGTATGGCTGGCTGGAAGAGAGTTGACTCACGAGCTTACGAGATTCTCGTTTACTCGCAAGACTCACGAGTCTCATTAATAGCAAGACTGCGGTGTAACGCGCGAAAACTCGCAGAGTCAGAATGCAAATGATCTATAGTTTTGTTATAAATAAGTATATAAACATTATTTGAAGCAGTAATTCTGCTAACCTATGCACATTTATTTGAGTATATAGAACTAAATCGTTTTCCCTGGCGCTGGTTTGCTTTAAACACTTTGGTAGGTGCTAATACGCTTCTCCTCTATGCTACTTGTTAATCAGAAAGTAAAGAGATACCCATTGTATTTATATGTTACTCTCCGCTTGACCTTGTGACACATTCGCCTTTCAGGTATCAAATGAATGTGAATAACCAAAAGCAGTGCATTTGTTTATTTAGACCCGCATTTTATTACTATAAGCGTGTTCCGCTGTATCAGGTTGAGTGTGTTGTTCACCAGAGTTACACGGCCGCGCCGTGGCCGAGTGGTTAGGCCACTCGCCTCTCACCTAGACGGCCGGGGTTCGATCCCAAGCGACCGCATGTGAGATTTGTGGTGGACAAAGCGGCGCTGGGGCGGGTTTTCTCCGGGTACTCCAGTTTCCCCCGCCATCGCATTCCACCGGTGCTCCATCATCATTCATGTATCATCAGTGTCACCGCCTGCGGTGCTATAAATAGTTAAAGCGGACGTTAAACACTACAAAAAAAAACAGAGTTGCCAACACACGATTATTTTCCGTCAGACCAGCTCATAAAAATACGTCAAAATCATCAAAATGAGTAATTTCCGTATTTTCTTTCAAAAATAAACATTAAAACTCAAGGTCAGCACTTTGGAACAATTTCTTGGTCAGGTCTGAAAGATCAAGAGAAGCGATTAACTACAAACAACGTGAGGCTGAAATGGTATTTTTGACTAGCTGCTTCTAGATGTTTCTTATTTTTTCCATGAAAAAGTAAATCTGACATTGTCTTGGCAATATTGGCACTTCTAATAACCATTCCTTAATTGTTCATTAATTCACCATTCTTTTCTAAAATGTCGTACATACCGCAAAGTCTTTTGTTCAATTAGGCAATTAAAAAAGAACAATAGAAAAATAACGCATTAGCACTGCGTTCACTATGCTGAATTCAGAATCCGCTCTAATAAACCCATGTGGTCATATACCACAGTGTCATGTTTGCGGAGATGTTCAGTCACCCGAGAAGTTTGTTGCTGTTAGCTCTAAATAAAAGGTAGCTGTTACATTGCTTGACAGACACTACTTGTAGGTAGGTATAAAGATTTACATCCGTGACAGTTTTTCTAAAGAAAATCAATATAATATTACTTAATAATTGCTAATAATATCCGTCAAAAAAATCCTTCATCCGTGAAAACTTAATTTTTTTCATCATCTAACTTGGCAACACTGTTGCTCACTAAACTTTTGTATAGAATGAAGAAATGCTATTCCGTTTATAAATCGCAACGCTAGACAGTTTCATTTTATTTAAGATTACACAGCAGCTACAGAAATGTGCGAAACTGATACATGACGAACTGTGTTGACGGGTGCAAGCCAACGCAGCATCGAGACATAACATACCAGAAGTGATGACAAATCTATAGCATTCCTTCAGGTGATTCTACAGCATCATAAAGACCAGATATGTATTTTGGAAATCGTCTATAGAATTGTTAAAATGGGCTAAAAGTTGATAAAATTATGCATGTTATCTAAACGAGAAGAACATAAACTAAAGCAATATTTACCTGAGATCTGTAAGATCTATTATTTCATCTGTTTACATGATTTGAGATTTAAATAGCCTACCAAGACAGGGATGACATTTATATAACTCTCGCCAGAGAACGGGTTAAAAATGAAATGTGGTATCACTGAATCTGCAGATATAAATGTACGTGGTGTGCACTTTATTACAAATAAGTATGTGAATATGTTATTATTCCTAAGAAGTCTATGTTGCATGAGGTAATTCTATTTTCGGTTTTATCTGAAGTTTGAGTATAAGTTATACACATAGCAACACAAATGATAAGTGTGTCAACTTTAATATCGCTGATTCAAACGCGTAAACGCGTTTGCATATACATATGTGCTATTAAACAATGAGTTATCTTGTGTTATATATAGGGCCCGGATTTATAAATGCAGTTTTAGCCTTTTGCTATCTTCGTTTACTCTCTTTAAGTTTATAAACAATTTTCCTAGTTTTTTATGCTTTTAAACAATGCTCCTGCCTTTTTCCTAGCTATTTAAGCAAGTCGACGACAAAAGCCTTTTAAACATAATATAGTTAAAAATATGGAAACTATTTTACTTCACGGAAGCATGCTATTAACATGTACAGTAATTTAAAACAATGTATTACACATAAACGCGTACTAAAACATTGTAATTAACACATGAAGCACATGTTTTTAATATGTAGCACTCATATAAAATAAAGTTCATTTGCTATACACGACCAGCCACATTTGCAAATGTTCTGTTTTTAATATATATATCCCTATAGGCAGAAAAAGATCTTTCAACACCGAAAGATGTCATTGGCGTATACTTCGTTCGCGCAATGTCTATACCAAGAGTATTCTTTCCCTGGATAATTCCACATGTTCATTCAAAACAAAACTAAACGAATTGCTAAAAGAACATTTTAATTCAAATGAGCTGAAGAAAAACTGATACATTTTCTACTGAGGTTAAAAAAAAACAAAATTTAAGTTTAACGAGTTTTAGGTCTTAATGTCCCATTTAGCTTTTTTTAGGCTGAATAAGATTAGCAAGGGGAATATAGATTAAAACATAAAAATCCGGTCCCTAGTTATTACGTAACCAATTTATTCCATGGATCATACGTCAACTACTCCGCCTGCAGTTACGAGAATTCTCGAGTCGCCTCGCTTCTCTATGAGGAGCCCCCGCCGCCCCATGAGGAGATCCGCATTCCTTTAGTCACCCCGAAAGAGGTGGCTTCCCAACTCAACAACCTAAAGCCTAACAAAGCCCCTGGACATGACGGCGTTACGGCGCCTATGCTCCAGCACCTACCCAGAAAGGCCGTAATCCACCTGACGCGGATTTACAATGCATGCCTGCACCTACGTCACTTTCCAACGTGTTGGAAGGAGGCGCGGGTGGTATGCATTTTGAAACCCGGCAAGGACCCGGTCTTCCCGTCAAGCTACAGATCTATTAGCTTACTTCCGATCGTCTCGAAAGTATTCGAGCGGTTACTCCTACCTCGCCTCACCCCTCTCTTCGAAGAGAGACTCCTACTCCCGGATCATCAGTTTGGTTTCCGTACTGGACATTCCACAACCCTGCAGTTGCTGCGACTGGCTGAGAAGGCTGCCCTGGGCTTCCAGGACAACTTCAAAACAGTCGCGGTGCTCTTGGACGTGGAAAAGGCCTTCGCCACCACGTGGCATCAGGGACTCTTGTACAAGCTCAAGAACGCCGAAACTCCTCCCCCCTACCTTCACCTGCTTAGTAGCTTCCTTCGGGACCGCACTTTCAGGGTGAGGGTGGAGGGGAGGCATTCCACAGTCAGACCCATAGCGGCGGGAGTGCCGGAAGGCAGCGTGCTGTCGCCGTTACTCTTTACTGCCTACATGTCCGACTTCCCCACAGAACCCAGTACAGTTACGTGCCAGTATGCCGACGATGTCCTCATAATGGCGCGTAACAAGAACGCCCGATATTGCTTCCCCCCGCTACAGAGACAGCTCCAGGCCATAGGCAGATGGAGTGAACAGTGGCGGATGGCCATCAGCCCGCAGAAGAGCTCAGTTTAGCTGCTGGCTAAAGTCCGTGGCTGGCGACCGGAGAGGTCGCTGAGGTTGCGGCGGCGGCGGATCCCCTGGGTCCGCTCCGCCAAATACCTCGGTGTCTTCCTCGACCGCGGCCTTACTTTCACTCCACATGTCAGGGAGAAGGTCGGTTTGGGACACGCTGCCCTGCGGCAGTTGTTTCCCATCTTCCGCTCCACCATGCCTACACACCTAAAACTACGGCTGTACCGCGCAGTCATCCCGCCCCTGATGCTGTACGGCTGTGAGGTCTGGGGTTCGGTGGCTCGTTCCACCATCCGCAGGCTGCAGGCCGTGCAGAACAGGGCATTGAGGATGATATACGGCACAGACCGCAGATTCCCGTCCCACATTCTCCATTCCCACTCCGGAATCCCTTACATAGTGGACGTTGTGCGAGAAAGAGCTCGCACAATATACACTAAACTTGCTCCCCACCCAAATCCCCAGGTGAACACTCTCGGTCTTTACGACCACACGCTACCAAGGAGACGCGTAAGCTACCGCCTTCCCAAGGACGCCTTGGGATGGTAGTTTTCCGGCCGCCTCTCCCTTTATTGTTCTACCCGCCAAGTTAAGCAGCATCGGGCATGGTCACGACTCGGACGGGTGACCATCCAGTTGTACTCCGACCAGATCTGCAACACTGGCTTCCCCCACCCCGTACCTATATCCCTTCAGGTCTCCCCGCTAGCCGGCACTGCTTTCCTTGACAGCCCGCAAGCGGCTGGCCAAGGTAAGCAGCATCGGGCCTGGTCCCTCTCTGGGTGGGTGGCCACTCAGATAGGTAACCCAGCCCGCGCCGGCTGCACAGAGGGAACACCCAGCCCAATTACTTTGACACAGACAAAAACGCTTGCATAAGACTACATCTTTTATATCACACGGGTAAATCCGCAAGAAAAACGGATAGGTACCGTGGTGATTTGCCCCCGCCCGAGTACACTCGGGCGACTAGTTCCTGCTCCTGGCTCCTGGCTCGTGAGCATAGTTCTCGATACACGAGACCCTCGCTGCCACACTCTCGAGAGTGGCGTGCCTTACGAGTAAACGAGTGAGAGCGTGTCGTTTTGACCGGCTCTATAACTGTACCTCTCAACACTTCATGGGTTTCCTGCAAGGACATGTAGGTTGTAAGTGTGCTCGAGCAGAGTAATTTCACTTACTACCTACCTATGCACTGAATTGCGTCAACTAATAAACACGTGACTGCAAAAATTCAACTAAAAGTGTTTTGCGTTTCACCGTCGGCCGGCTAAAAGTCGTGAAACCTGTTTTGCTCCAAGCAGATCATCCACAAGTAGAGAGGGTAAGATCTAGAGAATTAACAGATCTTCACAAGCCTTGAATAGAAAATAAAACTTTTCCTGTTTTTCGATGACAGTTTTCGGACATCATCAAGATCGCTAGAGGCAATTTTGAAAAGAAAGAAAAGAAAAAAAAAAAAATAACGAACATATTGTAAATGGCTGTTTGAAGTAAAGAAGATTCCATGAAAACGTTCAACCTATATTCTTGAAATATGCCACACTTAGATGAGAAATTTACTTTTCGTTTCCTATGGAACTGACACAGACACAGCGATCAGTGGTTCCCTAAACGCGTTTTGGATCGAATGCAATACCTACCTCCTCTTTACGTAAGCGGCGAATTTTCAGAAAGGAAACCCGTTAAATCTAAAAAAGTAAATTGTTTTATTTTTAGTAAAAATTGTGCAAATCTAATGAACAGCAGCTACTTATATTGGATTTACATTGTTGCGATATTATATATGCTCTTCACTTATTTAATAGTGCATCCTTTAAACGCATGCCGTACACACTCGGGCGAGTAGTTCCTACTCCTGACTCCTGGCTAGTTTAAATAGTTCTTTTCTCAAAAATATATTTCTTTGCGTTAATTACCTTTTTCTCTTGAAGTAGCGGGCCACTTGCAAGGACATGATAAACATAAAGCGTGCTTATTATGAAATATGGTCATGTGCACATCTTGAATAAAATTTACATAAGTAAACATTATGAGTAAACAAATATGCATTTTTTTCTCCAACCATATTCTTTCATGAATTATAATATTTTTTGTTAAAGTTGCAATTTAACTGTTGGATTCATTCTAGTTCATATTAAAGAAAATATTTCTTAAGAGTGTCTATGCTAAATTTAAGTTGCATTATTTATATATTCTGCAAAAAAAAGTAACAAATAACTAGTAACAAAATATAAGGATAAAATGTATGAAATATGCTTATCACACACACACACACACACACACACACACACACACACACACACACACACACACTTTGTGTATATAGCAGACACTAATCTATGTTTCTTATCAAGTTCCCCTGATTGGCTATTACAACGTCTAATGTCGATATACAAGCCCTATCCAGATCATGGCCAGGCAATTCAGCGATATAAGCCCTCAGTTAGGAGAGACTTGTGTGCTTTCGTCATCCGAGAGGCAGGTATAAAGCGAAGCATCCTCTGATCAGTGGCGGCCCGTCTTAAGGGGCACAGGGACACGTCGCACATGCCCTCCTTACAAAAAATTCAGAGAATAATTTCTCCATTATATTATCAGGTAAAATGCTATAATCTATAACGCATTTTGTATAACTTTAAACCTACTATACACACTGGACAGTTGTAGTAAAGATGGCTGTTGGAAATAGTAACCGGCCTCATTTCTCGGACACAAGCGATTTTGTGGTCATCCTATGCGCACGCGCAAAAAATTCAATATTTTCAGATGTTAATTTTCAAGGGGCTGAGAGGTGAAGGTTCTCTATAGTCATTTGCCGCGCATGCACAAAGAGAAAATAAGAACCGACAATAAGCAAACATTAAAGTTTGAGTCAATACCCACATATTTTTTCACGTGTAAGATTATATACTAAGAAACATTTTTTAAGTTTGAATGTCTTATTTTTAAACAAAGTTGATCTATAAACCTCCCGAACGAAATATGCAAAAAGAAGGTTATGTGGCAAAAATTTACAATCTTGGTGCTTGGTACCAAGCAGAAGACAAAGTACGATCGCGCGCCAACGCTCAATGCGTACAGGCAGTGTTGTGTAACTACCATAAGTTTACTTGGAAATAGATTCACGATATATTTGAACTTCACTTGAAAATGGCAAAAAAGCAAAATAACCAATAGTTATTGAAATAATTTACTTGAACAAATAGTAAAATGGTGCCTTACTTGCGAGAGGTGATTAGTGGTTATGGTTGTGAAAATGAGTGCTGAGAGTTACAAAATCCACCTTAAGAGGAAACTGATAAGAAGTGGTGAAACAGTTGCCTTGAATGTATCCCACATGTTAGTGAAGCATAATCCGCATGTGCTGGAGAATAATTTGGTGAAATTAACTGCAGAATAATCTGCCGATTTATCAGCTGCTAGTGTTCAAAGAAACGACAGTGTTAACTCACCTTAAGAGGGAAAATCCTAAATACTTATGAAAGATAGGCGATGGTTTGTAAAGTATACAATTGCTAATAAAGAAAATGCTTAAGACATTAATATCACGATTACTTTACTTGAAGGGTAGTTTCCATAATTTTCTGAGAGAAAATCGAGCTTCGTTTGTAAAAACGAAGGCGTAAAACGTTTGGCGTAAATAAGCTAGTAAACTTGTGTAGGGTAGATTGAAGACTGAAATATTTTAAACTGAAGTGCATCAGCTGTAAAGACGAGCTATGCATTAATTTGCAGCAGGATCACCTCTCTGATATGTTATTGACATATGGTAAACATGTTTGTGTTCAAATTTCTCGGAACGTTCAGTTCCTGACTTAAACCAAAGAGTTATCGAAGTATTTTTCACGCAGAGGATCGAAATGGGCTTCATCTTCAAACAGAAAGGTTAGTGATTATACACAAATTAGCATTTCATTTCCACCGATAGCGTTAGGTATCCACTAATTTTAGTCGATCGTCATCCGTGGTCTAGGGATAACATGCCAGTCTCTGGTTCTCAAGGGCGCGGGTTCAAACCTGGCAAATCCGGTTGATTTTTTTTTTCAGGCGTAAAAATCCCTTCCTTCATAAGTGAAGTAAAGTCATTGATGCCGTATCGTAGATTTACGACACGTAGAAAGAAACCTCAAGCTTGCTTGGTAAACAGGACTCTGAGCAACATTAGGCAGTCTTTCACGCCCAAAATAAAATACAACACTTAGAACCGTATCAGTTAAAGACATCAATAAATAACACTCAATTTAGTTTTAATTTTAGTCAATCTTAAAATTGTGCCCTACCAGATAATTTGGCCACGTGCCGCCACTGCCTCTGATACGTATTTCTTGACAAGTATTTACACGTATTTTAGATGTATTAGCTCTTGTTGTATAATATATTTGAATCATGCGGCTATAAACATGTAAATGGCAATTTTCTTCGGAGATATTAATGTAAATTATCATGCTAAATAAGGAAACACTTGTGCAGCACAACTGCCTATTCCACCATGGCAGCCAATAAGAAGTGACTAGTCACGTGACAGCTAAGAGATACCGGGCAAATTTATGTGGCACAGACTTATGTGTATGTGCATGGACATGGATTTTGGTCAGCTTATCTGCAATAGCGTAAGAGAAATTGATGGTTTACTATAAATATACAATATTGCTCATTTCAGTTTACTGTCTCCCTTAAATAAAATTTGACGCCCACTCTTGCAGATAGATATCTTCCTAACCACTTTGAAAAGGAACATAACTTATATTAATAAAATGTTTAAGGAAGGACTTGTTTCATTCAAAGGAACTGCTATGGCATGAAGGTTAGATGTACACGATAAACCATTTCCCAAAGATGGAAATACTTGTAAAGGACTAGGACGGAAACAATTAGGCAAAGAACATTTTATGCTGGATGTTAAAAATATTGTGGAAGTCATGGCTAATGCTTAGAGCTGATAGGGAATAGGAACTGGTTTCGCTGGATAATGATGATGTCACTACAAATTCTGGAGACTTCCTTGACCTTTAAAAGTGCGCATCGGTTAGCATGAAGGCTAGCGCTGTAAGTTAATGAGAGATAAACAGGAAGGGTAGAATATCAGCCTTTTAACAACGTTAGACTTTATGAGAATGACATAATAATCTTAAGTACTATTGGGGACTCTCGAGTCAAACTTAATTGCTCAGGGAATGATAAAATCTCAAATTTAAGGTAATTACTCAGTAAATATACATTTAATAGCTGTTGAAAGTAGTAAATATTTATTACATTGTGTTTCTATATGTATTCACATATAGACATGACTCGATTTTGATTATTTCAAAATAGCCCGTGACCCTAGATCTTCGAAGCTGCTACACTATGTATATACATGTTTCCTGTCGAACCTTGTAAAATGCTGCACTCAGATTACAAATTTGGTGTTTAATTTAATGACACGTTTTTATTTTTTAATTGTTTTTATTAATTTTACGTCCTTTAACTTAATTATATCCGACAATGAATAAAATCGATGAAATGATACTCATATGAGCTCGGGGTACATTGAACTTAATGTTACTTGACGTTCATCTTCCCAGGATAGGGGAAAATTAGTAAAAATAATAACATCCGAGTAAGTCACCCTAACCAAGAATTGAACTCGGAACCTCCCGAATGTGAGGCAGATACAATAACCCTACGCTACAGAGGTGGGCTGAATTACGTTATTTTCACACTCACACACGCACGGAGATCTGAAACTATTTTGAGGCAGCATACCATACTGCCATACTTGCGGGTCCGCTATAGATTATAAGCTTTAATAGGCAGTAGCGGCTCGTGAGTATACTTCTGGATGTTCACTAAGGTTTGAGAGTCGGATAGCCCTATAAGTGTGAATAGCATCTATTCTAGTTGTGATTATGGATAAATTGATACAACTGCAGCCGCTCATAACAACAACAACAACAACAACAACAACAACAAAGACGGCGATGGTGAAACTTGTGCATAAATTGACTTAAGCAAGAAAGAGTAATTTTGTGGCTGTTGCGTACATAATTAAATACACCTTTCTAAGATAGGAACGAAGTAAGATAGAAATTAAATTGCAGTTGAGAATATAGATAGTCTGAAATATGCGGTTCCGCGCGCATGTACCTTATCTAGTTCTGCTAAAGTCGAAAGATGGCAGGATTAACAAACTATTACAGCCACCATACTGTATTAAGAAGTACAGTGCCAAGAAACATTAATATTGCTGCCCTGATATCTACCGCAGTGAGCTACCATCTGGTGTCATTAATGCTAAATTGTACTAATAGAGCGCAGAGAAAGAAAAGCTTAGTCATTTGGGCACTTTCTCCAGTGAGCACGCTTTATGTATATTTGGCCCATAAGGAATTAAGTCATTGCGCAAAAGCTACTTAACGTGCACAACTCATGATTTGCTACCGACATTGAAGCTACATTTCAGCAAATTGAGAGCAGAAGCGCGCTAGATTGAAACGCCGTAGATTTTAAATTACCGCATGTACGTTACGTTTAACAATTCAAAGAAAAATTATCCAATGTATCCACAAGATGTTCAAAGTTAGTGTTCACGTTCTTGTGCTCTTGTATGTATAGTAGCAGCCACTGTTTAATAACGTCTACTTATCCACTCCACTTACGTCTTCCTGAAATCCTTTCATAATGACACGGTATCTCTCTTGACAAATAACTTAAAGAGCTCAGCTGTGATGTTAATACATTGTTCTTATATTACAATGCAGATAACGCTGCCATATCAAAGCTGACTAAGAACAAATATCATCAACAAATCGGGATTAACCTAAACCTCATAATATCTCAGCCAAGAACTAAGTTTTGCGTGCATGTTTTAGTAACGAAATTGCTAACTTAACTCGGCGTTGCGTCCATATCATTTTAAACGTGCAGTAAGAATTGAATTAAAAATGCATTGACTTCCCTATTATGAATGTGTTATACAATCATTTAGAAGATGTTATGGTGAAACATCTCCTTTACCTCTTATAATTATAATCACGTATATGTCCATGATATTTATAAAATCGAAGAAAAATGTAGTGGTATTCAGGAAATAATTGTGAAAGATTGGCACCCTTTACCTGAAAATCAGGAAAGATTTGCTGATAATAACGAGAGAAACGAGCTTGTTTACATGACACTGCCTGCTAAGAACAACCTCTGAGGTGTATGCGGCCAATACATACTAGTGCTTCGTGTGCTGCCGAATCTCACATGTCTATAATTTTCACTCCTATATACAAAGTATACCTGAAAGAGTTTCGAATAGCTCTACAACATCAAACTTCGGAGTAGTTCATGGTTCGGTGTCGTTTCATAAGAGCCTGTATAACGTAATAAGGATGTTAATCTGTAATTAATGTTCTTTCACACAAGTTGTGTGTAGACAAAGGTGGAAGGCAGGATCACACTAAAAATCCAATGCCATAGCCAGATTTGAACCATAGATCTATCGGCTTCTGTCCGGTTGCCCTAACCAACTTAAGGCTACATTAGGAACATGCCGACCTGACCTTAAATTCCTGTCTCCTGAACAAGTTGCCATAATACGAGGGGCATACTGAAAGTCATGAGCAACACTGTTTTACAATCTTAATATTTATTTTTAAGCCAAACCAAATACATCATCATAATCCACAGACTTTCTTTCACTTTTCGACATAGTCTCCATTGTTTTGCACACATTTTTCCCATCGTTCTACAAGTTTGAAAATGCCCTTGTGATAGAACTCCGTTCCAGCTGCCCGCAGACCCTGACGCACTGCTTTCCGAATATCCTCCAGCGTCTGGTAGCGTTCGCCACGCATCTGCTCCTTCACAGAACCGAAAAGATGGTAGTCGGAGGGTGCCAAGTCGGGACTGTAGGGAGGATGTGGAAGAGTTTCCCACCCTAATGCCCTGATCTTCTCCATAGTGGCACGGGCAGTATGCGGACGCGCATTATCCTGTTGAAGGATGATCCTCTTTCAAGGGCGTTTATCACGCAAAGCCGAACGGAGCTTCAGAAGTGTCTTGATGTAGCGGGCAGAATTTATGGTTTGTCCAGGTTCAAGAAAGCCAACCAGAATGCAACCTTGTGCATCCCAAAAGACACTTCCCATAACTTTTCCTACAGACCGCACTGTCTTCGCTTTCTTCTTCGATGATGAGTTTAAGTGGTGCCATTCCATACTCTGACGTTTCGTTTCTGGCTCATAGTGATGGAACCAGCTCTCATCTCCAGTCACAATACACGTCAAAAATTCATCACCTTCATTATGAAATCTCTGAAGAAGGTTTTGTGCAATGGTTCTTCTCTGAAGTTTGTGGTCTTCAGTCAATAAACGGGGGACCCAACGGGCACAGACCTTTCGATAACCCAAGCTGTGGATCATTTCTTGCACTGCACTATGTCCTATTCCAAGTTGCGCAGCAATTTCATTCACAGTGAAACGCCTATCTCCTGTAATGAGCTCATCAACTCTTTCCTTGTTGCGTTCTGTAGAGGCAGTTCGAGGACGCCCGCTACGAGGCGCATTTTGCAGACTCGTGTTTCCATCTTTGAAATGTTTCACCCATCTTCTAACACTGCTGGCACCCATGCAGACACCTCCATACGCACGTTGAAGTATGAGATGAATTTCAGGAGCAGATTTTCCTTCTTTCACAAGGAATTCAATGACAGCACGCTGTCGAAACGAAACTTCAATGTCAGCCATTTTTCAAACACCGTCTGTGGTCACGTGATAGAAGCTAATGACGTCACAATATGTCAAAATGTGGCTTAAAGTCTGTGGATTACGATCCTGCAATTCGTTTCGTTACATTGTTGAAATTTAAATTTTTACAATGGGTTGCTCGTGACTTTCAGTATGCCCCTCGTAACTCAGTTGATTAGAGTAACTGGACAGAGGTCTGAAGAAATTTCATATGTTGGTTATGGTATTGCATTACTTTCTTTATACGTAGATACTATGTACAACTACCAAGATATCACCGAAAATACATGATATGACACTCTTTGAATAAAAAAACAACAACATATTTTTAGAAACATGTCCGCGCGCACGCATGTGTGTGTGTGTGTGTGTGTGTGTGTGTGTGTCTGGCAGCTTAAAAACGAAAATTCCGTTAAATACCAAAATTGGAATTTAAGTTCATTATCCTCCAAGGATGTGACACGACGATTTTCAAGAAATTCCCACACATCCAACTACCCTTTAAATGCAAAAAATATGACACTAAAAATTTGATTCAAATATCGTATATTAAACATATTTACATGAGAACTATCCTATGAAGTTCTCTTCATTTTGGAAGAATTGCACAACTTCTAAACCGTAAGAGATAAAAACTTACTACACAAAAAATGTAGATCTCATTAAAGCACACAATTTATTCATATAAATCTTTTAAATTTATTTCTCTCACCATTTCCGACATATTTCCAGTTTTTGGTTTCATTTTAAAGCACTTAAAACATTGCTCAAACGAGAAGTCCTCATCCGTTTCATATCGTTTTGTTTTACTCCTGGCCATGGAAAGAGACCCGAATGATAATGACAATCGCGTAGCATCAGCTTTTAAATGATTTGGCTATCACTTAGCTTATTGTATTCCCTTATTTCCCTTCTTGTTGCAAGGAAGCAAGTAATAATGTTTATCTTTATAATCATGAAGCTCTTAAAAAAATAATCATTTATAAGAATAATTTGTTTGCAAAATATATAGATTATATAATAAGTAAAAATGGATTATATTGAATTTCATTTTTAGTTGTTCTAGCTGGAATAGGACGAGGTATTATGGTTCATATAAATTCTATTATACACGTGAATGGAACATATGAAATTTTGTGTTTTTTAAATCACACAATTTATGTATTCGCTTGAATTTAAATATACCCGAATTTTATTTTATTTTATTTGCATTTCCTGTGTATTACAATCACTCCTTTCCACCTCATGGAATTCACAATTATATTTTACGCTTGGCCATTCTCAACAAAAATTCAATGCCTTCTTCGCAACAGATTTTATGATACCAGTATGAAACGGAAATCATTTGTCAAACCTTTTAAGTATTTTGGCATTAATAATTGAAATTAGAAGCTTATAGCCCATGTCCGCCGGCATGTGCAGGATTTTCAATGCTGAAAGAATTTTCAAAATTAGTTGAGTGGTATCCGAAATTGCGCAACATAATTTATAAAATGTCCTTTCCTTATGATATTAGCTTAGATTTCCAGAGTAATCTACTCTTAAACCGCCTGCCATAGTGTGTAAAATATGAGATATTCAAAGAAAATAATATAGATACTGAGAAGAGCCAGTAATCTTAAACGGGAAACGTTTTTTAAGCTACGAAAAAAAAAAATGTTTTAGAAACATATCCGTCTTTGTGTCTGTGAGCAACATAGCTCAAAAACGAACTTCTTTTTTCAAACTGAAAAATCTTCTTCAGCCGACGATTTACAGGTTTAAATATCTGAATGCAGTCGCGACTCAAGGGCTTCCGAGAGTTAAACGTCAAAGGAGAGTCAAACATGCAACAGATATCACGACACGACACAACCACTTAACCCCTAAGCAGCTTATTTTGAGCAATTTACATAATTTAATTTTGATAAAATGCATAGAAAGTAGGTGTGTGATTCAACAGTACACTATTTCTGGCGTCACCCTTGTGATTATGAATCAGATTATTATGTTGTATTCACAGCTCACGAAGAATGCTCAGTGGATTTATCAGCACATTGTTTAATAATGCGTACCCTAGCTCAGGGTTGCCAATTTTAAAAGTAAATCCACTGATCAGGCACTCGTAGAATTAGGCTCAAAATATCTATCTCTAAATAAATTGAATAATAGTATAACTGACGATAATAACGTACATTTTTACTTTCTTTATTTCGAACATAATACGTAGAGAATGTATTGCAATCCACCCTAAAATTCAACATCCAGATTTCACTGAAGTATACTTTTAGTGTCCCATAATAAATAAATATATATACACAGAAAAATTCCGCGCGCGCGCGTGTGTGAACACGATAACTCAAAAACGAAAAGCTGGTCAAATAACAAACTTGATATTTAAATTCAGCATCTTTCAGTGGTGTGACACGAAGATTTTCAGGAAAATCCCCCCATCTCTACTACCCTGTAGTTGGAACATTTTAGAAAATTTCTGTTTTCTCAAAAATGACTGTCAACGATTTTGATTAAATTGCGGTATATTAAGTATTCTTACATGATAAATAAAATGTCTTTCTTGAATTTTCTGGAAATAGCCTCAGAAGTTCCCTTCAATCTGGATGACCTTTGCATAACTAGTAAACCGTAAGAGATAGTCAAAGACTTGCTAGACAAAAATGCAGATCTTGTTAAGAACAATTTATGTCACATACACAAACCATGTGACTAATTCCGATATATTCGTTATTGGAATTTCTTTTGTAAAACTAAAAGTTTTTCTCAAACGGGAATTTGTCAGTTCTGTTTCTTTTATTTCCCGGTAACGAATTTTTGGGTGGAATGCAATACATAGTACATAGTACGTGTAGAGAAAGTAAAAAGGTGATCACTATGTGAAACAATTGAAATACGGTTCTCTTTTACATTCCTGGGAGTAAAACAAGAGAGATGAAACGGAAGTTGACTCCTCGCTTGAGAAAAGTTTAGTTGTTAAAACTGAAACCGGTAACAAGGAATATCTCGGAGACCTTTAACCGTAATAAAAATTGCGTGGTTTATTGAAAAATATATTTACGTGTAGTAAATATTTGGCTACCTCTTACGACTTACACAAAAGTCACCCAGAATTATCTAAGGGGCTATTCCCAGAAAATTCAAGGCTTACAGTTCCTTTGTCACAAAAAGATCCTAAACATGTGGTATTTTAATCAAAATCGTTATAGCCATTTTTGAGAAAATCAACGTTTTTGAAAAATGTAGGGTAGTTGAAGGTGGAGGGATTTTCCTATACATCTTCGTGGCGTATCCTTGAAAGATATTGAACCTAAATACCAAGTTCGTTTCTGAGTTATGCTGTCCATATACACATACACACACTGGCCTTTTTCTATTTTTTTTTTTTATTCAGGGAGTCATCTCGATTTATCATGTAAATTGTACATGCGTGCTGGAGAAAGTAATAATGGCCATTATTAAATTATCAACATAATAAAACAACAAGCTTATTAACTTGGTTAAAACTTTGCAATTGCATTGTGTCGCCAACAGTATGAGAGTGAATTTGTTACAAAAAGCTTTCACATTTATAGCGCTGAATATGAAGAGGTAATTGGTAAGGATTGAACTCAATTTGAAAGAAACGCTCTTCTTCTTGATACATTTTGTACTTCCACGGGTTGCGTAATAACGCTGCTAATTAAATGTTCTGAGCTCAGAACTTTGCGGAAAACTAAACACTCATTCCATCACTTTCTATGAATAAGAAAGACTCCTCTTAGGCAGGCATAAGCGTAGGAACCAATGGCTTGCGTATTGGATTGATTTCTGTTCACGGCATTATAAACTTAAACACGATACACTGTGCAAGTAAGCGAGAGAATCCATGTTGTGTTTGCACATTGCATGCAAGCAATAGCCTATTTGCTGCGCTACAAAATCGAGCGAGTTAGAGATGCCTATATTAATCTGGTACATTACTATTGCTATAGAATTCTTATCTGCGGATTGCTTTTGTTTAGTAAATATTTGAACCACCTTTTACAGCTCTCTCGTATGTGGAAATCATTTAAAAAGGCATAACACGTGAAAAAATGTTGTTTTACAGTTTGCAGAAATAGCAACTGCTACAAAAGAATCTAAAATTAATGTGCATCGTTCTATTTTGAATAGAAATAGTGATTTTAACAGATGCCAAGCTCAAAAAGATGACGACGCCATATTATACCAAGAGTGCATCAGAGATATGCGCAAGTCACACCAAAACAAAACAAGCAGGTGCCACGAATAAAAAGGACACGATTGCAACCCTTAGGCTTAAAAGAGAGGATGCTGCGTAAGGGTACTTGGGGAAGCCGAGGAGTAGAGGAGACTCTTGAGTGTGGCAGATGCAAGCCGACAGCTGGAAAATGTGTGACATATTTATCTTTGAAGTAATATAAAGAAAAATAATCCGCAGTACTAAAGATTAAGTGGGGAGGATTTGACAAACCTAAAAGCAAAAACTGTGTGTATAAAAGCTCAAAAGATGTTCATTTACACAGGTGCCATAGATGAAAGGAAAAACATTAATTAGAGAAGCGCGCGCGCACGCACGCACGCACGCACACACACACACACACACACACACACACACACACACGCGCGCGCGCACACGCACATTATCTTTACGCAAGAAAAATTAACCTATATTCACTATACATATGTTATTTATATATTTTTACTTTCTCTAAATGTACTATGTACATAATGTATAGAGAAGGTATTGCACTCCCAAAAAATTCGATACCGAGATTTCACCGGAAATATATGTTTTAGGGTCCCCTGTGTCCAAAAAAAGTATTTTAAAAAATCTGATGTGTACCATTCACATGACTTTCTCTATATCCCTGCAAAAATTATTCTTAAAAAACTTATATTTCTATTTACTTTATGCTAATCAGAAAAAATTAGCAGAAAGTATCTTATTACTCGCTTCCTTGTAAGTAGAAGCGAAATAAGGGACAACCGTAGGTTAAAGTGATATTCAAAAGCTGGTTGCTATGTCAATGAAGTTCCTTTGTTTATATAGATAGGAGTTGACAAGTTCCTGTATGAGAAAAGTATACGTTTTTCATAGCGGAAACCAAAAATAAGGAATGTCACAAAAACGACGAA
The DNA here is from genome assembly GCA_030762935.1 of Hymenopus coronatus. NCBI lineage: Eukaryota > Metazoa > Arthropoda > Insecta > Mantodea > Hymenopodidae > Hymenopus > Hymenopus coronatus. The sequence goes on from CM060890.1 coordinate 111,521,699, forward strand.
CTCGACGAAAAAAATGTATATAACATAAATTGTGTGTTTTAAAGTGCTCTACATTTTTTGAATAGTAAGTTTTTGTCCATCTCTTACGGTTTAGCAGTCATTCAAAATTTAGTAAAATTCATCCAGAATAAACTACTCTTCAGAGGCTATTCCCAGAAAATTCAAGATATACATATCATTTGTCAGGTAAATATGCTTAATATCCGAAATTTTAATCAAAATCGTTAGCCATTTTTGAGAAAATCAAAATTTTCGAAAAAAGTTTCCTGTAAAGGGTAGTTGGAGGTGGGGGGCTTTTTCTCAAAATCTTGGTGTCGCATCCCTGGAAGATAGTAAACTTAAATACCAAGTTTGGTATTTTACCGACTTTTCGTTTTTGAGTGTTCACAGGCACACGGACACACACACACACACACACACACACACACACACACACACACACACGGACCTTTTTGTGAAAATGCTTTTTTTGGATATTGGGAACCCTAAAACATATATTTCCGGCAAAATCTCGGTATCGAATTTTTGGGTGGAGTGCAATATTTTCTCTATACACTGTGTACATAGTGCGTATGGAGAAAGTAAAAAGGTCTGTGTGTGTGTGTGTGTGTGTGTGTGTGTGTGTGTGTGTGTGTGTAGTGTCCGTGTGTCTGTGAACACGGTAACTCAAAAACGAAAAGTAGGTAAAATACCATGCGACACGAGGATTTTGAGGAAAATCCCCTCAAAACAAACTACCCTTTACATAGAACTTTTATCGAAAATTTTAATTTTCTCAAAAATGGCTCTAACGATTTTGATTAAAATATCGTATATTAAAGATATTTACCTGACAAATAATATGTATATCTTGAATTTTCTGGGAATAGCCTCTGAAGACTACTTGATACTGGATGAATTTTACGGAATTTTGCATAACTGTTAAACCGTAAGAGATGGAGGAAAAACTTACCTCACAAAAAATGTAGAGCACGTTAAAACACACACTTTATGTTATATATATATATATATATTTCGTGGAGGTGATCGTTTTTGAGTTACTCCTTGATTGTTGATACACCTAAAAAAACTTGCTTTTCGCATACAGGAATTTGTCAACTCGTGTCTATACAAACAAAGGAACTTCAGTCATGTAGCAACCAGCTTTTGACTTTAACCTATGGTACTCCCTTATTTCGCTTCTACTTACAAGGAAGCAAGCAATAAGAGTATTTCTGCTATTTTTTTGTCGATTAGCATGAAATAAATAGAAGTATAAGCTTTTTAACAGTAACTTGTTGCAGAGCTGTAGAGAAAGTCATGTGAATGGAACACATAAGATTTTTATAAAATGATTCTATAATCATTGTACTTATTAAACGCGATATGTTAAATAGTTTTAATATCAACTATTAACGAAAGTAAGTCACCGCTAAGATTTATCGGTCGCGTTGTGGGTGAATGGTTAGACTTGGTGCCTCTCACGAAGGCGGCCCAGATTTGATTCCAGGTGACTGCATGTAGAATTTGTGGTGGACAAAGCGGTGCAGGGGCGGTTTTTCTCCGGGTTCTCCGTTTCTCCTGTCATCGCTAGCTACCGATGTTCCATTTTCATTCCATGGATCTTCACTGTCATCGCCTGAAGTGCCTATGTAGTAAAAGCGGACGTTAAACACTATAAACAAAAATTAAAGTTTACCTCTGAAGTGAGGCACACAGGTTGGTTTAACGGACAATTACTCGAATCATTTAGAAAATGTAATGTCCAATCGGCATGTTGTCATAGTAGCTCAATGGTTAGAACAACCGCACTGAGAGTGGGATAATCGTGTTCAAATAACGGTTATGCTTTGAATTTGTCAGCATATTCTTAGGATAAAAAAGACCTCTCAGGTCGGGTTTGGCTTTTAATAAAATAATCAGTAGACTTATATATACAATTTTTACTTTCTCTACACGTACTATGTACATAGTGTATAGACAAGGCATTGTATTCCACCCAAAATTCGATACCAAGATTTCACCGGAAATACATGTTTTGGGTCCCCCTGAATCCAAAAGGAAAGGAGCATTTTCAGGAAAAGGTCCGTGTGGGTGTCTGTGTGTATGTGAACAGCATAGCTCTAAAACGAAAACACCGTTGAATACCAAACTTGGTATTTAAGTTTGGTATCTTCCAAGGATGCGACACAAAGATTTTCAGGAAAATCCCCCCACCCCCAACTACCCTTTACATGGAACTTTTTTCGAACATTTTGATTTTCTAAAAAATGGCTCTAACGATTTTTATTAAAATATCGTATATTAAATATATTTACCTGGCAAATAAAATGTATATCTTTAATTTTCTGGGAATAGCCTCTGAAGACTACTTTATTCTGGATGAATTTTACAGAATTTTGCATAACTGCTAAACCGTAAGAGATAGACAAAAACTTACCACACAAAACATGTAGAACACGTTAAAACACCCAATTTAAGTTATATACATTTTTTTCATGGAGTTGATCGTTTTTGATACATTCCTTATTTTTGGTTTCAGCTTTGAAAAAGTTATACTTTTCTCATACAGGAATGTATCAACTCCTGTCCATACATATAAACAAAGCAACTTCAGTCACATAGCAGCCAGCTTTTGACTGTCACTTTAAGCTATGGTACTCTCTTATTTCGCTTCTGCTTACAAGGAAGCAAGTAATAATTATTTTCTGCTATTTTTTTCTCGGTTAGCATGAAGTAAATAGAAGCATAAGCTTTTTAACAATAATTTGTTACAGAGACGTAGAGAAAGCCATGTGAATGGGACACATCAGATTTTTTTTTTTTTATATCCTCCTCAAATGAAAAACCTTCTCGTGCATTAAACCTTAACAGATAATAAACCATAAATAAAAAACGTGTAATTTGTTTTAGATAACTCGATAATTAATGTGTTTATAAACTGGAGTATTTCCTCCACCCTAGCTGAGTGTCACTAAAATAAAAATCAACATCCTCGCCCCTTCTAAAATGAAAAAAAAAATCTCTTGTGTTGTTTTGAGTTTTCAAAACTTTTCCGAGATGATATAGAAAGTTAAAATAAATAAGGAAAAAACTTGTATAATTTGTTTTCCAAGACATTCAGTACGTCAGTTATGCCACAACCGATATGGTTGGGTGCAATATATGTCTGAAGTTGAAATTAATTGCATCTTGAACTAAGAGATATCATGTTAACGGTTTTATCATCTACTCAGCAAGGAGCTACATCCTACAAGGCTGTAAATTTCACCCAGTTCCCTTTTAAAGGCAATCCGGATAATTCCAAATGTAGATCTTGTTTGTTTATTTTTGCTTACGCGGTTTTCAGAAAATCTGCATAAAGTTCTGTCAGATTGGTATAACAGCTTGGCGTCAGTAGGAAGAGGCTCATTATAATACGAAAAACAGCAGATTCAGTCACATTCCTGCAGATATAAGTTACTGTGGTTATTATCTTCAAAAAGTGATCCTTGCGGTTGGACTTCAGGTGACTGTAGAGCTTCTGTTGTGGATTGACTTTTGCTGGTGTAGACATTGAGGAATGTGTAGTGATATTTCAATTACTTGCAAGAACATATATCACAAGCCTTGACGATGTGCGTCATATAGGACTTCGAAAACCTTGTGAAATTACAAAACGAATCAGTCAGTGTCTTCGTAAATCTCGTTATATTCAAGAAGACTTGATGATACGTGTCTGTCGCTGACAGAGCCGAGGAAGCCTAATATCAGTGAGTGTTAATGAAAAGCGCTGCATTATACCTCTAAAATTTATCATCATATACTAGAAATCAATAACTATCATAATTATTTTACTACAACGGTGCAATTTTTATTTGGGAAATACCAAAAATTATGCATGAATCACTAGTTTTCATAGTTTTAAGTTTTTTATAAATTTAAGAATTTCTTTGCTGTGTTGTGACTCAGATATGGAGTCAGTTATTCATAGACATCTATTCAAAGACGTCTGGTAACGTTCTTTATTGCTTTACCTTTAAGCAAAGGAACTACTGTAATCCAGCCAGAAATTTTATGTCAGAACTTTACCGGAGATATATGTTTTAAGCCCCCGGAACTTAAATATATATGTATATATAGAAAAGCGTAGATGTGTATGTGTGTGTCTGAATAACCTGATTAAAAAAAGCAAACATTCTGTTAAATACCTAACTTGTTATATAAATTCAGCATCTTCCAAGGATGCAATATGAATATTTTCAAGAAAATTCCTCCTCCATATTTTATATGCAGCATTTTTCGAAAATTTTGATTTTCTCAAAAACAGCTCAGAGGAATTTAATTGAATTGGTAATTGCAGAAAGGTCATAACTCAAGAAATTCAAAGTTTACAGTAGAGAGAAAAAAAAAACTAATTAGAAGGTAAACAAAATAATTGTTTGCTGAATTCAATGTCCTAGCTAGCAAAACTATACGGATTGGAAAACAAAAACAACTTTCAATTTTAATGGTTTTCCTTTTCAAAAATTAAGTTTTAATTAATCGGATGCATGAGCGTACTACTACATTTAGATGCCGCATTATATGTTTATTTCTTTACATCTTACATTTACAAACTGAACTGTTTTACATATTAATCTTATATCATGCATTTATTTTTTTCCAGTGTTACAAATCTTCGCAAACAAATTCAATATTTTTATTTATAAACATTTTGTTAAACTATAAGTATAAACTATAAACATACATTTAAATTAATTAATCTGTCTCCCCCCCCCCATCATATTCATCATTAGCAGTTTCAGTTGGCCATTGTAAAATATCTTCATAAAGTTTAATATATTTTTGAACAATGACTTTTTTTCACTTTCACAATGTCTTCCGTTTTCTTCACATTGATCGGTACTTTACGCAGTGGATATGCAGGTTTTATAGGTAGTGTTTATTTGATGTTTAGGTTATGTTAAAGTTGAAAATGCTCCTTAGTTAGGCCATCAATGAATTCTTCTGCAACCACTGTGCTAGCTTAGTGTTTATTATACTCAAAAGCCATCCACTTGGAAGGGGAGAAAGAATTCTTTATTTCGTGGATTTTCCCCATGCTTGATGCTGAAAGGCGTATCTTTTTGTAATAAGCAGGCCAGCAATGTTTGAAATCCAACATCTGAACAGGACCGAAGTCTCTGTCATTTGGCAGAAAACTGTGCCCTCTTACAGGAAAGTAATGTTTTATTTTCTTGAAGTTCTTAGTCAAACCCAGAGTTAAGTTGAAACGAATAATTGCGTGGTTTTTGTTCTGACCAGTACAACCGTCAGAAAAAAGACGCAATTCGGTCACATTTTCTGATACATAGGTTTGAATGTAATGATTTATGAAGGAAAATACCTCATTTACCCCTTTTTGGCTTCGCCTCGTGGCAAACATAGAAATGTGAGGTATCAGTTTTAAGATTGTGTATGCTAAATACATTAACCCAGAGTTGACACAAATAGAAAATATACTGAACAGGGGATGTGCGGTAGGGGCAAATTTTGCCTGTAGTCATAACTTAAATCCCGTGTTCTTTCTTCTCGGCTGCAATGTTGTGATATTTCTTTTATTTTGGCATAACATTTCTTTGATCTTCTAGATGAACTGTTAGTTCTGCAACCGCACTTCGCTTTGCAGATGCAGAAACGTGTGGATTGCGTATTTTGGCTGATAATTCATATTTCGAACAGATATTAACTTGTGGTCTTTCAAATCTCAAATTAAAGTTCTCATTGAAATATTTTAAATAGAATTTGTACTTTGCATTTTCTACAGGATATTGTTTTAAGAACATTTGGTGCATTTATTTAACATCTAGTCTACCATCCAAATAATGCATTTCCCTCCTTGGGTAGCGAGTTGTCTTCTTTCGATGACTGTATATGATCGTAGATCTTTTGACATGTTTCCCCCGATATTACATCGGCTTTAGGATTTGCGCCTCTTTTAGTCTCGAGGACTTTCCCCAAGGTACAATGGTACACACAACCTACATACCATTTTTTTCTGTTATAACATGCAGATTGGTAAATGCTCTTTTGCAGACATTTATTCTGTTATTTCCTACCAAAATAAAATATGAGAAATTAACGTTTCTTGCCTTAGGGTTGTCTTTTCTTGGCCTTCTGCTTTTCATTTGTGTTTCGATGAAACCTAATCTTGCTAATCTTTATCACATAGATTTAAGATGGGCGATGATATTCATTTGTGCCTCATCATCGACCAGAGAAAAGCACTGTTTCTTGAAACTGCAAATAATAAAATCACGCTATAAAACCAGAATTTTGAAATAACTACGTTGAAGCCATAATACCAATATTTCAAAATGCCATATTCCATCTTAACAATTTTTTGCAATCTGGGCCAATTTTCTGCGAAGGAAGTATCACCTCGCCAGCTTTTTTGTTCCACCCCTTTGACTTTGGACTTTCTTATGATGTTTCTTTTGTATGTATCCACCCACATTTTAGTTCTCTTTTTCACCTTATCTTCACCTTCAAAGCTGAATAAACTACTGGCTGACATGCTTCAAACATGCAAATTTCGTCAACATACACTCGACAATAGGCAAATGAAGTCTACAATACAATTATTAAACAATCCACTCAAGTAGCTCTGTCTCTTTCTTTCACGTGCAAAACAAATGAACAGTAACCTTCAGCATTCTGCTTTAGTTTTACTGCGGTAAAACTCAAATATTGTCCATGCAGAAAGGGCATCAGTCAGTGGCTGATGACATTTCTGCAGAGACTATAGTTTTTATGGCCAGGCCAACCCTATATTTAAAGACATATCTATTCATGTCCTTTCTATGTAGATTACTGCATCTACCTCTGAATACGCAAATCCAGTATTAAACTCATTTTCGTAAAAAAGCTGACTCATGAACTTTCTGCAATGCCCGATTCAATTAGCATTCCGTATTTTTAGTTTTATTAGGATAGGCCTTTGGTTCTTTTTGGTAACTATCCCCTCAGAAATCGAACTACCAATCCCCTCCAAACCAATCTAGGTCACTTGTTTTAATTGCATTAGTACCTCGCCTCATATCGACGCATTTTGTCTTTCAAACATATCGCCTATCGACACTGGTGTCAATTCATGTACCTACAGTTGCTATTGGAGTTTATTTCTTTGAATTATTAAACATTAGGATAAACACACACAAATATTCACATTCTCATTCATACTTCCAAATTCCGTGGAGTTTGTGGACGATAGGGAACAATCTAGTCTAGAGAAAAATTCTCACTTCCCAGTCGGTTATCGAGCCCAATATCCTTCGCATAGCAGAGCTCTCGTAGCTATAGTCTTTAAGATATTTTAATTACAAATAAAATGCATTTCTTGAATTTTCTGGGAATAGGACCGTCCTGTTCTTTCTTAATGAATCTCTAAACCATACCTAAGATATAGGTAAAATCTTACCAATTGTTTTTATGTCAAATACATTCTTTTTCTTTCTTCCTTCATTTCCTTTTTGTGGAGTTAACCACTTCCTATGAATCTTTGTTGCTGATTATTGGTTTGTATTTTCAAATATCTATACTCTTCTCAAATGGAAAGTCGTTATTCGTTTTCTCTTTCTCTCTGTTTGCCATGCAAACGTAATGGGATTTCAAATCCATCACATAGCCACAAACTGTGCCTACTCTGTTCTTTTTTCCCATTGTACATACAATGAAATATTCAATAAAACAATTTCTTACATACGTTTATCTTGGTTAACATGAAATAGAAGAAAAATGGGTGGAGAAAGTCATGTGATTGTAACACATTTCCCCCCCCCCCCCTTCCTTTTTAATGGATTTCTCCTCTGTCGCGAAAAGGAGAGGGCCATTGCTCATTATTGGATGATTTCATAAGGTTATATTTGCGACAGTAACACAATACATTATCTCACCATAGGAAAGTTTGATGTTTACGAGTATATGAATTCATTTGTCACCTGGTAAGAAATGTACCTTGTTGTTGGAGATAATGGCCGCGCAATAAGTAATAACTGGCGTTCATAGTTGGCGAGTGCGCGAAGATGCATTGCTATTATGGTTCGCTGGGCAATTTGGAAGTCTTCATCGGAGGAGAAAGAGGGAGGAAGAACAAGATGGCATGCGGACATCTGGGGATACCGAAATCGACATCTGCCTCGTCGATCGATGGTTATGCAACGGGCGCAAACACCTGCACGCGGCCATCTCGTTCACTGGATCTCATATTTTGACTTCTCAAAGGGGTTTCCTCAAAGAACTTCCAGCGACCCTACTAGAACTGGAAAGGAATATTAATGGAGTCATCTAAAAACGTCATGCAAAATTTGCTTTAGAAGGTTTAGCGAATGTTACCTTTGGACGTAGGCGTATTTCATGCGATTTAAGAACTTAAAACCTCACATTGGTGAATATTAGGCCATATTAAATCATCCAATAATTTGTAACGACTCTGCATATAAAGTCGTTTATTTCGACAACATTCATTAATTTATTTTGCTCAAATATATAACGATTATCATCACAAAAAAGCGGAGTAGTCAGTCTCTGAGACACATGCCGTTTGCTTAGTGTGTCGTGGTGCACTTATAAATATAAGAACGAAAGAAAACTCACATTATGGTTTTATCTAGGACAGAAGTGCAATATGCTCGTTTTATACCGGAGTCAAAGAAACGTTTCTAAACTTTTTTCTGATGGCTTTGGTACAAATCTTTCGACACCACGTCAATGTTTCTGTTGGTTTCGTATCGTTAACTAAACAGATAGTTTTATCTATTTTAATAGTATCTTTGTACAGACGGCGTGAGTTTTATCTCAAGTCGCATCAATCGCATTAGCACAAGGTCACACCTTATACATTCATTTTTAGCCTATCAAATGTCATTCGTGCACTTCATTGGAATATTTCGCTTATCACTCTCGCGTGTATATGCATAGATATCTGCCCGGAATTATAAGGTCAAGTAATACTGGTAACACATCTAACCATCTGGTCTAAAGTAGATTCACAAAAATAGTTGCTGCACTTGAATAACATGATTCACCAGCCAACTTAACGTCTTGGTTATCCTAAAGAGAACATTGACAGGACAACTGTGAGAAGAAAATCTTAGACTACGAAGTTCAGTAGTTATTCTGATTAAAAATGTCACCATATTGTCTTGAAGTTCTTTCATCGGAGTGTTTTTAATCATCTTGATAGACATTAAGGTTTATTTGATTAAAATTTAGAGAAATTTAAATGTTATAAATAAATTGAACTTTAGGACTGCCTTAAAAATATCCAAATTTTCCATGCTTGTAGTCTTTGCGTGTTATAAATTGATGCGTTTCCAACTATTTCATTTCAAATCGGAAAGGCAAAAAGAAAGAAAGGAAAAAAGTCTTACCATACTCCTTATTACTGGTGGTGGAGGATAATGAACGTTGGCGACTAATATCCATAGGGATTATTAACTTCAATGTGAACCAGGAATATCGAATGAAGAAAAAGGTAATTGACTTTTCCTTGAAAGGGAAAGACAAGTTTCGGCTGCTATTGTTTACTTGAATGTTAATTCATTAAGATTCTCATATATGTGATGCTTCATTATAATGCAGATCAATATTTTGGTTAGTTTGCATTAAAGATTCAGGTTTTGTCATGGCGCGCCCTGCCTCAACTACGCTGTTATTTAACGATACAACCAACTGAATGACCGAGTATAGAAGCTGCTCCACACTCGCGTGGTACCATAAAGTAATGCCATGCAATAATTATTTGCATTGCGTTACATCTATGGATTCACTCGCGCGGTTAGGCGAATCGCGGTATTACCGGAGAGCGGCTGGCGCAGAGGTACGTTCACCACCCAGCGAGGTAGTCCGCGAGGAGGATTTTCTTGCATCTGTCGCTGTAATCCAAAGTGATATCAGAATTGGAAATCTTTCTCAGGTTCAGTTATTAATTTCTCTGCACTTAATATATTAAGATGAGCACAAAGCTGCTTGCTACTACTACATTCACTGGAACAAGCAGAATAGTAAACGAATGCAAAGGGTGACTTTATTTTCCCAAGTTGGTAATACTTAATGTATTTATAGTTACAAAATGTATTGGGCGTTTCCCTACTTCAAATATGAACAGAATGTTTTCATCGACTAAGAAAATTTAAAGATTATGCATTAATTGTATGAAAATGTTATTATATAATAGTGAATGGCATACCTAGTAATGTTTGTAATCATCTACTTGGACAAGTGCTAAAATTGCGAAACAGACTGTTTGCTCAGTTGCTATGTAGCGCATGTAAAGTCCGAAAATAGCCCACTTGAGTAGTGTAGTGGTAGCATGCCTGCCTCGCATTCAACGGGTCGCATGTTTGAATCTCTCTTAGAATGAGTTACCCGGATAAGATTTTCTTCCGGGTTTTCCCTTAATCCTGAGAAGACGAATGTCGAGTAACTTTAAGCTCCGTGGATCTCGAGATCATTTGAGTATCATTTCACTAATTTCACACATCGACCCATATGACTAACCAGGTTAAAGGACGTTATGCTACAACAAAGAAAGAAAAAAAAAAAAGTTCGAATACATCTTATTGCATTGCTTCAAGAAAATGAATATTATCATTTTCTCAGGACAGCAATAGTAACTAGAGCAATGTGTTTTTCAACATTTATTAACCCTAAAGGTACCTAACCATATGCTGAAAGTGTCTCTAAGATCATCAGGACTTCGCATCGACCGTCTCTGTGAGTTACAAGTGCGTGTGCGTACAGCACCCGCGAACCGCATTGCGTCCATACAGCTTTCTGTCTGAGGAGCCTGCTGCTGCTAATATACCTACGTGGCAGCGTTATGTCCTTTTATAGTACCTAGCAGCATTAGAGTGGTATATTACAAGAAATGCTAGACATTTTTGACGCCACAGAACGTCATGAAAATGTATCAATCGCTTTTCTAATATACACCCTTGTTTTGAAGAAACTTGTGTGTGCTTACGCCAGGAACAGGTACTTATCTTCTTTTTTTGTTACGGACAAGTAACGAATGATAATTCTGTCACCAAAGTAAGATCGCATATCATTTAGCAAAAAGAATCCGGTGACGCTTCAAGAACATTGAACAGCTGCTATCCAGCGAAATTTCAACTAACATCGACCGAGCTGCAATCACATTTGTTGGATTATTTGTCCAGAGATTATTCACAATTATGCTGCATCGTGGACTGCTCAATATCAGAGATATGCACTGCGAATGCATATTTTAGATAACATTTTCCGAAGGTTAGTAAATTAGTTTTGTTAATTTTGTTTCCAGGTTGTCAGAGAATAAAGTTTAGCAAGAAGAAGCGTTATATTAGGCTTTTTGGAAATTTGAACACTTAAATTCTACAGACCCGAAGGTTCCTTTTTTCTTTTTTACAATTGATGACACATGATACATGGGATGAAGATTAAGCACCGGTGGAATGCGATGGCGGGGGAGAACCGCAACATTTTCCGAAGCTTAGTAAATTAGTTTTGTTAGTTTTGTTTCCAGGTTGCCAGAGAATAAAGTTTAGCAAGAGGAAGTGTTATATTAGGATTTTTGTAAATTTGGACATTTAAATTCTGCAGATCCGAAGGTTCCTTTTCTCTCTCTCTTTTTTACCAATGCTGACACTGATGATACATGGAATGAAGATTGAGCACTGGTGGAATGCGATAGCGGGGGAGAACCGTTACTACGCCGCTTTGTCCACAACAAATCCCACATGGGATCGTGGGTCGACCCATCCGAGCCGTCTATGTGAGAGGCGAGATGTCTAACCACAGGGCAACGGCGTGGTCATACAGGGTTCCTCAGCCAGCTAACTCAGTTATATTTGGCAAAGCAGAATCTACACGTAAGATTAAAGCCACGGAAATAGGGGATACTAGTACTACAAAGGGATACGAAGGAAAGGGTTGGACGGCAGGCTGGCCGTCATGTTTAACAATCAAATATCAATGCAGTATGTACCTAAAAAGTGCAATGTGAATTTCGCTTGCTCCATTAGCCCTTCCCTCGAAACTTCTTGTTTCCCGTTGCCTCACAAACAGTTTCTCTCTGTGTGCAAGGGACGTATCTAGAATACGTGCTCTGAGTCACAGAACATCCGGTTAACTGACAGTGGTACAAGAATGTTATCAGCTGATAATGGGTAAATCTGTGCATATACACTTGAATAACTGAACACAAGAATGATCACTTGCATGAAGTCTTCATTTGTAAAAGGAAGCAAAGCATCTCCACAATTAACTGTTATAACATTAAATATAATATGTAGTAACTACAAATGTAATTGCAATATTTTATCAATATATAAGGGGTGGATTTATAGTTAGGAAGCTATTTCGAACAATATTAAGACAGACAGTGTAACATGTTCTCTCAGAGGTTTACCGCCCTTTTGTTTACCTTTGTGTAAATAGGGTATGTATTTAATTATAAATAGATAATATTTCAATATTGAGATTTAAATGGAAATACACGTTTTGAAATCTCTGAATAAAATAAAATGGTTAGAAAAAAGAAATATCTGTCAGCAGCATACCTCAAAAATGAAAAGCCGGTTATATACCAAATTTGGTATTTTAGGATGCCAAGGATGCGACATTAAGAACTATCCTTTGCATAGAAACATTTTCGAAATGTATTATTTTTTTCAAACATAGCTCTAATGATTTTGTTTAATACACTATATATTTAAGATACTGCTTATCACGGCTCCTATCATTCACCTCTGCTTTCCGAGGTTGAATAACCACGAAATGTCAAGGCAGAGATGTAGAAATCCTCCTCCATGTAACTATCCTATCCTGTATATGATGTGCAGACAAAGCATGTTCTTTTTTCATTTTAATTGCATTGATATACCACTGTTTCAGACGTTGACATATTTCTGCTGGTTAAGTTTACAGCTCTACAAATATTTAGTTGCCAATATTGTTTGTTATTCTGTCTGATTGTTTCCATGTCATCGTTCATGTTATTACGCCTCCTATACTCCAGTTACCTTGATATGCCCCATAACGGAAGCTTTGCTTCGACATAACTTCAAATAAAAGATGCAACTATTTAAAAATTCAGCAGTGATCGTCCTGTTGAAATTGGTATGTACATGCATAGAAATTATGTTCCTTTGAGCTTCAGCGAACTATTAAGTTACTACTGCAATCTAAAGGATAAAATCAATAAGCTCTATCACAATATTTGATAACGTAAATTATTGATAGTCCAAATATTCGCTAGGCATTGTTACTTCTTTGCACGTACTATGCACATAGTAAGCAGAGCAGGTACGGTATTCCACCCCAAAATTCGATGTCGAGCGCGCGCGCGTGCGTGTCTTATGTGTGTGTATGGATAACTCAGCTCATAAACGAAAAGACCTTAAATACCAAATTTGGTATTTAAATTTAGTGTCTTCCAAAGATGCAATACGAAGATTTTCGAGAAAAATCCCCTCCCCCACCATTACATGGAAACTTTTTTTTAATGTTTATCTCAGAAATGGCTCTAACGATTTTGATTAAAATACTGTATCAAAATATTTACATAGCAAATAAAATGGATATCTTGAATTTTCTAGAAATAGCCTCTGAAGACTTCTTCATTCTGAATGAATTTTGCATAACCATTAAACCGTGAAAGATATACAAAGGCTTACTACACAAATAATGTGGACACAATTTATGTAATACGTTTCCAGACCTTCCTTTTTATTTGTTTCAATTTTTAGCTGCTTAAAATTTACTGAAACCGGAGGTCATCTTTCGTTTCACCTCTTTTGTTTTACTCATGGCGTGCAAAGCCAAAGCCAAATTTCAATTATTTCACATAGCGACGGCTTTTTAAAACGTTTGACTATCGCTTGGGCCAAGTGTATTACCTTATTTCCGTTCTATTTATATGGAACTAATATAACCATTTCTGCAACTGTTTATCTCGATTACGACGATGTAGATGAAGTTTTCTAATAATAGATTTTAGAGAAAGTCATGTGAAGGAACACGTCAGCTTTTTTAAAATTAACATTTACAGAAAAAAAATCAACAGAGTTCAGTCACACAGACAGTTCCCCTCCCTTCAGAATGAGATTTGATTGCTTCTCTGTTCCTTATCTTGAGGATTCAGTTGTAATGAATATTTATGGGTAGCGACCCTTTTCTAGGAGCACTATTCTCCCTTTACCAGGATTTAGCCGTATCCTTCTTCCTTTGCTGCGCCCATACTCTTTGATTACCACAAGCCAATTTTGTTAATCTTTGCCAACAAGTTCTGAAGAGCTTTGTACTTCCCTTTTCATAGCGGTATATGTTTGCTTTCCCGGAGGCACGTGGCTTGCTGAAGAGGGATGCTGTACTATTCTGCACAAGGAAAGATGAACTCTCTGTGTTGGCAACGTAACGTAACGAACCGCATGGACATTTGCGGGATCAATAAGGGAACGCGGGGGCATGGTTAAAGATGATGTGATATTATACTAAACTGTGCGCACCAAATGTTCCATTGTGCAACGGACGTATAACGCTTCCTAAAGTTTCCCTCTTGAAGCATGGATATGTTTTATGACTGCTCGGAAATTCCAGAAGTTCCTGCAATATCCCAGCCGAGGTATATAAACTCGCACGATGTGAAGTTGTTTCATAACTAGGTATGAGTTATATAATGCCAGAGTGTAATGTGCTCATCCCTAGCCGCATTCTCTCTTGGAAAATTAAGGCACTCGGGGAAAAAGTTACATATCATTTCACAGAAAGTTTTTGCGCATTACCAACTCAAAAGTAGTGTTTGTATTTATAATACCACTGAAATACAAGTATTATTGTACTGCCCACACTTTAGGCGTATTATTTTGTGTAGACATATTCGTATGCACTGCTTACATTGAAAACGAATCTTGTTACTATTGTGCTCAAAAAAAAAAGTCAATCCAGAATATTAAATGCTATGTTGATGAAATGCACAACGAATGTTTCGGAAACGGCTAAGCTAGGGAAATACGAGCCAAGTGGCCAAACTGCCCTATTTGAGTGTGTTGGTCCCCATTGCCCCTCCCGCTAGTGTCTAGCTGTAGGTTTTCGTGGCGCAGGGAAGTGCGTGTTGGAGTGACGCCATGATCATGGGTGTTTGTGTTCTTGTAAATGTGTGCATGTATAACTAAACCGACAAACGAATAGGGGGGGGGGGAGTGTGTAGGTATCCCTTCATGCGTTAAAAAGGTTTGCAGAATACAACGGGGTATTTAAAGTTAAAACTGGTGGAGACTTGAGTTCTGTAACTCGTAAAGCACCAAGGAAATCTCCACATGTAAATATTATGGGACAGTTTTATATATATAAACACAGTTCTGGAGTCTGGCTGGAACTCCGGCGCTGTATACCCTACTTTTTTATTTACCTAATTGTTTTACTTTGTTTGCTGTATGATTACTGAATAACTGTTTTCTTCTTTTTACACACACACACACACACACACACATATATATATATATATATATACACACACACACACACACACAAACATATAACACTCATGCCCAAGGCGGGACTCGAACCCATGATCCCCGGCGCTACGAAGCACCAAAGCGAGACGCCTTGGCGAACGCGGCCATGGGGACCGGCGGCAGTTGAGATACCTGTATTTGAGATAAATTGAAAATTAATGAGCTCTCAATTTTTTTCTTGTAGTAGGATTTTCTATCTTCTACGGTTTATAAGTAACAAATTAAGAGAACTTCCTAATCACAGAGAAATCAACATGTGAATTTATTGTTCATGCAGTATCTGGAATATATGATACTTTAATTAAAGTAGAGAGCCAATTTGGAAAAATAAACGAATCACCCTCTTTTTGTTTGTAAATACTGCTTGATGTAAGAGAATTGCATGAAAACTTAAAACTCTCTCAGCTGAAATGTACATTAAACATTCCATATTTTAACTATACACACAATTAATTATAATTATACATGGGAATATTGTTTCTTTTAAATCAAGGTAGCTTAAGGGTATCCACACTGAATTTTCCACAGAATTGAAAGGGGGGAAATGTTAGGGAATAATCCTGCATTTATCATGATATAAATGCACAAAACTACGTTGTAGAGGTAAGCAGCTAGTACAGGGTAGTTTAAATTTTGAATTTCTTGTAACCTTGCTTTGATTCGATTTTTGTCACTATGACGGTTCGCATTATGCAATTTTTGTTCAATTTCTTTCGTATTTTCGGTATGAGAGGTTTTCGTAGATGAGATCTAAAATCCTTTTCTTGATATCGAATATAGTTTCCGATTTACGATTGAATTTAGATTGAATTTTTATTTTTTCCAGAAAAAATATAGTAGTATTCAGTAGTATTCAAAATATTAAGGTTTGAACTTTCCAAATTTTCATTAAGTTGCACATGAATTTATATTTCATTTTTTAAAAACAGTTTATTGCTTTTTAAAGTTGAGTACATAAAATCATGAACATTAATGTTATGCAATAACATATAATAATGTTTAAAAAATGTGATAAAAAGTTCACCTAATTTGTTAGAAATTTGCAGAAATCAGAAGTTTCAGCCCATGAACTCTCAAAACCTGTACTTCCGGTGAAATCGCTATCGATTTCTTGGTGGAATGCAGTACTTCCTTTACCTAATATAAGCGACAGTAAAAGAAAAATATTTTACCATTGGTATTTAATTTGGTTTCATATAGTCAGTTTTCGAGTTATCGGGGCCATCTCTTGGAGAGCAACTGAAGAATTTGTCTTATTAGGTTAATCAGGTGCGCTTTAGTTCCTCTTTACTCTGTCTACACCTTTTCTTCAGTGAACGCATTGCGACATTCCACCCAGAAATTGCTTGTTAAGAGTCTTCTACTGTAGAGCATGTTTGTGTAGTCAGATGTAATCAAAACGCACTCTTCTACAGCGTTTACATTTTGACTGGTAAATGTTTCATAAAGTCACATTTAAGTTTGGTTCGATGTAGCGGTATTCGCATTTGTATTCTATATCCAACTTCAAAATGCTTAGTGTGATACTATTCTATAAAACTAAGCATTTTCGAAGCCTGCCTCGGTGGTGTAGGATTACGTGTCTACCTCGCATTCAAGAGGTTTTGAGTTCGAATCTCGCTTGGGTGAGTTACCTGGATAAGTTTTCTTCGCCCTCTTACTCAGTTTTTTCCTATCCTGAGAAAACGGATGTCTCCATTGACTTTAAACCTCATGGAGCCCAAGATCATTTAGACATAATTTCATCGATTTCATTCATTGTCCGATATGACCGACCAGGTTAAAAAACGGGGAAAGAAAGAAAAAAAAAATCCGAGATATTACATTTGTCCGCTTGAAATGTCTAATACATTGAGAAGTACCCTCTGAAGTGAATGTTCTGTGCTCATGACGCATGTTAAGATTATCTAAAATTTAATTGAAGCTATTATTATTATTATTATTATTATTATTATTATTAACCTGTTTTACTGAGAACTGGCTGAACCCTCAACTCCCTTGGGTTAAATCCAGAAATTTTGTCCATTCCTCCCTCTTTCCACTTTATATCTCTGCCTCTGTCTTATCCTCTCTTCTCTTTGTCGCCCTCATAGCCTCATTGTTGTCCATGCAATTTGCATGGCATGCGATTTTTGAAAACCAGTATAAAACCTGCGTTTCTGGGTTTATTAAGAATTAAAATATAAGTAAAAGTTAGGCAAATGGGTACTGAGTTTGTTAATTATTAAAATTTTGAACTCATTTAGTTAACATTTTTACCACAGATTCTTCACTAATTAAAAAAATGAAAACTGAAAAGGAAGAAAGTATGAAAAAAATTGATGTGTTAAATTGACATGACTTTCTGTACTTGCTCTGCAAAGAATCTGTTCTTACACAAAATTATTCTTATTATGGTTTAATATATAAGTATATATATATACATAACTATATAAATATTAGTAGAAATGGACTTATTACTCAACTCTTTGTAAGTAAAAGGGAAATAAGAGAATACATGTGGTTAACGCGATAGAACATATCTTTCAAAAGCTGTCGCGATGCGATGGTATAGAAATTCGCTACTCTTCGCGTAAGCCAGCAGTAGAACAAAAGAGATATGATACGAATGAAAACATATCGTTTGAGAAGAGTGTTATAAAACACTAAGAATTTTAAAATTGAAAGCAATAACAAGGAATATGTATGTAAATATGTTTAATATACGGTATTTTAATCAAATCGTTTAGAGCCATTGTGTTTGTGAACAGTATAGCTCAAAAACGAAAATACCGTTGATTACCAAACTTGGTAATTTAAGTTTGGTATCTTCCAAGGATGCGACACAAACTACCCTTTGCATGGAACATTTTTCGAAAATTTTGATTTTTTTAAAAATGGCTCTAACGATTTTGATTAAAATATCGAATATTAAAGATATTTAACTTATAAATAAAATGTATATCTTGATTTTTCTGGGAATAGCCTCTGAAGACTACTTTATTCCGGATGAATTTTGAGGAATTTTGTATAACTGCTAAACCGTAAGAGATAGATAATAACTTACCACATAGAAAAGGTAAAGCACATTAAAACACACAATTTATGTTATATACATTTTTTTTTCGTGCAGTTGATCGTTTTTGAGATATTTCTTGTTTTTGGTTTCAACCTTGAAAAACATACTTTTCTCATACGGGAATTTGTCAGCTCCTGTCCATACAAACAAAGGAACTTCAGTCACATAGCAACCAGCTTTTGACTATCACCTTAACCTATGGTACTCCCTTATTTCGCTTCTACTTACAAGGAAGCAAGTAATAAGACTATTTCTGCTAATTTTTACTTTATTAGCTTGAGGTACCTAAATAGGCATAATAATTTGTTGCAGAGATGTAGAGAAAGTCATGTGAATGTAACACATCAGATTTTTTTAAAAGGACTCCATATCGAATACCCGGTACACCAACTTTTACCTGTTTCACATGTTTGCAATGCAATCGAAACTGCAGTGAACATCTTGAGTTAGTAAAACCCAAGTTAAGATGGGCTTTGCTATCACAGCGTCGCATCATTAGAAAATATTGAACTTAAATACCATATTTAACGAGTCCATGCACACAAATGACAACGGACCATTGCTATGTCTTTTTTAATATTTATCCTAAGGATTTTCTAACTAATCCGACTTATAAGAAACACTGTTTGAAGTTTTGTACGTATCATTTAAAAATAGTGAAAGGTAAATATTGTGATAATTTGGTTTTTCTCTCCCCCACCTTTGAACGGGGTACCTACGATGCCATGTAATTTATTTTTATTTTTTCTTGCACTTATGTCAATGTACATTATAAATAGAGAAGGTATTGTATTCCACCCAAAAATTCAACACCAAAATATCACCGAAAATACACATTTTAGGGTCCTCTGAATAAAAAAAAAAATTTTAAAAGGTGTGTGTGTGTATACTGTCAGAAAAATTGACCTGGAGTAATATATTTAGTGGACATTATTTTGCAATATTAAAACGCATAATTGGTTGCAGTTATTCTATAGTACTGAAAGTTATAATTAATTTATTTAATGTCGAATTGTGAAAGCACGCCATTTCTCAATCAGACTTGCATATGTAACCTTGTATTTTTTTTTTAAATAAAAGTGCAAGAAGGAATTTATTTCCCTGCCTGTTACAGAATTATGTGCGATTATGGTTCACAATTTTAAGTTATGTTATATAGGTTGTATCATATTTGTATTTCATATCTATTTGGTTTAAGGTTAAAATAGTTGAGTTAACCCTCGCAATGTCGGGAGACTTGAATTAATAATTAGTTTTTATTCTGTATTTCCGATATTCAGTCCTAAATTTACCTGGATATGTTTTGGTTTGATTTAAATGTAAGGCATAGCTAACATTCTAAACTCCATATGGGCGCATCTTCTCGATTTTAATAGACCCAAACAATTGAGAAGCTACAGTAGTTTTTGTGGCGGTTAACTAGCTAGAAAATATAAATTAGCAACATTACCTCAACTTTAACTTCTGTATGCAAAAAATAAGTTGCTTAGGGTTTGTTTTTTATTTAAATTACAAGAATCGCCACCTCTCATCACTAGAGGTGACTGGTGCATCCGCCACAAAATAGTGGCCTCTGGCAATATTATCAATATTAATGATCCTGTATAGAACAAACTGTATGTTGTAGTTTATTTACTGCGTTTTATATCTGGTTTAATTTATCTTTATCTAAGTCTGAGGAAGTCCGAAACGCCACAAATGTAAAAATCAGAGGAAGTTGAGATAGAATGAGAGTTGAAAGTCCTATAGTAGATGGCGTCAAATATAAAGGATGTATGAGGAAGCACCTTGTCGCAAGGAGTAGAGACACAAACATCATCTTGTGCGGAGGCTGCTTTGGATAATACATTATGATTTGCAATGCAAGCCAACCATTGGTTATATAATATTCTATACCTACTGCCATTTTTCCCAACTTTTAACGCATTTGCAGTTTGGAATGCGCTTGGGCTAGCATCCACCTACATGAAAGTCTTTGCATATTTGTGTCATTGATAGTGAGTAGAAAGTTAAATGAAACAATATATACGCAAATACTGCAATTAAGCATGAATGTTATATTTTTCATTTCATTTTAAAACCTAATTATATTTCCATGCAAAACGCATTCTCTAAGTTTCACTCTTTTAAAAGTGAGCAATTAATGCATTGCATTAATTAAGCTATGAACTCCAGCAGTTTGTATTATGTAATGAGTTCTTACGAAACTGCGGTAACAGTAGAAAGCCTTATTTCCATGTAGGTGTATCAGAAATCCTTGGAATGTTGAATTTCATAACGCTGTGATAAGCAAAGCCCACCTTAACTTGGGTTTTACTATCTCAAGGACGCTCATATCGTTTATTTCGAAAACAATTGATATCGAAACTTTTTAGGCGTGATTTTCTAGTAAATCCTAAGCTTCTAATATTAGAAAAAATTGAAATAAACTGTAGATTTCCTGTAATAATTTTATAAGTCAAAGCTATATGTATGTTTTCAGTATTATAAATACTGTGAGGGCCAAAAGTGACTTTTGACAAATTATGGTATAGTGGAGTGTGGTTGGGCGTTCTTAAGAATCTGGTTAACTGCAGTGATTCTTGGCTGCATCAGTTTGGCAACATGATAGCAATTAAGACAATTGTTAGTTTGTTAGCAATACAAAAAAAAAATGAAAATTATAAAACAAATGCACACTCTCACACGTTCACGCTCTCATTCATAATCACCACTACTACAACTGTTCTCAGGCATCCTCTTTTCATAACTGACCCTTCTGGTTCTAGATGAAAATCTTCTCTCTGAACCTAAAAGGTTATTTGATGAATTAAGTTAATCTGCTAAAACTACACTTAGAGAGCTGCTTGAAAACCTTTCATAATAGGCAGACGCTTTCTTTCTGATGGGTCATAATCTCGGTTAGAGAAAGATTTTCATCCTCAGCCGGGAATCGAACCCGGGACCCCTTGCACAGCAAGCAGATGCTCTACCGATTGAGCTACGAGTCCACCCACAAATTTTGTTGTATTGCACAAGGAATGTATTTCATTAAACAATGTAATATTAACTTCCCCCACTCTGAGTAGC
Source organism: Hymenopus coronatus (assembly GCA_030762935.1). Taxonomy (NCBI): domain Eukaryota; kingdom Metazoa; phylum Arthropoda; class Insecta; order Mantodea; family Hymenopodidae; genus Hymenopus; species Hymenopus coronatus. The sequence continues at coordinate 111,543,323 of CM060890.1, forward strand.
GAATTGTGGTGACAACCACAGAAATGTGACTGCAGAGGAGTTTCATAGGCGACACCGTGAAATCAGAAAACCATCATTTCAAGCAGTAATTAACATTTGAAAACATTAAAGAGGACCTTTTCTGTGCTGGATTCAAAACTTTGTGGTAGACTGAAGTGAGCAACTAACGAAGAAATTCTATTAATGTGATACCAAAGATCACAGCGAATCCTAGGAGAAAATTTGCTGTGGCAAGACAGTTGAGTGTGCAAAGAGTCTGTTCGTGAATTTTAAGAGCTGCACTTTCGGCGTACAAGTCGTATGTGAGATAATGATGCTTTACACAGGGCAACAATTTTGAAGTTAGATAACCGACCGAATGTACAATCAACATGATTTTCTAAAATGCATTTTTTTTTTTTTTTTTTTAGTGATGAGGTTTATGCTACCTGGGCGGTCATGTCCATACTCAAAACGCACGATATTGGTTTGTGCAAAATCCAGCTTGGATGCGTGCAACTAATAAATAACCCAGGTGCTCCTAGAGTTGTCCTGAAGTGTGGTTTTTTTAGGTTAAGTAGTAGTGGCTCACATTCGTTTGAAGGTAACGCGGACAAGTATTAATACAGCGAATTCCTAAATATATCTAGATGACATGTCACTGGACAGGAAACTGAGCTTGTGATTTCAGCACACGGAGCTTCTGCTCATTATGCCATAATGGTTTAACGAAGAACTGACAGCTTGTTTGATCTTCAATGGATTGGAGGGTGGTCCATAGTCTTGGCCTAGCCACTCGCCTGATCTGATACCCTTAGATTTCTTTTTCTGGGAGTATGTGGAACATGTTTTTGAGATTCAACTAGCACATCTGGACGTCCTGCAAGAACGATCAATGATGCCATTCGTCGTATTTCACCGGCTATGCATTCAAATGCGACTGATGAACTGCGGGATCGGGCAAGGCACTATTTTCGGAATAATGGACAACATTTTGAACATCTGCGTTCATTAGTTACTATTGTTTATTATCAATAGAGCTCGGTCTGGGGTCACGAAATTGCCGGATTGAGGTTCGGTGCACACAGAGTATAACTATGACATGATGGAGTAGGCGTGGTCTCTACAGGACATTTCGAAACGTGTTGCACTTTCTAGCATTGCTCACTGCCTCACTGCCAGTTCCTGCTAATAGATAAACTAGTGAACATTGAAAGAGGGTGCAAATTGAAAAATGTCGAAAATATGAAAGGGTAGGCGTTCGCCACTAAACAAACTTGTGGATGATTTGAGTGGAGGTGGAGAGCATTTTCTTTCGATACAGTAAAGCTGTATCTTGTTAGTCACTGCAATGAATTCTGAGTGAGTTTGGTTGATTTAAGTTCATTGCCTTTTATAAATTCTGCAAATTACTATCCTAAATGTTTTGTGTCAAGCTTTATATTTTTATTTGTAAAAGTACAAGAAGTTTTAATTTACTAATAAAAACGATGCATATGTCAATACATATTATGAACTACTTTTAAAACAGATATGTCAAAGTCTGCATATTGACGCTACAAACCCCTCCCCACTACCCTCTCTTAATACCACTAACTGGTCTGAGTGTTCGCAACTGTGTCTCCTCGGAACCCAAAACCGAGCTCTAGTTATCTATCAACTTCCAGCTACTGTAGTTAGTTTCTAAAAACCTAAAGAGCCTTGATATGAAGTTATGGAAGGACATTTTCAATTATGCTTTATACAACAAAATAGATGTAAGAACAACTTAATCTGATTACACATCGTTTTGACTTCTAGATCCCATCAGATCTGACCCCTAGGATAACTCGTTGACGGTATTTGGTGGACAGATTTTCAGGACTATCCTCAATCATATCACTTTCGCTTCCTGCCTAGCAGATGGCGTTAGGATGCCAGAGTCTAGTTGCTTTCACATCTATAGTAATATGGTACGTACAGCCAGACATCATGGCCTCAAGTATAGCGCCTCCCCCATCCGTAGTCGAAGTCTGACCAGCCTTTCGAGATCACAATCCCATAACCTTATACTTTGCTCCACGACAAGCAGATGGTGTTAGAGTGCCATTCAGTCTTTAACTATCTATTGGATAGTGGATAGCGCAATCGCTATTACCATCTATTGCCAGTTTTCTGAAGATGAAATTTTGGGTCGTCGTATTAAATATCTTATGCGGCATTTACCTTGGCACCTGAGGGAAACCATGAAAGAAAAAGAAAAAAAAAAAAATAGCCAGGTTGGTCGACTCACGGGATTTGAACTCGGGACCTCCCGAATGCGGACCACAGAAGTTTCCGCCTGAGCCATCCTACTCATTTGTTCTACTTCACTCCAGAACAACCACCCCCATCTTTTTAAATCCCCAGGAAACTCATATTTAACACAGTTTAAATTCTATATTCTCAAAATAAATGAAATCAAATGACAGAACAAACTCAAAGGAAATTGAAAATGAATGATGACACTCGTATAAAGAAATGCAAATGTATGTAAAGGGCTCTCCAATGACATAAGTGTGGGTCCTAAGTTTAAAGGGCAGCCCTAAATGTGTACGATTAGTACAATAAATTCAATTCAATTCTCTATAGGTATATACGGCAATTTCGTTTAGTAAATGATGGTCATAAATTTTAACTTTCTTCATCCAGAGGCTTAGTGTTTGAACTTCAATTTATCTTCTCAGTTAGTATTCTCCCTTCTTTTCAAAGTTCTTTTACAACTTATAATTAGAGCAGCACCGTGGCCGAGTGATTAGACCGCTCGCCTCTCAAATAGGTTCATCCTAGAGGACCACATTTGTGGGATTTGTGGTGGACGAAGCGGCATATGGGTGGGTTTTCTCCGGGTTCTTCGATTTACCCCGTCCATCCTTCCACAATTGTTTTATAATCTAATTCACCGTCATTTTATGCCATCCACTTCCTCACTCTCATATCAGGCATTGGGCAGATCACTCATCCTGGATATTTTCTCTCGGATTTAGAGCCTCTATTCCTCCTCAAGTATCTGACCGCAGACGTTGGCTTGTGAGTCCTGGGGGTGGGGGGGGGAAGTATATAGGATCGTTATAACGTATGTTTGCAGAATTGCTCTGAGTTTGATTGCATGTAGAACTCGCATATTCTGTGTTAATTTTTTGTTTGTTTGTTTGTAAAAAGTGTAATTGCCGAGTTGCATATTTTGGTACTAAAATGTTTGCACTACGCCATCAACATATCAATAATCATATGCATATGGAATGAGACTAAAGCGAAAGTAAAACTGCACTAACATTAACATTTTAATTGTAACAATCCTGCAAGTGAAATTTAGAGGATGTAAATTTTTAAACGGTTATTTTAATTGTTTTTTAACACAGGAATTGGATAGTAAAGTCAGACTGAAAGATTCTATGTCATAGCCGGGATTTGAACCATGGATCTCCCATGTTGCCATGGTAGCTCAGTGATAGAGCAACCGACTAGAGACCGGGAGATCCATGGTTCAAATCCCGGTTATGGCATTGAATTTTTTCAGTCTGACTCTACCTATCCAACTCTCGTCCTACACACCGCTTGCGTGAAAAAAAAATAATAAAGTTTATACTATTTGACCAAAATAGTTTGCTGTACTATAAATACTGGGACTTACGACATTGTAAGTTGCCATTGTGGTATGTCATCTCAAAATATTTTGAGACCACTTTGTGAATTACCAGGAGACATGCCATGAGAAATTTAATGCAGTGCCGGCATTGCCATGGTAGCCGAGTGGTAGAGCAACCGGCTAGAAACCGGAAGATCCGTGGTTCTAATCCCGGCTATTGCATTGGATTTTCCAGTCTGACTCTGCCTATTGCAAACGATTTGTTCTATATTTTAGAATTTAATGAAATCAGTTTGTAATGTACATATTGGTAAAAATTAATAACCGGAAATTATGAATAGCATAGATTTTCACAATTTATCCACTACTCTACTTAATGGGTGTCTTCTTCATAATTAATTACAGTTTTCTTCCCCCGTCTTATGAATGTTCTTTAAGCATGCATGTGATTACTGTTTCCGTTTTTGGGAGGGGTTGTATGTACAGCTAGCTGTGACGTGTGCCGTGTACCGTACAACCCCTTCTAAAGACTATGTAAAAGTAACCAAAAGATAATTGTTCCGGTGGGTCAGGTAGTGGGGGTGTTACGGATGGCCGCTAGGTAGGAACGGCGCGGCAGCTCCTCGCCAGTAGACAGATGACCATGTTGCTGTCGGTGCGTCACGGGGGTTCTAATGCGAGCTTCTTGTCCACCAGGTCCTCCTCGTCGACGGGGCGGCCCACTGCGGCCATCCTCGACCTTCACCGCATACCCAGTACGACCCATGGCCACGAGTTCCACAACGGTCTCAGCAGGGTCGTCATGGTGAGGAAGACGGAGCAGAGGACCTTTGCCTCTGGCAAGAACGGCGAGGTAAGTACGAATTAGATATAGTAAATGCATCAGTAGACCAAGTATCAAATGTAGGTTTTAGAATCATGGTCGATTCCTAATTTAGTTAACATCCACCGTCGAAGATCCTAAATAATCGTCAGGCATGCTGGAAGCAATTTATCAAGTGTGATAAAACTTGCATGAAATCTTGAAGACTAAAGAATTAATCCCTTTCTTAGCTTTTAACTCAGTTTAAAGATTTATTACATCTGTTACGTTTTACAGTTGTAAGTAATCTATACTCAACAAGTTATAGTTGAAGATTATAGTTGTCCTGTTCTTCAGCCACATAATTACTTACTGCTTGATGAAACATGGTGAGCGGAAAAACTAATAAGCAATAGTAAAGTAAATTCATCTTAATAGTGAAGTTTGTCTGTTTAAAGAGAAAATACCTACTACATTTTTACTTTCCCTACCGATAGATAGTATCGCAGATAGAGGGAGAGAAAATATTCTATTCCACCCGAAGTACATATTTTGAAGTCTCTGAATCTAAAAATCATAGTAGAAAAACTTTCTCTGTGCATGTTCGTGGACAGCATAACTCAAAAATCTGACGTGTTCTATCCACATGCCTTCCTCTGGTTATTCAGCAAACAAAACTTTTATTTGCCTCAAATTCAACAGGTCGGGAGTTCGAATCTTGCTTAGGGTGAGATACTCGGATAAGGTTTTTTTTCCGGATTTTGCCTTATCCAGAGAAGACGAATGTGGAGTAACTTTAAGTTCCATGGACCCCGAAATCATTTGAGCATCATTTCCTTGATTTCATTTATCATCGATATGACTAAACAGTTAATGGGTGTTAAGTTACAGAAAAAAAAAATTACTTAAAAGATTAATCTTATATCTATTTCATGCTAATCAAGATAAACACAAGCAGAATCAGTATATTACTTGTTTCCTTGTAAATAGAAGGGAAATAAGGGAATGCACAGGCTAAAGCGATAATCAAGTCCTTTAAAAGTCGGTCGCTATGTGAAACAATTGAAATTCCATTCTCTTTTCTTGTCAGGAGTAAACAAACGAGAAACGAGAAGAAATCTATCTTCCCGTTCGAGAAAAGTTTAAGTGCTTAAAATTTTATTGATGCCAATAATCCGGAATATCTCGAAAACGGTTAACTCTACAAAAAAAAAAAAAAAAAAAAAGTGTATATGACATATGCTTTGAGATTTACATTTTTTGCGTAACAAAGTTTTGTCTGTCTCTTCTTACTGTGTACCAATTATGCAAAAGTCACCCAGAATGAAGAGGGTTTCAGAGATATATATTTTATTTGTCATGTAAATATCTTTATTATACCTAGAGTATTTTAATCGACATATTTACAACTATTTTGAGAAAATCATAAATTTCGAAATTTTTTCCATGTAAAGGTTAGTTTGGGTGAGGGAATTTATTTTTAAAATCCTCGTAAGTTTGGTATTTTTGCGATTTTTCTTTTTTTATTTATCCACAAATACACACATGCACTGACATTTTTCTAAAATTGTTTGGGGGGCTCAGGGGGCCACAAAACACGTATTTCGGATGAAATCTGTGTCGAATTTTTGGGTGGAATACCATACCTTCGCTATTTATGCATACTTTGTATGTATAGTTTACACGTGTGTGCTAGAGAACGGGGAGAAGGTATTTTCTCATACACATGGGAAAGGAGTTGGGGAAGTTTTGTGATCATTGCGCTCCTTTTATGAAAGATGTTAGACTAGTAAGGCACCAATTCTCACATTGAACTTGCAGACTGATCTGGAATTTTTTATATCAGTCAAAATACATCGAAAACAAAAATTTCCATGACTCGGATTTCTCATCCATAGGCCTCACTCGACAGAAAAAAAAAATCAAGTTTTAACTTGAAACGGTTGACTTCAGATATCTTCCACTCAACGATCAAATGCTAGGTGCAATGCCGGCGCTAAAAATAAACTTTGCCCGTACCGAGGCTACAAGTGTATTCGCGAAAGACTACACCAAAGATAATATAACTAATACGTCATGTCGTGAAAACAAAACCTGCAGCAATTACTTTTCATTGTTTTCCCAGGGGAAAAAATATCAGATAAAAATTGCAAATTTTTGTAAGTTCTCTTAAGTTTTTGTAACCTTTTAAACACCGATATGTGTAAGGAATTGGATATTTATACTATTCTAATTCGTTATTAATTTTTGGTCAAACTTGGGTCTATGGGAGAGATTTATTTTCGATCTACTTTCACTGTAAAAAAGACCCACAATGATCTCTAACATCAATGTGTTAATGACCCCTTATAAGTAAGAAATATTGGGTTCCTAGTTTTTGTTATTGGCTTGGTTTTTCCTCTTTCTTGGTCTCTTAGGCACGCGCGTGGAATGTTTCAAAATAAAATTGTATCTCCCGTGGAATCTCTATATAGAATTTTTAAATATTTGGGATTAAATGTTTACTCCAATGTAGTCAATAAAGAAAGCAAAGCTGATCGTTTGTGTGTGCGCGCGTTATTATAAATTTGGTACAGAGGCACTTAAGATTTGCTAATAGCATTAAAATAACAGCGGTAAGCAGCTCTTCTTCACGCCGTGTAAAGCCCGTTTAATTATGAATAATGATTCAAGGTGATGCGCAAGTTGAAGTGTGCAATTTTGGGGAAAGAAATTGGGAATAAGGTTTCTGGGGGTTTAACTAAGATACCTCTGCAACATTTGTATTTAATCATAACTTGAGAGAGGCCAAAATCTAGGACGGTTACCCCTTAAGTCCTCAAACGAGGACTGATGAAACACGAAATCACGTCTTAATAATGTTAACTTGTAATATAGAGCTGGTCTCGTAGCTCAGTCGCTAGAGCTTCTACCTGTTGTGCACGGGGTCCAGGGTTCGATTCCCGGATAGGGGTGGGAATTTTTATCTGACCATATTCCTCGTCCTCCCTAAAGTCTGGAAGTATAAATGAGAGAGCAGGTTTGTGTGTGTGTAAGTAATAATCAATGAATTAACACCGTTACCAAAAGTAAGTTAGAAAAGTAAAAGACTGTCGAAATGGCCATTGCAGTTTAAGGCGAAGGTAAGGTATACCTGGAACTGAATAGGTAGAGTCAGACTGAAAAATTCAATGGCAAAATACCCTTAGGGAATTAAATTCCTCAACTGACTCGCATATCGCCGGTAAGCCACAAGACGATCTCAAATTATTTTGAGATGACATAGTCCAATGGTGATTTACAATGTTGTAAGCAGTTAAAGTCGTGGGCTTCATAGTTTAGCCATCTGTTATGGTCAATTAGTATTAGTTTAATTGTTTTTTCACAGAAGCCGTCTGTAGGACAGGAGCTGAGGAATTTAATTACGTGCCGGCATGATGTTGCCATGGTAGCTCAGTGGTTAAAACGACCGGCTAGAGACCGGGAGATCCGTGGTTCCAATACCGGCTATGGCATTGCATTTTTAGTCTGACTCTACCTATCTAACTCCTGTCCTACACCGACCAGTGTGAAACAAATTACATGTAGAGACTGTGAAGTTCATTTCTTCACGGATTACCCTACTCTGTGTAGGACTTGAAAACAAAATGCCTTGCAACAGTAGCCTGTCGAGGGACAAGCAAACTTTGGATCATAGCATAACTAATATTCGGGGCGGGGGGGGGGGGGGAAGGACTGTGTCAGCTCAATGCCTGATATGTCAATGAAGGAGAAAATTAAGTATAGGGATGAAAGGGATAAAAGCATTCAATTCAACATTCGCCTAGCGACCAAGGAAAGCCGCGAAAAAACCTTCGGACATATTGTAACTCCCGGGGGTACGAACTTGGGACTTCCCGAATGCAAGTCACACACTTAACCGCGGCTTCACCATCTCGCTCGGTTTAGGAAGCTCACAAAAGTTACAATTATATTCTCATTTTAACCCTCAAAGTTTCATATTTAGTGGACCTTGTTATGCTAAGTACTCTTACCCGAAGCACCTGCGCATGTTAATGTCTTCATTTTCAGAAATGGAATCTCTCGCACTGGGACTACGTCTGCGGAACGTGCTTATGACATTTTGTTGTTTTTGACCTGCCCTTTTCCCTTGCAGCCTTAGATGTAGCCTAGTGATAAATCCCTCCCATTATAACGAATGCTCTTAAAGGACACACTTTACTACATTCCTCGAAATGCAGAAGAGCAGGAAAACAATTCCACACTACCTGACTATCCATGTGTGATAGTGCGCATTCATTTCTTCTGCGATTTTCTTTCAATTGCCCATCTTAAAGCTCTTTTCATAGTTATTCCAAATTACAACTCTCGGGAATTTTATTTGTGTGTTTCTACCCATTATCGTGAGGTTCAAGGTATCTAAAATTACTCTTACAAGAGTTTATTACTTTCTCTAACACGTAGGCAGAAGAATCACTGATTATATTCCATCCAAAAATGATATATCCAGATTTCAAGTCGTCTGAATTAGAAACATCTTTGTTGTAAAAAGGTCGCGGAAGCGCCGTATGTGTATGTACGTCTGTGTGAGACTGAGAAAGAAAGAGAATAGTATAGCTAAAAAAGGAATACATATGTATTCGACTTCTTCCAAGAATGACATGGAGGTTTTCAGAAAAGTATCCCTCTTCAAAATACACTTTATATGCAAAATGGTTCTTACTTTTGTTTTTTCAAAAATAGCTCTAACGAATTTTACTAAAATACCGTTTTATAAGATATTTATAGCATAATAACTCCATGGCACGACAGCTCACGGGGAACCGTGGCCTACCGCCCGGCCGCTGCGTCCCCCATCTCAGTCCACTACAGACTTCATGCATGGGGTGCAGTATTGGAGGGTGAAACGTGGTCAGCGCCTTGAGCCCCCGCGGCCGGTTAATGCGGTCCTTATGACCTGGAGCCGCTAGTTCTCCATCAAGTAGCTCCTCAATTGGCCCCCCCCCCCAGGGACCTTACAAGGCTGAGAGCACCCGGACCAGGTCTCCCAGCGGGGGAAAAATACATATATTGATTTTCCTGCTCAATAATCCTTTATAGTTTAACTGGTGAATCACGAGCTACACAGACTTTTACTGTTTACTCCAGATCTGTTTAAAACAGTTTATTTTAAATAGCGCTTTCGAGATATTCGCTGTTGCTAATCTGAAGCTTTCAATATATTTATTGAATGCTTTAAGTTTTCTCTCGGAATGTCGTGGACAGAGTCTGGCATTTCAAACCCAGCATAAGGCTCATTTCTTAAAACCTTTTCAGCATTGTATCCCTCTTGAGCGTACCTACATCGAAATGTATAAATCAAAGTATTTCTTGCCCGCCGTGGTAGTGTTGGGGTAGCGTGTCTGCCTCAAATAAAATAGGTTGCGACTTCTAATCTCGCTTACTCTTCACCTGAGAAGACGAATATCGAGTCACTTTAAGCTCCAATAGCCATGAGATCATTTGAGCAGCATTTCACCAATTTTATTCATCGTCCGATATAACCAGGTTAAAGGACTATTTCTTCAAACTTTAATTTCAATTAATATCAAGTAGACTCAAAATAAACTGTTGCAAGAATAGTTAATTTTAGTTTGACTACACTGTAAAACACTTGATTGCAAGTGACAGAACTGAACTGTTATGGCATCTATAATACTTCAGAGATTCATTTAGTCGGCTGCGCGCACTGTTCCCCTATCGCTATAATTTGAAAGCAGCATCCGAGATGGCAGACATGGTAGGCACAATATTTTAAGCTGATTTATTAAATCTAACGCTGCGAAAATTGACATACAGATTTCAAATGTTTGCAACTGTATTGTTGTCTTTAGTCAAGGAAGCAATATGAAAAATACTCTGTGTAGTTCAATTTATTTTCTATAGCAAAAATTTTTATACATTGGTTATGTTCTGTCTTGAGGACAGATATTATTTTGAGGAGCTACAGCCCAAAAAATCAGCAAATACGACGTAGACTCAACAGTGCTGCAATTTGTTGCCCTACTCTTAAAATGCGCTCAAGGTTCTGTCATCAGTGCTGCCATCCGCTCAGCATTAATTACCACAATTAACAAGGCAGGATCTTGTTTTTGAAAACTTAAAGTTTAGAAATTATTGTGGTCGACCAAAAAAACAGTCGCATGCACTTGACTATAAAAATATGAAAAATGTATTAAATTATGAAACTCGTATAAAAATTATGAAACTGGTATAAAATTATGAAACTGGTATAAAAATTATGAAACTGGTATAAAAATTATGAAACTTCGACCAAAAAAACAGTCGCATGCACTTGACTATAAAAATATGAAAAATTTATTAAATTATGAAACTGGTATAAAAATTATGAAACTGGTATAAAAATTATGAAACTGGTATAAAAATTATGAAACTGGTATAAAAATTATGAAACTGGTATAAAAATTATGAAACTCGCTACTCCTGTTTCATTTCATACGCACTCGCGTCTTAATTACTCCAATAATTATAGTCTTATTGCATAATGTACTATTATGAGAATACTAAAGGGCAGAGTGCTACAAACGTTTTTCTTCTTTAGTATTCGTTAAAAGTGCATTGTATTCCATCAAAAAATTCAATGTTATCATTTTAACGAAAATATATATTTTGAGGTCTTCTGAATAAAACGACATTTTTAAAAAAAGGTCTATGTTTGTGTGTGCGTGCGTGTGTGTGTGTGTGTGTGTGTGTGTGTGTGTGTGTGTGTGTGTGCGCGCGAGCGCGTATGTATGGTTTTCTTATAGTGCTTAACGCCCGCTTTTACTGCTTGTGACACCGCGGCAATGACTGATCGATACATGGAATGAAGATGAAGCACCGGTGGAATGCGGAAGGAAATTGGAGAACTTGGAGAAAACCGCTCCTGCGCCGCATTGTCCACCACAAATCCCACATGCGATCTTTTGCCTTGTTGAGAGGCGAATGATGTATTCACTCCGCCGCTCCGAATTTGGTATTAAGGTTTAGTACCTATCTTCCAAGGATGCGACACGGAGATTTTCAAGAAATTTTCCCCACGCTAAACTACCCTTTACAAGGACTTTTGATTTTTTTTCTCAAAAATGGCTAACGATTTTGATTAAATACCGAATATTAAAATTATTTACATCGTAAATAAAATGTGCATTTTCAATTTTCTGGGAATAGACTCCAAAGACCTCTTCCTTCTGGATGAATTCTGTATAACTGGCAAAGCGTAAGAGTTGAGACAAAAGGTGCTACACGGGAAATGTAGATCACGTCAAAACACAGAATTTATGTCATACGTATTTTTTATGTAAGAGTTAACCTTTTTTGAGATGTCCCCTGTTATTAGCTTCAATTTCAAGATACTTATACTTTTCTCAAACGAAAGATTATATTTCATTTAATCCCTGATTTGTTTTGCTCCTAGCCGTGCAAAGCTAACCGAATTTCAATAGTTTCACATAGGGACCAGCTTTTACAAGATACGACTATCGCTTTAGCCTAAAATATTACTTTATTTCACTTCTACTTAGAAGGAACTCATACAATCATTTCTGCTCATGTTTTTATCATTACCAAGATTTAGATAAAGCGATAATCTTTTATAACAATAGTCTGTAGAGAAAGTCATATGAATGGAACACATCAGATTTTTTCACATGTGTTGAAAATCACTCGTTTAAGGCTTAAGATAATACAGTATCGCGTTTAATAAAGCCGTACTTAAATATTGAGGAATTTGTATTTCATCTTCTCATTAAAGACTTCAATCTTATCTTTAGCCCTAATCTGCACATGCGCAATGGGTATCTTCGTCTGTCATCTTATCCGCAACGTTTCATTTGTACGACTGTATTCCTACCGAGTGCAACTTTTTTTACTTTTGGTTCCCATAATTAAAAGTTGTATTTCAATGTTCTTAAACAATTCCATCCGCCACTTCCTCTTGTAATTCTCGTTAGCTGTCTGTGAATAATCCCACAGATGTGATAGAAATGTTTGTGTTCCATTACTCGTCTCAAATGATGCGTCGTTAAATTTACAATTCCGCACATATATCTGAAAAGAATGTAGAGCGAGATGGCTTCTGAAGCCAATACTCCTATTGGCTTATCTGTCTGTTTTCTCTTGCGTTAAAACAAATTTGGCAGGAAATTTTCCTTCTACGATGATTATATTGCTGCAATAGTCCCCTTTTATTTGTGCTTGTTTTTCATAGGTTTTCAACGAAATAACTTAGGAAAAAATTAAAAACTGGGGAAAGAAGATAGGGAAAAACCATCGCAGCAAATTATATCATCAAAAATGGAAATAGAGTTTTATTTATGGACGCTCTTTAACTGCTGTGGTTCTCAGCGTCCCATTCTATTACTGGACATGAAATACTTTTCCGATAGAATCCGTTGTCCTGCGCCGGTTTGAACCCGTGGTTATATGAAGTTAGCATCGTAACCATTGCAGCACAGAGGGCGACAGAATATATCACCACTTTAATACTCAGTGTAGATGTGTTAGACAACCATTTCAAAGATGTTCTAACGCGCATGAAATGTGGCGCATTCCCCTAAATCGGTGTGTGTGTGCGTGTGTGTGCCTAAAGCCTAACAAAGCCCCTGGACATGACGGCGTCACGGCGCCTATGCTCCAGCACGTACCCCGAAAGGCCGTAATCCACCTGACGCGGATTTACAATGCATGCCTACACGTACGTCACTTTCCAACGTGTTGGAAGGAGGCGAGGGTAGTATGCATTTTGAAACCCGGCAAGGACCCGGTCTTCCCGACAAGCTACAGATCTATTAGCTTACTTCCGATCGTCTCGAAAGTATTCGAGCGGTTACTCCTACCTCGCCTCACCCCTCTCTTCGAGGGGAGACTCCTACTCACGGATCACCAGTTTGGTTTCCGTACTGGACATTCCACAACCCTGCAGTTGCTGCGACTGGCTGAGAAGGCTGCCCTGGGCTTCCAGGACAACTTCAAAACAGTCGCGGTGCTCTTGGACGTGGAAAAGGCCTTCGCCACCACGTGGCATCAAGGACTCTTGCACAAGCTCAAGAACGGAGAAATCCCTCCCCCCTACCTTCACCTGCTTAGTAGCTTCCTTCGGGACCGCACTTTCAGGGTGAGGGTGGAGGGGAGGCATTCCACAGTCAGACCCATAGCGGCGGGAGTGCCGGAAGGCAGCGTGCTGTCGCCGTTACTCTTTGCCGCCTACATGTCCGACTTCCCCACAGAACCCAGTACAGTTACGTGCCAGTATGCCGACGATGTCCTCATAATGGCACGTAACAAGAACGCCCGATATTGCTTCCCCCCGCTACAGAGACAGCTCCAGGCCATAGGCAGATGGAGTGAACAGTGGCGGATGGCCATCAGCCCGCAGAAGAGCTCAGCTCTACTGCTGGCTAAAGTCCGTGGCTGGCGGCCGGAGAGGTTGCGGCGGCGGCGGATCCCCCCACCGCCAAATACCTAGGAGTCCTCCTCGACCGCGGTCTTACTTTCACTCCACATGTCAGGGAGAAGGTCGGTATGGGACACGCTGCCCTACGGTAGTTGTTTCCCATCTTCCGCTCCGCCATGCCTACACACCTAAAACTACGGCTGTACCGCGCGGTCATCTCGCCCCTGATGCTGTACGGCTGCGAGGTCTGGGGTTCGGTGGCTCGTTCCACCATCCGCAGACTGCAGACCGTGCAGAACAGGGCATTGAGGATGATATATGGCACAGACCGTAGATTCCCGTCCCACATTCTCCATTCCCATTCCGGAATCCCTTACATAGTGGACGTTGTGCGAGAAAGAGCTCGCACAACATACACTAAACTTGCTCCTCACCCAAATCCTCAGGTGAACACTCTCGGTCTTTACGACCACACGCTGCCTAGGAGACGCCTTGGGATGGTAGTTTTTCGGCCGCCTCTCCCTTCTTTACAGAACTACCCGCCAAGTTAAGCAGCATCGGGCCCAGTCTCAACTCGGACGGGTGACCGTCCAGTTGTACTCCGACCAGATCTGCAACACTGGCTTTCCCCCACCCCGTACCTACATGCTTTCAGTTCTCCCCGCTAGCCGGCACTGCTTTCCTTGACAGCCCGCAAGCGGCTGGCCAAGTTAAGCAGCATCGGGCCTGGTCCCTCTCTGGGTGGGTGACCACTCCGGTAGGTAAGCCAGTCCGCGCTGGCTGCACAGAGGGAAACACCCTGCCCACATTACTTCGACACAGACATAAACGCTTGCACAAGACTACATCTTTTATATCACATGGGTAAATCCGCGAGAAAAGCGGATAGGTACCGTGGTGATTTGCCCCCGCCCGAGTACACTCGGGCGACTAGTTCCTGCTCCTGGCAAACGCTCTACTAACACACGGCTGCATGTGTCATTTTTACGAGAGCTTTCATCTGCTAAATGAAGACGGGGACAAAAAGGTTCTTCTGTTTATTTCTACTTATTATATTGTATTTCATTGATGTGCCTTAATTCAACAAAGTATTACCTCAACGACACTCACGCTAGTGAGAATATCTAGAGTGTAATGTTACTCTTCGGCAGTTCGCCATATTTTTGATATGGTAAAATACTCTGCCAGTAGGGCCGCGCCGTGGCCGAGTGGTTAGACCACTCGACTCTCACCTAGACGGCCGGGGTTCGATCCCAAGCGACCGAATGTGAGATTTGTGGTGGACAAAACGGCGCTGGGGCGGGTTTTCTCCGGGTACTCCGGTTTCCCCCGCCATCGCATTCCACCGGTGCTCTATCATCATTCATGTATCATCAGTGTCACCGCCTGCGGTGCCATTAGTAGTTAAAGTGGGCGTTAAACACTACCAAAAAAAACTCTGTCAGTCTAGTGGCTGGCTACAAATTATGTTGTGGCGGAGGGTGTGGCTACATTTATCATTATCAACATAATCAGCTGCACTACATTATGGGCCACTTTTTATACACATCAGTATATAATCTCGTATATTTTGCTATACTAGCACAAGAGCATAATATGTTATCTAAGAATCTCGTAAACTTGTTGGTATGTTGAAAGTAGAGCCGTGGTCTTTCTCAGAAAACGCTAGAATTGAGGATGTCACACATAGCCACATCCTTCAGAGTGGAACACACAGTAGTCGCACTCGCAAATGGAGACAGGTAAGGAGAGGAGGTGGTTACCGTAAGGGAGGGAATGACATGAAAGAAACACAGTTCTTTTCCAAAGTGCCGAATCCTTGTCTCAAAACTTTCGTAACGCTCGCCATCTCAGCTCGGAGCAATACTCAGTAAGTATAGTTCATCTCACAATCATCTTCTTTGGTTCAATAGACCTTCTTAGCCTCCAATGATTCTTCATCTGATTCTATACCGTGCTTCCCTTTTTCCAGCAGCTTATTTTAATTGTCTTAAGACCCTTCTCCACAACATTGAGCCATCGGATGATCTTCCCACTTTCTAGTTGTGTGATCATGGGTTGTATCCCCCATCTATGCATACATGTCCTACCCATCTCTATTTGTTGTCCTATATGCTTTAATTATATTAGTCTCATTATACAACTTGTAAATAATTCTTATTATATCTAATCGCAAAATACCTTTCTTTTTCATTCACTGGTCCATAAATCTTTCTTAATACTTTCTGTTCAAATCATTAACCTTACTTAATGTCCAACCTGTCCACATAACCAGATCCGATCTAACTAGTTTTCTGTAACATTTTATTTTTGTGCTAAGAAATTTGGATTGTAGTTGCTTCTTTAACCCATGGTAGTGGTTATTAACCACTCGTGTCCTTGAATTTATTTAAACTGTTGTGTTATCACTTGTTTTGATAGTCCCAAGATACTTGCATTGTGTAACACTTTAAGTTTTAAAAGTATCAGTTATAATAGGATTTTCGCTTCCCCGTCATTTCGTCACTTAAACGTGTAACATAGGGCATCCAGGAAACTGACTATGTTCTGGTGAGCTTCTTCACGTCTTCATGTTTTTGCTGATTTTCACTTCGGGGAAATCTGCCTGCCTGCTACCGCTCTATTTTGTGACATATTCCATTCAAATTGTGTTTCGCAGACATCAATTGAATGTCGGCAAGAGTATGTCAGATCCATCCCTCCCACCCCCCCCCTTCCTTCGAATTTCCGTTTCTGTTGGTTTTTGTTTAGTTTTCAACCACAGCTTTTCATTTGTGATCTGGACCAACTAGCTTAATCTGCGCGAGTTACAACAAAATCAATACATTATGCCATTAGACTGTTTGCTTTCTCTGCAGAAGAAAGGATAAGGGGGAAAATAGATAAAAATAATAATAAAGAAAAATAACACAAAGATTAGTTCACAATGACACAAGAACTGAAATGAGAACGGAAATCAGAATGGATACCAATTGTCTGTAATGACAAAGATATTTTTTCAGCTGCTCCTATTTCACCTGTAGACTAGACAAAAACTAACTTTAAAAATAAATAAATAAATACATTTAAATCAGATCTAAGGGAAAAAATGATATTGTTTTTATAATTACGGTAAATAATTAGAAAATGAGATTTTTGTTTCTTTCAATTTAACAGTCGATAGAGAAATATTTTCCCCAAACCTTCCGATTCCTCCAGCGAAAGGTCATTCCTTTATTGGTGTACAATAAAATAATTGCTGCTCTTCTTGCTATTTGTTGTTCTCTTATTTGCTGTTAACCAATGCTGAATAAATTTTCTCAACTTGCGGTTGTTTTATGTCACGGTCGCCTTGAATGATTCATTCGGTGAAGAGTCGAATATGCACAATACAGATCCAGTATGCCGTCTTTCGGAATGGGAACCGGAGCGAGAAAGTTAAAATTTGATCAAGTATAATATCCGTGTAGACCCTCCCGTTAATTGTAAATTCTCACATTTTAATATATATATATATATATATATATATAAGAAAATAAACCTCTATAAATATATACATACCTACAAATGTCATGATTTTGCACCTTCCTGTAAGCTTGCTCGTTTCCGAAGAAGTCGTGTAGAATTAGAACCTGCTTTGATACACCTAGTCTTACGACAATACTGCATGTAAGTGCTTTATTCAACTTAGCTACGAGGTGGCTTGAAAACTGTAGGGCAGTTAGGTTTTACCAGCTCTAACAGCGACGTATTTTACGTGTGTAGATGATTCTTCGTGCATTTAAAGATTGCAGAGCTGAACGGGAAAATTCAAATACACTCAGTCAGTGGTGAGCGACCTGCGTTCTACTCCTCTTGCATATTAACAGACAGGCGAGGGAATCGCACTCAATGAAAGGAGTTACCAGGTTGGTATTGAGGTCCGTGATCTCGTTTACAGGAACAGTGTAAAGAGGACGAAAACGTTAACATATTTCCCTCCTAAATTACAGAGCGTTTAGTTTTCAGAGAATAAAATCAACTTTTAGATGAAAATCGGTTAAAAAGTCTTTATTTCACTTATACATATCCGCCAATAGCTAGTTTTGTAATTGTGTATAGTTAAGAGTTACAGGAAATAAAGAACTAAGTGGAGCATAGGGCGTCGTTACGATGTTTCCGTGATCGGATTTGAATTTCTAGTTCGTGAGTTCGCCGCTATGCGCAATGGAGACGAGGAATCACATCGTCGCCCACGACTGGCATTGAAGGACGAAATACAGAGTTGCGAACGCGGAATGGCGAAATTTTGCCCAGGAACCTTCTTCTTTCAAGGTACGGGGTTCTTTTACGTGCAAATAAACGAAATCCTTCCGAAGGAAGCCATGCTAAGGATTTTTGGGTCCGAAAAAATCCATCACCTCCGCCAGGTTTGAACCTGCAATGTAATTGTGATTACATTGTTCTTATTTAACATTGGAGACTAGACCCACTATAGAGCTGATTTAAAACATTTAGAACGCCATAGTAAAGACATGCATGAGAGCACGAAAAGTTTCGCTATATTGTTATAGTTGATATTATTATTATTATTATTATTATTATTATTATTAAGCACTATGCGCATAAGAGAATAAAACAAGCACGAAAGAATAGTAAAACTGTTTAATTATGAGGACCTAAAAGTATTTGCGGTGAAATACCAGTTTTAGGGCCCATGCTTCTCTATCCACTAAAGGTAAGTGGTAGGGAACTTATAAATTATTTCCTAAATATTCTGTACGCTGCTCGTAACGGCATTTATTTCTGTATTGCAACATGCAATACGGCGCAGCATTGAGGGCAAGTTTTCATCACGGCTGAATCACGTGTTGAGAATGAATGACGCAAGCATTATGATATGATCTTTGGCCATTAACGTATTGGCTACCACGCTCTCTGCTCCAGCTCTGCTCGAGTTTTGTGGTTGAGTTCGAAGCTCTACTCTGGCTCAGACAAGTAAAGTTGGTACAGCTTAATCTAGGTACTCGGCTCCGACTCTTACCAAGAAGCACAGCATTGTTGTGCACCATGTAAGAAAATGCACACGTCATCAAGTAGGACAAACGATTTTATCACCCAATTTTCTGGTATATGCACCATCATATTGGCCTGTTAGGTCCGCAGGTTACACTTGGAATACTGCTGTATGTGGATAATGATAATACTCTTGTTTTGCTCTTTGAAAGATCTGAGGTACTTGCAACAATACAAATTCCCCCTAAATAATCTGATGTGTTTCATTCACATGACTTCTACATCTCTATAACAAATTATTGTTAAAAAGCTTATTCTTCTATCCACTTAAAGTAATCAAGATAGCACATTAGTAGAAATTGTCTTATTGCTTGTTACCCTATAAGTAGAAGGGAAGAAAGGGAATACATTAGGCTAAACCGACAGTCAAATGTTTTAAAATGTGGTTGCTGTGGGTGAAATCCATTTTTCTGCTTGATCAGGAGTTGACAATTTCCCGTATGGAAAGTTTTCCCAGTTTACGTATTTTAAAACTGAAATAAATAACAAGGAATATCTCGAAAATAATCAGCTCCACGAAAAAAAAAAAAAAAATAATTACCTATATGCCATAGATTATGAGTTTTAAAGAGGTCTACATTTTTTGTGAGGTACGTTTTTGTCTATCTCTTACGATTGAAAAAATTCAGAAAAATTCATCCAGAATACTTAGGTCTTCAGACGCTATTCCCTGAAAATTCAAGATATTATTTATCCACCAAATATTAAATATTAAGAGATTTTGATGAAAATTGTTAGAGCGATTTTTGAAAAAAAAAAAATCAAATATTTTCCTTGTAAGTGAAGTTTGGAGTGGGAGGATTTTCTTTAAAATCTTCGTGTCGCATCCTTGAAAGATCCTACACTTAAATATCAAGTTTGATTTTTGAACTATGCTGCCAACACACACATACGCACACACACAGGCATTTTTCTAAAAATGCTTTTTTTAGGATTTGGGGGCGTCCCATAACATGTATTTTTCAGTGAAATCTCGGTATTGAATTTTTGGGTGCAATACAATAGATACACTATGTACATAGTACGTGTAGAGAAAGTAAAACGTCTTGTGTATTTTAACGAGAACCAAATTTTGTGTGATGTAAGTTTTTGTCTATCTCTTACGGTTTACCTATTATTTAAAAGTCATTCAGATTGAAGAAGTTTTTTGGGGCTATTTCCATAAAATTCAATATTTACTTTGTCATTTCTATAGTGTTAAGCGCTCGCTTTTATTACTGTGGCACCACAGGCAATGTCACCGATGATACATGGAACGAAGATGGTGCACCGGTGGAATGCGATCGTATCTTCTATAGATGGTATATTAATGAATATCAATAAAGCCAGTTTTGAAAAAATCGAAATGTGAACAAGTATTAGGGGTGGACGATTTTCTTGAAAACTTTTTTTTTTATTTGTTTTTTGTAGTTTATCGTCATTTAACCTGGTAAGTCATCGGATGATGAATGAAATGGGTGAAATGAAGTTCAGATGTATCTATTTGAATGGGAATCAGACATGCTACCTCCATACTACAGAAGCGGACTGAAATACTTTGTATGACATCTTCAGAAAATACGGAACATGAATATCAAGTTAGGTATTCAAATTATTTTTATTTTTGAGGTATGATGTTGATACAGTATTTTTTTTTCTAAAAATACCTTTTTTTAATTCAGAGAGTCTCAAAACAAGTATTTCGTTAGAAATCTCGGTACCGAATTTTTCTGTGGGCTGCAACACTTTCCTTACTTATTAGACACAGAGAAAGTAATAAACAGAAACTGACGGGGACCCAAAGATGCATTGAAATAAAACAAGGGGAGTATATGCTTTTGGTGACGTCATAGGCCATACGCTAGAACACCTGCCGGTTGTATTAATAACACATCCATTGACACCATATTTCCATAAGAGTAATTCTCTCTACAGGATCACCATTTTATCGCTGTGCGCAAAGCACAAGAGCACTGTTGTAAACGATTTAGTGAATCCAGCCTCGATGAATTTGCAATGACTTTGATACTCTCATGACCTTCAAGAAGAGCATATGCCGGATATGAGCCAGCGCTTTTTGTATTGATGATTATTCAACCCTTTTTGAAGCAATATACAAAGCACTAAAGATGATCTGTGTAAACGAGCATAACATTTATTTGCTTGCTGTTACATTCCCGACGTTTCATACGCAAACAGAAAATAGTTGTTACATAGTGGTGATTAAAATCGTGACATTTCCATAGAGATTGCCTACTAATTCTAAAATGTTCCACATTTTATTTGATCACTTTGCGAAACATTTTACAGCTGGAAATTTGTGTAGTTGGTAATATTTTGTTTTTCAAAAGCTTCAAATTTACAGTAAACGGTAAAGTAGAGATTTGTCTTTAGTGAAGCTAGCATGGGCTAGCAAATTACGAGATTAAAAGCGTTTTGGAATGCCGAATTAAAAACATACTTTTATCTATTATGGAAATCGGTGGAAAGTTTGACTATGTAAAACCCGGATAAAATACATATCAGGAGTGTGAGCAAAATAACTAAAAAAAATCTGATGTGTTCCATTCACATGATTCTGTTCCGCTACAAATCATTCTTAAAACAATTTGTTCTT
This sequence comes from Hymenopus coronatus, assembly GCA_030762935.1. Taxonomy (NCBI): domain Eukaryota; kingdom Metazoa; phylum Arthropoda; class Insecta; order Mantodea; family Hymenopodidae; genus Hymenopus; species Hymenopus coronatus. The sequence continues at coordinate 111,564,753 of CM060890.1, forward strand.
CTCTACTGCATGCTAATCAAGATAAACGTTAGCAGTAATTGCTTTGTTATAAGTAGAAGGGAAATAAGTGAATAGGCTAAAGCAGCAGTCAAATCTTTTAAAAATTGTCTTTTGCGATTTTCTTTACAATTCTCCTCTCTTACAATGGCCAAGAGTAAAACAAAATTGATGTAACGGATGAAGATTTCCTGTTTGAGAACAGTTTTAGTATTTTAAAATTAATACTAATAACAGGGAGTATCTCTGAAATGGTTTAGCTCTTCAAAAAATTTGTATGGTATAAATTGTGTGTTTTAATGACATTACATTTTTTGTGCAGTAATTTTTTTGTGTATCTCTTATGGTTTGCCAGTTAATGCAGAAGTCATTCAGAATGAAGAGGAATTCAGGAATTTCCAAGAAATTCAGGATATTCATTTTATTTTTTTAATCAAAATCGTAAAAAACCATTACTAAAAATCGGAAATTTCGAAAAATGTTCCACATAAAGGGTAGTTTGGGCGAGGAAATGTTTTTGAAAATTTTCATGTCGCATCCTTGGATAATGCTAAACTTAATTTGTATTTGGTATTTAATCGACTTGACGTTTTTGAGTTATACTGTACACACACACATACATACACACGCACCAATCTCTCTTTCTCTCTCTCTTTCTTTCTCTATCTCTCTCACACACATACACACATTGGCTTTTTCTAGTTTTTAAATGCAGGGATCCTCAAAACACGTTTTCGGTGAAATCTCGGTATCGAATTTTTGGGAGGAATACAATATATTTTCTATTATGTACATTGTACATACGTGCTAGAGAAAGTAAACGTGCAGATTTCGTTAAAACATATATTGCAACAAAGCCTCTTTATTACTCAATCTTATACAATTAAACGTCTTTATTGCTTCAAAAATGATTACAACTACACCTCTTTATTCCGTTGCTTTCACAACCATTCTGCAGTACAATTTTCTCGTGCTTCGACGCATAGATGATTGACTTGCGCTCTCACGCACCTGCGTTCTAAAACTTCCAGTCGAATACTGACTCGCCTGCCTTCAACCCATTTTTGAACTATTGATGCCGTCTACAAACATTTCCAGAAAGGTTAAGAATTCTCGCATTTGATCATTGGGCCCAAGTGTCGCATTCCATTGTTTTGAGGCAGTGCCGCCGCTCTTAACGTGCACAATTCTCGTACACCTTACGATAATGGCTGTGGATACTTAAAGGAAGCTGCTTGAACACATGCAATAATCTGCTATAAGCTTTAAAAGCAAATCGCTATCATACGTACGGCGATTACGGGCCAACAAGACGTATCATAACACACACGCACACACACGCACACTCACAGTACCATTAATCATTTCCGATATTTTCGTTGCTATCGTATGCATTTTTAAATAAAAAAAGAAAAAGAAAAGGAGTTTTATTTATGGACTCGCTTTAACTCAGCGTTCCATTCTATATTGGGCGTGAAATACCGATTAATTTTGCTCAAAGGCCTCTTTATCAGGCTTGGTGCTCTTTACGTTACGTAAATCTACGACACGGGACCAACGGCTTTACTTCCCTTCCGAAGGAAGTCATGACAAGGATTTTTACGCCCGAAAAAATCCATCGTCCTCCATCGTGTTTGAATCCGCAGCCTTGGGTATGGTAACCATTACACCACGGAGGTCGACAAGCTAGCATGGCGACCATTACACCAGGGAGGGCGACATTTTTCAATACATTACACTTTTTGAACGGTTTGTTCAGCAGTCATTTGTTTCTGGTGATGTCATGGAAAAAGTATTGAATTTCTAAACTAGCATATCTATAGTGACCGCTTCTGAAAGATTCGACTATTACTTCGCAACGAAATAATGCAATGACACTATCTACATCCCTGTAACAAATTATTGTTAAACAGCTTATTCTTTTATCTACTTTATGATAATCCAGATAAATATTAGCAGAAATTGTCTTCAATGCTTACTTGCTTGTAAGTAAAAGGGAAATAAAGGAATATACTAGGCTAAAGCGATAGTCAAAAGTCTTTTAAAAGTTGGTTGTCATGTGGTTGAAATCCATTTCTTTGCATGCCCAGGAGTTTACAAATTTCCGTGTAAGAAAATTTTTAAGCATTTTAAATCTGAAACAAATAACAAGGAATATTTCAGAAATGGTTAACTCCACGAAATAAACGTATATGACAAATTTGTGTTTTAACGACTTCTACATTTTTTGTGTAGTAAGCTTTTGTCTATTCCTTACAGTTTATCGGTTACGCAAAATTCATCCAGAATAAAGAGGTCTTTGGAATTATTCCCAGAAAATTCAAAATATACATTTTATTTGCTATGTAAATATATTTAACATACGGTATTTTAATCAAAATCGTGTGAGCCATTTTTGAGAAAATCAATATTTTCGAATTTTTTCCATGTAAAGGTAGTTTGGGATGGGGTGGATTTGTCTCAAAATCTTCGTGTCACATCCCTTGAAGATACTAAACTTAGATATATTAAGTTTGATATTTTACCGAGTTTTCGTTTTTGAGTTATGTTCATAGTCATACGGACTTGCATGGGCCTTTTTCTAAAAATGTGTTTTTTGATACAGGGGACCCTAAAATGTGTATTTCCGGTGAAATCTCGGTATCGAATTTTTCTGTGGAATGCAATACACTATGTACATAGTACGTGCGGAGAAAATAAAAATACCAAATACATTTCACGGTTAAACATGGCTCCCCTACAGTTACAATTTAAGATTAAACATCATTGCGGCAGTTGTCTTCACAGTAATAACTTTCTCTAAATTATGGCGTTTGTCACAAACATTAATTACTTTCTCTAGCCCGTATGTACAATGTACATAGTGGAGCCCCTGAATCCAAAAAAGGAGCATTTTTAGAAACATTTCCGTGTGTGTGTTTGTCTGTGGGCAACTTAACTTAGCAAAAAGTCGGTTAAATACCAAACTTGGTACTTAAATTCAGTAGCTTCCAAGGATGCCACACGAAGATTTTCAAGAAAATCCTCCCAATCTCCAACCACCCTTTACATGGAAAAAATTTCGAAAATTTGTGTTTCCTCAAAAATGGCTCAAACGATTTTTATTAAAATTTGATATATTTAAAATATTTACATGACAAAATGTATATCTTGAATTTCTAAGGATAGCCTCTGAAGACCTCTTTATTCTAGATGATTTTTTTCTGAATTTTGCATAAGTGTTAAAGCTTAAGAGATAGACAAAAACTTATTACACAAAAATGTAGATCTCATTAAAACACACAATTTATGACATATACATTTTTTCATGACGTTAATCATTTTCGAGATATTCCTTGTTTTTGGTTTCTGTTTTAAAATTCTTGAACTTTTCTCATACGGGAACTTGTCAACTCCTGGCCACGAAGATAAACAAATTTCAGTACCATAGCAACCACGTTTTAAAACATTTGACTGTCGGTTTAGCCTAGTGTATTCCCTTGTTTCTCTTCTACTTATAAGGAACTATGTGACCATTTCTGCTAATATTTGTAGATAAAGCAATGACCTTATTAATAATAATTTGTTACAGAGATGTAGAGAAAGTCACGTGAATGGAACACATCATATTTGTTACTTAAAGAATATACCACTCTCCTGAATAACTTGTATCTACATAGGCGAGTGTTCCGGACGACAACTGACGATCAGCTTCTGCTGGTAATCCGAGCCCCTTGCAAACAGACCGTTGGCGTTGCCTGGCAACTAGATATGGGATGTAGGAGTGTTCCCTCACCTTGCTGCATGTCGCACCAATTTGGGAACAAGGGCTGTAGCCTGAAAATAATGTGGCTTTAATTTCTGCTGCTCTGCACGTAAACACCAAACTCCTGTCGTATAATACTCACAAGACTTTCGTTATCCGCTACAATTCAATAGTAATTTTGCAGACTATATATTCAAATCCCTATTTTTGAGCCTCTTTAACCTTCATAACAACAATAATAATGAATATTGTAGTAATAATAATAATAATAATAATAATAATAATAATAGGAATTAAGTTTTTGATTGTCATACGCCGGAGGATGAGATAAGAGTTAATTATTTCGTACAAAAGAAGTAGTTACACATCAATCAGAAGTCTGTATAACAACGGCATTATTTGCATTATCCATTGTGAATTTGTTTTCATTTCCTTTTGTATCTTTTGTCGCCACTTTCACTTCTCAGGTAATACGCCTTGTTTCATCTGCCTAGCCCCCTTTTACATTTTTGGTCACATAGGGAACTTTGACTGAAACATCTGTTAAGTTTAGTTTTAACATCCTTTAACCTGGTAGATCCTCGGAAATCGATGAAATGATGCTCAGATGAGCCCGGTTTCATGAACATTAAAGTTACTCGACTTTCGTTTTCTCAGGATAAGCGAAAACCCACGGAAAACAAAAACCTCATCCGTATAAGTCACCCTAACCGAGAATCGAACTCGGAACCTCTTAATGTGAAACACACTAGCTACCCCATTTTAAGTTCAGAGTCAGGTTCTGATGGTGTTATTGTTCGTGAAATGTGGATTTTCGTAAAGTTTGCTTTGTCAGTTTTTTAATCTCTACAATGTACATAGTAGGCAGAGAAAATATTGCATTCCATCGAAAAATTCGATACCAAAATTTCACTGTAAATGCATGTTTCGAAAACACTCGAACCCGAAAAAACATTTTTGTTTTTATAAAAAGCTGGATGTTCTGTGCGAATGTCTGTCTGTGAACAAAATAATAAACATCGAAAAGTCCATTAAATACCAAACTACATAGTCAGCATTTTCAAAGATGTGACGAAATGAAGATATTCTAGAAAACCCTCCCATATCGTTTACATGGAACATTTTTCAAAAATGTTTATTTTCTCAAAATGAATACCACATGTTTTAAGACATTTTAATGACAAATGAAAGTATATCTTGAATGTTCTGAGATTAAATAGCCTCTAAAGTCCTCCTCATTCTGGATAACTTTTGCATAACTTGTAAAAGATATGATAGTAGAGATAGACATATTCTTATCAGACAAAAAAAAATGTAGATCTCGTTAAAACACACAATTTATGCCAGATAATTTTCTGTGGAGCTAACTATTTTCGAGATATTGCTTGTTATTGGTTTGCATTTTCCAATACTTTTCTCAAGTGGGAAGTCATCATTCGTTTTTGTTTTATTTCTGGCCTTAAAAGAGAACGGAATTTCAATGTCATAATACCGTTAGTAATTACCTTCATTAGTAGAAAGTCTTTCATGAATAAATCGTTTCATTATTTTATCAATCCAAAAAATTGACCCATTAATATTACTTTCCTATATAATTTCCAATAATTAAATCATTCTATTTATAGTTATTCTTCCATAGAAATATGTAGAGTCATAAAAATGTAATAATGTATAAAATGTATAAAACTAAAGAGAGAACTAAATAATATAAATCACTATACAAATATATAATTTTAAAATTAAATTAAATTGAACTTTAATAATTCACGTTATGTAACTGCTATGTAACTACTCCTATTCTATATTTGGCGTAAAATCGTTTAATTTTCCTCAGAAGCTTCTTTATCAGTGTCGAGTTCTTTTATGTGCCGTAAATTACGGCACGGGACCACTGGCTCTGTTTCCTTTCCGAAGGAAGCCATGATAAGAATGAATACATTCATTTTAATCAAAAATCAAACATAATTACAATACATACACGATATTTTCTTGAATATCTTACATACACGAAATAATAAATACGATGTAACCGTTATAACATAACCTCAAATTACTGAACCATAATCGCACATAATTCTGAAGTATATTTTTTTTTTGTGTGTCTTTATTTTAAAAAATACATATTCCCATTTCAGAATTATATGTGCTAGCTGATTGAGAAACAGTTTTCTTTCATAATCCGATTCATGGAACTATCACTTTTTACTAGAGAATGACTACATGCAATTGTGTGTTTTAATTGCAAAATAATGTGCACTGAAGTATTTTATAGACGTATAATATATGGTACTTCTAAATGCGAACGAAAATTAGTTGCTTTAGTCACATGACTGTACTGCTACTTTATGCATTTACGCATTTTGCATTATGCTACTTTATGCATTTTAAATCCGAATGGATACCGAATCATTCGATAGTCATTTCTCGCCGTCGTAAAACATACGTGACTGCCCATCCTACTTCACGGTAGCGCTCTGCTAGAAGCGTCATTGAACGATGTCAAATCCAAGAAGCGAAAGCGCAATGGTTACATTCTGGTTCCCCTTTGTTTCAATATAACTCAAAAAGTCATTTTTGAGAAAGATAAAAGAAAGGTGGTTTTGAGAAGATTGTGAATCCTTATAAACCTGCAGTTAAGACATCTATGTGTAAGAAATCTGCCATCTATGTGACTTTTTTCTTATTTAGTTATGCTCTCTCTCTCTCTCTCTCTGAAAGCGTGTTTTAGGTGGAATTCACGAGATGTCAAAGCATTCTATTTCCAACGAAATCTTCAAACTGAAATTATACTTCTGGCTTAGATATGCTGTAAAGTAAAGATGAACACAAAAATTCGAAATATAAGTACAATTTACATCTATAAACTTTTAAGCTTTCAAAAATAAATACACCATACATCATGCTGTCCTTTTAATAGGATTCATGTGCTCGCTTTTGAGAAAATAAACAAATTACAGATCAAGGTTCATCATGACGTATACCCATTAATCATTAAGAGGTGCCTGATTTAACAGCGCAATTTTCGGTTTACATGTGTACGTTTTTCTTTTCTTGCTTATGCGGTAATATCGTCCCTAACGTTTAATTATGTGTTTTGGTTTAAACATCTTATATCATCTCAGCTTGCCATAGTATTGCATAAGAGAATAATTTTCGGTATTATAGATATAAAAAAAAACACCCAAGTTAGGTATCATTTGTAAAGTAGAATGATAGAATGTAATAGATAGAGAAACTCATGTTGGGTTCAAGCAGAGTTCAATTCTCGGCTAAAGAATGCAATTTTCTTTAGCTAAAATTCTTTCCTATTCTTCCTTTTATTCATCCTTCCTTTCCTATCCTTCCTTTCATCCTCATTGGTGCTGTGAAACATCATTTTTATGTTTATTTTCGGAAATCGCTGATAGTTCACATTGCAACAATGCGTGTAAGCTCAGTCAATGAAAGCATATACATATTATTGTTTCACACCTGGAGAAACCACCAGAAGTGAAGTCAAGGCGCATGTTAACATTTAGGTTAGCGTGCACCATGTCGAGTAAATTACCTAGAAAGTAACGTTTATTATAGAAGATATATTATGGAACTACGTTACTACTGGAATAGTTTGCGCCGGAAAGCAATATTGAAGAGCTCAACTGCAATTTACTCTTTGAGTTACCACTACCGAAGTAAGAACTCATTACTATCAGATTTTTGTTTTGTTGTTTCTTTTTATAGCCCCCTTTAACTTCTATGATCACATCGGGGGCTTTGACTTCTAAAACAATCGTGTATTAACCCAAAGTAATTGATACCAGATTAATAATTTTATATCATAAAAACACCCGCACACTTACTCACATGCATACTTACAGACTCTGTTGGGTGGGGGCTAATAATTCAGGTTAAAAGAAAGCCAGGCCCCAGGGGAATCGAACCCGGGACCTTCGGGTGAGAAGTCAGCTCGTTGACCACTCGGCCACGGAGATTGTCTTGTTTTGTTTTGTCCGATTAACTGGAGCGATCATGGATAAGGTTGTGTGCGATTGTAGAAGAGGTATACTTGTGCAAAAGAGATAAATGTTTGTTGGTCGACATAATGAAAATCAGCTTAAACAATATACAGTAGGATTTTAAATGTCAATGACTGGAAACCTATTAAAAACAGTTCGTTTTATTGTAAAATCGAAGTTCTAAGCGTCATAATATCTTCGCAGACCCCTTCATGCTGATACCCGTTCCGATTTCGGAAAAGTTCATCATTTTCACTAGATGGGCACAAAATAGGAACATGCGTGCAGTTATTTGCACCCACATTGTGTAGGAAATTTACGAAAGTGAGGAAATTCCTTTTACCTTCTGAACACTCAATTATTTATGAGCATGTGTATGATGAACCTTACTGTTAGGCTCAAAAACACTCTAACAAGTGATGAAAGAATACGATTATCCGTCCATTGTATGGTGAAGTTTATAAGATCACATGCAGCTATCTGAATTGTTCCAGAATGAAACACTCGCATGCGTATAGCTCGGGTTTGAGTGATACCTCTCACTTCCTGACTAGAGTTTTATTGTAAGGGGTCATTCACAATGAAAATGATGTATTAACTTAACGATATATGTTATCAGTGCACGGCTATTAATCTGTATCACATATGTTGTCATCTCGTGAACAAATGCACAATGAGCCAATCGCAAGAACAGCTGGCATAATATGGCGGTATGCGAAGTGACCATCGACAGAAAAGGTTATGTATATTAAAATGAACAAGATCTGGTTAAAGGAGTTAAACTCGCACATAGATTCCATTTCAATAACAATTTGTTTTTATGAAATTTTCATAGATATCTGGTTATTTCTGGCCCATATGTTACACAGAGATGAGAAATGTAATTAGCAGGTCAACAATTGACTGCAGCAAATCTCATACAGAAATAGTATTGCCAACCGTTACCAATCTAAAGATGGTACATAGAACTTAACATTATCGCAATTTTTACTTTCTCTATACGTACTATGTATACATAGTGTATAGAGAAGGTATTGTATTGCACCCGAGATTTCACCGGAAATATGTGTTTTGAGACCCCCTTAATCCAAAAAAAGGCATTTTTAGATTTTGGTATTTAAGTTTGGTATCTTCCAAGGATGAGACACGAAAATTTTCAAGAAAATCCTCCCAACCCCAAACTACCCTTTACATGGAACTTTTTTCGAAAATTTTGATTTTCTAAAAAATGGCTCTAACGATTTTGATTAAAATATCGTATATTAAAGATATTTACCTGACAAATAAAATGTATATTTTAAATTTTCTGAGAATAGCCTCTGAAGACTACTTTATTCTGGATGAATTTTACGGATTTCTGCAAAAACGCTAAACCGTAAGAGATGGACAAAACTTTAACACACACAAAATGTAGAGCACATTAAAACACACAATTTATACTATATACATTTTTTTCGTGGAGTTGATCATTTTTAAGATATTTCTGATTTTTTGTTTTAGGATTGAAAAACTTTTCTCATACAGGAATTTGTCAACTCCTGTCCATGCAAACAAAGGAACTTCAGTCACATAGCAACCAGCTTTTGACTATGACTTTAACCTATGGTACTCCCTTTTTCCCTTCTACTTACATGGAAGCAAGTCATAAGACTTTCTGCTAATGTTTTCTCAATTAGCATGAAGTAAATAGAAGCCTAAACGTTTTAACAACAATTTGTTGCAGAGATGTAGAGAAAGTCATGTGAGTGGAACACATCAGATTTTTCCTTTTGGGTCGTACACTGCGATATTTTTTTCCGACAAACTCTACTCAGTATTTGTATTGAAAATGAATATTGTAATAACTCACGCATTTCACAGGCGGGTTTCAAGCAGTAAGCTGCATAAAAAGCTTTCACATATCCGGTATTATTCTTGTTGCTCAGCGTAACTTCATAATTATGGGTATAAAATTAAATGGTAAACCAAGGTTACCTTCATAATCCTACATTGTACAGTAACAGACGGGGACGCTTCGCTTACATAAGCCTGGTTACAGCTCGGGGGGTCCACCAAATGATGTTATCCGTTTTCTCTCTGCGTGAGCAGCTGCAACATCAGGCGCAATGCTTTTCAGCGAAGAATCACATCAGTACAGAATAAAATGCAAGAAAAAAGAAACCCAATCAGATTGTCCGGTAAGCGGGATTTAAACTCCCAACCTTCTGAATGATAGCCAAAGAAGTTATCACCTGAGCCATCTCGATCAGTGATTTAAAAACTATAATAAGACCTAAAATAAAGATTAAAGCGAACGTTCATTGTCGAACATTGTTCGAAAGTCAATGCCGCCAATATGGTTTTGTATTTTAATTGTGTGACTGATACACATACATTGAATCTTCAGTGTTGCCCAGAGCAATGTTATTTCTGATAAGTAGCTTCATTCAATTTTGTATCGTGTACATTATTTTCTAAATCATAGATAAAACAAAAGTCTTACGGCTGTGTATACCTGAACGTTGTTTTATATGATTGTTATTAAATATGCCGTTTTCTGTGACGTAATTATAACAGTTGAAAGCGTCACCCATGTGTGCGAAGTGTCATCATTCATTTTATGCTTTATGAGCGCACTAGTCACATGGTTATGTACGTTATAACGGTTCAAACTTCTTTACCGTTTCTCTATGTTATTGAAACTCTCCAGAAAATATTTAGCTAAAATTAGCGCAAGGTCGGCATGAAGTTGTTACAAACGAAACATTAATTACGATCGCTGATATTATATACGTGGTTTGCATGCTATAAATTATTTTACTGCAAATATCATTCACTTTCGCGTTTTGGCGTTTTGTCTGCGTGCTAAGTTCCAGAAAACTTAGTTTCGAAGTTTAATTAGCTCCCTGCATCTTAATTGCTGTATTTCTACTTTCTGATCATTACTGTGAGCTACAGACATTTTTACCATTCTTAAAATATGTGAAAATCGGTTATAATACAAGAATTAACATTTTGACGTACTACATTCACATGACTTTCAATATCTTCTGTCATTTATGTTCGATTCTCTACTGAAAAATCTGATGTGCTCCATTGATATAACTTTCTCCAACTGTTCCATATATAAACTATTCACACAAGATATTATTATTATTTTATCTACATCATGCTAATCAAGATAAATATTAGCAGAATTGATCTTGTTACTTGCTTTTTTGTAAGTAGAAGGGAAATAAGGGAACACATTAAGCCAAAGCGATAATCAAATCTTTTAAAAGCTGATCGCTATGTAAAACAATTGAGACTCAGTTCGCTTGGCATGGTCCCGTTTGAGAAAAGTTAGGTAGTTTAAAATTGAAACCAATAACAAGGAATATCTCGAAAACGGCCAACTCTACAAGAAAACGTATACGATATAAATTGTGTGTTTTACCGAGAACTACATTTTTTGTGCAATAAGTTTTGTCTATTTCTTACGGTTTACCAGTTATACAAAAGCTATACAAAAATCATCCAAATGAAGAGGTCTTCAGAGGCTATTCAGGAAATGCAAGATATACATTTCGTTTGTTATAAACATGTCTTAAAACATATGACAGTTTAATCAAAATCGTCAGAGCCATTTTTGAGAAAACCAAAATGTTCCAAAAATTTCCAAATAAAGGGTTGTTGGGGGTGGGGGATTTTCTTGAAAATGTGCGTGTTGCATCTCTGGAAGATCTGAACTCAAATACTAAGCTTGGTATTTAACCGACTTTTCGTTTTTGAGCTATGGTGCCACATACGGACATGTTTTTAAAAATGTCTCAAAATATGCATTTCCGGTAAAATCTCGTACCCAATTTTTGGGTGGAATACAATATCTTCTCGTTACATACGTTGCACATACGTGATAGAGAAAGTAAAAAAGTTTACTTTTCTACCTATTTCCTGTTAATCGTGATAAATATTGGCAGAAACTGCTTCGTGTACCTTTAGTAGTATGTACAATTTACTATAGCTACGAGAGATTGGAAGACTGTTGATTATTTTCACGAGTCTTAAAATTCAGTGCAGTAGCTTTATCATGTAACATTCCAAAGACATTGCTTAAAATAAGGCAAGCGCCAACCCATAAAAGTCTGCTTTTCGGAAATGGTTGTTGCTACAGATGTTCATTTTAAAACTAAACTCCTCTGAGCTTAGCCCAAAATTGGGCCAAAATCTCCCTCCTGACCTGCGTCCCCCACCTCTCCCAATGCAGGTGTCATGAGTGGGGTGTAGTGCTGGAAGGTGGGAGGGACATGGTTAGGACTCCGAGTCCCTCTTGCCGGTTAATGCGGTCCACGCAACCTGGAGCCTCTACTTTCCCTTAAGTAGGACAGATAGTCACTGTCACAGCCGGGATTTGAACCACCGATCTTCTGGTTTTCGTCTAACTGCTCTGACCACTGAGCTACCTTGGCAGCATGCCGCACGCCACTATATTCTTCAATTGACTCACGTTTATCCTCCATGTCATTTGTTGCTTTCAAATGACATGAGTTTGTAATAAAAAGGAAAATGTTTACAAGGGAGTTTCATCCAACTGCTCCTCATAATGTTTTCTTCACTCCTAAGCTAGAAACCAATCTCTGTTCTTGGCTAGAGTTTGAGTGCCAGACCTTTAAAATCAAACCAATAGGAGATGGACACATCTTTCGAGTGCCTTTAAACTTTACCGTTCCCCACCCCTTTTGTCGCTCACTCTGTTCAAACTAATAATATTGGTGGGTGAGGAACACAGCTGATAAGGGGATTCTGCCAACATTAAATAAAGGAAAAACATAATACAAAACAAATCATCGGCACTTTTTTTTTTCACTGAACTGTAGATAATTCCGGTTGCTTAATGATTGAGGCCTCTATCTCCATTATCATGTTTGTAGTTCGCTTCTTGGGAATGCATTGGGCCTAATCTGGCTATATACCTTCAGGTTTAAGGCCGACCTTTGCAGATCATTTCCATTTACATCTTCATCTCCTTCTCCACCTGGTGACGTAGCCTCAACCTGTAGGCTACCCAACTTGGGAAGTCATTCCACCGTGCTAGGGGGGGACCTCTTAAGGTCATCAAGCCCATGGATGGATTGGAATAACACAAGGTGTCCAGCTGAAGACATTCATTCGCTAATTATATCAACCTTAATTCAAACGTCATGCTGCATTAATGCATAGTAAAAATGTTAGTTATTATTTGCTGTATTTAACCAGTTTGCAGCAGTCTGAGTACCTAAATGAAACATTATAAGCTTTACAAAAATCTTTCGAAATTGTTGCCAATTCAAATAAGTGTGTTTAGCGATACGAGTTAACTCAGGGTACTTTAAGAGCTAAGATGGGATTTTTTACACCCATTTCTTCCACATTGATCGCGCGTGTGTGTGCTAAGATTGGAAATTTAAACATTACTAGTGTTTGAAGTGCTGGTTGTTGTATTCACTTTTCTGGCCTACATTTACACCAATTTCTCTATCCATATACGTACTTAACCTTTAAGTATATTACAATAGAGTCCCGGTAATTCGAACTAATTCAAGCTAATTAGGGCTACGGATTATACAGAAATATCACTAAATCAATGGAGAAATTATTTATAAATGTGTAATGAACTCAATAATGGTTAAATTAAATATTAAAACAATACAGTACATATATGTGTTATATGTGCATATATGACAAACATTTCCAAGTTACAGTTTAAAGACATCTTCCCATGTCAGGAGCTCACACAATGGGAAGGTAAAACGCTTTAAAATTAGCGTGACATCAGTGGGCTCACTACACTACAGTATGTACAGATATCATCTACTACAACGGTCAGTCTGTTATTACTGTAAAATGTGCACATATTTTTACGTAAGCATATTTTAATGACCGCTGTCGCTGAGTAGGGATTACTTTACAGTAAAGTATATTTTCTGAAAGGATGGTACACTGTACAATTGATTGACACGCGGTCCCAGTTAATGAAGGGTCGACAGGGAAAGAAAAAGCGCTCTCCTCCAAATCTTGCCAATCTGTAATAGAAATGCATTAGCAGTCTGATGTCAAAATTATTTGTGTGCATTATGAACGAAAAATCCTAAGTGTTTGCACAGTTTTACCTGAATTGCACGTGGAATACTGAAAGAAAGTTCAAAATATAACAAATTCGGAAGTGCGTAAAAGTACTGTGGACAACCTATAAAACCAGATTTTACTCCAGTTTTACGTAAGATTGTAATTTTCTTAAGACCAGCTCGAAGTACATCTGGGTTCTACTGTACTCCCAAAAATTATCTAATCCTCATTACATAGCTGTCGATACGTTTTAGCATGGAAATAAACTATTTCTTAATAGCACAAAACGAAGCACTATTACACAGCGTCACACATACGAAGCGTGTTATGCTTCGTATGAAATATGGAGTATTTCGAAAATGGAAACACTACTAATATAAAAACACAAAATTACATTTTAATAAACTCTGAGTATGTTTTTGTCCTTCTCTTATGCTTTTGCAGTTATCCAAAAGTTTTGAAAGATGTAAACAGAATGGAGAGGACTTCATTAGTTTAAGGTCATTTAGCTTAATTTGGCTCAGAAGTCTGTCTATGAGGCTTGAGGTTCTTTTACGTGCCGTACATCTACGACACGGGATCAACGGCTTTACTTCCCTTCGAAAATGCTATAGTAAGCCAAGCTATTACTACTGCGTGTTTTGGCATATAATATACAGTATAAGAAAAGGTATACAGTACCTATATTCAGAAATATCAAGTGTTTGTGTTAAGCAATATTCCAGCTAAAGTATATTCTTTTTTTGGGCTTTTCCAACATTTTTTCTCACTCTACAGAGGATAAACCGAAGCATCGATATGCAAATGTCGATGTGTAGAAAATACAGCCGTGCCTAGCAAGTGGCATCCCAATTTGTGAAATCCTGCGCGTGCAAAATGGTGCACAGAAGCCAAAACCGGAACCCACTCCTCCGTCCCTCCCCACCTCCGCGATGCGCTCTAGAAACCAAATCGTGTAAATATGTTGTCGTTATACCATAAAGTTTTTATTATTATAGGAAGGGAAAAGTTCAACGCGGTTGAAATTAGCCTAACTTCACGGAAGCTTGATTCAGCACTTTCACAATGGGCTAATTTCTTGTGTACATAATTGGCCACCATCGCAAATAAAGGAGAGATCAGAGAGTACCCTGAAATCATCCTGAAAACAAACGAACACTGTCGTATCCGTTACGCACTATTTTCAACAACCTGCGTTTAAAAACACCTTAGGAGAAAATCCTCCTCATTACGTAGCTGTAAGTTATCAGTATAAGTGCGAACTAAAGACTTCCGTGAGATTGTGGAAGTTGTAGCGTTGACGGGATCCCTCTAACTTCGCTGCTTTCTTCTTGTCCTAAATTTACATATTTGCTAATTACTCCTATCTCTGGTCAGATAATGAGAGTTGGATTGAGTAAAGCCACGCTTTTACATGTATTCCAGTTAAATAAATGGGGCTATTTTACTTGTCCGGGTCGCACTGTAATTGCCCGATTTACATATTATTTCCCGTTAACTCCCGCTGCCCTGTCAAGATCTAAGTTGAATCTATATCACCCTTCATAGCCGCACAGAAGCGTACCTTTTGAAGATCAAAATTAGAAGAACGTTTCTTGGAATCGCCCAATTTTTGTATTCTGCCAGACAGTTGGAAATACTTAACAATGTAAATTCATGTAAAAATCGTATCAGTTTTCTAAAATATCATAATGTAGAAATAAATGTAATTAAATATGACTGAAAAGCTAAAGCGATTTAAATTAGCTTTTTAAAAATCTAATTTTCACTATGTAATTTAAAACTTTTCCTGCTGCTACTTTGTGTGTCATGACAATAAAACCATTCCGTATCTTTCTCGGCCAAAATTTGTCTGTTTTGGAAATTCCTATTTGCCTATCTCTCTCTCTCTCTCTCTTTCAAATATTTCCTATGTCACTCTCTCCGTACCCCTATGCTACTTTTTCACTTAATTAGACATGCCTATGGTTTTTTTTTGTTTTTTTTTTTCCTGTTGGCTACCTCTTGTGTGGACTACCTGTTAGTCGGCTTTCTGTACAGTTTACACTTTACAATATTATAAACCCTCTAAAATGCATAATGTTCTTAAAATATCTACACTCTCCAATCTGTTTTCTAATTTTATATTCTTTCTTAATTAGTACCCTTTTATTCTAGAATAAATGATAGAAATAATTAATTCCTAATTTGATATACCTCTTTCTAAAGGTATCCTTATTTCCTGTAAAAATAATTTTTAAAAATATAATTCCGTTATATTTAACGCGAGTAAAGTAAGTTTTCCCTTATGAAGTGTGCCTTTTCAGAATCTATGTTTATAATAAAATGCAACCGTAAAGTTTTGGCAATTTTCGATTTTAATAACTGACATTAACGTGTATGTGTTACTATGGAGTAAATATTGTACTATAAGCGTTTCTTTTTTAATGTGTGTGTGCGCGTGCGCGTGCGCGTGCGCGTATTTGTGTAATTTACCTTTGTAAAAAGTGCAATACAACTGATTGCATATATCTTGGATACCACATCAGAGAAAATTTGAGACAGTGGAGTGGGCAAAGATAGACAACCAGTCTGATATGTGGTAGGCACTCTTGTTACAGTCGCCGATACAGCTTATTTCCCTCTTTCACTGTCTCAAAAGAATCTAACCAAGGATAGGATAGGACACGAATGTAGAGACTTGGCACCGAACCAGTAAGGTTTTTGTACATACGATCCAGGAGAGGTCACCCCTGAGGGGGAGGAATGCGGGTGGCCGAAACCAGGAACGACGGCACAGCAACGACAGGGACCCAACAGTTAGTAGCTTGAAACTACCCAAAAGTCGACAGGTAAATTGGGGGCCCTCTCATAGGATCCAACGTATTGAAAGAGCTAAATTAGCTATCCTAATTCGGATAATTAAGTAAATAGAGCATTTATTTATATAACGTATTTTCATAGCAAAAGGATGCCGTTCGGATAATAACAATTTTAAATAATTATGATCGTATGGAATCTTGTGTAAATATCCTGATAAGGATGAAATTATAAGCTATTTTAATACACAGTTCAGATTATTTCAAGGTCTTAGCAACAATCGGTTGCGTTCTCTATGAGGAAAAGTAGAAGAATCATTTATTTAAAACCCTCAGGAAGTTTGCACCCTTATCTCATGTAAAGTGGAACGCAGTTTCTCTGCTTTCAAGCGCATTTTAACGGAAAACTGAAAGATTCTCAGGTGTAAGCCCTCTTCTAAGTACTTCATTGTTCATGTCATAATAGGAGTTCAAAATGAGTGCTGGAAACTTTTGCGCATGTAGTGTTTAAAATTGTGTTTCTCGGTGCATTACTAACAAATGAGTATATTGAGAAATTATTGCGCAAGCAATGAATTAAATTATATTTTTAGTGCCATACTAATACGAAATTAGTTTTCTTAGAACTTTTGCAAATGTAGTAATTGAAATTAATGTGTTTTTCAAGATTATACCAATCGTAGTGTATTAAAGTGGGTACTTTCAAATACATACTAAGTTACTTAATTTAATATTTAGTATTTAAAGTTACAGCATTAAACACAATGGCGTGCCCAGTGATTTATGTCAAACGTTCTATACATTTCTAAATTTAAATAAAAGATCGTATATAATCTTAATATGCTGATAGATAGTATCTAATTTTAAGTTTTTAAGAACCAAACAATCCGTGGCTTGGTTATAAGTATGTGATGATTAAGATGCAAAGCCTATTCTCTCTCCGTCTCTCCGCCTCTCCGCATCCTCGAATCAGTGTTAGGTCATACGACTGCGATACGTCAACGTGATTGTGTTGACTGGCTGACTTCTTCCACAGTACCAAGCGTGTACATTATGACTTCTAGAATCTGAATTGTGAGCTCCACATTTTAATGAACATCATCTCTCATTATGAAAGATGCACTCACCCACCCAGCCATGGTTGATAAATCTATCAAAATAGGTTCAGAAGGCAAAGAAGAGCTGCAAAAGGTTCTAAACATATTCACATCATGGGCTCTGCAAAGTGACCTGCAAATAAACCACGGCAAAACCAAACAAATGGAGGAGGAGGAGGAGGAGGAGGAGGAGGTAAACTCTCAGCAAATGACACACTGACCCTTTAAAACACACCACTAGAACTAGTACCAAATCCAAATACCATGGAGTTTCTTTCCAAACAGATATTCTTCAATTTTCACGTGAAAGAAAGAGAAACAGCAGTAATAAAAGCAATCTACAACATCCAACAATCGTAAATCTTCCCATAAAGATGGCAGTGATACTATTTAAAATGGTCATAGCTCCAATATGGGATCCACATAATCTGGGAGAAACTATAAATCAACGAAAAAGCCAAAGCTCGGTATCTGAAACAATCCTGGGAATTGAGAAGGAAACACCGTCAAAATTGCCTACGCCCAAACAAAATAAACTTTATTCATAGAACACATCAGAATGCAGATACTCCTGCTAAATATCACGACCTATGAGAACACACGCCAAATACTTATGGAAAAAAGAAAATCTATTTGGAGTGACTTCTATTTAACCGATGTCATTGCAACGGAAGAATGGAAGCAGACAAACTACGAGCTACGACATATCGTAACGCGATATGCACTACACGGTTTCCACCATAAGTTCTGCCAAAATAAGATTTCAGACTGCCTCCGTGGTCGACTGTTGGACCTGGTTCGATTCCCCGCTGGGGTGGGCAGTTTTTCTTGAATCAGAATTTTTTATATATAGCCTCCTTTAACATCTAAGGTCATATCGGGGGCTTCGAATTAGAAACAACTCGTCTGTAGGTTTACGTTGGGTTTAAACCATTTTATTTCCTCAAACACGCACACATTCATACTTCCAGACTTTGTGGGGTATAGGGAATAATTCTGGTTAAAGAAAAATTCCCCGCCCCATCCGGGAATCGAACCCGGGACCTCCGGGTGAGAAGTCAGCTCGCTGACCACTCCCTATTCTCCAGAGTGTGGAAATGTAATGCGTGAGTGTATGTCCGTGTATTTAATGATATAAAAAGTATTAACCTAATGTCAATAACCTACCGTTAATAGAGTTCTTACACAAGTTAAAAACCCTCGATATAACCGTAGCAGTTAAATGAACTATACAAATAATAGCAATAAAAATCACCAACCGGATGAACTTTAAGTACATCTGTGAACTGTGCAACAAACATTGTGAAAGATAGCACGTAGGAAACAAACTAAAAAAAAATCTCAGTAATGAAGCTAGGACTAGATTAATGTAATTCAATGCATGTATTTGCATATTGTGCACATTTCATTTATAATTAAATCTATCATTGTGACACCAAGTGGCGCTTTTGTCTCTCTAATTTGAATTTTAGCGAAGAAAGTCAGTTCGTAATTGCTAAAGATATAAATTCTACAATTAAGCTTGCTGATTATATTCCTTATAAAGGAAATTATTGCCTTATACTTCACAGATACGGCATAATGTTCTTATTTACCAGTAGAGGTTGCCACTAATTTTAGAGAGACCCAGGTATTTATTTTGCTAAAGATATCCTGGACGAGTAATACAAAAGCAAAACTACGGTGGACCTATTATTTGTTACTTTTCTTGGCACTATTTAGTAATTTATCTCCCAAATTAGTTCAGTGATAACTAGGGAATGCATTTGGGGTATGTAAGAATTGAAGTTCGCATTTGGGGTGTGTAAAGATTGAAGTTCATTGCAAACAACACGCACTCTTCGAACCGGTTTTTGAACAGAGACGACAAAACAGGGAGGCGGGAGCATTAGCCTAGCTAGTCGTGAGTGGACAGTGAGTGTGCACACCCCGCTCCTGTCCCCGACGTCATCATTCCTCTAGCTTGCAATCCCTTAAAGGATATACTATGCGCTCTCTATTGATAACCAATATCATGATTCAAAACTGTTTGAATTTCAGTCTTAGTTAATTTTCTATGTTCATTATTGATTTTCTTACTTAATATTGAAAATACACTGATTGTCATAAAAGCTTTAAATACAGAAAATTGATATACTCTTATTGGAAATTTCTACTGTAGACTAAACACTGAACATTATTTTTTGTATTGATTGAAACTTTTGATTTTTCATTGCATTTAAGACTACCACCTAACCGAGACCTGAACTCGGATTCTTTGAATGTAAGGCAGACACGTTACTCAACACTACAGTCGGGCTACTTTCCTAATTTTTCGGGATTTTTTTCCACCTCTGTTAGGGAAAGTAAGAAACTCATCTCTTAAGCTTCAAAGCCTTCTCTTCTCCAATCGGTTCAAATGTCAAATTTTGACGAGAGCGTATGTCAAAACAGGTACAACCATAGTTTTATAAAAGTGGTTAAACCACTCGTCCCCAACCGGCGGCCCGGGTTCGATCACAAGCGCCCGCATGCAAGATTTGTGGGGGGCGAAACGGCATTTGGACGTGTTTTCTACAGGTCCCCCTGTTTCCACCGCCACTCATTCCACCAATTGAT
The DNA here is from genome assembly GCA_030762935.1 of Hymenopus coronatus. Taxonomy (NCBI): domain Eukaryota; kingdom Metazoa; phylum Arthropoda; class Insecta; order Mantodea; family Hymenopodidae; genus Hymenopus; species Hymenopus coronatus. Next base: position 111,585,046 of record CM060890.1, read on the forward strand.
CCATCATCACCTTTCATATCATCCATCTCGCTTGCATTTCATATAATCCACTTCCTCATGCTCATGCTTGGCTAGGGGCCGACCACTTGTTCCAGGTTCCCCATTCATTGGTTAGGTGTCACTAGCTCCATGACTGACTTCTGACCCCTAGGCACCCGTTTTTAAGTCCTAGGGGGGGGTGTCAGTCCTACGTAAAGGGAGGGTAAGGCGACTATAAAAGTATTATTATTATTATTGATGGTTTTTGTTAATGCTCTATTCTGGAATAATCTATCAAATAGCATCTCTGACATTTGTTTCAAAATAGTTTGGGATAAATGTTTTACGATCTGGTCAAAAGTTATTGTAACTTAAGAATCTTCGCTGTTATTTTAACGATGGCGAAGAAGCTCGCAGTTCAAAGCAAATTGTTCTGATTAGGACAGCAACATTTATTCACAATATAATCTCAGGTCCTTACAACACTTGTGTTTATGTACTTTTCTGCAATATTAGACGGCATTGGTTGAGCTTAGCAGCTTTACCTCGTAAAACTCCACTCTGCGATTGTATCAAAAGTGAATGATAGATACATCAAGCGATAAGAACGGTTATCATATCTTACGCTCACAATGAACACATTTCGCACCTTGTTATTTGGACAGGAAACACAAATGTATGAAGATCACACCTGGTGATCTTAAGCTCAGGTGAAGTTGTGATCCGACTGTGAAAACAAAGCCTGCTGTGTGTATGTAGTTGCCACAGCTGGTTGCTGGAGCGTGCCCGGGTTCATCAGGGTGTGCATCAATGTTTGATTGCTTGTGAAAGGTTCATTGTAGCATTTTGAGCCTACTGTGTAAACACACTCTCTGCGTATATTAAACCAAAAGTAGCATAACTGGAGGTAACATAACTTTACATTATGCTGTAACGTAACGCTATAGTTGTACTATGTTCGTAGGAGGATATGACCGGTTGCATTCGCATAGCTTTCTCTACCCACTATCGCGTGACTCAAGATTTTTCAAATTCCACCTATCTGGCTTTACTCTTCAGCTCCATTCTTATGACTGGGTCGCTCAATTGGTTAAACATTGGTTTATTGGTCGTGAGTTCAAACTCGTCCTAGACCGATGATTTTAAGTGTGCTTAAAATAGACAGTTCCATGTCAATAGGTTTACTGGCAAGAAATCCTGCGGGCAAAATTCTGAACCCGTTGGTGCTGATATGATTTTTTAAATTGACAGCGTTGTTAACAAACAAATAACATTTTTAAAAAATTCTAATTACTCTAATGCTACGGCAAATTGACTCTCTACTCTTCAAATTAAGTAGCAGATATTTGTTCGGAGTTCAGAAATGTTTTGCGTTGTGGAATATAATCAATTTTCGGTAGCCAAATTCTGTCATTATGTATAAGTTAGAATGTCCTCTATTTACCAAAATACAGCTTAACAGACTCCAAGACTATGTCGTATACCAAGAACAAAGGAACTGTTATTCCAGATTTAGGAAAAATCTAAACGAGTAATTGTTGGTAATTAGTTCAGTATCTCTGCGCGTTTCTTTCGTGCGATAGGTTACAGTAATAACTCGATGCAAGTATGAGTATTTCCGAAGTTTAAAACAGATGAATGGGCTTCATTTACAAGAAATAAATGCTATACCATTAATTTATTACGAGGGTGATCCAGGAAGTGACAGATGATTTGGCATAACTAAATGATAACGAAAGATACCAACACAAAACTTTATTTACAAAATTACAGTACCTTATTCTATTTCTTAACGTAATTCCATTTTGTCAAGACATTTACTGTCACGTGGTTCCAATTTTTCAATGCCGAAAAACTTATTCTTTTTTGAATGCACAATATGTTTGGCCAAACGAATTTTATAGGCAAATTACGCAAGTGTATGGTGATAATGCAATGAACGAATCTTCAAGTGAGGAAATGGCGCATAATTTACGAATACTCAGGATGTACAATAAAGACCTCAGTGGAAGTTCACAATAGTTATGCAGGAGTTGAAGTAAATGTTGATAAAAGAATTAAGAAAAAGCGGTGTTTCACTTTTGAAACCGTACATGACTTTTTGGATGGAAAAGATTTCTCAACCTATGAAGACCTTGGCTCTTATCTTTAGCGGTGGAAGAGTATAACATCTGCATTGAAAATCCGGTACCACGTGACAATAAGTGCCTTGATAGCAAAGACGATTACGTTGAAAAATAGAGTAAGGTACTGTTACTTTGCAAATAAAGTTTTGTGTTGATAACTGTTCGTTATTGTTTAGTTATGCCAAATGTCTGTCACTTTCTGAATGCTCCTCGTATTACTAGTGCATGGAGCAAAAAAGTAGGTACCCTGGGAAAAAATAAAGCCTATAACACTTTGATGCAAATGTGGGTTCTAAATCCACGATATTATGTACTTCTTGAAACACTGGCTCATTGTGTCCTTTCTTTTATTGCTATTGCAGTGTGCGCGGAACGCGAAAAGGAAGAAGTAACCATTCACAAATAGACCTTAACGAACCACCTATATGATTACTAAGTAAGGTGACTGTACATATATTTTGAGTTTATTTTTGTGCTACATTAATATTACCATTTTAAAGGTAAAACTTTAAATCAACCATTTCCACTGCATCACTCCCAATTCTCTTAATTGAGTTCGTACTTATTTATGAAAATTAGATGAATTTACATTTCCTATAATATTGATTATGTCATTAAATTTGAAACTTGCAAAACCTGAAGATTTTCACATGTGATTTACGGATGTAGAATTCCATGCCAACTTCTTGCGTTACGCCTATGGTTGTTTTATGTTGAAATTGAAATTGAGTATTTGTTTATGGATATTCTTGAACAACTATGGTTCTTAGCGTTTCATTCTATATTGGGCGTGAAAGCCCGGATATTTTGCTCAGAGGCCTCTTTATCAAACTTACAACTTCCCTTCAGAAGAAAGTTTGCTAAGGCTCTCTAGGCGCGAAGAAAGGGGGAAGGGTCATCGCTCTCAGGTTTGAACCCACGACCTCGAGAGTTAGAGGCTTGTATGGTATCCCTAGACTATGGAGGACGACTTGATGCTGTGCTACGTTAATGTTACGTCTTGTTATTGGGCCTCACACATGTTGTAGGTTCAAGGAGGTTAGAAGAAACTGAATCACTGAACATTCTATTGGCTACATAAAAGATTTGATGGACCAGTTTCAACAAAAACCAACCTTAAGACCAAAAGACAAACAGAAGTGCATAGAGTTCATACAGGCCTAATTCCAAGTCAGCACTCATACGCAAATTAGTTGAACTCGTACAGATACGCGAATTAAGATTTAAGTCAGCCACTTGACTGCGGGGAAACCCACTGAAAAGTTCCGCTTCCAGTTCACTAAACTACGGTCTATGTTGTAATCCTCTAGCTTTATCTCGGAGGGTTTAATCAGTGTTGCCATTCAAAGTATGGAATAATAATTTTCCAGAAGAACAGATAAATTCCCTGTCATCTCCCAATATTTACCTCTGTATTAATGTACATATATAGTAATTTTAGTTAGCTGTTCATAACAGGTACTTACAATACAATAGGACACCTCTTAAGTGCAAAATAGTTGCACAAAACAAAAATGAGACTGCAGTGCTTCGATATTAGGGTTTTGAGGTCTGGGGGCAGAGGCTTCATCACCTGAGCCTCCTCCCCCCTCTGCAATCGCCTCTAGAGATCGCCATTATTTATGAATTTATGTCGCAAATATATTTAATCTGTTTTAATAGAACTCACGTCTAAATATTCTCAAGCTTATATATTTGCGTTTATTTTAATACGGCTCATTTTGGTAAGCTGTGCATTCAGCAGCCTTCAATTGAAGGAAGTACACTTTTTCAATAAATTCTTTCATCGTATGTGACAACTCTGTTGCCTAAGACTTACCCTTTTGTGTGTGTGGTTGTTTGTTTATTTATTTGTTCCATTTACTTTAACTGCTTGGTTTATCGGCGGCTTTTCCCTTTGGAACTATTGCATATCGGCAATGTTGCTAACTCTATACTTATGTCGTTGGGTTTCTTTTTATCCTTAATTTTAATCATTAGATCACACACATTCGTACTTCCAGATTCGGAGCAGAATAGAGAATCATCTGGGCTAGAGTAAAATTCTACCCCCAGCTGGGAATAGAACCCAGCACCCGTCGCATAATAGGCAGGTGCTCTACCGACTGAGTTACGAGGCCGTGTTCTTAGCTGTAAATCCTCAATGGCTTACTCGAACTTATTTTATCGTGTGATACTGAATACAATTTTGTGTTATGCATAGAATATAAAATTAGTTATTTAGTAAATAAATATAAATATAAATATACAATAATAAATCTGTATAGAATAGTACTTCTATATAAGCTCTATTAGTACCAGAAAGCTCTCCAAAACATATAAAAAAAATCTGATGCGTTCCATTCACATGACTTTCTCTACTTCTGTGTAACAAATTATTATTAATACGCTTATTCTTCTATTTACTTCATGCTAATCGAGAAAAAAATAGCAGCAATAGTCTCATTACTTGCTTCCTTGTAAGTAGAAGCGAAATATGGGAGTATCATAGATTAAAGTGAAGTAAAAAGCTGGTTACTAGGTGACTGAAGTTCCTTTGTTTGTATGGACACGAGTTGACAAATTCCTGCATGAGAAAAGTACAAGTTTTTTTAAACCTGAAACCAAAAAACAAGGAATATTTCAAAAACGATCAACTCCTCAAAAAAAATTTATATAACATAAATTGTGTGTTTTAATGTGCTCTACATTTTTTGTATGGTAAGTTTTTGTCCATTTCTTACGGTTTAGCAGTTATGCAAAATTTCGTAAAATTCATCCAGAATAAAGCAGTCTTCAGAGGCTATTCCCAGAAAATTCAAGATGTATACATATTAGTTGTCCGGTAAATATCTTTAATATACGATATTTTAATCAAAATCGGTAGCCATTTTTGAGAAAAATTCCATGTAAAGGGTAGTTGGGGGTGGAGGGATTTTCTCGTAAATCTTCGTGTCGCATCCTTGAAAATATCAAACTTAAATACCAAGTTTGGTATTTAACGATCTTTTCGTTTTTGAGCTATGCTGTCCACAGACACACTGACCTTTTTCCAAAAATCCTTTTTTTTTTATTCAAGGGGACCCAAAACATGTATTTTCGATGAAATCTCGGTATCGGCTTTTTGGGGGCATTACAATATCTTCTCTATACACTATGTACATAGTACGTGTAGAGAAAGTAAAACATCAAGAATATAACATAGTAGTTTAACTCCTCTTAGTCAAAAATATCAAAAACAAATGAATTAGTGCAAGAGACTTTCAGATAGAACTATGACTCATCACTTTTGGGTTTCAAAGTAAATTTTCAGTCAACACGTACAGGATGTGAACCAAAAAGAGGCATATACATTTTTCTCCGGGAAAACTGTCTGCTACAACTATGAGCAAGAAAAAGAATACAAATGTGCCTAAGAAAGTAAGTTCAATAGATGTTAGTACGTTTATTGTTCTCTCATTCTCATTATTTTAAAATAGAACTAATTGCATCAAACTGTCCTACCCTAGCAATTTGTAGTCAAACGCAGACATTATTTAAATGAATCAACAGTATAAGTGGACTTGATCGCAACAAAATAAATCTGGCACATATGAGTTAATCAAGTGCTTTTGAATATATCGGATTGTGTTATTTCTAGGTTATGTTTTAGGGGTCAACAACCACACTGCAGTAAATTCGGCCAAAAATTTAACAAAATCTGGTGGTCACAAATGGAAAATGAGGCAAAAGCAAATCCACCAGAAAGATAACATGGGGGTTTAATGTTACAGCAACCCAAGTTCGAGACGGTGACTCGTGAGACTGTGGAGACGTATCGCGGCAACAGAACTCAAAGGGTCACTACCTCTGAAAAGCGGGATGTCCTGGAGAAGCTGCCCGTGGAGTTCCTCGAGAAAGTTAACACGACAGAAGACTCTCCTCAGAGACCTTCCTCCAGGCAGCTGCAGATACACGGTAAGTCTTCGATGTTAATTTCTTTTCCTTCAGTAGTAATGCAAATAACTTATAGAGATGAATAAATGGTGCAACTTCTAATTATGACTCATGTTTTCTGAACTATTCTATATAATTGGAAATTCTTAACTTCTAATTCATTGGTTATATACTTTTCTCCGTAATGATTGCTCGCAGAATGTTGAACGCCTATTAAATTGTAGATGATAAAGTGCATACACCATGACAATACTTTAAAATAAGTAGTAACCTTAAGGAATTACATGATTTTGGAGGTTAGATATTATAAAGATCAGAAATCATGCTAATCGGTGAACTATAAGTCCCGTAATACAATATATTACGGTAAATAGAATCTAAAATGCCTTTGATATTGCAACTTTTCTTTGTAATCAATGGAAATTTCAAAGAAGGCATTAGAACTTTCTAGATGCAGCGTGTCTTTTTAACGTCCTTTAACCTTATTAGTCATATCAGACGATGAATGAAATCGGTGGAATGGAGCCCGAATGATCTAGGGTCCATGAAGCTTAAAGTTACTCTACACTCCTTATTCTCAGGACAAGGAAAACCCCACTTTACATCAAATAACCACTTTGGTTTTGAAGCAGTTGTCTGATATTGACACTTCGAAGATGTAATTTGATTGCTCCTTTATGTATCTATTTCTAAAAAGCCTAACGTAAGCGAGATTCAGCTCGTGACCTCTTGAATATGCCAAAAATTGACATCTCAGCTAACAAAAAAGAAGGTCGATTTACAATGGAATTCCATTCAAAATTAGAAAAGGAAGATATATGCCGAAATTTTCGAATATTTGGCAGGACTCTATTCTGATATGTATAAGGCAGTAATGTCTGGGGAAAAAGCAGGAATTATCAGTTCCCTCGATATAAAAATGACAACGAGCATACACAGTACCTTCTTCTTTCCCTTTTGTCTTGTTTCTCTTTTATCATACGCGGAGGGTTCTGCGAATTTCTTCTTCTGTGTTTTCTATTCAACTTTACGCATTACTGATGAATAAAAACAATTTAGTAATAATTTAATCTTAAGAAAATATATTAATAGCATTTGAGTTATTTTGTAAACTATTGCATTGCGTCTTAAATTAGTACCTAATATGCTGTGTTAGTATTAATAAGCAAGCAACATTTACGGGTGATTAGTATGACATTTAACATTTTCTTTGGTTTGTGACGAACGTTTCCTGTGTGATGTGGTGATAGAGTGTCTGTTCATATTGAAGAGGTCCAAGTTCGATTCTGGAGGAATTAAGCCGGAATATGTCACCCTTATCCTATAAAGATAAACGTCGGCTTACCTTCAGTCTGTGGACCCTGTCATTATCATATCGGTCATTAATCGTCTGATATGATCTACTCGGTTAAAGGAATTTAAGCTAAACAAAAAACAAACAAAACAAAAAACTGTGATAAAACACTAATACAATACCTTCCCTACCTGCTATGTGAGTACAAAATACGCACATACGTTTGGTAGAGAAATAACACGAGAAATAGAAAAACGAATGAATACTTCTCATTTGCGAAAAATATAAGTATTGGGAAATTAATTAATTTCTCTACATCTCTGTAACAAATTATTGTTAAAAAGCTTATGCTTCTATTTACTTCATGCTACTCGAGAACAAATTAGCAGAAACATTCTTATTACTTGTTTCCTTGTAAGCAGAAGCGAAATAAGGGAGTACCATAGGTTAAAGTGATAGTCAAAAGCTGGTTGCTATGTAACTGAAGTTCCTTTGTTTATATGGACATGAGTTGACAAATTCCTATATGAGAAAAGTTAAGTTTTTCATAGCTGAAACAAAAAACAAAAACGATCAACTCCACGAAAAAAATGTATATAACATAAATTGTGTGTTTTAACGTGCTCTACATTTCTTGTGCAGTAAGTTTTTATCTAAGTCTTACGGTTTAGCAGTTATGCAAAATTCCGTAAAATTCGTCCAGAATGAAGTAGTCTTCAGAGGTTATTCCCAGAAAATTCAAGATCTACATTTTGTTTGTCAGGTAAATATATGATATTTTAAACAAAATTGTTAGAGCCATTTTTGCGAAAATCAATATTTTCGAAAAAAAGTTCAATGTAAAGGGTAGTTTGGGGTTGGGGTATTATTCTCAAAACCTTCGTGTCGCATCCCTGGAAGATACTAAACTTAAATACCACGTTTGGTATTTTACCGACTTTTCGTTTTTGAGTTATCGTGTTCACAGACAGACAGACAGACAGACACACACACACACACACACACACACACACACACACACATGGACCTTTTTGTGAAAATGCTTTTTTTTTTTATATATATAAGGGACCTTAAAATATATATTTCCGGTGAAATCTCGGTATCGAATTTTTGGGTGGAGTGCAACACCTTCTCTATACACTATGTACATAGTGCGTGTAGAGAAAGTAAAAAGAGAATATCTCCACAAAGTGCCGGTCCCCATGGACGCGCTCGCTAAGTTGTCCCGCTTTGGTGCAGCGTAGCGCTGGGGATCGTGGGTTCGAGTCCCGCCTTGGGCATGGGTGTTATATGTTTGTGTTTATGTGTGTGTTGTAAAAAGTAAGAAAACAGCAATACAGTAATGATACAGAAAAACAAGTTTAAAAAAAATTAAATAAAAGTAGGGTATACAGTGCCGGAGTCCCGATCAGACTCCGGTACCGTATTTAAAAAAAAAAAAAAAAAATGTAATTGTGTGTGAACCAGATCTAGAATTTTTGTGTAGTAAGATTCTCTTTCTCTTGTGGCTTACCAGTTATGCAAAAGTCATCCAGAATGAAGTTTTTTTTTTTTTTTTGTGTTTAACGCGCGCTTTTGTTATTAAGGTACCGCAGGCGATGACACTGATGAAACATGGAATGAAGATGGAGTACCAGTGGAATGCGATAGCGGGGGAAACCTGAGAAAACCCGCCCCTGCGCCGTTTTGTCCACCGCAAATCCCACATCCGCTCACTCATGATCGAACTTCGTTCGCCTTGGTGAGAGGCGAGTGGTCTAATCACTCGGCTACGGCGCGGCCTGATCCAGAATGAAGAGGGTTTCAAAGGCGATTCCGGAAAATTAAAGATATACATCTTGGTATTGAATTGTTTTTTCATACAAGCCGTGTGTAGGAGTTGGATAGGTAGAGTCAGACTGAAAAATTCAATGCCATAGACCTTCATTTGTCATGTAAATAGCTTTAATACGTGCCGTTATGCCGTTTTTAGAAAATCTAAATTTCGAAAAATCTTACATGTAATGGGGAGCTTGAGATAGGGGGATTTTCCTGAAAATCTTAGTGTTACATCCCTGGAAAATACTAAACTTAAATACAAATGTTGGTGTGTAACATTGAGAAGTGTTCAAAATATGTATTTCCGGTGAAATCTCGGTATCGAATATTTGTTTGGAATACTTCCCTTTCTCTATCTGTTATACAGATTGTACGTGGTAGAGAAAATAATAAACGATAAATAGTAATGTGAATATAGCACATGAGTTTTTCTATCCGTGAGAGATGTTCGACCAGCAATGAAAACACTTACCGCCAATGTCTGGAATTTAGAGAGCTCGGTTATCGTAATTCAACTTTGCAGAACACCAGGATGCCAGATTTCAATAATTCTGATTCAAGACTTTTGTAATAAATTCCAGTTATGTTTACAATGTGTTGGCATTACCTTGAACATGAATCCTGTTATTTTAGCGCTGTAATATCATATTGCTGTAACCTGGGTGTGGCATAAGATCTCTGAAATAATTGGAGATGGTTGATAAGATTATAAGCAGGAAGCCAGGGTTTCTTCCACGCCTTGTGATAAAATCATCTCCTTTCACACGATTAACTTGATCCATACACACCTAACATGGCTTCTAGGTTTTCCAGGGCATTTTACAATCCGAAGAGGCGAGATTATCATGTAAACCAATAATTGTATCTCATGTTGCCACGTGGGTCTCTTTTTCCTCTCGGTTGTTTACGCTTTTCTTTTAAAATATGTGATTACGTAGTTCAAGAATTAAGGTCAACCTGTGTTTGTAGAAACATTTGCTGAAGTTTCCATGCGAATAAAAATAGAATATTTCAATTTTGTGATGGCAGTTTCACTGGTTAAGATTTTTTTTCACCAAGTTAAAATTCTCTTTAAAAATATATTTAAAAATAGCATCTAAAGTAGTTTATTTGGTCACTATGGCATTTTATCTAGTTTCTGAACATTATTGCCAAGCTGCAATATCAGGAGATAAAAATAGTCCAGATAAAGTACTGTAAACTGTGGCAGAACGAAGGCTTCATTGACATCTCAAATTTCCTTAATGTTTCGCCTATTTTACCAATACAATGACGTTCTAGTAATCACGTTATTTTAAAAGCAGGTGCTAATAGAAACACATTTGGTTGAGTTTTAACAATATTAAATGTTATATTTCCATTTGTGATTAAATACCTAATTACGTGCTTGTAATTACGTTATTTTAAAAGCACATGTTAATTATTAGAAATAGATATGGTTGAGTTTTAATAACAACGCATGTTATATTTCCAACTATGATTAAATACCTAATTCTGCAGTCAGTTTTCTGCTTGCAAACGAGCTGCACGTTATCACAATGGTTAGACATTATAAAAACAAACCCGGGAGTCGTGCAAACAAAACGTAATGAAGATCTTCAAAATGCCCTTGAAATTATCACAGAAGCAGGATGCAGAAAAATATCACATAGATAGAACCACTCTTAAGTTTAATCAATATTAATTTAATTGTGATCTGTCTCATATCAGAATTTATAAAAGGATTTTAAAAAAAATTCTAATAGGATTATAACAATAACAATGTTTTAAAATTATTAAAAAAAAAAAAAAGTCTAGGTACCGTGGGGGAACATGTCTGCCTCACATCTCACATTCAACAGATCGCGAGTTCGAATCTCGCTTACAGTGAGTTACTCTGATGAGGCGGATAAGGTTTTATTTGGGGTTTTTATTTATCCTGAGAAGACTGATGTCGAGTAATTTTAAGCTCCATAGACCCGAAATAATTTGAACATCATTTCACTAATTTAATTCCTCGTCCGATATGACCAACCAGGTTAAAGAACGTTACGCTACAAAAACAAAACATATAATAATAATAATAATAATAATAATAATAATAATAATACAAATTGGTGTTAAAGTAGTACCTACGGTGAGCCTACTTTGAATTGCTGTGAAAACAAAGGCGATATCAAAATAGCCCCAACATATGTATGTTTACGGTACTGCATTTTGAGGTACATGCTGGTATCTAGAAACCAGTATTCTATGCAAGAAATAAACTGTTTCAGTCCTTCTTTGTATCACCAGATATAGCACTTGAATTGTTAATGCACATCGCTCACGCAGTATTTTATATCTCGGCCAATAAGCGTGCTGCAGACGGCGGCGACTGTGCTTCAGCTCTAAAAGTCTTTTCTGATAAAAATGCTGGAATTCCTTCTTTGCAGTTGATAGACATTATATTGCTAAATTACGTTCTCAAATGATTTAATTCGACTGCAGTAGTGTTTTTATTTTTACCGAGAGAGGTAGCGCCGCGGTAATTGTGCTACTACATTTGGGAATTTCGATCCTCGACGACCTCCCATTCTGACCCATGGATTATTCATGTTCTTTCCATGTGGGCAGGCGAATACTGGGGTGGTTTCTCATATGATTTCGTTAAAACATTTCCTCTCCATTCCGTTTTCCTTTCGAACTGAAGGTGTGCTTTCAGATCGCGGACTATGGCAATGCGGGCAGATAGCGCGGATGCTTGCTCAATAAAAACATTACTCCCCGTGAACTCCCTATGGAGTTCCGAAACATCTCAAGTGCGAGTTGCACATGTTACCACGGCGCCACCTTGGGGAACTTGAAATCTTCGGTCGGAATAGGGTCTGAACCCGCGATGTTGGAGTCAGAAGTCCACGGACTAACCAACTGACGTCATTTGAACTGGTGTTATGGACACGCGAGTCTTGCCTTGGACTGATGTATCCGAATTAGCACATCTCTGTGCTCCTTGATTTCCGCATTGGCTACTATAATATTCATTCGTATTTCAATTACACGCTTACATCAGTGTGTAGGTTGTTTCATGCCAACTGACGAACTGACAAAGCAGTGGCAGGTTTTTTTTCGGGGTTTTCCCTTATCCTGAGAAGACGAATGTCGAGTAACTTTAAGCTCCATGGACCCCGAGAACATTTGAGAATCATTTCACAAATTTCATTCATCGTCCGATATGACCAACTAGGTTAAAAAAAATCTGATGTGTTCCATTCATGCCTTTCTCTACATCTCTGCAACAAATTATTGTTAAAACGCCTATGCTTCTATTTACTTCATTCTAATCGAGGAAAAAAAAAGAATATCAGAAATAGTCTTATTACTTGCTTTCTTGTAGATATAAGCGAAATAAGGGAATACCATAGGTTAAAGTGATAGTCAAAAGCTGACTGCTATGTGACTGAAGTTCCTTTGTTTGTATGAACAGGGGTTGACAAATTCCTGTATGAGAAAAGTATAAGTTTTTCAAAGCTGAAACTAAAAACAAGTAATATTTCAAAAACGATCAACTCCACAAAAAAATGTATATAAAACATAAATTGTGTGTTTTAACATCCTCTACATTTTTTGTGTGGTAAGTTTTTGTGCATTTCTTACAGTTTAGTAGTTATGCAAAATTTCGTAAAATTCATCCAGAATAGTCTTCAGAGGCTATTCCCAGAAAATTCAAGATACACATTTTATTTGTCAAGTAAATATGTTTAATATACGATATTTTAATAAAAATCGATAGAGCCATTTTTGAGAAAATAAAACTTTTCGAAAAAAAAGTTCCATGTAAAGGGTAGTTGCAGGGATTTTCTTGAAAATCTTCAAGTCTCATCCTTGGAAGATACCAAACTTAAATACCAAGTTTGGTATTTAACGGTCTTTTCGTTTTTGAGCAATGCTGTCCACACACACACACACACACACACACACACACACACACGCACACGGACCTTTTTCCAAAAATGGTTTTTTTTTTTATTCAGAGGGACCCAAAACATGTATTCCGGTGAAATCTCGGTATCGAATTTTTCGCTACATTTCAATACCTTCTCTATACACAATGTACATGTACGTGTAGAGAAGGTAAAAATAGCAATGGTAATGGGTGTTGTGCACTAGCGAACATACCTGGAAATACTATTTGAAGATTCGGCATCAAAGCAGGCATTATTTATGAATCTCAGCAAGTTATTTAAAACACTTATCTAAATAAAATAATTGTTTCTTAGGTACACCAACCAAGACACCCATAAGAAATGGAACAGCCAAGGATGCAAAATCAAGATCACCTAGCACCTCTCCCGATAGGCCTGCAGTGAATGGAAAACAGGTAAAAGTAAGATCAGCCATTACAAAGTTATTTAAATTATTTTTTAGACTTCGTTTAATTACCAGTATCGTTTTACTGCCACACAAATAAAATAACGATGGAAAAGTAAACATGTAAAAATAGAATGTTATGTAAAGATTATAAAATTAAAGCCAAGAAAAAGTAAACGTTATAGAATAAAACCAATAATTTTCTTGTATTATATGGATATGTAAGTATGACAGGTAATCAGAAAGCAAGTTCGCCTTCCCCTTTCTTTCCCGTGAACTCACAGAAGTCTTGGGTCGCAGACGTCATCTTTTGCATTTGCTATTCCTACAAACACACTTCTGTGGCAAAGTAAGGAATAACAGAACTGCGCACATCAGTTATGAATTACATTCAGCATTAACAGTCGTCCATTCATTGAACTAATTACCTATTAGCTTAATTAATAACTTACAGCTTGAATCTGCTGTCAGCAACTTCTACTCTATTCTTTAGTTGAAGTTTAGGGAAAAGCACAGCATGCAGTTGAACCATAGAACCTATAGAACTAGTGGAACTGTACAGAAATATGGAGCAGTGGCATAGTGGGTTGAAGCATATTGTTCTGATTAGAAGTGTAGTCTGTTAGCTTACGCAGCACGCCAGAAATCATGTCCTGCCATGAAGGGAGGCAGTATTTTGTTTTCCAACTCGACCCTACATGATCAATGCGATGCGGACTTAATAGTTGCTAGGACCGAAAATCTTGTAAGACACATATTGAATAAAACAGTGCTTATTTTGGATCTATATTAGAAGTTTGTGAAGCGCCAATGTTTAATATAAGGCATACTTTTTAGAAACTCTTTAATAGGTACATTGATATCTTTGTTAATACGTTTTAGAGCATTTTCGCCGTTTAAAATAATTGCCTTTAGTCTTAATTTAAGCCTTTACACTTGTGCATATTTTCGACAATGTTAGACTGTTAATCTTACTTTAGTATAAATGTATCGATCTTTAAAATTGTTAGATTCCTAACATTTTCGAACCTTTTATTAGATTCCATATAGTAGTAAAGGATTTCTTTGTGGAGACGGAGATGCAAAGAAAGATCAGCTTCAATGAGAGTGAGCATTATTAAACCGATGATAATTAATGGCGGGAAAAATTGGGAATAAATGCTTAAAAGACAATACAAAAAAGACTTGTGATCGGTTTTGCACTTTGTAAAAGCAAACATTTTGAACAGTTGTGAGCAGAAATATATCACATTGTTAATGATGATGACAATAATAATAATAATAATAATAATATAATAATAATAATATATTAATAATATAATAATAATATATTAATAATATAATAATAATAATAATACGTAAAATCAAATAAACTTGAAAATCTGAAACCGTTTTCTACTCTTAAAATTATTTCATTTCAGCTTAATGAAGAGGTGATATTTTATTATTTGATTATTAGTTTGGAGCTTATAATTATGGAAAACAACGTATTCGAAATAAGTATTAGGATGTTATATCGTAAGGCCATGGATAAAATAATAACGCAACCTGTTTACCACTGGCAGCAACATGATGAAAAACTAATTTTCCAATCCCACCATTCTAAAAGCTTCCCTCCTGCTGGCACTTTGTATAAGCGGGATTTTTCCACAAGGCGGAATTGCCTAACGTTTGTAGAAACACATTTTGTGACTAGTCGCCATCTTGCGATACATACCATATTACACCCACCATACGCAGCATCTGTCAAATTAATTATTTTTCCAAGTTTTTGAAGTAAGAAACGAAGGACAATGGAATGGGAAAGATCTCCAGTTGAAGGAGTATTTAATACAATCACATTTTTCGGGATGTCACAAAAAAAAAAAAAAAAAAAAAAAAAAGGTTGACGAGTATCACAGATTATCCCAAAATTTATAATGACTCATTGTGGACTGCATGTATTGCATTCCGAGTCCGAGGAACACGCCAAAGCTGCTAAATAGGCGAATTAGCAAGAGGCCTCTTATAAACCATAGTAGGTTGCCAATTTTGTCTGTGAATTACCTTCACCCAAGTTTCTCAATGGTCTTTCCGAGTTGGAAATCTAAAATCTAACAAACAATACAGAGTCGTTCTGTTGATAATATATATTTCACTAAATATACCACTGAAATAAGTACACTAACCTATGTATTGAAACATATTATACTTCTACTATTCGAGAAACTACAATCAAACATACACGTATTGACCATTATACTGGTTTAAAACCTACACTATAAAGTTACTGTTTAGTTGAACATTTAACACCACAAAATCACTTAAATAAGTACCCTAACCTATGTTATATACACATTTCCCTTTCCTTGTTTTTGCTTCTGCTATTTGAGAAACTACAACCAAATACCACACACGTATTCACCATTATACTGGTTTAAAACCTACCGTCCAAATGTACTGCTTAATTGACATCTTATTTTTGGGTGCACATTTAACCCACAAAAGCCATACTCATCTCAAGTGTGGAATCAAAATAAGGTGGATTGACATAAATGTGCTTTACCAACCTCAAGCATTAGGATAGGGTATTTCTATCTTTTCTCTCTATATCTGTTGGTTTTTCTTGACCTACCCAGCCAGCATTGATGAAATTGCCTAGGTAGGTCCACAGGAAACCTAGGCAGGCAATTTCATCAATGCCTTTCAAAGTAGGCAGCTGCTGGTAGGAAAAATAGCAGATACGTATACTTCTAACCCCAATTCCAGTCACAGACGAGATACATATTTTTCGGCCATTTCAGCTGGTGCCACCTCAGCATTGTAAATGCGGGAAACCCAGCCCAAGCTGACAATTTTTAAGTGTACTTAAAAGCAACAGCCTCATGGCAGTAGATTCTGGCACACTGGCGACACTAATATGGTCTTGACAATTGACAGTGTCGTTCCAATAAATAATTTTTAAATTTTAATAAGCACTGTAAAGCATTTGATGAGTTGTGAAATGTCAATTTTACCGAATTTTCTGTAAACAATTTAATATTAATAGATCCTTTATATCCTTTTCCTGCCATCATGAGGGTGACATTTTCCTAATACACTGCAAACCACATTATTTTCTGAATTAATAAATAAAAACCGCTGAACACTTTGGTTTAATAAAATGAAATGCATTTCATTAATTATCAAGAATGATTATTATCTTTATTATCTTTCTCAGACAAAAACTTGATGAAATTAAATTCATTCACACAACTAAAGAAATTGTATATGTGCTGTTCTCACCAGAGAGAATTAAAACTGAAATTTTAAACTCTGAAAGTAAGTTATGTAGCAGGTATAATAAAATAGCAACTCAAAGTAATTTTCAATGGAAATTGAAAACACTGCATTATCATGGCAACAGAAAAATCAAAATAGTTGGAAGGACAGTAAATGTAGGAAACTTCTACCTAGAGGTATTTGATCTTCCTGGTTTTGTTTGAAGGAGTGAGAAGGAAAGGAGGGGCAGTCCAGGGAGATGGCAGGGAAGCAGAACATAATCCAGCCACTTGACTAGAAGATTTCAGATAGGAAATTGTGAGAGTTACAAGATACAAATATGTAATTTTGAATTTTTATTAAAAATTTAGTTGAGCCACTTTAGTCACTTCACCTGGCGAGCCACCCTTGCAGTGATTTAAAGAAATGGGGTAAATGAGCAAAATTAAAACTTACTATACTCATATGAACAATAGCATTCCAACTAGTACACTTACATTATTCTGACTTTAGAGCTTGAAATAAAAATGGACATTTTCTTGTGCTTTCATTTATACATAACTGTATTATACAGAAAAAATTACATTACTTCAGTGCATTTCTAGCGTATCATATACAGCACTTCATTTTGCTGAATGGTTTGACTTTGATAAAATCATATCAAATGTACCTATAAAGAAAACAGAAAAATTAAATTGTACTATTGGCTATCCTTTTGTGACTGCCATTGACTGTTGCTTGGTTTTGTCTACATCATTTTGTAAACCTTGAATGAAGTTTCTTGTAGACAGTAGAACAGCTTTCTGATTATCTCTTGTATTGTCTCTTCCTTTTATCATCACATCATAAAGATTACCCAACATCCAGCAACTAATTCAAGTCTTTTTGATAATAATGACAGAATATAATAAAGAGCAACCAAATTTTATAACTCAATTTTACAGGCTCTTTTTGAAGCATAATCAAGGCTTTGCCAACTAATATAGTGCTGCTTATTTGTCATCAGAAAGAGGGAAAGTTTGGTATCCTTAAGGGCAAAACCAAATCTGAAACAGACATCGGTGCAGAAGGAGACTTTCTGATGGATTGCCTCCGAGCTCACAACGAATACAGGGAGAAGCATGGACTTCAGCCACTCAAGTTAAATAAGAAGGTACAGAACATTGTATTGAATTATTGGTGATATATGAAATTGATGTAATATTTTGAAAAAGTATACATCAGAAAAAGGTTAACACAACATGCTAACTTCAAAATCATAGAAAGTACTTTACTGCTTTAAATTGTTTATTCTTTGATTAAAACCAATACACAATTTAATTAGATAGATACATAATTTTATATATTAGACATGTATATTGATGCGCCACAATGGTGTGCCAATTATGTGATGTGCTGTTAGGGTTACAACTGGGATGAATGCCTTTAGCCTTCTGCTCAGGAGGGGGACTCCACCTCTTGATGGTCCAATGAAAAAAATTACCAAAGGCAAAATCACTGCCTTAATCTTCTCTGAACTGTAGTGGAGGCAGTTAAATGCTACCACGAGTTGGTAAGGGCAAGTATATGATTTGATATTTCCTCAAACTAAATGAGAACATTTATCCAAAGTTGCCTCCCAAAGCAACATGGTCATTTTGGTATTGGTTGTGGAAGCTAAGTGCAAACTATTTGAATAATCACTCATGAAACATGATATTTATTTATAAAATATTCACACAGTAAAATATTTTTTAAATTCTACAATTCTGCGTTTAAAACTAAGAACACCTATCTGCATTGGCAGAACTTATAAATTTCAAAGTGTTATATGAGAATCACTGTTGAGACAGCAAAATATGAACTCACAGAAATGTTTTGTATATCCCAATTTTCCAAAGTATTCTCTCTGGTGCTGTGTGCAGCGTTCCATCCTCCGTGACCACTTCTGGAAGTGTCTATGCAACACAGTTTCTGGTACTGCAGATAACTCCTCTTCGTATACAGAAACTGCTTCTTCAGGGTGTTTGGAACACCCAAATGGAGGACTGACATTTTGTTTCAGGTTCAAACTGATAGATCCCTGTTTCATTACCAGTGACTATCTGAAACATGGCAAGACTCTCTGCAGTTAAATCTTTTCAGCATTTCTTCGCACCATACCATCCTATAGAGCTTCTGTGCTTCAGTTAAATTATGGGGCACCCATCTTGAAGAATATTTTACAAGAAGGTGTTCATGGAGGATGGTTGAAACAGCCGGCAAACTAAGCCCCATGCAAACTCAATGTCCTTGTAGGTTAGTCATGGATCTTGCCTAACCATTGTTTACACAGCTGTGATGTTTTTGTCAGTTATTACTGTTGCTGGTCTCTTCTCGTCATCTTTAACAGATTGTCGCCCCCTTTTAAATTCTGCAAACCAGCAGAATGCAGTGGCACATGATGCTGAATAGTCCCCAAAACCCCCCCTCAAACACTCGAGTGACTACATTTCATTTAAGCCACATTTGAAGTCATATTGCACGAAAGTGCTCTCTCTGAATCTCCATTGCACTTGAAAAAATGTTCACACTTGCCAGACTTCAAAGATAAACTGAGCAAAATTTAATTGTGTAACAATGGTCTGCCTGCTACCATTGCATTACCAATGAGTCAGTTCTTTTGATAAAATAATAATGCTTTCCCCAGGGTTGGCCCATTTTCCGTGACTCAATACATATCTAGTGATCCTTGTATACATCAATATATCTGGAAAAGTATCACAACTCTCACATAGACCTAGTTACATATCTGTCTGTTTAAGAGCCTTTGACTACCATGGATACCAATGCAAGAAGAAAGAGGAGTTAGGCTATGATTGGTTGGTCATTGATTTCCCATTCTTGTTCCTCTAACAACGTTGTGGGTTTCAGGAAACAGAAGAAAGCAGAGCACTAACTTTGAGACATCAAGTATGTTATACACCTCTTGGTGTATTGGCTTCAATGCTAAAGTTTCATTCTCTCTATTGATATCAGAATTAATGCACATATACATGTGCTGTGTTTTGTTTAACAAATAAGCTGGCTTGTGGTAAATTAGTTAACCTATTCATCATAACGTTTGAGGACTTCAGAGAGAGAAACTTTCATTTGCTAGCAACACCTGGTATGGGTAAACTCTCTTTCCTCCCAGCCCTTGCTTCCCCACATACTTAGTGCTCTAGAAAAGGTGTGCACATAGTAAATACATCTTCATGAAATAAACATCTGATGCTTTATATTCACATGCTACAGTCAATTCTATAAACTATTCTTATAAATATTTCTTCTTCTATCTACTTCATATGATTTAAGATAATCATAAACATTTGCATTTAAGTTAAACATTTTGTTGTAGGTCCAAGGGGAATGTAGTAGTCTTAAGGGATGATCAAATTTTTTAAAAGCAGGGTGCTATATGAGAGCTTTGGAATTCTATTCTCTTTGCATGATAATGAGAAAAAACCTGAATAGCAACTTATTTATTCAAAGCGGTAGTAAAGAATAGCTCAGAAATGGTTATTGCCACCACAAAAATTATTTTACCTCCATTTTATGTTAAAATCAGTACACATTTTTTATGCAGTTAGTTTTGTCTATTTCTTATATTTTACAAGTTAATCACTGCAACATGGTATCTCAAAAATGAAAGCTCAGTATAATATCAAACTTTGTATTTAAGTTTAGTATCTTCCAATGATGCAACACGAAGATTTTGAGGAAAATCCCCCCCACCCCAAACTGCTCTTTACATGGAAAAATTGGCAAAAATTTTGATTTTCTCAAAAATACTTTAGTGATTTTTATTAAATTATTTTATATTAAAGAAAAAATGTAAATGGCGTGTTATTTATGGACACTATTTAACTGCTGAGGTTCTCAGCATCCCATTCTAAATTGGGCATGAAAGGCCGCTTAATTTTGCTCAGAGGCCTCTCTATCAGGCTTGAGGTTCTTTTACATGCCGTAAATCTACGACACGGGACCAACGGCTTTATTTCCCTTCCGAAGGAAGCCATGCTAAGGATTTTTCCTCTGCCGGGTTTGAACCTGCGACCTTGGGTATATGAAGTTAGCATGGTAACCACGGAGGGCAGCTTTATATTAAAGATATTTACATGAGAAATAAAATGTATATTTTAAATTTTCTGGGAATAGCCTCTGAAGAGCTCTTCATTCTGGATGAATTTTTCTGAATTTTGCATAACTGGTAAACTATAACAGATTTACAAACACTTACCACACAAAAAATGCATATCTCGTCAAAATACACACTTTATGTCATATACTTTTTTTCGTGGAGTTGACCATTTTTAGATATTCCTTGTTATTGGTTTCAGTTTTAAAATAAATTTTGTTTATGAGAATTTGCTATTCTTGGCAAGGCTAAGAAACTGATTTCAATCACATGGCAACCAGGTTTTAAAATATTTTACTATAGCTTTAACCTAGTATATTCTCTTATTTCCATTCTGCTTATAAGGAAGAAAGTAATAAGACCATTTGTATAATGTTTATCTCAATTAGTATGAAGTAGAAAAAAGAATAAGCATTTTAATAATAATTTGTTACAGAGATATAGAGAAAGTCATGTGAATGGAACATATCAGATTTTTCTAAAAATATTTTTGACTTGTAGGAGTCTCAAAATGTGCATTTTGATGAAATCTCGGTATAACATTATAGGGTAGAATACAACACTTTCTCTACTTACTATAGTAATTGGAATGTAAAATATAATTGCAAGAACTTTTATAGAGTTTTATTGAAAGTTATCATTTAACTCTCAAATAGTATGTCACAAATTAAAATCTGTATTATGGCGTATACAAATATTGCCATTAATTTGATAATTACTCAAACACTTGTTAGGATTTTAATATAATGTATATTTCCTCTTTACATCTACCTCTGTAAAATCAAAATGTTGATCTTTTGCAACAATAGGAGCTTTATACTAGAGTAAATTTATTTACTATTATAGATTTTGACCAAAATTACTTACATATTTCTTAGATTTTTGACATTTTTATTTAATTGCTTAGGGAAAACAAAAGACTAATATTGCACTGTATTTTTGTGTAAGATGGGGTGATGCTCAATGGAGAATTAGGATCTATTAAATGGGTGTAATCAGGTAAATAATACCATACTAGCTATTTTAACTTTCCATATAGAATATTCTAATTTCTCACACATTTAGACATTGGGGAAACTTGATATTCTTTTTATTGCTTTTTTCAAATTTAAATTGGTTGTCATTTTAGTTGTAACATATTAAGTTCTCCTTTATTACTTGAAAAGAGATTCAACATTTTTGTTTACATGGAGCAAAATATAAACATTGACGTATGTAATGTAAGACAATGTTTTTATATTATTCTAATAAACTTTCATTATAATATAATTAGTTGACATTACATATTTTATTGACATTTTTTACACATTTATTATATAGGTGGAGGTTTAATACTGTATATAAATCCCACTATTGCTGATTACTGATGAAGAATTACTATACATTTCAGATGTGCAAGTACAGTGAAGAATGGGCAAAGCACCTAGCTACGAAGGGAGGACTGGAGCATAGACAAAACTCTGAATACGGGGAGAACATATTCTGTATCTGGTCATCCAATCCTAATCATAAGATAACAGGCAGGGAACCAGTTGACAACTGGTACAGTGAAATTAAAGACCATCCTTTTGGCCGAGAACCAAGTACACTCAAATCTGGTAAGGAAAGTAAACATTTATAAATATAAAAAGGAATGAGAGTATCTACTTGTTGCTCTGAAAGTTGACAAATAAATGTCTGATGTTTTTCTATTGAATGCATTGGGAAATGGTATTCTACTCCGGGACATTTATTTCATGGCAACAAGGGAAACATTGCTTTTGCTTTAATTCAATAATCTAAATGTCTCTAATACATTAATTCCTAAATTTCTATTAAAGTCATCCTTGTGAAAAATGAATCTATACAATTTTCAACCATTGCACTCAAATTATTTGCTACATAACTTCCACTTTTGTACCAATGGCATGGAGTGTTTGATGATGGTCTATATTAGATGCATCCTTGATATCATTTTGTTTCACAGAAGCAAGATATTTCTTGCTTATTATTGGCCTGTGGGTAATCCAGGTCACTGCTTGTTAAAGTTTAGGAAAGAAAATCAAGTCAATTTATTCAAAATCTTCTCGGGCTTCTAACCAGCCCGAGAAGATTTTGAATTAATATGTCGCCAGGAAAGCTTCAGTTCTTATTTTAAGTCAATTTATGTTTTATTTATAAATAAAGCATCAGTGTAATGTTAAGCAAATTGTATTTGTTTCTAATGGAATGTTTGACAAGTTTTATTTCCTAAGTTGTTGATGCATCTGTGAAATTTAGAAAACCCACAGTATGTAAGACATTTATTGAAATTATTCCAGTTATTATATACAAAAATAGTGATATTGTCATTTGTCAAAATTCTAGCTTGCATGATTATTTAAATAATAATGTTTTCTGTCTATATTCATTCTTCTATTAAATGAGCCATGCATTTTTTAAAATATTCACATAAAAAAATCTGAATAGCAAATGAGTTTAAAAATAGATATGCCATACTATACATTTCTAAATTATTTCTAATCAGCACAGAAAATTATTACTTTTTATATTCTCCAAAACTCTTGAGTTTTCAAGTGCTTCAACTCTTGAGTGTTTTTGAGAGGCTGTATATATGTTTTGAAACAAATTGGTCCTAAATTGCTTCGAATTTGGAACATTTTTAGTATGGAAAAGTGTTGGAACAATGTTTGCAAGAAAATAAGGTTTCAAGCTGGGAGTGCTTGTTAATAAACATGCCCATTTATAACTTAATTTAATGTGAAGTGTGCCAAGTGGCAAAAACAATATATTTTCTTAAAGTTTGAAATTTATAGGAAGACCATTGTGTGTTTCTTTGCAAGGTTTCTTGGATCTTTAATACAATGCCTAGAAAATTCCACTTCCAGAGTAATCTTTTTCCAAATGCAAAAAATGTATTTTCCCGTAATATCTAAAACTGGAGCTTTCAGCTATTTAAGAGAGACCAACACAGCTAGGGAGAGTTAAGAAGTCAATCTAATGTAAGATGCATTGATGTGAATGCAGTGACTCAGTTATTTGTGTACCAAAAATATAAAGTGTTGTATTACGTAGTGTCCTAGTGATGAATAAAGTGAATTTAACAGAAACTGGTGGTTTCATTTGTTACACTGCTGTCAAGAGTGAGATAAGAAGAAAAAGCTGTGTTGGAGGAAATGCTTAAAAAATTGTAGTAGAAGATGAACAGGATGGGAAGTGAAATGATGACAATGGATTACTCATTAGAGAAGATACAGATGGAAATGAACACTGAAGGGTGTAAAAGAAGAAATAAAGAACAGTATGGAAGATAAAATGGAATTGACAATGAAGAACGTGAAGGTGAAGATGAAAAACACTATGGAGAGGATGAAGACAGAGTTATCCACTAAAGTTGACAAACAACTGGCTGATGTGGAGAAAGACATGGAGGAGTGGGCCAGGCAGCTGTGCCTTCAGGCAGAAGGAGAACTCGGCCGTTGATGCACAATGGATGCACCTGGCCTGCAGAAGATAAAAATCATAAATAGGTTCAACTACTGGGTTCTGTTATAAAATTTCACACTTGTAAAGAAGACATATCATCCTGTATATGTCAGTCAAGAGGTCTTTTCTAGCATTAAATGGAGTTTACTGGAGTCAAAATCCATCAGCAAAAATAATTTTTAAATGTTATTGTTGGCAGTATCCTCATTTATGTAGGAGAAGTATGTGCTTTGAGGAGAGACAAAAATAATTGTTGAATGCAATAGAGATGGGTGCACTACATAGTAATTGTGTCTCTAGAATACATGTTCCGAATAAGAAAGGAATGGAACAAGAAGAAACACTAATGGAAAGACAGAAAAGAGGACACTGCAATGATATGGCCATGCCCAGAAGATGTCAGAAGATAGAACAGATTTTATTAAGGTCATTAAAGGCAGAGATCTCACAGCACCTGGAGTGGTGGAGTTAAGGCAAGGAATTTAAATGAAAACAATTGGGTAGGACAGAGAGTTTTTGGAGGAAGCAATAGAAGGCAACCTTTGAAAAGAGGGAATGTTTTTATAAGCAAAGTAAGTAAGGTATTGCTGCTAGATGTACACTATATTTTTGTTACTATATTTTTGAAAACCCCTGGAAGTAAAACATATTTATTTATAGAATTAAAATTATTGTTTTCCAGTGTTCCCCATATGGTCTGATCAATCTTTGAGAGTTACTTCATTCTACCAAACAATGACTAAACCCATATCTGAGATGGAGATATCCATAGGACGGTGTCTTATACTTCTGATGATAGGATCCACTTAAAATTGCCACCTCAGAACTGAGAATCAAACCACAGACCCTCATCACAAGAGCTGCAAATTATATCTTAGCATCCAAATAATTCTTTAAAGTTTATTTTATGATGTTTGGAAAAAATAATTATAGCTGATTTATTAATTTGTTTGTGTCAATATTTCTAAAATGTTCTTAAACTGCTATATTTAAATTATGTTTTGTATTTCCAATTAGATCATAATTCATAAAATTTATTCAATGTATGTCACTTTTTATGACATATTTTTTTTAGAAATTAGTTATAAATTTATGTATTGAATATATTTGGAAAAAGCTATAAAACTGCCTAATTATATTATTAGCTCTCTGATGATACATAATTCTTTTAATTTCAAATTATTTTTCATCCTTTTGAGTATAGAGTTATCATAAATAATTTTCTGATATTTATATTTCTCAAGTTCTATATTATAATCCCATGTTAAAACTGTGTTTAATGTGTGTTTATAATTGTTGATGCTCTTTAATTCATATTTATGTAAGATATTTATTAGGTTATAAATTAAATGATTAAAATCAGCAATTTAATATCATGCAGTTTATATAATTATTTATAGAATATCTGCATCAGTTAGCTTGCTGTAAATAGAAAAGATTAGTTTATTTGGGACAGAACCATCTATTTCACATTTAGCATGAATTCTGTGGTATTATCCTGTAAACTTAAAAGCTTAGTCTCTTAAAAATGTATTTGTTGTTTTATCAGGAACAGTAGCAAAGATAATATGTATACTGTCATACCATGTTTTAAAAATAACTAGCTTTATTTCTATTTATTTTTGAATTTCTAATGCTGTTAATAGTAAATTGACGTTTTACTTTCAATGTGGTACAGAAATACTAATTTATATCACAAAAGGTAGAATCAACCCAAAACTCAGTACTTAATCAGGAATTGAAACACAAACTTTTGGTTTTCTGTGTTCCTGCTCTAACCAACTGAGGTACTAGTACCACAAGCTGTACAGCAGTAAATTCTCCAACCGACTCCACATTTTTCTTGGTAACCACAAGACATTCTCAATAGCAAAAGGCATTCACAAGATAACATATCTCAATGGCAGCTTACAAATTCCAAAGTGGCTGCTCTGTAGCTCAGTTGAAGAAGCAGTTGCCTTTGTGTGAGGGTCCCCAGGTTCAACTTCCAACTGGAGGGTAGGAATTTTTCTCTAGCTAAGAATATTCTCTATCCTCCCCAGCAATCCGAAGCACAAATGGAATTGTGAATGTGTGTGATCTGATGTATAAAACCCAAAGAATTAAAATCCATCAACAGTTGTGCATGAGTTAACACCATAGACATTATGTTCCAAAGGTTAAAGGCTGTCAAAATGACTGTTGTAGTTAAAGATGGAACATAAAAAGCAAAAAGGGACTTGAAACTATTTTAAGCCTCAGTTATTGAAATTTCCAATCCAATTCTATTTTTATAAATTTAGTCTACAAGTGGCATGTAAAACAATTATTTAAAATTAATTTATAAATTAAAAACATATTATTGATAAAATACTTTGTTCATTGTTGAAATTTGTCTTTTAACTGGTTGTGTCTGAAGTACTATCTGTTTGCTCTATTATCAACACCATCTCTGCTATTAACACTACCACCATTATATTTTCAATTTATCTAACTAGCTATTATTCTATTTTCAGGTCACTTCAGTCAAGTGGTTTGGAGAGATAGTAAGGAACTTGGTGTTGCAGTAGCAAAGAGCCGCACTGGTCAGATTTTTGTTGTTGCAAATTATTCACCTCCTGGGAACTTCATCGGCAGTTTTGCAGATAATGTCCCTCCAGTAGGGTATGTACAAAATAATTTTATTCTATCCTATAGACTCATGTATACATTTCATGTATGCTAGGAAACCACAAAGATGAGTCTTTATTTCATTCTAAATCATTTTAATTCCTTTGGCAGCTCCCCATTCTTTAAACAATGAAACTTCTTTGCTATATAAGTCCTTCAACTTGCTGGGTAACAAACTAAGTACAACTTTTTTTAGCATAATCTAAAACTTGTTTGGAAATATCCATTTTTATTCATTTATTGATTTATTTGGTGCAGTTTAAACAACCAGAATTAAAACTGTATATTCCGGTGGGGTTACACAACAAACAAAGCACTATATTCTTCATGACTAAAATTCAATTCCTGGTAATGACGACTCTATTAATATTAATACGTATAAAAATATTTCAGTTAATATTAGAATAGGATAAAATGTATATTCTATGTGGCATATTAAGCTATTATTTGCTCATGAGAAATTAGAACACTTGTGCTTACACGCTCGTGTACTAAACATTTCACTCACAAATAATAGTTTATTTAAGCTATTTACATTGTAAATAACTAGTATCTGGCCTTTGAGCTTGAAATAATGTTGAATATGAAGTATTTGGTGATTATTGGTATCTTCTCAGATGGCATATCCCAGAAATAACAGAATATTATTGGGTTATCTTTTGGCTACATGCAAGGGAACTCAAGAGCTATATTTGCATACATTTGAATCTGCAGGGGGTGGAAAACTTTTAGAGGGGAAAAGAAAGAGGAGACATAGTATACATGCTTGTGCTGAAAATGTTTGTTATTTGTCATTTACCTGTCATCCATTCTAATATTATTCTCAGCTATTACATCTACAACTCTGTTAAGCAAATTTACTAAACCTAGCTGTTAAATTATTCCTTAACTAGCTGGCTTACCCAGTGTCGTTATTTAAACCCTGAATCACAATTTAATTTACCTCTCTATGTACTCTTTATGAAATTATTGCATTTCCAGATGGTTTAAATATTAAATTCTCACCTTTCCTGCATACAAAGATAATTTCATAAAGCTGTGATATTTTAAATGTATGAACATTTTCCTGATATTCATCATTTATGTATATTTTATAGCTGATATTTTATTCCTTTATCCTTTGCTCAGAATTTATAGCACATATTTTAGCAGTGAAGCAAATATTGGAATGACTGAGTAAGTTTTACAAGGACGGTTTAATAAGTACCCATATTTCAAAATACATGTATTACAAAGTACAGTTGGCATTACCATCATGTACTGTCATTTGTTAGGTACATGCCACCAAATTGATTTAATACTGATTCATCGGCTAGTTTGGGTTTGGCAGCATTTCAGTTAGTGGTTCAGCATATTTTTGCTAAAAATAGAAAAAGTACAGTATCATTTAGTGATTTGCTTATTTTTGAATGGGGAAAACTTCAAGAAGTTGCAAGTAAAATGATTTATTTTAACAGCTCTGGGTTAATCTTATGATTTTCCTGCCAAAATCAGCAACAATTCTACATTCCTGTATAACAGATATTTCATGAAGGAAATAAACTGAAAATGAAATGGAATTTTATTTATGGATGCTTTTTAACTACTTTGGGTTTCAGTGTCCCATTCTATGCTAAGTG
Source organism: Hymenopus coronatus (assembly GCA_030762935.1). Taxonomy (NCBI): domain Eukaryota; kingdom Metazoa; phylum Arthropoda; class Insecta; order Mantodea; family Hymenopodidae; genus Hymenopus; species Hymenopus coronatus. Next base: position 111,613,618 of record CM060890.1, read on the forward strand.
CGAAAGACTGCTTAATTTTGCTCAGAGGCCTCTTTATGAGACTTGAGGTTCTTTTTTGTGCTGTAAATCTACAACACAGACTTCCCGTTTGAAGGAAGCATGCCAAGGATTTTATGCCCAAAAAAATCCATCGCCCTCTGCTGGGGTTAGAACCATAGCCGTGGTACAAGAAGTAACCACTACACTATAGAGGGCGACTTGATGAGGGAAGTAAATGCTTCTGAAACATCCCCCATTAGTAAAGGTATTAAGTGTTTTATTCTGTATCTAACCCAACTCTGGTACTTCAGGCCGCAGGTTCAAACCTGCCAGAGGGCAATGGATTTCTTTGGGCATGAAACTCCTTAGCATGGCTTTCTTTGAAAGGGAAGTAAAGCAAGTGGTCCCATGTCATAGATTTATGGTGTAAAAGAACCTCAAACCTGATAAAGAGGCCTCTGAGCAAAATTAAACAGTCTTTCACACCCATTATAGAATGAAATGCTAAGAACCACAGTAGTTAAAGAGCGTCCATAAATTCAAAAATATGATGTGCTCCATTCATATGACTTTCTCTAGCTGTTCAAACAAATTTTCCTTACAAAAGATTGTTTTATCTAGGTTATGCTAATTGAGATAAATATTAGTGGAAATGATCTTATTATTTGCCTCCAAGACTACTGAGACAATTGAAATTTGATTCTCTTTTATATTCCAGAGGTAAAACAAATGAAATGAAGGTTGACTTCTTGCTTGAGAAACATTTTCTTTACAAAAGATTATTTTATCTATGTTATGTTAATTGAGATAAACATCAGTTGAGATAAACATTAGCAGAAATGATCTTATTACTTGCCTCCAAGACTACTGAAACAGTTGAAATTTGATTTTCTTTTGCATTCCAGAGGTAAAACAAAAGAAATGAAATGAAAGTTGACTTCTTGCTTGAGAAACATTTATGTACTTTAAAATTGAAACCAATAATAAGGATTATCTTGAAAATGTTAATTGTACAAAAAAAAAAAAAAAATCTATATAACACACTTTGTGTGTTTTAATGAGATCTACATTTTTTGTGTAGCAAGTGTTTTATTTTTATTTATTTAGCATAATATCCTTTAATCTGATTGGTTATATTGTACATTGAATTTACTGATATGATCTTGGGGTCCATGGAGCTTAAGGTTACTCAACATTCTCTTCTCAGCATAATGAAAAAGCCCCCAAAACCTTATCCAGGAAACTCACCCTAAGCAAGATTTGAACCTGCGAACTGTTGAATGTGAGGCAGACATGTTACCACCACACCATCCAGCAGACAAAAGTCATCCAGAACGAAGAGGCCTTGATTCAAGATTACATTTCAGTTGTCATGAAAATATCTTAAACATATCGCACTTTAATCAAAACTTTTAGTAATTTTTGAGAAAATCAACCTTTAAAAAAATATTTCATGTAATAAAGGGTAGTTGGGCATGGAAGGATTTTCTTAAAACTCTTTGTGTCACATCCTTGGCAGATAGTGAACTTTAACACCAAGTTTAACCAAGTTTTCCTTTTTCAGTTATGCTGCACGTGCACACCCACCCACCCACCCACACGCACGCACGCATGCACACACACACACACCCGCCCGCACGCACGCACGCACGCATGCATGCATGCATCGCGCGTGCACGCACACACCCATATGTGTCTTAAAACATGTGAAATCTCGGTATCGAATATTTGGGCAGAATATTAATACCATCTCTATCTACTATATACATTGTACATATGTGCTAGAGGAAGCAATAAAAAGACAACTAATTTCTATTCATAGGTTATAATTGATAATTTGATGTTAAATGTTATAAATGTAACCAGGAATATTTCTGAATACGTAGAGAAAATTACATTCCTTTCAATTTCTTAGAGAATCTAAAGAAGTTGAAAGGAATGTAATTTACTATTGCCTTTTTAACACTTGCATGCATATTGAGTGCACAATGAGTCAAACATGCTTTCATGAAATGTTAACATTTATTTTTCTTTTTCAGGGGATTTCCAAATACAAGTTCCACTTCTAAATCAGCTACACCCAAGAAGTCCCCATCTGCAAAGACTACTTCAGTAGAATCACTTCCTGATGATGATGAATTTGCCTTAGAAGGTCTTCAGATTCATAATGAATATCGTAAGAAACATGGTGTACCTGATTTGAAACTTAGTAAAGAGGTGTGTAAAAGAGATGTAATAGAATAAAGGGAAAATAATGTTTTAATTTTATTGGTGTTTAAAAGTCTCTTTGACTTTGGTTGTTGGAATAGCTACTTATTTATACAGAGATAAATGAAATGATTAAATATTATTAGTAATATTTGCCTTCTGAGGATAATGAAAACCCCAGAAAAGCCTTATTGAGGTTATTCATCCCAATCAAGATACAAAATCAGGTGTTCTATAATAGAAGGCAGGCATGCCATTCCAGCACCATGGAGGTGGCTATAAAATTTGTAGTAATACAATACAGACATCTGTAAAAAATAAAAGAATGAGTCGGTTTTTGTAACACAAACATCACTTATTTTTACTTACTGGGGCCGGTTTTGGGTAACAGTTGTTTCCATTTTCAACCCTTAATTCCGACTGAATCGGACTGAGTCGGAATTAAGGGTTGAAAATGGGAACAACTGTTACCCGAAACCGGTCCCCAGTAAGTAAAAATAAGTGATGTTTGTGTTACAAAAACTGACTCATTCTTTTATTTTTTATTTAATTACATCACTGTCACAAGCTTCTATGCATATTTGCAAGTTTTGAACAGACATCTGTGTTGGTGGAAGAAGTAGAAAATGCATTACTTGAGCATCCACTTTATATACCAAAACTCAGGCAATTACTTACCTGGTTCCTGCGAAAGATATTTGGTTATCATTTTCTCTGTATTTAACACTGGCTATCCAGACATGAAGGTTTTATAATCTTTTATATATACATACTATTTGACTGAACTTTTTTTTTTTTTTGTATCAGAACAAATGCTTGCTACTATGGTATTAATATTAACTGTCCCCTTAAAAAATACTGTTTATTGCTAATGTTAGTGCTGTATCTGCAAACTCTCAAGATATTCTCCTTTTACAACACTTTCATACTGAAATAATTTTTATTTTAGGGTCTATATTTAGTAGATGATTTTTCTTTGCTGTAAATAACATGCAAGACATTTAGTCCCAAATTTTTTATGCAGTTATTTTTTGTTTGCTTCTATGTTGATATTCACAGTTTCAAGGTACTTATGCATATAGGTATACTGCACACTAAAGTCTATTGCATCAACAAATGTACATTCAAACAATTCCTGAACTGAAGAGTACACTTACTTCCTTTTTCTGCCCCTGCAGCTTTGTAATTATGCAAAGGAGTGGGCTACCACACTAGCCAAAGAGGATAGATTTGGCCACCGTCCTGATGGAAAATATGGAGAAAATATTTATTGCATGTGGTCTTCTGATGCCCAGCAGAAAGTAACAGCGAAAGATGCCTGCCAGAGTTGGTATAAAGAAATGAAGGACTACACCTTTGGAGTTGAACCGAAGAGTTTGAAGTCAGGTACTTAAAAATTATTTAACAGATAATGATTATTATAGTTGTTAATTTATTATTATTGTTGTTAATTTATTATTATTATTATTATTATTATTATTATTATTATTATTATTATTGCATATTGCTTTTGACTAATATTTGTGTGCTTTGTACAAAACTGAGCATTCTAACTTCTTTTTGTAAACTTCTTAGCATTTAAAATTTAAACTGAGCATAGGATTAAATATTTATGATCAAACTTAACCTGTAAAATACTCAGACAAAACTGATATGACAGCAACAGAGATCTTCTTAACAACAATTTAATTACAAAAAATAAAAAAATAGAAAAGTACAAAATATTTAATTAGAAATATGGTTTCATACAGTATAACAAACAGCACTGATATTATCAATAATTTAGTGTCCAAATTTCCATAGCAGTGAAGTACATATTTAATGTATATATAGTTGACATTTTGCAAGTTCATTTTTGTGCTGATTTCTGCATTTTCTCAGAAGAGAAGGTGTTTATTATGAAACATTACTTCCAAAATAGTACATCAGAATGGATAAAGTTCACTTCATGTTAAAGAACAGTGTGAGACAAGATTTAACAAAAAGCACAAATAACAATACAGGGTTGTTCTAAATTAGTTACCTGAAAGTATGAATGAATTATTTTGAAACTGTTGACGGAAATTTATTCAGATGTTCATCAAACCTTATGTCATATCATCAAGTTTTAAACCTGGTTAGCAGACTTCGCTACATGCACTCGCTCGCTCGTCTGGCGGGGAAAATGTGAAGCACTCGAAACACCTATGCCTGGAGCCGAGTAAGCAGTCGCCATGAAGTATTACAGCAGTGCGGAGCGCGCGCAATGTTGTCTGAAGTTTCATGAAACTACATTGCAAATTACCGTACAAAGACGTTTGTCTGTGGGGTTAAGTTAAAGATTACGTGTACAACCCTCCACTGCTGAACAATCTCGATGAGCTTTGTCATCAAATTAACGTAGCGGTAGCTCGCGTAGATGCAGACATGATCACGCGTATCTGGAATGAACGGATATCTGCTGAGCAACACAAGGGAGTCATATTGAACATTTGTAAACATTGCAAATAAAACTTAATGTTATGACAATGTATGTAATAGATAATGGGAATAAACTGCGTAAAATAACTATGTATAATTTAGCTTTATTATCAGGTAACTAATTTAGAATAATCCTGTATACAGAAAACTACTGCACGTAACTTGTATTGCAAGGATCGGTCCTATGCCAATGAGGGAACAATAAATTGTCCAAGAACTGTCTCCACAAATGAGACGGGTGATAGTCTCCAAAATGTGGCCTGTAATGAACATTAATAAACTTGGTTTGAGTGATACTTCTGTTCTGCACATATTTAAGAACAGCAAAGATTTGCATATTGCAAATAGCTCATCATCTAACAGAAAGCAGTGAAGGAGCAAAACTCATAATATGGAGAGTTATGTCCCTTCTGCAACAACACGAAACAGATTGTCTGCTTTCTCATAGAACTTTACTTCCATACCTTGTAGCCTTTGATACCTACATATGGGGCATGTTGAGTGAATCACTACGAGATAGATGACTCGCCTGCAAATATTCTCTGAATTATGCAAGAAGAAAAGATTTTTACTTTCTCTACTTAGTACAGGGTACATAGGTGTAGAAAGTCAAAGCTCAAAAAAATTTGATGCCAGGATTTCACTGGAAATACACGTTTTAGGGTTGTATGCATGCATGTGAAATACTTTGTTAAAAACCAAGTTTGCCAATTATGTCCAGCATCTTCCAAGGTTACGAAAAAGAGATTTTCAAGAAAATCCCCCTCCCCAAATTATGTTTTACATGAAATTTTTTTGAGTTTTTCTAAAATGGCTCTAATCATTTTGATTAAAGTACTGTATTAAAGGCATTTACATGGCAAATAAAATGTATATTTTGAATTCTCCGAGAGTAGCCTCGGAAGACTTCTTCATTTTGAGTGACTTCCATAACTGGTAAACCATAACAGATAGGCAAACATTTACTACACAAAAAATATGGATCTCATTAAAATTATTATTTTTTTTTTCCAATTTTAAAATGCTTACTTTTCTCATATAGAAATTTGTCATTCCTGTTTCTTTTGCTTTACTCCTGGCTATCAAAGAGAACTGAATTTCAGTCATACAACAACCAGCTTTTGAAAGTTAACACAATTGCTTTAACCCTGTGTATTCCCTTATTTCTCTTCTGCTTATAAGGAACTGAGTAATAAGGCCATTTCTGCTAATGTTTATCTTGATTAGCATTTAAAAGAGACAAGAATAAGCTTTTATAAGAATAGCTTGTTACAGAATAGGTAGAGAAGGTCATGTGAATTGAACACATCTAGAGTTTTTGTGTCCTTATAAAAACCTTTGTTCATCAACATAAGTAATCAGACACATATGAGCAATATACGGTATGTGATGGTAGACATTTTGAACACATTGTACCTATGCCTTTAACTAACATTTCATTGTTGTTTGTTTTGCTGCATACTGTAGGGATATTAGACCCAAATCATGTCAGCTAAATCTTGGTTGAGGTCATTAAATGTTTTTTGGGTGTAAAAATTGTCATAGTGGAGTCTCTCAAAGGGAAATACACATTATTATCTCTCTCTCTCTCTCTCTTTAATAAAATTACAATATAAGATGGACTTTATGATAGTGATGTGTTATTATCATTGAATTTAATTAATAAGTTGAGTTTTATAACACTACATCACTTGCTTTTCTTTAAATGGAAGACATGTTTCTGAAGCTATATGCTTGACTCGAGTTTAAAAAATAATTTAAAGAATAGTAAGTGATGTAGTGTTTAAAAAATCACCTCACTAATATAATTCAATGATTCTCTCTCTTTCATGTGTGGTGTCAGCCTGGATGGCTTAGTTGGATAGGTGCTGGTTTTTAATCCCAGCCCAGACCGGTTTTTAAGTGTACTAAAGCAAGAACCCCATGATAGTAAATTTACTGTGAATGTAAAAGAATTGTGACACAGTAGGCTGGACAGAGAATAATCCTAACTAAATACAATCCTGGCACACAAAACCTCTTCTAAACTGCAAAGCCTATACTAATTTCTGTGGTTCATAACCTTAGCTGTCAACTAATCACAGAAACTTATTGTGCTTTGTGTTTTAGGGCATTTTACCCAAATGATATGGAAAAGCAGCCAGGAGCTAGGCATGGGCATGGCAAGAAGTAAGAATGGAAGAAGACTTATTGTTGCAAACTACTATCCAAGAGGAAACTACATTGGGCAGTTTGCTGAAAATGTCCCAAGGCCACGCTAAATTCTTCGCTAATATCTTCCAGCCTTCTTTCCATAGCTGCACTAAATAAATCTAGCCAGGACTTCATAGAGTATACAGCAGAATTTACACTATTGTACATACTTTGTATGCATTTTATAATTTTCATGTAAATGTTTTACATTTGATTGGTGATGAATGATATCACTTTTAAATAGTCATATGAACCAAATATGTTACAAGTATTATATATTGATTTATTTTATATAGACACATTCCTAAATACTTTATTAGTGTCATTGTTTTACTCTTAAGACATTCCATGGTGTATTCCATTCATTTAAATATTTCTTTCTAGCATACATTTTTAAATATGATAATCATCTTCCTCTTATAAGAGAAAATCTCATATGTGACGGAAAGTATGTATATGAAACTCATCTTATTAAAAGTAATATAAACATATTTACAAATAACTATGCATATTACAATCATTGAACTGCTCTATAAAGTTGTATCATTCATGATTTATAGTAAAGCACACATAATGTGGATAGTATTGTGAAAGAAGAAGTAAAAAAAAGTTAAAAAGAGGGCACAGATAATAGAAAAGTTTCACTAACAGGCTGAAAATGTTTCTACACTTTAGCACTTTTATTTAGAGGAAAATTGTGCCTGTATCCTATTTTTTTAAGCAGCATATAAGATTAATATATTAATGACATATATTGACTGAAAACTACTCATTTTTTGCATTTGATGTTGCTCATATCTCATGCTCATGCTCAAAAGCTTCCAGGTCTTAGCAGATAGTTTTCTGTATACATTGCCCTATATTTACCAAACTTTATGGCAGGGTGAATAAACATTTGTGTGGTACTAATAAACCAGCATGTATGTTTAAGTGCAGCATGTGTGAATAGGTATGTGTGATTGTGCATTTTCTCTGTGAGGTTTATTTATATATTCAGTTTGAATTAGATCAAAGTTACTTGCATAAGGTCCCATTCACAGTGAAGACGTAAGATACATTGAACACAAAATAAGGGTAACCATGAGATAAGATCATTCACAATGCAGGCATAGTATAACACACAAAGTTGGCTCAGGTTTCTAGATCTGTAAATTGAATGCAGAAATCTTCTGAGTATACCACAATGTGATATATCTCCTCTGCAATTGAGGAGCCCTGTACTAAGCAAGTACCAGAACAGCATCTGGTATCAGCATTTAAAATGGAAGGCAATAATACCAAATAGATGAGCTCCATGATTGTACGGTAGATGGCATAAAGTCGCACTTTGTGATCATGTACAGTTTAAAAACTACAGTATGTGGAGAAATGAATGCAGAATTCTTCTTTGGCATTACATAGCACAATTTGTGAATGCTTCCATTAAATAAAAAGGGTGCAATATTGCATTAATGCTACAGCTGCATTATTTTTTCATTGTGAATGGAGCTTTTTTTTTAATAAATATAAAAAGTAGAGGGAGTGCCTTCAACTGTGATTGCATTCCAAATTTAATATTTTTTAATTTTACTTCAAGTATTTTATATTTTAGAAGGGTGTAGACAGAATTCCCCTCCCTTTTTTTTATTTTCATCTATGTTTACAAAAGCATTACTTAACAACAGTTATTAGTAATGTTACTGTTTATTTCTGGTACAATTAAATGTTTTATAAACAAAATATTTATTTCCAGTAACTTCCTTAGGCCTTTTTTATCTCAGGTGTTTTCAATCAGTGCACATTTCAAAACTAATAAATTCTTTTAAATTTTGACTGAAATTGTATTAAGATCCTACTTCAATGAATTTATGAATGAGTTAAATCAGCCAAGGTAATATTGCATTAGATACCAGCACCATTTCCATCATTTTAAGACATACTTTTTACATGACCAAGCCCATATATATTAAGTGGCACATGGTTGCAGAGCACTATACAGAGTATCTCCATTGTTGAATGTTAGGAGTGTTCAGTTGTGTAATGTTTGGAGTGTTGTAGATTATGAAGAAAGTTAATTTTTGTGGGAATAGCAATAAATAGTAGGATGTGCTGTGAATGTTTTGATAAGTGAATAGTCTAAGAGGTATCACTTCAGGTACTGCAAAGTTGTAAATTGTGAGAAAATATTAAACTTGAGTACCTACTCTTTTTTTTTCTCTCTGTCATATTTGTGTATAATTTCATGTGTGTTCATGCATTCCATTTTAAACAAAACTATAACAAAAATGCAGTTTGTTAACATAAATAAGCAATACATGTTGCTTAGAAGACACATTTTTTGTCATTGTAACAACAGATCTGTATGATATCCCTTGGTTGTAATGAGCTGTTTGGAAAGCCATTTCTCTGCAATACTTATCCTGAAAAGAACTTGGAATATAAATTTATATTAGGTTGTGACTTTACATCAACATCATAGTAAGTTTTCTTACAAATGGATTGTATGTTGAACATTTCTAAACTTATAAATCATATTATTATTATTATTATTATTTTTTTTTAATATCATTGTGAAGAGATGCAATGATTATGGACAGCTCATTCCAATTATAATGATACTATAAGGTAAAAAAATCTCTGCAGTTTGAAATATTGTCAGCTTAGTGGGCAAATGTTATAACTTCAATGTGAGCCATTTAAAAAAATTTACATCATCAGCTGATAAAAAAACTTTCTTATTGACTGAATTCTTCTCAGGGAAAATAACACTTGTTGATTCCATGTATACTTAAAATTCAAAAGTTTATCAGCACAAAAGGCTCATTTCCTATAAATTCCTGAGTTAGATATTCTTGAAATTCGTAGTTATTCACTAAAGATGGTAAAATAAAACAAACAAGATATATTAAAATGAAAACTAATCACTTAGAATAATTAACAACATAATTCAAGATGAATGCTTAAGGCATTTTTCTGGTAAAATTGTTAAAAATAGAGTTGCAAAATTTGGTCATTATGCTGACACTTTTAATACTTATTTATATTCTTTGGCATTTTGCAAAGATGTATAACTGTGATAAAAGTACAACTTTATATGTTCCAAATTTCAAAAAAAGTTAAGGTTTTTTTTTATCTTTACATTTACATCTATACAAATGTAAAGAACACATTCAGTGTGATCTTTAAGTCCTTCCTCTTGTGGAGTAAGTTGAAATATGGGAATGTGGTGGTTAGCCTAACCCATGCATTTGTGATACCAGAGTGATGGGACAGTTGGAATGAATGAATCTGGAGAAGGAAAAAGAAATTTACATGACTGATAATTAATCAAATTCCTAATTAACCATGGCTCTAAATTGGAGTTGTTGGAAAATAACATACATATTTTTAGTATCACTCTGGTACTAGGAGGCACATGTCAATAAAATTGAATGGTACCATAGCAATGCACATCTATCCAATTATAGTTTTAAATCTGTGTAACTTGTTTTGGGCGAGTAGTGCACTATAGGAACAAACAGCAAACGTGGTAAGTTTCTCCAAAAACAAACTTTAATGTAATAAGGAGGCTGTATAAAAGTGAGTCTATCAAAAGTTTGCTGCTGAGTCAGGGAAGTGACTTTTGGGGGTTATCTCCATATCTGAGGTAATTGTGGTCCTAATTAGCTTGTATAATCATGAATCTACAATAATTAAACTACACAATTACTTTCTGAGCACAGAAAATGTTCAAACAATCTTATTCAAAAGGTTGTCAAATACCTACAAATCCAACTTTAGTAGGACTTTTACAAAGATGAATATATCCTAATACTTTCCATTCTAATAAAGTAAAGAAATACTACTCCTTAGAAAGTACAAATTTTCATATCTTATTAACCATTTTGGTTACAGTTTCATGTGTCATTTGAGTTAATGTAATTTATTGTTACCAATTTCAGTTCATCTATTCTTTTCAGTTATCTTTATATCCTGTTAACTTTGCAACATTCCAAAAGAAATAATAATAAATACAGCATAAGCAGAACCAATCTCATAAAATTTATTTATTAAATCATAAACAGTTTCCTAAAGTGTTAATCTGGAACTTGGAAACTGCTCTGCAAATTTTTGTTTCATTTTTATGGATATTTACTAGATTCTTAAAAGCAATTGCCACTAAAACATAACACTGTTCAGTTGAAAACATTTTCAACTAAACTAAAAAAAAACACTTGCGCACAGGCAGACAGCCAATGACTAACATTCATGCCCTGGTGAGGATGGAGACTAGAGCCTCCAAAATATGTTTGAAGTAAGTCTTTCTAAAATAGTGAAATTAGCATGTGATACCAATTGTTTTCTTCTTGATAACTCCAATCGCTTCAAAGTATATTCCGGCTAATGTTTTTAATCACGACCCTTGTTGCAGAAGGGTGTTTTGTGCACAGAATGTGATCACTGAATCATTGACTGGTACAGCATAATGGATTGCTACAAACTCTTTAAGAGTGTACTGTGGAGGGATTAAAAGATCACATTACATTAATATAAATGGTGCTTTAAATATCAATTAAATAGTTTGTTTCCTTGTCTGTTTTATGTCTGCAAGGTGATCATTTATTTGAAACTTTCTCCAAGCAAATCTGAATGGTTGATGACATCACAACTCATTGCACCTTTTCTTGAAGAAGTGGTTTAAAGGAAACAAAATTATCAATATATTAGAGCAGTATACAACATAACTACCCATTTCATGCTTTTAAATGTAATCTTAACGTTGCTGGTGTTGGCTGTACTTTGTTAGGAGTAGAAACTAAAATTATATTTGCAAATAGGACTATCGTTCATTTCTATGTGATTATCTCCACCTTGAATTGCATGTTCAGTTAATTTATTCATTGCCAATTAAATGGAAATGTCACCACATTACAGTAGTATTTGCTGTAAATAAACTACCGCCATTTGTGTCATCATAATATCAAAGTTTTCTTGCAATTGTGTGCCTTCATCCCCCCAACTTGGCAATGTCATGGGATATGAAATGGTACTAAATATACACCCCTTCTCCCACTGTCCCTTTTTCAGCAATTTACTCTAATTAAATAAAGTCCTATAATATACAAATAGAAGCTTGCTCTTAAATAATGACATCAACGATTCAAATTGATACAGGAGAAAAATCAAATGAATTTATCCTCTTGTATTACACAGTATTCTTGTAACATGAAATGAAATGAGGAGGGTGGTACTAAAAAAGGTACATTTCTAGCCAGAACAGTTCCTTCAACAAGCTATATTTGTCGTAGTGATAGATTGTAAGTAGTAAGAAACTGAACAATGGCATTAACAGGAGGAATTTGTTCCCTCAGTATCATCTAGAATAGTTTCATTCTTGTTGCTACCAAAATGCACTTTTGAGATTAGCTTTCCTTCATCACTTTCTCGTAGTAATAATAATAATAGTAATAAATCTTAATTTACTTTAATACCATGATTTGTTTCTGCTGAATTGGTTGACACATGTTGAAACACTGATCTTCTTTGTCAACAAAACGGTATGCATTTTCTTGCTAAATAATGCATCATGGCAGTAGAATTTTATTTTGTGAAAGTAGGGACTTAATTGTTAGTTTAAATTTTTGTTTCAGAATAGCCAAAATGATGTAAAAGTCCATCTCCCAGAAAGTGACCTATGTAAATTCTCATTATAATCTGGTATTAACCGTATTGTAATGTTGAACAAAGTCCAAGTCCGTCGTTACGATAAGAGCAAGGGTACAATGTACATATTGTCTCTGAGGCCAGAAATTTATTGAAAGTGTACCTGAATAGCACATTATGCAGAATATTTAGCAATTTCTTTTGACAAAATAAGCACAGTCTTTAATGTATATGATTTTTGTAGTTCCAGTAATTCTAAAGTTGTGGAATTGATGATAAATTAAATAGAGTTAGCTACATATTATAAGCAGAATATTTAATTTCAATACTTTTAAAGATTAAAACAGATTGAGGGCAATAATTATCATGATATGCATGTTCTTCCTGAAGCATTTTGCACTGAAGGTAGGACCATCAGCTCAAATCAATAAAACTTAGAATTTTGTTTATTTTTCTAACACGTTTATGTATCAGCTTGTGGGTTTTTTTTCTATTTTTATGTCATAAATGTATAAAACATGCCTAATTTCATTTGCATTTTTCAACTTTTTAATTTTTGTATATGGTCTGTGAAATTTATGCATTCTGTTCATTTTCTATATGCATCCATTGAACATATTCATTTTCATACTTACAATCTTGTAAGTACTTCAACCTAGAGGTTCTGGATTATAATAGGGGCAATTGACAGCATTGTTAACAAACAAAATAATTCATGAATATTACCACAAGAAATAAAAACTATCTGCATGGATTAAACTTATCTTACCATAAACCACCACATTATCATTGACTTTCTCTGAGTTAGAATGACAAGCATTTGTTTCTCAGACAGGAGATCCTAGTTTGATTCTTGGCTGGAGCAATATGTGTTTCTTCAATTGGAATCATTATTACCTACCCACTTCAGAGTTTTGCTATACATATGAGAGAATGATTGAGTGCTTCTATGGTAAAATTAGTAAAATCAACGTTAAAAAGCACACTCCAATAAGTCCAAATACAATCAGTTGTTTCTGAAGTTAAGCCTCCACTATGACCATAGAAGTTACAGGATGCTATACAAATGAAACATATATATATAAAAAATACTAATTGCAAAAAATTTTACAAGCCATAAATGAAATCGCTCTGCTCTAACCAAGTCATATCTATGTTGAAAATGACAATTAAAATTTTGATATAATAACTATTTCAATGTATAGTAAACCACAACAATCTTTTGAGTTTTTCTTTTGGGATACTAAAAGTGTTTTCTCATAAAGAGAAGCCTTTATAAATTTTTGTTGGTGGGCCCAGCCATCACTAAAATATCATGAGTGTGCATTACATCTTTCTTGATAACAAAAAGTATATATTAGTTTTATCTGATCTATCTACATTATGAACTGAAACTTCTGTTGCATAGGTATCTGCTTTACAATTTATTCATGGAATTAATGGAAAGGAAGTTTAGTTTTAATTATTGATGCTCTTTAATTATTCTCTGGTCAATCTTTGAGACAGTGGAAGAGGCAAAGATAGGAAAACCAGTTGTTTTCCCAGCTCATCCCAGGTCAGTTATGTGCAGCCTGACATAGTCACTTGGTCACTTGATGGTAGTCGCCAAGTAGTCACAGGACATCCTTATCTCCCCCCTTCCAAATACTCGAACCAAAGAATACTATGGTTCTTAGCACCCCATTATTATTTGGGTATGAAAGATCGGAAGTTTCCATAGAGGTCTCTTATGTGCCATAAATCTGCAGCACAGGACCACCAGCTTTACATCCTCTCCAAAGTAAGCCATGCTAAGGCTTTTTATGCTCAAAAGAATCCATTGCCCTCTGCTGGGTTTGAACCCAACCTTTGGAACTACAGGCTGGTACGGTATCCTTAGACCTTGAAGGACTACTGGAATTACTGGAACTGCAGATAGCATACTTCTTGTACATTTCTTTCTTTTCTTTTATTGCAAATTTTAAATTATGTTAAATGCACACTGTTGTAAATAAATTGACACACAAACATTATGATATAGTGATAATATTCTTTATAATTACTTAGCATTTTACTGGATAAAATTAATTTATAAGAAATGGTATTCTGTTATGTTTAATGTATTCATAATCTGCCAGCACAATAGATGCAGCTTTTCAAGTGCTTACTCATCATCTTTTCACTGTTTGTATGTATTATGTTAAGACTGATGCTGCAGCACATGCTATGGTAGTTTGTGTTGCTGGTTATTTACATTGTTAAGTGGTGATGTAATGATTAAGATGACTGCAAGTTACCATTTGGAAGTGTTTGTAAAAGTTAGGTAATATGTATTGTGTCTTTTTAAAAAATATAATTAATTCATGTTAGTTATTTTCTTTGATGAAAAAAATAAAGTTCCACATTGCCAAAATCTGTCTGCCTTTTATTTGTTTTAAAAATATAACCTGTTTAACCCATGCATCAGGCATGTATAATTGCTGTGGTTTGATCGATTCAAGTAAGTCCTGAAGTTTAGCGAATAAAGAACAATGAGTTGTAGTAAGCCATAGCATCTTTGTGTAACTTCAGATTGAAGTTCAGATAGCAATATGTGCAAGCCTGGGCATGTTCCAACAATGTGCATCATCAGCACCACATGTGTATATAGTAATTGTTGCTGTGCCATATGCTGGAATAGATCTCGAGCAAGAGCATTTCTGTGATCTGATTCTCTATGACTTGAAAGATGGTTTAAAGGAGAAAGAAAGGCTTGAAAGACTGCATCTTGCATGTGAGGATCTTTGCCTTTCACAGTCGATCATTTATCATGTATGCAAAGTTTAGAAGAAGGAATTCCCTCAAAGAATAAGATTGAGCAGAATGGCCAGCTACAACAGTGGATGAAAATGTGGTGAAAGTAGAGTGCATGTGGCGGGAATATCATCGTTGCACATATGGTCAGATTCAAGAAGCTTAAATGTTGGATTGGTGGCAATGAAAACAATTCTGAAAGAAAAACTTGACATCAGAAAGCTCTGCAGTTACTGGATCCCCCCACCACCTCATAAATGAGCAAAAACAAGCATGTGTCAGGAAATTACAAAAAAAATTCAATGGGGGAAGATGCAAAAACATATTTAACATTGTAACAGGTGATAAAAGCTGGTTTACCAATATGTTTCAGAAAGTAAATGACATTCACTGTTCTGGATCTTCCCAGGAGAAGATACCCAACAAAAGTGAAGCAAACAAGAAGCTAGTAAGATAATGATATTCTTTTCGGAAGTTGTCACATTGTATGATTCTGCTTGAGGGTCAAAAGACTGTTGCTGCCAAATGGTACACTACAAAATGTCTGCCACAAGTGTTCAATGAACTGGAAAAGAGCATCCTAAGACAGTCTCCATGGAATTTTGTTGCACCATGTCAATGCCTCTGTCCACATTGCAGAAGAAACAACCCAATTCAGTCAGGAATCTGATATTTGTCCCAGCTTCCCTACGGTTGATTTCCAGTCCCATGTACCATTTTCTATTCCCCAAAATGAAAGAACGATTTAAATTTCCTTGAATCCACAGCAGCTTCTTACAAAGAATGTAAGAAGAATGGCATTCAGGATTGGAAAAATGATTTGAAAGAGAAGTCATAGAAAATGCAGTGCAAAATATTTTGAAAAGTTACAATGATCAGATATAGATTTTTATATTTTATTGCATCCATTGTCAAAACTTAAGAGTGACCTTCATATTGGTTAAATCCAAGGCAGCAATTTAACTCGACCCGAGTTGATTAAAATGCAAACTATCCATTATTTTTTAAGATATTTGAATGAAACAAAATAAATATCTACTAATATTATAACCAAGATTAAGCCAAATAAAGGTAAGCATCAAATGTGGTTTAATTTGATATTAGAAATTAAATTTTATTTAGATTTTTTCCCTCTCTCAAACTTAGGGAACTAATTTGGGATTGATAAGTAGAAAAAGCTTGTTAGATATTTCATTCCTCTAGAGTACTTTGCACAAGTTAGTTGAAAGGACAAAGACAGCAGCTAGGGTATATGACCAGGACTGAGAGCCAAGAATTACCTGATATAACAGACAGAGACTTACTTTCACTAGATGAAATCTTTGTGAATTATAAAGCAGTATTCATATTGTGAATCATAAAGAATGCCTATTGCACAAATATAAATAAAGATGGATAAATGATCTTAATAACCTTAGCACTCCATAGATACTCTCATGATTAAGGGATGAATGATAGTGAAGCTCTCTATTAACTAGTTTCCAACATTCTCATTAAGCTGACAACAGTTTCATGTTATTTGATACTGATTATCTGTTAAGCTCGGTAAGAAATAACTGGTTGAATCAAAATGATGCAGAACGTCTTTTCTGATACATCAACACTATGAGTTTTGTTACCTCCCGCAAATTCAACGCTGCAGGCTGCATCACCATTGCCCCCAGAGCTGTCACTGCTCAACTTCAATGCTGCTGCAAGACCCATTACTGTGCCCCCACAGTTGTAACTGCCCCTAACTTCAGCCCTGCATGATCCATCGCCAGCACCACCCCCACTGCTGACAGCGACCCCAACTTCAACGCTGCTGCAGGATCCATTACTCCATTCACACAGTTGTTGCCGCCCCTAATTTCAATGCTACTGTAGGATTCACTTTCACTACCATCTTCAAAAACAAGTCTTGGAGTTTTGATAAACTATACTTAAATGAGGAAGGATAAATCACAACAATTGCTACCTCTTTTTCCAGTAAGGTTTGATATAACCAACATCACTTGAGAGATAAAATCTGACATGATTTCAAATCGTTCGATGAAAAGAATTTTGCAGCTAAAAGTATTAAGAACTGCACTTTTCTTAGAAGTCATTTCAACTTGGTGGAAATGTGTGAAGCAAAGCACCCCTTAAAAGGAATGCATTTATGAGATGTTTTATGCAACCCAATAAAGAACGCTGGTTGTAAGTCTTTATGATATTTTGAAAACTGCATCGAGAGGTTACAAGATTAGGAAGGGCTGGATATAAGTGAGGTTTGAAATAAAAGGTGGGGTAAAATAATAGCAAAAACTCAAAATAGTTCTGTGCCGTACAACTAAAGCTTTACTTTGTGTTGTGAAGTTCAAATACTTCCTTTTAGATAAATTTCAAGGCACGTTTTGTACAATGTAAGCAGGTGAGTGGAGGAAATTATAATATTTTAGTAGATCAAGTGTTGAAGTCTGAAAAGAAATTGAAACTTTGGAGTCTTCTGAAACTAAAATCTGAAAAATGCTGAGAGTTCAGAATTAAGGTATACTTAGTGAAAGTGAGGTAGATGAATATGATGTAGGCCTTCTTGAGCATTTGATAAACAACATAAGTGTTGAACCTAAATGTGTAAATATAAATGAAACAAACATGATAGCTCTAATATATTGTAGGCTATGCTGCTAATAGAACTATTTCAACATTTAAATGTGAAGCTTCTAAAAATGTCCATTTTAGTGATGCCCACTGGATTTTGATGACAGATTGGCTGAAGTAAATGACTAAGAATAATAGACGGAGATGGACTGAAGTGGTCTTAAATTTCATTTTCAATGTCACACGGAACATTTATAACATTTTTCAGTGTTTAATTTCAAGTTCATGTGACAGTGAATTTCTCAAAATGGGTCAATTTTATCTGTAAAAACACAGCTAATATATTGGTGAGGAAGGTTACACAAATCTTGGGCAATATTTTCTTGAACAATTACGCAAATTTAGGAAAGAAAATAAAACCTTTTATTTAATGTAATTTTACTTTATTATTCTGTTTTCATTAAAACGCTAAGTCTCCCCTCTGCTTCCAATAAATCTGAAGTGGCTGTAATATTTTTTATTTTAAGCAACTGTGACTATCTGGACTACGTTATTATTTAATCACTGTTCAATATCTATCTAGATCATGATTAAAAGTAAGCACAACACTATTAAATGTGGTTTTATTACTTGTACTTCCACTTCACAGATGTATGGAATAGAAAATAAATACTTTAAGTAATTGACATTCAACATCTTAGAAACACTTTTATAAATTA
The DNA here is from genome assembly GCA_030762935.1 of Hymenopus coronatus. Taxonomy (NCBI): domain Eukaryota; kingdom Metazoa; phylum Arthropoda; class Insecta; order Mantodea; family Hymenopodidae; genus Hymenopus; species Hymenopus coronatus. Next base: position 111,632,133 of record CM060890.1, read on the forward strand.
TTATTCTACGAGAGTTGAATGAAAAGTAATGCCTTCACCTTCGTAATCCTTCAACAAATGGCAGCATTGCAGCAGGTACTGGCCTGTTCTGTAACCTCTTCTTTACAGCTCCAGTTGGCAGGAAGCCTTAGCATTCAATGGTTGTGTTATAGTGTAAAGTATGGAACCCTGCGCAGATGGTGAGCCAATGTGATTTAAGCAAGGAGCAGTCATTGAATTCTTGACAGCAGAAGGTGTCATCCCAAAGGAGATTCATCACAGAATGAAAACAGTTTATGATGATTGTGTTGATGTGAGTACTGTGCATCGTTGGGCGAGTAAGTATAAAGATGTTGAGGTGGGAACATCTGACTTGCGTGACAAACAAAGAGTTGGACAAAAATCCACATATAGTTTCCTTTATTAACCTTGTTCTTTCCAATACTTAAGAAATAAAATATACGATTATAATTTTGAAACAAGGTTCACGACTTGAGAGCGTAAAGCATTGAAGATAAAATTTTTCTTCTTGTACAATTCTTTGTGTGTATATATATATATAATACAATTAAAGTCGAGCAACAACATAAACTAATAAAAGCAGGTTTAAAGTTTACGGAATAAATTTGAGGACAAATATTTGCTTCCTGGCTCCCTTTCTGTGAATACTAAACAATACCTTCCGGATGCCAAATAAAGCCCTTATTATGCTGTAAACCATATGTCAAGTTTAATTTCCATATATCTACAGCGTTTTAGTGAATATTTGAAGAGAAAAACGCAATTGTCACCAGTTTGACATTTAGCTGTAAAAAAAAAAAAAAAAAAAAAGACACATTTACATTTATTATTTCTAAGATAAGGTGAAATTACAGATGCGATTTTGTTTCAATTGGGGGTGTGATCAAATCATGTCCTTCAACGCGAATTTTATCGGAAAATGCAGGCTCAAACGAACGGCAGATTACTGAATAGTTGTGACTTCTTTCTCGATGACGGTATGTACCAGTCGAGTCGAAAGTAAAGCAAGCGAGAAAGATGCGACCTCCCCCCTGATAATAATGCTCAAAATGTTTGCTTCACCAAACGTGTCGCCCTCCGTAGTGTAATGGTTACCATGCTGACTTCATATATCCAAGGTCGCGAGTTCAAACCCGGCGGAGGTCGATGGATTTTTTCGGGCGTAAAAATCCTTAGCATGGCTTCCTTCGGAAGGGAAGTAAAGCCAAGCCGTTGGTCCCATGTTGTATGTTTACGGCACGTAAAAGAACCTCAAGCCTGATAGGCTTCTGAGCAACATTAAGCGGTCTTTCACGCACAATATAGAATGGGACACTGTGAACCACAGCAGTTCCTCTTTTTTTTTTTTTGGGGGGGGGTGTGATACCCAGATACCAGAGGGTTTAGTTGGGAAAGGGGTGTGCATTATTTTATCCACAGATTCCATTAGTCTTCCGATATGACCAGCCGGAAGAAAAAAATTGAGTGGTCAAAAAGGTTTCGTTTGTAATACCCGCTTTCGATACTGCTATTCTAAATTCTGAGCTCCAGTCCAGTGTAATTGGCAGGCTGAGGGCAGCCCGAGGTGTGTTAGACGTGTCCCTGTTCTTGGAGAGAACTTAACCACGTAATTCTGAGCTATAAACCATCACAGATTTCCGAAAACAAAATTAATGAAACCATTGACGCTCTGGTTGGTCCATTTGGTCCATTGGTAATAATTGTTATCCTTGTAGGAATTAGCAGTTGGCTGCAGTGTTATTTTGATTTTCGAATGGCAAATGGCGGTATTGTGCTCCGCACAAATGAATGTATTGAAGATAAAGAAGCATAAATAAAAACAGTGCTTCAATGTATTAAAAGCCGAAACTGGCATAATGGCATCTCAGAACGAAGATAGGGTGTCAGAGCTGCTTGATAAGTTACCCGAATGGTCAAGCCAGGAAGTAAAAGATAGACTGGATGACACCCTACCTACTTTATTGATATCCTTTTCCACTAAATTATATACATTGTCATGTTTTATATACACATTTCTTATTTTAGATCTGAAAAAAAAACGCATGCTTGAAAACTTATTCATATTGTACACAGTTTGTTACAACTTGGTGATGAAGGTTAAGGTTATGTTTCATTCTTTTCACTAGTGATACCAAATAATAGTCACTATTGGTTGAATCGTTAATCATTCGCTACAGAGAAGCGTGTTAGAGGCCTCCTCCTATTTTAAGGTTTGATTAAATATATTTTATTGAATAAGTTAAACCATTCAATTGACTAAAAAGAGGAATGAAGTTCCACAGTGTTAAACTCTAATTGTACAAGAAATTAAGTGCTTAGTTTACAAAAGAAAATTAGGGTAGGTTGCCTAGACTCAATTAAGTATCTTTCCAGCATGTGGAATAATAGGAGCTCAAATTTACCATGGGGCTTGTTTGCTTACCTCACGATAATCATGGCTAGCCATACTAGTCTGCAGATGTATTAATGCATTTTTGTGATACAGTTTAAGAAGCTTGCTATCCAATTTTCTGTGTATTTTTTGTTTTGATTTATTGAAAGACCTTTTGAATGGCTGTTATAGTAATATTTCCGATTTAAATAACTTTTTTAATTAAGCTGATGAAAATGTTATTACACATTCAAAATGCTTATTCTCAGTTTTCAGTTATAAAATAATACTACTTTTCAGAAAGGCTTTAAAGTTCATACAAAGTTCAAAAAGATTTATAATATACTTACATAACACCATGTTAACTACAGTTAAGTCTAAGTATTATTTCCTCACTTTTACTTAATGTAAAATCTTATGAAAAAGCTTTAAGAATTTCACATGTCTATTTTTGGTGTTTAAAGTTCAATAAAACATGATTTATATTGAAATATTCCACAAGCACTTCCTTTCCTTTTGTTTCTTACAGCAGCTTACATTTTTTCACTAGCTATTGGACAGGTAGCCTTTAAATTGTTCATAAATGAAATGTGTTTTAATTATGAATGCTCTTTAACTGCTTTGGTTCTCAGTATCCCATTCTATATTGGGCATGAAAGACCACTTAATTTTGCTCAGAGGCCTTTCTATCAGGCTTGAGGTTCTTTTAGTGCCGGAAATCTACGACACAGGACCCACGGCTTTCCTTCCCTTTCAAAGGAAGCCATGCTAAAAATCCATCGTCCTCCGCCAAGAAATTGTTCATATCATTCATAGTTGGCATTCATATAAAAAAATTCTATTTGACTGCTCTAGCCATTAAAATATTGTAGAACCATAGCAAAGTAAATGAGCACGTACTGTGTTAGGTCTAGATTAGTGTGTCAATAAACTGGTTTTCATGCATGTACTAAAGTATGTATTAGACTTTCACAGCTGGCGTCCATTACAATAAAGTTTCTTTCCAGGCTTGTAGGCCGTGGTAAAAGAGTAGGAATTGCTCCTGATAACAAAAGTGTTGAGAAGAAATGGAAGAAATTTTACTTCAAATGGTTTTCGTGTGTTTAAGTGTTAGTAATTTTTACTAATTTCTGGTTTCTTCTCTGCTGACTTTTTTTACATTGGCAGCATCCACATTTCATTGTTTCTGTCTGGAAACAGATGCTTCCTGCCTTGCAACTGTAATTAATTTTCTCCCACCATGCAACATTTCATAAATGTTGCAATTTAAGAAGGTAATATACAAAAATGTTTTAGCGTTAGTACTGCATTTCATAAGGATTTTAAGCTGGTATTTAGTGTAATAGATTGTACATTGGATAACCAAAAGGCTCTCCATAGGGTGGCAGTTAAACTCCTCTTTTTCAGATCTTAGCCTGCAAAGAAAGTTGTAAACAAATGTAGTTTAATATCGAAATTATTGTACACCGCTGTGTATACAATACTTTATTGCATGTTGTTTGGATAATCTGAACAAATCACATCCCCAAATAATTACAATTTTCTGGGGTTCTACCCTCTATTCTTTTTTAAACATGTTTCTAAGCTTCCCTCAGGTATGATGACATGTATGTTTCCAGTTCTACCACAGCTCTTGTTTTCTAAATAAAGTGTTACCTGTGTAATTATTTTGTGCATAGTTATTTGTTTAAATTGTGCTCTAACACAGCAAAATAAGCAAAATAATTAAACTGCATGATTGTATTTTGTAGCTGTGGAAATCAACTAAAATGTTTACTTAAACATGAATATTTTAAATTGTGGCAACAATTCAGACATGGGCTTAAATATATGTGCAACACATTCTTCTTCTGCCTTTTGATTACTGTACTTAGATGTTTATAGAAGTTGTGTTAGGGATAATAGGAAATTAAATAGGAGTAAAAACATAGATTACACTCAAACTTCATTCTTGAAATAAGGTAACTTACTTCGGACATGTTTCGGTGGCTTTTTCCACCATTTTCAACGAAGATTCACTGATGAACTCGTGGTAGCGGCCTGTAGAGGTCTCTCTTCCGGATAGATGAATTTTGAGATGAGTCCATTTGTTTGTGGAATGTCAAAATTTATGACCTTGTTTTTGTTTTTTAAAATTAATAGATTTTCCCAAATCGTTAATCCTATTGGATTCTGTACTAATTTTAATAGCTTGGGCTCGCTGTGAAAATTATATGGACTACCTAAAATACATAAACCAGGAAATAAAATGTGACCTATTGTAAACACCATTAACTCCCCCACATACCAACTAGCAAACTGGCTCACAAAACAGTTCCAAACCTTACCACAGTACAACAATTTAAGTATAAAAAATTCCTTTCAATTAATAGAACAAATGAAACAAAAAGATCTAAGTAATGATGACATATTGGTTTCATTTGATGTCGTGTCACTTTTCCCCAGCATTCCAAGAGAAAAATTTCTTTTGGTACTGAAAAAGTGGCTAAATACAACAGACATTTCTAATGAAATAGCAGAAGACTTACTAAAGCTAACACAGTCATGTATTGAACAAACCTATTTTACATTCAGAGGAAAATTTTATACACAAAAGTATGGTTTAGCCATGGGAAATCCATTATCCCCAATACTTGCAGACATATACATGAGTAATTTAGAAATCCACATAACCACAGCCTTCCTACAAATATACAAAACTTGGTATAGATATGTAGACGACATAGTGGCAATAGTAAACAAAAAGGTAGTTGAGGACAACCTTAAATTACTAAATCTTCAGGACAGCTCCATAACATTCACAATAGAAAAAGAATCAAATGGCATGCTTCCCTTCTTGGACCTAAAAATAATCAGGAACCACAACAAACTAGAATTTGTAATCTATAGGAAAGAAACACAGACAGAAAACTACATAATCAACAATAGCTACAACCCAATTTCACACAAACATGCCATGATTAACAGCCTTGCATTCAGGCTGGTAAACCTACCATTAAGCCAGATGGAATACAAATTAGAACTTAATAGGATCATAGAAATTGCACAAAAGAATGGCTACACAGAACATTTGGTAAAAAAGAAGATTAACAAATTCATGAAACAGAAGAAAGTAAAAGAAATTAGCACTCTAAAAAGAATAAAAGCAGAAACTAGCTACAAAAAGTTTACTTACCACCCTTTGGCACACCAAAAATTTCAAAAGATTTTCAAAAAATGGAACATCAACCTAGCCCCAGTTAATAAGCACAGTTTAAAAAACCTCCTCCACACAAACACAAAAGATAAACTCCCCCCGTTGAAACAATCAGGGATATATGAAATCAGCTGCAAGGAATGTGAAAAGGTATACATAGGAAAAACAAAACGAAACATTGGACAACGTTTTAAAGAACACATGAGATATTTAAAATACAAACGGACAGATAATTCAGCTGTTGCACACCATTTTTGGACTCAAAACCATAATTTTCACAGCGAGCCCAAGCTATTAAAATTAGTACAGAATCCAATAGGATTAACGATTTGGAAAAATCTATTAATTTTAAAAAACAAAAACAAGGTCATAAATTTTGACATTCCACAAACAAATGGACTCATCTCAAAATTCATCTATCCGGAAGAGAGACCTCTACAGGCCGCTACCACGAGTTCATCAGTGAATCTTCGTTGAAAATGGTGGAAAAAGCCACCGAAACATATCCGAAGTAAGTTACCTTATTTCAAGAATGAAGTTTGAGTGTAATCTATGTTTTTACTCCTATTTAATTAGTTACTTCACTGTGCATTCCCATTAATGATTTAATTAATAATAGAAAATGTTTAGCTGCTGTATAGAGGTCATTCTAGGGATGGATTAGATAGGCATTACATAGATTACACTAGTGTGTAATGCCTATACTACAGTTTTAATATAAAACAAAGACTGAAAATTACTAATTAATATTTTTAGCTTCTTGGTTTATTCTACATGCTCAGTGATAGTTCTGAGCTTTATATGTCTATGAATCCTTAATTATGGATACAGTTCTTTGGAGAATCCAGAACAAACAACTCAAGCTGTGAAGTCCATACAGTCTTTGCTTGGAATCTGCTTGCCCTTTGTGCCCATCAGTTCTGTGGAGGAAAGATTGTTTCAACATGTGCTACCAGCAACACGTCAACTGTTTAATGAGGTGATCATTGCTACCTGTACTATTAAGAATTATTACAGAAATCAGTGATGATTTCAAGTATGACCTCTTTGGCTGTAAAATAACTATATATATGAAGTTCTTTTATATTTTGGAATTTGCCAGTCTGTTGTTTTTATTATGTGATGTTAACAATAAAATATTTAAAAATAAGGCATAAGGATGCCTGTGGGAATGGGGTGGAAGCCCTTTTTGTGTTAAAAGAATTGTTATATTTCTTTATTTATAGTTGCTTTGGCTTCTAGATAATATGTTAAAAATATCTTTAAAATTGGGAATAGGAAAAGGTCCTATGAGCCTAAATCTGTAAAAGAATATGAATGAGGAATTAACTCAAAACCCAATTCATGTACTTTGGCCACTGGACTGTTGGTATGAGGGTTGGAGGTTTATCTGGTGAAAGAACACTTTTTTGTGTACGGTCACAGTAATTTTTCATTCAATATGTGCTTCAAATGTCCCAACAATGAAGCATAATAGTCTGCAGTTATAGTTCTGCAATTTTCAAATTATAGGATTATAATCTGAGAATACAAAAAAACAGCAGCCAACCATTGTTTTGACAGCTGCTTTGCCTCTGGGTTATAAAAATGCACCAAAACTGAGCAGAGTATTGTGCATTCCTTTGGTTGAGAAACCTTGGGACTTGGCTATCATGCATCCTTTCATTCGGCAGTCTTATGTTACAATATGAATTTTTTCAATGCCTTCCTTTGACTTTTTTTCAGTGGCATCCTTAACTGGGTAGTCAGAGTATGTTTCATTTTCAGTCATTCCTCTTCTGCATTTTCTATGGCTAGAGTTCACTGACATCCTGTATTTGAGAAGGAAAAATTGTATCCTACATTACGTGATAGGGCACAGCAAAAATCCTGTATTTCTTAAGGCTAAGACATGCTGAAGGCTACATTTTGAAATCCATGCATGTTCATTTGGAGCATTAATGTGGCTACATAACTACTGGTGATATAGTCATGTTGCAATAGTTGCTTGTAGACATGTGTTTGTCACAGAGTCATATGATGTCAGTCATGTTGCTGGAACCACAAAGCGTGAAGATGTTTATGGTGCCTTTGGTTTACAATTTTGGTATTTTATATTTATTGAAAGAAAATGTACCATTTTGTTTATTTAACAAACTGGGAAAATGAAGAAGAGTATTTATGGTTATACCTATAAAAGTAACAAGTTTCCCAAGCATAGTATAACCTTTCAATCCTGAGAATTCTGATGCACATGGCAGTGAATCCAGTTTAAATATGCTTCTACAACCTAGCATAAAAGAGCAGAAAATAACTTTCTTGTGACGAAGACTAACATGAAGGATAGTTATTATTGGTGAGAAATTACCTTGTGATTGACATTCCTGCTGACTCGTGGTTGTCTTGGTACGCTGTTCCCATATTTACTTACTGTCTGTCTGCTGTGGCTGTACTCCCAGATCATCTTCCAGGTCTTCTGCACAGTAATTTAGTCACATTCCCTATCTTCACTGGAATTGCTGGTGTTACTAAGTTTATAATCACACTTTCCACTGCTTCCTCAAAAATGCCTTGTTCTTTCCATACATTTTCTATTACACCTCTCATATGTTGAACTAATTTTTCCCAAGTCTCACTAATTATTTAATATATTTCTTTCAACATTAGGACTTGTAGTTCACTAGACGTAAAAGTTTAATTATTTTGGCTAACGCAACCTGAACTTGTTTATCATGCATTTTCAAATCACAGTGCCACTTCTGATAGGTAGTTCTAGGATGAGAACAAGAGCAATGTCTGTGAAATATAAAAGGCAGTAATGATTATAAATGTAAAACCTTATGGAATCACTATGTATTATACAACCCATCTTTGCATAGAATGAAATCAAACAATCAGATCAGTTGATGCAGGAGAATGCGAACAAAAATTTAAACTGAACCCTTAGAAGTCGTAATGCCGATGACAACATATCTCTGACATAATACATTCTTACACTATGATTAGTCAGCAACCTGACGAGCCCCTGCCAGCTGACAACACACCCCATAAGTGTCAATCAAAGGAAAATTTCTTACCGACTAATAGTTTCAATTGTAACTTGTAACTTATTTAGCAAGTGTTTGCTGGTGATTCCAGCAGCATAAATAAATTGGCCTGAATCAAAACCAGAATAGATTTAGTCGAGAGTGGTTGGAATGAAAGAAATGAAACAATTTTGTGCATTTTGAGATACTTAAGGTCGCTGAACAATCAAAACTTGAATCATTGGAAAAGAAATTAAAAACTTTTCAGTGATGAAATTAAATTAAATTTTAATCATATTGATTGAGTATGTAAGACAGTATTTACAGGACAGTTCCTAGCTTCAAAAGCGAGGGGGTGACAAGTATTCCCTATTGCCATTCCAAAAGTTTGCAAGTCTATCTATGCCATAAATAATACTTTTTTCCATTTTCCATGGCACATATTACACTGATCACTTACAATTAGTATCAACAATAAATGAATTCCATATATTCCATATCTCTCTGAACATTTTTCTAAATCTGTGAAGTAAATCACTTTTGCCAACAATGATGGATAGGCAAATTAATTTTTCATTAGCCATTGAACAGGTACAATTATCAGACTGAACAAACCAAGTATTTTAACAACAGAGCTGTAACAATTATTAATTAAAGTATTCATTTAAATCATAAAAGCTATTTTCAATTAAAAAAAAATTCTGAGGTTGTTTTAAAAATTAAAATTATTTTTCAGAGAATTTGTTAATGTTTCAAACTAATGCAAAATTCAACGACTACTCATTCTACATGATTGTATTAATTAAAATATATTCTCTTGTATTATGAATATGTACATCATTATGTAAAATATATTTGTTAATATGCTCATGAACAGACATAATACAGCTGAAATATACATTGATGATAAGGTTATAACTTACAATAGAAAGCTCTTTAAAACAACTTCTACATATATCTCTGAAGGATATATTAACATTAATATAAATAACTTACTTTTGCAATAAATTCACATCCTTGGCCCCACTATTTTTACTTTCTCTTGCCCCGTATGTACAATGTACATAGGGATAGAGAAGTATTGCATTCTACCCAAAAATTCGATGTCGAGATTTCACCGGAAATACATGTTTTAGGACCCCCTGAATCCAAAAAAAGCATTTCCAGAAAAAGGTCTGTGTGTGTGTGTGTGTGTGTGTGTGTGTGTGTGTGTGTGTGTGTGTGAACACGATAACTCTAAAACGAAAAGTAGCTAAAATACCAAACTTGGTATTTAAGTTCAGCATCTTCCAGGGATGTGACACGAAGATTTTGAGAAAAATCCCCTACCCCAAACTACCCTTTACATGGAACTTTTTTCGAAAATTTTGATTTTCTTAAAAATGGCTCTATCGATTTTGATTAAAATGTTGTATATTAAAGATATTTATCTGACAAATAAAATGTATATCTTAAATTTTTTGGGAATAGCTTCTAAAGACCTGTTTATTCTGGATGAATTTTGCTTAATTTGGCATAACTAATAAACCATAAGAGATATACAAAAACTTACTATACAAAAAATGTAGGCCTTGTTAAAATACACAATTTACATCATACATTTTTATCGTGGAGCTTACCGTTTTCGAGGTATTCATTGTTATTAGTTTCAGTTGTAGAGTACTTATACTTTTCTCAGATGCGAGTGTCCGTTTTTCTTTTGTTCTACTCCTGCCCAAGAAAAGAAGCGATTTGTAATGACAATCGCATAACGACAGCTTTTAAAACATATGACTATCGATTTAGCCTAGTGTATTCCCTTATTTTCTTCCTACTTATAAGCAACTAAGAAATAAGAAAATTGTGCTGAATACTTCGATTAACAAGGTGCAGAAAGAAGAATAATCTTATGTAAGAAGTTTGTAGAATGGCTAGAAAAAGTCATGTGAGTGTAACACATCAGATTTTTACATAATATACTCTAAGGCAAGCTGTGAAAATGTGCATAACCTGTTTCAATCTTCTTAATAAATATAATATTCTGAAAAGTTTCTGATGTAAAGCAGCAGTAGTGACAATTCCAAGTTATACTATCAATATAAAGTTCTAAAAGTTTAACAGCATTATGTCATTAGCGTGAACCACTCAATCAAATTATTAGTCGTTCTTTATTATCATTTATTACAATATAATAGGGGACCCAGAATTGTCCCTTGAACTCCATACATGAACTACTTACTATTCACTTCCACAATTTGCATTCTGCTACAAAGATAGGAGGCAATAAATGCATTTTCTCTTGTACATGCACCATAATAGGTTAGTTTTTAACAAAATATCAGGGACAAACAGTCAAGAGCTCTAGTAAAATCAAGGAAGAGGAAGGTTTTTCTTTGGTTTCAAGAGACTCAGAGATTCAAAATATTAATTGAGAGACATCATTAATAGTTGATAGTCTGTTTTAGAAACCAATTGGTGTTCATGAAATAACCTGCATAGCAAAATTTATTTCATGGAAATTTACCAACTTCAACAAAAAAAATTCAATATTGAACTTTCACTGAAAATACTTTTTATCCAAGTAATCATCCTCCCACCCCAAATGCATTTTTTATCAAAAGGTAGTGTGTGGGCAAATTTGTGGTAGGTCATCCTCCATGGTTTAGGGGTAACTGTTAGACTCTGGTTCCCAAGGTCGTAGGTTCACACGTAGTGGAAGTCAATGCATTTTTTCAGGCTTAAAAATCCTTAGCAAGGCTTCCTTCAGAAGTGAAGTAAAATCATTGGTCTCATATTGTAGATTTATGGCACATAAAAGAACCTCAAGCCTGATAAAAAAGGCCTCTGAACAAAATTAAGCCTACTTTCGTATTCATATCAGTTTAAAGAGCATCCATAAATAAAATTGAATTTCAGTTTCAACTTGTGATGGGAAGGAGGTTAAGTATGGAAGAGGAGGAAGGAGGCTTAGGTAGTAATATTAGTAGGTAAGGGATTAAAAAGAGAACATGAGAGACAGAATGATCAAAAAGTTGGATGAACAAGAAATTCCTAATTAGTAGGACACTTATCAGGATACAGGTAAAGTTTCTCAAGGAAATCTTTCAACCTGAAACATTTTTACATATAAAATTTTTTTTAATTCACCAGAAACATACCATAAATTTGAGATATTCACGTAGGCAATAAAATATATATATATGTAGTCTTATCATTAGTTCTGTCACCGCATTTGACCTTGACTTGTGAACAAGCAAAGTGCGTCTTGTGCTTGGCTGTGTGGTGAGTTGGTGGGGGGGGGGGAGTGTTGTTGTGAATATTGCAGCACAGGTAGTCAATTGGCACTTAGGAGTAGAATGGAGTAGCTGGCAAAAGAAAACAGGGTCACAGTGATTGCCCTGCATAAGTGCAACCATTCAGCTACCACAATATTTAAGCTGCTGAAATAGCTAGGAATCACCTTAGGATTCATATATTATACCATAAATCGATATGAGGAACTTTGACGTGTGGAGGACAGAGAGAGATCCAGTCGGCCTTGTTTGGTTCGAACCCCAGCAACAGTGAAAACAGTTCATGAAAGAATTTGCAGAAATCCTGTCTGAAAACTGAAAATCATTGCACGTGAGATGAACATTTCAAGAATCAGTGTTTCAAGAGCACTGAACAAGGACCTTGGACTCTGAGTTTATTGTCGTTGGACTGGTCAACTGCTTACATCTCGGTTTGCTCAAAATAATCACAAACACATTCTCTTTATAGATGAGAAAATGTTGGATGTTGAACAGAAACTGAATAAATAAAATGATAGAGTGTATGCCAGCAGCAACAAAAAAGCATGTGAAGTTGCTGCCTCTGTTCAGTGAGGTCATCACCCATCCTCTTTGATGGTGTGGTTGGGGGTGTCTTATGAGGGTGCAACAGAGGTTCATTTTCTCGAGAAAGGTTTGAAGACAAATGCTTAAATCTACAAAAATACCAACTTAGAGTCAATTGTAAAGCCCCTGAATCAGACCATGTTCAAGAATAAACACTGAGTCTTTCAACAAGACTCTGCACCATCCTATAGGGCTTGAGAATGTTCCTGAATTTATAGCACACCAAGATTGGCCATTGCGAAGTCTGGATCTGAATTTGCTGGGTTACCAATTGTGCGATATATATATATATAGAAATCTGGAGACCCTAAAATAAGATTTGAAGTGAGCAGTGCAGAATTTGGACTTAAATGTCATACGTGCTGCCATAAATGATTGTCTGCACAATTTGAAAGCCTTTGTGGCCTCAAAAGGAGGACACTTTGAGTAGCTATCTGTTCTTTGTATTCACTATAGTACAGTTAATAAATAGTGTGAAAATGTTTTGAATCTTAGCATTCTTTGTTGTGCTTGCTACCCATGTTTATAGTTGTGTCAGAATTTATAATAAGACTGGGTATATTTGTCAAATAAATTGGTTAGGATTAGCCATTTCTAAAACTTTCATTACAGCTTGTTTCAGTGTTCTAATATTTTAAACAATAAATCATCATTCTTATGTTCCTTCACCACATCAGCATGTTTTTCATAGAAAGTTTGTTGAATATCAAAAATGTATATGCAAGAATCTTAAAATATGAACTACACTTTTGATAGAAGACTTATTTTATTGAAAAATGGAGGTCCTTAAAAGAATCTCTGATATTTTCATTTATTTGTTTTAAGTATTACAAAATGGAGACTCGAATTGAAAATTAAATTATTTTGAAAATGCCAACATTTTTTGTTTTGTTTTCAGGTTCTGGAGCATATTCAGTCAAGTTTACAGCAAAGTGATGCTGATGATGTTATAGAGTGTCTTAATGGGTTACTGCAGGTAATATGAGTATGCAGATTTCTATTTTATATTAAAGATTAACTTCATGGAGTCATGCCATTAATAAGGATAGAGAGTTGACACAGGGTACATTTTGGTGTGTGTGTGTGGGTGTGGGTGCGTTCGTGCACTCAGAAATATAGAAACGTTTTACAATTATAAACCACCGTAGTAATCAGTGTTGATACAGCTATAGAAACTTGATTTTAGATTGTATCAAATAACAAAGTAAGTTGTTATCAAACATTGTTCATATTGAAACACAGTTACAGCTAATCTTTGCTGATAAACATTAATGTAATGTAACTGCAAACGTGATAACCACTAAAACAAAATAGCCTAATACTGGTGACTGTTAAATGAAACCATTATCACATTGTAAGTGTGACTGTTATAACTAGGGCTCGGATTTTTAGGTGAACATATTTTGCTTGCGTCCTGATATGAACTTGAAACTGAGTTTAATGTTGTGGGTACATACACTAGACTAAACATTTTAAGTTTTATTGCACAAAAAATGCATATTTTCTGATTTTCTTATGTAAATAAATATTTTTCGTATATTCAAATAAATTACACAAAAATCGCATAAAGGAAACTTTTTTAAAATAATTTTCACATAATTTCATAAAATCACAAAAGCAGCAGCACACTTATTTTTAACAAGTAATGTTCCACTTCTGTAATGTTTAATTACACATGCCAGATGACATAATTTGTTTTTAATTATTGGAAGAACTGATATGTCAGCTATAGTATCCCTTCAGTTTGAAGAAAATATAAACATCCTGCTTTCCTTAGTTACATGCGCTCACAAGATAATAACTGGAATTCCTCCACTGCCATATGCTTGAAATAAATAAACACCTCTTATTGTTTCACAGCCCGGCTAGTATATACATTGATACTTGATAAATTGTATAGTCAATCAGTCACTCATTTGTCATTTATGAATCCGCAAAGTTTAGACAACCTTCTAGTTGTGTTGGGATTAGTTATTGACAGTTTGGACTTCACAGTGGATTAAACATGCCCAGAGTGAAAAGTAGTGCAAGATATCATGTGCAACAATATGCTGCAGAATTTAAAGATATTTTCAGTTCTGATGGTAAAATTCTCTATTGTCAGCCATGTGAGTTATAATGGCAGACCAACATTTATGTGGTAATAAACATAAGGCAGCTATTTCGAGCTTTACAAAAAAACAATCTTTTATTAAATATCCAGTGCCAAGTACTTCAGCAGGACCTTCTAAATTTTCAGTGTATTGTGAGAAAATGCCAGGAAGTGTTTGAAAATAATAGTGGATTTAACATTAGGTGAAGTGCTACCTTGTAAATATAAATTTGCTTGTGTAGACATTTCTAAAAAAAAGTTTAAACTTTATTTGTGGAGCTTAAATTCACTGCACTAATCTGGAAACAAATTCAACATCTGAAAAGTTTGAATATTCATAACTTCAATATCATTGAAGTCCAATAGATTTTAAGCAAGCCAAGTAATTGAGGATGTGGGAAGAAAAAAAAAAAAAAAAAAAAAGAATTGAATGTTCTTTCCGGTCTGCAGCATAAAATTTAAAAATAAAATGCAAGGAAGTGTTCGAAAATAATTAACATAATGTGTAGAACTTAAAATGTGTTGGGTGGGTAACATAAAGAAATTATTGATGTGAATGACATTCCATGTTATAATTGTGCTGGACTTACTTCTTGTGATGTGGAGTGATCATTTTCAAAATTTAGGGCACTTCTTCGTCACAATCATGAATCTTTCAGGATAGAAAATTTGAGGAAACATGTGGTCGTATACTGTAACTCTACAGTATTTGGCGATTCCTTCCAAGAATGATGTCTGGTGAGTACCACATACATTTCTATTAGATCAGCCATTCAGATCTTTAAAAAACTATTTTATCTGTTTTTTACTTTTTAGCACATATTTTTAACATTTTTAGCGCATAAAAAAAGAAATGTTTCCCAAGATTTTAGCACCTAAAAATCCGAGCCCTAGTTATAACCATTACACGAAAATAACTGTTATTCACACCTCTACTCTGTTCTTTCTGGTAGGATAGCACCATGTGTTTTAAATAGAATGTGCAAGTGTAAACACATTTTGTGTTAATGGGACCCATGCATATTGACTTTTATTGTTTGATCATAAAATTTGTGGGAACAAAGTCTTTATACAACTTAAATGGCAAAGGATATGTTCTTATGCCCATATTTAGAGTGTTACAGATTTTTGCTATGGACATTACAAAGCATTATGTTTTAGCTAAATGATATACATTGGTATGATAAGCTAAAACTTAACTGTGGGTCTATGCATTATAATCATGTCCTGAGGCCCATGAGATACTCAGTCCATGCTACGATTTTGTCACGTACCAGTTGAACCCCTGTTGAATATTGCAGCCCTGAAAACATGTGTTATGTGTGGTTGTAAAAGTGGCTGATTTTAGCCATAAATGACCTAATTTTTGTTGTCCAGTGACGTTACATTAATTAGCCTTCTTCAGTATGTTGTAATATATAAATAATATGGCTGATTTTAGCCATAAATGACCTAATTTTTGTTGTCCAGTGACGTTACATTAATTAGCCTTCTTCAGTATGTCGTAATGTATAATTTGTTTGTTGCTTAATATAAAGATTCAATTATTGTGAGTGAGTTTTCCATGCTAATTTTGAATATGATTTGAAGAAAATTATCTACATTAAGACAATTATGTTTAATAATAAGAATTTTATCTATAGTATTGCTGATTTAGCTTTTTAATTTCTCTATACGTACTATGTACATAGTGTATAGAGGAAGTATTGTGTTCCACCCAAAAATTTGATACCAAGATTTCACCGGAAGTACATGTTTTAGGACTCCCTGAATCCAAAAAAAGCATTTTCAGAAAAAGGTCCATGTGTATGTGTCTGTCTGTGTGTGTGTGTGTGTGTGTGTGTGTCTGTGGACAGCATAGCTCAAAAATGAAAAGATCGTTAAATACTAAATTTGGTATTTAGGTTTGGTATCTTCCAAGGATGCGACACAAAGATTTTCAAGAAAATCCCTCCACCCACTACTACCCTTTACATGGAAAATTTTTCGAAAATTTTGATTTTCTAAAATATGGCTCTAACGATTTTGATTAAAATCCCATATATTAAAGATATTTACATACCAAATAAAATGTATATCTTGAATTTTCTGGGAATAGCCTCTTAAGAGCTCTTTATTCTGGATGAATTTTGCTAAATATTGCTTAACCGATAAACGGTAAGGGATATACAAAAACTTACTACATAGAAAATGTTGATCTGATAAAAACACACAATATATGTCCTTTACATTTTTGCTGTGGAGGTAACCGTTTCCAAGATATTCCTTGTTTTTGGTTTCAGTTGTGAGTACTTATACTTTTCTCAGGCAGGAAGTGTCTGTTTTTCTTTTGTTCTACTCCTGGCCAAGCAAAGAAGCAATTTGCAATGACAATCGAATAATGACAGATTTTAAAACATTTGCCTAGTGTATTCCCTTATTTTCTTTCTACTTATAAGGAACTAAGTAGTAAGAACATTCTGCTAATGATTATCTCGATTAGCAAGGTGCAGAAAGAAGAATAAACTTATGTAAGAAGTTTCTAGAAGAGCTAGAGAAAGTCATGTGGGTGTAACACATCAGAGGCGCTTCATAATGGCCAGAAGCATTATTTCTGGTGTAGATTACTTGGTAATTATACAAATTATTGTTCAAATATTTAGTGTGATTGGTGTTACAAGATATTTATGAGTGTTTTTATAATTTCTTTGTCTTTAAAGTTTAAAATTAGTGTTAACAACAACTCTTCATTGTTAACATAACCTAATATCATCTCAACATGAGCACGATGCCAAAATATGTACAACTAGTAATAATATCGTCTTCACTTGTAGGTGATGCAAAAAAGTATAGATGTTGCAGCCTGGCAGGAATCTATAAAGAAGCCATTAAACTTTCTTTAATGTTATAATCTAATATAACCTCAACATGAGCATGATGCTAAGATATGTACAACTGTTAATAATATCTTCTTCACTTGTGGGTGATGCAAAAATGTAAGATGTCACAACCTGGCAGGAAACTATAAAGAAGCCATTAAACTTTCTTCATGGTGTCTCAGAAATTCTAAATGTTTTATTTACTAGTATTTTTAATTTCTCTACATTGTACATCCTTAGAGAAAGTATTGCATTCCACCCAAAATTTAGGTACCAAGATTTCATTGGAAATACACGTTTTAGGGTCCCATGTATCCAAGTAAGGCATTTAAAAAAAAAAAAGGACCGTGTCTGTGAACAGCATAACTCAAAAACAAAAGGTTGGTATAATACCAAACTTGTTATAAATTCAGCATATTCCAAGGATGTGATATCAATATTTTTAGAAAATATGTCCTCCCCAACCACCCTTTACATGTCAAATTTTTGAAAATGGCTCCAACAATAAAATATTTACATAACAACTAAAATGTATATCTTGAATTTTCTGGAAGTAGCCTTAGAATTAAATTCTAAATTACTTTTGTGTTACTGGTAAACCATAAGAGATAAACAAAAACTTACACCACAAAAAACTTAGGTGTCCTCAAAACACAGAATTTATGTCAAATATATTTTTGTTTTGGAGCTAACCATTTTCGATTATATTTATGATATGCATGAAGCAAAAAAATAAGCCTTTGTAAGAATAGTTTGCTGCAGCATAAGTAGAGAAAGTTACGTGAATGTAGCACATCAGATTTTTACTTTTTGTATCATGTGCAATGTACAGAGTAGGTAGAGAAAGTGTAGGATTCCACCCAAAAATTAGGTACCGAGATTTCACCAGCAGTACATGTTTTGAGGACCTCTAATCCCTACAAATATTTTAAGTAATTGACACATGTGTATGTTGTGTGTGTTAGCATGTGCATGTATGTGTGCAAATGCATAACTCAAAAACAAAAAGTCAGTTAAGTACCATACTAGCCTCTGAAATCCTGTTCATTCTGTATGACTTTTGCATAACTGGTAAACCATAAGAGATGGACAAAATCTTACCACATAGAAAATGTAGATCTTGTTAAAACACACATTGTGTCAGATTAATAATAATAATAATAATAATAATAATAATAATAATAATAATAATCATCTTCAGAGAGAGAGAGAGATTCCTTGTTATTAATGTAAACATTTCTTTGCTTAAGCTTTTCTCAAATAGGGAGGGGTCATTTGTTTTTCTATTTTTACACCTAGCCTACAAAGAGAGCTGAGTTTCAATGTTATCACATACCGACCAACTTGTAAAATATTTGACTATTGCTTTACCGTAGTGTATTCCTTTATTTTCCTTCCACTTACAAGGAACTAAGTAACAAAACCATTTCTGCTAGTTTCTTGATTAGCATGACACGGGGGAGAGAGAATACTCAAAAACGAAAAGTCCATTAAATACCAAACTTGGTATTGAAGTTCAGTATCCTCCAAGGATGCGACACAAACATTTACAAGATAATCCTGCTAACCCCAACTACCCTTAACAAGGAACAATTTTAGAAAATATTGATTTTCTCAAAAACGGCTCTAACGATTTTGATTAAATGATGGTATATTGAAGATATTTACATGGCAAATAAAATGTATATCTTGAATTTTCTGGGAATAGCCTCTGAAGGCATGTTTATTATGGATGAATTTTGTGGAATTTTGCATAATTGGTAAACTGTAAGAGATAGACAAAAGCTTATTTCACAATTTATGTTATATACATTGTTTGTGGAGTTTATCGCTTTTCAGTTATTCCTTATTATTGGTTTCAGTTTTAAAATACTTATATTTTTCTCATACTCACACGGGAATTGCTCAGCTCCTGGCCATACAAACAAAGGAACTTTAACATAGTAACTAGCTTTTAAAACATTTGCTATCTATGTAGTGTATTGTACTCCCTTATTTCTGGCAAATAAGCAAGTAATAAGATCTTTTCTGCTAATTTTTCTTGATTAGCTAGAAGTACATAGAAGAATAAGCTTGTTAACAATAATTTGTTGCAGAGATGTAGAGAAAATTATGTGAATAGAACACATCAGATTTTTATGACAAGTTTTGCTTTTAGTTCATGTTATGAAGTGTTGAATATGGGCTAAAAACTGGTGTCAGCTTTATATTTGTTTATTGCCATATCAGGAAAAATTTCACCATGTGTAATAGAAGTAGTACTAATAAGACTTCAAGAATTTTCATAAAAGGAATTCCCAATTGAAAAGATTGAGTCAGATTGTGAAGTTCAATGCTATAGACTAGATTTAAACCATAAATCTTTTAGTTTCCACCCGGTTGATATAGCCATGCCAGAGCTATTATAGCAACATACCAGCATCATATTAAATTCCCAAACTGATTCACATTTTTTTGGTAAACCACAAGGAGGTCAAAT
Source organism: Hymenopus coronatus (assembly GCA_030762935.1). Classification (NCBI taxonomy): domain Eukaryota; kingdom Metazoa; phylum Arthropoda; class Insecta; order Mantodea; family Hymenopodidae; genus Hymenopus; species Hymenopus coronatus. The sequence continues at coordinate 111,651,991 of CM060890.1, forward strand.
TTATTTTGAGATGATGTATCCAATGGTGACTTAACATGGAAGTACAGTAAAAGTCTGAAATAATGTGATCTGAAATTCAGTGGATTCAGATTTAATGTGAGGGGAAGCATGTTACCCCCCCCCCCCCCCCCCCGAAAATAAATACCATACTTGAAAGTTAAAATGTTATTTTAGTTTGAATTATGCATTTTAAGTGTAAGCGAGTTGAGAATACCAAAAATATTGCAGAAGTGTAAAACTTATTCATTATGAGATAAACTGAAAATAATCGCTCATGCAAAAAAAATGGGGAAACCAAAACAAGTTTATCCCAGAATGAACAATTAGGTTAGGGTTAAAGGTGTACAGTGTAATTAAGATCGATAGGATTGGAATACACCCCCAGCATGTATAGAGCCTAAGGTTAGTATAGTTGCCCTCCGTGGTATAATGGTTACCATGCTTACTTCATATACCCAAGGTCGTGGGTTCAAACCCAGCGGAGGACGATGGATTTTTTCGGGTGTAAAAATCCTTAGCATGGCTTCCTTCGAAAGGGAAGTAAAGCCGTTGGTCCCGTGTCGTAGATTTACGGCAGGATAACTCAAAAAGGAAAAGTAGGTTAAAAATATCAAACTTGGTATTTAAGTTTAGTATCTTACTAGGATGTGACACAAAGATGTTCAGGAAAATCCCCTCCCTCTATCCCAAACCACCCTTTACATGAAATGTTTGTGTTTTTCAAAAATGGCTCTTATGTTTTGATTAAAATACTGCATATTATAGATATTTAAATGAAAAGTAAAGTACACATCTTGAAATTCATGAAAATGGCATCTGAGATCCTCTTCATTCAGAATGGCTTTAGCATAACTAGTAAACCGTAAGAGATAGACAGTCTTACCACACAAAAAATATAGATCTCATTATAACACACAATTCATCTTTGTTTTAATGTAGTGGAGTTACTATTTCCGAGGTATTCTTGTTATTGATTTTAATTTTAAAATTCTTAAACTTTTCTCATACAAGAATTTCTCATTCTCATTACTGTTTCATTTGTTTTGCTCCTGGACAAACAAAGAGATCTGAATTTCAATCACATAGCTACAGCTTTTAAAAGATCCATCACTTTACATAGTGTATTCCTTTATTACCCTTCTACTTATAAGAAAGCAAGTGATAAGAGCGTTTCTGCTAATGTTTATCTTGATTAGCATGAAGTAGAGAGAAGAATAAGCCTGTGTAAGATAAGTATGTTATAAAATAGGTAGAGAAAGTAATGTAAATGGTACACACAAGATTTTTAGATTCTGAGCTGGGCACATTTTTGTTTCCTTGTTAGGTATGTATTGAACTCCTAGGCTGTGTGGATGGTGCTCTTCTATATGCTTTATCAAATGGAAAAGTTGAAGCCATATCGGTTCCCAGTCTCCCTAAGGAAACTGCTCATATTCTTATGGATGCTTTCAGACATTGCAAAGAAAGGTAAGCATGTTTAGCATAGAGGTGTATAACATGTTACACATAATAAAGATGTGTATTACTTTGGAAACTTGAATCAGACTTGAAATATTTAAGCTACTATTGTAGGTTAGAGAACATGCACATGATACATGTTTTATGCAATATTAAGCCTGTTTTAAGTGATTTTAAACAGGTTTTATAAAGCATATCAACAGCTTAATCAATTTTTTGCTGTTGCAAAAATGACTATGTATGGCAAGAATTACTTGCAACGTAGAGAACCAGAGAACCCAGGGAATTGTATTGTCTATCATTTGAGTTCTAGTTGAGGTTTGTATTTTACAAATCTGTGTCAACTTTCACATGGTTAGTATAAAAAACAATAATCAAAGTTTATTTTTGTTCTGTAATTTTCCCAACAGCTCTAGAAACCAGTAGAGTTAGAAAACCCTGTGGTTCGTCTGGTTCCCAATTCATGGGTTCAAATTAGGCAGAGGACAATGGATTTTTTTGGGTGTAAAAATCCTTAGCATAGCTTCCTTTGAAAGGGAAGTGGTTCCGTGTTGCAGCTTTATGGCACTAAAAGAACCTCAAGCCGGTTAATGAGCAAAATTAAACAGTCTTTCATGCCCAATATAGAATGAGGTGCCCAGAACTACAGCAATTAAAGAGCATCCAAAATAAAGCTTAATAATAATTTAAATATGTGGTGTGGTAGGTATTCTTCTGGCTGCTGTTTTAAGGTCCTGGTTTTGATTAGCAAACGTCTTTAGTGCACTCCAATGTTAATCACTGCATGCATTTGTTAAAGGAATTTCACATATCAAGGATAATATTTCCTCCTTGTTTGACAATCTTATGCCAGCCCTATCAAGCTCTTGCTTGCTCATTTAACCAATCTCAAGGTGCGACTGCCTCTGCAGTCGAGTGGTCAACATTCTGACTTCTCACTCAAGGGTCCCAGGTTTGATTCTCGACTGGAGCAGGGGGCTTTTCTACAGTAAAAGTTGTAGGTCCTCTTTTTCCATTGCTAACCTGCTGGATGCTGCTTGTATCTAATCAATGAGTCCAGCTGAGGCCATCGTGAATTTTCAGGTCTGACACAATTGACAGTTCTGGTGTTATGATGTCACAACTGCAATGCTATGTTTCAAAAGATATTAACCTTCATGTAGCACTGTTTTACTTAGTATTAATGCACTTTAATGCAGCTTTGAATGGTTTATAAAATGCGAGTGTCTGTAAAACATTGTTTTGTAAAAATGACTGAAATATATATCTAAATTGCCTGGTGAGACAACATCTTTTATCTTTTTTTGTTAGTGTTTAACCCCTGCTTTCACTTCTATGGCACCACAGGCGAAAATCTTTGGGTTGATTGACAAAGATGGAAGATGGAGTGCTTCTTCGTACACTGATTCTGCTGCTGACGTTTGAAGGTTTGTCTTGAATGTGTTTAACAGGCCAAGGAGGACAACAGCAATGTGTTGGGTCAACGATGTGTCTTCATGACACCAAAGTGCAGCCTTCATAGTCTGATGAAATCATTCCACTATGCCATTGAAGGTTGTGTGCTAAATTGTCATTGGTGATGGGTGGATGCCACATAACCTAGTTACAGCTCGAAAATGGTTGGAGAGAAATTATCTGCCTTGATCTGTAGTTACCATTTGGGGATAACCAAACCAATTGATGCAGCTGGAGGGTGGAGTTTTCCTTACTGTCTCTGTCAAAATATCGGGTATGGGAAATATCTCAGGCCAACGAGTGAAATGGTCAATCACCGTGAAGCAATATCAGAATCCGTAAGAGATGTCGAGAGGACCTGCAATGTCCTTATGGATGTGTAGGAATCGTTCGGGATGGGCACCAAAGCGACTGATGGGAGTTGCATTACGTCGGATGATCTTAACTGGTTCGTAAGACTGACAGGAATGATCCCAAGTATGGCAATCTTTGTGAATACTAGGCCAGACGTATCATTGTGCCACGAGCTTAGATGAGGCATTCGCTCCAGGATGAGTTAGACCAGAAACCAAAATACTTGTTGGCGAAGTGACAATGCGACATACGGTCTTGGCTTCCTTTTGGACAGGTTGCAGTATAATTCTGTTTGGCAGCCAGGGATGCTGACTTTCACCACGTGGAGAAAATAAAGGAGGTCTGCATCTTCACAATGAGTCCAGGCGAGTGTAACAAGGGCCACGGGAGATGTAATGGAGCCCACCAGAGGCTGTATGTCTGCGACCATAGATGTGTCGAATGAGTGAACTGTGCTCAAAGCCTAGATGGTTAAGCTGACATGGTGAACATTTTTCCATTATAGACTCTTTCTTTCTTTTTTTTTTTTCTTTTATCATGAGAACTTTATGTACATTTAATACTTACAGCTATGCTCATTACATGACTATAACACAACTTGAAACTTAGCAAGGAGCCTATCCAAAATGTTTTAAACTCAGATCATGTAAGATTTTAAAGGTCGAACAGGCCTAGTTCATGAACATCTACAGGCCTTATATAATAACTATTACATTGTCAGGTCTAATCATGCTTTCTTTTAAACCTTCTATCTCTTTGAGCAGCTGGCAGGTGACGGAAGTTTCGGATAACTCAACTGTAAGCGCTGTACTGCCTGTGTGCTAGCCTAAGTTTGTTGGAGACTAAGGGTAGGGGCCACCAGGTATAGCCAACCTGTTATTGGAAGATGGTGCCCAGATAGTCCTCTGTTGCAAGCATTAAGGCGCCTATTGTCTTCAGAGATGCAAATTAATGCAGGCCGTCAATGCGGTTCACCTAGGGTCATGAACCCTCCGCTGAGATCCTGAAACCCAGGAATCTTTATCTCTAGTACAGCGAAGAGGCACTTCTTGAGGTTTATTAGTCTCCCTGTGTCTAGTGTCTGGAACAGATGGCACAGAGGTTCTTTATGTTCCTCCAACAGTGTAGAAAACAGCAGCATGTCATCCAAAAAGGTACTTGCTGCAGCATGCCGTCCATGAAGTGTTAGAAGGTTTGCGCAGCATTGCAATACCCATAGTATGGGAAGGAGAACTTGAAGAGGCTAAAAGGAGTCGTAATAGCCAACTTTGGAACATCCTCTGCCAAGACAGGTATCTGGTTGTAAGCACCAACCAGGTCAATATGTGGGAGAAAGTGGTGCAACATGCTAGCTGACCTGACTTGACCTGACCTAACCTAGCCGAACCTGACGTGACAGGACCTGACCTGATGTGACCAGAGGTGTCTTGACGTGACGGGATGTAACCTAACCTGACCTGACAGGTGGTGCAACCTGCTAGCTGACCTGACCTGATTTGACTTGACCTGACCTGACCTAACACTAACCTAACCGAACCTGACGTGACCTGACGGGACCTGACCTGATGTGACCAGAGGTGTCTTGACCTGACGGGACGTAACTTAACCTGATATGACCTGACCTGACGGGACCTGACCTGCCCGGAACGGACGGGACCGAACCTGACCTCACGTGACATGACCTCTCCGGACGGGACCGGACCTGACGAGACCTGATCTGATCGGACGGGACGTGACGTGGCGTGATCTAATCCGATGTGACGTGACGGGATGTGACGTGATCTGGCCTGATGTGACCTGACCTGAAGGGACCGGACCGGATGGGAGCGGAACTGACTTGGTCTGACCAGACGGGACCTGACCTGCCCGCCCTGATGTGACATGACGTGACCTCACCAGACGGGACGTGACATGACATGACTGGTCCGGAACGGACGGGACCTGACCGGATCGTTCCTGACCGGACAGGAGCGGACCTATCCTGACGGAACCTACCCTGATGTGACCTGGCCTGACTTGCCTGGCCTGACCGGACGGGAACTGACGTAACGTGACCTGGCGTGACCTAACCTGATTTGACGTGATGTGACCTGACGGGACCCGTCGGGACCTGACCTGCTTTGGGCTGGCTTGACGTGATGGGACGTGACGTGACCTGAATGGACCGGAGGAGACCTGACGTAACGTAACGGGACCGGACCTAGCCTGGCCTGACCTGTCCTGCCCTGGCCAAACCTGACCTGACGTGACGTAACGTGACCTCACGGGACGTGACCTGAGCGGATCTGATCTGACTTGGCCTGCACTGACCTGACCGGACGGAACTGGACGGATCTGACCTGACAGGACGGGACCTGGCCTAACCTGACAGGATCGTACTGGACGGGACCTTATCCGACATGACCGAACCGGAACCTGACCGGACGGGACCAGACCGGAACCGGACCGGACGGTACTTGACCTGCTGTAACGTGACCTTATGTGACGGGATGGGACGGGATCTGGCCTGACCTGACTCGATGTGACTTGACGGGACGTGATGTGTCCTGACGGCACCGGACGGGACGTGACCGGACCTGACGGGACCGGACCGGACCTGACGTGGCCTAGCCTGACCTGATGGGACCTAACCTGACCTGCCTTGATTTGACCTAACGTGACGTGACATGACCTCACCTGACGGGACCGGACCTGACCAGATCGCACGGGACCGGACATGACCCGACCTGACCTGGTGGGGCAGAACCGGATCTGTCCGGACGGGACCGGAACTGACTTAACGGGACGTCACCTGAGTTGACGGGACCTGACCCGACTTAAACGTTTCCTGCCCTGACCTGACCTTAAGTGACCGGACCTGACGGGATCGGGCCTGACGTGACCTCATCTGACGGGACCTGTCCTGATCGGACGTGACGTGGCGTGACCTGACTTAACGGGACGGGACCTGACCGGACCTGACCTGGCGTGACCTGACGGTACCTGACCTATCTAGAAGGGACCTGACGTCACCTAACCTGATATGACTTGACCAGACCGGACGGACCTAACATGACGTGACCGGACCGGAAACTGACTTGACGTAAGCGGACCAGACCTGACAGCAAAGGGACCGGACCAGACGGGACCTGACCGTACGGGACCTAACATGACCTGACCGGACCGGACCGGAACCTGACTTGACGGAACCGGACCAGACGAGACCTGACTTAACCTTATGTGATGGGGCCGGACCGGACCGAACTTGTGACCGGACGGGAGCGTATGTGAAGTCGTGACATACGTGACTTGACGTGACCTGACGGGACCGGATGGGACCAGATCTGACATGACATGACCGGACGTGCTGACCTGATGTGACCTGACAGGACATGATATGACCTGACTGGACGGGACTGAAATTGACCTCATGGGACCGGACGGGACCTGGCCTGGCCTGTCCTGATCTGACCTGACGTGACCTGACCTGACGTGACGTGACGTGACGTGACCTGGTGTGACGTGCCCTCTCCTGATGTGACGTGACCTGACGGGATCTGACCCGCCCTAGCTTTGCCTGCACTGACCTGACCAGACCTTACGTGACGTGAGTTAACCTGACGGGACGTGACAGGACCGGACCGGACGGGACCTGACCTGACGGGAGCTGATATACCCTGACCTGACGTGACCTGACCTTGCATGTCCTGACGTGGCGTGACCTGACCTACCCTGACTTGACGGGAAGGGACCTGATCTGACGTGATGTGGCGTGACCTAACCTGAACGTAACGTGACCTTACCTGATGGGACCTGAGAGGACCTAACCGGGCCTGGCCTGACATGACCTGACGGGCTATGACGTGACCTGAAGGGTTCTGACCTGATGGGACCAAACGTGACTTTACCGGACGGGACCGGACCGAACCTCACCTGACCTGACGGGACCGGACGTCACCTGACCTGACCGGATGGTACCGGACGAGACCTATCCTGACTCACGGGAATGGACCTGACGTAACTTACCCTGACCTAACGGGACGTGGCCTGATCTGATCGGACGGGACCGGACGTGATTTAACCTGACAGGACCTGAGGTGACCTGACCAAATGGGACCGGACCTGACCTGACAGGACCGCACCTGACCTGACGGGTGCCAACCTGACCTGACGTAACGTGACGGGACGGGACCTGACCTGGCCGGGCCTGGCCAAACCTGACGTGACGCTACTAGACGGGACCTGACATGCCCTGATGTGAACAGACATGACCTGACCAGAACGGACGGAACTGGACGGGACCTGACCTAAACTGACCGGACAGGACATGATCTAACCTGACCGGACGGGACCTTACCTGACATGACCGGACCGAACCAGAACTGACCAGATGGGACCTGACAGGAACCGGACCGGGTGGGACTTTAACTGACCGGAGCAGACCAGACCTGACCCGACCTGACCTTCATCATGTAATGTATTTTAATACTTATAAGGTTAATGTAATAATATTGAATGGTAAATTTAGTGGAAAAAGTATATATATACCAAGTTTAACAATTACTGGAACTCTTGAGTGAAAAGGTACATACTCACTTTTCAGACATATGTTAAAATCTTGAAAAACACTGTTTTTGGTATCAAGGCACTGCTTGGGATATTTAAAAGTCAGTTTTTATGTATAAAATATAAACTAATTGGATAAAAATACTTGTGTTGTTCCAATTATATTTTTTATTTCAATTTGTATATTGTTGTTCTAGATAAGATTTCCCTAGATAAGGGAAAAATTATGTATATTGTAAGGATAAAGTTGTGCTTTGTATACATTAAATAAAGTTGTGTTATGAGCATCCAAGCTTAAAAATTGTTTTATATAAAAATCTTTTTTTGATTTTTCAGCAGCTCCCCTTTCACTCTTTGTATTGGTGCTTTTGTTTGTTATAGTGAGAAAATATATGGCTCATTGTTCAAACCACTTGCTGAGGAGCTTACAGCGTTCTTTCAGAAGAGTCATGAAGTACAGCTGCATTTCCTTGCATTAATTACAGAAAGTCTGAGCTATAACAGTACATATGAGGCTGAATTAATGCTGTTAGTTGAAGGTATGGACTAACCTTTTTTATGGTCAAACGAAGAAGCACTAAACTCTCATGCTGAAATGTGTCTCAAAATTTTTGTTACAGGTAGCATTCAAAATGTTAGCTACCAGTTTTAATAACACAGTACCAAAAAAGCATCAATCACTGATTTAAACTACAGAAAGCAATTCTTGTAAACAAATGTATTGAATGACTTTTAACATAGGCTTCTATAGTCATGCCTGGCCATGTAAATACAGCAACATTGTAACCCATCCTATAAGCTTAACAATGTTACTTGTGTTTCAGAGTAACATGCTCTCCTTGTTATTTTTGCAATATTTGCATTGATATGGTGTAACATAAAAATTACATAAACATGCCAGATGGTAGTAAAGTGCTAGAAAGCATAAGAAAAGATAATGCAATAAACAGTGAAGGATATGCAAGTTGTTTACAGGGTAAATGAATTCGTTCTGTATCAAAGGCCAAAACCAGCAGATTTGTGGCATGTGTGAAGCATTTTCAGTAAATTACATGATTTTTGTTGATACATATGTAGATAAGAATGGAAGTATATATTTTTGTAAATATGATCATTGAATTGTCCATTGAATTGTTTACAAAGTTCTCTCCGAATTTGCCTTCATATTGAAGTTTTGGAAGTGAAACTAAACGTAAAAGTCCACAAAAAAAAAAAAAAAAAAAAAAAAAAAAAACCTGATCACTGCCTAAAAAGCAAAAAAAGAATGAAAAAAACAGAGGCAGAAAACTGTGTGAAAGATTTTCCTGAAAACCACCTAAAAAGAATGAGTGGGCAATAATTAAAAATACATTGTATTATATCGTTTATAAAATATACATAACTAATGCTCCCAAAATAACTTCTTTGGAGTGAATAGTGATCTTAGTTTGAAGTTGTGCATAAATGGTGGACACACCAAATAGGTCTTGAAATGTATAGCTTCTAATTTGCCAAGATTCAACTTTCACCCTAATAGACAACTTGATTTTCTTGCTCCAATATCAACAAGAGAATCACTAGTATTCTAAAATATTTACAGCAAAAATGTTAAGTTCTTTATGTAATCAATTTTATGTAATATTAAGACAATTTGATGAAACATTTAAATGAAAACAAAGAGGGCTGTGAAAATTTGAGGTGCACTGTAATTGAAAATATAATTTCCACCATCAGCAACATACTGTTAAAAAGTGTATAAGACCAAAAATTATATTTCATACATGTTGCATTATATACTCACAATCAAGTCTAGAAAAGTTAAACATTGGTTGTGGACAGCTTTTAGTTATTACATAGATAGTTATTCTAAACTCAATCAAATTACTGAAATGTCAAGCAGCTATTTTTGAGAAGTATGTTAAATTTCTTACTGAAAAATTACAATATTAGCAAATCATTCAAGGGCAAAGAAAGAATTTACAGACAAATTGAACAATACAAGGAAATTGAAAATACTCCCATGAATTCCTCATGTAAACCAATATCTCTCTTAAACAAAATCATATTTATGACTATATTTAAGCTGAAGGGGTAGAGCAGACTGAAGAATTCAATGCCAGAGCCGGGAACTGAACCATGGACCTCCTGGTTTCCGTCCAGTTGCTCTGACCACTAGCTGCCATGGCAACATGCCAGCAGGGCACTAAATTCTCCCACTGACCTACGTTTTTCCTGGTAAACTTCAAGAAAGTCTCAAGTTATTTTTTGTAAATTTGCCATTAAGGTATGATATCTCAAAAAATAATTTGAGATATTATACCTCAATAGCGACTTACAAACTCTATAAGTAATTAAGTCCCAGGCTTTAGAGTCAACCAACTATTAGATCACTTAATGTGCATTGATTGTTTCTCTCACACCAGCCATGTGTAGGACAGCTCATGTTTTTGCCACGGCAACGATACATGTGTGCAGGCATGCACTGGCTGCACCGTGGCCGAGTGGTTAGAACATCCGCCTCTCACCTGAGATTTGTGGTGGACAAAGTGGCGCAGGAGAGGGTTTTCTCCGGGTTCTCCAGTTTCCCTTGCTGTTGCATTCCACCAGTGCACCATCTTCATTCCATGTATCACCAGTGTCATTGCCTGTGGTGCCTTGGTAGTAAAAGCGGGTGTTAAACATTATAAAAAAAAAAAGCATGCACTGACCTGATGGAAGATGATTTTTTTTGCTAAACCTGGCACTTTTTGGTGTACCTTTTGCTGTAGTTGATCCAAGAGGTTAGTGTAGTATTCTCGTGCAAAATAATCTATGAGTAGAATTCCTTTTGCATTCCAGAAAACTGATGCCATGAGCTTACTTACCCACTGTTTTGCCTTTGCTTTCTTTGGAGATGGAGAATCAGAATGCTTCCACTGTTTCGATTGTTGTTTTGTTTCTGGTGTATAGTAGTGGCACATACATAGTGGGCCATCATTGCCTTTGCTTTCTTTGGAGATGGAGAATCAGAATGCTTCCACTGTTTCGATTGTTGTTTTGTTTCTGGTGTATAGTAGTGGCACATACATAGTGGGCCATCAATGTTCAGAAATTTGCACTCTGATGCTTCTTAATCTTGTTTTAACAGTTGTGGCACCCATCTGGAAGATACATTTTTTCTTGCCCAATTCCTCAGTCCAAATGTGATATGCCCTTTTTCACATGATATTGCTAGAGCCTTTGCCGGTCCCAAGCCCGGATTAGAAAAGAGGAGGGGGAGGAGTAACACCTCGTTAATAAACCTGGGTTCATCTGGCTCCGGATGATAGTACCCTGTGAGGGCCCCTAGCTGGGGATACAGCGAAGAGGATCAACGGCTCCAAGGCGGATGAGGACAATGTCCCAACGGCAGAAGAGGCGGAAGAATCTTTCTTCCTGATAGTGGGAAGCAGCACTATCAGTATCTACACAACGCAAGAAACACTAAATGTTTAATCGGGTTGTGACTGAATATTTACTGGCATGGTCAGGATGACTTGAATGGCAGTAAAACTGTGATGTGGAAGGCAATGAGAAACCACCACATAAAATTCTCAAGAATTAGCGAACTATGACATGAAGTCTTCTCATGTTAAAATATCCGGAGGTAAAATAGGTGCAATCGGATCTCTGGAGCGGGTCAACAAGAGGAGCAATGAAGTATATTGCAACATGGAATGTAAGATCACTATACAGTGGAAAGCTACATAGCTAAGAAAGAATAAAAGTACATATATTGCTTTCATAGATATAGAGAAAGCATTTGATAATGTGGATTGGATCAAAATGTTTGGAGTGCTTAGAAACCTGGGAATTAAATTTAGAGATTTTAGGATTATATGAAATCTATATAAAGATGAAAAAGCAATTATAAACTGTGGGAGAAACCAAGAAATAGTCCATATAAGAAAAGTAGTGAGACAAGGATGTGCACTATCCCCAATACTGTTTAATGCATACATACAGAGTGCACTAAATGAAATCACGGAAGAAATAGACACTGGAATAAAGATACAGGGGATAAAAATCATTATGCTCCACTTTGCAGATGATATTGCAATATTAATGGAGAACAAGAAAGATTTAGAAACATTCATAAACAAATTAGAAAATACATTAAGGAGCAACTACAACTTAAACATTAATAAATCAAAAACAAAAATTATGACTTGCAGGAAGAAAGGGAATAGTAACACAAAAATTAAACTAAATGGACAACTATTAGAAGAAACCGAAATATTTCAATATCTAGGAAGCAAAATAACAGCTGATGGAAGGAGCAAAACAGAAATGACCAGTAGAATACAACATGCAAAACTTGCTTTTAATAAAAAGTACCAGCTATTTACTGCAAACAATATTAGGCTTGAAACCAGGAAGAATTTATTACAAACATATGTATGGATTATTATGTTATATGGATGTGAAACTCGGACAATTTTAAAAGCAGAAAGAAAGAGAATAGAAGCATTTGAAACATGGTGCTATAGGAAAATGCTAAAAATTAAATGGAGTGAAAAAATTAAAAATGAAGAAGTATATAAAAGAGCAGAAGCGGAAAAACGAATTTGGAACCAAATTAAAAGAAGAACAAAATTAATAGGCCATTTATTAAGACATCAGAGCACACTGAATATTATAATAGAAGGTATGATAGAAGGAAGAAGTGGCAAAGGAAGAGCAAGATCACAATATATAAAACAAATTATGGAAGATATGAAATGCAGTAAATATGAAGAACTCAAACGGAAAGCAGAGAGAAGATCTGAATGGAGAGTCGCTGCAAACCAATCCAAGGATTGAAGACTCCTAACAACATTGCTAGAGCTTCAGCAATTTCTCATAGTTTCAGTCAGCAATTAATTCTCCAAGACCATTTTGTGGACTTCTGTAATCATTTCTGGGGTGCTGACACATTTTGGCCAACCACTATGCAGATTGTCTTTTCTGCTCTGTTGCCCTCCATGGTGTGATGGTTGCCATGCTAACTTAAAATACCCAAGGTCGTGGGTTCAAACCTGGCAGAGGATGATGGTTGGGCTTAAAAATCCTTAGCTTGGCTTCCTTCGAAAGGGAAGTAAAGCTGTTGGTCCCATGTCATAGATTTACGACATGTAAAAGAACCTCAAGCCTGATAGAGGTCTCTGAGCATAATTAAATGGTCTTTCACGCCCAATATAGAATGGAACGCTGAGAACCATAGTAGATAAAGGGCATCCATTAATAAAACTCAATTTCATTTTTTACTTTCTCTACACGTACCCAAAAATTTGATACCAAGATTTCACCGGAAATACATGTTTTGGGTCCCTCTGAATCCAAAAAAAAGCATTTTCAGAAAAAGGTCCGTGCATGTGTGTGTGTGTGTGTGTGTGTGTCTGGGTGTGTGTGTGTGTCTGGACGGCATAGCTCAAAAACGAAAAGACCATTCTATACCAAACTTGGTATTTAAGTTTGGTATCTTCCAAGGATACGACACAAAGATTTTCAAGAATATCCCCCCACCCCCAACTACCCTTTACATGGAACTTTTTTCGAAAATTTTGATTTTCTCAAAAATGGCTCTAACGATTTATATTAAAATATTGTATATTAAAGATATTTACCTGACAAATAATATGTATATCTTGAATTTTCTGGGAATAGCCTCTGAAGACTACTTTATTCCGGAGGAATTTTGCATAACTGCTAAACCGTAAGAAATGGACAAAAACTTACCACACAAAAAATGTAGAGTACATTAAAACACACACTTTATGTTATATACATTTTTTTCGAGAGTTGATCATTTTTGAGATATTCCTTGTTTTTGATTTCAGCTTTGAAAAATTTTTACTTTTCTCATACAGGAGTTTGTCAACTTGTGTCCATACAAACAAAGGAACTTCAGTCACCTAGTAACCAGCTTTTGACTTCACTTTAACCTATGATACTCCCATATTTCGCTTCTACTTACAGGGAAGCAAGTAATAAGACTATTTGTGTTAATTTTTTCTCGATTAGCTTGAAGTAAATAGAAGAATAAACTTATTAACAATAAATTGTTACACAAAAGTAGAGAATGTCATGTGAATGGAACATATCAGATTTTTTCTGCTCTCTTGACCAGATTTAAATTAATTGGTCAACTGAGCAACAATTGAATATGAACGAGCAGTATCTCCCAATATGTTCAGCAAGTCGCCATGAATTTCATATCTTTCTTTACAAAGTACTTTATCAATGCTTGTATCTTAGTTTTTTTTCGATCTTCAGAATTTCTTATATGGGAACAATAATGCCATCTCAAATTAATTTGAGATCATGTTGTGGTTTACCGGGAAACATATGAGTCAGTTGAGAATTTTAATTCTGTGCTTGTATGTTGCTATTGTAGCTCAGTGGTAGAGCAACTGTGGGGAGATCCATGGCTCAAATCCCAGCTATAGCATTGAAGTTTTGTCAGATTCAACTTCTGTCCTACGTGTAACTTGTGTGTAAAAACAATTACATTAACACTAATTGACTATAATAGCCTGGGACTTAAGTACTTACGGCATTGTAAGTCGACATTGGGGTATGTCATCTCAAAATAATTTAAGATCACCTTGTGGCTTACTAGGAAACTTGTGAGTCAGTGCTGGCATGTTGCTATGGTAGTTCAGTGGTAGAGCAACCAGCTAGAGACCGGTAGATCCATGATTCAAGTCCCGGCTATAGCATTGAATTTTTCAGTCTGACTGTATTTATTCAAATCCTGTCCTACACATGGCTTGTGAGAAAAAACAAATTAACAATAATAAGTTGTCCACAACCCAGCTCTCAATCCACAGCACTGAATCACCACCTATGCTCTCATAAAAGATGGCTAATTATTGTGTCAGAACTGTGTAGTGCTAGCGAATCATTATTGGCAATTCTGAGAACTTATTGAACAACCCTCGTATATCCAGTAAATATGTCATTATGCAATTATTGATGAAGAGCAGTAGTCAGATTTATATTACTTTAACCTTTCCCATTATTCTTGACATGTTCACTTCCACTTGTGAATGCAGTGTTTAACATTTTTTCTTTTTTATAGTGCTCGAAATGGTGGGAAAAATAGGTCAGCTGCTAATGGGACTTGATGTGAAAACCATGGCAGAACAATGGAAGGCTTATGCACGTTTAGCTGTGCAGTATTATGACCAAGTGAAACATCATCTTAATTTAGCAGAGACACTGCAATTTTTGGCTAAGGACCTATCTTCCAGCCTGGATGTGGATTGGGTTAGTATTAGTATGCTATCCTTGAAGGTTAAAACTATTTGTTAATTAATCTGTAGTTAAGCTGATAGTTTCTTGTGCTCTATTGTGTGTACTGCTTCCATTTCAATTCATATTGTAGCAGTTTTTGTCATTGTGGGTGTAATTTATATTTGCTGCATCGTTAAAGCATCGCAGTAAATATTTACTCTGCTGGTCCTCGGTTATTAGTCTCAGTAATTAAAATATTACATAAAGTGCATCTTGAATTTTCTAGGGATAGCCTCGTCTAACTTTTGTATAACTGGTAAACCATAAGAGAGAGACAGAAACTTACTACACCAAAAATGTAGATCATGTCAAAACACACAATTTGTGTCAGGTAGATTTTTTTTTGTGGAGTTAACCATTTTAGAGGTATTAATTTGAATTTTCCCCTACTTATATTTTTCTAATATGGAGAGTCATTATTCAGTTTTCTTTCTGTTGGCCGCAAAGAGAACAAAAATTTAATCTCTCACTTAGCGATCAGCACTTAAATGTTTATTGCTTAAGCCTACTGATTTCCCTAATCCTGTTGTATCTACACAGAAATACCTAATAAAAGTATTTCTGCAGATGTTTATCTCGATTAACCTGAAGTAGATAGAAGGTTAAGTGTTTAAAGATATTGCCTGAAGAATTGTTAGATGAAGTCATGTGAATTTAATACTTTTTTTTTTTTTTGGTGATATTACTTCTGTTGTTGTTTCCTGTATTCATATTGTATTTTGAGTGCCATATGTGATAAAACACACTACATTAATTTTACCAAAATTTGTTTGAAGATAAACCAGAGATCTATGATTATGAGTATATTATAGTGTACACTCAAAACCATTAAATATACATCTGGTGATGCGATTTTGCTGAAAATGTGAACATTTGTGTGGCATTTGGATCTTACGACGATTTCCATTAGTTCCATTGTGACACAACATACCAGACGAATAAGAAAAGGAAAACCCAATTAGGAAATCCACCCCTTTATCCCCTATATTTTAAATACTACTTTCTGTGTACTAAATTATACCATTTTCTCTAATTTAGAATTCCTTTGATGAAAAACTGTTGATGCGCAGATTGAAAGTTGGAAGTTTTACACTCAAGATCATCATCAAATTGTGTGGGCAGTACAAAGGATATATGGGTGCTTGTCAAGAGGAACTATTTGAATTATTGCTGTCTCTTCATAGGTAAGTGTGTTGGTAATCTCATCATATTTGGAGACAGAATAGATGGAACTGTTATTAGAAATATGATTTTTTTCTTTTTTCAGTAATTCAAGTGTGTGTTTGCAGCAAAAGAATGTATCACAGGATAGAGCTACACAAATTGAGCAACATATTACCATTGGAGCGGGACCTTTGCTGTCACAGCTAACTGCTGAGGTTGAGTTCATTGAGGTAAAGGCTAAAGGCAGAATTTTTCAACTCTGGCCATCTAAGAAACAAATTTCAATCACATAACAACCACATTTTAAAACATTTGACTATCGCTGTAGCATAGTTATACTTATAAGGAAGTAATTAATACAACCATTTCTGCTATCTTCTGTTTATTTTCAATAGCGTGAAATAGAGAGAAGTATCAGCTTTTGTAAGAATAGATAAATAAACACATATGTCAGATTTTTTTTAAAGTCCTCTTGCCATATAGGGTCTCCTATGTAAACCCAGACCATATGCACAGTGTTTGTGCTGTGCCCTACAGCAGTTGCCCCAGCAGTGGTCACACTGCTTTAAGAATGTATACATTTTATATGCAATGTTACTGTCTAAAACATGCTGGAGTGAGTTATACAGGCATTGTAACTGGTAACCACATTCTGGCTGACACGAATGAGTTCTGCTACTGAATGTTTGTAATGTTTTCTTCCAATGTGTGTGAATTTGTCCGAAACACTTTTCCTTTTCTCAAAACTTCCAGCATCTTTTATAAGCTAAGACTGCATATACACTTAAAGCAATATGACCAAGTGTGACTTGTTTGTCTGAGGCAATTGCCATAGCACAGAGCACTAACACCATGCATGTGGTCTGGGTTTACATCGGAGACACTATATTTGTTTCTCTCAATGTCATTGCAAAGAATTTAAAGCCAGTATATAGCACCCTGCCTTCAAACATCTGTCTCTTGATTGGGCTTGCCCTATTCCCCTTATACCCATAATGAATTGTGTAAAAAAACTATTTTGATTATCTCAGTTAATATGAAAGAGATAAAATATAAGCTTATGTAAGAATAGTTTGTAGAAGCTGTATAAAAATAAATGCTAATAGAGATATTTATATGAATGTAACACATAAAAAGTTTTTGAGTAAGCCCCAATAAAATAAATTTGTTTTCGATGGTAAGTGTTGAGTTGATTTTTGTATCACAAAAAATCACTGAATAATTACTTCTGGCACTAATTTTGGAAGTGCATGTTGTTCCCATTTTTGTATCATGTCAGAAGATTCTTTGCAAATTTCACTGTGTTTGTATGTTTGTAGAGCTACTGCCAATTTGAAGACAAAAGACTAGGGTGTGAATATGAATGTCTGAGCTTCCTGCTCCTGAGCATAACTGTCCTTAGGAAACTGACACCACTTGATGATGCCAAAAGAAATTTATGGTTGCAGAGTGATCCCTCAGCTAATATTCTGTTTATCATAATGAGAACTCTGGACCATTGTAAGTATTAAACTATTATATTAAAGTATGTTTTATAATATTACAAATTATCTTTATAATTCTTTTTTGTAATGTGGCATCACTAGTATAGCATAGTTATCCTCTACATGTTTTGGGTTCGTAAAATATTTGCTTAGTGATAAATGTCTCGGTCTAGCTTCATCAGCAAACTAATTGAAATTTTTTTTTAGAATAACTCACTGTTATTTGTATTGTTACTGTCTCATGATCGTGGCCGCAAGGGAGAGAATACATTACAGGTAATAAAATACTTGTAAATGATACACTGGTTTCACTGGTATGATGTTCTTATGTATTCTTCATTACCGCTGGGTGCAATAATGATGGCACTGATAAATTAAGATTACATTCCACCAACATGGTAACAGCATGCATTCCCGCAAATGCATAGGACGCTACCCTTGTGCCGAGTAATGATGATCATGTGAAAACTGACAAATGAAGAATGACAAAGCTGAACATCTGTTCTGTTCTTACATAGGCTCAGAGCTTATTCTACATTTTTCTCCTTATTAAACATTCTTTAAGGAAGTATATAGTACAGACTTCCTTTTATCTATAAATGAATTACTTTTGTACATATGATATTCATTACTTAAGCTATTTGCGCTTAGTGAATATTTAAATATGAGTATCCACATCACTTGGGGCTGCGGTATACTAGAAGAAACAACCTCCTCCATGCACGTAGCAATGTAAATATCATTGTTGAAGTTTTTTAAATAATTGATTCTGATCATAAATGAAATTATACGTAAAATACACATTAAATTCAATATTGTGATATTTACAGAACAATTACAAGCTAGTTATTTTCTGTCAGTTATTTTCCCTTTCCCACATATTCAATAAATCAATATGGCGTCAATTTCCTTCCATTAAAAAAGTAAACACTAGGCATGAAAACACTTGACTTCCATATATTAACATCTCAATAATTATTAAATGACTTAAATTAAACTTTCAAGTACTCTGCAACATTTTGACGATATGGCCACATTGCTCGCATATTGTAAGTTGGTCCATTTGTATATATTAATGAACTCATGTACCATGCACTTAGGAAATTACATCTTATATCTCTGATTGATTTGATTGAATATGGTACAAACTTAAGGATATTTTATGTAGAAAGTGTTATAGAAATTTAGGATATGTAACTTATAGCAATGAGATGCAAAAAAATTGTTTGAACATTTCAAATTTGATGAAATTTTATGTGGGTAGACATCTAAAAGTTTAAAGCTTTTTAGATGAACTGATTCACAATCATGCTGTTAAAATTTTAAAGATATAAGCATGATAATGATTGAACATTACTCAAATTTGATTGAAATTACACAAAATGAACAGTATTTGTATGGAGATACTCCTAAAGTGGTCGCATAAGTAAAAGACAGTATAGGCTTAAAAATAGTGCTCTGATGCCATTTGTACTATACATGTTTTTTATTTACGAGGGCCGTTCAGAAAGTAGCCTCCGGTTGATTGCAAGAAATTCACCAAGTTAAATAAAAATATTTTAATATATACATCTTACAACTACATCTTTGCACTATTTTTCTACATAGTTTCCATAACGATTGAGGCACTTATCGTATCTGTTCACAAGCTTTGAAATTCCTTCTGCATAAAAATCACCCGCTTGTGCCTGGAGCCAGCCTGTGACCGCATCTTTGAGCTCTTCGTCGTCATCAAACCGCTGGGACCCAAGCTATTTCTTCATATGCATGAAGAGGTGATAATCGCTTGGCGCCAGATCTGGGCTGTAAGGTGGATGGTTGACAACGTCCCACTTGAAGGACTCAAGAAGGGCTGTTGTTCTGCGAGCAGAGTGAGGACGGGCGTTATCGTGCAAAAAAAAACGATACCGGAAGTCAGCATACCACGGTGTTTGTTCTGTATAGCCCGTCGTAATTGTTTTAGTGTTTCACAGTACACGTCTTGATTAATGGTCGTCCCACGTTCCATGAATTCAACCAACAACACCCGTTTTGCATCCCAAAACACCGTTGCCATCAATTTTCGGGCAGAAAAATCTTGCCGGGCTTTTATTGGTTTGGTAGGCGAATTTGAATGTGCCCACATCTTTGATTGTTCTTTTGCCTCAGGGTTCACGTACTTAATCCAGGTTTCGTCCCCGGTCACGATTCTGTTTAACAATGGTTCACCTTCGGCCTCATAACGTTACAGAAAGTCTAATGCAGAGGCCATTCTTTGAGTTTTGTGGTGGTGGTCGGTAAGAATTTTGGGCACCCATCGTGCACAGAACTTACGGTAACCCAATCTTGCTGTCACTATCTCGTACAAGAGACTCTTAGAAATATGTGGAAAATCAGTAGACAACTCCGACATTGTGAAACGTCGGTTTTCACAAACTTTTGCATCAACTGTCTGAACGAGTTCGTCCGTGACCAATGATGGTCTACCACTCCTCTCTTCATCATGAACGTTTTCTCGTCCACTTTTAAATAAACGTACCCATTCACGGACCACTCCTTCACTCATAACTCTTGGTCCGTACACGGCACAAAGCTCACGATGAATAGCTGCTGCAGAATATCCTTTGGCTGTAAAAAACCTTATAACAGCACACACTTCACATTTGGCGGGGTTTTCTATTGCAGTACACATTTCAAACGGCCACAAACACTAAACTAGCGCAGGTGCGACTTTCACTCGACCACGGCTTGATGCCGACTGACCTGCTGAGTGCGTGAATGCACAGATGGCGTCGCTACTCCCCCCACTACCCGCACTGTGACCGATCGGAGGTTACTTTCTGAACGGCCCTCGTATTTATTTTTTTTTTATTTTGTAGCTTAACGTCCTTTAACCTGGTTGGTCATATCAGATGATGAATGAAATTGGTGAAATGATGCTCAAATGATATTGGGGTCCATGGAGCTTAAAGTTACTCGATATTTGTCTTCTCAGGATAAGGGAAAACCCCAAAATAAAAACCTTATCCGAGTAACTCACAACCTGTTAAATGTGAGGCAGACTCGCTACCACCACACTACCCAAGCGGGAAAAAATACAAGTTAGAGCTTCGGCTCTCAGCCACAATATGTGCACTGATGTTTAAGGCTATTTGCATCTTCACTTTATTTCATCTCTTTATATTATTAGTGGTTTGAAATACCATTTTGTAGGCATAAAAAGATTCCAAATATGAGATATAAAATAATAAAAGCTTTAATTCTGTAGGGCATCATTATTATTTACTCTTGAGAAAATTACGTTCAGATGGTTGAAATTTTTAAAACAACAAAAAATGAATGATGTGCCTCATGTTGATTGCGCTATTCCGTTTTATTAATCTATCATGCTATTGTTGCCCCTCACCCTTTTTGCTTTCATTTTAGTTGGAATTCTTACAGATCCTTTCATTTGTTTCTTTTTTATTCGATACACAACTGTTTCTGAACACCTGGTAGCCTTAGCTGTTTCATTTATTTCCATACTGACACTCATTTTACTTGAATAATTTAGCAATCATTATTTCGCATTTTTTCTTAGTTTATTAACATTTTGTCTATTCAAATTGTTATAACTTCACAACTATAAATATTTACTTAAAATGCAAAATAAATAACTATGTTAACACTTGTCAGTGTTTCACTGTTATAAACACTTCTTTACAATGTTGGAGTTTATTGAGTCATACTTATTTACACTTAAAAATCTCCACTTAATATGTTAAAAAACACTGAAACGTTTTCCAGGACATTCGCCCTCTTCTTCAGCAGTTTGGTGACTGGCGTTCCTTTCCCTTTCTCTCTTCTCTTCTTGTATCGGATCTTGTTGCCATCTGGTGTTGGGAGTGCAAAGTTTTAACACTTCATCCAGTGGTGGGATTTCAAAATTTAAAACGTTATTGCTGTTTTTTATAATGTGAATTTTTTCCCAGATGTCTAATTCTATTGGTGACACTAATGGTTTCAACAATTTTATATTTTGCCCAATGCTGTGGTTTTCTTCCCAAAAGTGATATGAAACACCAGATTTGTCTATTTGCTTTAGTTTTATGTTTCTCTGATGTTCTTTTAGTCTAATTTACAAGTTTCTCTTTGTTTTACCTATGTAGAATTTTTCACAATCTTCACAGCTGATCTGGTAGATTCCGAATTTCAGTGTGTTTTGAATTGTATTCTTAAGGGGCTTATTCAGAATGTTCTTCAGGTTGAATTTGTTTTGTGGAGCTAGTTTTATTTTGAGTTTTTTGAAGATTTTTTCGAATTTTTTATAAGCCCAGGGGTGGTAAGTGAATTTTTCGTATTTCCAATCATTGTTTGAAAGAGGTGTTAGAGTTGTATTTAACGCAGTTCCTTTGAGTTTTTCTTTCTTTTTGATCATGTTCCTAATGAGGTCAGGGTTGAATCCATTTTCCATTGTTGCTTCTAAAATATACATTTGTTCTTTTTTGAAATTCCTCCTTGCTCAAGCTTCTGAAGGCAGCCAGTTGGTGTGAGGTTGGGTTGCAACTATTCTTTTTTATGTAATTGTCCACATGTGTGAGTTTTCTGTGTATTCCAAATTTAAAGTCATTTTGTTCTCTAATGATTTTGAGGTCTAGAAAGGGTAGGATGTTGTTAACTTCTACTTCCATTGTAAATTTAATGTTGCTATCCTGTAGGTTCAAAAGTTTTAGGGAATCTTTTAATTTTTGGGGGATGATAGCAAAAATGTCATCTACATATCTTCGCCAAAAATTGTATATTTGGGGGAAGGCTTTTACTATATGGACCTCGAGATAGCTCATGTACAACTCTGCCAACAAGGGTGAAAGTGGGCTGCCCATTGCTAGGCCTTTAGACTGTTTGTAGAATTTTTTGTTGAACATGAAACAATTGTGTTGAAAACATAACTCTGTCAGGTTTATAATGTCGTCTATTTTTGTGGAGTCTATTGTGATTAAGTTCAGCCATTTTCTGAGAAGATTTGGTATTTTTTCAGTCAGAATACTTGTAAACAGCGACTTGACGTCAAAAGAGAGCATTATGTGGTTGGAAGGGATATTGTAGTTCTGTAGGTAGTTTATGAGTTCTAAGGAGTTCTCTATACCCAAACTCTCAAATTTCTGGTATGATTTTAATTTATTAACTACCCACTTAGCAATATGGTAAGTAGGTGAGTTTATGCCATTTATGATTGGTCTCATACTGTTGACATCCTTGTGTACTTTTGACATCTGGGAAAAAATTCACATTATAAAAAACAGCAATAACGTTTTAAATTTTGAAATCCCACCACTGGATGAAGTGTTAAAACTTTGCACTCCCAACACCAGATGGCAATAAGATCCGATACAAGAAGAGGAAGAGAGAAAGGGAAAGGAACATCAGTCACCAAACTGCTGAAGATGAGGGTGAATGTCCTGGAAAACGTTTCAGTGTTTTTTAACATATTAACATATTATGTTAACTTTTATTGAAAGCACAATATCTAGCTTCTGCCATGAATTTTGAGTTGATTAAATAGATAACTATTGTTTGTCATAGATAATAAATGTAAGAAGCTACTGGAATCTGGCTCATTTTAAAAACTTTCTCAACCCCTCGTCAACATTTTCTCTTGCTTGGTCCCCTTTTTAAAACCAATAACAAAAAAATTTCACATTGCCCTGGCTTTTCTATTGCATGGTATAGAATCTCCTAAAATCTTTGATTTAAAAATCCTAACACTTATTTTATTAAAGATATAGTTTAAATTAGGCAGATATCAGCACTCTAGTTTATTGTAGAAAGAAATTGTTGTGTTCTGAACTTTAGTTTTATTAGTTACTGCATGACAAGCATAGAGACAGCAAATATCAGACTTTTACAAAAAACACATTTTCTTTAGAAATTTGGGTGTATGAATATCCAAAAGGATAAAATGATCTAATCTGATGCAGAAAAATATTCTGCATAGCATGATGAGTTCAAAGCTGAAAATTATAACAACTGAATATTTACACCATGCTTATTAGCAACTTTGATAATAGTACAAAAGTAGAAAAGGACAAACCTAATGACAACACGTGTGCATTAGATAGAGACAGAGATACCCCATTTAACTCCACACTCTCTTTTAAGGTTGGGATAAGCTAAAAGGTACAGCTTTTAAGTGACCTGCAGTACATACAAACATGGAAATTTATCCACAATTTTAATGAAAGGTTGTTTTGGAACAGTGATACATATGAATAGAATATTTCTGAAAAATATTCTATGGAAATTTATATTTAAAAAAATAAGTATTTTAGACAGTGGAGTGCCTTTTTATTAAGTTTTTAATTCCACTTCCCATTCGTTTTGGAAGACAGTTTCAGGGTACCTCTACCCTAGTTCCATTTGGCAATGAAGATGCTCTCCCAAATTTGCAGTTCCAGGGAAATTGATGGGAAATGGAATTAATCAAATATTAACAAAACTCAATGAAAATTTATATTTAAGAAATTTAAGATTTTTCAACATATGTCAAATTAATGTAAACTTTAGAATAGTTCATATTGAGGGCCTACAATGTGTTTAAAATTTTTAGATTTATTTCTCAAAATAACCACTCATAATGAATATTTTTGAAAGTTAACAATATATTCTTACAGAAAATAAGTTAATTTTTAAAAACTTAAAACATGAGCATTTAAATTAAAATCTGAACATTTTCAGGTCATGCAGAGCTGAGTGATGACATAACACTTCCAGGTGTATCATGTGAGGGAGAAGCTGTAAGAAAAATTGATCTATATGAGGCTCTCCTGACACACATAGCAGCATTTATACTTGCTGTGCCTGCTAAGGACTTTTCAATGATAGAGGAGTTGTTGCTGGAAAACCTTTTGCAGACATCACCATGGAGAGCTGTATTAGCCATAGACATATGGTGCCTTGTAGCAAGGTACTGAGAAGAAGTTAAGGGGAGATAGCTAACTGTAATAAGCAAAAGTGTTATCATTTTAGTAAACCTCCAATTAAACTATTGAGATAGTTTTAAACATGAAATAATGTTTTGACATCACTTTATCTATCTTCTGAAATATATTTATAATTGAAGAGCATGTTTTACATCCCTTTCTGGAAGCATCTTCAGCTTTCCATAGCTGATTTCTTCTTCAAAATAAATATTTCTCTCAAACCATTAAATCATTTAATTGCTTTAATGATATAGCTTCTGGATTTGTTTCATGGTTGTAAAACCAAAAATGATCTGTCACCTTTGACTTATCAATCTCTTTGTATTTAATATTTCCAAATTTAATTGCTTTAATAATTTAATTTCTGGATTTATTTTTAACAGTTAACAGTTTAACTGGTAAATGCCAGATTTTTTATTTTTTGATATTTTATCTCTTTTTAGAAAAACCTAACAAATTTCTTGTGTTGTATTTAATTTGAGGCAATGTTCTTTAAAAATATTTGTGAATTTTTTTAATTGCCGAGGATTATATGTACATTTTTTAAAACTGTAATCGTCTTTTATTTTCTTAAGAGTGGAAATCTTCTTGACAGCTTTTTGATATTTAAATTTCTCAATCTCTTCATTTCTAAAAATCAGTATTGAAACCATTCAGTTTTGAATATACTTAAGAAGATAAGTGAAAATTAAGACTGTTCAGGTTGCTTCACTGTTACTAGCTTCAGTGTTTACATATCAGTGCAGATAAGTTCACTAAATTTCATATGCATGATACTAGTATCTGCTATATATATATATATATATATATATATATATATATATATATATATATATAATATAAATTTTGAGCATATTTGATGTGTTCTTTTGTGATTCAATTGTTTTTATCCTGTAGTTATATTCTTCTTCTTCCTTTTTTTTTCCTAACTATAACGTTGTTCCTTTTTTCACAGAAACTAATGAGGACACAACTTTTGAATTTAGTTCAAAGATACGATTATGTCATTTAATTTGAAGTAGAATGAACCAAAATTACTTTTTTCACAAAAAATTATAATTCTTGAAAAAAATATGCTTGAAGAAAAACTGCATTTTTTAGCAATAGTATTCATTAATATCCATATTATTCAAGATACACAGATGATTGTTGTTAAAAATAAGCACCTTTTATGTTTACGTGTCCTCACAAAATTTCACAATTGGCTCATTAATTTCAAAGAAAAAGGGACATAAAGCAAAGAAAATTAAATGAGTCATATCAAAATAAACTGAACAAGAAGTAAAGAAAGCTGATAAGGTAATTGATTACTCGTGCAACAAGTCTTGTTTTTAATTTTCATTAAAAAGTAAGTCAACATTTATAGTTGCTAAATTATACAAATTATAGTATTTTAGGAAGGAAAGCTGTTTTTCCTTTAGAGTTTGGATTTAGTTTATTATCAAAGGTCATGTTATGGAGAGAGAGTTTGCAGTATAATTAAACAAGCAAGCTTATAGTTCGGTTTTTGTGTCTATTTGATCCACAGATTTGGAAGTGCTGAATTGTGTTTTCAGCATACTTGCTTCATTGCAGAACTATGTAAAAATGTTGGTGACTATTGTGGGCGACCAGAGAAAGTTTACATACAGGAGTTGCTTGCCAGATTATATCAACTTCTGGCCGATGATCATAAAATAAAGATGGTTGAGATGTTTCCTCCTCACATTAACAAACCTGTTTGGGAGGCTATAGGAGTTCAGATGATTCCAGAAGACCTGAGAACAAGAGTTGCAAACATCATTATCTCTGCTGCGCTGTCAGCAACAAATAACTTTCTTTCTCAGTCAGCACCAGGCACCAGGGATTACAATCAAATGGTGTGTTATATATTGTTATTTTTATCTTTCAAAGCTTTGCTAAATGTCTGTGTTGTTATACTTTGTGTATAAATAAATTTAATTATTTATTTAGCTGACCTAAAATAGTAGTCATTGGAGTTGTTTAGTGACAGAATTTTGTGGTAGCAAAAGTAAAATTAATTACAATACTGCTTTGGCAAATAATCTTTAATTTGATAATGATTTCAATGAAATCTTGAATGGGTTGGCCTGTTCTATTCAGACTGTTATACAATATAAAGTTTTAGCTTCATATATGCATGTGACAGGCAGACAGGAATAAATGGACAGACTGGGAACTGTTAATTCCTCTGTTGCTGTGTAGAGAATTCTCTAAAAATTGTATCAGTAGATTTTGCATTAGATTTTCATAATATTCCTTTTGAAACACACCTTAATGTAATAAAATTACATACTATTTAAGTATTTATTCATGCTAATTATTTAACATTCATTCATTGGAACCAGCTCTGGCCATTTATATCCTGAACCTCTGATTCTCATTCTAAGTTCTTAAATTCTACCATATTCTTCACTCTCTGTTTTTTTCACTAAATTTTAGTTTCAACTTTGCATCTCCAATTCCTTCTCATATTCCACAAAAATTCTCCTAAATCTGCTACCTGGAACCAATCTAAAACATTTTATTTACTTTTACAATACTAATCTTTTTAAACATTTCTCTTTCCTAAATGTTTTTGTTTATTCATTTGTTCCTTAAGGTGGGTCTCCACTGTCTGAACAATCAACACTCAGCACTCAATACTAAACATATACAACTTGAAAAAGATATAATGTGAAACATGCTGTGTAAACAAATGAGGTTAAACATGTTGCATTTATCAACATCTGTGATCACATGGCTTGTGGTATTGATATGTGCTTTGTGAAAGACCCGAAAGAATTAAAAAAAAGAAAATTGGATGTCTTTACATTCACATGACTCATTCTATCCTCTATCATTATAGTGGTTACCTATGCGAACTACAAATGCTTATTTTCTTATTTACTTCAATGCTACATTAAATATTTTATAAATACAAAGAGAATTGGATAGACAAATGTTTAAGAACTGGGCGCTATAGATTGGCCTTAAAATTCCATTCTCTTCAAATGGCTTTGCAAGAAACAATTGAAAATGATAAAGTATTGAACAATCCAAACCATTATAATGGGTATCTCGGAAATAGCTTATATTACAATTAGAATATTTGGATTAATTTGTGTTCTAAAGATCTCTACATTTTTTGTGTAGTACGATTTTTCAATCACTTAACCTGCCAGTTACAAAACTCCTTCCAAATGAAGTGGTCTTCAAAGGTATTCCCAGAAAATTCAAGATATACATTATACCTGTCATGTAAATATATTTAATATATGGTATTTTAATAAACATTATTGAAAAATTTGTTTGAAAATAATTTTGCCAACAATTGCAAACAGAAGGTAATTTTCAAATGCAGCGTTTTTTATACCAGCTGAACTGAGGTTAGGCTTAACTTCTTTTTTTGTTGCTCTTTTTGTCCGTTCTCATGGTTATATTTAAAAAAAAATGGGCAAGCTCATATAAACACTGGATTTTTTTGATTTTATTTCTATAATATGTTATAGATATATTTCAGATGACGGGTATTGCATAAATATTAAATATTAACAGCTGTATTGTCAGTTCCTGCACCCACTGCAAGAGTAGGTATGGGCCAGTTATCTGCATGTCGGGCCGAAGTTAGTCAGTCTGCATGAAGTTCTGAAGAATACATAGCATACTCAACATGTTTTCTGCTCTTCATAATTCTCACTTTATCATTTTATTAAGTACTAATGATTTCATTTCCCTATACTTTGTACTATACTTGTTTTTATATATATATATTGTGTGTGTGTTTTTTTGTAGCATAATGTCCTTTAATCTAGTGGTCATATCGGAAGATGAATGAAATTGGTGAAATGATTTTCAAATGATCTTGGGGCCCATGGAGCTTAAAGTTACTCGACATTTGTCTTCTCAGGATAAGGGAAAAACCCCAAAAAATGTTGTCTGGGTATTGAATGTGAGGCAGACATGCTACCACCACACTACCCAGGCTTATCTATATTCTTGTATCTTTTTCTGGCAATTTTCCAGAACCTAAAGGCATGTATTCAGGAGAAGCAAACAAAGCACTACTTCAGTAAGAACAGCTACAATAACTGTGAGAATTAAGCTGAAAACTTTTTTCTGATGGCTAACACGTAGTGGGCAAGTATCATGGAGACAAACAATATTTAGATTTATTAATAATATATGCCATTATAATACATAGTTATTCAATAATGTCTAGATAAATTGTCATGCTTCATTCAGATCTAATATGTTATATTACCAATAACGATTATGAGCCAGCTGCAGAAATGTCTCTATGGCATCAACTGAGAAGTGAGAGAGGCTTGGGTGCACATTTCTGAAAGTCTCGGGTGGTGTGCAGGTTCATTGCTCTTGAAAAGAGTTCACAGTGATAGAGTAGTGTAGGTATCAATCTAAGTCAGGGATCACCAAATGGTGATCTGCCCTTGGGGTAAAGCAGATTTGCTTGATTCTCTGCAAATCGTCTACTGCACTGCATAACCAACAGTGTATAAAGCAAGAACAGATAATTCCTTCAATGCTGTGGCAGTATGCATTTGAAATACTAAATCCACTTTTTACTTTCATAGTGGATAGAGAAAGTATTGTATTTCACCCAAAAATTCGGACCGAGGTTTCACCAAAAATACATGTTTTGGGCCCCCCTGAATAAAAAAAAAAAAAGCATTTTCAGAAAAAGGCCCGTGTGTGTATCAGTCTGTGTCTGTGGACAGCATAGCTCAAAAACAAAAAAGACAGTTAAATACCAAACTTGGTATTTAGGTTTGGTATCTTCCAAGGATACGACACAAAGATTTTCAAGAAAATCTCCCCACCCCCAACTACCCTTTACATGGAACTTTTTTCGAAAATTTTGATATTCTAAAAAATGGCTCCAATGATTTTGATAAAAATATTGTATATTACAGATATTTACCTGACAAATAAAATATATATCTTGAATTTTCTGGGAATAGCCTCTGTAGACTACTTTATTCTGGATGAATTTTATGGAAATTTGCATATCTGCTAAAACATAAGAAATGGATAAAAACTTACTACACAGAAAATGTAGAGCACATTAAAACACACAAGTTATGTTGCATACATTTTTTTCGTGGAGGTGATCGTTTTTAAGGTATTCATTGTTTTTGGTTTCAGCTTTGAAAAACTTATACTTTTCTCTGGAATTTGTGAGCTCCTATCCATACAAACAAAGGAACTTCAGTCACATAGCAACCAGCTTTTGACTATCAGTTTAACCTATGGTTTCCCATAATAATCTTCTACTTACAAGGTAGCAAGTAATAAAGCTATTTCTGCTAATTTTTTCTGGATTAGCATGAAACAAACAAGCTTTTTCAAAATCTCGGGCTTCTAGCCAGGTAAAAACTTGGCTTGACACCAACGTTTCGAAGAAGTGCATCTTCCTCGTCTTCAGGGTGAACTGATGACGGTTAAATACCAAACTTGGTATTTAAGTTTGGTATCTTCCAAGGATGCATCACGAAGATTTTCAAGAATATCATAAATAAAATGTATATCTTAAATTTTCTAGGAATAGCTTCTCTAGACCTGTTTATTCTGCATGAATTTTGCTTAATTTGTTATAACTAGTAAACCGTAAGAGATAGATAAAAACTTACTTTACAAAAAATGTAAATTTTGTTAAAATACACGAGTTATGTCATGTACATTTTTTTCGTGGAGCTTATCGTTTTCTAGGTATTCCTTGTTATTAGTTTCAAATGTGAAGTACTTAGCTTCTCTCAGGCGGAAGTGTCCGTTTTTCTTTTGTTTTACTCCTGCCTAAGCAAAGAAGCGATTTGCAACGACAATCGCATAACGACAGCTTTTAAAACATTTGACTATCACATTAGCCTAGTGCATTTCCTTAGTTCCATTCTACTTATAAGGAACTAAATAACAAAATTCTGCTAATGTTTATCTCGATTAGCATAGTGTTGAAAGAAGAATCATCTTTTGTTAGAAGTTTGTAGAGTAGCTAGATAAAGTCATGTGAGTGTAACACATCAGATTTTTTCATACAGCAATTGTCAACTCCTGTTCATACAAACAAAGGAACTTCAGTCACTTAGCAGCCAGCTTTAGACTATCACTTTAACCTATGATACTCCCTTATTTTGCTTCTACTTACAAGGAAGCAAGTAATAAGACTATTTCTGCTAATTTTTTCTCGATTAGCATGAAGTAAATAGAAGCGTGAGTTTTTTAACAATAATTTGTTACAGAGATGTAGAGAAAGTCATGTGAATGGAACATACCAGACTTTTACTTTCTCTATGTACATAGTGTATAGAGAAGGTATTGCACTATTTTCCAGGGATGCAACACAAAGATTTTGAGAAAAATCTCCCCAACCCCCAACTACCGTTTACATGGAACTTTTTTCGAAAATGTTGTTTTTCTCAAAAATGGGTCTAACGATTTTGATTAACATTTCATATATTAAAGATATTTACCTGACAAATAAAATGCATGTCTTGAATTTTCTGGGAATAGCCTCTGAAGAGTACTTTATTCTGGATGAATTTGACGGAATTTTGAATAATTGCTAAACCGTAAGAGATGGACAAAAACTTACTGCACGAAAAATGTAGATCACATCAAAACACACAATCTATGTTATAGACATTTTTTTCGTGGAGTTCACCGTTTTTGGGACATTCCATGTTTTATGTTTCTGCTTTGAAAAACTTATACTTTTCTTATACAGGAAATTGTCAACCGCTGTCCATACAAACAAAGGAACTTTAGTGACATAGCAACCAGCTTTTGACTATCACTTTAACCTATGGTACTCTCTTATTTCGCTTCTACTTACAAGGAAGCAAGTAATAAGACTATTTCTGCTATTTTTTTTCTGATTAGCATGAAGAAATAGAAGTATAAGTTTTTTAAGTATTATTTGTTGCACAGATGTAGAGAAAGTCATGTGAATAGTACACATCAGTTTTTTTTTTTTATTGCTTTCAACTTTCCTTTGCTTAAACTGTTTAGTCTTAACTTGTACCAAGATGCATCCCTCATTTTCTCATTAGCCTCTCCAAAATCTACCTCTTTTCCTGTGTAAATATTTTTCCACTAAGGTTTATATTATGATTACACTATCTACTGTAGTTCTTTTGTTTCTGAAATTGTAATAAAGAATACTTTGAATGTTGCAGATAAACATTTTAACTGTTGCAGTAGGATGTATGGATAAAATCCAAAGTAGTAATCAGCTCATCAGTAATTTGGTCACATTATGGCAATGTGTATATATACCAGAAGTATTCTCTAAAGAAGAAACAAGTTTGCAGGGCTCTCAATGGCTGCGTCACTTTACTGTACTTCTTAGCTTGCTTACGGCTGCAGCAGTGAAACATTTTAATAATAATCAGCTAATACAGGTAAAATACATTATTACTCCTAATGTTGTAGAACTGCTATTGGTAGAAGCTATGATTTAAAGTAAGGGTTTTTAAGTATCAGAATAGCAAAATATCTTGGACTGCATATAATAATGGAATAGATGAATGGTTTGCATACAGTTTGTTGGACAATTTAAAGACATAAAAAGCCAGGTTAATGTGCAATGTCATGGAACAATTACTTTACAGATGCCAACAAAAATTGTAGTCTTTGTTTACAGTTATGTGGCAGTGCTGGGCCTGCAGGGGCCTGGCAGTAAATATTTTACATAAGCCAAATGACCTGAAACATAAGCTAGGCATTTCACAACCCCATCCAGATGTATCCAATTCCCTGTGGGTTTCGGAATCACTACCCTACCAAATCTAACCCAATCTGAATAGCTCCCTGATTGGAGGGCCCAGATGTTCAGCCCAGCATACTTCTAATAATGTCAGAGTACCACAAGTGCCTAGGGCTTCACAGCATCTGCACCACAGCAGTTAAAGAGGTTGGAATCTTCTCCCGTGTGGGGATATAATGGGAAGCTAAGAATCACTGCAGTTGAAGAGTGTCCACAAATAAAACTAATTTTCAATTTCCTGAGTTCAATGCAGTGGCACTTGCTAACATTGGCCTTTAATTTACTTAGTTTCTAATCATTAATGCTAATTAATTTAGTACTTGAGCTTTGTCAGTGATATGTATGTAACTATGATTTGCAAATACACGTTTAGATACTGAGAAATTATTAGTTCAAAATAGTCTCAATTGCTAGCATTTGTGTTCACATTTAAGTTCTAATTACTATCTACTTGAAGCATGATCTGTGTTTGTCAGAGATATAACTTATTGATACAAACATATGTATCTATTTGCACATTGCTCTGGGAGTTCAATTTAGTGACAGTTATTAATAGTCATGCTTAATTTCTATACTCATCTGCCAAACTTTATCATTAATTAATTTATTGCTTGAGCTTTGCCTTGGTACAATTTATTAGTACAACCAAATGGATTTGCAACCCTGGGATTCAAAATACTTGCTAACAGTTGTGATTACTATTTACATCAAGTAATTATGAGGGTGATTCAAATATGACATTGTAATTGAACCAGAGTACTGCGCAGGCAGATCCAAGCAGGACGGTGGGGTTGGGGGTCTGTGTGTTAGAAATGGGGAAACCAGGTTAGCTGCTTTGATAGGTTTCGGTGTCAGGACAGCCAAATGAACAAGAAGTTCCTTCGCTTATCTTGTAATGCATTTTTATAAAGCTTTTAATCATTGAAGAGGTTAAACCCTCAGAGATTTTAACTTGTTTGATGGCACAGTTTGAGGATATACCTAGATATACCTAGAATCGAGTATTTACCTAGGCTGGAAAATTTAAGAATGGCTGAATATTGTACCAAACGAAGTGATGTTTGGTACCAAGGTCAAGTCTCTGCTTCTCAGCCAGAAAGGTTCATACAACAATGTTTTTTACTACAGAGGAGTTTCATGGGTTGATGTGTACTGTGAATGCGGCTTACTATTGCCAGTTGTCATGGTCAGCCGCCAAATGAAACAAAAGATGCCATACACCCAACAGAAATGTTGTGCTTCTCCACAAATTTGACGAGGTACAGATTGGAGGATATCACTGGGAAACCTTTGAGTACCCTCCAGATCTGTCACCTCTTCCCTGGACTATTTTTTGTTTACACCCATGAAAGCATTGCTGGAGAGGGGAACGATTCAAAACCAAAAGCTGTTTAGGAACCCGTGAGTGATTGGTTGACGCACCTTCAAATTTTCTTTGAGCAAGAAATATTCAAGCTTCCTAATCATTCACAAAAGTGTGTTGAACATGAAGGAGGCTATGTAGAGAAGTTAAGATGTCACTTGTGTATATTTTTAATAAATAAGTAAATAAATATATATATATATATATATTTATTTATTATATATACTGTTTATATTTGAATTTATATTTGAATTACCCTTGTATTAATGTCTACTTGGTTCAGGTCTAGGCTTCGCTAGTAGTACGAGGTACGTCCAGAAAGTAAGTTCCGTTTGGTAATAAAATTAAATTGTGTACAGATACAGAATAATTATTTATTGCACAAAATTCTACAACTCTTAAACTACTTTTTCACATAAATGCCGAAATTTTGCAGGCATTTGTCATAGCGTGGCACAAGTTTTTGTATACCTTCTTCATAGAAGTTTGCCGCCTGTATCTTCAAAAAGTTGGAAACCTTTTCTTTCAGCTCTTCATCATTGTTGAAGTGTTGACTGCCAAGGAAAGACTTGAGATGTTAGAACAGATGAAAATTGCTAGGAGCGAGGTCAGGGCTGTACGGAGGATGGTCAAACACATCCCAGCCAAATCCCTGTAGGAGGTTTTTCGTCACATTTGCAGTGTGTGGTCATGCATTGTCGTGAAGAAAAACAATCAGCAATCCTCGGCGCTTATTCTGTATTGCGCGGCGCAATTTCCTAAGTGTCTCGCAATAAACATTTGCTTTGATTGTTTGACCACGTGGTAAGAAATCAATGAGTAAGATGCCTTTCCAGTCCCAGAACACTGTGCACATCATTTTTTGAGGTGTCAAGATTTGTTTCGGCTTAACCTTTGCTGGGGATGAAGTGTGCCTCCATTCCATTGATAGCTGCTTACTTTCAGGGGTGTCATAAGAAACCCAAGTCTCATCTCCTGTGACTATCTGTGTCAGAAATTCTTCGCCGTCTTCATCATAGTGGGTTAAAAACTGAAGTGCACTACCCATCCATTTTGCTTTGTGTTGCTCAGTAAGAATCTTTGGTACCCAACGTGAGCAAAGTTTACAAAGTTTCAGTTTTTCGGTAACAATTTCATGAATTAGTGATCGTGAGCTTTGGGGAAATTCCATAGCGAGAGCACTAATTGTAAATTTGCGATTTTCCTGGATCTTGTCATCAATCTCGTGAACCAGTTCTTCTGTAACCAAAGATGGATTCCCACTTCGTTCTTCATCATGCACTTCACTACGTCCTTCATTGAACTGTCAGACCCATCTTCTCACCATTGAATCGTTAATCGCATTTTGTCCGTAAACTTCGCAAATTTGCCGACAAATTTCAATTGGTTTCACTTTCCTAGCATTCAGAAAACGAATCAGATCTGATTTCACAAGCGGCGGGATTTTCAATCAACACAGACATTGTAAACAAGCACAATAAAGCGTATGTGGCTGACAGCGATCTCAAAATGGCGCACTCAAAATGGCGCACGTTTCTTCTCCTTGATACAGAGTATGTACCGTGCATGTGCGGAACTGTGATCGCAGCGCTGCGGCAGAGATAAATTGAAATGCAACTTACTTTCTGGATGTACCTCGTATAATTTATGAATACAAAACATATATATTTGCTTATCATGCACTCAATGAAATGAAATCTGAGTTCAATATAGCGACAGGTGCAATGGTGGTGCTTATCTTCCATACTTAGCCTTAAATATTTGTTGGTAATGAATTCATTGCCTGAATTTTTCAGCAATATACATTTAGTTTACCGGTATATGTATATGTGATTAGCTTTTGTGCTATCAGGAGCGTATTTATTAATCAGGCAAGAAGCTTAGGCTTGTATAATCCTTATGATGCATGTCTATTTTATTGCAACTTTTGTTTATCCTTCTTTAGAATGTATATGAGAAGTTGGTTATATTTGATGTGTTTGAGCAATTTCTTAAGATATCCATGATTTTGTTGAGTTCCCTTGAATCCTGTTTCTGTGAGTTAATAGGGCCTCTAGGGAGGCTCACCCCTACTGGAATGCTAAATCAGAGGTTCCAAATATATTTTATTGTTGGTGGCAGCTTAAAAATAACATAATTATTTTCTATAATCAAATGTGTCTGCTTTCTAATCAGTATAGCTTCCAGTTACAGAATGCTTCATGTACAAGTAGTTGCTGCCTACATTAATATTAAAAAGAGAAAAGAAAATGAGTGTGTATGTAGACTAATCTCATAAACAGATCAACCAACCTATTCTTCCTGATGGGCATGAACTTTTAAACATATTCTAATTAATTTAATAAACTGCTAAAAGATTAAAAATGATTACAATGACGTACATTGGAGAACTTGCTTGCAAAAAAGGCATTGACTTTTAGTTGAGTATACTAGGGAGCAGAAAATATATTACATCACAGAAAATGCATGTAAAATAAGGCAAGTGATGCTTACATTTCATTCCAAGCACATAATACAGTGATAGTTATCATTTAGTAACTAAGAAAACAGAAAACACAGCAAAACAAAAGATAATCAAATCTGATGATAACAGTATAATATACATGTGATACCAATGTCAAATACTTTAATAACTCTTGGTCAATTTTGATAAATCGAGAAGAAATAATTTGACAAGTTAGCTATCATTGCCACTCTCACAGTACCTGTTTATAACGCGGTTAGAACTCTTTGTGATGATGAAGCCAATATTCTTCTGAAACATTTCCCATATTTTGAAAGGAAGTGATGTAAGTGATATCAATTCTTTCTTCATAATTGTGTTCTAATTGTCACCTACTCTGTTTAAAACATTACACAACCATCCCAAATGATGATAGTTCCACTGCCAAAGATCATTTATAGGCTATTTGAAGGATTGTTAGGGGGGGGGGGTTGCTTAAGATTAAGGAAGTCAGAGTTCCACTGATGTTCCACATTCTTTTATGTTAAGTTTTAAGGATTCAGTATAAGTTATTTAACTGTATTATGGTGCATTGTTAAGAAATGATGCATTTAGGCAAATATCTTAAACATACATTCAAAGCTATTTTGGATTCAAATGTGTAGTGTGTGATGAAACCTTGACTTCAAATTTTTGGGTGAAATACTGTATATACTTCCTCTACTTAAAATAGTTAGGTGGTATGAATGAATGAATGATTTATTTCTATAATTTGTACATAAGCTTTATAATTTCTTTGTACATTATTTTGAATTGCTGTGTTGTCTCTTGGTCCACCATTATTTTAGCATTGTGGTTATTTATGCATAGTGGAGCTTGGTTCATGTTCTATATTTATTTTTCTGAATCATTTTTCTCTTATTCTTCCCATTAATTCCC
This sequence comes from Hymenopus coronatus, assembly GCA_030762935.1. Classification (NCBI taxonomy): domain Eukaryota; kingdom Metazoa; phylum Arthropoda; class Insecta; order Mantodea; family Hymenopodidae; genus Hymenopus; species Hymenopus coronatus. The sequence continues at coordinate 111,689,171 of CM060890.1, forward strand.
CTGACATTTTATATCCCCTTCCTTTAGATTCATTATGTTGATTTTTAAAACTTCTGTGTTGATATTTTCCCATTTTTTGGGTGTATAATTTCTCTCACAACCTCATTTATTCACATTGTACTATGTAATGTAGATGTCGCCCCACATAAAGGGCATCTATCTAAATGTATTCCTTTTCTGTCTTCTCTTAACCTATGCATGCCTAATCAATCCATGCCCAATCTTCTGCCCCTAATCTATTACATACTTCTATGCACTTCTCTCTGCCCCAATCCATCTTTGTTTTTATAGTGTTAAACTGTTCTTATCTCTAAGATTTTTTCTACATTTTCTCCTCTGTTCCTTACTTCTTTCCAGAAGTCTCCAATCAGCCTATCCCTCCTTTCCTATATATTACCCATTCCAATAATTCCCTGTAAAATTCTCCCCAAATCCTGGGCCCAATTTGCTTCAGCGCTGGTTTTCTTTTGTAATATCAAACATTGTCTCAGGATATTTTGGTAATCCAATGATCTTATTCTGTGCCAATATTTCAGTAACCTAATAGGTGGTTAAGAAAGTAAGCAAATAAACACTGGAAGGAAAGTGAAGTTGATAATTATTTCTTCCAAATAAATAGATCTTATAAGAACTACTAAATTAAAGCAATAAATCTGTTATAACTCCTTACTTTTCTATCAGACTAGGTTTGAAACAAATTAATGTCTTTTCCACTTCATTTTGGAGCGCTGTTGGAGTTAATGTAAACTTCTAGTTTGATATTGAAGTTTGTTATTAATGTAGATTATTGGTAAGACAAATAAACATAAAGCACACTTTTTTGCAGATTCTTCAAACTTTAAAGCAGCTAATTGGGTCCTGTGATTCCTCTGTAAAACTTGGTGCATTAGACCTACTATATGCACTTTCATCTAAAGTGATTGAAGCAGATGATAACCAGCAGAGGGCATTCCAGTTAATAGGTTCATTGTTTTCACTCTTAATGGAAGATGGAAATCCTTTGGTGCAGCAAACAGCATTTCAGACATTTGCATATTTTGCTCATGTCAATGTGCATGAGCAGATTTTAGTACTTACAGTGAGAGATAATCCCCTATTGCAGCAACAATTGACAATATTTTTGCAGAAAATACCAATAGAACCTCCAAATGAAGAACGTCTGACATATCAAGAGTATCTTATGTGTCAGTCTAAGATAGCTTTCACTCATACTTGCAAGAAAGCCAGAACTTATGAAGGAAAAACTGAATTTGTGGTACCACATCAATTAATTAAGTGTTATACAAATGATTTCTCAGATATAGACAATCCACCAAAAAAAATAAAACTAATTGTGACAAGAGAGGATGCAACACAGTCAATACAAAGACTAGGAAAGGAGGCTGAAGCAATAGCAGGTTTCTGTGAGAGTAACAGTTTAACTGAAACCTCAAGAGAAGCCATAATACATGTGATAAACAAACTTCAACTCTGTGTGAAAAGATGAAAGATTTTTGTTACAGATCAACTTCACAATAAATCAAAGTGCCTGTGACATCGTAAACTCAAATACCATTTATAAAAAGTCATAAGTGTATCTAGAATAGCTATAACTTTATTGACATGGAAAAAATAGCTTTTTTAAATAATAAATATGCTATAAATCAAAATACATTGGATGGATTTCTAAAATCAAATTTGCCCATAGCTTTTCTAATCACTTGTTTCAAACATCAGAATTATAAACAAAGCTTGAGAGATATAGGTTATATGGATTCCTTTGAAAACTTCACTTTATAAAATGAAACATCATATTTTTTCACTGTTAGAACCACCTGAAAAATTCAGTGCCACAGCTGGGGGTTGAACACAGTTTTTCTGCTCTCCATGCCGTTGCTCTAACCATTGAGCTTCTGGGACATGCAGGTATGATGTTCAATCCTCCAATTGATTCTTGTTTTTTATCTGGTAAACCAGCTGGTATGTCTCCCTTCAAAGAGCACCTTAATGGCGACTTATGTTTGTAACTACTTAATATCCAGGTAATATTAATATAGATATTGCCAACTATCAGGCAGTTTTATTATTATATTGGTAATGCTCCTACATTTACCATGGGCATGTCATATGTTGTTACTACTATAAACAGTGGGTAGCAAACAAAGAATAACACTATCCAAAAACATATCATACCATTTATTAAATATAATATGGTGAATACAATGAGTTGTTGACTACTCAAAATGTCCTCCTTTGGCAGCCACACAGTCTTTCAAATGACGCAGCCAATGTATCATGTTAACATTTTTGTCCAAATTATGCATTGTTAGCTTCAAATCTCACTTTAAGCCTCCAGATTTCTATGTGGCGTTGCACAAGCTCTACTTTCGATGATGTTTCAAGTTGGTAATCCAGTGGATTCAGATCTGGATTTCCCAATGGTTAATTTTGATCCACTGTAAACTTGGGAATATTGTCCTTAAGACACTGTTGGACATTTTTAGTTTTATGAGCTGGTACAGAGTCTTGTTGACAAATGCAGTATTTATTTTTGAACATGGTTTGATTGAGGGGCTTTACAGTAACCTTTATGATGGTATTTTTGAAGATTTCAGCATTTTTTCTGCACATCTTTCTTTAAAAATGAATCTTTGTTGCACTCTCATAAGACGCATCCAAACACACCATTACAGATGTTGGGTGGTGAACCCATTGAGCAGGAGGAGCGTTTTCGCATGCTTTTTACTGCTGCAAGCATACACTCTCTCATTTTGTTTGTTCAATTTCTCTACAATATCAAATATTTTCTCATCTATAAAGTGAATGTTTTTGTGACCGTTTTGAGTATGCCAGCAGAGGAAGTTCTTTGATCCCTCCCACCTAATTGTCTTCATTCGTGATGTGAGCAGTTGACCAGGCAATAGACTCAGAGTCCAAGGTTCTTGTTCACAACCCTTGTAACACTGATTTTTGAAATGTTCATCTCATCTCACGTGCATGATTTTCTGTTTTTGGACTGGATTTCAGCAAATTCTTTTCTGAATCACTTTCACTACCGTCTGAGTTTGAACAGAACAGGGCCAACCAGGTCTCTCTCTGTCTTCCTCACATCCAAGTTCCTCACATAGGTTTATGGTCAGATGGGTTAAGGTGATTCCTAATTGTTTCAGTAGCTTAAATTTTGTGGTAGCTGAATTCTTGCACTTATGCAGTGCAATGACTTCAACTCTCTTTTCTTTTGTCAACCGCTCCATTCCACTGCTATGGGCAAACTGACTGCCTGTGCTGCATTGTTCCATAGAATACTTGGCCTGCCCCACCCCCACTAACTCCCCAACAGCCAAACTGTGGCATTCCAGGTATAACTCCTATATATGGGTAAATTAAATTTTCTATTATTGTTGTGATAAATGTATAGTAACTAATATACCTGCGTTTCTTCTATTGTTGTTCTTATAACTGACATTCTTCAGCTCCTCAGTTTGGCACAAACTCAGGAACTGGGATTCAAAGTGACGGTTTTATATTTAAATAAGAGGTGCGACAGATCACAGATCTAGGATTCATGGTACATTAAGATTACACAACAGACGAGGTATGAGAAATCTTAAAGACATTTATTTTCCTGGTGGAAATAAGCTGTGGAGCTCAACATGGAGTACAACTGAATTTATTTATACACTGAATTTATTACAAATTCTTAATTTGTAAGTAATAATACAATAAATGAGATGCACATAATCACCTTTGTACACTAAGAATGTTGTTATACTGGCTTAAGTGACAACACTCATAGTAGAAGTTCTTCAATAGAAACAGTTGCTGTGCACATAATAAATCACAAAAAATTAATGAACTTAAAAATATTTTCAAACCTTGTTCTTAGCACGTGAAAATGTGGAAAAATCTATTACAGAAACAATGTCTGAAATTTCGAGGAAAAGACTCGCTGATTTGAGTGCTGCACTATCTTTTATACTCGAGGGCTTCCTTGCCCAAAATGTTATTTCCAGTTTTTTCATTGATCAATTCTACCTAGGACTGTTGAAATACAAAGCTTTTTCTTTAGCATCACCCTGCTTGGTTCATTACTCTTTCACTCAGGTAACAATAAATCAAGGAAAAAGTTCTGACTTCTAAATTTTAGGTGGTTGTCTCTTTTGCACTCTCCTCTGCTATTTATGTAGGTCATGTAAACAAAATACAATAGTAAGACAACCATGTTTTTCGCTTTCTCCCCTGCATACCATTTTAGTTGAGAGGCTGGTCATGTAGGCTATAGTTAACAATATATTTTGTCTCACTGTGTATGAATCATTTTAATTACTAGGAGATAAATCTACATTAAATAATATTACATACACATAATTAATAATATAAATACAAAGAATAAAATTATGCACATTGTTATTGGGAACAGTAGAGATCCTACAAGAATGTCTCAAAACACAGGATGCCCTTTATGCCAAGGTCAAATGTAACAGAATTTAATGATATGACTGTACTTTTTTACTGCTAGAAGTAATGTAAATATAAGGGCATTACCAATATTATAATAATAATAATAATAATAATACTAATAATAATAATAATAATAATAATAATAATAACATCACCAACAACAACAACTTGTGTTTGAAAGAAATTTCACAGAGAATGTAATCCTCTCACATCTAAAATTAAATTCACTCCAGTCGTTTTGTGTACTCCATTTAGACATAAAATATTCAAATTTAAAGAAGTTCACATTTCCAACCCATATTTAAAACAAGCATTTGAAAAGCAGCTATTTTCCTAAGAAAATGTCACAATTTAAAATCACATAATTGGTATGATAAAAATCATGATTAAATTTTGTCTTAAATACCCATCCATTAAGCCTGTAAACCTAAATATGGAAGGGACAAAAATGTAAAGTTTGGTCACTGTTCTGGGGAACACAGGGACCATACATTTCTGTAATTTTGTCATCTGCATTTTGACCAGTGGCTTTGTTGAAACCATATGAATGTTGTCTCTCTTTGTGTCAACTGAAGTAACAATATGATGTTGAAAATGAGTCGGAATAGTAACACTCACCTCATTTATATGTAATTGTTCAAAACATATGTTTCAAGGGCAATCGCCCTCTTCTTCAGTTGAAGTCCGACTGATGGCTGCTATTTGTGCTCTGTGGTCTATTACAGTGGAGCCATCTGGTGTTCTCAGTAGAAGTTCAAAATCATGTGGCGGTATTTCAAAATTCATCAGTTGGTCTTTTTGTTGTGTAATGAGAATATTCTCCCAAACTGTAAGTTCTGCCGGGTTGTTTACAGGTTTTAGCAATTTTATGTCATTTTGTATTTCATGATGTGATGTCCAAAAATGGTATGCTACTGCCGATTTATCTGTTTGTTTCTGTTTGATATGTCTGAAATGTTCCTTTAGCCTTGTTTCCAGTCTTCTTTTTGTTTGGCCAATGTAACATGATTTGCAGTCCTTGCAATCAATTCTGTAGATGCCTGATCTCTGGTTTGTAGGTATGGGGTCTTTAATGTCTGTTTTCAATGCATTTTTTATGTTGAATTGGTTACTTGAAGCTAAACTTATATTGTATTTCTTGAAAATTTTTTTGAATTTCCTATCTGCTGTTGGGTGATAGGTGAATTTTTTATATATCACTTTCGGTTTTTGTATGGACAAAGTGGTGATTTGTTTTAAGGTTAATTTCTCCTTATGTTTTTTAATTTTTTGGTCAATGATGTCTGGGTTAAAACCATTGGCTGAGGCTATATGTCTTAGTTGGAGGTATTCTGTGTTGTACTCTTCTGGGTCAAGTGGGATGCTGAGGAGTCTGTGTACTGAACTGTTGAAGACTGCCTGTTTATGAGGTTCTGGGTTGAAACTATTCTGTTTTATGTAATTGTCTGTATGTGTGGTCTTCCTGTAGATGCCATAAGTGATCTTTTGTTCTTTCCGTGTTAGTTTTAGGTCCAGGTATGGTAGCATTTGGTCTTTTTCTGTTTCCATTGTGAATTGTATGTACCTGTCCTGTAGGTTTAGTAATTTTAGAGAGTCTTCTGCTAATTTTTTGGGGACCACCGCAAAAACATCATCAACATATCTAAATCATTTTTTGAATATATTCGGAAAACTGGAGGTTATATGTACTTCAAGTCGTCCCATGTACAGATTTGCTAAAAAGGGCGAAAGTGGGTTACCCATTGCTAAGCCTGATGATTGTCTGTAAAATCTACCATTGAATTGGAAATAATTCTGGTTGATGCAAAGTTCTGTTAAAGTATGGAAGTCTTCTATTTCTTTCTGGTTTAAGCCAATGCCCCTGAGCCATGCTTTGAAGGTTTCAAGTAACTTGTCGACTGGGATGCTGGTGAATAATGATTTCACATCAAACGAAACCAACAACTCATTGTTTGAAACCTTGTACTCTTCTAGATGTTTTATTAGTTCTATGGAGTTTTTAATGGAAAGGTGGCTGTGTTCGGGGAAGCTATTGAATTTGTTAACTAACCACTTAGATAATTTGTAGGTTGGAGAGTTTATGCAATTGACTATTGGTCTCATGGGTTTGTCCGGTTTGTGGATTTTTGGCAAAGCATAAAGACGTGGTAGAGTTGGGTTTGCTTCTTTCATTTTGAATTTTTCTAGTTTAGGTATAACTTCTGTTCTTTCTATTGTATGTTTTAAGGATGTTATCAGTGTGTTTAATGGGTTTTTACTTATTTCTGTATATTCTTTATTCTCTCAAACTTCTGAGTTATTTAATTTGAAGTAACAATAGTTTAAAACTTTATTTTGATATCCCTCTGCATTTACTGTCTGTTCTAGGCATTGGACTGATCATCCATCCTGGTTTCTCTCTGCCTCTGCGCAACAGGCGTCTAACCCAAACACTGGTTTATAAGTCCTGAGGGGGGGGGGTAAGCCCTATATACTAGGAGGATGAAAAGAAAAGAACCCATAGTTTGTGTACAATTTTTTTGAATTCTGCACATAAAAGCAGTGACTTATACATTAAAACAATTGTACCAGTTATGTGAACATTTGTCTTTGCAATACATTTTTTATACTATTAGACAATTGACTAATTAAATCAATGTACTGTCCCATGCAAATTAGTCAGAACAGAATAACACTTTTTTCATGCTTTCATGTATGTAACCATAAATTACTTCCAATTTACATGATACCAATTTCATCCATCGTCCGATATGACCAAACAGGTTAAAGGATGTTAAACTGCCAAAAAAAAAAAAAAGAAAAAAAAATGTCCACCTTTCTTTTTTATAAGTTCCATTATATGATAAGGCTTTGACTCCACAAGATTGGAACAAACATTGTTGAGATCATCATGAAACCACTCTTGAATTAAATGTAATATCAAACTTTCTTTAGTGGAACAGTCAAATTTTACAAATAGCCAACAAATTTTCTATGGATTTAATGTCAGGTGAATTCCCTGGCCATTCAAGCTCATGAACATTGTAATCTTTGAAAAATTTGTTCATTTTCTTTCAAAAATGTTGATTTTCTCAAAAATAGTACTAACAGTTGTGATTAAAATATCATATGTTTAAGATATTTTCATGACAAACGAAATGCACATCTTGTCTGAAGACCACTTCATACTAGATGACTTGTTAGACTGTTAAGAAAAAATGAACTAAACAAAAAATGTAGACTCGTTAAAACACACAATTTTCAGTTTTAACTACTAAATTTTCCTCAAACAGAAGTATTTTTCTAGGTATCTCTTACAATTTGCCAGCTAGGTATGTAAAAATCATACAGAATGAAGAAGTTATTCCCAAAAAATTCAAGATATACGTCCTATTACTCCTGTAAATAACCATATGGAACTCTAATCCAAATCATTAATGCTATTTTTGAGAATATCAACATTTTCAAAAAATGTTCATTTAAAGGGTAGTTTAGGGTGGGGGGGGAATTTTCTTGAAAATCGTTGTGTCACATCCTAGTAAGATGCTGTACTTAGTAGCAAGTTTGGTATTTCACCAAATTTTCGATTTTGACTAAAGTTATGTTTTTTTTTTTGTTTTTTTTTAATGCAGGGACCCTAAAATGTGTATTTGCAGTGAAGTTCCTGTGCCAAATGTTTGGGTGGAATAGAATACCTTCTCTACCTAAGCACCAAGTAGAGAAACTAATAAAGTGCATGTAACAAACCCTCATATATTTGCACATGTTGCAGTGAAGTTCCTGTGTCAAATGTTTGGGTGGAATGGAATACCTTCTCTACCTATGCACCAAGTAGAGAAACTAATAAAGTGCATGCAACAAACCCTCATGTATTGGAAGAATTAAAAGAAAACAAGCCTTGAAATTCACACAATTTTAGATACTGAACTCTTGAGTGTAAATGAACATCTCCTGAAAAGATGCTAGAAATGTGTGAAAGGACAGAGAATGACAAATTTTATTTATCTCTTATGCTAAGGTGTATATTTATTATCATTGGGGTTGTAACTGTAACTATGAAGGTACAAGGCAATTGTGGACACATTATAAGTGTTTCAGCAGGAGTCTAGCTGCAGTGGATGTGCAAGCTGCTATGTGGTGACCCATTGTGAAAGACAGTGTATGTACATACTTTAATCTGGCAGGCCATATTCGGCAATGAAATAATGAAAAGAGCCAGGTTCCAAAAATCTTAATTATTTCACATTCTCTTTTCAGGACAAGGGAAAACTCTATAGAAACCTTATGTGTACACTAACCAAATTTGAAACTTGGGAACTCTTGAATGTGTGATAGACACCATATTCCATACCACAGAGGTGGTCTACCAAAATGTTTTGGTTCCCGTTTCTGATCTTGAGTTACTGTGAACCAGTCAATATCAAGCTTTTTGGTCAAATGCAATACTTCCTCTACCTACTAAAAGTAGGTACTAGAGAAAGCTCTGCTATAAGACCCAGTCTTATGTATGTGGGTTGTTTAATAAGTCATGGCAGTTGTGGTTTATAGTTGCATCTTATGAACATTTGTCAGCTGGGTAAGTCCTGTGGATACACTTGCAAACCTTTTTACTTTCTCTACATGTACAATGCATATAGCAACATAATTCCATGGCATGACAATCCACAAGGGACCATGTCCTACTGCCCAGCCACTGCATCCCCCATCTTGCCCGACGGCTTCATGATAAGTGCTTCGAGTCCCTCCCAGATGGTTGATGCGCTATTCTCGATCTTTAGCTGCTACTCCCTAATCAAGTAGCTCCTCAACGGGCCCCCCAGGAACCTCAAGAGGCTGAGTGCACCCTGGACCAGGTCTCCAAGCAGGGGAAAATTTCTCAAAATTTCTGGGGAATCAAACCCAGGTCTCATGCTTGGTAAGCAGCCATGCTATCACCATGCATATAATAGGTAGGGAAATTATTGTATTCCACCCAAAAAATTCAACGTTGAGATTTCATCAGAAATATATGTTTTGTGGCCCCCTGAATAAAAAAATTAGAAAAAGATCCATGTGTGTGGGTGGGGGGGGGGGCTCAAAAACGAAATTTGATATTTAGGTTTAGTATCTTCCAGGGATGTGTCACAAAGATTTATAAGAAAATATCCCCTTCCCAAACTACCCATTTTCATGGAAATGTTTTTGAAAATGTTGTTTGTCTCAAAAATGGATAAATGCTTTTGATTAAAATACCTATACTAAATATATTTGCATTACAAATAGCATGTATATTGAATACTTTGGGAATAGCTTTTAAAGATCTCTTCATTCTGTATGAATTTTGCATAACTGGTGAACTGGTATGAGATGGACAAAAACTTACCACACACAAAATGTAGATCTCATCAAAATCACACAATGTATGCCATATACTTTTTTCTTCTTCTTATCCTTCTTTGTAGAGATATTTCTTGTTATAAACTTTTCTCAAAGAGAAGATCATTTTCGTTTCATGTCTCTTTTGTTTTAATCCTGGTCATGCAAAGCTAAAACCAAGTTTCAATTGTTTCACATAGTGACCCACTTTTTAAAAGATGTATTACATTATTTCCCTTACACTTGGAAGGAGATAATACAATCTTTTCTGCTAATGTTTGTCTCAATTATCACGATGTAGGTAAAGAAATAATCTTTTATAAATCTTTTTTGGATAGCTCGGTTAGGTGCTTTCTGATCGCAAAGTTACAGGATCAAACCCAGCCCAGACCAACATAAGTGTGCTTAAAAGAGATAGTCCATATCAGTAGATTTACTGGGATGTAAAAGAACAGGGGACAAAACCAGCAGCACTGTTATGATTGTGTCATTAACAAACAAAATAATTAATTTTGTAACAATAGTTTGTATAGAGATAATCATGTAAACAGAATACATCAAACTTTCTTTTGGTTTATTATTATTATTATTATTATTATTATTATTATTCCTTTTATACCTGCCTTGGGCTGCAATTAGCAGCTTTCAAACTGCTAGTTATCTTGTTTGTATTTCGCTTTGTATTTATCCATCAATACAATTTTTGATTAGAACATTTTGAAAGCAACTTAAAGAAGTGGTTTGCATGTCTATAAATACAGGTGTAATATTTTTCAAATTTGTCAGTTTCCCTTACCAGTTTCAGTAATGTTTTTGGATCTTTGAGAAATTGTTCATTAGATGTATAACAATCACACCACGTTTTTCACCCATTAAAATCTGTCTCTCTCTGCCTTTCTCAATGACAATTTTTACTGAAGTCTACCTTCAATAAAAAAAAATATTAATAATAATAAAAAATATACCAATGAATTTAAAGTTTCCTAAAAAGAAAGAAAGTTTTATTCAGACTCAACTATTGCTCAACTTCTACCAATTGTGATAAATACTGGCAAAAGTGCTTACGCTGTGGCAGTCGAGTGGTCAGTGCTCTGGCTTTTTAATCCAGAGGTTCTGGGTACGATTCTGGGGGTAATTTTTCTTTAACCAAAAGCTTTCCCTAATCTTGGTAATATATGGTAGTGAATTTGAATGTGTTAAATGTAAACATTATTGAAAAACTAATGTTAAAATCCTCACGTTTAGAGAATAAAAAATGCAATTAAGTTTTTTCTCAAGTAAAATGTGTGAAATAGTCAAATGAGCTCAGAATGCTTAAAGCTTAGAATTACCGACTTTCGTCTTCTCAAAATAAGGAAAACCCTCGGGGAAAAATCATGTCCGATTTACTCACCTTAAGTGAGATACGAACTCGGGGTATCTTGGATATGAGGTAGTACAGAAGTGGGCAAGAGATACTCGTTATTGATTTTAATTTTCAGTACTTGGAAATTTTCTCTTTTGTGACACTCATTGAGCAGGATGGCTCAGGCGGTTTCGTGGCCCCACTCGAGAGGTCCGGGTTCGCTTCTTATGGCTGGTCTACCTCCCATGTGTTTTTTCCGGGGTTTCCGGGTTGCTGGGTAGGTTTCTTTCATCCCGTTGGCTTCTTTCAGAGTTGGAAGTGTCGGCTATGGTGCTCGGTGTGGGAAAAAGGATGCTGTTCCTCCGTTCCTCCAGTTCGGCGGTTGCCGGAATGCCGCTCCTGACGGGGGCGTTGCACTCTGTTTGGTGAGAGGACTTGGGCTACCTATCAGCTATCGGGGTGCTTCAATCTGGAAACTATAGGAACCTTGTTATTGCTCCTGGTTCCGGCCATCACCTCCGACTGGTAAACCCGTGACCTTGGAACCAGAGGCTATCATATAATGGAAATAATAACTCGGTTTATAAACATTTAACTGTCGCTTCAATCTCCTGAATTCCCCTTGTACCTACAACAATTTACCAAGAATAATTTGTAGAATATAATTAATAAAATACATTAAATAAACGATAAAGAGAAGGACATGCCAATCTAACACATTTTTGCACTCAAGTGTATCGAATGTGCTTTTCCCTGAAATCTCGTTATAACATTTGTGGGCTGAAAGTATATATGGTACATCATATGCAGAGAAGCCAAGTGCTATTGAAACAACAGTGAAACCTTTACGTTTCTTCATGTTTGTGAATTGCAATGTCCACGAGCGCAAACAAGACTTGCGTTACCTACATACAGGCGCTAAAACTTTCTCCTCATAAAACTGTTCATTGTACCTTAACCGTGTCGCAGGAAATATCCAGTTGCATCCTGATCCAGCAGCAATTTTAAGCTTAAAGCGACTTGTTGGGTGTTTGTCAGTCATCCGGAACTTCGTAAATAACTTCTGGCTGCATTGCGTCACGTTCACAAAGGACTGTCCTTAGAGCTAAGCGCATGTACTTATGTAGATACGTGTTGTTAACATTGGAAATACGATGTTATGCAACAGTGTGCACCATCTTTTCTGGCTGTAGAAGTATACCAATAGTGTTGGTAGCATAACTAATAGTTATACGTAATCTGATATCCATTCCACGAAATGCATTGTTAAGATGTCTGTAATAACAACTATCATTTACATTTTATTTGTTTACTGTGCAGTCATTATGTTGTCAGCTTTACAAAGTCAAAAAATCTGACGTCTTCCGTTCACATGATTTTCTGTCTGTTCTGCAAACAAAGTGGGTATTCTTAGAAAGATTATTCTATTATCATGTTAACCGAGATAAATATCAGCAGAAATGTTATTATTTATTTCCTTGGAGGAATTATAGGGAAATAAGGGAATGCATTACGCTAAAGCGATAGTCAAATTTTTAAAAGCTGGTCGTTATGTGATAAACAGAAATTCGGTTAGCTTTGCATGGCCAGGAGTAAAACAAATGAGATAAATGAATGACAACTTCCCTTTTGAGAAAAGTTTTAAGTATTTTAAAATCGAACCAAAAACAAGAAATGTCTTGAAAGTGGTTAACTCTAAACAAAATATATTGTATATATATTTTATCTTAAGAGATTATTCCCATAAAATTCAGCTATTCATTTGATTTGTCATGCATACTGATATCTTAAATATGTAGAATTGCAATCAAAATTGTTAGAAAATCAAGACTTTCGAAAAATGTTCTACGTAGAGGGTAATTAGTGGTGGGGATTTTTCTGAAAATTTTCGTGTCGCATCCTTGGAAGATGCTAAACTTAACTAAGTCTGGTATTTACGGGCATTTCATCTTCGAGTTATGCTGTTCACACACACACACACACACACACACACACACACACGTACGGACGTAGTACCTTTTCCTATTTTTTTTTCAGTTCAGGTTGTCTTAAAACATATTTTTCGGTATCAGATTTAGGGGTGGAATATAATACCTTTTCTACCTACTATGTGCATTTTTACATACGTGGTCGAGAAAGTAAACAGTGCTGTTACGTACAAAATAGACTTTGCCATCAAATCAAAAGCTGGTTGCAACTGCAGGCCTTAAGAATCGCTTTATGTGATTTTTCGTTGTTAATATGAAGTTAGCGGACATATTTAGGGGGGAAAAGTACACATTCTCTTTTTTACCATTAGACCAAAAAACAAAACTGCGGTCATGCAAAGTATGTATATCTCAATGTTTACAGTGTTATGTCTCGGAAAAGTATAAGTGGCAAATACTGTAGCATTTTCAAACATATTTTTCTTTTTCGTTAACACTTAATTGCCAGGGTCATACGCTCGTGCGCCGCCGGTGTGCCGTAATTTCGCTCCGAATGAATCAATTTACATGCCAGTTGTAAACATAGTAGATCTGAGCATGCGGTTCCTACAGTCGGTTGGTGCTTGGTGTGTGTATGCGTTACGATTTTCCTGTGCCAGTGGCGAAGTTCAGAGGAAGAGGCTAGATCAGGAATAATCTCAGTGAAGACCTCGAAGAAACCCAGAAGGCTGATGCCAAGTTTTCACCTCGCTAAAGTACGAGCCTGTGTTGAGCAGTAGGTGATATATTTTTACGAAAGTAATAATTGAAGTTAAAATATACCAAACTCACTTTGTTACAGAAGATAAAAAAAAAAAAAAAAAAACAATCATCAGTGATCCTTCTTTTGGTTTCATTATTAGTTTAGTGTAAAATTTGTACTTGTTTTCGGAACACAGTCTATTTGGTTACTGTTTTACAAGTAATGTTTGTTAAGCGAGAAATCGCCTGTAATACCGTTACAACTTTCGGATAACTCTTTTCCCACCAGTAACTAAAACGCACATAAAATTGTTCGTTTAATTTCACTTTTAATGTTGAGCACAATCAAATAAGATAATAATTCGCCTATTCGCTAGGGCAGGCTATAAAAGGCCCGCTGATCGTCCTACATGTCCGATGACAAAGAAGGGAAGTACTTTCAAGATTTGCCAGCAGGGATCCTAGATGTTCGGAAATAAGTCGTTGTCTTCATATTTAATGTTTATGTTGGGAATTGACATAAATGAGGAAACATGCCGAGAATACCTTTCAGAAGATTTTTTAAAAATAAATACCAAGTTTACTTTTGAAAAACAGAAGCTTGTCCATGGATGCCAATATTTTGTTTCAAGTGATTAGATTAGAAAGCATTCTGTAGGTTCGTTTAGGCCAGAAAGCCATTGAACATAGAACTTGTTAACATGTACAAATGATCGCAAATGTTTCATGAACCAGAATTCATCTTCAAGACAAAGAAAGCTGTATTATTATGCTTTTTGAAGAAAATGGGAAGCTCCTCTCGAAATACAAATACTCTGCTGAGTGCTTACCCTGTAAAAACTGACTTCGAGGAGAGTAACTGCTCTGGTCCCATGATTTGCCAAATAAGCGAGATTGAAATGAGCATTGTGTAATTTGACTGACTCTAATAACTACCGTGTCATCTCCAATCCTTTTCTAAACAAGACCTCTACTATGTAAAGAAAATCCTATGTGTTGCATTCACATGACTTTCTCTACATCTCTGTAACAAATTATTGTTAATAAGCTTATTCTTCTATCTGTTTGATGCTAAAACATTAGCAGAACCGATCTTATTACTTAGTTCTTTATAAGTAGAAGGGGCAATAAGGGAATATATTAGACTAAACCGACAGTGAAATGTTTTAAAATGTGGTTGCTATGGGATTGAAATCCGTTTATTTGCGTGGCCAAGTGTTGACAAGTTCCCGTATGAGAAAATTTTAAGTACTTTAAAACTGAAATCAATAACAAGGAATATCTCGAAAACGGTCAACTCCACGAAAAAAAAAAAAAAAAAGTTTGACATAAGTTGTGGTTTTATCGAGATCTACAGTTTTTGTTAGTAGGTTTTTGTTTATCTCTTATGGTTTAGCAGTTATGCAAAATTCAATAAAAATCATCCAGAATAAAGAGGTATTCAGAGGCTATTGTCAGAAAATTCAAGATACACTCTTTATCATGTGAATGTCTTAAATATAAGAGATTTTAATCGAAATCGTTAGTCATTTGTGAGCAAATAAAAAATACCAAGTTTGGTATTTAACGGTCTTTTCGTTTTTGAACTATGCTGCCCACAGACACACACGACTTTTTTATAAAAACTTTTTTTTTTTATTCAGGGGGACCCAAAACATGTAATTTCGGTGAAAATTCGGTATCGAATTTTTGGGAGCAATATAATACCTCTATACACTATGTACATAGTACGTGTAGAGAAAGTAGAAACAACTATATTATTGGTCACTCATGAAAGGAAAGAAATGTATGGCAGGCTCAACATTTAATGGCGGGTGACAGACTGAGCTGGTGAACAAAACATCCATTTAAATTAACATTTACACCAAGTTTGTTTGTTTGTTTGCTTGCTTGAGTACTACGCTAGTGTCCTATAAATTGTTTTCGTGTTATTACTACATGCAACTTCATCTCACCGTTTAACGTGTCAACACTGCGCTTCTGTGGTGGTGGTGGTGGTCAGTTATCAACCACCAATAAATGTTATGCCTGCCATAGTATACGACTGTTCATAACATATTTTATAGTATGCTCGGAACTCCAAAACACTGACCTACATAAAACATTATTGCAAAAAAGGAAAGTAGGTATCCAAATGGGTTTGTGCAATGTACGATTGTGCAAAAGCAATTGAGAGGCCGCGGGTCAAAACGAAGGTCAACATTTGCTGACTAAAACCAGAGAAAATCTGATTCATCACATTCTACATAGAAAATACCCAGTAACACTGTTATCCCAGTAAAATATCAAATGCCGTCTTATTTAATTGTTTTTCTAAGGTTCATAATTACTAATGATGGGAGAAGGAATAACAAGTAAAAACTAAGTTATTCTTTTATATACAAAAGTTTATTTCAATTACGTCTTAATACTGCTAATAAATGCATATATAAATAAACTAGTCATAGCCTTTAATTTAAAGTACAAAAATATATTAACACAGTACAAAATATAAATATAGAAAAGGATGAGGATGAGATAGGATGGGATGGAATTAAAACAGAGGAATCTCGCAGATACCGTAGAGATAGCTCTTTTTACACGAGAGCTCCGTCCACGTGCCGTTATCTTCTAACGCCCAACAATTATGTCTTCCGGATTTCCGGTATTGCTGTGGCCCCGGCCTGAAGAACTTGTGCTTGGACACCTTTGTACCTGGAACAATGAGAAAAAACGCATTGTAGTTCCGAACCATTTCGATATAACTGATTAATAAAAAGATACTTGTATAATTCAAATACACAATGCAAAGTAATAGGTTTTCAACATTAGGGTATCCAATGTGAGAAACTTTTGTTCTTGAGCTTTAAATTTGTAAAGTAATATTACTTTTCGGGCTTTTATCATTTAAGTTTGCAAACAGTTATAAAATACCAAAGTGCATTGAAGCACGATTAGTAGTATTGGAAATCACTTTGCATATGTGCTTCCTAATGTAATGTATACAGTCCGTAGATGACAAGCTAACTACAGGTATGCTCTACATAAACAGCTTCTGCTATTTTCATGCAGACACACGCAGTCAAGATGCCAACCATTTAAATCAGACCTTCGCGAGAGAAATGTAATTGTACAATATCTTCGGCATAGTAAGTTAAAGTTAGCAACACAGCACGGAATCATAAACAAATGAATAGATAAACTTCCACCACCCTTTGTCACAGATGAGCATCCATCTGATCTGTGAACTGCACAGACGAATACTGGTGCAGTATGTGAAACAAACATTTACCATACTGAGACATATTGAATATTTTTAGAGATTGTATAAAATAACAAGATAATAACGAGTTTGATATTGAATGCTGTTCATGATTTCATATGCTGATTGCTGATGAGAGAAATGTGTGGCTGCCAGCGCAGCAAGAAATCTGGTGCAATTTCCGGAATGATGCTTGGACATTTTGTTATGGAGTGCACTCAAGTCACGGAGGCAAGGATCAACTGCGAAGCGTTATTAGAGAAGTAACGGCTCGTGGTCATGGAAACCACAATCACTATACCGAACAAATGCCGCTTCTTACTACGCCTTCTGCGGACTTAGAAATGCTGAAGTGAGGAGTTACAATCAGCTTCTGATGCTGTCGCACTACATTAACAAAGTGCTTCAAGTTCAAAATTGTGACGGAAAGCCTGCCTTTTCTTAATGAAGTTATAAAAAACTATACTTTATACTAACAAATAAAAACAAAAATTGGGAGAGGTATAAAATGTGCTAGAACAGAGCGGCATGGAGGATATTTCTATTAGATGAGGACAAAAATAGTGCATTAGAAACGGAAAATATATAGAGAGACAATAGATACGATAAGCTTTGAGGGCAAATATGTTCTCTAGGTTTGTATAAAACCGTTAAAAAAGAAATCGGGACAGTAGAGATATAAAAGAATATATTTTTTATGTATACTCATAGGAATATTATTTAGAAACATATTAGGGAGTAAGTTACAAAGGAGTGCATTTGAGAAAATGTAACATTTCCCACCGTATAATAGAATTTGAAATGGTCAAAGATGGGATGATAAATAATTATATGCAATGTAAAATGGGGTAATATAACGAAAGATAAAGTAGTAATTGAAATATTAGCAGATCCAAGGGCGGAAAAATTAAAATGGTAAGGATATTTAGGGAGGTATCTTATTATCATGAATCTTTGCCATGCATAGAGACAGAAGATTATGATACAGCTAAGCTTATCAGATTTCTATGTGTATTTTATGTCTGTATTATTGTATTCATGGAGGAAAGTAAAATTTTTATATTTTATTTCACCAGTCATAGCACTGCATTTTTAATTGTTAGCTCTTGAATGAAGACGGAGTTAATTACTTTCATTGTGCAGCCGTTTTATAGGAGTCATACATAGTTTTCCTTGAACTACTGTCAAAGGTAATTTTGTTGCTTGACTAAAAAATCACATTATATCTCTGACAAACGTATTCGATTATGAGTCTAGAATGAGAGTTACTGTGATATACTGCTGAGAAGTTAGGAATTTGAGTGATAAGATCATCAGTTCATGAATTTGGTCTAAGAGGGATTCCCCAGAAACCCTGCATCATTGTAAATATTTCCTTTCGTAGTATTTTACCATATGTAATATTTCTGCAGTAAAGTATATACGAAAATGGCCAAGAGATTCAACTGACTTGCAACAGTTTTTCACTGAAATATTGTTTAGGAAACGGCTGCGCGCAGGATTGTATTTCCCACAAAGCGGGCTTTTTCGTTAGCGATTAAATGACAGTCGTATATCTTCTTTCAGCTTTCCAGCTGTTCCCATAATGACGTCCATGTGTCTAGGCTGGGGCTACTACAAAAAAATGACTACTGTCCTGTTCTCCCTGCAGTTAGTGCCGTTTTTGCTCTGCTATTAGGTCACCGAGCGGTATGTTTGAAAGCGTGTGGAACAGGTGCCTTAATGCACACGCAGGGAAACTGCTCGGTGATGCAATTCTCTATGTGAAAGGCTTCGTTCCCACGATAGCCATCCATAATGTTGGAATTTGAACATAACCATTAAGACTCGAGGACAGACCGAGAAAATATGTTTGTAAGAGCAGCCGAGTTCTTATGGAAGCATAGAAGTCATAAGACAGACATCCGAGTACTAACATCCGTAAAAGGAAAGGAACCTTGTTCTAGATTTTGAGATGGAAATTATTAGGTCTTAATGCAAATGTTTACAAGAAGGGGACTAGAGTAAACTTCTTTAAAGAAGTATTTTTTCACGATAAAGTGAAGAGAGGAAAAAAAAAAAGTCTAATCCTATCTTTCTCTTAGATAATTAAATCCAACGACTATTAGATATGAGATAACTTAGTATTGATTTGCATTGTGTTCCAGAATGGTGTAATAAATTCCGTATAATTTTCCACGACTCTTCATATTTCTACCAAAATTATCTCTAAAAGTAAAACCATAACGATAAAGTAAAACTGATAATAGAATTGTTTTATTCTTTAATTCCTTTACATTCATAAAAAGACTGTAGTTTTCTTCCGTCCTGTCAGCAGCAAAATAAACGCAACATCCGAATGAGATGCACACATGTTATTAGTGGGCAGAGAACTGGGGCGTATATTCATTTTGTCATGTATTCATTGCATACAATACTAATTCTTCAATAAGTTATAATCATGCAGCTGTTGGACTGAAAAGCAATTACAGCACGGAAGCACATTATTGAGTATATTAATACTACTAGAGACGGTTGGTTGCACCAAATTATTCTTCGTCGTTGCAGTATGGGGAGAGAGAGAGAGAGAGAGAGAGAGAGAGAGAGAGAGACAGAGAAAGTGGATATGAGGCATTCTGGGACTTTCAAAATCTTACCAAGTAGATCATGCTTAAAAGGCAGGTCCGAGTCTAAGAGCCTATTATGCAACTGGAATGAGTTTTGTTTGCTATTGCCATCCACATAGAAGACACTTTGCGAAAAGGGATAGACAAAAATCAGTCTTCTAGGGGTAAAAAAAAAAAAAAACAATTATCAAAGCAAACATTTCTTATACATACGACACCACAAGTGGTGGACACTGACGTTAATTAAATTAAATGATAATTGGGAAAGGAAATTTGAGAAGGTTTAGGATAACTCTCCGGCATTTGTCAGTTATAAGGAGCGAGGAAAACCCGAAAAAGAAACAAAAACTTCAGTCAGAGATTTGAAGCGCCGTCTTTTTATTCACGAGCCCATCTTGACGACCTCAGCCACCCATTTCTGTGATTGACCGATGCCTGGTGTCAGTCGACACATTCAACATGTCCACTACAGAACATCACCTTTTTATTACAACAAAACCAAAAGTCCGTCTCTGTGGTGTGGTGGCATATTCAAGAGGTTCCAAGTTCTAATCTCGGTTAGAGTAACCTACCCGGATAAGGCTTTTTTCGAGGTTTCGGGTAACTTAAGCTCTGTATGTTCAAATGGTCTGCGTTCTGACTTCTCAATCCAGAAGTAGAGGTTTCGATTGTCGGCTGAATCGGGAAAATATTTCTTTAATTAGAATCTATCCCTACTCTCCTCAGAGATTAGAAATAAATATGCGAGAGTGGATGCGAGTGTGTTTTTAGGTTAGAAGTGATTAAAAACCAGTGTTAAAGAACCTTTGCTCAACGACTTGTTTCGCTACTTGAAAGCCCAGATATGCCCATGGAAGTTAAAGGGTTATACAAATGAAATATTAAAATAAAAAGAGAGAGAGAAAGAGAGAAAAACAAATAATCATTGACTACCCATGTAGTCGAGTGTCAAGCGTTTTTGTTTCTCACCTGGGTTCGATTCCGAGGGGCAATTTTCCTTTTATTAGTATAAGTCCTTACCCTACACAGGGTGCGAATGTGTTTCATAACAACATTTTATAAAAATCAACAACAAAACCTACAGTTCATCTACTCTCAGTAGTTTCTCAAGTAAAAATAAACTGAAACGAAAAAAGGAAACCATTGTCTTTTGCACAAGATTTTACAGCAACGAAATATAAAGGAATATCACTGAAGTGTTTGTATGCTTTGTGGATATATTTAATCATTAGTTACAGCAATAAAGAAAATGTTGCATTTGTCAGTGCGAATGGTACTCACCATCACTATGTACTGGGTCTCCCTCAATGCCGTCTGCGTCCCGGAGTCCTATCCAGGCCCGCTGTGCATGGGATGACTTGAGGAGGGTGGTGGCGAAGTCGTTCAATTTGGGTGTACTCAACGTGATGAGACGAGCGTTATAATCGGCACAGAGCCCGTCAGCCTTGGCGTAGTCCTCTTGTTCCTGGACGATTTTGAGACAGGAATGGCTCTCCGGCTCCATCATCCAGCCGTGACCAACCACTGCAACATACACGAGCACGTTAGCTTTCAAGGTTCAATAGCAAATTAGCCATCGCGGTACTGCGAGTTTCATATTTACCACTACAAAATAAAGTGATACATTTCCTTAGCACATATAGAAATGATTGATTAAATATTGAAATCTATGTTTAAGATATAGACTGGCGTACTCTTCATAATATAATAATTTGAACTTCTGAATGCCATGTGTTGTTTTCCGCTGCTATTACAGCAATACGAGGTCCTATAGCCATTCTTCGAAACCACCTTTACAGCTAACATGTCAAAAGGATTTTATATATTATATAACTTACACATTTTAATATATATATATATATATATTCATGTTTTAAATATTTTATTCATAATCATAAATTTTAATACTCAAACATAACATTTGTTTGTAATTTATATATATATTCATGTTTTATATATTTTATTCATAATTATAAATTTTAATACTCAAACATAATATTTGTTTGTAATTTATGGCAGGCTTCTTATGGAGGAAGTTCTAAACATACATAAATAAATAAATAAGCTAATGGGTCGTAAATGTCTTCGTTGGGCACGAATTAAAAAAGAAGCTTGTATGTGCCACAGTAAGACATGAACACTGAAATATAATTAATGCTTTACATAATAACATACAAATAATAACACCCTGTTGTAATCTGAAATATTTCAATTTTCCCTTCCATGGTGAAAAATAGCACTAATTACAATATTAAAATTTAAAAAGTTTTATTTATCTTTTAATCAAAGCTCAATTTTTAACAATATTCGTATGAGCTAATTTAACATTCTTCACATAAAGATCCAATATCAATGGCAGGAGCAAGACTTCTTGGATTTAAAGTTTCTGTACTGTTTTAATTTAGCATAATATGAAATGAATGTTATTTCCCAGTTCCTATGGCTGTACATACATGTGATTACAGATTTTTTTGACGCAACAATGACGCTTAAGTTTGAAAGTAGTATTTTTTTTTTTTTTTTACTTTAACGTCCTTTAACCTGGTTTGGTCATATCGGACGATGAATGCAATTGATGATATGATGCTCAAATGATCTCGGGGTCCATGGAGCTTAAAGTTACTCGACATTCGTCTTCTCAGGATAAGGAAAAACTCCGAAAAAAACCTTACCCGGGTAACTCACCCTAAGCGAGATTCGAACTCACGACCTTTTGAACGTGAGACATGCTACCACCACGCTACCCAGGCGGGCTTAGTAGTATGTTCTGAAGCCCCATGCGCAGAGGTAGCACTAAGTTTTACTTTCTCTTTTGCGTATAGTAAGAAGGGTAAGTATTTTATTCCACCTATATTATTCCACCCAAAAACTCTATACTAAGAATACCTTGAAATACCCTGAATCCATAAAAACAAATTTTTTTAGAAAAATGTCCAAATGCGTGTCTGTGAACTAAAAAAAGAAAAGATGGATAAACACCGAACTTGGTGTATCTTCTAAAAATGAGTCGCTATGCTTTTCTAGAAAATTCCACCTATCCTTTACATTTTTGAAAATGCTTTATATTCTCAAAAATTAGTATATATTAATATTTTTTACATGACAAAATATGTATCTTGATTTTTTTTGGAAATAGCCTATGAAGTCCTCTTCAGTGAAGGACATTTTGTATAATCTTATATAACTGATAAACTTTAAGGGATAGACGAAAATTCACTACTGAACATTTTTTAGATCTTTTCAAACTCAGTACATTTTTATGTGTCATAAGGCATTTTAGATATCTTGGTTATTATTTTGAAATGTTAAAATCTTTGTCATTATTTTCAAGTTCCTTTTTTTTTTTTTATCGCGTTTACGTGGAAAGCGTTCGGAATTTTAAAGCCAGTATATTACGTCCATTTTAAAACATTTGACTGTCGTTCCCTTTGCATGTATAAAGAAATGTGTAATGCAGCTACTTCTGAAAATGTTTGTCTCAATTAAAATGAAATATATATTCATGTAACAAATCAGGTTTTAACCATAGGACGGAAATGTTTTGCTGAAGCACGTTTTGTGCTGTCTCCATCTTGTGGTTCTACGCACTACCATATACACCATTCGCAATATCTGTCAAAGTAATTGTTTTTACAAGTTTTCGAAGTTTAAAAACAAAGGACAATGGAAGGCTAGAGGTCTTAGTTGAAGGAATATTTAATACAATCACATTTTTTTGGTCTATCAGAAGTTATTAATAATAAATTGGTATTATTGCAGTAAACATCGTGGCAAAGTAACTTAATTTTGTTCTAATTTCTTGGTCTAAAAGTAATGTTAATATAACAAACGGTTGAACCATTATTACAATATTGGTTTAAAGCTTTAGTAAAATGTGTGATATTAATCAAAATTTCCGGGCGAGGAATATTGCGATAACTACCATTACAATATGAGTCCGAGGAACACGCCCCCTGTTCTCACGGTTCTGTTGATAATGTATAACATATTTCAATAAGTATACCTCCGAAAAATCACTTAAATAAGCACACTAACCTATGTATTGAAACACATTTCCCTTTCCTTGTTTATGCTTCTGTTATTCGAGACTACAACCAAACACCGCACATGACCATTATACTGGTTCAAAACTTAGTCAAAATTTACTGCCTAATTCAATATTTAGCACCATAAAGTCTTATTTTTGGGTACACATTTAACCCACATTAGGCGTACTCGTCTCAAAAGTGTAGTGTCTAAAAATGGTGGTTTGGTAAAAACTTGCTTCACCAACCACAATGCATAAGGATAGGCATTTCCAATCTAATCTCTGTATATCTGTGGTTTTCACTAATACTTTTGCCTATATAAAAAGTGACATTACGTGATTCATATAAGTCCTTTCTGTACTTCGAAACAACAGCTCTGTAAGGGCAAGACGCAGATAAGCGCAGTACTTTCACTCAGTGGTGTGAGAGCAACCACCAGCTTACTCTTGTAGGTTAGCTGAATGCAACACGAAGGTAGCTCGTGCTGGAGAAGTCCTCGGGGCAAATGCACCAACAGTGTGTAATGTACTTGACAAATGTAGCCTGACCTTTGCTGCTTGTGAGCGTGATGCAGCGCTTTGTCTCAATTGCTTGCCCTATTTAATTGAACTTTGACAGATCCAGCACATATGGGCGTTTATTTAATTACTTGCGGATCGACAAGCACGCGGCTCTACAGTGGTATAGCTCATGGACATCACGTGAAGGCCAAGGTTGAGAGTATGCACCTTACTTAGTCTGACCTTCAAATAAAAATTCTTACTGGTTGCCAACGGATCATTGACAAATTCCTGTTTTTTGTACTCCAGACAAAGGCTTTTAATGTCTTTATTTAACGGCATGAAATCCTGGGAAGCGTTGAGTTTTGTTGAGCCTCAATGAATAAACACAATTTGGATATAAATGTATGTGCGTTTACACAATTTGAATGAACAATTTTAAGCTGAGAGAATCCGCAGACTACAATTCAACATCTTTTTATACGAATCTACAAACAAAAAGCTCAATTCCTAGTTTGAATAGAACGTCATTAAATCAATAAATAAGTAAATAAACAATAATTTGACAACACACAATAATAAAACAGCTTTAATTCTGGTTAAATATGCTGGGATCGAATCCGGGACTCCGTATGAGAAGTCAGCTCGCTGACCAATCGACCACTGAGGCAATCAGCATTATATTTAGTTTTAACAAATGGATGGTTTACAAAAATGAGGATTGCTATTTCTAGGATACCTAAACCAAAGCTAACTTTAGTTTATACACATCTGAGAAGTATTTAAACAGGTTTCACCACCAAAGTAACCTCGGTGGTTATGGTACGCACTCGTGAACCGGAGATTTGCAGTTCAAGTCTGTCTGTCCAACAGATTTTTCTTCCAGGTTTTCTCTCAGTTCTCGAAACTGGCAAATGGCGGGGAGGTACCTTAAGTTAGGCGTGGGACGTTTCCTTCACAGATTTTCTATCCCAATAATTATTTAACTTCTTACCACTGTCACTGCCTATGGTGCCTATGTAGTAAGAACGGGCGCTAAAACACCATTAAAATCTTATGTGTTCTTATGGATTTTCTCTACAAACTATTGCTACAAAAGATTATTCCTTTGTCTACATTATTGTGTATGTCTTTAATATACGGTATTTTAATCAAAGTCATTAGAGCTATTTTTGAGTAATAATAATAATAATAATAATAATAATAATAGTAAAAGCCATGCAAAGGATAGTTTGGGATGGGGATTTTATTGAAAATCTTCATGTCGCAACCTTGTAAAGCACTAAACCTAATTACCAAATTTGGTATTTTCGTTTTTGAACTATACTGTCCGCACACACAGGACCTTTTTCTAAAAATGTGTTGTTTTTTTTGGACTCGGGGGACCTCAAACATTTCCCGGTGATATTTCGATACGGGATTTTTGGGTGGATTACAATATATTTTCTACCTAGGTACGCATAGCACGTGTAAAGAAAGAAAAAACAAAACAAAACGAAAACTATAGTAGATTTTGAGAAAACTTAATGCGATGGACTAAATTTGGCACTAACGTGACTGTATAATTCACCACACTTATACTGGATTAAAATTTCGTACTTTGAAAATTTAAAATTCTAATGTTTGAGTGGTAACAGGTTATCAATGCTATTTTAGTCCACTTTACTGTTATCGGCACATTTAGATTGTCATTTTATTGACTGCGGATAAAGATACTTCAAAAGTACACAAGGAGATCAAAGTTTAAGAGATTGTTCTCAGTGATATAAGATTTTCCTTGCTCTCATTTCACTTACTAGGAAGAATGTATAAGAATAGTTCCTTTCTTATGATCAATGCAGATAAACAGAATGGGCTTGGCTGTGAGCAAGGCAATGGATGTTGATAAACAAAGCAATAAAAAGATTTCGCGACGCAGATAGAAAGCAACCAAAAGGCACATTCCAAAAAACAGCTGGTAAACAAGCTTGGGTGTGCTGGGAAAAGATAACTTGTCAAACAAGTGGTTTCAAAGATCAAGAATGTTTTGCAAGTTAGGACCTTTATACCTCTTTATCTTAAACAGTAACTGCTATTGTTCTCAAAAACTCAATATCGACACTTCATTGAAATACTTAAGCTGAAGTCTTCTGAAGAAATCAATATTTGCTTGTGTTTGCATGTGTGCGTCTGTGGACTGTGTAATCTAAAACGAAAATTTGGATAAATATATTTTGTAGTCAAGTCTATCACCTTTTTAAAATTCTACGAGGGCCGTTTTTTTTTCAAGCTCCGATAGGCTATAGATAAAAGGCAAGTTCATGGAAAACAATTATTTAATACTAAAAGTTGTTACACTTATGGTTACTTTTCAACATAATCACCGAAAAGATTGGCACATTTATCGTACCTGTGCACAAGCTTTGCAATACCCGCTTCAACATATGTTGCCGCCAATGATTTCAAATGAGCATTGACGTTGTTTTGAAGATCTTCGTATTTTACGACGTTTGCGGAGAGGCATTCAAAACAAACAAAGAGGAATGCTGACTTCAGGAATTGTGTTGATCCATGACAACGCTCGACTACACACTGCTGACGCAACCCATCGGCTTCTTGAACAATTTCAATGGGGCTTTTCGATCATCCGCCGTACAGTCCTGACCTGGCACCCAGCGACTTTCACATTTTCCCTGAATTGAAGACGTGGCTAGGAAGACAGCAGTTTCAAACAAACGAAGATCTTCAATGCTCATTTGAAATCATTGGCGGCAACATTTTTTGAAGCGGGTATTGCAAAGCTTGTGCTCAGGTACGATAAATGTCTTAATCTTTTCGGCGATTATGTTGAAAAATAACCATAAGTGTACAAAACTTTTAAGTAATAAAATGATTGTTTTCTGTGAACTTGTCTTTTATTTATGTTCAATCGGAGGTTGAAAAAAAACGGTCATCGTATGCTAACATGTTTAATAATCTCCCCATTTGCTTAAAAACATCTAACGTTTTTACTAAAATGTTACATATTTTCATATCGTGTAAAATGTATACATTATTATTATTATTATAATATAAAACATGCTATTGTATCAAATAAAATTATTCATAACAACAGTATGTCCGACTTTTAAAAAGTTGACATACCATATTTTAAAATGTGTATTATGCTGGTAATAAATTAAACTTCTATTAAACAAACGCTGATGACAATTTTAGAAAATGGCATGCATTATACTAAGCACCACATGGAAAATTTTCACTCGTCCTAATTAATTATTTTTCAAAATATGAATATTTACTTTTTCAAATTTGGTATACATTTGGGATATACCTTTTAAAATTAAATAGCTAATTGAGAACATGAAATCTTATAATAGACGTAACTATAATAAATCTCTGCATGGGTTTTGAAAAATCTTGTGTTTTGCTGGTTATCATGCACCGCCAGTTAAAATGGGTATAGAATGTTTTGAAAATTTGCAAACATACTAAAGCCAATAACAATTATAGTTAAAATAAATTTTTTTACTGATTTCATAATAAAGAAACTTATTTTAGGGTATAATAGGGAAGTTAATAATGCTGATGGGATAACATATAACAAAAGTTGTATCTTTCTCAGTGCAACGTTTTGATTAGTGACAAAATTAACTGCTTTCCAGCAGGAATTTATACAAAAGCAAATTTGAATACATATACCCTAAGGTTTCAATTTTCAATAAAAAGTACTTTTTTAGTGCCAGAGTGCCTTCTTAATTCTTTACGAATTAATGAATTTGCGTTGCAGCGTAGTTATTAATGACAGTTTTTTTTTTTGTTCAGTTTTTATTTATCATGCCATTCTAATGTAAAATTCTAGATATTGTATTACTTCACTAGAATTGATGGTTATCGTATAAAACCTCACATAAAGGACCTTTTTGACTAAAATAAGTTCCCGAGTGAGAAAAGTTCAAGTATTTTAAAGCTGAAATCAATAAAAAGGAATATCTCAAAAACGGTAAACTCCGCGAAAAAATGTGTATATTTTTGTTATCTCGTATGATTTAGTAGCTATGCAAAATTAAAACAAACTCATTCAGAATAAAGAGGTCTTCAGAGGCTATTCCCAGAAAATTCGTAATGTACATTTTATTTGTCATATCAATAACTTTAACATAAGAGATTTTAAAAGATTGTTAGAGGCATTTTTGAGAAATCAAGCTTTTCAAAATGTTTTCATGTGAAGGGTAGCTTTTGAGTTATGCTGCACACACACACATACACACACACTCACTATGAACGCTTTTCTGAAAATGCTTTTTGACTGGTTCTGGAGGTCCCAAAACAGGTATTTCCTGTGAAATCTCGGTATCGAATCTTGTGTGCAAAGCACACACACACACACACACACTACACACACACACACACACACACATTTATAGATGGAATCGCGGATAAAATTAACGACTTATGTTTTCCTCCAGAACAGCAAGAAGCTGTTGAACTCTGTTTTGATGAAATAACCTTTTACTATCACAGAACTAATTGCATCTAGCTGAATAAGCTGCCTCTTTTACCAAAGAGTAAATGTTTAAACAGCTGTTCACAAAAACAGAGGACGAATACACATTGCCAAGTGTTCACGTGCACTGTGTTTATAGGATGATGTTCTCTCTTTTGTGAAACGAATATAAGTAGTGGCTTTGTTTTCCCTGCATCTATGTAAATGCAGAAATAGTATGCAATTAAATGCTAACCGAGCGTGATGCCTACTAACAAGGGAACCGCACCATTCTTGGAGCTTCCATGGTGAACTTAATTATGTGTGTAAGCAATGTCATGATAGCTGTCTTTGACGCTCTTAAAAACTACAAGAGTGTAATTAATTATGCGTGCGTATGCCGTTCTTGTTCTTTCATCTTGAGAACGCGGAACAGCATGGACTGCTTTGTGATACGAACACGCATATCCTGTCATTAACATAGATTGGTTGTGAATGAAAATTATAATGGCTAAAACCCGAAACATTCTAATAGAATATAGATCCACATGACAGACAGAATTCTGTGAAAAGAGGTGATAGAAACCAGAGGAAGCCATGAGGACATTAAAATGTTCAAACGTAACCCTTTACATTTCTACACCGTTTCTTCGAATGCACTCTGTGCTACGTGACCTTTGTTTATTTTGAATTAGGTTAAAGGAAATTAAAATGCTTTGATCGCACAAAAACATGACATCAGTAATGTGAAAAATATTCATGAAGTGACTGCCTCCATGGTCGAGTGGTCAGCAAGCTGTCTTATCACCCGGAGGTCCCGGGTTCGATTCCCAGCTGGAGCGGCAAATCTTTCTCTAAACATAATTATTCCCTTTCTCCCACAGAGTCTGGAAGTATGTTTGTGAGAGCGAGGAAAATAAAACGATTTAAACCCAACGTAAAGAACCTAAAGACGAGTTGTTTCTAATGCAAAACCACTACATGACCTTAGATGTTAAAGAAAGCTATATAAATGAAACAATTAAAACAAATATTCATGAAGCGTGAAGGCTAATAGAAAGATTGAATCAAACTAAACAATCAGATTCTAGCCGGGATTTGAACCAAGGATCTTTGGCTATAACATTGAATGTTTCATTCTGATTCTACCTTTATAGTGTGAACAATGATGTAACTCACGGATCATTTTGCAATTTTAGTTTCTGTTTAGGTGGAATAACATCTGTCACAAAACGAATTATTTTATTCAGTTGAATCAGCTGTTTCTGTTGGCATACAACAAGAATTAAATAGCTGGTCACAAAAGGCAAATATCAATTACCAAGTGTTCACAGTCACTTTCACGTGCACTCACACTACTCTCATCTCTATATAAATAGAGGAAATATTGTATTCCACCCAAAATTGATATACAGATTTCACCAGAAATGCATGTTTTTACATCAAATAAATAAAAACAAATTTAGAAACATGTTTGCGCGCTTGTGTGTCTGTGAACACCAATACCCAAAAGCAAAAAGTGTCGGATAAGTATTAAGCATTGTATTTAAGTTCAGTATCTTCCAAAAAAAAAAAAATAGTGATTAGATCGCTCGCCTCTCACCTACGCAGCCTGCATTAAACTCCAGGTGATCGCATATGGAATTTGTGGTGGTCCAAGAGGAGTCAGCGTTTTCTCCGGTTTCCCCGCCATTCATTCCACCAATTGCCTCATTTTTCCTATCATCCATTTTACCTTCATTTCACTTCCTCATTCTCATGTCTGGTTCCTGGCAAATCCCTACTTCCGGGTTCTTCATTCTGTGATTCAATGTCAACTCCTCGACAAGATTCTGACCGTAGGCAGCTGCGTGTTAAGCCCAAGGAGCTGTAAGCTACGGGAAGGGTAAGCCGACTAAGTTAAGTAGTTAAATATCTTCCCAAGATGAATAAGATGCAACCGCGAACAGCTGGTTAAAATGAATTTATGGACACTCTTTAACTGCTATGGTTTCAGTGACCCATTTTATATTGGCTTTACTTACTTCCCTTCCGAAAGAAGCCATGCTAAGTATTTTTACGCCCTCAGCCGGATTTGAACCCTCGATCTTGGGAACCAGAGGCCGGCATGCTACCCCTAGACCACGGAGGACGACAGCTGAATAGATACGAAATTCATACTTAATTCAGGGTTAAAAGATGCAAGGCAAATATTTTCAATAATTTTCCCACGCAACATTTTATTTTTATGAAAGTAGTCCTAATAGTTTTGGTGAACTGCAACAAAGGTCCGTAAAAGTGGCCTGCAGGATGTTATCTCTCATGCCCAAGAAGTTGCAAGGCGGAGCAGTTAAGTCCATCCACTTTGCGCTTATCCATCATGGGCTGCATAGACCTTAAGATTCTCAGAACGAATTACTTAACTAACGTCGAGTCATTGACTCTTCCTTATGTGTATCAGTTATACGAAATTCATTTCGAATGAAGAAGATTGCTCCTACTTTTTTCGAAAAAAAAAAAATGTAGATTTTATTAGTAACATCTGTATCTTAAATATGTGCTGTTTTAAGGAAAATCATTAAGAAACTTCTTCTTCTTTCGCTATTCATCCTCTTGGTATGGTGGACTTAACACGCTTCTACACCAATGACTTACAAGCCAGCGCCTGGAGTCAGGTGCCTGTTGAGGAGCAGACATTTTGGATCAGAGAGAGTAGCCAGTTTGGGTGATCAACTCAACGTCCAATATCAGAGTGAGAAAGATGATACGAAATGACGATGAAATGGATCAAAGGAAATGTGGTGGAAAGAATTGAGGAGGAAACCGGAGAACACGGTCATATAAATAACAAATAACGAAACACTTCGATGTAAAGGGTAGTTTAGAGTAGCGGGATTTTCTTGAATATGTTCCGAGTTGCATATTTGGAAGGTGCTAAATTTGTTTTTTATATCATTTTATTTATTTTTGCATTGCTGCTCCAGACATCTTTCATCTTTCTACAGTTATACCTGTAGGTCCAAACGCAAAATCAATAGGTATGGGATACGAGAGAAAAAAAGTGTGAGAAATTTGACCATGGTTTGTCACATTGGTAGTCTATATATCTTTAGGCGGTTCCCATGTAAGAATCTTTTTTGTTGTCGCCACTCCCTGGTCCAACCAAAACAAGTTATTCAAAACAATAATTACAGAAATATTTGATTAGCATACCACAAACAACAGACATGTTTACAGGCTACAAGAAAGGCGTAGAATACGCGTGCTCTGTGGGGACTAGACACCAGCTGTATTTGCTAATAAATAACGAGGAAAACACGTTACGAGACGGAAATGCTCGGTTAGTTCACATGAATTGCAAACATCTGTTTAATACATAAGTAGCATTGTCTGCAGGCGTTAAAAATATCAACACAGTGTATCTGATTTTGTGTCATAGTGTTCTACGCCATACAGAACGAACAGCAAATACAGTATATTCCCGATTATTCGGGGTAATGGCCGCGCCGTGGCCGAGGGTTAGATCACTGGCGGCCCGAGTTCGATCCCAGGCGACCGCACGTGTAATTTGTGGTGTACAAAACAGCGTAGGGGGGGGGTTCTCCGATTCCCCCCGCCATCCCATTCCACCGGTGTTCCACCTTCCATGTATCAACAATGTCATCGCCTGCAGTGCCACACTTGTAAAAGCGGGCGTTAAACACTATAAACAAATCGGAGTAATGGGAAGAAAATGCACGAATAATTGAAAAACGCGAATAACTGAGAAATCTGTATTTGTGGTAGAACATACTTATGTAAAATAGGAAATTGTCCCTCTAACCCTAGAACTTCATGAACAAATTTAGTATTTTCGGCACACATCATGCCTGACAAAACCTTATACTTTCTGCTTAATCTTTATAATATCTCGAACAGTCAGCATTCCAATATTTAGTTCAGCATTTATGTTCCGTTTCTCACATCTTTGAATTGATTCTAATTTTTGTTTTAATGTCAACACTTTTTTTGTTTGTTTCTTCGCCATCTCTTATACACAGTTCATTTAACTTTTTACGCTGACATTTACACTGAATAACACAGAAAACCCGTAAGTGGGGGAACTGGCTGAGCGACCTTCGTTTTAGCCTCTTGTTTATCAGTGGAGACGGGCGGCGAACCGCGCTCCTTGAGAGGGGTAAAACGTAGATCGCGATTGCCAGCATTTTATTGGCTGGTTTCAACTTGAACTAGCCCCGTTGAGTTTTTCAACTCTTTCAACGTATGAAGAAATTCCTGCAAATGTCAAAAACGCGGCAGTTGGGCCACCTGGTACGAGTTTAAAACATAGTTTGAAAGTATTTACTGAGCAAGTCTGGAGTTTAACGTCAAATTAAGAGAGAATTCAATTGGTAATATTTTATACAGCAGACTCAGTACCGTTGTTTTGATCTTATTTGTTATCAAAATTTGCTGTTTGGATATTTTAGCATTTTCTAAAAGCACATTTTTTACGCCTTTCGTACGGCAACTTTAAATGCGTTACGCTTATTCATGACACGTGTGATGTAAATAAGACACGAAGCATTTTTTTTATTTTACTTTATCATTGTTTAGCCAATTATTCCTTGGAAACAAAATAAAATTATACCTATTTAAATTAATGCACCTACGTACTTTCTCTCTTTAAGAATTTCTTGGCTGTAATGAACAGAAACATTAATGTCCCAAAAGTCGAATTTTGAAATGGTATCATTACTTTTAGCTTTTTCATCTCCACAGACTCTGTGAGTATGTACAGGAGTTTCTGGGTTTCAAAATAGAAATTATTAAAATACAACATATCAACTTACATGCCCATAGAAGTTAAAGGGAACAATACAAATAAGAAAAAAAAAAGTAATTAAAATTTATTTGTATTTTTCATTCACTATATTGATTCCTATAGTAACCAGAAGTTGACAAGTAATGCTATGCTGTAACTACTTTATAGATACTTCTAATGCTACTACTAATACAATACTGTTAATAATATTAGTATTTTGTAATTATATACATGCATCCAATCTACTTTATGCATAAAGACTTTCTTAGAAACAGTATAAACACCAGCACTAACGAGAGGAATAATGTACGTATACCGGTGACAGCTGCAACGTGAAATATTATTTTTGCTGAGCCTTGACTTACAGCTCAAGATAGAAGAGGAGTGAAAATTCCCATTACGAATTACTGCTTGACGCGAGGGAATATCCCCCTGTAATTAATTCGAAACTGCTTATATATTCTTGATATAGAGTCTTTTCTCAAAACTAAGTCATATTTGAAGTATTTTGATTTGACGACTTTGTGCGAGCGCTATTCAAATGTTATCCTCTCCGTGAGATTTGACCAAAAATGGTGAACTATTAAAAACAATATTCTCTATAATAAATAATATGAATTGTAAATTTTAACAAAATATATAGCCTTTTTCCACTTTTGAACGCATTCGAACTACCAATTAAATGAATCTATAAACGGACAGACGTATGCTTATAAATAACCACGCCCACCTTTTAAAATTGTTTTTCGCAACATTTTTTTCAGCATTTTTCCATTCTCAGAATGCTCCACAAAATGCAACTTTATACTAATTTATTTCAAAAGTTTTGTACTGTCCCTAAAACGTACTTTTAAACTAACCGTATACTTTTTTCGAAATAATACTCCAGTCTTGAGAAACAAATTATTACTTTTTGGAACATCAAGAGTTTTGGGGAGTACAAGATGTAATAATGTTTCCCCACTTCCCACTATTTATTATTCTGCAATTAGAGCCGTTTTGTATTTATTTACTGGCATATTAAAAACTTGTAGGTCACTAAGCTGCAAAGCAAAGCCCAAAGTGGAAGGCTCTAAGCCGCAAAGCGTAGCCAAGGGATGTTTTTAAAAGTACAGAAGTGGCAGATTCTTTTTGATCCCAAGAAGTAGTCAACACCTGGTCTAGTGGATTTGAAACCTGGACATATTAGTAATTTCAGTATCTTCAAATCCAGATCACCTGTGGAAGATTTACCTAATTTTTTCTATAATAGTTAGCTGTTAATATAAACAAATGAGATGTGATCGATATATTTGTAATTTATTTTTATAAAACTTGAAATTTCGATGTGAAAATATTAAAAAAATGCATCATGTGAAACATTTTATTATAGGCATGATTTAGGGAATAAATACATTTTATTTAAACAATAAAAGTTAGAATATTGAAACATGGCAAAAATATCACCGTTGTGTGTAACAACTATTATAAATTTCAACAGTCTAATTTACGTACTGAGAATTTTCCAAATTTCAATGATGCATTGTCTTAAGATGCCATTTAGCCTACTCTCTACCTCATGTAAGCTGTATAAAAATTCATTTATTTTTGAGAGATAAAGTAACATTCATTAATATAAATAAATAAATTTAAAATACCAATTTTCGTTTCGGAATAATTCATTCGTTAAATTAATAGACTGGCTTTACACATGGTAGAGAGCGCTAACAGCTGATGCAACATCAACCAGACATAAATAAACAAAGAAAAGGCTCACCTTGACGTCTCCTGCTGTAGAAGTAGTAGTTGGTAGAGTTGTGGGCGACGTCCAGCTGGGCACAAGGTCTGAACAGTCTGCATTTTTGGTCCACGACATTATAGTTGATGGCATCGCATTCCTTTGGTTTCTTGTGGCAATACGCCATGCATTGCTTGAGAGAATCTGCCTTCATCGTGAGCCCCCTGCCGGTGACTCTAGCCCTACCCAGGAGCTTCATGCCTAGAGTGAGTGCCCCCAGGGCGTCCTGAAGGTACAGCACCAAAAGCACTACAACTGCCAATGTCCTCAGCAACATGTTTGTCTGTTAGCTTGCTCTGATAATGCGAACACACTGTTCAAGTTCCACTAGCACACTGATCACGAGCCGGGTCCGCGCCGCTGTTAAAACGGGGCGGCTCGGTCGGTCGGCCCGATCACTTGCGTTTCACGTGACCACATTAAGGCGTGCACACCGCTCTCACTAAATAATTACATTTTAAACTCAATTTCTTGTTGCCGACGTGATCCCGCGCTCGTCCACATGTGGCCTCAAACACTCAAGGATTCACAAATAACAGTATACACCAAGGGCTTTTTAAAATATCTGTCAATATCTTACTATTAGCACTGGTGTTTATACGTCTAGGTTGCCAGCTTTTTAGAATCACAAAAAGGGACACTCCGCCTCCTACGCTTTTGATGACTAGAGGAGGTACTGTAATATTGGCTCGCAAACCCCCCCTTTTTTTATTAATCATTCATCTGCATGCCTCGTTACAATGAAAATATTGCATGCATTCATGCGTTAGTACATGCTATCAATACACTAGTTTTTATATTTGTTTGTCATTATATAATAGATTTAAACATTACAATAAATAATATATAATAAATTACACTTACTTTTTGTTTTAGAAATAAACTCATTGCAGTCAAATGTCATTAAAATAATTTTGTATCACTACATTTGACTGTTTAGATTATTTTTAGAATCACTCTGTCTTCATAATTAGTAGATATTAATTATACAATTTATTTATACATCTATTTCGTTTAGATATCTATGGATTTAATATAT
This sequence comes from Hymenopus coronatus, assembly GCA_030762935.1. Lineage (NCBI taxonomy): Eukaryota > Metazoa > Arthropoda > Insecta > Mantodea > Hymenopodidae > Hymenopus > Hymenopus coronatus. The sequence continues at coordinate 111,725,395 of CM060890.1, forward strand.
TTACAAAAACTTCGTAAATGCGGAATATTAGTTGTTGATTACAGATATCTCCATTCTGAATAAAAACACCTATATTTATATACAGTTAATGTGTATGTATACATATATGTTACAATTCTAAAGGGTATTCATTACAGCAATACTTTTACACTATGTTTCTTTCTTTCCGTTCAGATAATTGCCTCTAATAACCAATAGTAGTCTTCTGTTTACATATTTTGACGAACGATCATACCTACTTCATACTTAGAGCTTTTCATTCCATTATTCTTATTAAGGACTTAAAACATCCTAACAAGTTAACTATACTAATTCAGTGTGACTCTAAATTCACACTATCAAACTTAATAGCTGTTTAGAGGACTAGTTACTAAACCTAAATTTGTAAAGTGATATCTACAACATTTTATCTACGTTCAGAGTATTTTATAATATATGTTGTATATTTAATATATATAATGAATGACATTTGTTTATTGCGGAAACGATATGCTTAGAGAAAGAGTAACGTGGACTTTGGGGGGAGGGAAAGACACGATAAATCAACACATTGTTATATTCTGAAATATTGAATGCTAGTTTCATATGTGTATTTAAAGTAATAATAAGAGGAGAAGACGATTTTAACAGTTCATCAAGAAAACTTTTAATAGGCTACGATGCAACTATCAATATACTACTTCCAGAAAAGTGAAGCAAAGTTTATTTGTGTAGTTATACAAAATGATCATCATTAAAGTCTTTTATGTTTTGTTGAACCTGTATTTTATGCTTTGTTAGAATATAAAGTGGGGATTTTGTTGCCAGTAACTGCAAACTAAAACATTACTGTTTATTATAATAGAAGATAAACAATGTTTACTCCTTTTAGAGTTCAATTTTTTGTTCTAAGTTGAAAGTATTCTCTGCATAGTCATACAACCAGGAACACTCAATAAATATTATATTTATCATGTACATGCTGCGGATATCAACGAATCAACATGCGTATGTTTCAAAATACAATCTGTAAGCATAAAATGAAATACGAGATTTCTGATGTCCCATTTGACGGTAATACGGAACACAATACGCCTCCTTAGTTCTTATGTAAACAGACTTGCCGTATTCAGGAGGAAAGTATTAAAAGTGCCCAGAAATTGCTAATTTCTATAGCTTTCAAGCAATTAATGTTATGTTTATTACAAAATGTTTTTGTCTAACAATAAAACCAAGGTATTTTCGATATACCTAAATTTTCGATTACGTAAGACTCTATAAATGTGATGTGTTACATTCACTAAATATTCTTACAGAAGCTTATTCTTCTATCAACTTCTTCCTAATTAAGATAAACACTAGCAAAATGGTTTGGTTTCTTAGTTCTTTATAATTAGAGTGTACACCAGGCTAAAGCGATATTCAAATCTTTTAAAAGCTGATTATACATGATTGATGTCCAGTTCTCTTTGAATCGCCAAATAAAAGAAATAGGAATGACAAATTCCAGTTGAGAAAAGTTTTAGTGCTTTAAAATTAAACCAGTAATAAAGAATATCTCTGAAATGGTTAACTCTGCACGAAAAATCTATATTACATAAATTATGTGTCTTAACGAGATCTACATTTTTTGTGTAGTAAGCTTTTATCTACATACATCTTACGCGTTATCAGGTATACAAAAGTGATCCAAAATGAAAAGGTGTTGTGGAGCTATTCTAAGAAAATTCAAGATTTACATTTTATTTATTATGTAAATGTCTTTAATATACGGTATTTTAATCGAAAATGTGTTAGAGCCTTGTTTGAGAAAAACAACATTTTCGATAGTATTTCGATATAATGGATGGTTTGGGTGTCTCATTCTTGGAAGATAATAAACTTAAATATCAAATTTGGTATTTCAGGAACTTTTCGCTTCTGAGCTATGCTGCGCGCGCGCGCGCGTGCACACACACACACAGACACACACACACACACACACACACACACACACACACACACACACACAGGGGTCTCTTCCTAAAACGCGCTTTTCTTTGATTCAGGGGTTCTCAAAAATATTTCTGGTGCAATCTTGATATCGAGTTTTTGGTGGAATACAATACTTTTTCTGGTGTCTATTGAGCATGTATCCGCGCCATCTATCTTCACTGCCATTACTATGAACCTAGAAGCACACCTGAAAGACGAGAAGGAAATTAAGGGAAGGAGATGGTGTTAGATGAAAAACCACTCCGGCATTCCCTTGTCGACCCCAGTAACCACGAAAAACCGATGCGTCTGTGTGGGATCAAAGGGATCGAAACCGGGACTTTTCGAATGCGAGTCGAACACATAGAGTGTAACTGCTGTAGAGTGATGTTATCTATGAAAACATTACAATAATGGACAGCTATGGGTGAAATTGAAACCACTCATGGACTGGGATAATGAACAAAAATGCCGCAAAAGTGAATGTAATATTTCTTTCTCTACACGTACTATGTACATAGTGCATAGAAAATATATTAATTGTATTGCACCCAAAAATTCGATGCCGAGATTTCACCGGAAATACATGTTTTGGGACCTCCAGAATCTAAAAAGTTCATTTCTAGAAAAAGGTCCGTGTGTGTCTATGGATAGCATAACTCAAAAACAGGAAGGCCGTTAAATACCAAACTTGGTATTTATGTCACACGAAGATTTTCAAGAAAATCCCCCCCCAACCCCCAACTACTCTTTACATGGAAGAATGTTCGAAAATTTTGATCTTCTAAAAAATGGCTCCAACGATTTTGATTAAAATAACGTATATTAAAGATATTTACATGACAAATAAAATGTATATTTTGAATTTTCTGGGAATAGCCTCTAAAGACATCTTTATTCTGAATACATTTTGCGGAATTTTGCATAACTGCGAAACCTTAGAGATGGACAAAAGCTTAATGGATGGATAGGAAATGTAGAGCACATTAAAACACACAATTTATGTTATATACATTTTCTCGTGGAGTTGATCGTTTTTAAGGTATTTCTTGTTTTTAGTTTCAGCTTTGAAAAACATACTTTTCTCATACAGGAATTTGTCAACTCCTGTCGATACAACAAAGGAACTTCAAACACATAGCAACCAGCTTTTGACTATCACTTTAACCTATGATACTCCCTTATTTCACTTCTACTTACAAAGAAAAAGTAATAAGACTATTTCTGCTACTTTTTTTCTCGATTAGTATGAAGTAAATAAAAGCATAACCTTTTTAACAATAATTTGTCGCAGAGATGTAGAGAAAGTCATCTGAATGGAACACATAAGATTTTTTTTTAAAAAAAAGGATTACAAACAATTGCATGTAAGTATAATGAGGAAAAACCGTCCACCTGATTTTCCCATAAATTTATTTTGGTGGTGCTGCAATGTGATTTCGGTAAATGCACCAAATGTATGCGAGTATAGCGAGCAAAAATGCTCAATAGGTTCCTCAATGTGAGTCACTACGTGTATAGCAGGAATCCAGACATCTTGGGTTTAATTAAAAGAAAAGCTCTCAGAAGTAGCATTGCTCTGGAATGGACTGAGTGGAGTTTAGATGTTAATTTTAAAGTCCCGCGCTCGATGAATGAGCGAAGACTGGCTTGGCATTACATCATATAACAGGTTTTACAGTTGCGAACGAAAATAAACTTACTTGCTTGTTAAAGAAAGAAAGAAAAAAAAAACGTGTCTCGTATTTTTGCTGATGAAACTTTACGTTGATTTGCTACAATCACATAAAATACTACACGTTCAGAAATTGTTTTTTCACATTAACTTCTCTAGCATGTACATGGTACATAGGTAGAGATTCCAACCCAAAATTCGATACCTAGATTTCACTGCAAATAGAACGTTTTAGGATCCCCTAAATTCTTCTGAAAAAATTAGAAAAAACGTCCATGTATGTATGCATGTATGTACGTACGCACGCACGCACGCATGCATGAGTGTGTGTCTTTATGAACAAGATAGATCAAAAACGAAAAATCAGTTAAATACCAAACTAGATGTTTAGGTTCAGAATCTTCCAAGGATGTAACACGAAGATTTTCAAGAAAGTCTCTCTCCCAAAACTACTCTTTACATGGAAAAAGTTTCGAAAATGTTGGTTTTCTCAAAAATTGGTCTGACGATTTTGGTTAAAATACTGTGTATTACACATTTTTACATGACAAGTAAAATTTATTACGCAAACAATTGACGCTCGTTAAAACTCAGAATTTTTCTTCCTCTTGGTTTTTTTTAAACGAGAGAAAAAGAGAATTTACCATTTCCGAGATATTCTTTGTTATTCATTTTAATTTTAAAATACTTACAAACTTTTCTCATGCGGGATTGTCAACTCCTGGTCATGTAAACAGAACAAATTACAACCACATAACAACCAATGTTTAAAATAATTGACTATCCCTTCAGCCTAGTGTTTTCCCTTATTTCACTCCTACTTATAAGGAACTAAGTAGTAAGACCGTTTCTTTTAATGTTTATCTCGATTACCATGAATACACAATTGAGTCATATTTTCTCTGTAAAGTTAACAATTTCCAGATATTCCTTGTTATTGGTTTCAATTTTGCAATACTTATATTTTTCTCAAATGGGAATTTGCCATTCCTTTTATCTCTTTTATTTTACTCCTGGTCATGCACAGAGAGCTGAATGTCTACAGCTTTTAAAGGATTTGGCTATCGCATAAGACCATTTCTGCTAATGTTTATCTCTATTACATGGTGTAGATAAAAGAATAACCTTTTGTAAGAATAGTGTGTTTGCAGAACAGGTAGAGAAAGTCATGTGAATGGAAAACATCTGATTTTTAATAATATATTTTGCATAAATGGCCACACAAAAGGCATATTCTATTATTACACACTTTTATATAGACACAAGCGATGTGCACAATTCATATAAGATTATCGTTTAGTTATTTTACCATAAGAGATATTGTTCTCCTAGCGATATGATATTTGTCATTTCTGTGTTCACGTGTTTCACAAATGTGTGTGTTCACGTTGACCTTTGTTCTTGCAAGTAACACCGCAAAATATTACCAGCCTGGCCGCTCTTACTCTGCGTAAGGAAATTGGTACGAACTTCCTAGCTATGCTAATAAGAGTGAAATTATGCACAAACATATATTTACCAAAATAATATGTTAACACCAGACTCGTCTCTAAGAAAAGAAAACAAGTAATTCTCTCCTGTAAAGAGTAATTTGGGATGTGAGGTTTACCTAAAAACCTTACACGTTAGGTACTTCAGATTTATAACAGTCCCATTTATTTTTTTTTATAGAGCATCAACGTGTTTATGCAAAATCTACTTAGTAAATAGTATTATTAAAAACCGCTTACTACCAATAGGGCCAATGTCCATGATATTCACATCATGTCCTCTGTTAGGAAGGTCACAGTCTGGACGCTCAGGGTTGTGGAGGAGTAAAAATCACTAAAATAGACGGTTGGAAAGTTCACGGCCGGAAATACACGAATTTGTAGCAAATTATAGAGATGGATCAAGGCTACTCATCCGTAGCCAAGTTCCCTGAAGTTTTTGTTGTTTATTTAGATAGGGCGTAAACAAAACAGTTTCACTGCAGCAGCAATAACCACCACATTGGTAGTAGCCAAGTTTTCGAGGTCTTTGCAATTTGTTGTGATGATAGCATGTAAGCTGAAGGGGTCCAGTGGCGCCATGGTAACGTGTCCAACCTTTCTGACCTATGGGAGTTTCCTCGGGTCGTCTGGGAAGATTCATTACATCCCCCGAATTTCCTGTCCATCATTTCCTCTTCCCATCACTTTCTTGTCACCTGTTTCAGGGTTAAAGGACCCGACGAGGTTGTTAGGCGGATTGCGGTTTTAGCACTATAGAGATCTATTTCTGGCGTCGTCGGTTACCGCTCCATTTCGCGCTAGGGCCTCTTCGGAGAATTCCCGGAGGCTCGGGGCATTGGTTGGTCGCGGACGGCGTCGGAGACGCTCAATTTGCAACCATTAGGGGTACCATCCATGCTTGCGCCCATCGTCATACAGATCTGGTTGCCCTTCGGGTCGCTCCTCTCATCCCTACCTCCCTGGAGCCACGTGAGTTACAAAGTGCCCCAATGACCTATGTGCTCTGTCCAGTGACTGGGGACCTCGTTAATCAATAATCCTTATCCAATACACAGAGCTAGAATATCTAATGGAATCGATTTAATTAGAAGGTTCGCTTAAGCTAACGCATGTGTGAAAATTGGAAAATCTGCATATAAGATATATTACTGAAATTTGTGCCAGTTACTATGCCCAGTATTAGTGATATTTTTCCATGTATCAACATGTTTCAACATTCTGCCTTGTAATATAATTTAAATAATATTTTTATTGATTAGATTTATTGCTCTAATAAAAATGACCCTGTGAAGCATTTTTAAAAAAAAATCACATTAACATTTTAAGTTTTACAGTAAATAAGTTTGCAAATATATTTATTATATCATATCTTTTATTAACCCTAATTATTATGCAAAACATTTACACTTCTTACTCTCCAGAACTTTTGATTTTTTTTCTAAATTTAATAAATTATTTCGAAAAAGTAATATAGCCATTTTCTCTTGTGTACTTTTGAGGGGCGTTGTGCACATTTGTAAATAAGTGCATCGTGTGGATAATTTTGAGTACGTAACCATTTTTACATGTAACCCTTGTTAGAAACCTGTGAAGAACAATAAAGACAGTTTGGGAGTCAGAATGTCTATTGTTGTAGACGATGAAGGAACCTTGAACTGCTATCACTGAGAATGCGACTGGTAAATATTGACAGAAGGTGTTATTTGCCATCTTCTATCAACCAGTTATCAGTGTTTGATGTGCAAAGTTTAAAAATTCTTGCTCTATATTTGCAGTTCTTAGACCCGTAGGGTTTGGAAGACTCGATACCTTGCTGTGTATAATAAATAGCACATAGAGAAAGCAGCTAAAACTGTTCAAGAGCATTCCATTTATTTTTCTTAAGGGACATTGTCATTTAATTTGGATAAATGCTTTTCAAGATATGAGTTATTTAATAAATTTTATGATGTAAATATATATTGCACACTCAAAATGTTCCATGGGCCTTAACATTTGAGAAAATTAGTTGGCATTTTTGCAATGGGAGCTTTGAACCAGACGCAAAAGCTTTAAACGGTGATAATCCAATAAGCTTATTTACTGAATTATTATAATCATTTTAAAACTTACTATTGTGTTTGGATTATTTTGTCCTTCGTAATGTTACAATAGAAACATTTTGAGAAATGTTTGTTGCATTTAAACAAAACTTGACGCGTGGAAAATTTTGAAGGCGTGAAAATGTAGTTTTCAGAAAAACGCTGTTTAATGAAATAGTATGCTGGGAAGCAAATGTATTGTAGGATCTTTAAAAAACTGAAGAATCCAAAGCAAGGGGAGGCTGACTGCTAAATGTTGATTCTCTTGCCCAAAGGTTTCAACTACTATTTACCATACAAAAGTTATTTTCGAGTTTTTGAATTGCAGTCAGAATTTCAATTTCATTGTTCCTTAATGGTTTGTAATAACAGAATTTCATCAACGCAAATCTATAATTTTTTAATTTTAAAGAGTTGTCAGGAAACAGTATTAAGAAAAACTAATATTTAAAAAATATGTATTCTTCTATTTATTAATACTAATCGAGATAAACATTAAGAGAAAATTAGCAGAAAAGCTTTCTTATAAATAGAAAAGAAATAATGGAACATACTAGGCTAAATCAATAGTCAAATCTTTTAAAAGCTGATTGTCATGTAGATGAAATCCGTTGTAACGAGATCTACATATTTTGTGTGGTAATGTTTTGTCTTTCTCTTAAGGTTTACTGGTTATGCAAAATCTAGCAAAATCCATCCAAAATAAAGAGGTTTTCAGAGGCTATTCCCAGAAAATTTCAGATATACATTTTATTTGTCGTGAAAATGTCTTTAATACACCATTTTAATCAAAATCGTTAGAGCCATTTTTAAAAAATCAAAATGTTCGAAAATTTTTCAATGTAAAACGTAGTTTGGGGTGGGGGATTATCCTCAAAATCTTCTTGTCGCATCCTTGGATGACACTAAACCTATCTACCAAGTTTGGTATTCTACCGACTTTTCGTTTTTGAGTTGCCGTGTTCATAGACACAAGGACACACTGACACATACGGACCTTTTTCTAAAAATGCTTTTCTTTGGATACAGGGGATCCTATAACGTATATTTCCGGTGAAATCTCAGTATCGAATTTTTTGGTGGAATACAATACCTTCTCTATACACTATGTACATAGCACGTGTAGAGGAAATAAAAATCAGCGAAGTAAAGCTTTCATAGCTTTGATCCCGGGAAAAATTGTTTAGAAAGCCCTGATCTACAGTGTAAAATTATTAAAATTTTGCCGGTTATGCAACGTGGCAACAGTTCTCCCAAATAATGACCCTGTTCATCTGACAAGATATTGTTTCTATGTGCAATGATGTGCTTTGATTAACATTTCCTTATTTTGCCAGCCTTTTTTTATCCCTTTCCTTTCTTTGATAAATGCAGATAGCATCTGGTTCAAGGGGAAGCACCTTTATCACTTTCCGTTGTCGGTTCACATCCTACGATGCCGATGAAGTCATTCTTCACTTGATCAAGAAAATGGACTTCGCTCCTTCGGTATATGAGCATCCTGAACATACCAGTTCGTGACAACTGCAGTTATATATCCTTACAAATGCACTTTGGACTCATTCCCTTCTTATGACAACATTCTCGCCGGAATAAGCTTTTGGGATGGCTTGCAATTGATGTTTGAGCTAATTGCGTTTATTAGTTAAACTATGGTTGTACACATTGGAGCACGATGCAAACGGAAATGCATGTGAATAAATGGTGCAATGTGCATATCCAAAACTGTGGACTTTCCAGGTAAAAGCGTGCATATTACAAATAAATACGACCAACGAAGTACAGACAATTCGACTATTCATAGTTTGACTTAGAAATAAGTGTATAGAGTATTTTAACTTGCAATAGATGTTGCTAATTAATCCGTCAAGACAAGAAGTGAAAACAATAAAAGCAAATAAGCTTAGCGGAAAGATTTGAAAACAAGTCACATAAAATAAAAGAAGTTTCGCTGTTATTCTTCTGACATTGTCATATTTGTGGTTTTGATTTACAAATTATATAATTTTTTCAACCTTTTTACTTTCTTGACCACGTAAGCGCAATTTACATAGTAAGTAGAGAAAGTATTGCACTTTAGCAAAAATTCGATACCGAGATTTCACCGTAAATACATGCTTTGAGAACCCCGAATAAAAATGTTATAAAAAGGTACTGTGCATCCATATCAAGCACCAAAACTTGGTATTTAAGTTTAGATATTACAAGGATACGACACAAAAAAAAAATCAGTAATTCCCCAACCACAAACTACCCTTTACATGGAACAATTTTTCGAAAAATTTGATTTACTCTAAAATGACTAGTGTTTTTGATTAAAATACCATATATTCAAAATATTTACATGAAAAATTCATATCTTTAATTTTCTGGGAATGTCCTCTGAATACCCCTTAATTTTGGAGACTTTTGCGTAACTGATAAGCGCAAGAGATTGATAAAAACTTCCTACACAGTAAATGTAGATCTACACGTGATCAGATATGTAGATCTCGTTAAAACACGCGATTCATATCATGTACATTTATTTGTGGCATTAACTATTTCCGAGATATTTCTGGTTATTGGTTTAATTTTTGGAACGCGTACTTATAGTTTTCTCAAACGGTAAGACATCATTCGTTCCATAACTCCTTTGTTTTACTCCTAGCATGCAAAGAGAATTCATAAAGACAGCTATTATAAGATTTGGCAATTGTTTTAGCCTAGTATTCCCTTATTTCCCTTCTGCTTACAAGCAAATAAGTAATAAAACTAATGTTTAATGCTAATGATTGTCTCGATTAGTATGAAGCAGATGTAAGAATAAGCTTTTGTAAGAACAATTTGTTGTGAAATAGATAAAGAATGGAATGGAACACAGCAGGTTTTTTCTCTTCAAATAAATGAATTTTGTTATTTATTCGCTTTAGACAAATACTTTTTTCGCTTCATGATTTGAATCAATGTACTTAATACAACAGCCGATAATCACCCTGTATTTTTAGACCCCAGATTGTATAAGTGCTTAATATACTCGTATGTGCTTAATATTGACGGACCCTCTTGTATGAGACTTAAGGGCGGGCAAACACCCAATTTAAAAAGTCCCTGGAACTTTCTTGCTGCAACCATGCAGTAAGTGTTCCTTTCACATATTACAGCTGAAATATAATTGGTGCTTATCAAATGCCCTTTGATATATTGATTTTGCTTAAAAATTTGGACTTTTTATACCTATATCGAACGTATATGTTTTTTACGTTCAGTTTTACCAATCTTTTCCTTAAGAGCACAATCAAATGAAAACCATAAACTCCGTATTTTTAAATATGGAGCTTAATATGTTATATATTAATTACTTATAATGAAAGTCTTGATACAAAATTTGAGTCATCTTCTCCAAATGTGTTCTACTGTATTAATTTTTTAAGATGAATTTAATTATTTGACGTAAAATATTCCATGTAGATAAAGTTTGCCCTGGATTTTATTGTATAATGAAAGTAAGAGGTACAGAAATGTTTAGTATCTGAAATGTTCAATGTTTTTTTAAAAAAAAAGTATGTTTTTATTTAATGCCACATAAATGCTAATTCATTTTCAACAAAACTCAGAATTTATAAAACAAAAGATATAAAGAATCTGCATTTCTAAATTTCATGACAATCTGGTCAAAATTGCTCTCAATGGACTTATAGATATATAGATTTACGGCTTTTAAAAGAGAAAAAAAAACAGAGTAGTTTTAATTATTAAAACAGCTTTTCGGTTTAATTTTCTCTTACGGAAGCTTCTATTTCATTACATTATTTCTGGTGAAATTTCGATATCGAATTTCTGAAAGAAATGCATCCTCTACCTACAATATTAAACGCGAGAGATAGTAAAATACTGCATGTTTAAGGAAATTGGACATTTTTTCACCACCATCCTCTTCTATAGCTATTATCAAGTACTAACGCTGAACTTATGCTAGCTAGAATACTCTAATGAACCGCATCCTGAAGCACGTGGGTTCAACACAAGCCGCTCTTTGACCTCCACACAATCTCTTTGAGAATAGAGTCCCCGGATGTGCCTTATTAACGACAGAGAAAACCATGGAAATGTAGGCGAATGTATAGAGCCAGCTGCCGACAACACGTGGCTATCATCTGCAGCTCAGCTGTAGCCTTCAGGTTCTTCAGTTGGAGAAATGACAGTCATTAGAGGCAAATTTCATTATTTAAATACTCTGAAACTGCATATTAGCGTACCCTGTGAAACTAAGAAACCCAGATAAAATTGCGTACCATGGGTAACAATTCCACCCAAAATTTTGATACCGAGATTTCACTGGAAATACATGTTTTAAACCAAAGAAGTTTTTAAGGTCCGTGCGGGCTCGTGTGTGTGTGTGTGTGTGTGTGTGGGTGTATGTGGGTGTGGGTGTGTGTGCGTGTGGACAGCATAACTAAAATAGGAAAAGTCCGTTAAATATAACAGTATTTAGGTTAGTATCTTCCAAGGATGCTACAAGAAGATTTTCCAAAATATCCTCCATCCCAAACTACCCTTTACATGGAAAAGTTTTTGAACATTTTGATTTTCTCAGAAATATGTACATTAAAGATATTTACATGACAAATAAATTATATATCCTGAATTTTCTGGAAGTATCCTCTGAACACCTCTTTAATGTGGATGACTTTTGCTTAACTGGGAAAGTGTAAGAGATAGACAAAAACTTGCTAAACGAAGAATGCATTTTCCTATAAAACACACAATTTATGTCATATATACTTTTTGTGGAGTTAATAATTTGCGAGATATTACGTGTTATTGAATTCAATTTTAAAATCTTATACTATTCGTTATTCCGGTTTCTTTTGTCTTACTGCTGTTCATGCAAAGAGAACTTAATTTCATTCACTTAGCAAATAGCTTTTAAAAGACTTGACTATCGCGTTTGCCTAGTGTATTCTCTTATTTCCCTTGTACTTAAAGGTATTGAGTAAAATGACCGTTTACCCTAACGTTTTTCTTGATTAGATAGAAGAATAAACTTTTCTATTATTAGTTTGTTACAGAATAGGTAGAGAAAGTCATCAGATTTGTTTTCTATCCACTTTCTCTTCACTCGTTATTTTCCAGAAATTGAATAAATATACATTTTGTTGAAGGGACACAAGATAAGACGAGACCAAGACGATTTAAACAGTTTAAATAAGTCTATATAACGTCAACTTTGAATTAAATGATTGTAAGATGAGCTTTTGAGAATCTAAAGAAGACCACTTAATCTTTTAAAATGTTCTATTTAAAACGCTATAAGGTTAAATGAACTACACAGAATATTTTGCAATACGTTAAAACACACGTATTTTTAATTGAATATATTATCCAGCTTTACATTTTTATTACAAAAATGTCCGTCTATCTCATAACATTTCGTAGTTGTACAAACTTTAATGAAAATAAAAAAGGCTTCGATATGTTTGTAGAGTATTCAAAATACGAATTTTATGTTTTATTCCATAATCATGTGACATTTGAATAAAAAATATCGAACCATAATTGAAAAGGAAAAACCAGCAATATTTTCCCATTTAAATGTTTGTATCAAATTATAATTTCAAGTTGCTGCACATTTTAATTTTTTCTTTCTTTGTTTTAAGTCATATTATGAAAATGAGGTGTTTAGTAATACAGTGAAAGAAAGCTTCTCATTTTCTCATGTGACATTGACATTTTAATATATTTTGTCTCTATAATAACCTATATTTAATACAAATTTTTACTTTAACTTAAATATAAAACATTGCAGGAACTACATTATATTTTAGAGGAAATGTTTTCGGACCAATAGCGCAGATGAAGGACGCATGAACCGCCTGCGGCTCTTGAGCTACAGTTTGATCACCTTTGTTGATGAAGGGATAAACTCATAAAGAAAAACGGTGTTTAAATAAATTTCCTTGAAAAAATAAGAAATATTTTCAGTACATGTGAAGAAAACGAGAAAACACGACAAAACTGTACTGAGATATACGCATGTCTAACACGCCGACGCGTGTGTTTGTGAGACACGTCTGACGCCTTCTGTGGTGATTTGTTGCATATGAGCACTGTTCAATTGGATTTGCGAAACTGGTGCTCACTACAGAGGAACCCAAAAGGAGGCGTCTCGGTAATGTGTGCGATTGCATTCGGTTTGATTCCCGTGGACGTTTTGACCCATAGTTTCCTAGGAGGTTTCCCCTGGTTAGTATGCTGGGAGGGCTCATTATATCCCCCGAATTTCCTGTCCATAGTTTTTAATCTCATCACATGCTTGTCATCTGTTTTAGGTTTATAGGGATCGAGTGTTGGTGTTCGGCCGGTTTCGACTGGGCGGTGGCTAGCGGACTGTAGACATTTTTAGCGTCATCGTGGGCTCTTTTTGCGCCCGGCTTGGGGGAATCCCCGGAGGCTCCGGGTTGTAGGCTGGGCCTGGGTGATGGCAGAGGCATTGTATCTAGAATCGTTAAAGACTTGCGCCTGTCGTAATCCGGGTCTGGTCGCCCTTTGGGCCTCTCCCCTTCATCCCTCTCTGGGGTCACGTAAGTCGCAAAGGGCACCTGAAGCCTGCTTGCGGTGCTCTGTCCCCATCTGTCAATCAATCCAATCCACCATAGAGGAAGTGTTTGTCATCAATCACTATTTCTGCTCATATGAAAAGAGTTGAGCTAAAGCAGCGTTAAAGAGAAGTACCAGAAACGATTTAGCAAGACAATAATATATGGCACAACAGTGAGCTGTCGTCGATAATGTCCTTGGTAAGGGATATCAGTAGTCCTCTGACACCAAACGTCGAGAATCGTGGCAAATCTCCAACGGGTGATGCAGTCTCCAAACTGACGATCATCGTCGAAACTTTGTGTGGATGAAGGGTGTGTTCGAAGGATATTTATAGCAGTAAGTGGATTTCCATGCCGCATAGCGTTCAACACATACGAAAGAGAAGCCCAAATATCAGAAGATTCGGAATTCCTGTGAAATATAATAATTTGATTTAAATATCAAGTTCAATTTTGATGACCACAACAACCGACAAAAAGGTTTTGAGTCCTGTTATTGTGGATTTGGACCGCTTTTGTAGCACCAGAAACCTGTCACAGCAGTGACAATGAATGTTACAGGATGGAGCTACAGCCCATACCACGAAGAGGCCATGGATTTCACATGTAACGAAATTCCCATATATTCCCCTGATCTCACGGCTTCAAATGCCTTATTTTGGACCTTGGTGAAGGAAGCTGTCTTCTGGTCAAATATTATTACTCAATAAAGAAAATACAGAACTTTTTGTATCGTCGCTTCAATTCATATTGTTCAACATATTTTATAACCTATAGCATTGTTATGGACAATGTGTGGGAAATACTGTTTGGAACATGGCAGCTAGATATTTGTTGCCGTAGTCATCTCGCAGTGAAAATCGCTTACCCTGATGCAGAGTTTGCTTTGCCGCATACTTTACATTAATGCAAACAATATCCATCATTTTCATAATGTAACAGAAGCTTACAATAACGTTTTAAACTTAATAACATATTAAATTAATAAGGGAGGGATGGTTTCTATGGCAACGGCGGTGGCTCCACCACCCAACTCCAACCAGGACAAGCCCTTGCACCTTATCATCTAATTGGCAGTCAGAGACGACAATAGTACTTGTACTATTACTTTATATGTTTACTTTCTTTAGCACCGGCTCCGAGTAAGTAGAGTAAACACTGAGTTCCATCCAAACACTTGATATCAAGATTTGAAATTCACGTTTCGAGGTCCTGTAAAGAAACACACTTTTACCTTTTACAGAATGGTTTGTGCATTAGTATCGGTGTATCCCGTCCTTCCGTCTGTCCATTCGTCGGTCTCTCTCTGTAAACAGAATAATCCAAAAATGGGAAGTCGGAGGTATATACCAAACCTGTTATTTAAGTTCAGCATTTTCGAAAGACGACGCAAAGATTTTCTGGTAAACGCTCGTTATTTTTTATTTCTGAAATAGCTCTAACGATTTTTATTAAAATATTATATGGTCACTATATAAAACGTACCTATTTCTTGAACTTTCTGCAAATATCCTATGAGGTCGTCTTCATTCAGAACTTCCGATAACTGGGAAACCAAAAGATATAACAAAAACGTATCTACTACACAAAATGTGTAGATATGTTTAATACACAATTTAATACACACAATCATTTCCGAGACACCTAGTGTTTGGCGTTGATTGAAATGTAGGTATAGTATTTTGTCATTTTGTCTTCAACTCCTGTATCCCTCTTGTATCTATAAGAAATATGCATTGGAATTATTCTGGAAATGTCTGTCCCTTAACATAAAGATACTGAAAAACAAATACTTGTAAGAATAGTTTGTACAATATATACAAAAATAAACGACACTGATAGAGAAATTCATGTGAATGTAACAAATAAGATTTTTTTGATTTATGGTGTAATATTTAATGCTTACAACGGTTAAAGTGTACGTTATGAAGTTGCAACAACTATACCAGGGGCTGCATTTGGCCGACTGCCCTGTGAGCAACTGCTTTGTAATCGGGAACAGTTGACGGGAGTTTAGCAACAAGTAGGCTAAACTAATGGCCAAATTAACTGTCTAATCATGAGGCACTCTTCGGCCTACCTTACTGTCAGTTTTACTGCACGCGGCAATTCAACTCATCAAGCACACTTTAAAAATCCTCGATTGATCGTAAGGAAAGGGCCAAGTTACAAGCATTTGATTCTAGTTTTTTGTATATACGAGTAAAAGCCTATATACATATTTGAATTAATTTTGCTAATGATCTGCTTTTTCTAAAAGTCAAGAAACATCTTTAAATCTTCCTACACGTCTCTAAATTTACATAATTAGATTTTGTTTACATTCCATTTGAGACTTGCAGATTAGACAGTACTTTCTACATGTACATAGTAGGTAGAAAAGCTGTTGTATTCCACCCAAAAATTTAACACCGAGACTTCCCCGGAAATACATGTTTTTGAGGATCTAAAAAAGCATATTTTAAAAATAAGTCTGTATGTGGACAGTATCAATAAAACAAAAAAGTCGGTTAAATACAAAATTTGGTATGAAATTTTATATCTTCCAAGGATGCTACACGAAGGTTTTCATTAAAATCTCCTTCCCAAACTACCTTTTACATGGCACATTTTTCCAAATATTCGATCTTCTCAAAAATGGCTCTAACGATTTTGATTAAAATAATAAAGGTGCTTACATGGATAATAAAATACCTATCCTAAATTTATTGGGATTAGCCCCTGGAGTACTCTTCATTCTGAATTACTTTCGCATAATGGCAAACCGTAAGAGATAGACAAAAAACTTAGTACATGAAAAATGTAGATCTCGTTAAAATATACAAATACACAAGATATGTCATAGGAATTTTTGTAACTATACTTTTCATACCTGTTATTTGGTTTAATTTTAAAGTCCTTTAAACCTTTCTCAAATGGAAAGGTTTCATCGGTTTCATTTCTGTTTTGCTTCACTATTGATGATGGAGAGGGAACTAAACTTCAATTGTTTCATTTAATGACCAGCTTTGAAAACATTTGACTACCTCTTAGTCTAGTGTACTCCATTATTTACCTTCTATTACAAGGAAGCAAGTAATAAGAGCATTTCTCAATTTATTATGATGCAGATAAAAGAGTAATCTTTTGTAAGAACGGTTTTTTTTTGCAGAACAGGTAGAGAAATTCATGTGAATTGAACACATAAGATTTTTCATACTTGGAAATGAACTGTTGTCAAGAGATCAAATAGAAGATAACAATGACAAAGTAAGCTTACTGTAGATGAAATGTCGTTTTTGGAACCTTGAAGAATGAATTAAGGAAGAGCTTGGTGAAGTGCTTTGCGTAGTGTAGGTTATTATATTTTACAGTGCGGATACTTGCATATTGTGACGAAGGAAGAAAGAAAGAAGGAACAAGCAAGAAAGAAAAGAAGGAAGGAATAAAGAAAGAAACAATGTGGTATGTAACGAGGTTGAGACCTAGAAAGCTAAGCATCCACTGCCATTTATCCAGAGATGGTGAAAGCAGCTAGCTTGAAAGGCACCAAATGGAATCTGCTTGGCTCGAAGTAAAGTAATATACAGAATGAAACCTAGGCTAGCGTTCCTTCACACAGCGATCAATGAGGTATTTAACCTAACAGAGCCGTCGCATTATGGCCATGTGGTTGAACTGATTAATCGGCCGGGTCTGGGTTTGCACCCTAGGTCTTGGGACCTGGTATCAGTGTTTAGTTATGCTGTTCACATGCACACGAATCTTTTACGAAAAATTTTGTTTTTTATTTATTCAGGGAATCTCATAACTTGTATTTTCGGTAAAATATCCCTATTGAATTTTAGGGTGAAACACAATACTTCCACTTACTCTACACTGTAGAGAAACTGGAAGTAAATGTAAGGAAAAGCTCAGTGTGTGTGTGGGTTTTTAACAACCGTTATTTATATTTTATTACATTGATTAGCATACTATATGCCATGTGTCACACAGGTTTGCATTAAAAATATCTTAATACTTAATTTAAAAACATTATTTTTTGATGTTTGTGATATTGCTGTGTGTGAGTGTATGTGTGTGTCTGTGTGTGAACAGAATAACTCAAATACGAAAAGCCGAATAAATAACAATTTGGTTTTATGTTCAACATCTTCCAAACATACGAAATATAGATTTGAAGAAAAATTCTTCATCTCAAACCAACAAGGTAAATTTCTCGTTTTTTTTTTTGTTTTTTTTTTATTTTCATAAAAATTATTAACACATATTATTAAAGTCATACATGTTTAAGAGATTTGTATGGCAAAAGAATCTATATCTTGGATGTTTCTTTTTCTAATATTTTGTTTGGAAAGTTTTCATTTACATTGAATTTGTGGGTGGATTACAATACTTTCCCTTCCTATTACAAGTAGGTGCTAGAAAAGGTAGGAAAGGTACTGAATAATAATAATAATAACAATAATAATAGTCATTTTTATCAAATTACTGAAGGTGTCTTTAGATAGCATTTAAACCATATCATATAGCATATATAGTAATGAAAACTTGTCTTTCATATCTTACTGTTTTTTAAAATTCCATATTAAAATAACAGTTAGGTTATATATATATATATATATATATATATATATATATATATATATATATAAATAAATGCTTCTATGCAGTAGAAGTTTTGCTCTGACATTGAGAAGAATAGATCCAGCAGCTTCGATCTCCAAATTAGCTGCAAACTCTGCTCTGCCAACTGCGAATCAGTCGCCATGTCAACATAACTGCCCAAAACTTATAAACATAGTTACTGTCCTTTGAGAGAGATATTAGGCAAAGATCGATGATGCATGTGAGGACACGAAGAGAAAAGCGGAAAATAGGTAAACATTCAGGAATCTGAGGATAATAAGGATCTGCCCTTGGCTAGAAAAAAATAATGGTTTTCTTAATTTTTCTACAACATACCTAACGTAAGATGAAATTTCCACCAAATATCGATGTGAAAAATACACGCTTTTGAAGTCCCCTGCAATCTCCCCAAATAATAATAATTTTTGCAAGAAGGTGTCTTTCTCTGAGCGTTGCGTGTATGTGTATGGGTGAATGTGTGTGTGTGTGTGTGTGTGTGTGTGAGTGAGTTTGCATCTTCTAAAGGTATGATACAGGATTTTCAAGATTAGCCATCACCTCAAAGTACCCTTTAAAATGTGTTTATTTTCTCAAATACTGCTCAAACGATTTTTATTAATATAATGTCTATATATTTTTATAATTATTTAAATATCTAAGTTATACGATTAGATAGTGAACTCCTCTTTATTCTGGATTAACCTTTTATAATTGATGGCTCATGAAAGATAAGATAAAAATGTATTATATAAAAAACGTAGGTCTCGTTAAAACACACTTTTCATTGCTATTGCTTTGAATGATCCATTGAATTTAAATTTTGTGAAGTACTAAGCTGTGATTCTGTGTCTCTCGTTATTGTATAGAATATTAAATTTGAAGGGCAACATATAATGACCCGATTTTAAAAACTTGAATATCACTTCAGCTTCCTGGAGCTTCTGTCGTGCTTATAACCCAAAGTCTAGGAGTAGCATTTTCCCCTTTATTAGAACGGAAAGTATTGGGATATATTCATCTTCGTAAAAGCCTTAATAAGGTCGGATTTGTAGGTATTTTACAATGTTTTAGTGATTATGTAAAATTATTTTGTAAAGATCATATAAATCCTTTGGGGTTTTATTGTCGATTTATCATTTTCCCAAAATTTGAATGAATCAGGAAGAACTTACAAAAAATAAAATAAAATGCTTCTTCACTAAGAAAGTAAACTTTAAGCAAATAGTCATATTTATTTTCACTGCAGTAAGATGAAAGAATTATCTCCATGCACCTAACCTGTAGATTATGATAACGCAATTAAAATGTATATTGCTTGCATAATATATAATATACCTGTTATTTTATTACGCAGTAACTACATGTATATCTTTAATATTTTACAAAAATCATATTTGGAGTACCTTAGCGGTGACTAGGTGCATGAGAGTGAGGGTGTGGTTATTCTTGATCGTCAGATCACTGTATATTATATGTAATGCTAAGTTTATGGTTGAATTTCATTTTAATTTTTTCTTGTTATTTTTTATGTAATTTTTCTCACTTTACTATTGTTATTTTAAAATAATTAAATGTATACCCTTAATACTTAACAAAAATCTTACTGTAAATATTCAAGAACAGGAAAAGCATGTACGGCCAGTACGAATATTGCACATTTCAAAGTGTATATGTAAAATGTTTGGCAATAAAATACCTTCTACTATTACTACTAGTAACATTAAAACAATAGCTTTTTTATAAGAATTGGAAACTAATTAAGTGTTGAAACTATGTTAAACATATATTCAGTGAATCTTATCTGTAGCAAGTGGCATTGTAATTAAAAATAGTAAACAAAAGCTCTTGTGTCTGTCAAAATAGTTCAACATATATATTTTTGCAATTTCTAACGTTTGCCTTGATCCTTTGTTAATGTAGCAAAATAAGGTATATTCTAAGATCGAGGGGGAAAATAAAAATAATGATACCATCTATTAGATTAGGATGAAAGTAACCAAATTAAACATTTCGAGCAGCGTGTGCAGCTAATTTAAAGTTGGCCTTCAGATCTTAACTCCCACGTCATTGATAAATGTTGAACAAAGTAAATTAAATAATTGCGTGATTTAAGAAAGGCTTATTGTCCAATTGAGTACGGCGACACCCACATACACACAAAGGCCGAATCTTGTTTACTATCGTGAACTTATTCTGTAGTGTTTAAGAGCAACGAAGTGTGTGGCTACCTTCCAAAAGTAAAAACAGCAAGGTTTGTCAACATTTGCCGAGTTATACCTCTGGAACAGAGCCAGTTTCCAAAGCTAACTGCAGCAATATGCAGCATCTGAAGAAACACTTTTCCAGTCACAGGGCTTGCAAAGATAGTTGCTGTTAGAGGAATCCAGACATGTATGCGCGGACATTTATGCTTATTCTTCTTTTTTGTTACCACCACCACCACCACCACCGATGGATAGGCTTTTTAAATTTTTATCTACACTGCTTTTAATATGAGTATCTAGTTTTATTTGCATTTTAATTCTTGTCCATTCCTAAAGAGGAAGCTGACGTTTTTCAAGTTTTTAACTTTTTAAGCAATGTGTTATTAGCAAATAGGATTTGGTTTTAGTTCTACCTTTTTAGTTGCTGTTTTTAATACTTTTTTTTTTTTAGAATCTCTGTGGTTTTACTATGGACAGTTTTATTTTTACTGAATTTTATCTCTAAATATAGTTTTTATTTCATTTGTGATTCATTTTTATTTATTTTATTTCTTGGTTTTCGCCACGAATGTTTTCGGAGGGCACTAATAACCGCCGGATATCAGCGCACTTAACACCAATCATCATTATCATCATCATATCTAGGCTGCGCCGTGGCCGAGTAGTTAGACCACTCGCCTCTCAGTTAGACGGCCCGGGTTCGAACCCAAGCGACCGCGTGTGAGATTCGTGGTGGACAAAGCGGCGTAGGGGCGGTTTTTCTTCGAGTTTCCGGTTTCCCCCGCCATCGCCTTCCATCGGTGCTCCATCTTCATTCCATCTATCATCAGTGTCATCGCCTGTAATAGTAGCATTTGTAGTAAAAACGGGCGTTAAACACTATCAAAAAAATCAGCATACTACTACTACTACTACAAGTGACGTTAAACGTATTCAGACTGAATTTAAGGGACTATTTGCCGTTTTTTTTTTTTTTTTTTTTTTTTTTTTTTTTTTTTTTTGCATATGCCTCCATTCGAATGATAACATTTAAGCGTATTTACGTTTTTGACTAACTTTACAAAAACGTATCTTACTCAATATTGCAGAGATACGTTTCTTTCAGTATGCAAGGTTGCTAAGACAAAAACATTGCCTTCTTCGCCTAGGCGCATCACGTTGATCCAAGCTCGTGCAAAGGATGATACAGGTAGATACATGGATATGTCTTAGGTTTGAGAAGTTGTTAACTGCATATAACTTAGTAAAGAAAGTGCCATTTTTCTTCAAAGGGTTGAAAACTTGCATAAACTAAACTGGTTTAACATCAGCAATTATTTTAAACTTAAGTGTGTTAACCCTAAATATTTCTGGTTCTCGTTTAGCTCCTAATATAAATTAAAACGCTAATTTGAATGATTATGTAGATAACTATTATGTATTTCTCAATAAGAGAAGTATTTGGTGTCTTATTTGAGCTGAGAGTAAATTTGTTGCAATTTTTTAGCGTATATCACTACAAAAAGTCGCCAATGCTGCAAAATTCTGTTACAATCAAGCCAAGTAATTCCTATAGCATCATCAATACAAAGAATGCAAATAACAATGGTCACGCATCACCGAAGAGCAGGTAAATAATTATGTGTGGTAAGTGCCGTTTGCAAACGTACGAAGCATGGGATGGTTTGTAAGCTGCACAAAGCTCCAGTTAATTCAACTTATTTTCCTTTCGTCCTGGTTTTAAAGAAATCTTGCTTACAGTCAATTGGCCAATCCCAAAACAGCGCCATGGGAGAGAAGCAGGATGCTGCAGGCGTGAAATGGCTGACAATTTTACACAGGGGCCTTGCTTTTCAAGATATGCGTTTCTTTTATGTGGAAATGCACAACACCCGAAACGACTTCCCTTTTGAAGGAAGCATACTAGGGATTTTAACGCCCGTCAACATCCATTGCCCTCCGCTAACCAGAGGCCTTAGGTGCGCTTCAAACAGGCGGAGGTCGGCATGCAAGGACTTAATTCTAAACAATCAAAACTCTCCAAGCTTGGGTACTTACTTAATAGAAGTACGTCTGCTAAGAGTTAAGATGTTTGTGTAAACAATGCATTGACATATTTAGTATATGTTTGTCTCGATTAGTATGAAGAATGTGTTTCTGTAAGAATAGTTTGTTGCAGAATAGGAGAAGCCGTGAATGTAACATATCCGATTTCTCATTTTGCTAAATGAAACCTCAAAACACGTATTTTGGTGAAATCTAGGCTTTGAATTTTTAAGTGGAATGCATTATTTACTGTAAATAATATAAATACTTAATATACATAGAGGGAGTTATTCGCAAATTGTTGCTCACAGGAAGGAAAAAATAATAATAGAATTTACTCGTTTACTGAAGAAATAATTCATATATTAAGTGCCATAATACTGTGCTTTCCAATGACGTGCTGTCACTGAAACTTTGTAAGATAGAATTTCCCTTTCTTATTTACCGCGCTGCTAAAAGAGATTGTAACTTGCTGACCTTCGAGCTAAAGCGTATATTTATGTGCTTGAACAAATGTCTAAAAGCTGCCTCACTTTTCTCATTTCCAGTTGGTATCTTGCAGTGTGTTTTTTTTTTTTTTTTTTCCGCTCCAAGCACTGGTGTGCTGCGCTAGATTTTTATTATTTTAATCTTACAATAGCTTTTTTTTTCCAGAAATTTCAAGATATATATTTCATTTGTCACAAAGGTATTTTACACTTATGGTTTTTTTAATCAAAATCGATAGCAATTTTTGAGAAATGTAAAATTTAGGATAAGTTTCCATGGAAAGCGTAGTTTGTGTAAGGGAGTTCGCTTGAACATTTACGTGTGGCATCTTTTTTTTTTTTTTTTTTTTTTTATTTCACGTCATTTTATTTACTGATTGCGCCATTGTGGTCAGTCCTATTTCACGTCTTAGGAAATTTTGTTCTTTTCGTCGGTACTGTGTGGAATTTTGTAGAATGAGTCCTCACAGCAGCGGAAAGCTTAAACTAACCATATTGTCAGTGCTTCGTAGTGTTGAGGTGATAGTCAACAGAGGACCAACAATATTAGGTGGTGACCTCAAACCGTGTGATAAGTGGCTAAATCAATTTCCAGCGTTCTTGTCTCAGGAAGCCGAACCAGTCTTCCCTCTTTGTCACAGTGCCGAGTGTCCCCACTACCAACCAAATCACTGTTTAAAACGATCCTTCTAAAATAAACCTTTGTTTCCACAGAAATGGAAATGCTTTCTTCATTTCTAAATTGATTATTATAAACATTTAATAAAACAGATAATTTGCCGTTGCTACATTCACATGTGAAGTTTTTACTTATGCTTGGTGGTAAGTCTTTGAACTACAAACAAACTCTTGTACCTTTGTTACAAACGAAACTCAGCCAAGAAACTTATCTGCCACTGTTGTACGGTCGCATTAATTCAAGTAAACATTACTGCCAAAGATATAAAGTGATAATAAACTTTCTTTAAAATGAATGAAAAGTAGAAAATCAATAGATGTTAACTTTAGGTTAAATGTCTCTTTCAGTATCCTCTTATTATGTTCAGTTTTGGAAGATTTTTCAAATTTCATTAATGCGGTAGATTTTAAATTTTGTTAAATTTTAACAAACGCAGTCAATTCCTTTCATTTTAAACTATAAGTATTCGATTCAAAATGTTGTAGATGTTGAGTTTGCAAAAAGTCCTCAATGATCTTCCTTTGTTAAGTCCTAGCAAGTTCATATAACAATTTGCCTGAAAGTAATTGGACCAGCTTCTAATTATAACAATTATGGTAAATATACTTCATTGGTCCCAATCATAAATTTTAATTCAAGTACCTATATATCCAGATTTTGAGATTGTTTCATTCAAATTATTTGTATCGATTAACTTAGAAATTTCGTTAGGCCATCTTCAATGGTTTAATTCTGTGTAGATTTCTGAGAGGCATTTTTTTGTTGTTGACTTTCTCTACATCCCTTTATGTGTATTTTAAATGAAAATATTTTCCTTGTTTAATTTAACAAATAGGCCAAAAAGTATATTCTAAAAGTAAATGTGCTGAAACTATATTACCATGTTGCAGATCAACTGTAAAATTTTAATAAAAGGTTAAGCTCAAAAACGTTTGTTTACATGTCTGAGTAAATTTCAATAATGTCCATTGAGGCATTCAAATTGACTTATCACTTCCATAATGAAATATTTAGCATCATTGTCCCAGAACTATTTCGTCGAAATATATGAGGCTTACTCTGGTTGTTTATCAAAACAAGCTCATAAAGTCATGACATAATTGGTAAATCACGTGAGAACTTTGGTGATACTTATTCCCTGGGAGACTATATGGCTGAACATTCACACAGCTGTTTCACAACTTTTTAATACCGTTAGGTGTCGTCACTTTCCGAGAACAGAATGCTGTCTTACTTATTAAGACATTTAGAAAATACCCATAAACCACAAAAAGTATAAAATAAAATATTAACATTGAATGTTAATGTAAAACGTTATTTCAACATTTTAGGAAGAAATTAATTCGGAAATGTACCTGTCGTTGCCAATTACGTGGTAAGCTATAATTTTGTACACGTAAATTGTTTCTTATGCCACAGAAATTGAAAATATTTCACATAAAAATATAAAATTCCTCTTTGGACAAGTTATGTTCTGGGAAAACCAAAATTTAATTGTGCCGGAGCAATGATACTGAAAAACAACTCAATTCTTTCAAATAACATACACATGGTCCACTCTCTATGATTAATGATATTTCAACATCTTCAATATTTTAACCAACAAAATTAGTTTCCAAGTGACATTAGTTGCCTTAATTCGTGTAACAAACTTTGGTTTTATCATAAAGGGATAAGGTGTTTTAGTGAAAATACGAAATTTTACCCCTTATAGGTTTTTATATATCAGAAGTTTACGCACATCATTCCTTGTAAAAAAAAGCATAAAGAAATACAGTAAGAGATAGTGAATTATTTAAAAGCCATTTTTATAGTGTTTAAATCCCGCTTTTACTACAAATGGCACCCCAGGCAATGACACTGATGATACATGAAATGAAGATGGAGAACCAGGAGAAAACCCGCCCGTGCGCCGCTTTGTTCGCTACGAATCCCAAATGCGGTCGCTTGGAATCGATCTCAGGTGCCTAGGTGAGCTAGGTGAGAGGCGAGTGGTCTAACCTCTCGGTCACAAAAAAAAAAAAAAAAAAAAAAAAAAAAAAAAAAAGCTGGTCGCCATATGGTGACTTTGAAATGCGTTCTCTTTGCTTCACTTGGAGAAAGAAAAACAATCAAGATGTTCCATTTGAGAGAAGTTTAACTAAAAATTTTAATGCAGTATTCAAAATCTTCGTGTTGCATCCTTTGAAGATGCTGAACTTTAATACCAAGTTTGGTATTTAACGGGCTTTTCTTTTTTTAGTTATTCTGTTCACAGACACGCACAAACATTTTTCTAAAAATGTTTTTAAAGGAACCTCAAAACATGAATATGGTGGAATATCGACATCGAATTTTTGGGTGGTATACAATACCTTCTCTACCTACTGTGCATATAGTATGTGACAGAGAAAATAAAAATGAGGTTCATTATTCAGGTGTCTTCAAAATATGTATTTCTCTTGAATCTCGGTATCGAATTTATAGATGATGTTCGTCTACGTGTACACTGTATATCGTAGAAAAAGTAAATAAGTATACTTCAACAATAATTTAATCGCTCTGTTCTGGATAAAAAAGAAAAAGAAAAAAACATGACAATAATTGTTTATTTTTCTGTTAGCTTAGCAAATGATAATTGTGCTGCAGAAGGAGTTGTTTTTACAACGTGACTGAAATGGAAAAGAAATTGCCGCCATCACAGGTCTGCAAAATTCTAATTTCAAGTTATTTTACTTAATGTAAACAACAGTTTTTTGTTTTTTTTCATCTCATAATTTTTGTACGAACCGGTTGTTGAGGTTATGTAGGCAGTTGGTTCTGTCAAGGTGATTGGCTATACTTCTAATATATTGCCCATTAATTGGAGACGGAAAGGGGCACACGCGAATATTCCTTTCTTTTCTGGGATTTTATTTACTCTACACCTAAAGGTAATAGCTAGAGATTCTAATGAGGTATACCCGGAAGTTTTATATCGAGACTTCAACAGAAACACATGTTTTGATATCCTCCGAGCCCAAAAACGCAGTTTAAAAATATTGGTGTGTCTGTCTGCAAAAAGCTAATTAAAAGCTAATCGTTGGATGGTTACCAAGTTTCATGTTTAGAAAATAATACTATGCAAATTGTACGAAGGCATTTAAGAACATTTCCATACTCTAAACTACCCTATAGGTGGAAATGCTTTCGTTATTTTAATTTTTTTTTCAATATATATATATCTTTTCATTCCGAAGTGTCATCAAAATTTTTGTTGGCAGAAGCGGGAAAAATAATGCGTAAATGACTCCGGGGTCCACTTACCGACCAAAGTGCCGCCACGGTAACGCGTGTGACCCGCATTTTTACTTTCTCTACACGTACTGTGAGCATAGTGTATAGAGAAGGTATTATATTCCACCCAAAAATTTACTGCCTGCGGTGCCATAAGTAGTTAAAGCGGGCGTTAAATACTACAAAAATAGCGAGATTTCACCGGAAATACATGTTTTGGGTCCCCCTAAATAAAAAAAAAGCATTTTTGGAAAAAGGTCCGTGTGTGTGTTTGTGTGTGCGCGCGCGTGTGTGTGCGCCTGTGGACAACATAGCTCAAAAAGGATACCAAACTTGGTATTTAAGTTTGGTATCTTCCAAGGATGCGACACGAAGATTTTCAAGAAATTCCCCCACCCCCAATTACCCTTTACATGGAACTTTTTTCGAAGATTTATATTTTCTCAAAAATGTCTCTAACGATTTTGATTAAAATCTCTTATATTTAGGACATTTACATGCCAAATAAAATGTATATCTTGAATTTTCTGGGAATAGCCTCTGAAGACTACTTTATTCTGGATGAATTTCATGAAATTTTGCATAACTGTTTAACCGTAAGAGACGGACAAAACCTTACCACACAAAAAATGTAGAGCACGTTAAAATACACGATTTATGTTATATTATCTTCGTGGAGTTGATTGTTTTTGAGATATTCCTTGTTTTTGGTTTCCACTTTGAAAAACTTATACTTTTCTCATAAGAAATTTGTCAACTCCTTTTCCTACAAACAAATGCACTTCAGTCACATAGCAACCAGCTTTTGACTATCACTTGAATCTATGGTACTCCCATATTTCGCTTCTACTTACTTCGGTTATGTTTACTCGTTTGCAGGAAGCAAAATATAAGATAAGTTTTTTAACAATAATTTGTTGCCGAGATGTAGAGAAAGTCATGTGAATGGAACACATCAGATTTTATTATACAGTTCCGGAGTCCGGAGTACCCACGCCCAAGGCGATACAAATTACGAAAGCGAGGCACTTTAGCCAGCGCGGCCATGGGGACCCGCGTATTCGGCTACTCTGACCGGCCACTCTGACCCATGTATCGTTCGTGGTTTCCTAGGGTCGGTAGGCAGGTGCTAGGATGAATGCACTTTTTACACAACTTATATTTTAATGTAATAGTTTTCGAGAATATCTTAGAAAATAGTTTCGAAAACAGAACTGAGATATCTTATAACACAAATAAAGCGCCACCACACTGAAGTGGAAACTCTCGGCTGAAGTAGACTTGAATTTTTCGATGACCAGGCAGAGGGTTTTTTGTAACTAAACCATCAAGTTAGGAGCACACCGAGGTTTGGTGGTGAGGGATGGTGGAAGCCACTGCAACATTGTAGTCTGCAAACTTATGTGAGGAACAGTTGAAGACAGACACCCTTCTTCAAAAGTAGGTAGATCAGGATTAAGCAGCATCGGAGGAAAATAATGTATGTTTGGTATTGTGCAGCAAAGTTACTTCATTATTTCAGTCGCGAATTTTACAGTGCACAAAACGCATTTTCGAAATGGATGTAATATAAATGACATGAATTAGCTAGGAAGCAATGTTTACCTATATTTCGAGAACTGCATTCCGCATCACCTACATAGGAGCAAATAATAACGAGATATCAGACTTGATTGAGATTCCCTGACTGAGTAAAGCTTTCCTTATTTTATGCATTTCTGCATACATTGAAAGTTTCAGCAGAATACCTTGTAATTCGTGTCACTATTTCTTTAACAGTTCCTGCATGCATTTTATTCAGTGTTTCTGAAACCTACTTACTGCCTCAAGGGCTTTTTGCATGTTTAGCACATGCTATTGTAATTGCAATATTACCCATGTGTAGTTTCCGGTCTCCCATCCGGCGACTCCTCAGGTTGCGGATAGGGGAAGGCCCAACAGATATGGTGGGGTCCTGGGGAAATAAAATATCCAGGGCGGACCAAAACCAGCCCCAGGGAGGAGCCATCTAAACCGTAATGAAGGCAGTCTTTCTATGTCGAGGATATGCCCGAGATCAAATGGGGTGAGCGTGGGGCTGAAAAAGAAATTTAGATCTGCTGATCGAAAGAAGAAAAGTATTTTCACTTACAGAGGAAAAGAATGGACATAGGACTGCTTACGGAAACCCCTCTGGGTGCTCTGGGGCTCCTTTTCAGGAGACCTCAAAGAATTATTGCCTTATGGGTGGGCTTGAGCGACGTCGTATGCGTTCGATTTGGAAACATACATCCATGCTTGTCTTCCGGATCTGATCGCCCTTCGGGTCTCTCCCCTCATGCATCCTTCCAGAGTTCGTGTTCGAAGTCCAACTTTGGTGCACTGCCTCGGTAGGAGGCCCCTCCGTAATATGTACCTCTACCTTTATATATTTTCTTTAATGACTCCCTTCCGCAATGACACACTTCTTCCAGAGCATGGAAAGCATTGTTGGAAGTCATTTTGCGAAACAACTCCCAGTGCTCTTGTCCCATTTACATTAACTTCGGCAGCGTCTACGAATCTTTGCCGTTTCAAAGGAGTATTCAGCCGCGCAGAGAGGGTATGGAGGATGGAAGCACTGATATGCCTGGAAAGGTAACTTTTAACTTTCTCTTTATGTACTATGTACATAGTAGGTAGGGAATGTATGTATTTCTTTCAAAAATATGATGTAGAAATTTCAGCGAAATAATGTTTTAAGGTCCCCTGAATTTAAAAAAAAACATTTTTTAGAGAATTGTCCGCACACGCGCGTGTCTGTGTATTTGTAGACAGCATAACTCAAAAACAAAAAATCGGTTAGTATTTAAGTTCAACATCTTCCAAGGATGAGACACACAGATATTCAGGGAACTCTCTTCCCCACTTACTCTTTACATGGAACACTTTTCGAAATTTTTTAGTTTCTCTAACGATTTTTATTAAATGGCTCTAACAATTTTTACTAAATGGCTCTATCGATTTTTATTAAAATATCATATATTTAAGATATTTTCTTGGCAAACGAAATGTATAACTTGAATTTTCTGGACAAAGCTACTGAGGGCCCTTTAATTGGTAAACTGTTAGAGACGATTTACTATACAAACATATAGACATTTACTTTACAAAAATGTAGGTTTCATTAGAAAGCACACAGCTTATGTCATATAATTTTTTGTGTAGAGTAAACTGTTTCCGAGATATTCCTTGTTATTGGTTGCATTTGTAAAATACTTAAGCTTTTCTCAAAGGTGAAGTCATCTTTCGTTCCATATCTCTTTTGTTTTACTTCTGGCAATGTAAATATACCCGAATTTCAATTGTTTCTCAATGCGACTGGTTTTTAAAAGATGTGACTAACGATTTGACCTAGTGTATTCCCTTATTTCCCTTCTACGTACAAGAAAGCAAGTAATAAGTCAGTTACTGATAACGTTTATCTTGATTGATGAAGATATTGTTTCAATAATTTGTTTGAAAACATGTAGAGAAAGTCATGTGAATGGAAAACACATCAGATTTTTTTTCAATGGATTATCCTACGTTTTGTAGCAGTTACAAGCCATTTCCCTGCGTCAGAAGCCTGTCGAGGAACAAGTAAATTTTAGAACATACCGTATCCAGGATGGATGATATGGCGTTGAAGAAGAAGAAGAAAATGAAATGTAGCGATGAAAGAGAACACAGCGTTTGTCTAGCGACCGAATAAAACCGGTGATTTGTGCACATATTTCCTTCTTACACAGTCCCTGAGTGATTCCCACATACTTGTTCTCTCGTCACACTATACGTTCTGTATTCCACATATAGTTCATTTGTTACAGTGGCATGTCTTTGGTGCCATCGCGACCTTCAGTGAACTGTTTATGCTTGTATAATCTTGGATTTTTTCTTTGCTGCTTCGCCGTAAGCTTGTTTCTAAAAGAGGTTTGTGTAAGAAAACTCAAAACTGCCGTGTCTGCATGTTGGCGTGGTAGCTCAGTGGTTAGAGCAACTGGACGGAAACCAGGAGATCCATGATTCAGATCATAGCTATGGCATTGAATTGTTCGGTTTGTCTACCTTATTAACTCCTGTCCTACACACGGCTAATGTGGAAGAAACAACTAATTATCAAATATTTTGTTTGAGTGTTACTTTTAATTGCGCGCAGTGTCATTACAATGATGGAGGGGCACAATTGTGGTATCTGGTTGGGTATGCACAATGCTCGGGGGAGTCGGGAGAGGAGACTGAGGGTCCTTTGCAAAATAAATGTTGAAATATTTATCGCCAAAAATTGTAATCTAAGCCCTTTTGGATGTTTTTCAGAATCTCATAAGATCACACATTAAGTTAGCTTTAAGTAATTCTTAATTTACTTTATTTAAAATTTGTTTTTAAAGTTACAATTGAACCGAAACGACATTTACAGGTTTTGCAAATTCAAAAGCTGAGTAAACCAGAGATAAAGTGACATCCTTTTGGGTTCTTCAATAATATATTCTGAACTGACATCTGTGGTGAATTTCCGTTCCATGAACAGTAGTATTAAATTCTCTAGACGTCCTTGCTTTAAAGTTTGTATTAGTTTGCTATGAGTAAAGTTTTGAGAATCGTCTACTGCAAAAACAGCTAATACATTTTCTCACATCCGTCTGGAACAAGACATTCACATATGCATATCTGTGACCGCTGGCAGGAGGGAATACTCGGAATAGAGGTGGTTCCCACAAAATCTCGTCCAAACATCGATGAATTGCGATGCCGACGCCAATTTTCTAAGTATTCCATTGCAAACAGCCCAAATGGTACACTCCTCGCGCGTGTGTAACGTAACTTTTCTTTTACTCTCATATATTTTAATGTCATCCCTTCTGACGTTTTCCCTTTTGGTAAATTTTACACGGACCTTTTTCCAAAAATCGAAATTTTTGATGGCGTGCAATACCTTTATTATCAATGTACTATGTACAAGTAGATAAAGTAAACATATCTACATACTGTGCAACATCCAATTGGAGCAGTTAGGGAATGACATGTAATGATTCACAGGGCGGGTGCCAGATGCAGTTATGCCACAGACTACCTAATCTCGCGGCAGTTCAGGTAGTGTACCTCGAGAAAGGGAAGTGAACGAATATTTCTAATAATCGTAAAAAATATTTCTTTTTTTATTTTATTTTTCACCTACCTGTACCAGATAAGAGGGATTATCAAGATTTCACCTTAGGTTCAAGTTTGGAATCCCTTTTAAATAACGAACCATGAGTATAAGTTCATCCATATGCATGATTCCAATACCAATCTTGTATTTAAGTTCAGCAACTTAGAAGTATGTTTAGATTTTTCGAGGAAAAAACTCCCCCCCCCAGCTTTTACATACTTCGCTTTAATGGTAAAAATGTCACTATTTATTTTCTCAAAAAAGGCTCTAACGACTACTATTAAAATGCCACGTGTTTGGTACGCGTGACAAATAAAATGCATATGTTGGATTTTCTGTAAGGATTCTTTAACTCCGTTTATTTAACTGAATTTTATTTCATTTTGCGTAACAAGGAAATATTAACATACTTAGAAAATTTACTGCAAGAAAAAGGTTTAAAAATTAAAATAACAATATGTGTGAAATAAAATTGTTTATAAGGTAGCTGTTTTGGAAATATTTCGTTTAGCAAGTTTTTCTTTCCCACGAATATGTTTGAAAATTTGCAATTCTTAATTTTTTCTTTCTTTTCTTTCATCGTTTTTTTATCGAAAGAGTATGTAACGACGTATAAATATTTGAATGTTTTTTTCTGCATGTTATATATTTGAAAAAAAAACAGCTTAATTTGAAATAATTCATAGATAAAAATATACCTACATATCGTAGTTAAAATACTTTTGAGTAGCTCAACATCCAGATAGAGAAATTCCTGTGAATGCATCACACCAGATTTTTATATATCGCGAGCACGGACGTATATTTACCGCATACATATTCACACTTAATAATTGCTTCATCCACTGATCAACCCTTGTTTGTACAGCTTCTGGGATCGATAGTGCATTTTGCATAGCAACAGGATTCGTAATCGCAATTCCACACAAACTGACATGCTCTTCCATTTGGACAGGCCCTGTCAGTTTTTTGACATGAGGTTTCGACCTTTAAGGATGAATTGCACATGTTTTTAATTTGTTATATGAAGTCAGCTGATATGATGAGGCGATTGTTACAACACTCAGATGTCGTAACAATCATTGATCAAAACTGTTGATAAAACACAAGAAAATAATGTAATACAGATGGAACAAAGGAGGAACAAGTAGGACATGGATGGATAACTAGTAAATTATAAACAGAGGTGAGAGGGAAATAATTTTGATTCAGCTGATAGTCTGCAGCAGGAATGCTATAAAACTTTGGATAAAAACTGAGACCTATAAGGAAGAGATCAGCAAGGACCTATTTGCAACAAAACAACCCGAAAAAACAGCCATAGAGCATTTATTTCTAACTTAAATTCCAAAAGTATGCCCATTAGTGTTTTTGGCAGGGCTTGACGTCTCTTGCAAAGCTTAATCTGCTGAGATTGTGAATGAAGTAGTGGAATGAACCTGAAATCCTGCATGCTCAGGATGAGCTAAAATCCGGAGAGTACCTCATCCAGGAAATTGCCCATCTAGAACTTCCTGGCTTGCAAGGCAGACACACTGTCCTTGCAGCTCGAAAAACGCTTACTTATTACCAGGGTGTGGATCTAAAAGTATTTAAATTAATCTTAAAACGAGTTTAAATTTTTAAAAATTATGTAATAAAACCGATATTTATTTAAGTTATTAAATTAGTGCACAGAAACGTGACTATACACAATAAAATAGGTATTTAATAACTAGGTGATAATATATAATGAAGATGACTTCACAGCTATGACACTCCACAAGGAAAATAGCAGGCTGTCTGTATGCCCTTAATAATACGCAATAGGAAAAACTGACCTGTCTCATTACTAGTTTGATACATGCATTCAAAACTGTAATAATAGTGCTCCCGTAACTACCACCACACCACCCCGAAAAACAATTGCAGACTATTACATAAGAACGATTTTCTCCAACAGGGTAAATGATATACGAAGTTACCCTTATTTCTTAGTTGAATAGTGGCATTTCTGATTTTTGAAAAGTTATCCTTATGTAAAATGTTAGGAATTTAAAAAGTTTGTACATTAAATATAAATGCAAGAATATGAGAAAATGACTAAATACTAAATTATAAAGTGTCATGAAATTACCACAATATGAAGTACTAAATATGCATGCATTTTCATAATTGGAATGAAACGAAAATGTTGAAAAGGAAATTGTGGAAGATGAGAAACTACACCATATTCACCAACCCAAAAAAAAACATGAAAGAGAAAAGTCGACTGTGACTGTAAGAAAACCCTGGACCTCCAGTATACAAACCTCATACTACCGCTGAGCTATTTCGCTCGATATCTATTATAACACCAGCAGTATGTTGCTGCATTAGATAGTAGTTTCAATAGACGACATTTAGTTACTTCTACACGAGCCATCTAATAATGAAATATGAAATGTTTGCTCACTGTTTTTCTTCCGGGGAGCAAGATGTGTGAAAATTGCATTTCTTTCAGAGTAATTTTTCAGTTTTACTCATTTCTAACGTTGTGTATTTTTGAGAGATCTATTTTATGTATATACAAAATGGTTGGAAAAAGGGGTTTACACAAATAAACCCCTAAAATATCTGATAGATTTGATAGATAAGATAGTATATTCGTATTTTCCCGTAAACATGACCGTTAAAAAAAACCAACTGAATTATCATGCATCAGATTCATAAATTTAGTGCTTGTAGATGCTGTGCTATTCGCAAGAAACGCCGAACACTCGCAGCCAATAAACTTCAACACAATAAAAAAAAAAAAAAAAATGGCGCACTATTGGTGAATAGGCCTAAAACTCCAGACAAATTAACTTGGTATTTATTAGTCAACAAGTAGAGAAGTACGTCTGTCTGGATCGACTATTGCTTTTCAGGCGAGTGTATAAAAGTCTGAAAGTCATTACTTTCTCTACTTCCACAACATAATCTTACAAACGTCTGTTCTATACCTATTTATTTCTTGTTAATTCAGATAAACTTTCATTGCACATTGCCTTGTAGATATAAGAAGGATATAGCTGACTAAAGCCTTAAGCTGATCTTTACTTTCTCTACGGCCCGGCGCTTAATTTCATCCACCACATATGGAATAGACAACGATTCGTGCATCGGTCTCACGAGAAAGAAGTAGCATACAGAATAGTCTGCCCGAAGACGCCCATTCTGCATCAGTTGTAGTAGTAGCAGCTGCAGACTGTATCTGCAGCCATGTCCTAAATCTCCCAGGCGTACAAAAGGATGAGGTTTATGAGAGTCGGAAAAATGTATACATTTAAGGGAACAGGCATCGTGGAACTCAGCTAGTGGTACAAAGAGGCCGTACCCCTAGTGACCCTATGAGACAAATTTCTGACGTGCTCCCCAAAAGGTAGGATTTTATCTAGCTTCACTCGTAGCTAAGTAATGGTGTTCGTTCAATCAAGCCTCCTCCTGAGAGGAGAACGTTTGAAGGAAAGCGGCTCTTGGTGAAGAGAATGGCATGGGTTTTCTTTGGAGTGGTGGACAATATCTAACGAGTGTAGCACTCTTGGAGGAGGCGAAGGTATCTCTGTAAGCGGTTGAAGACTGCGTGGGTTATCATTTGTGCAGTACAACAGCAAACTGAGTTATGTTGATGACCTGCTCTAGTGGAAAGTCAGCCACGTAGACGCTGAAAAGTGTGGGGGATAGTACAGGGGATTCGGGGACTCCGTTCTTATTGTTATTTGAGTAGATTAGTACCTCGCAACTGAAACCACAAAAGATTGATGTTTTATATATGCGTGAGAATATAGGGAGCTCCAAGGAGTGAGTTTAAACACGAGATGCGACCCAGGTTGAAAGAAGGCCTTCTCGACATTCAGAGATACCGTCGCCGCGAATGCTCCTTCCTGGTATTTTAGGGCAGCAACCCTCACCACATGTAGCAACTGCTGGTTCGTCGATATGCCCAAAATGGAAACCAAACTGATGTTCTGCGAGGCTTGAATGTCGCCCAAGAAGAGATAAGCGCGCTAGCCGTAGCCTTTCGAAAAAACCTTCAACTTATGGAGCGGGGGTTAGTCGGATGAACCGGAACTTTCCCGGCTCTAAAATGCAGATACTTCCACGTGGAAAGTGACAGACGGTAAGAAACATGTTTAAAACTCTGTATGAAAGAGAACGGCCCTGACGGTGATATAGTGTATATCAAGAGGTCTCGAGTATAAATCTCGGTTAGGGTGAGTTATCGGATAAGTCCCCTCCCCCCTTGGGGGTCATATTCAAAATTAGTCCGTAATCCTGATATAAATATTGTTAAAACAGAAATTACTAATAACATTTTTTATAATTATCTAGGAAAAACCTTACTAAACCGAATAAGTAAATAAACCCTTGAGGTAACTAAAGTTGGAGAATGAACTAATGCAGATACAGGAGAAGGAGCTGCTTTTCCCTTTTCTGAGAAAATGAATGTCGTGTAACTGTACGGACCCCGTTACCCATTTCGTTCATCGTCTGATATGATTTACCAGGTTAAAGGACGCTAAAATAAATAAATAAAAAAGATCTGCGTAACATTACAGCTGTGGAGGACGTCAGAACTCGCTATCTTTTTAGGGTTGAGACGTCGGAGCATACTTTGGAGTTCGCTTGGTCTAGTTCAGATCCGTCTCGCCACGGGCATGCCGAAGGTATCGACGAACCTCCTGCCGAAAACAAAATAAGCATGTGTAGTTTCATATGGTGGATCCACAATTATGAGCAGCGTTTGTGCAAATGCTGTGGGCAGTTTATTGAGAATTGTTTGTGCACTTGCCAAGGATTACTATATCGTCTGCACATTGCGCTATTCCAAGGGTCTTTATATGGCAGTTAGGGATATATAAACTATGTAAGAAAGGAGGCTGACACACTTCCTTGAGGCAATCTGCTCTTATAATATATATATATATATATATATATATATATATATATATATATATATATATATATTTAATAGGAACAGATCTATAAATAAGATATGATTTGAGTGTTAGGAACGATGAATCGCTCAAAAGGGGTTTAATTTGAATAAAGGACCATCAAGCTAGATTTGCCAAAAGCCTTCTGTATGTCAATAAATAAATAAGTTGAGAGCGTATACTTCATAAGTATCAAATATTGTATCTACCAGGCGTGAGAAACTCTAAGCCATGCTGGATATCAGGAATGAATGGGAGTAGGACGTTCAGAAGTTGTGGAATATATGTCGAAGTGTTTTTAAAATAGAGGCAGAAGGTTGAGGGAACGATAAGACTTAGGTATGCATTCGGTTTGTGAGGTTTGGGAACCATTAATATTATGGTATGTTTTCAACGCCGTGGAAAATGAGCAGGAGGAAAAATAGCGTTGTACAGTTTTGTTAGAAATACTAGCCCTTTTATTAAGAATGCTATAAGTTTGGGTGAATATTTCATGACCAGGAAACATTTTTGCCCCTGTTCTAAGAATGGCATTATATGAGTGTGACTGTGCTGGCGAGCAGAATGAATTAAAAGGCGAAAGTTGAGTAATTGAAATCTTTTGGCTTGAACTGTTCCTGAAGCATTTCACAGAAGAGTTTGCTAATATAAAGTAGTGTGGTAGTGTGTACCATACATTGTTAAAATACAAAGGTGTTATTGTATTGGGTTGTTTATATGTTTAGCCTTCTTCCAAAGTAATTCATCCACGGAATTTAAGAAGTTTGTGAGCAGGGCATTTAATTTTATTTGTTTGTTTTTACACAATTTGTAACGTACCTCTTTTCTTGAAAAAGAGTTTTAATATGAGATGTCAACGCCACTTCACAGTATTTTTCCCTCTTAAAGATGTGTAGATATATAAATATTCAAGAACTGCCCAAAACAATTTTATCAGCCTTTTCCCCTTCATGCCATTTATAGAAATATGCACATTCCCGTACAAATTTTTACATTTTTGTATTGTTCTCTGACAGAAGTTCTGAAGACTACTTCCAGGTCTTTAAATATATTGCTACTGATTGTTACATAGCCTATAAGTTGTATTTAAATAACATAGACAATTCTCGTAACAAGGTTGGTTTCGAGGTGAATGGTGATTTGAAGTTTCTACTATTTATCTTACAGTGTCTCTTCTGATAATTAAGACACCTTACTCCACATCTCTTACAAGTCAAGAACACTAAGAACACTTGTGAGCAATTTAAAAGCAGTCAGTGTATCATCACGGGCAGTTCTGTCAACCTGTCGAAATGAAACACAATGCATCTTAAGAAATGGCTAGCGTCAAATGATCACGCTTTGTTTTGAGATACTTAAGAAGGAAATGCCGAAGCATAACCATTATGTTACTGAATTATAATGTTAATAATATATCACATAGATTTAATAAGCTGCTGGTAATGTTTTATTCGATTTAAACAAGAAATTAGCGCTGCTACAGCTAGTGTTGAAAAACTTACGAGCATCCTGTAGCCTCAATATATAATAATAATAATAATAATAATAATAATAATGATAATAATAATAATAACAGCAACATTAGTAATAATAAAATTGTTATTATTATGCCGAGTAAGGAAAATTCTATTTAATGTAGTTCATTCGTCAAATGGAAGTGCCAATCAGTAAATACAAATCGAAGATACAAGCCCTGAATTTATCGGTAATCCCACACACTTTGTGATGCTACTCACATAAACATCCCGTACATGTAGAGACATAAATACACCAAATGTATTTGCAACTTAAATTAGAAGCTTATTTGAATACTACGTTATTGGCAAGCCTTGAGAAACTTTGGTAAGCGGTGACTATGTCTGAAACCTTTAGTGTCACTTCCGTAAACAACGTTGTAACTGATACTGAGTATTGCACTCAAGGTCGTATGGCCTTATACACAGGTGCTGACATTGTTTACATTTCCTGTTCACATTTTGTACCCAGACTTTTCTTCCCTTCTTTAATTACGGGCATTGTGAACGCTCTAAAATCATCAAAGGGATCAGGACCTCCATAAAGACAATACTAATTTCATACAAGGTCTTTCTTTCATAAGGAAGGAATAAAGCAAATAAAATACAATTAACTCATATGCTCATACACGTCAACGTCAATTTTAATATTTTGGAAGGAAAATTTTGCACACACACAAAATAAAATAAAATAAATAAAAAGCAGCCATTATTTATATAGCTGTGACATCATCGACAAACATTTTTAACTGTCGGTATCTTATTTTCTAATTTTTTTTATGACAGATAGTTTATTCTGTTAATTTAATTGTTCTTTTCACTCAAGCCGTTTTACACAACTGGAAACTTGGCCAGTATGTGCCTTATTTTGTTTTTATCTTATCTCAATATAATATTTATAATGTATTAAAGTTTGAAATGACTTTTGAAAGACTATGTATAAATAATATTTTATCAGTATGTGAAGCTGAACTAGGCTTCATGGCCACGAAATATTTTATGGAACTGCTTTCAGTGATCGCCATAACAACAATGTTTTAATAACCTATCCCGCACGCCCTTTCTGTTGCAAGTAGCTGGATCATTACAATTGCATAAATATGAACGTTGTTTTATCTAGGGAACGGAAATTAACTTCATTCTGTTTACTCTGCGATTATAACCGCAGCGACCACCCCGCCTATTTTGTTGCGAGGTTTAGAATTGGCCCGAGACCATAAATTGTCTTTTATCTTTCCAAAACTTCCTGTTGACGCATCAACGACAAATTCGCATGCGATTCATAGACTTCGTAAATGTCATAGCAGGATGAAGCCAGTTTAATCACTTCCTAACACAGGACTGGTAAACAGCCCCCTATTTGACCCATGAGAAAATAGGCTGGATTATAAGCCTAACCGAATTTAGATCGTTTTGCATGTTAGCATGTTGATCTTGTATATATTCTTTTCAAATAGGACCGATGTTATAAAACTTTCAAAAGGTTTATTACAAAATATAGGGGTATCAGTTTACTTATTAAGAGCTATACAGAACCTCTACAATAATAACACAATAGATATTAAGAAAATGCTTATAAAATGGCAGAAATAAACTTACTGCACAAAAGCTGCAAATTTTGTGTAGTTTACCCTTTTTGAGATATTCCTTGTTATTGGTTTCAAAGTTTCTAATACTTAGACTTATTCCAAATGGAAACTGGTTTTTATCATCCTGGTCATGTAAATTTTGCATCATATACCCACCGGATTTTTACAGTTTTGGCTATCGGCTGAGCCTAGTGTATTTCTATTCCTTTACGTAGAAGAAACTACGTAATAAAACCAGTTTTGCTATTGTTTATCTCGATTAGCATGAACTATAAGAATGAGGTTTTGTAACAATAGTTTGTTTCAGAATGGGTAACGCATGGAACACATGAGGTCTTTTTTTTTTAAAAAGAAAATTGCATTTTCTTATTAGCCTTCCTTAAAAAAAAAAGTGTTATCGGATAACATTAAAATGCCTTTAAAATCGGAAAAGTTAGACTCAGAAAATTGTTCAATTTCTTGCATTATCGTCTGTTTTTTGATTAAGTAGATTTTAAGATAAATGGTGAAGCTGATGAAAAGAAAGCTGTGCACAACATCCAGCAGGCAAGTCTTGACTGCCTCCGTTGTCGAGTGGTGAGCGAGCTAGCTTATGACCCGGAGGTGCCGGGTTCGATTCCCGGTCGTGAACAGGGAATTTTTCTTTAACTATCCCCCCACAGAGTGTAGAAGTATGAGTGCGAGGGTTTAATGATATAAATGCTTTATACGGTAAGAGCCCCGATATGATCATAGCAGTTTCAAATGGGAAAAAAGTAATTAAGGCACATACAACATTTTCAAATACAAACCAAGATTAACATATTTTCAGGAAGTGTAACTGAAGACATAGGTGATAAAAGCAAGATATTGAAACTCTTGACTACATTAATTGAAAAACAACAAAGTAATACTACTGTTTGCATATTATCTAGTGTTTACCTTTTAAATTCCGCTGTTCCTATTTTAAAATATAGGTAAAACAAAAATATATAAATCTTTTACAAAATCTTCATTAAAAATCTGATTTGTTCCATTCGCATGACTTTCTTTACATTGCTGTAACAAATTATTATTAAAAACACATTCTTCTATCTGCTTTATAATAATCGAGATAAACATTAGTAGAAATTGTCTTAAGTACTTGCTTCCTTGTAAGTAGAAGGAAAATAAGGGAATACGTTAGGCTAAAACGATAGTCAAATCTTTTAAGAGCTGGTTGCCATGTGGTTGAAATCAATTTCTGTGCAGGGCCAGGAGTTTACAACTTTTCGTGTGAGAAAAGTTTATGTATATTAAGTCTGAAACAAATAACAAGGAATACCTCAGAAATGGTCAATTTCACGAGGAAAAAAAAACTTATTTGACATAAACTGTGTATTTTAACGTGGTACAATTTTTTTTTTTTTTTTTTTTTTGTAGTAAGGTTTTGTCTATCCCTTACGGTTTACCATTTACGCAAAATTCAGCAAAATTTGTTCAGTATAAAGAGGTATTTAGAGGTCATTCCCAGAAAAAGCAAGATATACATTTTATTTACTATATGAATATATTTAATTTACGGTACTTTAATCAAAATCGTTGCAGTCATTTTTGAGAAAATCCAAATTTTCGAATTTTGTTTCATGTAAAGGGTATTTTGGAGTGGGTGGATTTTTCTCAAAATCATCATTTCGCATCCTTTGAAGATAAACTTATGTATCAAGTTTGGTATTTTACTGACTTTTCGTTTTTGAGTTATCGGGTTTACAGACACACGGACACACACATACATATACGGACCCTTTTCTAAAAGTATTTTTTTTTATACAGGGGACCCTAAAATATCTATTTTCGGTGAAATCTCGGTATCGAATTTTTGGGTGGAATGCAATACCTTCTCTATACATTAAGTAAACAGTACGTGTAGAAAAAGTAAAAAGCGGGTGCAAAAGATTTCAATTTTAAAG
The DNA here is from genome assembly GCA_030762935.1 of Hymenopus coronatus. Lineage (NCBI taxonomy): Eukaryota > Metazoa > Arthropoda > Insecta > Mantodea > Hymenopodidae > Hymenopus > Hymenopus coronatus. The sequence continues at coordinate 111,767,554 of CM060890.1, forward strand.
TACTTATTGATACGTTTTTCGGAAGTTTAATTTTTATTTTTTCTACCACTTCCTGTACTAGGTAAGAGAAAATCTTGCATTCAGGCCAAATAATATATATATGTGTGTGTGTGTGTGGTGTGTGAATGGCACAACTCAAAATGTAATGGCGCATAATTACCAAACTTGAATCTTCCAAAGATTCTACATTCAGAATACATACTGATGAACATAACTTTTACATTTTATTAATGTAAGAATGGTAAAGGAATCTACAAAAGTAACGCCACACACCATCTTTTTTTTTTTACATATTCCTTTTATTATACTAAATTGCTTTTCATTATTACAATATATGTTTCACAAATGTTTATATGTATTTCAAGAATATAAAAATGTCAATCAATATTGATAAAACCATTATCATTTGAAAGAACTTCTAAGTCGATATAAATGGCTTATATCGATGAGTCTTTTGTCATAAATCGAACGGAGTATTAATCTGGCTATCCTAGACATTCTTGGTGTCTACGCAGATCTATTGATTAGCTCTAATCAAAGAGTGTTCATAACTTTCAAAGGTATGATAAATTGTACAATGTTAAAATTCCAATTTTAACGTTGAAAATATTTATATTTCGTACAAAATTCCACAAGTCTCAGGGAAAGAGTTACAGTTTCATACTCGATGAGGACGGTTCCTACGAGCACATCCCCTATCATTAGAAATTATGTTCATTTATTATTTGAGTGACGTATTTCGGCTCTATACTGTCTTTGGAGAAAATTCTGTGCACTATATAAAATGCTTTAATTTGACCATTTTAAAAATATTCACATAAAAAGTTCAATGAATTTATAAATAGATATTTTATATAATATGTTTTAAATTAACTCCTATTTACAATTGTAGAAATTTATTATTTTTGCCCTCTTCAAAGCTCTTTAATTTTTCAAAATTTAATAATTTCATTTATCAAAGTTGGAGTATTATTTTGAGAAAGTGTAATATCACTTATTTAATGTGCTTTTGAGAGGTGATAAAAATGCTGAACAAATTAATAAAAAATTGCGAGTGAAGCATTTTAGTTGTGGACATTTTTGAAAAAAAATATTTACGAGAAAAAAAGGTATAAGTTGGACATGTATGTTAATGAGCATGTTAAAGTTTAGTATTGATGTTTTATTACGAAAAAAATATGTTTTTTAATTTTTCTCAAATGCTGGTCAAATTTCAGTCGTGCATCACATGATGAGCAGTAATTTGAAGATGAAAAGCAAAAATTAAAACCCAAAAATATTTACGGCAAACATTCGAAGACGAATATAACAGCAACAAATGAAATCATTGTTCTTATTTTTTATTATAAAATATTTCATGAAGTATAAACATCAGTTCATGAGCATTAATGAATTATTCTGCTAGATCTGAAATGTTCAACGGGGAAAATAATTAAGAGTTAGTAGTATATGTATCCAGTATTTTCTTTACTTTTATCTTTCAGAATAACACAGACGCGCATAACTATATCATAGGTCAAGCGTTTGTTATAGTAGAAACTATTTTATCTCTTCTGTATGGCAAATTTTTAACACCTCTGAACTTCAAGCTCAATATTACCTTATTGAGGTAACATTGAAATTGAATATATAATATTCAACTTAGCAAAGAGCATGCAAATAAAGTGGCCTGAAGCGTTCGTTGACTTCAGTGTTTTTATAATGGAGATGGTGAAAGACGTAGTAAGCACAGTGCATTAAGTGTGATATACTGGGGAAAAATGTTTTCTGCATGAACAATCAAATAACCGATAAAATGCTTTTTTTGATAAAGGATGCATGTCACGGGACGCTGCATACTCCCAGAGACCTGGCTAGGGTTTTGAACCTCCGTTGCTAAAAAAAATTAAAACGTAATAGCAAAATCCTAATTTTAATTCAATTGCTGCGCTTTAATAATTAAAAATATAAAATCGATTTATAATAATATTGCCTCTCAGGATTAACTCATATTTATTTTATATATATATATATATATATATATATATATATATATATATAGTTTAAAAATACCCGGAGAGGAGTTATGCTGTATTACTATTTGTTTTTCTGGCTAGTCACTGCTCATACGCCTTAGGGATACACAGATATTGAAAAAGGCGCATCGGCATCCTCAGGTTCTGTTTTCTTTGAGAGTACACGAATGGAGTAATAGTGATCATCGATGAAGTGATTAAACTGCAAAGACTGAAAATTGTCAATTTTGAATTAAATAAACGACTTTGTGGTTAAAACATATGTATATTTTTAACGATTTGACTATTTCAGTTGTTGAAAAACGAGGAGAATACAATAGTGACCAGATGCTCTCTGGCGTTATTTCCGGTCAGAAATTCCAGCTCATATAATAGTGGTAGTGGCCCATTTATTTGCATCATCCCTTTCTCCTTGCAATGCCTATTTAGATATATAGAATTGGGAATGTATAGGACTTGGTAGTGTTACTCAGTGGTAAAGTTTTTTTTTATTTATTGCTAATGGCTAGCGCATTCTGCGCCTTTGCTCTCCCGTATGTTCTGAGCGAGCAGAAAAGATACTGCCTGCTAGTTTCTGCTACAGGTACGTGTAAACTTTAGTAGTAAACTGTTGAAGAGGTGGATCCCAGCTAACAGGTGTTATTTAGAACGATGTTTGTTCACGGACCAATGTTTACTGGAAGACTCTTGTTTTTAGTTGGAGCTTTTCATTTTCAAATTGTTGAAATTTAATTTTTAATCGTTTTATGTAAATATATCTGCTTGGGAATTTTATTCGTTATATATTTACTCTTTCCCTTTCGTTTATATGTTCTTAGAAAATAGTGAATATTTTATTAAGAATTTAAATGAAATAGGGCAGGTTGTTATTACTTTGCAGTTCGATATTATTTTAAAAATTAACTCTTAATTCCTGAGTAAAATAAGTGGACACTTTAATCATTCGGCAAACTAACTTGACAATGAAGAGTTCACTTAGGAAGAATTACAATAAAATGTTTATACTTTAAGTTCTTTGAAATGTATTTATGCATAATAATAAGAAACGTAATTAGACCTTGATAATATAAAAAAATCATAACATTTGCTTAGAAAATCCATACTTCAGAGAGTAAAACACTACGCATTTTAATACAAATATTTTAGCAGCCGTTTGTATAATTTATGGGCTCGTTTCTTAAATACACCCTCTTGTTACACCTTCTTTGAAAAAATTATGTTCACTTCTCTAAATTTCGCACTCACCGCAGCATTACCATAATGCTGATTGACATTATTATATAACAGACTACATTAACCATTTCCTGTATTGTACACAATAAAGTTACAGTTTTACAATACCAGACCAGCTGGCTTGTGTTTCTATGGGTTACTACACCATTATGAAACTACTACAAAAGGCTCACAATAGTGGTATCACAAGTGCACTAATATATTTAGTTCCTCAACTTCACATAGCAGCTTTGATAAAGAAAATACACATTCTTTGTTTTAGACAGCCATTTGCTATTCAAATTATATCAGATTACCGTATTATTGCCGATGTTGAATAATTAGCTGTATTTTGTTTGAATTATTAGTTATACGGTTTAGTGCAATGGTGTTTTAGATAACATCATATAATACACCAGCTGAAGCCGCAGTGGCACACACATTAATATTAACAATTCTCTCTTTCTGTCAGCATAGTGTCTACTCTTTAGTTTTACTCAATTTAATAAGTTTCCGGTAGTTTAAACTCTATTTCCATTTCAGCAATCTTATCGGTCAGTTACGTCACGATATGACTAAGTTTTCTTTTGCTCTTATAGGCGGATTGAAGTGTTAATTGGGTTATAGTTGTTCTTCAAAAGCTATTTTTAGTTATGGTGACTTGTAAAATACTTTGTTTCCTTAAATTAGCTTTTACTTTATTCTTGTCATTAAAAATCTGAAAATGTTCATTATTTATAAAGACATCTATATAAAATACGATATATGCTATTCATGTGGTATCAGTATTTAGTGCCCCCCCAAAAAAAAAGATATATTCACAGAAGGAAATGAAATATTGAAAAGAAACACCTAATCCATATCGTTTAATGATATGTCATTTAAATTTCTTTAAAAACCGTTAAAAGCTGCATTCACACGAAGCGTAAAGTTCAACATATAAAAAATAATTAAGTCAGCAATTTTTATCAAGTCCATTTGTTGTATTTACATATATATATATATTCTCTCATAATATTTATTTCTCTAATCCGCTCTTATAGTAGTACAAATAAATAAACCGGTGTTTTAGAATAAACAGAAAAGTTTCGAAAGCCTTTCATATGGCTATCAAAATTTTAAAAATATGTTAACAAATTACCTTGGAAACCTTTAATTATATTTTTAACGTTTGGCATGGAATGAAATAATTAGAGCCATAAAACGGAATTGAACTCAAGTTTCTTACTCTTGGTAGCAGTTCATTAATTCTTGAGTTATAAGTAAAAACATAGGCCAGCCTGGGTAGTGTGGTGGTAGCGTGTCTTTATCACAATCAACAGGTCACGGGTTTTAATCTCGCTTAGGGTGAATTATCCGCATAAGTTTTTTTTCGGGCTTTTCTCTTATCCTGAAAAGATGATTGTAGAGTAACTTTTAAGTTCCATGCACCCCCAGATCATTGGAGCATCATTTCACCATTTTTATTCATCGTCCGATTTGACCAGGTTAAAGAACGTAAAACAGAAAAAGCAAAAACATACACACTCATGAAAAAAAAATCTGATGTGTTCCATTCCCATGATTTTCTCTTCATGTCTGTAACAAATTATTGTTAAAAAGATTGCTTTCTTGTAAGTAGAAGGGAAATAATTGTATATTATACTAGGCAAACACGATAATCCAATCTTTAAAAGCTGGCTGCTATGTGGATGAAATCCGTTTCTTTGCAGTGCCGGTAGTTGACAAATTCCCGCGTGTGAAAAGTTTAGTATTTTAAAACTGAAACAAATAACAAGGAATATATAAAAATGTTCAACTCTACGAAAAATATGTATATGACAAATTGTGTGTTTCAACGAGAACTAAATATGTTTTTTGTCTATCTCTTACGGTTTACTAGTTATGCAAAATCCAGAAAAAATCTTCCAGAATAAAGAGGTCGTCAGAGGCTATTCCCAGAAAATGCAAGATATACATTGTATTTATCATTTAAATATCTCTAATAACTTTTTAATCAAAATCAGAGCCAGTTTTGAGAACATCAAAGTTTGCGAAAATTTTTCTATGTAAAGGTTAGTTTGGGGTGAGGCGATTTTTCTCAAACTCTTGATGTCGCATCCATACCAAGTTTGGTATTTTACCGACTTTGTATTGTTCCTTCATTCACACGGATACACGGACAAGCACACTCCGACCTTTTTCTAAAAATGCTTTTTTTGGATATATGGGACCCTAAAACGTTTATTTCCTTCCGGTGAAATCTCTACCAATTTTTGGGTGGAATGCAACACCATAGTAGTGATAAAAATTAAAAATATAAACTTAATTTTTACTATATCTAGATTAATTCATTATACGATCATGTATATTATAATTATAAAATACGACATAATATGTTGCACTATAAAGGTAGAAAATGGTTTATATCAGAATTGAGAAAAAAATTAAAAATAGCAGACAAGTCTAATGTATCATATTTCCAAATGTAATGCTGCTATCTGATTGGTTGCTCAGTAACATCTGATTCAAGAATCAACATTAATGCCAAGAATCAAACTAAGAGAAAAAGTCTGATGTGTTCCATTCACATGTCATCTCTATGACAAATTATTGTTAAAACGCTTATTTCTCTATTCGAGATAAACATTAGCTGGGATGGTCTTATCACTTGCTTTTTTGTAAGTAGAAAGTAAATAAGAGAATAATAGATAGTGATAGTCAAATCTTTTAAAAGCAGGTTGCCATGTGGATGAAATCGGTTTCTTTGCATTGCCAGAAGCTGACTTATTCCCGTATGTGAAAATTTTTAAAATATTTTAAAATGGAACCATTAACAATAAATATCTCAAAAATGGTCACCTCCACGAAATAAATGTATATGATATAAATTGCTGTTTTAACGAGATCTACATTTTTTTCAGAGGTAAGTTTTTGTCTATCTCTTACAAAACTTGAACATAATTCAGCAAAATTCATCCAGAATAAAGATGACGTCAGAGGCTATTGCCAGAAAATTCAAGATATAAATTCTATTTGTATATGAATAGCTTAATATATTGAATCAAAGTCGTTAGACCTAATTTTGAGAAAATCAAAATTTTCGAAAATGTTACCATGTAAAGGATAGTTTGGGTTGGGAAGGCTTTCCTCAAAATCTTCGTGTCGCATCCTTGGAAGATTCTAAACTCAAATGCCAAATTTGGTATTTTCCGACTTTTGGTTTTTGAGTTATCGTGTTCATAGACATACAGACACACTGACACACACACACGCACACACACACACACTTGGAGCTTTTCTAATGTTTGTTTTGGATAACCCTAAAACTTGTAATTCCGGTGAAATCTCGGTATCGAATTTTTGGGTGGAATGCAATAATTTCTCTATACACTATGTACATAGTACGTGTAGAGAAAGTAAAAATAATTGCTCAAAAGAATATTTGAGTGCAATTCGTAATATAGTTTCATAACATTTGTAAACTTCTGGAGATAAAAATTCCAGACTAGTTAGCAACAGCTCGTATTTCAGGAGCACTTTGAAAATTGTTAGCTCAGATATACAAGTATCAAATTAATCTCATACTATTAAACTATAAATACTGCAAGTCTGTGTTAAACAAAATCTAATGCAATCATTAGATAGCGTGTATTTGTTTCAGAATATCCGAAAATCTTACTTGACGTTTTGTTATCTTAGTTGCATTGGAAGCTTTAAGTGGCGCGTTTCAATTTTTTTTCCAGTGGTGATGCTATGATGTGATTAATAAACGCGTATTTGTGCACTAAGGTCATAAATAATTTCATTCTGCAGCTTCCTTATGCCCTTGACCCTGCGATAACAAGCTCCGAAAAATAGCTACGCTCATAAAGTTGTGTAAAAATACCAAGATAAGACGCCCACGTTGCTGGAATTCTCCCTCTGCTGTTTTCGCTTCATCTTTCAAAAATGTTTTTCAACTATAGGATATAAATAACACCATATTTCAGAGCGACCGGATGCTTTAGAAGATTAATGGCAAACTTAACGTTGGAAAACATTGGTTTCTTGATGGCCCTTTCAAAATATAAATTCCTGCAGAACATAATAAAAACAGATTAAAGATAATTATGGTACCTATTATACTGTGTGTGGAATAAAGTCTGAGGGCTATAGAAATCTCAAGCTGTTGTATTTCGCTACTGAATGTTTGGTTAAAAATGACACAGATAATGGGTGACGTTGGGGTTTTTGTCCTCAAATATTAGAATTGAGCCAGATAGTGCAACTCATGGAAATTATCTGGAGTAATGCAGCTCTGAACTCCTAAACGTTTGAACTTCTGAAGTCTTAGTTTTTTCATGTTTTATCTATTTTTTCCTTGTTCATATTAAGAATTCTGACTCCATAATAAATCTATTCTCTTTGACTATCCGTGTTCTTAAGCAGAACATGTCATTTTCTTGATTTCACTTTGAGACTTATTTTCAATAAGGCGTATGACGGTTAGCAATTTTGACTTAAGTAAATATTGACCGAAAGAGTTTGCTCTGCGGAATTCTAGGTCATATATTTGTATTATGGTCCGACTTAGCATGGGATGCAGTACTATATATTTTTTAGGTTTAAGGTCCTTTAATCTGGTAGATTATATTGGTCGATGTATGATGCTAATATGAGTCCGGGGGCCACTTGTCTGCACACTTGTCTTCTCAGGATAAGGAAATACTCCGAAAAAACGATATTCGGGTAAGTCACCCTAACCGAGATTCGAACTCGGGGCCCCCTGAATATGAGACAAAGACGCTCTCACCAATATTCCCTGGTATTACCTCTCTAACATTCAACTGTTCATAGGCTATTAGAAAGCTTTAAGCTGATTGGGTCCGGGTTGGCTAACAGCAACATAAACTCGCCTCTATAGTGTGGGGGTAGCGTGTCTACCTTGCATTTAAGAGGTCCCGAGTTCGAATCTTGGTTGGAGTGAGCTACCCGGATAACATTTCTTCTTGGGGTTTTCTCTTATCTGAGAAGATGAATGTCGGGTATCTTTAAACTCCATAGTCCCCAGGTTCATTTGATTTCACCGATTTCATTCATCGTCCTCCCATGTAACCTACCAGTTGAAGGACGTTAAAGTACAAAAAGGTAAACATAAACTAACAATCAATAAGGTTTTAATACAAGAGATATTAGTACAAAGAGATACTGTCGTGGGAAAAAGCTCAAGAAAAGCCTGCCTGCATTAAGAGGTTTCTGATGACAGGACTGACTTGATTAGATGACAGATTTAAGTTGAAGTGTTTTTTTTTTATCTGAGGGGAATATCGAGGATAAAGCAACAAATCCTATATGCTCCGGCGAATTATAAGGCAGTGTCCGGTATGATTTTTCGTATATTTGGGCTGCAAAACTGTTCATTAATGTCCACTGGTGCCAAGCATGCATAGAGGACGTAATTTCAAATAACTTTTAATACCGTAAATAAACGTAAGATTTCAGATTGTTTCTCATCTTTAGCATTAACAAGGATCCGCCGTGATTGCAAGAACGATTCGTATAGCAGTGCTGTGGGAACTGCGGGCTGTCATTCACGTCATTCATGAGGAGAAGAAGAAGATGATGATGATAATAATAATAATAATTGGGGTTTAAGGTAGCTTAACTAATAGGTCATGGGCGTCCTTATAAAACAAATCATGGGAATGACCGGAGATAAAAAGCCAACATAAATTAATCATAAATACAAGTAGAGCTAAAAGAGACAAAACTAGGTTAAAGAAAACCATCCATTGCTAAAAATCAGGGATCGATAAGTCTGTATAACTAATCCGAACAATGGAGCGAAAGGGGGGGATTTGGCTAAAACTAAATCCTCATTAAAAGATCACAATTTATAAAATTAAAAGATATTTTTAAAAACCTTACCTTTCATTATCTGCGGCAGATAAATAAACCAAACTAAATCCTTATTGTAAAAATTACTTCTGAGAAAAACTTAAAAACCGTTTTACTGCTCTATCATCTTCCGTTAGGACCTCAGCAAGACAGGCCACAATATGCAAAGGTAATCGTATGCGTGCTAGAGAAACACACTCTGGCTACACATGACGGACCGACAATGCTTCTCTACAGAGCGGACGGATAGCAGCAGGCTCCTTCTTAAAAAGTTAACTGTATGTAAAAAGCAGCGGCCAATACGCTAGAGAGCCAAACCCACCTCCTCAGCCAAGGTATACTGGAGTAAGTTACCCTGTTTATTGGATGTTCCTTTACGGCTCTTAGCTTGTTTCCGCGGATAGCTGGCTACTCTTCATGCCAGCAGGAAAGCACCGCTCTCCGCTCAAAAAGTCTTTTCAGCTATTACGTAAGTCACTGCAGCACTGAGTTTTGTGGTTACCGTACTTGCTGCCGAATCCACTAGTTCATTCCCCGCAAGCCCACGTGACCAGGAATCCATGCACATTCCCATTTACACCCGAAGCTTTTAAAATATGGAGAACGCTCTGAATGCACTGCACGGTAGGATAGTAGTTTTTCGGAAATCCGCTAATTTGGGCCCACAATAAAATTCTTCATAAGAGTAATTCGTGCTGCACACCCAGTTTGTGACTAAGTTTAACTTCTACTTGTGATTTTTCTGCTATATAAAATCGTTTCTTTTTCTTTACTATATCATGAATAATTTACCAGAAAGGGGCAACCTTAATACGTTGTAAGTTTTATGATATTTTTATCGAAGTGTGTCATAGTGCAATCTTGGTTATGATTTAATTCCCGCGTTTCATGGCGAAGGTGTCTGTGGTTTGTTCATATTCTAGAAAAGCTTAACATGCCTAATAGCTGAAAACGAAAAATGTTTAATAAGGTGGCCTGTCTGCCTACGGTCTGTGACCTCCTATGGTTCCTTCACCTCTTGGGCACAATAGAGCTGCATCGGTCGCATGGGCGAGGCACTACCTCCGTTGTCTAACCGTTATCGTTTTAGATAGAAAAATAAGCGTTTGTAAGAATAGTTTACACACACACACACACACACACACACACACATATATATACAAACAGTGGATGGTAATCTACTGCTAGATGTGAATATAGCACTTTGGATATTTTATGACGTTTGTGATTAGAAAGTTCCGATACTGTCTTATAGAATGAAAATAAATTAATACACAAATGTTTTGTTCCATTTATATGTCTTTAGCATCAAGCTCATTTCGGCGGCTTGTCCTTTGGAACAATTGTCTATGCAATGATTTCACCCATTTACTCTTGGTATTTATTTTTGCTGAATTATCTTTAACTTTGTACGTACACGCTCACACTCTCATACTCCAAGACTTTGGGGAATAATATTTTTACTTTCTCTATACGTACTATGTACATAGTGTATAGAGAAGGTATTGTATTCCACCCAAAATTCGATACCGAGATTTCACCGGAAATACATGTTTTGGGTCCCTCTGAATGCAAAAAAAAAAGCATTTCTGGAAAAAGGTCAATGTGTGCGTGCGCGTGTGTGTGTGTGTATCTGTGTGTGTGTGTCTGTGGACAGCATAACTCAAAAAGGAAAAGACCGTTAAATATCAAACTAAGTATTTAAGTTTGGTGTCTTCCAAGCATGTGACACGAAGATTTTCAAGAAAATCCTCCCACCCCAAACTACTCTTTATATGGAAACATTTTCGAAAATGTTGATTTTTTTCAAAAATGGTTCTAACGATTGTCATTAAAATATCGTTTATTAAAGATGTTTACCTGACAGATAAAATGTATATTTTGAATAGGCTCTGAAGATTTATTCTAGATTAATTTTCGGAATTTTGAACCGTAAGAGATAGAAAATATCTAAGTTAACAGAAAATGTAGAGCTCGTTAAAACACACAATTTATGTTACATACATTTTTGTTCGTGGAGTTGATCTTTTTTTAGATATTCCTTGTTTTTGGTTTCAGCTTTGAAAAACTTATACTTTCTCATACAGGAATTTGTCAACTCCTTTCCATACAAACAAAGGAACTTCAGTCACATAGCAACCAGCTTTTGACTATCACTTTAACCTATGCTATTCCCTTATTCCGCTTCTGCTTACATGGAAGCAAGTAATAAGATTATTTCTGCTAATTGTTTATCGTTTAGCATGAAGTAAATAGAAGCATAAGCGTTTTAACAATAGTTTGTTGCAGAGATGTAGAGAAAGTCATGTGAATGGAACACATCAGATGTTTTAAAAAAAACCTACCTCTCAGCCGGAATCGAACCCGGGAACTCACGCACGTCAGCCAGGTGCTACACTGAGATATGGAGCCAACTAATACAACAGATTTGTTTAAAAATACATACTTAGTAATATATTTGGTAAATTATCGGTATTAAGAACAATATTTACAGTTTTTTTTTTAATTCAACGTTCAACATTTGCTAATGTTTCCACGGTTACTCGGATTCTTTGGTGCACATAATTACTATGCACGGACAGATAGCCAAAATGACGTAGTCACTTCCGTTTGATTAATTTACCGCTAGATGTCGGTTCCGTAGGCCCATCACTTTTTTTACTGTTATTTAACCGGATTCCCCCCCCCCCCGTTTTTTTATATCGAACTATTTCTCCTTATGATACGAGGTAAGTATGCTTCCGGACAGATGTCCAGCTCTGTACACCCTTATCTGTAGCGTCTTTTTATTTCCACTTCCTTTATACTGTAGGTTAGATCATGATATTGAATGGTAAAGGTATATATTTGCAAATTTAGGAAACTCCTCCCACCCAAAAAATCAGATTTAATGATGCATGAAATTTAAATCCGCGATCTCCTCATATGCGAGCCACAAGCTCGTCTAAGTAAGCTCGTTTCATAAACATGTTGTGTTCTAATTATGTGTTTAAAATATCAGGGTTCTTTGTCATCACGTAAGGCCCATTACGCCAAATGTTAATTTTTCTTATCCAGTTATTCGAAAGTAAGAATCCCATGAGTTTCAGATACTATATACATATTACACTGAATCTAGCAGTTATCTCAACAAACTTATAAACATGGAAGTTTGAAAACGCGGTAGTAATGCATCTTGACTGATGAATGGAAGAAGAAGTGGACTTTGAAACTGGTACTCTGCTCGGATGGGAACAGAAGTCAAAAGAGAATGTACTGCTGAGTTTAAGACTGTCAGAGCTATTTACTATACGTGAGTTATGTAACCAAAGGCTGTTCAAAGTCCAAACTCCACTGTATAATCTTTCGAAGAGAGATACCTATCTATAAGTAAAAGAAATCATGGTACCAAAGTCCAATACTGTCATTTTTAGTGTCAGATGTGTATATAACATCTATCATAATGACAAATAGGTTACGTGCATGCCTTCAAACTTGCGTGCCACATTCGTTTCTCGACAGAGATGGGTTATACGGATAGGTTTTGGTTCGCTCTTAAAGGGTCAACCTTTGCACCCGCATTACTTGCATATACCATTTATTTCTAGTGCTATTAGAAATAAAAGTGTTATAAACATAGACCAAATAGAGATATAGAGGTACGAATTTATTTTAAGTTATGACGTTTTGTTCATTCACTGCTTTTAAGTAACCTTATCCTAATTTTGTATATAACTAGCATGAAACAAATTGATTGTTGCCTGTTAAGTTTAAGCTTGCGTCATTTAATTTCATTTCTTTGAATAATTTTTCATGTGTTGATAGATTTTTAATGATATAGAGACCTATAATTGTAAAGTTATACAAGATCATGACATTGCCGGTTCTTCCTTATGACGCGAATTCTAAGCAATAGACAGAAGGACCACAGCTATATATAATTCTTAGAATTAGAAACCAGGATATACCGACTCATATATTTTCAATAAGGGAAGAAGGAGGTTGTGAGAGCGGAGAAATAGTGAGATGGAGATATAGGGAGGCAGAAAAGAGAAAAGCTGAGAGAGAGAGAGAGAGAGAGAGAGAGAGAGAGAGAGAGTAAGAAAGAAGCAGATGCAGATAGGCAATTATTCACGCGATTAACGCAACAAGCGGAACTGCAAGTTTTGTTAATAGCAACAATATAACCGTTATCATATTTTTGGAAAAAGTACAACAAAATAGAACACTCATTACAAAAGAGTAAGTCTTATTGATTTCTGAAAGCACTTCTAGGTTTTGTACAAATTATTGCAAGATAAATAAAGATAATGTTTTAACGCGTTTTGATTTATTCATAAATTTGAGGCATGCAAAGCATTTAAAACAAATGTTATTCTCAAAGCAATTTTAGATTTGTAATATTACAAGTAATGCACTAATTAAAAATAAAAAGGTTCGTTTCTGAAATTTTCTGTTTTTTTTTTTATTTTTTTTTATGTGGCAACTTTTGTAAAAACTCCTTCACGTTGAACTTTCTTGAAATTTTCAGAAAATCGGTATCTAAAAAGCTAAAATAATGTTACTTAAATCGAAGTTGAAGCTAATGTGCTTGTTTAATCACAGATTCTACGAATACATGCATTAAAATCTATGAGGTTGTAGCCACGCAGTGCAATTAAAGCGCTGGTAGTAGGCCGAACGGATTCGTCATCGAGGGGCATCGCGTGCTGAGGGGAGAATGGCGTCAGCAGTGCGTAGAAAAACTGGGGGTGCAACCCTCGGGGCATTTTATAAAGGGCTTCCCCATGTTGAACTAATTTCAGCACAAGCGCACGCAGCAATTATTCTTAGAATAGCTGGTCTCTTCGACGAATTCACCTGTATTTCTCATACTAGGTCTGAAAAACTTTAGATCGCTTTGTGTTGGTCTTGCTTACAGATAAAGTCATTCAAATTAATCACAATTTTGGCATGCTGCTGCATGGACACTGGGTCGCTGATTTCTCCTAATCGAAGTCATTTCTAAACTCTACGTGAAGCTAAGGAACCAAATTAATTTGTTATATGCCATAATAAATTAAAATTCGAGATCATTTCTGTAGTACAGAGCAACGGATTTGTTATTCTGTGTCATGCATACTGAGACACAAAAGTTACAAATTATGTACCGTATTACTAAAATCTTAACCACAATACTTCACATGGAGTATTTTTTGAAACAATGCATCCAAAGCAACAAAGCGGTGCATATGGTCAGCAATAACGCTGTGTTTATCCTTGGTTTAAGCTCTATTATTGTCTATGACTAGATCTAGTAATTAGGTCTCACAAGTTCCAGTTCATATCTACTTCGATCAACTGTAAAAGTAAACATGAAGTATGTTGGTATAAATGTAGCTCAAAGTCCGGTTCAGTCTTATGATGCTCAGTTACTGTTATTTGGAAAGATTTGAAAACGTTTGGAGAAGATGAGTATATCCCTTTGTTTCCCAAACAATATCGTTAAATTATTTAAGACTATTTTCATTTTTCTCAATTCAAATTATATAGGTGTAGTAAATTCTATTATCTTTGGTAGTCGTTGTAATAACGTTCGCGGTTATACAGCACAATCATATGGGCAATATTTGTACAATTCCTGCATTGATTCTGAATGATAGGGAGTTTTTTCGGAGGCAAAGGGGATGCAGATTTTAAACTTAAGTATTGTCTTATTTAACTGTTTAGGATGTATACCCTTATTACATCTGGAAGTTGCCATAGATCTCTTCCAAAATTATTCTTCATAACGAATATCTGTGGGATTAATCGGAAAAGAAGTTTCCTTGACAGACATAATTGGTTTTACTCTGTTCTTCCTCTAAGGCAAAACTGGTTTCACTATGTGCGGTCGATTGCAATGACTAATATCACGCTTAAATATACTTCAAAGTACGATGGAAAAGAGGAAGTTCCTGAATCTCAGGGCTGGTTTTTAAGCAGCTTGGTTCAGATGCTCCTGTTCAATGATGATCAGATGGTTCACTGCTGTTGTGTAGGGATTTTCGGATTTTAGGTCTCTAATTCACTCTCTTTGGTTGTTCCAGTGCTTCCATCCATAGATGGTCAGATTGCTCACCGTTGTTGCCGTATGGGATATTTGATTGCATTTCAAGTTTCTTCGAATAACATCCTTTGGTTCTTCTTGTGTTCCCTTACCGTGATGGTCACATGGCTCAGCGTTGTTGTCATATGGAATTTCGGATTGCATTTCAAATCTCTTCCAAATAACATTCTTTAGTTCTTCTTGTGTTCCCTTACGGTGATGGTCAGATGGTTCACCGTTATTGCTACATGGGATTTCGGATTATATTTCAAGTCTTTTCGAATAACGTTCTTTATTCTTTCTGTGTTCCCTTATGGTGATGGTCAGACGGTTCACCGATGTTGCTATATGGGATTTGGATTGTATATCAAGTCTCTTCGAATAACATTTTTTGGTTCCTTTTGTGTTCCCTTACAGTGATGGTCAGATGGTTCACCTTTTTTGCCATATGAGATTTGGGATTACAGTTCAAGTTTCTTCGACTAACATTCTTTAGTTCTTATGTAACCTTGCGATGATGGCCAGATAGCTCACCATGGTTATCTTATGGGATATTCGATTGCATTTCAAGTCTCTTCGAATAACATTCTTTGGTTCTCCTTGTGTTCCCTTATGGTGATGATCAGATGGTTCACCGTTGCCATATGGGATTTTGGATTCCAGTTCAAGTCTCTTCGAATAGCATCCTTTAGTATCTATTGTGCTCTCGTCCGATGTCGGTGAGAAGGTTCATCATTGTTACCGTGTGGGGTTTGGGATTATAGTTCAGGTGTTCTTAAGTTTTTCCTATGTTCTCGATAGAACAGTTGTCTACTCTAGAAGTTTGCAGAGCCACACTGTTCCTCATTCTTTTGCAGAGAGCCGCCTTGTTTCACTTATACGATCAGAATTTTGCATAAAAATAAAAGGGGAATAAAACTACCGATTAACAACTCATATAATTATGGTTTTAGACGAAAATAATTTCCAAAACGTGCTCTTAGACGTCCCTTTTTATTTTTTAAAATGTCCTGGCTTAGCCACGGATTGCTGATTGATAGTTCTTTCAGACAGAACAGTTCAGCCAATACATACATGTTTTTGTGCATTCCTTTGCCTCATTCTTTTTTAGCATTCTTTAAAGGTTATGAGATTTTAAGCAAAATCCTTAAATTTTCTATTTCAAGGTCAATCTTCTTGAAGACTTATTGACTTACTTCGTTCTAAACTTCACACACTATCAAGAAAGGCTCACGGTCTCTACTCGCTCTTCTTATAATTCTCATAGTCGAAAGTTCCTAAATTTGCCATGTTCGGCGGTGAATTTAACGATAATGTCCCTTCTTCCACATTTGGAAATTGTGACTGAATATCTGAAGTAATACAGTTAATTTTGTCCAATCTTTGAAGTTTCTTTACTCCCATCATCAATATATGGATATAAAATTATATTTTTAATTTAGGCTGTCTATAAGAAATATAATACCTAAATTATGTGTAACTATTTCTAATTGTTTTAGCTGATATAATAAAATTGCTCAGATTCCTTTTACCCTGGAACTAATGGAGCTCCTATTAAATCTAAGATAGACTTTGAAGAAGTTCCCGGGTCCTCCTGATTTTTAAAGTCCAAAGGGCCAGTTGATTGGAAGTGATAGACATATGTTTTCGCGCAAATATTTTATTCGGATAAGTACAGATGAACTCAGTTTAACACTACGAGTAATTCCAGTCTAAAAATTCTGGAAGAATATGAGGATCTGTTTTAGAGCAAATCTATAAACTCCCTTCTAATCTCAGAGAATTTGATATATTTGCATAGAATCCCAGGAAGTATCAATCATTGTTAACAGATGCGATCATTGATTGTAATTTTTTTTTTTCCATGTAGAACTGAATTGGACCACATTGCAGCATTGAGCAGTTTTCATCGAAAGTCTCTGTAGCCTCAAAGAATGCAAGCTTTCTGAATTTATTTGATTGGGTATGAATACTTCGTTTAATTAAAAACTGATAGCAATGGACCTCACTATTTGATGTTAATATGGTATGGTTATAAATGCATCCTGATACTATTAGCTAAACCAAAAATGAAAATGTCATACATATACAAATATCTAGTGGTGCAGCACAGAGTGGTTGATTTTTCTGAGCAGCAACTCAGTCAGCTGGGTTACATGAGTGTTATAAAAGCTTAATAAACAAACCGGATAAAATATCTACTGCATTGTGCAAGAACCTGATGACCTGCATCTTCAGGGGTTCTTCGCTAAATGTCCTCTCGTGCAACCCAGCACTACAAAATGTTCTTGGCGCTAAGTCCAGCCTAGCAACAAGTTTATCTTAAAAACAGTGCGCTTTCTGGAGGTTACAAGTCCAGCTTGAATATTCCCTCGGGAAGAATATGATTCAGGCTCCTGATGAAACGGTCAGTTCCTTTGGCAGTGACAGCCTTCTGGAAATGCAGCTCTACCTAACCAGCAAGTATCGTGAATTGTAATTTGGTTGATGTTTGTGTTAAACACTTTGGTACATATTATGGGAAGTGTAAAGTCTAGTTAGGATAATATGTTGTAGCTGAAACTAAAGTTGAGGATGACCGTTTCCGGAATCTGATCTTGGGGCTGAACCGGACCTGCCGGTTTAGCAGCTAGAAAGAAGGGCCCCACGACGCAACCTGTACTCAGTGGGTGTTAGCATTCCCCTGAAACAGAAGCAAAAAATATGTTAAAATAACACAGAAATGCCTATGCAGGTACTGTGAGATATGCTATATATGCCGTTGACATGTTCAACTTCTGGAAAAATATGACGTGTTACATTCACATAACTTTCTCTACATATTCTGTAACAAACTATTATTACAAACGTTTATTCTTCTATATACTTCATGTTAATCGAGACAAACATTAACAGAAATTGCCTAATTAGTTTTCTTTATATGTAAGGGGGAAAAGGGAATACAGTAGGCACAGTGCGATAGCCAAATCTTTTAAAAGCTTGCTGTATGTGAAACAATTAAAGTTTGGCCTTCCGTTTGATCAAATTTAATTAGCTAAAACTGAAACTAATAACAAGGAATATAAGGAATATCTCGGAAATAGTTAACTCGAAATATATTTATTTATTTATATATATATATATATATCATAAATTTTGTTTTAATGAGATTTATGAGATCTATATTTTTGTGTAGTAAGCTTTTGTCTATCTATTAGGCTTACAACTTAGACAAAAGTCATCCAGAATGAACGGGTCTTCTGACGCTATTCCCAGAATTTTCCTGATTTTTCTGAAAATCTTCATATCGCATCCTTGGAAGATACCAAAGCTAAATACCAAGCTTGTTATTTACCTAACTTTTCGTTTTTGAGTTATGCTGACCACAGACATACACACATAGACGCACATACTGGTCTTTTTGTACAAATTCTTCCTTTTTTGGGATTCAGGAGGCCCCTAAAAATATATAACCAGTGAAATCTCGGTATCGAATTTTTGTATGGAATACAACAGCTTTTCTATCTATTATGTACATACATTGTATATATGTTCTCGAGGAACCTAAAACATTCCCTGGTCTATTTATTTAGTGGACTCAGTACGGTTAAATTTCTTTGCCTCGTAAACATCCCTTCATCTTTTGTGATGCCAGATTCCCGGATTACCGGCACGTGACTGTGGGAAGTAGACACAGTTTATATAGAGACACCCTGAGCTGTTGTAAATGCAATTGCATTATATGGAATATATAGGAAATCTTAACGTATATCTTTTATATATGTATGCTGCGCCATTCTCTCCAATGGAATTTGTTTCGGAAGATAATTAATTATTGTCTACAAGTTGCAAAATAACCTAAAATTTGTACTTTTTCTACATGTACTATGCACATATTGTATAGAGAAGGTATTGTATTGCACCCAAAAATTCTATACCCAGATTTCACCGGAAATACATGTTTGGGACCTCCTGAATCCACTGTAAAGCGAATCCATAAAAATATTTTTAGAAAAAGTTCCGCGTGTTTGTCTGTATGTGTGTTTATCTGTGGGCAGCATTGCTCAAAAATGAAAATTGCGTTAAATACTAAACATGATATTTAAATTCGGCATCTCCCAAGGATGCAACATGAAGAATTTCAAGAAAATCCCCTACCCCAACTACTCTTTACATGGAAAAATTTCGATAATTTTGATTTTCTCAAAAATGGCTCTAACGATTTTGATTAAAAGCTCTTATATTTACGATATTTACGTGGCAGATAAAATGTATATCTTGCAATTTTATGGGAATAGCCTCTAAAGACCTGTTTATTATGGATGATTTTTTTTTTAAATTTTACATAACTATAAAACAGTAAGAGATAGGCAATAGAGTTCCTTAAAACACACAACTTATGACAATATATATTTTTTATGGGGTTGACGACCTGGAGTGGAGAAATATCCTTGTTATTTGTTTTAGTTTTGAAATACTTAAAACTAACTTTTCTCAAACAAGAACTGTCAACTCCTGGCCTCGCAAAAAAAAAAAAAAAAAAAAATGGATTTCAGTCTCATAGCAACCACATTTTAAAACATCTAACTGTCGTTTTAGCCTAGTATATTCCCTTATTTCCCTTCCAATTATAAAGTAATAAGACCGTCTTTGTTAGTCTTTATCTCGATTAGCTGAAGTGAATAGAAGAATACGCTTATTAACAATAATTTGTTACAAAGACATAGAGAAAGTCATGTGAATGAAACAGATAATACATTATATAATAAAAATGGAACAAATACATATAATAGTTGCAGGTAAAATAGCATAAACGCTTGCACCGATATTTCCTCTCTACAAAAATATATTATCTGTCTATTAGAGGTAGACATCTAAAACTGGTGGCGTCGACAAGAAGTTAGTTTTCACATTTTGTCGGGTGATTCTATTTTGGAATGGTAGAAATAGAACTTCATTGGTCATAGTGATTGCTCTCGTGCAGCCTAAGTTCTTTCTCGCCTTTCGTGCAGAATGTGATTTCCTGACTGGAGAATAATGATCTTTTTATATTCTGATTTTACTATAAATATATCCTTTTATAAAACCTATAACCACTCAAGACTTTTCGCCAACTCGTTGCAGGTAGAA
Organism: Hymenopus coronatus; assembly: GCA_030762935.1. Lineage (NCBI taxonomy): Eukaryota > Metazoa > Arthropoda > Insecta > Mantodea > Hymenopodidae > Hymenopus > Hymenopus coronatus. The sequence continues at coordinate 111,787,795 of CM060890.1, forward strand.
GTAGTATTGCATTCTGCCCAAAATTCGATATAGAAGTACACCACAAACAGATGATTTGAGGTCGCCAAATTAAAACAAAATTAATATTTCCATTCACACGACTTTCTCTACATTTCTACTAAAATTATTGTTAAAAAACTTAACCTTTATTTACTTCCTGCTAATCCAAGAAAAATAGCAGAAATTGTACTATTCCTTGTTTCCATTTACGTAGAAGAAAAATAAGGGAGTATCGTAAGCTAAAGCGATAGTCAAAAGCTGGTTGGTATGTACTGAAGTTCTTTTGTTTGTATGGACAGGAGTTGACAATCGGTATGAGAAAAGTTTAAGTTTTTTAAAGCTGAAACCAATAACAAGGAATATATACAAAAAAAAACCGTATATAATATATATTGTGTGTTTTAACGTACTCTACATTTTTTTGTGTGGTAAGTTTTTGTCCGTTTCTTACGGTTTAGCAGTAATGCAAAATTCCGTAAAATTCATCCAATATAAAGTAGTCTTCAGAGGCTATTCCCAGATAATTCAAGATATACATTTTATTTGTCCTGTGAATATCTTTAATATACGATATTTTAACCAAAATCGTTAGAACCTATTTTGAGAAAAGTACAATTTTCGAAGAATGTTCCATGTAAAGGGTAGATGGAGTGGGGGGATTTTCTTAAAACTCTTTGTGTCATATTCTTGAAAGATGCTGAACTTAAATACCAATTTTGGTATTTAACGAACTTTATGAGCTATATGTACAATGTACATAGGGATAGAGAAGGTATTGTAATGCACCCAAAAATTCGATACCGAGATTTCACCGGAAATATATATTTTGGGGTCCCCTGAGTCCGAAAAAAGCATTTTAAAAAAAAAGTCCGCGCGTGTGTGTGTGTGTGTGTGTGTGTGTGTGGACAGCATAGCCCCAAAACAAAAATACCGTTAAATACCAAACTTGGTATTTAAGTTTAGTATCTTCCAAGGGTGCGACACGAAGGTTTTCAAAAAAATCCCATCACAAACTACCCTTTTCATGGAAAAAATTTCAAAAATTTTTATTTTCTTAAAAATGGCTCTAACGATTTTGATTAAAATCCCATATATTAAAGCTATTTATGTCCGAAATAAAATGTATATCTCGAATTTTTTGGGAATGGCCTCCGAAGACCTCTATATTCTGGATGAATTTTGCTTAACTGCTAAAGTGTAAGAGGTAGAAAAAAACGTACTACACAAAACATGTACCTCATGACAAAAACACACAATTTTTGTCCTTTACGTTTTTGTTGTGGAGGTAACCGTCCTTGTTATTGGTTTCAATTGTGAAGTACTTAAACTTTTCTCACACAGGAAGTGTCTGTTTTTCTTTTGTTCAACTCCTGGCCAAGCAAAGAAGTGATTTGCAATGACAATCGCATAACGATAGCTTTTAAAACATTTGACAATCACTTTAGCATAGTGCATTCCCTTATTCCCTTCTACTTATAAGGAACTAAGTAATAACATTCTGCTAACATTTATCTTGATTAGCATTGTACAAAGAAGAAGAATCTTTTGTATGAGTTTTGTAGAGCAGCTAGAGAAAGTCATGTGAGTGTAACACATCAGAGTTTTTTTTAAAGAATTGAGCTCCTGTGTTTCCTTTATAACTACAACGAAATTATAACGAAATTGCTTGTGTAAATGCATACGTAGATTCATATGAACTAGATATAAAAACGAGGCTTTGCAATAATCGTACTTTTTAGAGGAAATATAAAAATAGACAATAACTGCGACAAAAAGTTATGGGAAATTAAACATCAATTTTTTTAATATTGCCAATAATATGTTTACCATTTTAATTAACACAATACCGAGCGATACAATACTAGGATGGCTCAAGCGATTTCATCTGTGGTCCACATTCGGATGTCGAGGTTTCGATCCCCGTCGACTTCTTACTGTGACTTGGGTTCGTACTTTTCCCTTGTCGCCATATAAATGCTGGGGTGATTTTTCTAATACCACGAACCTTTCCGGTCCCTTAATCCCTATCACCGTAGTTCAAATTGATGGTGTGTGGGTAGTTTGATGGTGTGTGGTGTGCACAATGAATATGCGCCACGAGATTGCTCCCTACGCCTCTGTACGGAACCTGACAGTTCGGATCTGCATCGGAGGAGTACTGGGGGTTCCTGCAGGAGTGAACTTTAGGGACCCCGCAGTATCCCTACCTGCCACTATTTAAACCGGGCAAATCTTTTAAAAGCTGTCACTATGCAATGATATTCAGTTTTCTTTAAATTGCCAAGAATTAAAGAAAACAAACAAATTCTGATGTGTTCCATTCACATGACTTTCTCTACATCTCTGCAACAAATTATTGTTAGTAAGCTTATTGTTCTATTTACTTAATGCTAATCGAAAAAAGTAGCAGAAATATTCTTATTACTTGCTTCCTTGTAAGTAGAAGCGAAATAATGGAGTACTATAGGTTAAAGTGATAGTTAAAAGCTGGTTGCTATGTGACTGAAGTTCCTTTGTTTGTATGGATAGGAGTTGACAAAGTCCTGTGAGAAAAGTATAATTTTTTAAAGCTGAAAAAAAAGAAGAATATCTCAAAAACAATCAACTTCATGAAAAAAAATGCATATAACATAAATTATGTGTGTTAAAGTGCTCTACATTTTTACTGTAGTAAGTTTTTCCCATCTCTTACGGTTTGGCAGTTCTACAAAATTCCGTAATATTCGTCCAGAATAAAGTATTCTTCGGAGCCTATACCTAGAAAATTCAATATATGCATTTTATTTTGTCAGGTAAACATCTTTAATTTATGATACTTTAATCAAAATCCTTAGAGCCATTTTTAAGAAAATCAAAATTTTCGAAAAAAGTTCCATGTAAAGGGTAGTTTAGGGTGGGGGATTTTTCTTCGTGTCGCATCCCTGGACATACTAAACTTAAATAACAAGTTTGGTATTTTACCGACTATTCGTTTTTGAGTTATCGTGTTCGCAGTCACACGGACACACGACACACACACACACACACACACACACACACACACACACACACACACACGGACCTTCTTATGAGAATGCTTTTTATGGATACAGAGGACCCTAAAATATATATTTCCGGTGAAATCTCGTTATCGAATTTTTGGGTGGAGTGCAATACCTTCTCTATACACTATGTACATAGTATATATTATTGTATATTTATTTTATTGTGTAAAATTTAAAAAAAGTCTTTGTTAATAAATTAAATAAGGTCTGAGATATTTGCCCCGGTGTAAGTAATTAGATATCGTGATATAGTATACAGAGTTTATTTGTATTTTTTTATTTAGTACGTGTAGAGAAAGTAAAAACGAATCACGGATTAAAATTGAAAGCAATATCAAGAAACATAGAGCCCGCCTTTTTAGTGTGGTGGTAGCGTGTGTGCCTCATATTCAACAGGTCGCAAGTTCGAATTTTGCTAAGGGTGAGTTACACGGATAAGATTTTTTTCCCTTATCCTGAGAAGACGAATGTCAAGTAACTTTAAATTGCATGAACCCCGAGATCACTTGAGCAATATTTCACCAATTTCATTCATCGTCCGATATGACCAACCAGATTAAGGGGACCCGGTAAGGCAAATATGAGTAAAAATACACTTTTTGGTTTTTATATGTAAAAACACTAGAGAATGTTTTTAATAAAATGCTTCAATTTGTATCTTGACATCACTATTCTAAGGATTTTTATAGAGTATTTACCAAGGGGCTAAATCTAGTGGGCGTGGTCGGTCAATTTATTGACATATGTTTTTGCTATGAACGAAATTAGTATATTTTAAGTTCGCGGTTTTTTTAGCAGGGAAATGCTTTGGGAAAAATTTTAAATGACCATACTGATTACTGATTTAGCATGGAAACGTAACCTAGCCAGTTGGTTTTGTGTAAACATCTTAGTTTGTAATTGATGTGATTGTAAATTTTTGTTGTTCTGTTTGGTTACTATTTCAATTTGTGTACAATGCCACGACACAGTAATAGGGTTTTCAGAAAGCGGAGGAATGTTGGAAAACCAAAAGATATCACTGCAAATAATGTTGATATTACAGATGTTGAAATAAATGCTGGTGTAGATAAAAGTAATAGTGACGACGTGAAGTGTAATAGTTTTTCTAAAAATAAAGTTTTTCTAATTTATTGAAAGATGCTGATGAAAATACCACTAATGAATAAATATTCAAATATTGACAGATATTCTTCATAACCATTTTGTGGTGGTGAATGTATTGAAAAAGTTAGTTCTAACTTTGAACCTCGATATCTGAAAACTACAATTTTTTATACATAAGGTATACATAAGGGTCATTGGTCAAAATTGTCTATAGTTTTGAAATTTTGAAGTGGTTAGTATGATATTTTTAATGAAAAAATTTATTACTGCAAAAAAATTATTTACTGTTCAAATAATTTTACCAAAAAACCCCATGTTAAAGTGTGTACAAAAGTCCATATAATGTACTGTAAAAATTTGAAGTAGATACAATAAATAGTTTCTGAGTAAATATTCCTTGAAAGCTTAAATTTTAACATTGTCATTATATGACTTACCGAGTCCCCTTAAAGGAAGTTAGTGTTTTCTGTGCCTAACTCTTAAGGTTTACAAAATTAAAAAAATTATTCAGAGGTTATTTCTAGAAAATTTCGAGATATTCATTTTATTGTCAAGAAAATGTATTTAATATATAACATTTCAATCAAAATCGTTAGTGCCAATTTTGGGAAAATTAAAATTTAAAAAAAAATTACTATGTAGATTACATTTCGAGACGAAGGATATTCTTCAAAATCTTTTGTCCCATCTTTGGAAAGAATTTAACCTAAATATCAAGTTTGGTGTTTATCCGCGACTTTCCGTTTTGAGTTATCAGACAACAGACACACCCATACACACGGACCTGTGCTGAAAGTGGTTCTTGGATTTAGGGATCCACAAAAATGTATTTTCGGTGAAACTCGATATCAAATTTTATGTGGAATAAATAATTCCCCTACTAAATATACGTAGTAGAGAAAGCAAAAAATGTGGATAAAGTAATTAGGACATATTCTCAGTGCTTTGTAAAAACTTTATCATGGTCAAAAGAACTGATGCTTTAGCCCAATTTCCTGATGAATTCCCTTCTGTGTGTGTGTGTGTGTGTGGTGTGTGTGTGTAAGCGATCACGCACGCCTTAGGTTCTAAAGATCCTAAAGTTCACATCTGCGTTGGGGAAGCTGGATGTTCCATATCCTAGAAGATAAATCTCGAGTGACTTTAAGCTCCAAGGATGTCGAACTTTTGAGCTTCTCAGATGGTTGAAGCATTAAACTGACTTTAAAAGAACCTGTTATATTCCATATAACTTTCTGTAGCTGTTCCATATACAAACTATTTTTACAAAAAATTATTCTTAATCTACATCATGTAAATCGAGATAAACCTGTAGTAGAATTGGTCTTATTACTTGCTTCCTTGTAAGCAAAAGAGAAATAAGGGAGTACATTTGGCTAAAGCGATAGTTAAATCTTTCAAAAGCTGGGTAGCTATGTGAAAGGATTGAGGTTCGGTTCGGTTTGAATGGTTCCGTTTGAGAATAGTTAAGTAGCTTAAAAATGAAACTAATAGCAAGGAATATCTCAAAATGGGTCAACTCTACAAGAAAAAAACATACTAAGGCCGGCTAATAGGTCCCAGGCCTCTCAATGAAAACAGCATTAAAAAAAAAAAAACTTGTTTTGCTTTATTTCTCAACATAATCTCCGGAAAGACTAATACATTTGTCACATCGGTGTTCTAATTTAATTAAACTATCTCTGTAGTGCGATTTATCAAGGTCCTCAAAATAGCTGTGTACCGCATTAATGACCTCCTCGTTGCTGTGAAATCTTCGTCCTCCAAGACATTGTTTGAGGTTTGGGAACAGGTGGTAGTCACTGGGAGCTAGGTCTGGTGAATAGGGTGGATGTTCAAGCAATTCCAACTTAATTCGCACATTTTCCCCATTGCAATGACTGAACGGTGGACTGGAGCATTGTCGTGATGAAACAAGATTTTTTTTTTTTTTTTGCCAAATGAAGTCTTTTTCTTTTCACCTCTTCACTGCGTAGTAATCACCAGTGATACTTTTACCCTTTTCCAAGTAATCAATAACAATAATTCCCTGTGCATCCCAGAAAACACTCGCCACTTAGCTGACAAAATTGATTTTGCCTTTTTACTTTCTCTAGCCCCACATGTACAATGTACATAGGGATAGAGAATTATTGTATTCCACCCAAAAATTCGATACCGATATTTTACCGGAAATACATGCTTTAGGACCCCCTGTATCCAAAAAAAGCATTTTCAGAAAAAGGTCCGTATTTGGTATTTAAGTTTAGTATCTTCCAGGGATGCGACACGAAGATTTTGAGAAAAATTCCCCGACCCCAAACTATCCTTTACATGGAACTTTTTTCGAACATTTTGATTTTCTTAAAAATGGCTCTAACGATTTTGATTAAAATATCATACATTAAATATATTTACGTAATAAATAAAATGTATATCTTGAACTTTCTGTGAATAGCTTCTGAAGACCTGTTTATTCTGGCTGAATTTTGCTTAATTTGACATAACTAGTAAACCGTAAGAGATAGACAAAAACTTACTATACAAAAAATTTAGGTCTTGTTAAAATATACAAGTTATGTTATATACATTTTTCTCATGGGGCTTACCGTTTTCGAGTTATTCATTGTTATTAGTTTCAGTTGTGAAGTACTTATACTTTTCTCAGACGGGAGTGTCCGTTTTTCTTTTGTTCTACTCCTGGTCAAGAAAAGAAGCAATTTGTAATGACAATCGCATAACGACAGGCTTTAAAACATTTGACTATTGGTTTAGCCTAGTGTATTCCCTTATTTTCTTCCTACTTACACGGAACTAAATAATAAGAACATTGTGCTAATGAGTACTTCGATTAGCAAGGTGCAGAAAGAAGAAGAATCTTATGTATGAAGTTTGTAGAACAGTTAGAGAAAGTCATGTGAGTGTAACACATAAGATTTTTTTGGAGTTGATTCACCGGGCTCAATCCACTGTTTTGACTGTGATTTACTTTACTGTGGAGTGTGCGTTGTAGCCATGGTAATAAGCCGTATCAAAAATTCACTGGGATTTTTACGATACATTTTTGACAGAAACAGTTTTTCTTTGCAACTTTTGATCAAGTGTCAACTAACGCGGCACCCATCTTGCCAGACCTTGTGAAAGCCCAAAACATTACTTTAAATATTACCTGCACGTTCTTTTAATATGGCTACAGCCTCTGCTATCTCAAACAACTTTAATCTGCGGTCTTCGAGTACTAAATGATGATCTCTGGAGTTGTCACTTCTACAGGATGGTCGCACTCCGTGGTGTAATGGTTACCATGCCTAACTTCATATATTCAAGGTCGCGGGCTCAAACCCGGCGGAGGCTGATGGCTTTTTTCGGGCGTAAAAATCCTTAGCATGGCTTCCTTCGGAAGGGAATTAAAGCCGTTGGTCCCGTGTCGTAGATTTACGGCACGTAAAAGAACCTCAAACATGATATAGAGGTCTCTGAGCAAAATTAAGCGGTCTTTCACGCCCAATATAGAATCGGGCGCTGAGGACCACAGCAGTTAAAGAGCGTCCATAAATAAAACTCCATTTACATTTTCTACAGGGCGTCCAGAGAGAGGCTCACCAGTAGTGCTCGTATGTCCCATTTTAAACTGTGCAACCCACCTTTTAATCATTGAATATGAAGGGGTAGAGCCTTTCAATGTACTGTCCATTTCCTCCTTGATTTCTTTAGGCGTTATGCTTTTCAAATGGAAGTATTTAATTACTGCTCGTTTTTCCAAACCCTCCATTTTCGTGAAAACTCTAAAGTTGTCTTGTATAAAATACTGTCATTCGAAAACTAAACAAGCTATTGACCTGTAACTATGGATACAAGCTAGTCTAGAGTTAAATTATATGATGCTACCGTCTAACTGGCCTAGTGGTGTCATGGTGCCATATCTGTGTGAGGCCCGGGACTTATCAGTCGACTTTCGTATATGACATAAATTATAAGTAGTAAGATTTTGTCTATCTCTTTCTCTACATTATTTCTGTGGTAAGAATTGATGTAGTAAGATTTTGTTTATATTACCGTTATGCAAATTTGTGAAAAACTCATCCAAAATAAAGAGGTCTTCAGAGGCTAATCCCAGAAAATTCAAAATATACATTTTATTTGATATAAATAAATTTAATATACGTTATTTTAATCAAAATCGTTACAGCCATTTTTGAGAAAAGCAAAATTGTCAAAAAAAAATTCCATTTAAAGGTGTTAAATTCTATTTATTTAGTTTGTGGTGCGGGGATTTTCATCAAAATTTTCGTGTGGCATTCATAGAATACTAAACATAAATACCAAGTTTGGTACTTAAGAGTGTTTTCGTTTTTTAACTAAACAGTCCACAGGAACACACATACATAAACCTTTTTCTTAAAATTATTTTTTTCGGACTCAGGGGACATCAAAACTTATATTTTCGAATGAAATTCTACTTCGAATTTTTGGGTGGAATGCAATATCTTCTCTAACTACTATGATATTGTATGTACATAAGTGTTAGAGAAAATAATTGCAAATGAATGTCTCTTTGATAGCCAACTTGTTTTCAAATAAACGCCAAAATGACTGTTAAAGAGCTATGAAAGTGTAGTGCTGGGATTGGGGAAGTATGAAGTTGCTACATATTCATGGCGGATTACTTTTGAGTAGGGATTTTGGAGTCATGACTATGTAGAATATCCTGCTTTGGTCCCTAATACATTCAAATTAAGAAACTTTTTCTTCAAAAAGTGGTTAAGTGAAAACAATTAGATGACAGAGATCATTCGATTAGTTAGTGTAGCTCAGATGATTAGATCCTAGGATTTGATGTCAAGTTCACGGTTCAAACCCGGCCTACACCGATGGTTTTCAAGTGCACTTAAAAGCGAGAGACCCATGTCAGTAGATTTACCCCTGCGGGACGAAATTCCGGCACACTGATGGTACTGATATGATCCTGGTAATTAACAGCATCGTTAACAAACAAACAACAACAACAATAATAATACGAGTAGTTTTGCGTGATATACAAATAGGAAACATAACTTGATGCTCTAATTAAGACGTTTCTGCCTTTTTTACTTAATTTGTCTTAATTCAGGGCCGGTAAGATAAGCGCCCGCAGTGTGAAATGCTCTACCCCTTCCACTTGGCAGAGAAGCGGAGAGGTTACGTGTGCAACGGTGTCGATTGTTGTTGCAAAATACTTGCTCTCTCAGTTCCGATTAAACATTCGCCATTCACTCATATTGCACATGTAAGCCACCATTACACTGTAAAGGCTTCCGCGGGGCTAATACCGGAATGAACCAATTTGTTTGGCTCTATGTGAATGTTGAAAGAGAGTAGTGGGTAAAGGAAGGCGGGTAAGTGGTGAGGACCTCTTGCGCTTTGCCTGCCAACCTCTCTAAGTGGAACTTGACAAATATGTCAAGTTAGTTTCGCCCTCAATAAAGTACAACAAATAATGTAAAGTTTCAAGAGGGCCTAAGATAAAGCCTGCGTGACAGAAAATGAGGATGTACCTGAGCACAGTGTCATAGGAGACGGTGACGCCCTTCTCGAGCATCTTGCGGTAGAGTTGCCAGCACTCCCGCTCCTTGGGCGTCTGGAACTGGGGTTCCTGTTGCTGTTGTTCCTGACGCGCACAGAATTCCTGACCCTGTCCCGCAGGCTTCAGGATCCGCGCCACCATCACGCCAACGCCTATAACAGGATTTATTTTAAATGTAGCCGCTAAAAATGAACAAAATGGGGGTTTTCCTTCCGCTTTATGCGCTTAGACATCGGGTCGAAGGATCTTTGTGCTATTAAATTCTCACTCTCCCAAACGCCTCGTTTTACTATTACTTTTGCTTGCAGCCCATTTGCTCCGAGTAATGCCACTTTACAATGAGATATAATCGCAGACGCAGTAAGCGCAAGACTTTGTACCCGTGTTATTCAATGTAAGCATTCACACGACACACGCTACGCGCTACGCAATCCAATGCAACGCAAGAGTTTGCAAACTGCAAACTTTACCCTTACATTGCGTACACACAGAAAGAATTGTGCATTCCTTCCTCTACTCATTGCCTGCTGTTCAACAACCGAGATTTTACCTGGCCTACTGTAGACACATGCTCTTCTATTTGGCAGTGCCGTGCCATCTCTCATTTCCCTCAAGAGGTTATGACAGTTTGTTTGCTAATCCTCCTTTGATTAAAGATGTACCTTTCTACCATCTGCATCCAGATTTCTTGGCTCTCATAAATCGTAAGGCGCAAAGAAAGAATTAACTTCATTAAATGTGTAGCTTTATCACTTTGCAGAACTCAATGGAGCTATTCAAGTGAGCTACGTGCATTTTACCCCTCTCAATAAGTGCAACCTGCTCACCGTCGCCGCGATAAGCAAGAAGGTAAAACGAAGGTCACCCAACCAGTTTCCGCTGGCCAGTTTTAAGCAACTCTTTTAAGCATATCTGTATATGTTAAACACGGGGCAGTTGCGTTACCTGCTATGATGAACTTCAGGTTCTTCTGGCACGGAGGATAGAACCTGTTGAAGAGTAGCGTTCATAGGATTACGCGAGTAGATATGACTGCATGTTAGTGAAGACGTCGTGACCAGGGATTGATATGAATTCATACAGTGGTCAACTTCCCTGCCTTCTGGAAATACCTTCCTTTTTCTAAATGAAAGCAACATCGTCAGCGTATGCTAAAAGACCTATACTAAAATTATTTAATTTCATTACCTTTGTTAAAGTAAGTACCTTTATATAATTATTTATTTACTTAAAAATGTAGTACATCTGGATGACGTCATAGCATCTAAAGTAAGCTAATGTATCTGTAAAACTTGACCAAAAATTGTGAAAAGTTAAAATATTATTTTTTCCTGAACATTAATAAACATATATAGTTTTGCCCACTTGGCACATTTAACTACCAATTAACTGAAGCTATAGATGGGTAGGCGTATGATTTTTAATGGCACTCCGACTTTTAAACTTTATTTTTTCGTAAACATTTTTCAAACAATTTTTCACCTTCAAAATGTCCCAGGCGATAAAGTTTTTCATTAATTTGTTTCAAAATTGTTATAGTGCCTCTCAAAAGCACATTAAAGAAAACGATCTTATACTTTTTCGAAATAATGCTGCAATGTTTAGATTTTGAAAAGTATTACATTTTGAAAAATCAAGAAATTTGGAGAATAAAAATAATGTTTCTACAATAATTAGAGCTAATATAACATATATTGTGATATCTATTTGTATACTCATGTACTTAAAACATGATTTTATGTAAATGTTTTTCGTAGCTCGCTTTTATACGAACAGTGAATGTAAACAATAAGCATTATTATTGAAATTACCAAGGAAGTTGAAATCTTGATACATGGCAAATGTATCTCTATTATTGTGTGTGATAACTCGTATAAATTTCAGTGGGATATCTTTCATTTTGTGGATTTTTAAAATGTCACAGATGCATCATGTTAAAACAGTAAGTGAGATATTACACTATTTTTAATTTATCACCAAAACATACAGATTGGTATGAACATTACCTGGTGAAGAGTGCTCAAGAGCCACGCTCTCAGGAGGGGTTGGCAGGGGCAGTGGTGTCTTTGGTTGAGTTGCATCTGGGACTTGAGTTACTTCTGTGTTGGAGTCCAGCTCCAATTGTTTTTTCTCAGTCTGTGCCTCTTTTGGTGCTTCAGTTTCTGGAGTCCTTTCTCTACAAAATAATGAGGCAAATTAGTCACATTCTTGCAAGGGAAGTATCCATTTTAGAGTGTAAATGATATTGAAATTTGAACACATGACGTTTTATATAAATTAGAAAACGTTGTGTTTTTTTTTTTTTTTTTCCCTTCATTTAATGTTATTAGCTAGTACGTTGAAGACTAAGGTTTAGTGGCTAGACCGCTCGCCTCCCATCTAGGCGACCCGAGATCGATCCCAAGCGCTCGTATGTGAGATTCATGGTGCACGAAGCGGATTCTAGATGAGTTTTCTCCGTGACATCCGGTTTCCCCCACCACTCCTTCCAGCAATTGCTCCATCATCACCATTTTGTGCTTTCGTGCCGTAAGCTCTCCGACAGAGACAGACTTCTGACCCCTATTCATTGGCTTGTAAGTCCTAGGGGGGTGTCAGTCCTAATATTACGGGGTGGATAACCCGATTACGAAACGAAACGTTGAAGACCAGATGTGATAGGCTAATAAACATTTGAGAGTTTCATTCTCATAGCTTTCCCTACCTGTTTTGTAAAGAAACTTTTCTTATAAAACATTATTCTTTAATCTAAATCATGCTAATCGAGATAAGCATTAACATTATTACATGTTTTATTATAAGCAGAAAGGAAGTAAGGAAATGCACTAGGCGGAAGCGATAGTCAAATCTTTTATAAGGTGATCGCTATGTGAAATAAAAAGAAATTCGGAGGGTTTAAAGAAAGACGAACGGAGAAAAGTTTAATTTTGTTAAAATTGAAATAATAACGAGGAATATCTCTGTAAATAATATATATGACATAACTTGTATGTTGTAACGATACCTACATTTATTGTGTAGTAAGTTTTGTTTATCTATTATGTCTTATCAGTTAAACAAAAATCATTCATAATGAAGAGGTCTTTACGAGATTTTCCAGAAAATTCAAGATATTACATTTAATTTGTCTTAACGTTAAGCATTTGCTATTTTAATAAAAAATGTTAGAGCCATTTTTTTAGAAAATCAAAATTTTCTAAAAATCTTTCATGTAACGGATAGTTTGGGATTGGGGGATTTTCTTGAAAACTATTGTATCGCATCCTTGGAAGATGTTGAACTTATATTTCAACTTTGGCATTAACGACTTTTCTTTTTGAGCTATGCTGTTCACGGACACTCACTCGGACCTTATTACTTTCTCTACATAGTACATGGTACATAGTAGAGAAAGTATTGCATTCCGCCCAAATATTCATTACTAAGATTTCACCAGAATTACACGTTTTGGAATCCCCTGTATTCCAAAAAGTACGTTTTTACTTTCTCTATACGTACTATCTACATAGTGTATAGAGAGGGTATTGTATTGCACCCAAAATTTAATACTGAGATTTCACCGGAAATATATGTTTTGCGGTCCTCTGAGTTCGAAAAAAGCATTTTTAGAAAAACGTCCTGTGAATATGTGTGAGTCTGAGGACAGCATAGCTCAAAAACGAAAATACCGTTAAATACTAAACAATTCTTTACATGTAACATTATTCCAAAATTTTAACTATCTCAAAAATCACTCTTAATGTTTTTGATTAAAATACTACATGCTTAAGCTATTTTTATGACAAACGAAATGTATATCTTGAATTTTCTGGGAATAGCCTCTGAAGATATCTTCATTCTGGATGACTTTTGTATAACTAGCAAACCTTAAAGGACATACAAAAACTTACTACACAAAAACTTACTACACAAAAACTGTAGATCTCATTAAAATATACAATTTTTATCACATATATATATATATATATATATATATATTTTTTTTTTTTTTATTTTTTGTAGAGTTAACAGTTTTCGAGATATTCCGGATTATTGGTTTCAGTTTTATGAAGTTAAACTTTTCTCTAACGGGAAGACACCTTTCTTCTCGTTTCTCGTTTGTTCACTCCTGGCAAAATGAAATTGGAATTTCAATTGTTTCACATAGTGACCGGCTTTTAAAGGACGAGGCTGTCTTTCTAGCCTATACATTTTCTTACTACTCTTCTACTTTCAATTAAGCTAGTAGTAAGATAAATTCTGCTTATATTTACCTTGATTAGCAGATTAATGTTGTGAATAAAAGGTGTGTTTACCGCGCAGCTAGAGAGCATCATGTGAATGGAACACACTAGAGTTTTTCCCTTCTACTTTCAAGGGACCAAGAAATAAGGACAATTTCTGCTAATGTTTATCTCGATTATCATGATGTAGGTATAAGAAAATATTTTTTACAATAATTTGTTACAGAGATATACTGAAAGTCATATGAATGAAACACATCAGATTTTGCTGTTAAGATATGACTGAAGAAAACGTGTTGTTGGAATCGTTGGTCTCAGATTGTAATTCAAAAAACAATTGTTAATTTTGTTGCCAAAACAAGCGGCTAATTATTTATGTTTATCAAAAATCTTCCGTACATATGCGGAAAATCCGATATGAGACTATAAAACCTCCTTTTCAATACAATTTTAACACCGGAAACAGCTGTGTGTTCCCTGAATGGACGAGAGGAAATTCGGTGACGAGGTTCTAAAAAACTTACTCTTGATAGATTTTTTATATCAATAACATCACAAATCATAATTTTTAATTAAAGAACTTAACCAAGTTAATACAAGATATCTTTTAAAATCAATAAATTTAAACGTAATCAATGTAAAATAAAAACAATATTCACGACAATAACTACTTATGATTGTTAATCATATTTACAGATTCTAAATCTGTTGCACCTACTTCTGCCACTTCTTTACTTACTTATTTTGTCTTGGTAAGACAAATGCTCCGAAAACATTGATAACTGGTAGAAAAATCTTATGTGTTTCATTCACATGACTTTCTCTACATCTCTGCAACAAAGTATTGTTAAAAAGCTTACGTTTCTTTTTACTTCATGCTAATCGAGAGAAAATTAGTAGAGAAGTAGAAGAGAAATAAAGGAATAGCATAAGCTAAAGTATTAGTCAAAAACTGGTTGCTATGTGACTGAAGTTCTTTTTTTTTTTTGTATGGACAGGAGTTGATAAATTCTCGTATGAGAAAATACGTTTTTTGTAGTTGAAACCAATAACAAGGAATATCTCAAAAACGATCCACTCCATGAAAAAAATGTATATAACTAAATTGCGTGTTTTAATGTGCTCTAAATTTTCTGTTTTAAGTTTCTGTTTATCTCTTACGGTTTGACAGTTATGCAAAAGTCTGTAAAATTCATCCAGAATAGTCTTTAGAGGCTGTTCCCAGAAAATTAAAGATATACATTTTATTTTCTAGGTAAATATTTTAAATATACGATATTTTAATCAAAATCGTTAGAGCCACTTTTGAGAAAATCAGAATTTTCGAAATTTTTTCCACGTAAAGGGTAGTTGGGGGTGGGGGATTTCCTTGAAAATCTTTGTGTCGCATCCTGATACTGAACTTAAATACCAGATTTTAAAATGTTAAAAAAGCCATTACATACAGTGAAGCTATCATTTTGTTCAAATCTGGACATCTATTTCCAACACGTGCTCCACTTGGTCATGGTGGAGATGGAGTACCCTGGACGCGCGTTTCAACAACTTTAGTTGTCATCCAGGTTAGCAGAGGTCTTTTTACTGGACTTTTCGTTTTTGAGCTATGCTTTCCACACACACACACACACACACACACACACACACACACACACTCACACTGACACACAGGGATCTTTTTCCAAAAAGTATATTTTTTGCAATCAGGGGAACCCAAAACATGTATTTATGGTGAAATTTCGGTATCGAATTTTTGGGTGCATTACAATAATTCCTCTATACACTATGTATATAGTATATGTAGAGAAAGTAAAATACAGTAAAGCAAAATTGGGAAAAAAATGAAATATCCAAAATATTTAGTAATAAATACTTTTTGTAAGGCGGACAATAGTTGAAAAAAGTCTGAAATGTTCACATGGCTTTCTCTATTGCTTCATAAACTAACCATTCTTACAAAATATTATTCTTTTATCCACATCGAAATAAACATTAAACAATAAACATTAGCTGAATTACTTCTTCCTTGTAAGTAGAAGGGTATTCACTAAGTATTAGTCAAATCTTTTAAAAGCTAGTCACCATGTGAAACCATTGAAATTCTCTTTTCATACCAGGAAGAAAATAAAGGAGATATGAGACGAAATTTGACTTCCTGTTTGAGAAAAGTTGAAACCAATAACTAAGAATATCTAGGAAACCGTTAACTCTACAAAGAGAATGTATATTGTTTGTGTTAACGAGATCTACAATTTTTGGGCAGTAAATTTTTGCCTATTTCATACGATTTACCAGTTATACAAAATTCATCCAGGATGAATTGGTTTTCAAGGGCTATTCCCAGCATCAAATATTAGTATAAAATATCTTAAACATATATTTTTTAATAAAAATTGCCAGAGTCGTTTTTTTTTCTTCGAAAAATGTTAAATGTAAAGAGTAGTTTCTGATGCTGTTAAATATCATGCTTGTTATTTAACCAACTTATTGTTTTTTTTGTTTAAATGTGTTTTTTTAATTCAGGAGACCTTAAAACATTTCGATACATTCTCAGTGTCGAAATTTTGGGTGCAATACAATACCTTCTCTGCCCCTATATACACTGTATATATCTCATATATAAAGTGAAAGCACTCCCTCGTATATCGAAATATAGCAAATATTGGGAGGGGTGACAATGAATGTAATAATTAGTTACATACATTAATTGGAAAACATGGATTAAACAGCTCGCTCTGTTCATTTTATATTCCGCACGCGTTTTGTCACAAGTAGTTAGTGCTAGATAGTTGCAGAGCATCTCTTGATGTTTTAGTGAAGTATCCATTTTTCGCATTCGTCACTATCCTCAAGTAGTAGCAAGCTTTAAACTACTTTAGTCATTTGTGCGGTCACGGATTGAAGCTCCTTGTATTCGTCAAATCGCTATTGTTGTTGTTATCCGGTGTTAACTTGGATCTTGTTTCCGTGGTAGACGAGTTTATAACCAGGAATAAATTTATTCTCCTTCTTACTACATACGGTACTTTAGGCGGGTTCAAACCCGGTGGAGGACGATGGATTTTCTCAGGTGTAAAAATCCTTAGCATGGCTTCCTTCGGAAGGAAAGTAAAGCCATGTCGTAGATTTGCGGCACGTAAAAGAACCTCAAGCCTGATAGAGAGGCCTCTGAGCAAAATTAAGTGGTCTTTCACGCCCAATATAGAATGGGACGCTGAGAACCAAAGCAGTTAAAGAGAGTCTATAAACAAAACGCCATTTCATAGGTGGAAGAAAAGAATGATAAATGAAATGAAATATACGTGGGAAAGGAAAGTTAAGAAGGATTACGTTTAGTGACCCCGACAATTGCCAGTTTACGACTGAGGAAAACCTGAAAAAGCTCAGTGAGGACGGTTCTGTTGGGGTTTAAACTGCAGACCACTTCACTAGTCAATGCTTTAACCACCTCGATGGCCCACACGTTGGTAGGAAATCAACAGACATAACATGATCTAATTTTCCTCAAACGTTTAATTAATTTCCAATTTATTTAGCTTTCATACAATTGTCAGCATATGTATTATGCTGTGATCATACTTTAACAATTGAACTAAATACATGACTTTATAACACAGTCCTGCCCCCCCCCTAAATATTTATCAAGGCATCTTGATTTGTTTATTTATCCACTTAAATGTTATTTTAACATCTAATTTTTATTAGAAACATTTTATCTATCTCTTATGGTTTACTAGTTATGCAAAAGTCATCCAAAATGAACAGGACTTCGGAGGACAGGGCTGGACAAGATAGGCTTCAAAATTCAAGATATACATTTCATTTAGCATAAACACATGTTAAACATAAGTATTTTAATAAAACTTGTTACAGACATTATCTGGAAAATCAACATTTTCGAAAAATATTGCATATAAAAGGTAGTTTGTGGTGAAAGAATATTCTGTAGAAAATACTGAACTTAAATATGTAGTTTGGTATTTAACTAACGTTTCGTTTGTTAGCTATATTACTCACAGACACACACACACACACACACACACACACGCGCGCGCGTGAGAACAGTGAAACACACACAAGGACCTATTCTAAAATTGCTTATTTTTATTCAGGGTGCTCCAAAACACATGCTTCCGATGAAATCTCGACATTGAATTTTTGGGTGGAGTATATTACCTTCTCTACCAATTATGTACATAGTACGTGTGAAGAAAGTATAAAGCTATAATGGACGAATCAGTTATTAAATATTGAGTGACAGTCACACTCACATAAACACTCAAGACGTTGGGATTATCGAGATCTTGTTCAAAGAAAGAACTTCTCTTACTTACATTTTCGGGAGTGACAGTCCTTGTCAAATGTCCAAGTGGAAAACTTCCCAGAATGCTCTACGGAAATGAAGACGGTCTGTGAGTAGTTATAGAAACGACAGGTATAGCGTGAGGGGAAATGACACTGGAAACTATTTTGATGGAGTGAAGACGTTGTTTTGTTTTACTTTGACAGGAAACTAGCCTAATTTACATGATCTAAATTTATCCGTTCTTCTTTTTGCTGTTATTACCCTCTCAATTATAAGTGAAAGTGATTTGCATAAACTGTGCTTGCTGTGCATGAAAAAAGAAATTAAACCGTGTCAGCATATCCTCAATATAACAACCTTTAAATTACATTCACGCTTCGGTTTTCTGTGCACTTTTCACAAAGCAGAAAAAGGTAATGTATACAGAATGTGCTACAGAATAACAATAACAATTCTGATAGGGCTCGTTTATTTTGCAATAGAAGTACAGCAAATTAGCCTTAGAGCAAGATATAATTGCCCTTTCAGTATTACCATTTGTATAATTCTCTTTTCACTCACTCTATGTTAATAACAATAAACATCTGCATAAAATTGGCTTCATTTAAGTAGTACCATCCTCCATTATGTCGGTGCAGGATGTCCACTGCATAATTCGAAGGACCCCCCCCCCTCCCTGGGACGAATTCCATGGATAGGGGTAGCTCTGGGACTCTCAGTACACACACGCGCACACACACACACACACACACTCACACATACCCGTGCGCGCGTCAATACATTTCTCTGGAAATGTGATTTTTAACGTCCCATGACCTGATAGATCATATCGGATAACGATTTTAATCGATGAAATGACACTCAAATGAACCCAAAGTCCTGGAGATCAGAGTTACTCGACATTCGTCTAATCAGTATAAGGGGAAACTCCGGAAAAAATACCTTAACTGGGTGCAACATATTGTTACAAACGTTCATTTCGATATGCATGATATAAAGAGTAACTTTTCGTATGAATAATTTGTGCAAGTTAAATGAATGTAACACATGAACATTTCCTTTTTTCTTTCTCAAGACACTTCAAAATGTTATTTTGAATTAAATCGCGATGTAGAGTTTCTGGATGAATTGCAGCTGCGTCTACATTAATTAAACGAATAAGAAGTTATGGGATTTGTATATTATTTGAGTCGGTGAAATGCATGGAATATTTTAAAAGTGTGAAAATGTAGTTTTGAAAAAAAAATGCTGTTTTATAAAATAGTACCTATGATAAAAAAAACAGGCGTATTGTTTCGTAGTCGGCTTACCCCCTCCCTTAGTTAGGACTGACACTTCCCTAGGACCTACAAGCGAATTCCTAGATGTCAGAAAATGGCAGGAAACTACAGAATGGAAATCCAGGAACGAGTGTCGACCCGTAGCCAGACATGAGCGAGAGGAAGTGGATGATATGAAATGCAAGCGAAATGGATGATAGGAAAGGTGATCATGGAGCAATTGGTGGAATGAGTGGCGGGGGAAACCGAAGGACCCGCAGAAAATCCACCCAGACGGCGCTTTGTCCATCACAAATCCCACATGCGGGCATTTGAGATCTAAACCCGGCCGCCTAGGTGGGAGGTGAGCGGTCTAACCACCCGGCCACGGCGCCGCCTTACAGATGTATTGTACGACCTTTAAATGGCTATAGAATCTGGAGCAAAGAGGATAGCTAAATGTTGTTTCTCTACGGATATCTAAAAGTTCCAACTGCTATTTTCTATAAAAAGGTATTTTAAATTTTTTGGACCGATTATGGCCAAAATTTCATTCCCCTTATTCCTTAAAACATTCATGGACATTTACTGGTTCACGAACCAGAAGTGGCAGTTGACCTTTCCGCATACCACAGATGTTATTGCAGAAGTTCGTATATTCCACAGGGATATGCCCGTTATGTTATAGCCTACTGTCAGTGTTGGAAGTTCGTCGTGGCTGGTTCTGAGCCTGTATACAAAGATGTGGCCGTCCGTGTTATCAATTACTTTTTGTAGTTTGGGACTTATGACCTGTTAAAAGTAAATAAATAAACATATAAACACTTATATGATCTTAACGAATAAGGAAGAAATCAAAATATAGTGAACATATACCTACGATAAAAATTTGCCGTACAGTTGGAACTGTGGAAGGGACAGTACTGTACCATTTACCCCTCTTTGAAATCCCTCAAAAATACATAGGAGAAGTTAATAAGTATATTCCCATATTAGAAAATCTAAAGATTTGCCGGGAAATGATTTTGAGCTTTTTTGAAAATCCTATACATGTCAAACCTATAAGGTTAAAGTTGGATATGCAACTATCGTGCATTTTCTTTAACTTGAAACACGACAGTCAGCAATCCTTAACTGCCTAAACTCAAAACCTCGGATAGATTAAATATGAAATTTAGAATGAGAATATGACACACCATTGGGGGTTTTCTCGTTTCCCGATGCCCGTTTGGAAAGCCAGCGAGGGAAGACGGCGAAAAATATCAGTATATCTTCCACATTTCACTGCCAAAAACAAGTACAACTTCTATCCAAAACCGTACAACCGAGAGAACAATAGGCAGTGAACGATGACTGGGTCATGGTTTTCCAGGCCCAGACTGTCATCAACGCACCCCATCTCTTAGGCCGGTTAGGTAGCAGATGAATGGCCATATTTCAACATAAACTCACGTACACTACAATTAATATCAGTGAAAAAGGTTATTTTTTTGAAATGTTTCTACCACGGTAAACATAATGTTGATCTGTTTAAAAATTTACCAGTTTCATGCAATTAAATCTCTTTGCAGTTAACATTTTGACCATGCTTGTTTCACATATCTGTGGAGCAAGTGTGTTCTCAATGAATTATGCCAAGCCAAACCGGGCGGGAAGAGTCAGGCAGTTTCGTCTGTGGCCCACATTCGGGAGGTCGCGGGTTCGATCCCCTGGCCGATCTATCTGACCCACGGGAGTTTAGGATTTTCGCCGGGTCGCCAGCAGAATGCTTGGTAGGTTTCGTCAATCCCTCGAATTTCCTGTTTCTCCTTGTCGTTTCATTCATTCTTCATGCCGTTTGTCTCTTTCAGGGCGATGATGCTCAGTGCTGCGTGGCAGAGAAAAAGGATCTCCTAGTGAATTTCTACGTTCTCCAACATCAGCTGGTTGTCGGGTGATGACCACCTCTGGTGGGGACATTGGGCCCTGTGAAACGGGGTCTCCGGTCTGGCTGTCCGATGTCGTAATACTTCAATCTGGAAACTGTAGGGACCCTGTAACTAAGAGATGTTTCCGGGCTGTTTTGCCGTGATCTGCTGGTGTTAGAAGTCCCAGACGTTTCGTCCACAACTACGGTGGACATCTTCAGTGGCGCGGTCGAAGTTTTCTTGGAGAAGGTTTCACTGCGTCTGAAGCGTTGACTGACAGCTTTCCTGGACGTCTTGGTCAAGAGAAATACCGACGGGTCTCTTGGGCATACGGTATACCGGAAGCCCACCCACATTGACCGTTACCTAAACAAGGACTCAAACCATCATCCCAGACAAAAACGAGCAATGATCCAGACACTTAAACATCGGGCTACCCGCATCTGTGAACCGGAACAGCTACAAGATGAACTCAAGCACCTAAGACAGGCATTACATTCTAATGGTTATTCCGTCCGAGAAATCAATAGAGCTTTCCGCCCTGCCAAGTTTCAGTCCACATCTCAAAAGCCAGACCAACCAAAAAGTAAGGGCACGGTGTTTCTGCCATACTTCAATAATATCACCGACCGGATCGAGCGCATATTGCGACGTCACAATATCAAAACGGTTTTCAAGCCCACGAGGCAATTAAATAATTTACTACGCTCATCCAAAGATCCCCGGGAGCCGCTGTCATCAGCCGGTGTGTACCGCATTCCCTGTTCCTGTGGCTCGGTATACATCGGAACCACACAACGCAGTGTTACTACTAGAATCAAGGAACACAAAGCAAACTGTCGACTGGGCCACACAGAAAAGTCCGCGGTCGCCCTACACGCTATTGAGGCAGAGGGCGAGCATATTATAAATTTCCAAGACACCTCTATCCTCTCATCTACAACACACTACCATGCACGACTACAGCGAGAGGCCATAGAGATTTATAAGCATCCGAGCAATTTTAATAAAAAAGAAGAGGCACTAAAACTCAACAGGAATAGGCATCGTCACTGGCAGCAGGAAACGTCATCAAACGAGAAGCTACGAAGCAGTCCAATCAGAAGCCACAGCGAAACCTTCTCCAAGAAAACTTCGACCGCGCCACTAAAGATGTCCACCGTAGTTGTGGACGAAACGTCTGAGACTTCTATCACCAGCAGACCACGGCAAAACAGCCCGGAAACATCTCTTAGTTACACTGACTCCGGCCGTGAAAGCCTACGTTCTCTCATGTAGGGACCCTGTCATTGCTTTGTCATCGCTCATGGTTCCGGCCTCCCGATGTATCCTCTCACCTCATCCCTTTCTCTCGGAGCACGCCCTCGTGGGGCATAGGCATAATAGGCATACCGAGTCCCCTCCGGAACTCTCAAAAGAAATTAGGCTATTTTTCCTAAGGTAATCTTTTAATCATTATTCATGGATCATATAACTAATTATAATATTACATTTTAAAGAGTTTCTTTTATGTTCTAATAACCGAAATTAAATAAACTTTACAACAATTTAAATTACTTATTAACTCAAACTATCTACGCGTTTATATATTCTAATTCTAATCCTAGTGGACTTTTCAGGTAGTGCCTGAATTAGCATTTATGTCATGTATTGCAGAGTGTGTTTCAAACTTAGTATGTTCTTTAAATACTAAGTGTATGAGCTTTTCAGAAATTAAATAGAGAATAGGGATAGCATATATTAACAGAGGGCACACTTCGCGCACTGCTACATATAGGAGATTAATTGCTGCTGCCATCTATCTAGGAAGAGACGAAGAAAGGAGGCAATCAGGCCACGGAAGTTCTTAACAATCCTAGCTCGAGAACTCTCACCATTATAAAACTGTGCTGAGAGAACGATAAACGAACTGCTCAATCAGGCAGCCCTCTAAAATCCACAAGAAAAATTCTTTCCTTAGAGCAAGCATCCGCTCCATCTAACTGGCACTGCCATGCCCCACGAAATCTAGAAAAAAAATATGAAAACGGAAAGGAAATGTGGCGGAAGAGAAATTACCCCAGCATTCGCCTATCGACCTCGGAAAGCCACACAAAAAACTCAGAGTGGGTGGTTTTCGGGAACTCAAACCGCAACCCCCTGAATGCGAGCTTCACACGGAACCATTTCGCTCATAGGTTACAACAAATGTAATAACTACAGCCAAGTTTTTCAAGGTCTTCAAAATAATTTTAGTAATAAAGTGATGTATCTATGAATGTTACTTTAATTACTAGAATATGTTGATATGCTGCGTGTGTTATTTCGTTACCTTTAAATTAAATAAACTTTCTTTTTCAATGTTTTTCTTATTTTCTTTCTTTGTTTCTTTCTCTGTTTACTCTCCTCGTTTTTAGGACTTTACTTACACCCCAGGACTTACAAGCCAGCCCCTGGGTTCAGGTGCGTGGATCAGAGAGAAACCAGGATGGGTGATCAGTACGATGCCTGGTATGAAAGTGAGATAGTGGATAATATGGAATGACGGTGAAATGGATGCCCGGAGAGATGATTCTGGAGCTATTGGTAACAATGACGGTAAAACTGGAGAACCCGGAGAAAACCCTTTGATACGCCGGCTCGTCCAACCGCAAATCCCACATGGGAGTAAAACGCACTTACAGTACAAGATAAAATTCATTTCTAGATTGCTGCAAAATGAGCTGCCGAATTCATTTACATTTATGAAAGTTGATTGACAGAAGAATAATTGCTCTAAATTTCTGAACACGTCTAGCCACCAAAATGTAATTCTTGAGAAATGTGAGGAATCTGGATTTGTTTGCGGAAGTTGCGGTGAGTAAAAGAGGTTTTATTATGATTGACCTGCCAAACTTGTAATCAAATTCATTTGTATGCCACCGTTCCCCAATTAAAAACGCGAACGAAGAACTTCTTTAACGACCTTCAAAGTTTCTCTACTCTTGGCTGTCGAAATTCGTTCCGCGATGGAGAAAGTTTAGCAAGACTTTAAAATTTCTAATTGAGTTTTTGCTTTTATTTCCTTCATTCCAAAGCTGATTAGTTTTGCGGTTCACATTTTGCAACCTGACAAAACTCGAGCATTACCTTCACAAAGAATTTCTTACTTTTTCCACTACGTATGAAAGTAGAGGAAGTATTGCATTTCACCCAAAAATTAGATACCGCGATTTCACATAAAATACACGATGTGAGGCTCGTTGAACAAAAAAAAAATGTATAGATTTATTTTACGAAATGGTCCGTGCATATGTTAATATATATGAGCAGGATAACTCAAAAAAGAAAATTCGGACAAGTACCAAAATTAATATTTAACTTAATATCTCTCCAAGATGCAACACGTTAATTTTCATCAAAGTCTCCCTATACCACACTCTACATGGAAAATTTTCAAAATGTTGCATTTTTTAAAAAATGCTCAATGATTTTGATTAAAATACAATATATTAAAGGTATCTGCATGACAAATAAACTGTATATCTTGAATGTTCTAGGAATAACCTCTACATTAGGAAGCAATTATGTGTAATCTTGTGTATTTCATGAATGTTAAGACATAGATGTGAGCGTATTACACAAAGAATATAAATCTCTATAAAATATAATTTATTTTAAATAGCCTTGTGTGTTCCGTAAGCCATTTCCGAAATAACCATTCCTAATGTTTCCAATCATTTAGTACTTTTGTCATTCTTTTCAAGTCCTTTCGATGGTCAGTAGTTTCTCGCGACTGCATGGAAACAATATGGAATTTTAAGCTAGCATATAACGTCAGGTTCTTAAACATTTTAGTATTTACTTCATACAAGAAGTGTATACTTAAATTATTTCTGCGACGGTTTAACTGAATTAAAGTGAGGAGGATAGAAATATTAGCTTTCATAATTACAATTTGTATTAACGATAGTGTAGAGAAAGTCGTGTAAATGTAAAGTATACAAGGTTCTTTATATTTTAAAATAAGCGCGTTTTCTCTAAATTTGTGACATAGTTTCTTTAATAATGACATGAACATGAATGGCGTTGGATGGACACATTGTTGAAAATCTAATTAGATGAGTAACTGCAGAGAAAGAATACAGAAATGGTTACGTAATTATGCAATTATAATATATTGCTATTATCGTGGTACAGCTGTTCTATTAATGAATAGGACGGCGGATTACTTAACGAAGAGGTTTCCGAGTTCACATTTTGCTCCCGTCTGCAGAGTTTTTGTTGTGTGTGTGTGTGTGTGTGTGTGTGTGTGTGTGTGTGTGTGTGTGTGTGTGTGTGTGTTTACAAAGGTAGAGAATGTGTTGCACTATATCCAACATTTTACCTGAATAAAAAGAAAAAGCATTTCCTGTGTGAGTGTATCCGTGTGTCTGTAAACAATATAACTCAAAAACGGCCACGCCGTGGCCGAGTGATTGGACCACTCGCCTCTCACCTAAACGGCCCGGTTCGATCCCAAGCGACCGCATGTGAGATTTGTGGTGGACAAAGCGGCGCAGGGGCGGGTTTTCTCCGAGTTTCCGGGTTTTCCCTCCATCTCATTCCACCGGTGCTCCATCTTCATTTCATTAATCACCAGTGTCATCGCCTGCGGTACCAAAAGTAGTAAAAGCGGGCGTTGAAAACAACAACAACAACAAATTCAAAAACGAAAAGACCGTAAAAACCAAACTTTGTATTGTGTCTTCAGATTGGAAAATCTTCGCGAAGATTTTCAAGAAATTCCCTGCCCCAAACTACTCTCTGCATAAAAAAAAACTTCGAAAATGTTGAATTCTCAAAATGGCTCTATTTATATTTATTAGAATACCGTATATTAAGTGCATTTACATGACAAATAAAATGTAAAATTTGAATTTCGTTGGAACATCCTCTGGAGTCCTCTTTATTATGAATGACTTTTGCATAACTTGTAAATCTTAAGAGATAGATAAAAACTTATTAAACAAAAATGCAGATTTCGTCAAAACACACAATTATTATATATACCTATATATACTATATATGTGTGTGTGTTGAGCTAAATTTTCTGAGATATTCCTTGTTATTGATTTCAATTTTAAAATTCTTATGTTTCTCAAATAGAAAGTCGTCCGTGTTTCATTTGTTTTACTCCTGGTCATGCAAAGAAGGCAATTCCAACGATAATCGCATAGCATCAGCTTTTGAAAGATTATTTATTTTATGAGTTCGCTTCTACTTATAAGAAACTAAATAATAGTTTATTCTGATTAGCATGAAGTAATTCAGTTCAATTAGAATTCTTAAAGATGTGCCTAATATACCTACCATCCATCAAAGATAAAATATAATGTTCCGATATCTTTATGGTTTATTGAGAATAATCATCGCGTCAAGAAGGTAAAATGGCTGAAGTTGAATAGCTGATAAATCTATTAAGGTGATGTTTTCTCTTTTAGAAAGAAGAAGAATCTGTTGTAAGAAGTTTGTTTGCAGAGCAGGTAGAGATAATCAGTAAGAATTTTTATCTGTAAATATCTGTATTGTGTCGTATACATGTATGCACAGAACCACAACTCAAATGAATAAAATTCTTGCAACATACAATCAACATTACCTGCACAGCTAAGAGACATACCTTCAAGAATAATTGGACTGAGATTTCGAAATAACTGTGTATTTGAATCTGCTTGTCAACACACTATGTGATGCCACAATATCCAACTGAGTAATATAAATTTACCAATATTTTAAAAATGCCCTCGAACCTACGACCTAACGTGCATTGGGCAGCATTTTTGATACGAGAAGTGACCTAGCTGTAGGGAGAGCTCTGTTATTGAATGTTGCATTGGTGCCAGGTGCCGAAAGGGGAGGGAAGCAAAATGATGGATAAAACCCCCTCCCTCGAGGAACTTCCCGTTGTTCTTCTGTCTGTCGGTCTGGAATTGGGCCGTTCTTGCAAATTACTTTCACCCGATGTGGCTACCGTCGAGAGGTCTTCGATTTACCATCACCGCTCTTCGTTTTAACACTTACATCCTTAGTCGTTAACAAGGTACTTTCCTTGTAGTTAACAGCTTTGTCCCAAGTTCTACGAAACTATATTATACAGGCTGTTTCGAAACGATACAGAACGAATGTAACAGTCTTATTGCTTATACTTGAACTTGTCCGAAGTTTGATGTCACATATTTCAAACTCTTTTAGATATATTTTATGCAACATAAAAAATTACATAATTTTAAGATCAGGCAGGGCAGCAAACACCACTCACATCTCGGTGGATGTTCTTCGTAAGCATGTGTCATGAAAACAACCGGTTTCTCCTTATTCGTTTTCAGCATACTTCCTATCTTTCAGGTGAAGGGATAAAGGGCAGTTCCAATCAAAAGAATACTTATGACTCGAAAACGTTCTTGAATGCGAAATATACGTATTTTTGCCTAGCCTCGAGTGTCTTTGTAATATTATCATAAAGAGAGCTCCAACTTTTATTGATAAATTCGCAAGTAACTTGTTGCGAGTTCTAGCTCGAGTTGTACTTAATAAGACTATTTCATGAATAAAATGACAATGATTAGTCTATATAGACACGAAAAATAACATTCCTAAAACCCCATTTGTCTTGACGTATATTTGCACCGAAATCACTGCAACTGCAATAATGTGGCAATCTCGAGAGTTGGAGTGCCTGGCAAGAGACCATGGCCTCGTTGCTTACAGAATTCGTTGAACTGGTTCCACACACTCTCTCTGTTATTTTTAGTACTCTGCGGCTTTGAGTTTTCAATTAATGTCTATTTGAACGATAGACCTTTCCCCAAAACGTTTCGAGCTTTTGCCATTATGTACGGGAATATCACTGCGCACTGATACTATTACTATGAGACGAACATTAGTTCAGAGAGAAAACAAATGCACGTGGGTGCAATAATTTTAGAAAAACAATTGCGCGTGAGTGTGATACAAAAGAAATTAAAATGCAGAGATGAGTTCCGATTGGTTGTAATTTTACGCGCCAATGTACTGGATTGACCACTTCCTACGATCACGTGTCATGAACGAAATATTCCCGTACATAATGGCGGAAGTTCCAATAGACATATTAATTGCAATCGTGCTTTACTAAGCCAAAATAATAGAATGTAGCAATACAAAGAGATCCGAAATTTATGACATGGACATCAGTGATTGCGGTGCAAATATACATCAAGACAAATATGATTTTAGGAATATTATTCTTCGTGTCCATAAATGCTAACCATTGTTATTTTATTCACGAAATATTCTTATTAAAGGCAACTCGAGCTCTCTAGATAAGTACTGATAAATGTTGGAGCTCTCGTTATATTACTTATGAAAATAAATCGGTTCCAATCTCATGCATACTTAGTGACTTATTTGAACAAGATGTGTTTGGGACTCATGTTGTGAAAGAAGGTTGGGAGTTTGGTACATGCGCTTTCAAGGTTGAAACAAACATTCAGGACAAGTTTGGGATTGACAAAATACAAATTTGTCAGGGTCTACAGTTCTACGTCTTCTACATTGTCACTGCATCTTTATCGCCATTGAACTCATTTGGGCATATATAAAATACCCCAAGGAAGCCTAGTGTGGTATTATCTTTAACTCAAAGTGTATGCCAAACTATTCGAAAATGCGCAAATGCAGTTAGCTAAGTGTACTGCAATAAGTGTATTAAAGGTGTCGTGAAAAAAGAACAGGACTGTTTTTTTTAGGCAGCGTGGAGAGGACTCAATTATTCTTATTACTTAGATGATGATGTGTTTGCTTCTACCCACTGCTTCCATACGCGAGTGCCAGTCTTAAGGAAACACCACGTCAACACAAATAACGCATCAACTATACACTTATACAATTTGACCATATCGTGGAGCTCTCGGAGAATGGTTCAAAATGAATAGTTCTTTGTACATTAACCAAATTATATTTTGTGCATAGGCTCAATAGAATTTACATTTTTGCTTAAGACTCAGTGATGTTCATTTTGCTTAGTGCTATAACTAGTTTGAGTTAGTAATAGTTATCCTTTGAAATTTAACAATCCTGTATTAGATAGTTATAAAGAACGTTATATAGTAATTCTAGAGACATTTGTTATATTATATTAAACTGTGCGAGGTATAATTTTGACCATAGAATACAACTTTCTCGCTTTCTCTTTGCATATACAGCATATATTGATCAAGTAAATTGGAAATTGGAACTTAAATCTGGAACAAAAATACTCTAAAAGAAAATGTCATCCAGTTGATACTTCTTCAAATATACCAACAAAATTTAACCCCAAAAGACCCAAGTCGAAATACACTGTACAAAAAGTTTAAACTTTTTTTATCGATCTTAGAAATGAAAATATGCAATTTGTTTAATATGCAGAACAGAAAAATCTACAGTCTTAATTTTTTTTCTGTTATTTTCTTGAAATATAATTATTGTGACTTCACCGCAAATCATATATAATTCAAAATAAACAGCGAAGATGTTTTAAGAATTATAAATTGTGTATATGTTGAATGAGACTCAAAGACAGTAAAAATTCCTATTTTATAAAATGTCTTCCTGGAAAAATTAAACCGATAAGATGGTCAAAAAAAAAAAATAGCAGTGATCATCAAGCTTTCTGGGTACCGATTTCCTTTTGTATCCCCTTTCCATTTCTAATAAGTCCTGGTGGTACCTTTCCGCAT
Organism: Hymenopus coronatus; assembly: GCA_030762935.1. Classification (NCBI taxonomy): domain Eukaryota; kingdom Metazoa; phylum Arthropoda; class Insecta; order Mantodea; family Hymenopodidae; genus Hymenopus; species Hymenopus coronatus. The sequence continues at coordinate 111,817,879 of CM060890.1, forward strand.
GTTCATCGAAGACCTCTGCAAGTTCAATGAAAAGGAACCAAGAGGCTCAGGAGAAAGTGTATGTTAACAGATATTTGCCTTCCAGTGTCTTGTAATCGTCTCAACAAAATTTTCAAAAAATTTCTGTAATAATCCGCGGTATAGTTACACAAAAAATTCACCCATACCGATAGTTTGGGTTGGAGGCTTTTTACGAAGATCCAACATCGCATGCGGACATTAAATGCCTAATTTAACCTTCAACCGACATTGAGTTACGCGTTCTGTTTTCTACTTCCAAACACATGCACAACGGCATTTTTTTTCTAAAAAAAAAAAAAACTTTAAAAGTCCTTTAAAAGTTTCATATTAACATTTTGGTTGGGATGTAACACTTCCTCTACTTATTATAGGTAAGTGGTACAGAAAGTACTAAACACAAGGCAAGTTGCCTTGCTACGAGCAGTTATTAGGTCCCCCATGTGCTTTAAAATACATACAGCTGTTGACCTACTTTGTGAGAACCGATGTGCTGTGTGGAACATTAGGAACGATAAAGTAGGCCACTAAGGGAATATGGTTGCGTTTTGCGTGAACTTCCGCGTTCCTGTCGGCTAAAGGGTTGAAGGCCCTGGGAATTTTATTGTATCGGGGCGGAGAGCGGGGTTGTGTGCGGAAAAGGATCGATTTGGTAGCTTCCCGTGGATGTCTCGGGCATTATAATGTTCTCTATTGTCTTACACACCAGGGTGCCCCGCGTTTTAATTCACGCATTCATTCCTCACTCAGCTGTAATTGCATTGCTGGCTCTTAGTAAGAACAATTACGTGCTTACCTTCTTCAGCATCCATAGGCAAGGGCATGAGTGATTTTGAATTTATATAGATAAGTAAAAACACAAGAGATGTGTTTGAAAAGAAAATTCTTCTAAAAAATCATTATAATAAATGAAAACAAAGTGATAATGGTTTCGCTAGTTTTACTATCATCCATATAATTACAGTCCCATTATGTATGCAACTTGGTGTTAAATTATAATGGATTTAAAATAAATGCAACTCCTTATAGTGAGGTAGATAAATTGGGAAATCAAGAATATCTCAGTAGTGGCATTAATTCTGCACACCTTTATTTTCTCTAGCACACATGTACAATGTACATAGTAGGTAGAAAATGTATTGAATTCCACCCCAAAATTATACTACACTGAGATTATAGGAGCCCAAGATTTTATCGAAAATATATGTTTTGAGAACCACTGAATAAAACATTTTTTTTATAAAAATGTCTTGTGTGTGTAAATATCAAATTTGGTATTTAGATTCAGGATCTTATAAGGATGCGACAAGAAGGTTTTCAGGGAAATCCCTTATCCCCAACTACTCTTTACATTGAACATTTTTGAAAATGTTGTTTCTCCCAAAAACGTCTCTGAGATTTTTAAAATTTCGCATAATAAAGATATTTATATGGCAAATAAAACGTTTATCTTGAATCTTTCAGAAATAACCTCTGAAAACCTCTTCATTCTGGATGAATTATGAATTTTTATAACTGGTAAAATACAAGAGATAGACAAAAATGTACTGCTTGAAAAACATAGATCACGTAAAAACACACAATTTATGTCATATAATTTTTTTTTTTGAGTTAACCGTTTCGTAGATATTCCTTGCCATTGGCTTCGATTTCAAAATACAACTTTTCTCAAACTGGAAGCCATCTTTCGTTTCACCTCTTTTTTGTTTTACTCCTGACCATGGAAAGAGAACCGAACAGCAATTGCTCATATAACGGTCAGCACTTAAAAGATTTGACTACCGTTTTAGCCTACTGTATTCCCTCATTTCCCTTCTGCTTAGAAGGAGGCGCGTAATAAGAGAATTTTTGCTAATGTGTGTGTCAATTAGCATGGCGTGGATAAAAAAATATTTTGTAAGAATAGTTTTGTTAAATTATTTTTCAAATGTTAATATTGCATTCAATATTGTTATCTGATAAATTATACCAGGAATTGTTACCATAATAGAGTATTAAACCTTTTAACATAAACTGGAATATTAACCCATTTAGGCCCAACTTTGGAAAATGTATACTTTTATAAATATTCACATATACAGGGTGGCTCATATAAAGTATTACATGTGAATATCTCTTAAACATGAAGAAAAAACCAAATGCCAGGAATTCCAAATCTTATAGGAGCAAGGGGCCTTCCAAATTGTGATATGGAAATTATTTTCATGGAAACCTTTATGGGACCCACGGGGCTCAACCTAAGAATTTTAAATTAAACCATGTAATTTTTTTTTGTATGTTCTTGTTACCCAAAATAAACAAAGCAACTTTTATAAAAACATTTTTTTCTAAAGTGAATTGTTGAGCTGTTAATATAGGGTGTTTTCTCTGAAAAGATTCCCCTCATTAACTCTGGGAAAAAATAAAGTATGAAATGAAAGAACACGAATATTGTGGTTTCAAGCTCTTGAATTTCTAAAGTACACCACCCTATGTAGTTAGCCATGTGATTATTTACTGTGGCTCTTCAAAATTAAATAAATGGTAGATTTTTATGTAGAATAGCTATGATTTTAGTACCAGGTGAATGCAGGAGAAATTATCGAACTGCATCGACAGTGTTCAATAATAGATACGGGATGCAAATGTCGTATATGTAATTCAAACGACTAGACACATGACTACGTAAGTAGGAAGTGTAAAGAACAATAATCGCTTGAAGGTGCAATCAAAAGTTAATGTGAAAATAGTATCAATATTCTTGCTGCTGTAAAAGTAAAACCACAGATAAGCCAAAGTGAATTGACAAATACAGTGGGATCAGTCGCACTTCTGTACAGCGGATACTAAAGCAGTAGAAATAGCATCCTTATCATATGTGTTTGCATAAACTGATTCTCAGCATCGAGTCATTTTTTGCGAGTGGTTATCCAATGCCTTTGCAGATAATGGTTCATTCTTGGCAAACAGATTATTTTCCAATGAATCAACATTCTCAAAAACTGGAAAAGTGAATAGACACAATATGCATTATTGGGCATCTGAAAACTCCAAATGTATGAGAACTGTACCTTTTCAACTCGTTGGTTGCTAAATGGTTGGTGTGCCATTCTTGATAATCTTGTGATAAGCCCTTACTCTTTTGAAGGCACAATTACTGATGGAAGGGACTCGAGGCGCTGATCACGTCTCACCCTCTAGCACTGCACCCCATTTATGACGGACGCCTTTGGGCCAAGATAGGGGATGCAGCGGCCGGGCGGTAGGCCAAGATCCCTTGTGGAGTTTAGACTTACTGGTGGATCATATTGCCATTTTCTCAACCGTGAATTACCTTTCTTATTGGAAAACGTGTCCTTCAGGTGAGAAGAGAGATATGGTATGAGGAGGATTGTGCACCACTAATTTTGCACTATGCATACGCCAACTTCTAAATGGGAAATTTGAAGATAGATGTGTTGGACGTGCTGGATCTATCATCTGGCCTCATCGTTTAACTGTCTTAACATCCTTGGGCTTCTTTTTATGGGGATACATAAAACAGCAATTTAAAATATGAAATTTCGAAGAGGGAAACTATTAGCCCCTGGATGTTGTTAACAGTTAGAGAAAACATTTCCAAAAGAATTGCCTAATGTTTAGCTGTTAAGGATACCCATCTGTGAAAACCTAAAATCTACAATTTTATTTGGATTGATTTGAAACTTTAACACAGCAATTGCAGTGTTAAGAATAGTTTACATGCTAATTTTCAGATTTTGTTCAAAATAGTTCCTGTGATATTAACATATTTATAGTATTTTATTGTCATTTAATTAAATCATTCCACATGATGCAATTTAAGTTACAGGAATATAATACTTTGCAGTTATACTGATAAATACAGTATTAGTTAATTGATGAGATGAAATTTTTATCTGACTATTGGTTTAGGAGAAAAAAATTATTCAATTGTCATTTTATTAATTTGTATTTTTGCTATGGAAATGTGAAGTTTTTATATAATTACACAAATACTAGTGATATTAGAAAAAAATCATCTCATCAATTTTCTTTTGTTCTATTTTTATCCAAGTATAAAAAATTTCAAGCTTATGTTTCGAAAACTGTATCGTGTGGAACAATTTGAAGTTTTGAAAACGCTGAAAAATAAAAACACGAGAAAAGAGGTTTTATAGTTCAACATACAATTTAACACTGTTCTTTTGTAAGTCTTAGAATTTCATATTCTCCTGCATCAATTTTTAAACCATGAATATCTGTCAACCATCAAATACACAAATTCCGAGTAATATATAAAGCGAAGAAAAACTGCAAGTCATTTGGTCCGAGTCAAGCTGCACTCTGACGCCTAAACAGTCTCTATTTCACGGCCGGAAATATGTTGTTGCTGTTTTGAGACCCCCTGAATCCAAAAAAAATTAGAAAAATGTCCGTGTGTGTGTCCAGTGGACAGCATAGCTCAAAAATGAAAAGATCGTTAAAAACCAAACTAGGTATTTAAGTTTGGTATCTTCCAAGGATGCGACAAGTAGATGTTCAAGACAATATCCCCATCCCATACTACCCTTTACATGGAAAACATTTCGAAAACTTTTATTTTCTTAAAAATGGCTCTAACGATTTTCATTAAAATCTCGTAAATTTAAGATACTTATTTGACAAGTAAAATGTATATCTTAAATTATCTGGGAATAACCTCTGAAAGCTACTTTATTCTGAATGAATTTTACGGATTTTTGCATAACTGCTAAACCGTAAGAGATGGACAAAAAACAACAAAAACAAAAAAACTTAACACACAGAAAATGTAGAGGAGATTTAAACACACAATTTTTGTTATATACATTTTTTCGTGGAGTTCATCGTTTTTAAGATATCCCTTGTTGTTTTTTTTTTCAGCTATGAAAAGCTTATACTTTTCTCATACAGAAATTTGTCAACTCCTGTCCATACAGACAAAGCAGCCTCAGTCACATAGCAACCAGCTTTTGACTATCACTTCAACTAATGGTACTCCCTTATTTCGCTTCTGCTTATAAGGAAACAAGTAATAAAACTATTTCTGCTATTTTTTTCTCGATTAGCATGAAGTAAATAGAAGAGCTTTTTAACAATAATTTGTTGCAGATATGTAGAGAAAGTCATGTGAATGGAACACATCAGATTTTTTTTTCTTTAATTTTCTCTTTTGCTTCTTTTTGTCACCTTTAACTTACATCTGAAACTGAAATATGCGTGCACGGTCTAAGACCTATGCAGTACTTTTTGTGTATTAACTTTAATAATTTGGCATTTATAAAATTACCAATCTATCTACATTTCTGTGGGTTTACACATTTCCGAGATATTGATTTTGGTTTAAATTTCCCCATACATTTTTTCTCAAATGAGAAGTCGCTTTCTGTTTAATTTATTTTCATCCCGGATAACGAAATTTCAGCACCACCAATGTATTAAAAGTTTTGACTATCGATTTATTTTAGTGAATTTCAACTCATAAGAAAATATATAATAAAACATTTCTGCTGAAGTTTATCTTCATTAGCTTGAATTAGATAGCACAATGAGTTTTTGTAAGAATAGTTTGTCCCGTAATAGGTAGAGGAAGTGATCTGAATGTAATACATTGATTTTTTGTACTGTTTTTTTTGGAGAAAAGGACTAAATTGACTATTTGATTTCATCAGAGTCAGTTTTCGACCAATCACAAGCAAGAATATGCCATATTTTAACTAATCAGAGCCGTAATTCACTGAAATTTATTTCAAATATCTCTACTGCAGATTAAATTGCTCCCATAGCTCTTTGAAATTACTTTTAATGGGAAGGAAATTGGAATGAAACGAGGCTGGAAGAATAATGCCATTTGGTTATAAGAAATAGGGTTTGGTGTGTTTCCAATGTTGCGCTCTGATACCGCCAGATACTACATATATTGCAACAAAATTCCTCTTATTGCTTCAAAACGATTACAAAGTCTTTTTAATTCCAATGCTTTCACGACGAATCTCTAATACAATTTTCTCTCCTTCGACTCGTAGGCACTTAACTGCTCTCTCACCCTTCTCTGCAGATTAGAACTCCCAGTTGTAAATTTGAGTCGTTTTCTTCTTTTGGGGGGAGGGGCGTGGCGGCAGGAATAATAGTTCAAAGGATAACAGGTATAGGTTTCTCCAAATCATGATGGCCTTCAGACGGGACCGCTCCTCCATGACACTGGGCAGTAACCATTGGCAAACAAAAACGACCCTGTACTAGGGGCAAGAGGCAACGTAGTAAAATCTGTTTTCTGGAGACTCTGAAGACACTTCTTGCAAGTCTAGATTCGCGCCTCAGTTAACGGACCAGTAAGTGGAAGACTTGACAACTGCAGCTGAAGTTTGGTTTCCAGCCGCACACCTCCTAATCCCAAACTTTAAAGTCTTTGGCAGAGGGTTATAATGTTCTGAAAAATACTGCACATAAAAGATATCTGGGAAGATGGAAGAGGGAAGGAAGGTTTTACCGTGTTGTCTCTGTTTATTGGGACTATTTCGGTAGTGTGAGACCGCTACCGCCCAAGCAAACCGTGTGTCCGCGGTTGATGACTTGAGGGATGGTCCGCCTATTGGTTGTAGGTAAAACGCCATGGCGAAATGCTCTAACGCGGACCAATTCAATGGAGTAACTTTTTCCGTTTCGGATTTTCATCAAGTTGGTCGTATTGCATTTTTCTTTTCCGGGAAAGATAGCAATTTCCCCTCTCTTCGGTGTGAGGATGTTATGTCTGGGTGCCCTCAGAAATTGCTGTTGGTATACTGAATGGTATACTGTTAGGTATAGTTAGTTTATCCGCGTGTTCTTGAAGTATTTCATCTATCTGTTTGTGGGTCTTGTAAATTCGAGAGGTGTTTATGAACTGAACCACCTTGTCGAGCTGCTTATTGAAGTGGTCTCGTAAGGAAATGTTTTACTTTCTCTACACGTACTATGTACATAGCGTATAGAGAAGGTATTGTAATGCACCCAAAAATTCGATATCGAGATTTCACCGGAAATATATGTTTAGGGTCCCCCTGAATCAAAAAAAAAAAAATAGAATCAGGCTCTTGTGTGTGTCTGTGGACAGTATAGCTCTAAAACGAAAAGACCGTTAAATACCAAACTTGGCTTTTAAGTTTGGTATCTTCCAAGGATGCGACATGAAGATTTTCCAGAAAATACTCCCACATCCTACTACCGTTTGAATGGAATTTTTTTCGAGCATTTTGATTTTCTCAAAAATGGCTCTAACGATTTTGATTAAAATATGTATATTAAAAGCATTTACCTTAAAAATAAAATGTATATTTTGAATTTTCTCGGAATAGGCCCTGAAGACTATTTTATTCTGGATGAATTTTACGGAATTTTGCATAACTGGTAAACCGTAAGAGATAGACAAAAGTTAAGTTAACAGAAAATGTAGAGCACGTTAAAATACACAATTTATGTTACATATATTTTTTCGTGGAGTTGATCGTTTTTGAGATATTCCTTGTTATTGGTTCCAGCTATAAAATACTTTTCTCATACGAAAATTTTTCAACTCCGGTCTATAGAAGCAAAGAAACTTCAGTCACATAGCGACCAGCTTTTGACTATCTCTTTAACCAATGGTACTCCATTATTTCCCCTCTACTTACAAGGAAGCAGGTAATAAAGCTATTCCTACTCATTTTTTATCGATTAGTATGAATTAAATAGAAGCATAAGCTTTTTAACAATACTTTTTTGCAGAGGTGTAAAGAAAGTCATGTGAATAGGACATCAGATTTTTATTTTTCATCCTGATACGTTGCTGTTGGTGGAGTTATGTTTACATTGAGAATAGCTTTCTGAATATACGCGAGAGTGCGATTCAGGGCTCCCTCTCAAGTAGTCCATTTAACTTTCCTCAGACGAACCAATAAAAGCAAACCGAGCCTCAATTGTTTCACGTAGCTACCATCTTTTAAAATGTTTGACTATGGTTTAGGCTAATGCATTACCTTATTTCTCATTTAAAACAAATAATAAGACCAATTCTGCTAATGTTTATCTCGATTAACATGACATGATGACTAAAACGCTTAACCGAGCAGTAGGTAAGACCGGAATTTATATGACTAGGGGCGTAGTTCAGTAAAATGTGATTGTAGCTTCTGTTTATAATAAATTCAACAATCTTTAATTTTTTTCTTTGTTATGATTAAAATAAACTAACTTACAAATTTGCAAAATAATACAACACAAATATTGTTATTTAATATATAAAATAATATGGTAATATTCAGTGAAGAAAATAACTCTGTTTCAACTGTAAACAAGTAGATACATTTAGGTATATAATGAAAAAAAGAATTATAAGATATAAGTTGCAGCAGTGGTATGTTATAAGAGAAGAGGGAACCTTATAGTTAATTGTTAAATGTCAGAAAATATGTTTAATACGGCTGTAAACAAGTGTTTCGGTGAATGAATAAAGATGGAAGATCTAGTTCGAGGTTTCGCGATATAAGGTATATTTCCTATTGCTAACGTTCCGCGTTTAATATCGACCTAATATCGAACCAAGGACGTCTGACAGGTTGCTCACCCTGCTCGCGACGTCTCGTGCTGCCACGCCGGCCAGGTCGGCAACCCTCGTAGACACTTCCTCATTCCCGTCAAGGCAAGTCATTCCCTTGTTTACCTCTGTCGATTATGGCGCCCTCACTTGTTCACGCCCCCGATTTTCAATAACCGATTTTAAACCTGGTTCGTGTAGAAATCTCAAATATATTAAGAAGCTTTTAAGCTGGTGGCTTCAAAAAAGAAAAGGGAACACCCACAAGACCCTTTGTTCAGTGCCCATGGTTTACTTGGCTCCGTAGAGCAGACTGAAATTGAAGCAAAATTACAAAACTCCACCAGTATTATCTTGGTCATGCAGCTAAGTTTCCAGAATGGACCCAGAATGTCGAAATATTGAATTCTTAATCGGAATTTATCTAGTACCGAGGTAAAGAAAGGTTATGTCCAGCAAGCCTATAGGTTACACTTTAAAACATTCGATATTAATATTTCATCATAAATGCAACGTTTTTGATGTTCTGAGTCCCCACAAAAAGTATTCTTTACTACGAAAATTCGTCGTCAAAAACGAAAATTATTTAACATCAAATTGAGTATTTCAGTTCAGCGTCTGCCAAGGTTGAGAACGAAGAGTTTCAAGAAAATCTCTCCTTAACTGCCTTTTTCGTGAATTGTTGTTTTCAAAGATTTTCATTTTCCCAAACATAGCTCAAACGATTTTAATTAAAATAACATACGTATAAAATATTTACATGACAAATGAAATGTATGCACATCTTTAATTTTCTGGAAATGCCCTCTGAGGTCATCTTCATTCCGAATTACTTTTTTCATAATTTTTATATCTCAAGATATAGACAGACTCTTATTAAAAAAATAGATATCGTAAAAACACACAATTACATTTTTTATAGAGCTAACAATTTCCTTGTTATTAGTTACAATTTTTAGATCCTTAATCTTTACTCAACAGGGAAGTCGTTATTCGTCTCTCTCTGTTGCACATGCATAGAGAATGGAATTTAAAAATCCATTGCATAGCGATCTGCTGTTACAAATTCAATTCAGGTTTTTAACTATTCCCCAAATCCTGTTGTACCTATAGTATGTGATGAGTAAATTCCGAAAACGTTTATCTCGATTAACATGAAGTAGATAAAAGAATGTACGTTTAAAAAGAATGTGGATGAAAGACACAGCATTTTAAAGAAAGCTCTGAGAGAGATAAAAAATAACTCAAATATGAAAAGCCAGATACAAAAAATTCTCCCCTACCCCAAACTACTTTTTATATGGAAAATGTTTCATTTATTTTATTTCTCAAAGTATCTAATTCGGTATAGCAATTGCCTGCTATACGAGGGATCCCGGATTCGAACTCCTGCTTGGGGTAGGAATTTTTCTCTACCCAAAAAAGAGCCTGGAAGTATGAATGAGAGTGTGAATGTGTGTGTATGTATTATGAATGTGTGAGTGATCCAGTGAATAAAATGAAGAAACGTAGAAACCCAACGACAACATTACGTGAATTAATTAACTACCATTTGGAACAGATTAGCAAGAGGGAAACGTCACCGATAGGACCATGTTGTTAAAGGCAGCGTATAAATAGAGCTAAACAAATAACAAATAAAGGATCTAACGAGTTTTATTAAATCATCGCATTTGAAATAAAGTACAAATATATTTATTTTGAAATATCTGTATTTAGTCAGTCAGAAGCCTCTTCATTACGATCGAATTTTATGTAATTTTTATACCTGGAAAATCACTATTTATAACAACATTCAAAATGTACAGCCCATCCCATTCTTATGGATTTAGCCATTTTTGGAATAGGTATTTCATCTTGCATGTTTATGTTTCCTAAGTTTTAAGTGCCTCGTTCGATGAAGCGTGTATGCAAGTTTGCAATGAGGTGTTCCTTTCTCTTTTCCTTCACAAGATCCCGTTACTAGGGCTTCTGAAGTTAATTCCTTCATGCTTCTTAAACCCTTGTGTCAACAATAATCAAGGGCTTATTACTCTGTTTGGAGAAGGACGTCTTTAACATAACCCATTTTCATAATCTCTAATGAATAGCTTTCAACTCATTTAAGTTTACCCCATCAGATGCTTTAAAGAAAAAAGAACTGTTCGTGAATATGTATGTGAAATAAATTAAAATACATGATTAGATTATAAAATCCAACATATCTTTTCAACGTTTTAAGCAATTATGTTGATTGCTCTTCGCGAATAATTAAGCTGTGAACATTTGGCAGGAATAGCGCATTCCCCATTTATTCCTCCTTTCTTTTCCGCACGAGATAATTGAGAAATCGTAATTCCAACTGTGTTAATTTTTAACACAGCGCGGCATATGTTAATGTCGTTTATGGCGGCAGATGCAAACGCAGTGAAGTGAATTCTGTGATCACATTCGTGCTGCCTAGTAATGGTACAATTAAATTTTACAAGGTAGATGGTTAGCTAGTGGAAGGAGGTAGTATTTACTTACAAAGGGGCGTTGTCACATTGACGTTATAGATCGAGCCTTCAGTTTCTTTTGGTGAAAGTAAATCGAAAATAAAATAAAATTGGATGTGTTCCATTCACATGACCTTCTCTACAGATTATTGTTACGATAGCATATTGCGACACAAATGCGGGAAGTGTATTGTTGCAGAATCGAGGAAAAGTTTTAAAAGACGAAACGAAGTTGAGTATTTAACTTCTGTAATTAACACACGTGTAGCGCATACCCCTTTTTGGACGATATTATTAATTACAAAATAGCAATAAGGGAGTTAAAATATTAGTCGAATGCAAATGACCTTTATGAGAAAGACATATTTGGAGTTTTTCATTGTTTTTATAAACAAGCTTTGTTGGCAGTGGAGACATTTTTATCTGTAATTAGAAACGATTTCACAATTTACTATGAGAAAATTGTGGTAGAAGCCAGAGAAATACAAGAAGCCGTAGAAGTATAAATAAATATACGAGTTAGAGTATAATACCACAGAATAGAGAGTATATTCTGTGACAATACATTGAAAAAATATTAAAGCAACTGTTTTACTTACCGCACATGTCTTTACTGGGTCCATATTTAAGTATTGCGATTTCTTTTATTTATATAGCAACCCGGTTAGAAGTGAGAATGTTGACTTACGTCCAGTAACAACAATATCGATAGTAGTAGAAATATTATTCCATTACCCACATCGAAGTAATCGAAATAAACATTAACAGGAATTGTTACAATTTGTTCCTTCTTTAGAAGGGATATAATGTAATACATTATGCCTAAATCGATACTTAGATCTTTTAAAAAGCCGGCAATAGAAATTCGGTTCGCTTTGCACGGCCAGGAGTAAAACGAAAGAGAGATGAAGCGAAAAATAATTCTTCTGTTTGAGAAAAATTTAAGAAGCTTAAAATGAAACGAATAATAAGCAATATCTTGGAAACGGTTAAGTCTACAAAAGATGTATATGACATAAACTATGTGCTTTAACAAGATCTACATTTTTTGTGTAGTGAGGTTTTGTCTATCTCTTACAGTTTACCAGTTATGTAAAAAGCACCCAGAATGAAGAGGTATTCAGAGACTATCCCCAGAAAATTCAAAATATACATCTCATTTGTCATATAAATATTTATGCATACGGTAGTTTAATTAATACCATTATAGATATTTTTGAGGTAAACAACATTTTCAAAAATGTACTATATAAAAGGTAGTTTGTGGTGAAGGCAGCTTCTTCAAACTCTTCATATCGTCACATCCTTGGAAGATACAAAATTTGGTGTTTATGGTCTTTTCATTTGTTGAGCTATGGTGTCCACACACACACACACACACACACACACACACACACATACACACATGGATGCTTTTTTAATTTTTTTTTTGGATTCAGAGAACCTCGAAACATGTATTTCCGGCGAGTATCGGTGTAATACAATACCGTCTCTGCCTAATATATGTATAGTACGTATAGAAAAAGTAATGTCTGAATTTTCTCTCACATAGACCCATTTTTGATAAGATTACTTACAAATTATATATATATAAATAAGGAACTAAATATTATTAGTGGATCATTCTAATTTGTAAGTAATCTTATCATATTTGCGTCTATGGGAGAGAAAGCTGAGACACAGACATTACTTTTTCTACACGTACTCTCCTATGCCATTTAAAATATATTAGACTAGAGATCTAATAAAATCTTATACCATCCACACGACTTTCTCTTATCTCTGTAACAAATTATTGTTAAAAAGTTTATTCTTCTATCTACTTCGTGCTAATTGAAATAAGCATAGGAGAAATAGGCTTATTCCTTGCTTCCTGTGAGTAGAAGATAAATAAGGGCATACACTAGGCCAAAACAATAGTCAATAGTCATATCTTTTAAAAGGTGGTAGTTATGGGATTGAAATCCGTTTCTTTGCTCAGCCAGGAGTTCCCGTATGAAGAAAGTTTAAATATTTGAAAACTGAACCGATAACAAGGAATATCTCAGAACCGATTAAATCTATAAAAATGTATATTACATAAATTGTCTTTTAACGAGCTCTACATTTTTTGCGTAGTAAGTTTTTGACTATGTTTTAAAATTTACCAGCTATGCACAAGTCATCCAGATTGAAGAGACTCTCAGGCTATTCTCATAAAATTCAAGAAGTGCATTTTATTTGCCGTGTAAATATCTTTGATATACGAGATTTTAACCAAAATCGTTAGAGCCATTATTGAGACAATCAAAATTTTTGAAATTTGTTCCACATAAAGGGTAGTTGAGGGTAGGGGATTTTCTTGAAACTCTTCGTGTGGCATTCTTGAAATATACTGAAATTAAATACCAAGTTTGGTATGTAATGGACTTTTCGTTTATAAGTTATGTGCCTACAAACACAAGCACGGACATTTTTCTAAAAGTGCTTTTTTGGATTCGGGGGTGGTAAAACATGTATTCCGGGTGAAATCTCGGTATCTAGTTTTGGGTAGAATACAATACTTTCTTTATATCCTATGCACGTAGTAGGTACGTGTAGAGAAAGTATAAAATGTGCAATTTTTATCATTATATTTTTTGCTTTCTTTTCTTGGTGGCACCCATCTTTGGGGAAAAAAATTAAACAAATCTCTGTCCAATATTCTCCTCGCAAATGAACTCGTGGTTGTTAGTTATTTTTAGTACGTTCTTGCGCTCTGTTATTTGTAGCCACGGTGCGGGCAAAGCTCATTATCAGCGGCTGGCGTAATCCAGGCAACTAATCATTGAGTGGAAGAGAGACCTAAAGTCACCTGTTACAACTTAAAAGTTTGTAGTTTTTCCAGCGGAGATACCTTACGCGAGAGAAAGCCGAGACCGGGTATTATTGTTTTCCAAGTATTTCCACTATAAACATTGCAGCTCAGTCTGTGACATCAATGTAACATTGGATCCTTTAGTCCGAAGCACGAGCGACGCTAGTTCCACATACTGAGTACTTGTGTCGTGCAATGACGGTGCTTCATATGCAACCATCAAGACGTGAAATCTAAAATGTCCGAGCGTTGTCCGTTTGACACGATATTTACTGACTAGAATGGAAGGCCTTGCTTATTTATTGACCTCCCAAGTTATGTAGCTGATTCAGAACTGAGTTAACCCTTGTTTATAAAGTATAGCAAAGCTCGGGAATTTGTTGGTAATATGGACATGGATTAGTTTAACCCATTCATAACATCATCATTAGTAATTCATTTGTAATCGTTCCCATTAGAAGATACCGCCTCTACTGTAGCTATTTCTCTTTGGTTGTGGTTCTCAGTAAGGAGTACTTTTTATTAGGTTTGAACTTTTCCAGTGTTATAACGACCATCATGATTTCAGGGTTCATAACCAACGGTAATTATTAAATGCAATCTGTGTAGCATGAAGTTATACTTTTAATATCGTTAAGCAAACATATGATTTGAAAAACTTTTAAAAATCGAATTTTGGGAAAATGTGATTATTTTGGTAGGGTAGGCCTTTATTCTTTTTTACTTACCGAATGCCTTACATACCAATCCAACTTCAGTGCAGTTTCATTAATTTATAAGTGTGTTTATAAAAAAAATCTTTGGTATGACCAGTAGTGAAACGTATAGCTTGTATTTAGTTGCAGAGGATTAATACAGTGCGTTAGGCACCCAAAATATTAGGGGCAGCCCATGAACTTGATTACCTATTTCTCCGAAAATCATACAGCACTTCTACCTGTGACTGGGTAATGGTGCAACGTAGAGAGAGAGAGAGAGAGAGAGAGAGAGAGAGAGAGTATGTACATACAGTAAATAAGGGGTAAAGTCGGACAAAGTGGCTCGTCCCCTCTCCAAAAAGCAAATTTTGGTAGTAATCACACTCGACAAATATGAACCGAGCTCACAGTGTTTTGCATCAGATCACTGTGTATCCCTCTCACCAGCTAAAACTTTATCTGAGAGATAAGCCACCCCACCCTCTAGCTAAATCGTTGCTAAACAGACAGCAACTATACAATACTTTTTATAACATAAGGTCTTTGAGTATCTTGCCAAAGCATCTTAAGCCATTGCGGAGAATTGTCTGAACATCTTAAGACAATTTTAAGGTAATATGTACAGAACTGACAAATTAATTAAGTACCTTACTACTCTTAAACGATCCTTTTTATTGCAAAAATAAACATTTGTGAGTTAAATTTCACTGGTAACAATGCAACGTTGTAAAAATTACATAAATAGACATTTCGTTTCCTGCGTTTAGAATGTTCATGCTTTTAGCTATACGTCGATTAACTCCAGAAAGAAAAAGACAGTGAGAAATGAATTTGGTGAATTTCACTGAGTAAGATGTTATTTTAAGTTCAATTAAAAGCTATAGTTATTACTCACTTAGTCTCGGCGGGAGCACTAGATGGTCGGAGGGTATTAACAGAGCTCCTTCTAGAGACCGGAACGATGATGGGGGTCACTTGGCGAGGTGCTACAGTAGTCGGCGTACTGGAGTCCACCTTCCATGTTGTCGCTGGTGGCTGCTGAAAGGTTACTGGAACAAGGCAAGACAATTATTTAATGTGTGCTTACGTATGCAAAACAAGGAAAAAAGAAAAAAAAGTCTTTTAATTGCGAGTAATGCAAACGAATTTCTTTATGTACGTCAAAGTGCTTCTAGCGTATTACTCTTACTACCGGCGAATAGTTGCCACTTACTCTGCAAGTGTTAGAAAGAGAAAACTATAGCGCTTGGCACTCGACGTTCAGAATGCACACGTTATTCAATGATATAGCATTCACCTCGTCTCACGCAAGGTGCTACGCAATGCAAGAGCTACCAAACTCCAAACTTTGTGCCTGCGTTGCGTACATAGATGAAGAATTCTGTCTGTGTTCTTCTTTGCACTGCCTGTAGTTTATAGCAGACAATCGCAATGGGAGATTGTACAAGTATACAAGCTGCTGTTCCATTTTACCGTGCTGTAACATGTTTGCATCACTGCGCTATAGTTTTTTAATGTATTATTGTTGCCATCGAAGTGTAGAAATAGTTGTAGCTGTGTAATTTTATAACTTATTTATTTATAAAAGATTAAATGAATTTTCTTATATGATAGTTTTGGTTATTATGTTATTCGATTTGAAACTTGCGGCCGCTTGGAAGATTTTCGCATTTAATTTATGGGTATAAAAATGTATGGATATAGAAACTACGCTTGTGACTACATTGTGAATGGTCTTCCCTCGCACCTGCACTTATGTTGCGTTACGATAGCTCCGCGACTTCATTGTGAATGTAGATTTACTTGCTCTCTTTCTAAAAAATGTTTCACAATCAGCACAAAGTGGCCCACAACACCGCAATGAGAATATATTATCTAAAAAGAAGCAATATCATGTTGAGACTACAAAATAATGAAACCTAAAACCTTTAAAACTTTTTTTTTTTTTTTTTTTTTTTTTGCATTATCTGCCCATTCTTGGGTTTAGCTGGCACATCTAATATATTCATTGAAAAATAAAAATTCGATTTTTTGTCTTTTCTTTTCTTCTTTTATTTTCAAACTACACATACCACAAGCCAGACGAGAATGATTCATAGTACAGTTCGATTTAGTTTCGAATCTGAATCGTGAGCTTTTAGTGAAAAAAATGTGGTATCTCAACCACAATACAATTATAATTTATTCTGACATAAATGCTAGAAACTATTTCCAAAAATATTTTTAAAGACTTCAACGTATTTTTGTAGCTAAATACATACATAACATATCAAGAAGCGAGGGCAATAATACTTTTTTAAAAGCGGGTTGCTTTTTGCTGGTCTTGCAATTGCAAGCTCTTTGCAGGTATGGAGAGTAACAAAATAACGAAAATTCCAAAAATGGAATTCATAATGTAACACCGTAATAAAAAACAGCAAATATCCCTTAAACAGTTTTGATTTAATACGATTTTTACTTTCCCTACACATACGATGTACATAGTGTATAGAGAAGGTATTGCCCTCTACCCAACAATTCGATACCGAGATTTCATCGGAAATACATGTTTTAGGGTCCGCTGTATCCAAAAAAAAAAAAAAGCATTTTCAGAAAAAGTTCAGTGTATGTGTCCATGTGTCTTTGAACACGATAACTCAAAAATAAAAAGTCGGTAAAATACCAAACTTGGTATTTAAGTTTAGTATCTTCCAGGGATGCGATACGAAGATTTTGAGAAAAATCCCCCCACACCCAACTACCCTTTACATATTTTTTTCGAAAATTTTGATTTTTTTAAAAATGGCTCTAATGATTTTGATTACAATGTCGTATATTTAAGATATTTACTTCACAAATAAAATGTATATCTTGAATTTTCTGGGAATAGCCTCTGAAGACTACTTTATTCTGACTGAATTTTACGGAATTTTGCTTAACTGCTTAACCGTAAGAGATGGACAAAATCTTACCACACAAAAAATGTAGAGCACGTTAAAACACAAAATTTAAGTTATATGCATTTTTTTCGTGGAGTTGATCTTTTTTAGACATTCCTTGTTTTTGGTTTTATCTTTTAAAACTTATACTTTTCTCATATAGGAATTTATCAACTCCTGACACACAAACAAAGGAACTTCAGTCACATAGCAGCCAGCTTTTGATTATCTTTTGAATATCACTTTAACCTATGGTACTCCCTTATTTCGCTTCTACTTGCATGGAGGCAAGTAATAAGACTATCTCTGCTAATTTTTCCTCGATTAGCATGAAGTAAATAGAAGCATTGGCTTTTTAACAATAATTTGTTTCAGAGATGTAGAGAAAGTCGTGTGAATGGAACACATCATATTTTTTTCTCTATTTCTGATGTCTTCCCAGTTATACAAAAATACAAAATAAAATAAGAACGTGCTGATTCGCAGAAAACTCAAATGTACATTTTATTCATGGTGAAATCTCGGTATCGAATTTTTGCGTGAAAAACAATACCTTCTCTATATACTATTTAAATAGAACAGGAGACAGAAACTAGCAACAAACAGAAAGTAGCAATGCTTTCATCGGACAATCTAGTGTAAAAATAACCTACTCTTTTATCTATTGGATCACAAAAGTAAAGTCAAGCAAGCAAAAAGGGAAGGTAAATAAACGCTAAAGGAAGGCCAAACTAAACTGCTAGAGAAGGAGTTTATATTGTAAAGGTGGCAACGTTGCGTGCTAAGAGAGTATACACCAACATTATAACACTAATTAGTGCAGAGAGAGAATAACTCTGCGTGCCTAACAGCGTGAAACTTAGCTGACTTTCCCGCAAAATGACACCACTCAAGGGAAATTTGTATAATGTGTATGTTTTTCTCCCTTAAACGTCCATTGAAAAGCCGTGTTTAGCATCCAGGCGTTTCGTTAGTTGGTGAAAGTTGTAACCCATAAAGAAGCAGTAAGGATATTGGCACACAGAACAACATTGCCATTTTGAAAATGTTGGAATAAATTGCTTAGCGCTTTATAGAAAGTTGTGTTTTTATCTTTATATTAAGGGAATAAACTGGGTTCTTCAAAGGGAAATAAACGGCGATCAGTAAAAATCTACAAATAATAAAGTCGTGCCAGTATTTGTCTAATAAATTTGTATATTAGACAAATATCTGATGTTTTAGAATATAGCCAGCACTGGTTTTAAACGTTTACTCTGTGTGCGCATATATTTGCTACTTTTTAATTTAACAGTACCAAAGCAATTGCTATGGAACTTGGCATATGAGCCATAAGTGACAACAGTTGGTTAATTGGTTCTCTGGCCTCGTTTAATTCTTTCCACAAATTCAATCGCATAACGAGACACAAAAATTCAAGAAACTTAAATTATATCTCCTGTATTATAAAATCTATCTGCATAACGTTTCTGTTAAATATGGTTATAAAAATATGATAACATGAATATCCTTTAACATTCACATACATTAAGTGGTTATTTTGGAACAATGATGCTATACATCTCCGATAATAGTGTGTAGAGAAAGTAATGTATTCTACCAAAAATTCCATATTGAGGAAAAACTAATGTATTAACATTAAATTTGAGATTTAGATTCAGAATTTTCTACGAAGATATTCAAGAAAATCGCCCATTCCAGACAACTCTTTAGACGATTATTTGCTTTTAGTGGAAAAGGTTCCGCTGTTTAGTATTTTGTTAAAAATAGCGCTTTATTTAATTAACAGGGTTTCAATATAGGATTACATCTTCCGTATACAAAGTGTGTATGCGCTTATGTTTTCTTCTCAAAACCTCTCTCCTTCATACCATTTCCCATATCGTCTATCCAGGTCTATCTAGTTATATATCTCTTTCCTTTCCTTGGTGATGATATCCAACCTAAAAACCTGTCAAGGTAGTCTTGTTTCTGGCCTTCTACATAGGTAGCCATAGAATACTAGTTTCTTAAGTTCAAAAAATTGACTTGCATCTCTTGACTAATGAATGTGCTCAGATATTTTCCAGTTCAGAATTCCTCATGGAGCGCCCAAAACAATCCATATCAGGGTAAAGCAAGCTTTAATCTCAGATTCGTGTATAAAAGCCATGTTTCCGTACTTCTTAACCATATTTTATCGTACTTCTTAATGTAGGTTTGTACATTTGTAGCTTTGTTTCCACTGTTACAGCCATTTCCCACAAAGCATCATTTAAAATAACTGTTGCCGATCTACTTTTCTGGATTATATATATATATATATATATATATATATATATATATATATATATATATATATAGGATTTCCGGAAATGTGTCGTGAGTTTTTATGAGTTCACTGAACTAAATATTATGTGTAATTGATTAAAACTACTTTTAATTAATTAATTAACTCAGTTTCCAAATAACATTAGTAGGTGTCAATATAGGTATCAGTCACACTGCACAACAGAGATCTAAGCGAAATTCAACTTCAGCCCACACTCTGACAAGAGCATCTGGCGTAATGCTTGCAGCTGCTTGTCTGATTGTTTTAGATTTTTATCACTATAGACCTCATTCTTGACATAACCTCCGAGGTAGAAATTGAATGGAATAAGAATCGGACTTCTAGCTGCTCAAGAGATTGGTCTATTTTTGCCAAGCACGGGTCTGGAAACCGATTATTTAACTCTTTTCGGACATGGTTTGCGAAATGACAGGTGCTCCAACTTGTTGAAAGATTATTTGTAGCCTCATTTTCATTTGCTCGATTTGAGGAAATAGGAAATTCTGTAGCATGTCCATGTATGCAATGGAGTTGATGTTTTTTTTTTTTTTTCAACTAAAATGAATGGACCAAAAAGCTTAGTGCGCATAAAGCCACCATAGGAGAATTTCGAATGTGTTCGTGCATCACACGTGGATTTTCATGACCCAGATTTGATAATTTTGTCGATTAACACAACCATTTACGTGGACCGTGGTCTCATCGGAGAAGATGCTATTCTCAAGAAACTGTGGTTCATCGTCAATTCTTTGTGGCATAATAGCAGCGAATTCAGTCCTAAGCTATTTGTCCTGTGGCTTTATTGTATGCAAGAGTTGAATTTTATAGTCATGCAATTTCAATATCTTCCGCATGACTTCATGCATTGTTGACTTCGGAAGACCTAACTGTAGATTACGGCGTGAAATGGACTTCTGAGGACCCTAAACGCAGGACTATCGGATTCTTTCGACATCTTCTGGAACTTCGTGTTGATTTTCCTTTTTGTACACAGCCGGTCTCCTTAAACTGTATGTGCCATCGTCTAATATTATTCTAATGTAGAGGATCATTATTGTACTTACGTCTTGACTGCCGAAATAATACGATTACGAATTTGTGATCTGGCAACCATAAGACACAGACAACTTTTTCTTGTACAGTAAACATTTCGACAATTTTTATTTTCTCAAAAGTGGCTCCAACGATTTTGAATAAAATGTAGATTAAAGGTATTTACATGACAAATAAAATGTTTAGGTATCTTGAATTTTCTAGCAATAGCCTCTGAAATCCTCTTCATTCTGAATGAGATTGTGTAACTGTAAAGCATAAAAGATAGACAAAAACTTACTACAAAAATCTGATGTGTTACACTCACCTGACTTTCTCTAGCTGCTCTACAAACTTCACACATAAGATTCTTCTTCTCTCTGCACCTTGCTAATCGTGGTACTCATTAGCACAATGGTCTTATTATTTAGTTCCGTATAAGTAGGAAGAAAATAAGGGAATACACTAGGCTCAACTAATAGTCAAATGTTTTAAAAGCTGTCGTTATGCTATTTACATTTCAATCGCTTCTTTTCTTGGCCAGGAGTCGAACAAAAGAAAAATGTACATTCCCGTCTGAGAAAAGTATAAGTACTTCACAACTGAAACCAATAACAATGAATAACTCGAAAACGCTAAGCTCCACGAGAAAAATGTATAGACATAACTTGTGTATTTTAACAAGACCTACATTTTTTGTATAATAAGTTTTTGCTTATCTCTTACGGTTTACTAGTTATGTAAAATTAAGCAAAATTCATTCCGAGTAAACAGGTTTTCAGAAGCTATTCCCAGAAAATTCAAGATATACATTTTATTTGTTAGGTAAATATCTTTAATGTATGACATTTTAATCAAAATAGTTAGAGCCATTTTTAAGAAAATAAAAATTTTCGAAAAAAAGTTCCATGTAAACGGTAGTTAAATACCAAGTTTGGTATCTTAGCTACTTTCCGTTTTTGAGTAATCGTGTTAACAGACACACGGACACACAAACACACACATACACACACGGACCTTTTTCTCAAAATGCTTTTTTTTGGATACAGGAGGTCCTAAAACATGTATTTCCGGTGAAATATCGGTATCGAATTTTTGGGTGGAATGCAATACTTCTCTATCCCTATGTACATTGTACATATGGGGCTAGAGAAAGTAAAAATGTAGGTATCGCTAAAACATAGCTTATGCCATATACATTTTTACTTTCTCTACACGTACTTTGTACATAATGTATATAGAAGGTATTGCACTCCCCCAAAAATTCGATACCGAGATTTCACCGGAAATATATGTTTTAGGGTACCCTGCATACAAAAAAAATCTGATGTGTACCATTC
Source organism: Hymenopus coronatus (assembly GCA_030762935.1). Lineage (NCBI taxonomy): Eukaryota > Metazoa > Arthropoda > Insecta > Mantodea > Hymenopodidae > Hymenopus > Hymenopus coronatus. The sequence continues at coordinate 111,840,057 of CM060890.1, forward strand.
ACATGACTTTCTCCATATCCCTGCAACAAATAATTCTTAAAAAGCTTATACTTCTATTTACTTTATGCTACAAATTAGCAGAAATAGACTTATTACTCGCATCCTTGTAATTAGAAGCGAAATAAGGGACAACCGTAGGTTAAAGTGACAGTCAAAAGCTGGTTGTTATGTCAATGAAGTTCCTTTGTTTATATGGATAGGAGTTGACAAGTTCCAGTATGAGAAAAGTATACGTTTTTCATAGCAGAAACCAAAAATAAGGAATGTCACAAAAACGACGAACTCCACGAAAAAAAAATGTATATAACATTAATTGTGTGTTTTAATGTGCTCTACATTTTTTGTGTAGTAAGTTTTTTTCCATCTCTTACGGTTTAGCAGTTATTCAAAATTTAGTAAAATTCATCCAGAATAAACTACTCTTCAGAGGCTATTCCCAGAAAATTCAAGATATACATTTCATTTGTCAGGTAAATATGATTAATATCCGAAATTTTAATCAAAATCGTTAGAGCCATTTTTGAGAAAATCAAAATTTTCGAAAAAAGTTCCATGTAAAGGGTAGTTGGGGGTGGGGGAATTTTTCTCAAAATCTTCGTGTCGCATCCCTGGAAGATACTAAACTTAAATACCAGGTTTGGTATTTTAACGACTTTTCGTTTTTGAGTTATCGTGTTCACAGACACACGGACACACACACACACACGGACCTTTTTGTGAAAATAATTTTTTTGGATATTGGGGACCCTAAAACATATATTTCCGGTGAAATCTCGGTATCGAATTTTTGGTGTAGTGCAATACTTTCTCTATACACTATATACATAGTGCTAATGGAGAAAGTAAAAAAAGCATTTTCACAAAAAGGTCCGTGTGTCTGTGAACACGATAACTCAAAAACGAAAGTCAGTAAAATACCAAACTTGCTATTTAAGTTTACTATCTTCCAGGGATGCGACACGAACATTTTGAGAAAAATCCCCCCACCCCCAACTACCCTTTACATGAAACCTTTTTCGAAAATTTTGAGTTTCTCAAAAATTGCTCTAACGATTTTGATTAAAATATCGTATATTAAAGCTATTTATCTTTCAAATAAAATGTATATCTTGATTTTTCTGGGAATAGACTCTGAAGACTACTTTATTTTGAGTGAATTTTACGGAATATTGCATAACTGCTAAACCGTAAGAGTTTTTTGGAAAAAGTCCCATGTAAAGGGTAGTTGGGGGTGGGGGGATTTTTCTCAAAATCTTCGAGTCGCATCCCTGGAAGATACTAAACTTAAATACCTTTTTGTGAAAATGCTTTTTTTACTTTCTCCATACGCACTATGTATATAGTGTATAGAGAAAGTATTGCACTACACCAAAAATTCGATACCGAGATTTCACCGGAAATATATGTTTTAGGGTCCCCAATATCCAAAAAAGCATTTTCACAAAAAGGTCCGTGTGTGTGTGTGTGTGCGCGCGCGCGTGTGTGCCCGTGTGTCTGTGAACACGATAACTCAAAAACGAAGAGTAGGTAAAATACCAAACTTGGTATTTAAGTTTAGTATCTTCCAGGGATGCGACACGAAGATTTTGAGAAAAACCCCCCACCCCAAACTACCGTTTACATGGAACTTTTTTTAAAAATTTTGATTTTCCTAAAATGGCTCTAACGATTTTGATTAAAATTTCGTATATTAAATATATTTACCTGACAAATAAAATGTATATCTTGAATTTTCTGGGAATAGCCTCTGAAGAGTAGTTTATTCTGGATGAATTTTACTAAATTTTGAATAACTGTTAAACCGTAAGAGATGGACAAAAACTTACTACACAAAAAATATAGAGCACATTAAAACACACAATTTATGTCATATACATTTTTTTCGTGGAGTTCGTCGTTTTTGTGACATTCCTTATTTTTTTTTCTGCTATGAAAAACGTGTACTTTTCTCATACAGGAACTTGTCAACTCCTATCCATATAGACAAAGGAACTTCATTGACATAGCAACCAGCTTTTGAATATCACTTTAACCTACCGTTGTCCCTTATTTCGCTCCTACTTACAAGGAAGCGAGTAATTAGACTATTTCTATTATTTTTTTCTGATTAGCATAAAGTAAATATAAGTATAAGCTTTTTAAGAATAATTTGTTTCAGGGATATAGAGAAAGTCATGTGAATGGTACACATCAGCTTTTTGGATATTGGGGACCCTAAAGCATATATTTCCGGTGAAATCTCGGTATCGAATTTTTGGTGGAGTGCAATACTTTCTCTATACACTATGTACATAGTGCGTATGGAGAAAGTAAAAAAGCATTTTCGGACAAATGTCCGTGTGTGTGTGTGTGTGTGTGTGTGTGTGTGTGTGTGTGTGTGTGTGACCGTGTGGCCGTGTGTCTGTGAACACGATAAGTCAAAAACGAAAAGCCAGTAAAATACCAAACTTGCTATTTAAGTTTAGTATCTTCCAGGGATGCGACACGAACATTTTGAGAAAAATCCCCCACCCCCCAGCTACCCATTATATGAAACCTTTTTCGAAAATTTTGAGTTTCTCAAAAATGGCTCTAACTATTTTGATTAAAATATCGTATATTAAAGCTATTTATCTCTCAAATGAAATGTATATCTTGATTTTTCTGGGAATAGCCTCTAAAGAGTACTTTATTCTGGATGAATTTTACGGAATTTTGCATAACTGTTAAACCGTAAGAGATGGACAAAAACTGACCGCACGAAAAATGTAGAGCACGTTAAAACACACAATTTATGTTATATACATTTTTTTTCGTAGAGTTCATGGTTTTTTGAGACATTCCTTGTTTTTTTGTTTCTGCTTTGGAAAACAACTTTTCTCATACTGGAATTTGTCAACTCGTGTCCATACAAACAAAGGAACCTCATGCACATACCAACCAGCTTTTGACTGTCACTTTAACCTATCTTACTCCCTTATTTCGCTTCTGCTTACAAGGAAGCAAGTAATAAGACTATTTCTGCTATTTTTTTCTGATTAGCATTAAGTGAATAGAAGTATAAGCTTTTTAAGAATACTTTGTTGCAGAGATGTAGAGAAACTCATGTGAATGTAACACATCAGTTTTTTTCAGATAGCAGCCAGCTTTCAAGAGATTTGACTATTGTTTTAGCTTATTATATTCCCGTATTTACCTTATACTTACAAAGAATAAAGTAATTAGGCGAATTCTGCTATTTTTATTTCGATTAGCATAATGTACATAAATGAATAATCTTTTGTAAGAGCTATTATATGTAGAACAACCAGCGAAAGATTCTTTTAGTCAAAATCTTTAAAGCTATTTTTTGAAAAAAAAAAAAAATAACAAAAACGTTTTTATATAAAGTATTGTAGGGGAGGGAGTCTTTCTTCAAACATATTCTTGTCGCATCCTTGGAAGATGTTGAACTTTAATACCAGATTACTTTTGTTTTTGTTGTTTTTTTCAATTTATACACGCGCACACACAATATAGACATTTTTCTAAATTTGTTTTTCGTTCAGGGGCTTCAAAACATATTTACTGTGAAATCTCGACATCGAATTTTGGATGGAATACAATTTTTCTCTATGACTTCTCATCTGGAGATCCCGGATGCGATTACTGGATGGAGCGGGGATATTTTTCTTAACCAGAATTATTCCCTATCCTCCACAAAGTCTGTGTTTAGTGATATAACTAATGTTCTAAATCTACAGTAATGCGAGCTGTTTTACAAGTTAAAAGCCTCCGATATGACCATTGAATTTAAACAATGAAACAATAAAAAAATACTTCCCTACTTACTACCATTGAATTTAAACAATGAAACAATAAAAATATGCTGCCCTACTTACTCATTGTAGTATAGAAAGTAATGAGTGATTGTTGCTAGAGAAAGTCATATGAATGTAATATGTAAGTTTAAATAGTGTTTAGTGCCAGATAATGCACTTGAGATGGTCTACACTATTGTTACATGAAATTAAATGGGAAGAAATTTTGGCCACGCTTACGGACTGATGTAAAGAAAATTGTCCAGGCGAGATGTGAGCCACAGTCCTCGGAGCCACAGGTCTGGTTTTCTCGTTGAGCTGTATATTTTCTTAACGTTAGTCTTATTAACACACTCATAATATCAGATACTGCAGCGAGAACGGAATCTGCCGCGGCCGGGAATCGAACACGAAATCAGGCGTTTATCACACGATCCAGAGGCAGTCCATGATTCACTTATAATTTCATACTGTTTATTTTAGTTCCAGTTTACATGCAAAGGAGTTTGTATATATTGTATTATAAATAGTACCTATAATTTATTTTATTGAATGGGAAGCGATTAGATTAAGATCTTTAGCTACTGTTATAATTTTATTAAGTTATGAGCTTAATGGATAAACTTATGACTTGAAATCATAATGAAAGGGTTACATTCGCTTATTAGCTTTAATTTCTTAATAAGCCTTTAAAACTTGAAAAAAAGGAATCCAAATAAATATATAAAAACAATTAAAGATAATGGTTAACATCTCCTTCATTACAGAATCAAACATTGTCTCTTTTTCTGTCATAGTTCTGATCCTGGGTCACCAGGTACGGAGTTATCCAGTGCATCATCCGATTGATAAAAGCAAAATAAAAAGAGTGGTTTAAATACCATAAGTAATAAAACCAAACTCTGTGATTTCGCTAGTAAAATCTATCTTCTTTACCAAGTCTGAGAAATAAAAGTGATAGATTAGCTTTTTAATGGTCTTCGTGTTCAATCAATGTGAAATATAAAGAACTACTTCTTAAAGCTATTACAGTCCGGTAAAGTCAGCACAAAATACAGTAGAGCAATGTTAAAACTTTTTCCTTGTGTAAAGCTATCATTTTGTGGAGGATTCCGTGTTGGCGATCTCTCACACTCGATCATTACTGTGTCAGGAAACGTTTGTATGGAATCATTGGCGGCGAAGTTGGGAGGATACACGCAGGCGCCGCCACTGTCGAGTGTCACGCAAACAATTTCTTCTTTATAATACTTTGGCTGTGACTCATTTTCTCAGCTCACGAAACATTGCACCTCCATCTACTAAATGTTTACGATTCCTTTCATGCCTACCATACCCACAAAATTAATTAACAAGTCGCAAATGAAATGGAATCCGTTGGCACTCAAGAGAGCCTAAATTAATGCAATAAATAATGAAGTGAATGTACATTCACAAACCAACATCTTCGAATTAACAAGCAGCGCCTTCCTAGCGATTTATATACACACCATTACTTTCTGTATCACCTACTTATCGGTAGAGGAAATACATATTCGATTACCATTTTTAAAAACAGGTTCATAACATCTTTGGCACATCCCCCATTTTGATCGCTAGGTCTCTCTGTCACTCCGTTCACCTTCTCCAATAGTCTTAATGAACACAACCATTCTGATTCCTACTTTCCATTCCATTAAAGGTCTTCCTTTCCTCCTGTTATTGTATAATTTCAATCTCTTTTTGACTATTTTTACCTTCTCTACACGTACTATGTACCTACATAGTGGTACCCAAAAATTCTATATAGAGATTTCACCGGAAATATGTTTTGAGACCCCCTCAGTCCAAAAAAAGTTTTAGAAAAAGGTCCACGTGTTTGTGTGTCTGTGGACAGCATAGCTTAAAAACTAAACGTGGTTAAGTTTATTATCTTCAAAGGATGCGACACAAAGATTAAAGAAAATCACCCCAAACTACCCTTTACTTTCTATTCCCTGTTCTAAATGATTACAGTTAGGATTAAAGTCGTCATTTTTAGGGGCAACTGTATATCTGCCACTTTTAGATTGACGTACTCTACTCCTACTCTTCCTGCCCTTTTCAGTCATTTGAACAGCTTCTGAACATTCAGGATTGTTATTCATTTTTGCCACTATTTACAGCACACATTCGCTCACTATAGCGGCCAAAAATATACTGAATTAATGCGGAAAATAAAATATATCAGCTTCCAACATCTGCACCATTGTTGCGAAAAACAAACGCATGGCATTGTTGTAACAATGTATTTGATGAAAATGGGATGAAAGTGTGAGATATTGATTTATTGAAGGATATGTTGATTTCTGTGAAAATTTAAGAAATGGAGATGTTGAGTTTCGTGAAAACGCTCTATATTGAGGCACTCTTTTCAATGGGAAATATTGAGTTTTGTGATGTTATGAAAAGTGCATTCCTTTCCTCTCATTACAATTGACCAGAATCCGTCAAAACCTGCATTTCGAAAAAAAATGGCGTTTGTTGAGTTTTGTTAAAACGGTCTTCAATTATTTAGCAAAGTTAAAGTTGGTCTAGAAAGAAAATACTACTGTAGTGATATTAACTTGCTTACGACAATAATAGAATTGTAGTCTTTTAATAAACGATTAATTCACTCTGAATAATGAATGATTCTGAAGTATCTATTGAAGTAGTAGCTTCGACATTTACGGCATTGCTTTTGCACATAAAAAGAGGGAAAGAATGAAGCAGAATTTGAGCGTGATTTGATAAGTGCGAAAATAAGAATATAAATAATTTCGTACATGAGAAAACTTCGCTTGCTCATTTTGCGCTCTTTGGTGAGGACTCTCAGCTACCAATCAGAGTAAAGTAATATATTTATTTATCTTAAACATTTTACACTATTTGTACTTTCTCCACACGTACTAGGGGCGTTCTATAAGCTCTTAGAAAAGCCAATAAATTACTCTCTCGTAGTATCGATAAAAGTTTGTCGTCTCTTACCCGAGTAAAAGCTTCAGCTATATCCAACACATGGTTTCGTTGCAATAGGCGATTGAATCAACAATATGCACTTCTTTAGAAAAATGGAGGAAAAAAATAATCAGAGGCGATTACATACTTCCAGCTAAAAGGCTTATTACCGAAAGGGATAAAAACTGAGTTGGATAAGTTCATGGCACATCTCATGCATTTGCAATAGTTTACAATTGGACAAGTGAATTTAAACGTGGCCATAAGTCCAAAAATGGTGAATATTCCGGATGTCCAGTAGAGGTGACTTCCTCCGAAATGATTGACAAAATCCAGGATAGGTTTTGAGCGATCGACGAATTAAAGCTCGCAAAATAGTAGAGCCACTGGTATATTACACATGTTCTCAATTTGCGCCAAAAATTAGGTCTGACCAAGCTCTCCGTAAGATGTGTGCTGTGTTTGCTCTCAAAAGAGAATAAACGCAATCGTATGATTCGGAATCTGGTTTGGCACTTTTTCCGTCGCAATCCTAACGAGTTTCTGCGTCAATACATAACCGTGGATAAAACATGGATACACTACTAAACTTCAGAGACAAAAGTACAATCGAAACAGTGGGTTTTTACAGGCGAACCGATTCCGAATAAGGCAAAGATGGTGAAATTTGCAAACAAGATGATGGCCTCGGTTTTTTGGGATACACGCGGAATCATCTATATCGATTACTTGCAGAAAGGAAGAATGATAAATGAAGAGTATAATGCATCGGTATTGCACCGGTTCAACGGAGAAATTAAGAAAAAACGCCCTCACCTGCCAAAGAAAAGGATTCTCTTCTAAAAAGACAGTGCAATGGTGCATACTGCGCAGTTTCGGTGGTGAAAATTATAGAATTAAGGTACGAATTACTACAATATCCACCGTATTCACTATATTTGGTCCCCAGTGACTTTTTGTTTTGTTTACAAGCTTGAAAAAGTGGCTCGGCGGAAACCTATTCTCGTCTAACGAAGAGGTCATCTCCCAAACAGTGCACTATTTCGAGGACCTTCTTAATTCCTAATTTTTGGAAAGCTTAAAACAGTTGGGAAAACGATGGGAAAAGTGTATCGAGCTAATAGGAGATTATGTTGAAAAATAAAAACATCTACCAAAAATAATTTGTTTTTATATTTTTTCTAAGGACTTATTGAACACCTCTCGTAACTACATATGTGTAGAGATTTCACGGAAATGTATGTTTTGAGCTTCCCTGGATCCGAAAAAACATTTCTAGAAAGATCTCCGTGTGTGCGGGCCGCATAGCTCAAAAACTAAAACACCGTTAGATACCGAACTTGGTATTTAAGTTTAGTATCTTCCAAGGATGCTACGTGAGGATTTTCAGACAATCTCCCCACCCCAAACTACCCTTTACATTGCACATTTTTGAAAAGTTTGTTTTTTCATAAATTGCTCGTAATGGGTGTGATTAAAACCATATATTAAAGATATTTACATCACCAATAAAACACGTATCTTGTATTTTCTGGGAATAGCCTATTAAGACCTGTTCATTTTGGATGAATTTTTCTGAAATTTGCATAGCTGGTAAACCGTAAGAAATAGACAAAAACGTACTACACAAAAAATATGTATCTCGTTAAAACACACAATTAATGCCATATATATCTTTCTTATTGAGTCCTTGTTAATGGTTTCAGTTTTATATTAGGTAACTTTTCTAAACGGGATCATTTTTTCGCCGAGACCGTACATTGATTGTTTGGTTGTAATCGCCATATTCTCTAAAATGTCTCAGTTTGTGTACCCCTCCCCATCCCAAGATACCTATTAGAAAACCGGATTTTACTTCATTACTTAATCTAACTTTTCCGCGACTTCCCACTCTCAGATCACCGCCCCTACGACTTTGTGGGTTTGACATCTGCCCCATAAATTATTTCAAATAATATTACAGGCACATGGGATTATTTTACCTGTACGTAAAGCTTCTGCAGCTTTCATTTCTGCCTTAAGTGTTGTAACCTTAACATACTGAGTCCATCTTTTAATCATTGTAACAGTACACCTACATATGGTTAATTTACTTATTTCTTTATATATTCTCTCCATTGTCCAGTTCCCGCGTAAGTTCAGGTCTCTGTTCGGTTGTATACCGAACTGTTTTTAAAAGCAATTATTTTACATTGATGGTCAACTGCAATTCATCACAGTATGTAACCATAATGAGAACACTGTGTTAAATGGCACAAAGTTAAGAGAGTAATATCATACACGAGAAGTTTTTTGGGACAGTTTTCAATGTCCAACTGGCCATCAGGATGTTATATTTCTATTACACTCTGGCATATAGATTTACTCTCTGGCTCACTTTTTTAGGTTCTTAAGAGGATGGGCAATAATCTTTAGTTAGTTCATTAATTATGTCCTTTTTATCTTCTGCAGGGCATAGGGGTGTGACAAAGCCGTTCCAGTGTATCCTCTTTTGGACCAGGGTCTTCATCCATCAACCCGCATTCGCCGAAAACCATGGAGGGGCTTTGAACCTTAGCACTTGCTACCACCCAAGATGTTGAAGGTGGAAAGGATGTCATTATTTTACTACGTCCTTAGCTTCGATATATATTCAGTCGCCAGACCCTCGTCTGTTCTAGCGGTATGCACCGCGAGATGAGAGGTTCACAATTGCGGCTATTTTAGGCGCATCCAAATGTCTTACATCCCAGAATTATCATAGCGAAAGTAAATTTCCCATCCTCCAGTCGAGAATCGAACCCGGGTCCTCTGGACTTGGAGGCCTGCATGCTAATCACTAGACCACAGAGGCAGTACATTTTGAGGTTTTTAACTTCATCTCTCTGTGGATTTTATTATATACCACTGTAAGTATAGGCTATAAAGCCTGTTCTACTGCAAATATATATTCCTATCTATCTGGTTCTCAGTCTTCCAATTAAACGTCCACCTTCTTGGTTTATACTGAAATACTTGTTTGGTAATCCTGTTGCCATCATTCTTTCTATTTGTAGGAACCACTGCCATTTTAATCGTATCTTCCAATTTACGTAAACATATTTAGGTCTTCACGCATTTGTACATTTTGAATGTAATCCTTCAATGTGTCTCCTGCTATATGTTTGAGAAATTGCACTCTTTTAAGAGTTATATTCAGAATCCCATTTTCATTATCACATAGCAGCACCTTGTGAAATAATCATAACCTTCTTGTTTGTCCTTTTAGAATTCTCTGGCTAATTTCACACCTATGTTTGAATAAATACATATTTGAATGTTAGTTTGTTTTTTCACACAAGCCGTGTGTAGGACAGGAGCTGCATAGGTAGTCAGACTGAAAAATTCAATGCCATAGCTGGGATTTGAACCACGGCTCTCCCGGTCTCTAGCCGGTTGCTCTACCACTGAGCTACCATGGCAACATACCGGTACGGAATTAAATTTCTCAACTGACTCGCATGTTTCCCGGCAAACCATAAGATGATCTAAAATTATTATTTTGAGATGACAAAACCCAATGGCGACTTACAATGACGTAAGTACTATAAGACCCAGGATTCACAGTATAGTCAACTATTAGGGTCAATTAGTATTAATTTATTTTTTCACACAAGCCAGCATATTGCCATTGTAGCTCAGTAGTAGAGCAACCGGCTAGAGACCGGGTGATCAGTGGATCAAATCTCGACTATGGTATTGAATTTTTCAGTCTGACTCTACCTATCCAACTCCTGTCCTACACACGGTTTGTATGAAGAATGTGATTTACCGGGAAACATGTGCGTCAGTTGAGAAATTTAATGCCATACCGGCATGTTGCCATGGAGCTCAGTGGTAGAGCAACTGGCTATAGACCGGGAGATTCGTGGTCCAAACCCCGGCTATGGTATTGAACTTTTTGGTCTGACTACCTATCCAAGATACATCTTTTGATTAAGATCCGATATCTTAGATATTCTATCCATGTAAACATATTAATTCATGGCCATGTGTTACAGTGGATAAGAAGCCGTTATTAAATTGTCGCGAATAAAATATATTTTAACTGTTGTTATATTCGTGTTGATTATAAGTCCGGCAGGATACTGTAACCAGTATATACGCACTTTTTCTTTGGGCTAGTTATATGTGGATCGGGGGGGAAGAAGAGCTCACTCATTCGCCTCTCTTTTCGCAGTGTTCAGTGTTGTTCAACTAATGAAAATGTCTTTCTTTGGGACTTCAGCCATTATGGTGAATAGGTTATCTAATTTACCGCAAGCTAGCTGATTTATTAAACGAAACACAACGCACATGAATGTGGGTGAACTCTGGGATCTACAGACAATGAAACCTTAACATTGGGGAATATAGCGTACATGTCTCAATGTTGTAGAGCTGCTTTGCTTCCGAAATTGCGCGAAACCTACCAAAGAGGACTAGGGAGCCGAGAAGAGGTACACGCATAATAGGTACAGATATTCAAACTAACGGTTAAACAGCGTTGTTCCTGAAATTCTGTTTGACAATTTTCAGTTGGCCCCCCTTTGTAGTGTGATGACAGTATGTCTTCCTCGCACTTAAGAGACCCTGAGTATCGAATCTCTGTTAGGATGTGTTACCTGGATAAGGGATTTTCCGAGGTTTTCCCTGATCGTGATAAGACAAATATCGGGTAGCTTTAAGCAAACGCGTTAAAACTTAAAAAGAATCTGATGTGTTCCATTCACATGATTTTCTCCACGTCTCTGCAACAAATTATTGTTAAAAGGTTTATTCTTCTATTTACGTACTTCATGCTAATCGAGAAAAAATTAGCAAAAATGGTCTTATTTCTTTCTAGAAGGAAAATAAGATAGTACCACAGGCTAAAGCGATAGTCAAACGTTTTAAAAGCTAGTTTCCAAGTAATTGAAGTTCCTTTGTTTGTGTGGACAGGAGTTGACAAATTACCGTATGAGAAAAGTACGTATTTTAAAGCTGAAACCAATAACAAGGAATATCTCAAAAACGGTCAGCTCCATGAAAAAAATGTTATAACATAAATTGTGTGTTTTACAAAGATCTACATTTTTGTGAACTAAGTTTTTGTCTATCTCTTACGGTTCACCAGTTATGCAAAATTCCATAAAATTCATCCAGAATAAAGATGTCTTCAGAGGCTATTCCCAAAAAATTCAATATATGTTTTATTTGTCATGTAAATATCTTCAATATGCGATATTTTAATCAAAATCGTTAGAGCCATTTTTGAGAAAATAAAAACGTTCAAAAATGTTTTCACGTAAAGCGTAATCGGGGGTAGAGAGATTTTCTTGAAAATCTTCGTGTCGCATCCTTGGAAGATACCGAACTTAAATATCAACTTTGATATTAATGGACTTTTCGTTTTTGAGCTATACTACCCAGGGATACACATACACACACATACACACACACACTGACAGACAAACAGACACACACACAGATATTTTTCTAAAAATGTGTTGTTTTTTTTTTTTTTTGTTTTTTTTTTTTGATGCAGGGAATCTCAAAACATAAAAAAGCGTTCTGCCCCAATGTGCATTTCTTATTAATGCTAATTCTAGCTCCATCGCACCATTTTGGCATATAAGAGGCATGATTACAATCTAATCTTGATCAGAAAATTTCTAGTTCGCAACTTCGCGACCATGGGTGATAAGGAATCGACTCACCACCCATAGATAGCACGACTTGCGGATGTTAAACACGGTAAATTTAGGCCAGAGAACTTTTCTTTAACGCATGGGGATCTTTTACGTGCAAATAAATATTACACGGGACCAACGGTTTTACTTACCTTTCGAGGGAAGTTATGCTAAGGATTTACATCTGAAAAAAATCCACCACCCTCCGACGGGTATGAACCATCAACCTTGGCCATTAGAGGCTTACATGGTACCAATTGCATCAGGGTGGGTGATGATCCATGAAGTATAATTAACCTTAAATTTTTCTCATGTGGTGAGCATGTGATTAAAATTAATTAAACAACGAAATGATGCTTTATTTATGCTTTTTAAGTAGAGTATTAACAGCTGTAATTATATTACAGAATTTTAAGGTAATGTAAAACACTATGAATACTTTTCAACTTTCCTGAAACAGAAATATTAATAATTATTTTTTATCCAAAAGGAACAAAACAGACATTTATCCTAAAATCAATGTTCTTAATTACTTCGTGTTTGCTCTCACTGAGTCAGTGAGTCTGTCGTTCCATTGGATGCTAAGGTTTGACAGCAACTATGGTATATTTTCTCCGTTTTTACTCTCGTAGCTTCCTTATTGCAGTAAATAACAGAGTTCTGCTGGTACCTTTGCTCAGATATAAAATGGTAGTGACGTAAACGACCGAGAGAGGTAGATATTGCTGACTGTAGTGACTGTAACATTTGTTATCTACGTCATACTTCTTTGATGAAACGTTATGGGAATGTCTCGGATTGGGTGGAGTAGCAAAAAGTTGTGGTATCCTGGGGGGCCGATGACGGATTGCCCTACCATCTAAATATACCCTCAAGTTGTGCCGATCTCCCTCTAGATATCAATGTGTTTGCAATCGATTGTTTGGGTATTTCTGTTGAAGTGGAACTTTACCTGACAGACAATCCGACGTGCATGTACATGTCTGTCAAGAACTTTTCGTCGTGGGAGAGACTAATAAGTAGGAATGTAACATTTATTGTTTGTTTTATTTTTCTTTGCAAGAACGCATTTGTTACTTCTATAAACGCATTTATAACACTGAAGTTTTGCAAGAATGACCTATAAAGTTATTGGTTTTATATCGCCTCCTTTACAGATCCGAAACCAACTCGGCATCCCACCATGCTGCTCAGTCAATTTCCTTGCACATCCGATCGAGATGGCTCTGCAGTAATACGTGAAACTCGCATTTGCGAAGTCTCGGATTTGATTCCTGGTCATTCTGAACTTGTGTATTTTCGCGGTTTTCTTAGTTTTTAGGCAAATGCTGGTCTGGATTATGCACTCCCGCAAATTTTCAGTCCTCCATTTCTATCATTTCTGATCATGTTTCATGGTCGAAAGGTCAACGAGGTAAAAGGTGATCGAGGCGTATACCGTTGAGTTTTTTTGTTTTGTTTTTTGTTTTTGTTTTGGAATAGTTGCACTAACATTCGGTGTGTGTCTAAAACGGACTCTCAGGGAGACAGGCGGAGTCCCGCTACCGTCAGCAAGGAAGTGTATCTGAGACGATAGGCACCCCACCTGTTTCGGAGTCCGCTACCCAAATATGGTCAGTCTCTGTGTCCTTCGCTTCATTTCTTCCTCTTGGAGGTCCCTAGAAGCACAATGAGCGACTGAGTTTAAGTCCCGAAATCGTTCACTTCCTGATAGCCGTAGACTTCATCCTTAGACAATCTTATTAAATGAATATGACGCATATACCGCTGTTAAATATAACCACATTTGTACTGGGACTTAGTATCGTTTTGGGTTCAATTCTATCGGAATACCATCCACGTTTCACGTGCTAAACTCAGTACAATTTGAGAGCGTTTGGAATAAGCAAAGTTGGAGAATTTAATACTTCAAGATTTTATGTTAGTCGACTTGGATTTACGTTGGCTAACCTGTTACGTATATGCTTGTTTGCTGTTCTGTCTTTTAACCATATTTAGCCAAAATACTTTTGACAAAAATAATTTCTGAGATTATTGAAGCAATAAAAACGACTTTGTTGTGCGGTTTGTTACACCAGTAATATAATTGTTCCGGCAATTATATTAAGGAAACAAAATCCCAATAAATCTCGATCCTAGTCTACTTTTTAGAGTATTGATACGAACCCGTCCGCAGTTCCATGTTGTATTCAGTACGCACTCTGGACTCTAGTGTATATTGTAACCCAATTGAGGCAACCAGGCCATCGTAAATTTTTTAACTAAACCTCTAAATCACCTAGTTGCGACTACGTTTGATATTCCTCCGTTCAACAAATCTTTCGATTTATTCAAAGTGAAGAATTTATGGGAACAAATGGAATCTTAATCTTATTAACATTTTTATACGTGCAGTTTATAGGAACCCCATCCACAGTTGTTTTAATTAATGCATTTATTCTCACCATTAAATTTAATAAATTCCCTTTTTCCCTTTCAAAGAAATGTGTACCCTGTTTACCTTACCTCAGATCAACTCTATACTTTAAAAGAAGCTTGTCTTCCTTCCAACCTGGTGTCTTCCTTCCAATCTGAAGAACCCAAGTTAAATCTTGGTTGGAATGAGCCTCTGGAATATGCACAAGACAACAACCGGTGACTCTCTACTGAATGCACTCCAGCTGTTTTTAACATTGGTTTACGATTTTTATTACCGTCTCTGGCAACATGAGTTGCTAAAAGGGAACTAAAAACTTAATGCAATCTATTAATACTCAGCCTGTAACCGTTCGTAATTTAAGGCTGGAAAATTTAAAGATTCGGTAACTGAAGACATAAAGTGGAAACATTTTCTTGCAATAACCTTAGTTTTATGGATGGATAATGACTATTTATTTAATGAACTCCAGTTTTATTACAGTTAGACTAAAATCTGAGTTAATGATGGATCATTACATTAAAAACGGAGCCAAACTTAATAATTACAGTATAATTTACTTCCAACTTAGTGATCTAAATCTATAAAATGCTCGAGAAAATATCCATCTGTTAGGAAGTATATCCTATTGCAGAGCATTTTGAGGTGCATGCGTCGGTGCATTGCACGGAACAAGAAGCAAAATACACTTATTTGGTGTTTTGTAACCCCTACTTCGCGATAGCGGGGCTCTAATTTTACTTACCCTTGTCTGCTCAGTCTGCCTGTCACCCCCTTTCTCACATTCACGCCGTTTTTTCCACACTAGAAAGGCTGAATCGGACCAATGCATGATGCACAGCACTTTTGCACGACTGCAAGTTTACGTGTTTGAGAGGCCCTGTCCTAATGCCATAGAGAGAGAAAGATAGAAGGGAGAATCATCTACAGCGATCTTTTTCAGCGCCTTGGAAACGAAGGCAATGGAAAGTTTCTGGCTAACCAATAGAAGTAGGAGATGCTAACTGGTTAATGTAGAAAGAGATAAATCAAATAAATTTAAATCCACTGTGTTTTGAAATGTACTGCATGTGCAGGTAGCAGGTTGAGTAGCACTTTTATTTATTTTCAAGGGCCTCATTATTTTGTGAAACGGGGATCAAGTGGAATCAAAACCAAGTAGACGGTGCTGAAAATGTGTGGCGCATACAACACCCACACCTCTCTAGAAATTAACTATTTAAATGGAATTTGTTCTTTTGTCCATTGTGCATCAATCATTTTATTTTTTTGTCTTTCTTTTTTCAATTTTTGTCATCATATATTTCGAATTAGGATAGAAATATATACTTGGTTGCAGGTATAATGAGAAAACAAAACAATTCGGTATTTCACAAGCCAGTTTTTTCATAATGAAGCAGAAAGTTTCAAACATGCTAGAGATGCCACATGGCAGTTTGACATGGGCAAACTTAAAAAAGAAAAGCATATAGTAACGAATATTTTGTAAATGGCTAATACTCCTTTATATGTAAGCTCCTGTAAGTTCTTGCCAATTTCTTATGGTTTCTGAGCAGTATAAAATCCGTCAAAATGAAGAAAAGTTCACAAAATATTCACAGAAAAGTAAAATCATAAGTTGTATCTGTCTTACAAATAGCTGAGGCATATGCTATTTTAAATCAAATATTAGAGTCGTTTTTGAGAAAATAAAAGCAAATTAATGTTTGTCCACGTAAACGGTTATTTGGGGTTTACACCATCTTGCACGTCTTCACATTAAAGACAATAATGATCTCTGACAAAAGAATGAAACTTAATATTTATTCAAATCCTTCTTTCTTACTCAAGTTGTTCACAGAAGTGAGGCATAGATTTATATACACATAGACTGTTTACTATACATGCTATTTTATTTTTTACCTTTGTTTACACATCCAGGAACTTGCAAACTTCGTGCTTGCATTAAAATAGCAGCATCGAATGTTGCTGTCTATTACTTCAGTATGCCGTAAGATAGCGCAAAGAAAAAAATCTAATCGAAGTTTTGTTTGTTTGTTGTTATTATAGTATTAGTAGTAGTGGTAATAATAATAGTAATAATAATTATAATAATAATAATAATAATAATACAGTTTACTTATATACCGAATCATATCTGGCATAGCAATGTATATAATGCAGGATACTAGAAAAAATACAAACCTACACATATATAAACTTTTTATTTTATTTTAGCGCATATTATGGTTCTTTGTTCATCTGCAACCTGTAGATGTGTTATTTCGTTTGTTCACCTAGAACATCTGTACCGGTGAAAGAATAGTTGACCTTGGTGGCGTAAATGTAAGCCCAACTCCACCAACATGTCCATTGTTTAAGCCCGATACATGGTTTGCTGAATCTCATGGCTGGATTTTTAACACCCATCAAAACATACAATAATTTCGCAGATTTTAAATATATGGAGCAGTCTCTGATAGCACATGTATTTACTAACATTTCTGAGATGTGAAGAAAGATAAAAAATAAAAGAGTACTCACCAGACTTGGGTGTCTTCCTGAGACATACTACTCGTGGTGGCACAAGGGCTGAAGGGGGCGGGGCTGGAAGTCTGGTATCTGCCTCCATCAAGCAAGTAGGCGCTGTTGCCGGTTGTTTGGATTGTTGCTGTTGTGGGAAGTGAAGGAAGCCGGGTGCGGCTTGGCGATCAGCATCCCCACTGTTGTTACTTCCGTCCTCGTCGTCATCGCTCAGAAGTGACACCATGGTGACGATCTCGGCACCTCTTGGTACCCCGCGCCGCCCTGCGGGTCGCTTTTTATCCCCTCCTCCTTCCTCACCCCCGGAAGATTCCTCGCCGGCACCCCTCACACTGGGCTTGGCACGGATGGCTTTACCCGTCACTACACTCACGGTGGGCTTTAGGCGCCGTTTGTTGGGGGGCGCAGATCTGTAACATCAACATCTTGCTCCCTCCCTTTAACTTGAACTCAAAAACACAATCACCGCTTTAGCAGGATGCTGACACTCCTATACGTAATAAGCCTATTTTTACAGATTATGCAATATAT
Source organism: Hymenopus coronatus (assembly GCA_030762935.1). Classification (NCBI taxonomy): domain Eukaryota; kingdom Metazoa; phylum Arthropoda; class Insecta; order Mantodea; family Hymenopodidae; genus Hymenopus; species Hymenopus coronatus. The sequence goes on from CM060890.1 coordinate 111,857,933, forward strand.
GGATATACAGAGTAATCTGAATTTTATGAAAGCAACCAGCATGTGCTTTCAAAATTAATTTCTATTCATATATTGTATTATTAATTCTCAAGCATATGGGAAACGGTGAATAATGTCAACTTGCTGTTTCCTGTGTAGCGCAAAAGTGGAACGTTCACCTTATATAATCAGAGATGATTTCGAAAATTAAAAATACTCCTTCCAAAGAATGAGGTGTTCCAAAATCTTGTGTCAAAACAGCCCAGTCTCATAGTTATTAATGAATTGCATGAAATAGAATACAAGTTACGTAGTTATCGCTGCTTTCAAAAGATAAACTGCGATATCAGATTTAAAAGTTTGCATTTGGAACGGTGTTCACTTCAAGATAATTCCCTAAAAGTATGTTTGGAAAATATAAATCAAACTGTTGTTTCAAGGAATATAAAAGTAGACGTTAAGAAAGAAAAAACGTCTGTTGTATTATGGTTAGGAGGATTCAGTTAACAACTTTTGGATATTTCAAAAATTTTACTGCTTCATTTGTATATCCTCCTAACTTTAGCGATTTCTGTCAGGGAATTTAGCCTCAGAAACATATGATTCTGCTAGATGCAATGTAGATGTCAATATCATCATGAACCACTTTAATATTTATACTTCCGGACTTTGTGGGGGTTGGGGAATGTCCTGAATCTTAAAGAATACCACTTCTATGGGTGGGAATTGAACCCACGACCTCTAGTTTAAAAAGATAGAATGCTGATTACTCTGCACAGAAACAGTTAAAAATATTCAATATATGTTTTCTAAATATAGAGCGCAGAGAGCATTTCTTGATTTGTAGTCTTTCACGTCTACCCGCTATGTCAGAAGGATTATGAAACTAGAATCTTCTAACTCATTTGAAATATAATTGCTACCTTTCGTCTGTGTATCCGAGATATCTACAATTACAATTATTACAAATCAACTTGTAGGAAATCTGTATGTTGGTTAAAATAAACAATAAGTATTGATCACGTTTGCATTCTAGACTTGCATACTTTCTACCTATAATGCTCTATGCAAGTAAGCAAGCTGATACAGCATCTTTTTGTAGATCGTATCAAGCTGTGTAAGGAATTTTCCTTCCGAAATAGGTAAACCACTGATTTCAGCAAAATTAATATGATTTCTTCGCACTCACATTTCTGTTCTTTTTTGCAGACCATCTTCTGATATTATATTCCGTAGTATCTGCAAACCTTATACTACCTGCATATGACACCACCATCAAATGTATCGCTTATTAACAGTTTACACCACCCTTCCTTTGAGAAAGTATTTTCTGATTTCTTTGAGGCATTTCCCAATAATTTTATTTATTCTCAGTGTACACAAAGCATAGGAGTAAAACTATGCTGATGTTTTGTTGATTATTGCAAGAATTGCACTAGGATATGAACTATGGCAGATATTTTATTCTTATTCGTGCTACAGTGTCATCATTTGTATGGTCATCTACTGGAGCACCAGCATTCAATCCAAGTGGCATCTCCCGTAACTGATTCCTCTGACCTTCTGTATTTATTTCGAATGCAATTAAAGAGCTGTGCATAGGCCTTAAGGACGTTTTAAATTGTTATTTCTAGAAACCGAGTGTTTGTACCTATTTGCGTGTCGCTAGTGGATACAGCGACAAAAAAAAAAAAAAAAAAAAAAAAAAAAAAAAAAAAAAAAAAAAAAAGGCATTATATTTTACTATACGAATTTATATGTTTGATTCTTAAGTGAAAACATCTTGTTGAGTAATATAACGCCGTTCTTTAATAAAATCCTCCCGTATGCCTACATATTTCAGATATATTGTTCATAACTTTAAAGATTTTCAGGAAAACAGGATTGCAACAAGATATTCAACAATTCTGTTTTTCCTGAAGAGAAATTCGACGAGAAATATCACAGGAACAACTAATATCCTTTGGCGCAAGCTTACCATGTGAGATACATTTGCCAATACAATACTATTACTGTTAAGTAATTGTTTTCCTCACGCAAGTCGTGTTTAGAATAGGAGTTGGTACGCAGTCAGACTGGAAAATTAATTTCCATAGCCGGAATTTGAACCACGGTTCCATTATTATTAGTATTTTCAATGTTTTCTGTAATAACCGTAGATAGTTATTGCAACTAATTGTAGTTTGAATAAGAATTGCGTAAGTTTGAATTAAAATGCTTATGAGATTCTTGATCTGTCGGTAAAAAGGAGGCTCTCATCTAAGAGAGGCGTGCCGCTACAGATTAACGTTCTTTTACAGATGAACGTCTATTTGTAGGCACTGTATACTGTTGATTATAAGCGAATGTACCCATTTGATCTATGCCTAATGTCAACATTGCTGAAGAAATAAAGTGTTCCAATAGGTTTAGAACTACACCCCATCATTTAGCCCATGATACTCACCTGATGTTTCGTGCTAAAGAGTTGACAGCTGCCTCAGAGGATGTACCGGCTATTTCTTTCTTAACTTCTCTGTTCACTAGAATGCCTCGGTTTGAGGGTGCAGACACGGCTCTAGCAGGTGGCACAGTTGTTGAAGGCACGGGAGGTGGTGAAGGCGGTGGTTCGTCTATACAGAAGCTGTTGCTGATTGTAGTGGATCTGCTGTTACGGAAGCTCACTCTTTTAGCTGCTGCAGCACTATTTTTGCTTTCATTCTGTCTTTTTTCACTAATTTCTTTAGCTACAACAGTAGTGTTCGATTCAATTGTTTCGTCCTTACTGGAATGTGTGCTTTCCTTTTTTCTGGTACTTACTTCCAAAGCTGTTTCTTCTTCCTTGTCATCTTGTTGTTTTTGCAGTATACTCCTGGAAGCATCCATAATCGTAGCATTGTTGGCTCCATTTGTGGTTGAAATTTTCAATCCTTCACATATATTTGGGCTGTTTACAGGCTGTGAATGTGCTTCAGAATTTGCAGTGGAACTTTTGGGAAAAGGAGCAAAATTGTGGACAGTCGGTGAATTGTAATTGTATTGAGGTTCAGCAGAATCATCAACGAGTGCAGAGCTGGGAGTTGAGCATAAGGATGATCTATCAGTAGCTTTCTTAGGATGAGTCTGTTCAGAGTGTGGTTCTAATAAAGGAGAAGAAATGCTCAGACGTAAAGTTGAAGGGGAGGTTGAAAAGGGCGTGGGACAGTCACGAGGAGTGGGTTCATGTATAGTTGAGGTATCCTCCACAGCTGTCTCGACACTGTGATGAGCCAAGAATATGTCCAGATTGGGACGGCTCTGTTCTCGCTCCTTCCATGCTCGGCGAAGTCTCTCCGCAAGCTGCTGTCGAGTGTACAGAATAGAATCCTTGTCGATTGAGGGCAAGTTGTTGCGTGGTTTGTTGTTAGTGGAACTATTCGGTGATGGTCGAGGCTGTCCTGGGAGACGACGGGCTATAACTTCTACTCCGGGAGGTGGGGGTGCTACTTGCTCTTGAGGGCGCCGATCTGTCCATGCCAACTTCACTGGACGTGGAGGTCGAAACCCTACAGCTGTTAACAAAATTATATTTAAGAGCCTTCTGATATCATTTAAACATTTAAAAAGTAGTTAGCTATTTACACCAGCTGTCCCAACAGCGCCCTATTTCACGTGTGCAGAGGTGAACGGGGAAAATCCAAGTAAACACTGGTCAGTAGCGGAGATGATGTGAGCGATCTGCATCAACTCCTCTTGCATATCAGCCGAAATGGTACGGAAATCGTAGAGGAGTTCCCAGGTTTGTATTAGAGACCGTGATGATATACAAGAACACTGCAAGAAGATCGAAAAAGTGAAATACGGCGTTGTTGGGCCATGTTGTACATTCTGAATAAAAACTATCCTTAATTCCCTAAAACAATAATAGCTATTTAGTCCAGCATTCTATGGTTCGGCACAGTCTCTAATCCGGCGGGTTTGAGCCGCGACTGTTCGTTTCTTTCTTTCTTTGTTTCTTTTCTCGGGTGGATTCAGTGTCGTATAAAGACTCGATATCGAGGTTTCGTGGAAAGTACACGTTTTGTGTACTACGTGGTCGATTTTAGATTTTGTTTTTTCCAAAATGGCTAATTATTTTGATTACAATACCATATACCTACTAAATATATTTCATGACAAATGTAATGTTTAGTCAGAGTATTTTGAGAAAATGGAATGAGGGAGATAGGATGTCACGAGTGCACTGTAGCTAGTTCAATATCCCGGCAAACAAAACCGAACTGGGCACAGGAAACCAGTATCCCAGTTTTGCCCTTTGGTGTTTCAAAAGACCCTGGCCGAAGTAGGTATGTGTTTATCTTGAGTTCTCTGGTAATGTAGGGGAGTAATGCCAATCAAAATTAGTGGAACTTATGTGAACACAATACAATACAAATGCCAATTTTTAAATCAGATACGATTTCTGTAAAGTAAGCTGTTTTAGTATGAGTTCGGTCAAACTCGTGGGTACTGAACGAACAGTGTTGCATATAACCACTGAGAACTTTAGTGAGGAGCGTAACATTCATCTATTGTGGTAATAAGAGGCTTGGATACAGATGCACCTTATAGATAAAGAAGTGACTGCTAAGATGCACACTCCTCTTGTATCTACAAGGAAAATGTAATAATAGCACTTCTGCAAATGTTTGTTTAGATTAAATTGAAGTAGATGGGAGAATACACGTTTCAAAGAATATTTAGTTGAACGAATAAGAAAGTCATGTGAATGTGGCACAGGCTTTTTTTTTTTTTTTTTTCAAGTAAGGAGAACGGGATTTCAGTTAGACTCGCTCTTAAAATACTTCACTAGCGCTTTAAACAAATGTATTCCCTTTCTGCCGTTGTTCCAAGGAAATAAGTGTGAAAAAATCTGATGTGTACTATTCACATGACTTTCTCTACATCTCTGCAACAAATTATTCTTAAAAGACTAATACTGCTATTTACTTCGTGCTAATCAGTAAAAAATTAGCACAAATAGCCATATTACTTGCTTCCTTGTAAGTAGAATCGAAATAAGGAGTACCATAGGTTAAAGTGATAATCAAAAGCTGGTTGCTATGTCACTGAAGTTCCTTTGTTTGTATGGACAGCAGTTGACAAATTCCTGTATGAGAAAAGTATAAGTTTTTCATAGCAGAAACCAAAAATAAAGAATGTCTAAAAAACGACGAACTCCACGAAAAAATGTATATAGCATAAATTGTGTGTTTCTACATTTTTTGTGTAGTAAGTTTTTGTCCATCTCTTACGGTTTAGCAGTTATTCAAAATTCAGTAAAATTCATCCAGAATAAACTACTCTTCAGATGCTATTCCCAGAAAGTTCAAGATATACATTTCATTTGTCAGGTAAATCTTTTTAATATACGAAATTTTAATCAAAATCGCTAGAGCCATTTTTGAGAAAATCAAAATTTTTGAAAAAACGTTCCATGTAAAGGGCAGTTGGGGGTGGGGATTTTTCTCAAAATCTTCGTGTCACATCCCTGGAACATACTAAACTGAAATACCAAGTTTGGTATTTACCTACCTTTCGTTTTTGAGTTATCATCTTTACAGACACACGGACACACGGATACACACACGGACCTTTTTCCGAAAATGCTTTTTTTAGATAAAGGGGACCCTAAAACATATATTTCCGGTGAAATCTCGGTATCGAATTTTTGGGTGGAATGCAATACCTTCTGTATACACTATGTAAATAGTGCGTATAGAGAAAGTAAAAAGAAGAATGTTGCTAATGTTCAAACCCGTCGGAGGACGATAGATCTTTTTTTTTTTTTTTTCGGGCGTAAAAATCCTTAGCATGGCTCTGTGAAAGTTGGTGGTAGCGCAGCGAGGGCTGTGAAATGAGTCAGTTGGTGAGTGTCGTGCGAGATGGAAGTAGCCCGTGTTGAGCAGCGCGCTTATATTAAAATAGCCGTTCTCCGAGGGAGAAATGCGATGGAATGTCACAGTGAATTAGTGGGAGCCCTTGGGAATAATATCATAATCCTTCACGACAATGCAAAACCGTATAAAGCAGAGTGTGTAGGGCAGCCGCTGCGACGTTGGGTATGAGAAGAATTGGAACACCCACTGTACTCTCCCGACATTTCTCCCAGTGACTTTGATCTCATTCGAAGGATTAAGGAACCACTACATGGTAGGTGGTTTGCAACACGAGAGGACATTGCTAATGCTGTGCGCGAACAGAAGACCCGATTCACACATGGTGTGGCAAATGCTGCGGCATTTGGTAATCAGCGCCTCCCACATCGTTGGGAGCGTGTGTAGACAGTTGCAGGGGACTACTTTGAGGATATTTAGGCCCAGGTATGTCATGTCAACTGAATGTGTACTGTGTTGTCATTCTTTTGCACCGTAAAGGGCATATTGCCTTGTTTACTACCGTAATAAATTAGTGTGTTATGACATTCATTGTCCACACATGTAATTAACACCTTTTGCTTTCGTATGTGACATGTCACATTTTCCAACCGGACTGGTATCTTCAAGAAAATAAATGGTTGCCATGGCTTTTGCCCGAACCCTCGTGTGTGTGTGTGTGTGTGTGTGTGTGTGTGTGTGTGTGCGTATGTGTGTGTGTCTATATAAAGTAAGTGTTTATTTAAATTATTAAGGCTTAAAATGTTGCTTTACTAATAAAGCAATACTTGTTTTAATAGTAATCAACAATAATTAGTTAACTATTACACGTGTCATCAATACTGTGTATAATTACGTACCTATAGCCTTAATTGAAATATCTGTAGAACAAAGATTTAAAATCTCTGTTTTTAATCTTAATTTTTTTTCAAAGAATGAGTCCTATATTTCATTGATGTATTGTAATTTCTACTTTCTCTACCAAGGACTGTGTACATACATAGTAGGTAGAGAAGGTATTGTCTTCCACCTAAAAATTGGATACCGAGATTTTACCCAAATACATGTTGTTAGGTTCCCTGAATCCAAAAAGAGAGCATTTTTTTGATAAACGTCCGTGTGTGTGTCTGTCTGAAGATTTTCAAGAAACTATCCCCACCCCAAATATCCTTTGCATGGAAGATATTTCGAAAAATGTATTCTCTCAAAATGGCTCTAACGATTTTGATTAAAATGCAGTTTATTAAAGATATTTACATGAAAATATGTGTATATTTGAATTTGATGAGAATAGCCCCAGTAGTCCTCTTCCTTCTGGATGACTTTTGCTTAACTGGTAAACCGTAAGACATAGACAAAAACTTAGTGCACAGAAATGTAGACCTCGCCAAAAAACACATAATGTGTGTCCCACTCATTCTTGTTGTGGAGCTAACCGAGATATATCCTTTGGCTTTTTGCTGTCGAGTCAATCAAGATATTCCTTTTTTATTGGTTATATAGCTTTTCACAAACAGGAGGTCGTCATCCGTGAGGTTTTACTTCTGGCCATGCAAAGAGAACTGAATTTTAATATAAATCGCATAGCGACAGCTTTTAAAGGACTTGACTAACACTTCAACCTAGGATATCCCCTTACCCTTCTGTATGTATAAACAACTAAGGAATATGAGCACTTTTGTTAATGTTTATCTCGATTAGCATGAACTAGATACAAGAATAATATTTTTAAGGAGTTTGTTTGCAGAACAGGTAAAACTTCATTGAACTTCTCAACTGACTCGCATGTTTCCCGGTAAACCACAAGGTGATCTCAAATTATTTTGAGATGACAACCCCAGTGGCGATTTACAATGTTGAAGTTCTTTAAGTCCCAGGCTATTATGGATAATTGTGATAATTTTAATTGCTTGCATACAGAAACTGTGTAGGACAGGAGTTGGATAAGTAGAATCAGACTGAAAAATTAAATGCCACAGCCGGGTGAGAAAACAATTAAAATTATCACGAATAAAGGTTTTATACTATAAATCCTGCTCGGAGAAAATATGATCCAGAAAATACGTTCTTAGATTTTATACTATTTCACAGCAGTTTCTAATTTACAGAAATCTAGACTCATGAACAGTTATTTAAGTTGTCAATAATTTGTTTATGATTGAGATAACTTTAAATCCATTTACAGGCTTCAGGGTATAAAAGATTTCATAAGGTGAGAGAGATTTATCGCTTTGTTTATAGCTGTCGTGTGAAGCAGTAAGAGACAGAAACACGTTGCGGTTTTGTTTACTTCACCTGTCTTGTGCCGTGTTCCCAGCACGTGCTGAACTTTGTTCGCTGCGTCGTAGTACTACGCAAGCCAATGTTTATTTCCGCTGAGAAAATTCGCTGCTTTAGGCAAATCTCTGGCGGAAGTGCGCCGTCGATATGTAAACATTGCTAATGTGTGAAACAAGACTCAGCTTTCCTAAGTATTATGTTTATGTACGTCATTGTCTCCAAAGTTCATATTACTCAGAGAACTAAGACAACAATAAATAAAAATAAAAATAATAGCCTTTTGTATTGATTTTTACTTTCTCTACACGTACTATATACATAGTGTATAGAGAAGGTATTGTAATGCATCAAAAAATTCGGTAGCTATATTTCATCGGAAATTCATGCTTTGGGTCCATCCCCCCTGAATCCAAAAAAAGAGTTTTCAGAAAAAAGTCCGCGCGCGCGCGTGTGTGGACAGCATAGATAAATAATGAAAAGACCGTTAAATACCAAAGTTGGTATCTTCCAAGGTTGCGACACAAAGATTTTCAAGAAAATTCCCCCCACCCCAACTACTCTTTACATGGAAAAAAAAATTTAAAAATGGCTCTAACGATTTTGATTAAAATCTCGTAATTTAAGATATTTACATGACAAATGAAATGTATATCTTGAATTTTCTGGGAATGTCCCCCCGAAGACCTTTTTATTCTGATGATTTTTATTGAATATTATATAATTCCTTAACCGTAAGAGATAGAGGAAAACGTATAACACCAAAAATGTAGATCATGATAAAACACACAATTTATGTCATATACATTTTTTCCGTGGAGTTGGCCATTTTAGTAATATTCCTTGTTATTGATTTCAGCTTTAAAATGTCAACTCCTGGCCATTCAAAGAATCGGACTACAATCCCGTGGCAACCTATTTTAAAAACGTTGATTGTCGGTTTAGACTAGTAGAGAAAGTCACTAGAATGGAGCACATCATTTTTTTTTTCTAATAATAATAATTTTTGCTCTCCCGGAAGTCGCCATTGGGGTTTGCCATCTCAAAATAATTAAGAGATCACTTTGTAACCTACCGGGAAACATGCGAGTCAGTTGAGAAAGTTAATGCCGTACCGGCATATTGCCATAGTAGCTCAGTGGTAGAGCAACCAGCTAGAGACCGGGAGATCCGTGGTTCAGATCCCAGCTATGGCATTGCATTTTTACTTTCTCTACACTATGTACTATGTACATAGTGTATAGAGAAGGTATTGCATTGCATCCAAAAATTCTATACCAAGATTTCACCAGAAATACATGTTTTGGGTCCCCCCGAATCCAAAAAAAGCATTTTCAGAAAAAAGGTCCATGTGTGCGTGTGTGTGTGTCTGTGGACAGCATAGCTCAAAAACGAAAAAACCGTTGAATACCAAACTTGGTATTTAAGTTCGGTATCTTCCAAGGATGCGGCACGAAGATTTTCAAGAAAATACCCCACCCCCAACTATCCTATACATGGGACATTTGTCGAAAATTTTGAATTTCTTAAAAATGGCTCTAACGATTTTGATTAAAATATCGTATATCTTGAATTTTCTGGGAATAGCCTCTGAAGACTCACACAATTTATGTAGTTTACATATTTTTCGTGGAGTTGATCGTTTTTTAAATATTCCTTGTTTTTGGTTTCGGCTTTGAAAAACTTTTACTTTTTACTTTCTCTATACGTGCTATGTACATAGTGTATAGAGAAGGTATTGCAATGCACCCAAAAATTCGATACCGTATTTAGGTATTACATTTAGATATTTAGGTATTTAGGTTTGGTATCTTACAAGGATGCGACACGAAGATTTTAAAGAAAATCCCGCCACTCCCAACTACCCTTTACATGGAACTTTTTTCGAAAATTTTGATTTTCTAAAAAATGGCTCTAACGATTTTGATTAAAATATCGTATATTAAAGATATTTACCTGACAAATAAAGCGTATATCTTGAATTTTCTGGGAATAGCTTCTGTAGACTACTTTATTCTGGATGAATTTTGCATAACTACTAAACCATAAGAGATGGACAAAAACTTAACACAGAAAAAATGTAGAAAACGTTAAAACACACAATTTATGCTATGTACATTTTTTCGTGGAGTTGGTCGTTTTTGAGATATTACTTGTTTTTGGTTTCAGCTTTGAAAAACATACTTTTCTCAGGAATTTGCCAACTCTTGTCCATACAAACAAACGAACTTCAGTCACATAGCAACCAGCTTTTGGCTTTCACTTTAACCAATGGTACTCCCTTATTTCGCTCCTACTTACAATAAAGCACGAAATAAGACTAGTTTTGCTAATTTTTCTCGATTAGAATGAAATAAATAAAATAATAAGCTTATTAACAATAATCTGTTACAGAGATATAGAGAAAGTCATGTGAATGGAACACATCAGATTTTTTCATACAGGAATTTGTCAACTTCTGCCCATACAAACAAAGGAACTTCAGTGACATAGCAACCAGCTTTTGACTGTCACTTTAACGTATGGTACTCTCTTTTGAGATTTCAACGCAAATGTGTGTTTTGAGCTTTACTAGATCCAAAAAGGAAGCATTGTTACTCATTAGTAAAATGTATGCGTGTGTGAAAGATATAGAGAGAGAGAAACAGAGAGACACACATACAGAGAAAAAGCGGAGAGAGACAGCATATCTCAGCTCTTAAAATGTTAACATTCGAAGAAAATAATAGCATGACACATTAAATGGATGACTTTTTTTTACTTTCTCTAGCCCCATATGTACAATGTACATAGGGATAGAGAAGTATTGTATTCCACCCAAAAATTCGATACCGAGATTTAACCGGAAATACATGTTTTAGGACCTCGTGTATCCAAAAAAGAAAACATTTTGAGGAAAAGGTCTGCGTGTGTGTGTGTCCGTGTGTCCGTGAACACGATAACGAAAAGTAGCTAAAATACAAAACTTGGTATTTAAGTTTAATATATTCCAGGGATGCGACTCGAAGATTTTGAGAAAAATTCCCTCACCACAAACTACCTTTTACATGGAACTTTTTTTCGAAAATTTTGATTTTCTTAAAAATGGTTCTAACTATTTTGATTAAAATATCATATATTAAAGATATTTACCTAACAAATAAAATGTATATCTTGAATTTTCTGGAAATAGCTTCTGAAGACCTGTTTATTCTGGATGAATTTTGCTTAATTTGGCATAACTAGTAAATCGTAAGAGATAGACAAAAACTTACTATACAAGAAATTTAAGTCTTGTTAAAATATACAAGTTATGTCATATACATTTTTCTCGTGGAGCTTACCGTTTTCGAGGTATTCATTGTTATTAGTTTCAGTTGTGAAGTATTTATACTTTTCTCAGACAGGAGTGTCCGTTTTTCTTTTGTTCTACTCCTGGCCAAGAAAAGAAGCGATTTGTGATGACAATCGCATAACGACAGCTTTTAAAACATTTGACTATTGGTTTAGCCTAGTGTATTCCCTTATGTTCTTCCTACTTATACGGAACTAAATAATAAGAACATTGTGCTAATGAGTACCACGATTAGCAAGGTGTAGAAAGAAGAAGAATCTTATGTAAGAAATTTATAGGACAGCTAGAGAAAGTCATGTGAGTGTAACACATAAGATTTTTTTAAAATACAGTTCCTTATCGGAGCTTCGGTATTGTATTCCTTTTTACTCTATTTCCTTATTTTCCAGTTTCCCTACATACCCTGTGTTGACCTATTTGTTTACCGTTTGCTTTTTACTCACAAATCCACATACATATCCTACATAAGTATATGCATTTACAAATACACAAACACCCATGCCCAAGACACGATCCCGTGCGCCACGAAGCACCAAAACAAATCGCTTCAGGGAGCGCGGCCACGGGGACCGTCTTAATGATTGAATACTCAAAATGATCCTGGAGAAAACTATTTAAAATTATGTATATGAAATTCAAGCCAGTTCTGGAGAAGAACACGAATAAAATCTTTAAGCAGGTAACCTGACGCAACTCAAATTTGAACCGGGGTCGTCAGCGTGAGAATCAAGGAAGTTAAGTGTGCATTACTACGACTGTTAAAATAAATTTAACACATGAAATTTATTAACGGATTTTCCCAAAAATGCTCGTGCAAGGCTGCAGCGTCTAATAACGCTTGATCAAGAAGCCCCGCCCCAGAGTTGGAATGCACATGAAGGTCAGCTGTTGAGGAATTGCTGAATCATGACCGTAATAGCGACACCAGCGCTGCCATCTAACTGCTGCTGAAATTCCGCTAAGTCATGCCGTGTGCCAGTTGACAATATTTCGGACCAGCCAAAACAACATTTGCATTTTGCAAGTCACGCTCGCAAAATGCATTTACACGCATGACTTTCATCTTGCACAGGTTCTAGCGCGTTTTTATATACACTGATATAGGCATATTACGAGTATTTTCTAAATATCAAATTTTGATTACTTTTATAATTACAAACGCAGTTTTTAAACATTAAAATTCGACTGTTGCTCCTCTGAGTATATCTTTGCTTTACACCATGACTTGATACTTTAGGATTTTTGATTTTGGTGCATCAGTACTGAAATTCACATTCGAATTTTAAACCACATTGTTCTAAACATTTAAATTCGACTCGTTTTCCTGTGTATTATGTTTATGCATAAGTTTGTTAAAAATGGGCGAAAGTCATGTGAACTTAGCACATAACATCTTTTCTTTTATTTAATTAGTCCAAAGAATTTGACGGTATTATTCTGTATTTAGAGGAATGTAAACAGAAACCAAACATAATTCATAATCTTTTATTACCTATACAAGGAGAATTTGTTCCAGATGTTTTATGTGACGATATTTCAAACACGGTACTTTCTATTTTTAAGCCTCATTGTTCTCGAAATCCTTTCTAGAAGTTTTTATGGTTAAAATGTTATTTGCAAACATTGCAGTTTGCTTGGTTTGAGATTATGTAATAAAAGTTCATGATTAATAGTCATTTCGAAGTGTGTAAAGTTGTCGTTCTTTTAATCAAGTGTGGATTTTATGGAATCAAAAAAAGATTTTGCACGTGTGAATCATACTTTTTTGTACGGCAGTACGAAATTAAAATAAAATGTTAGAAATGAATTACCACTTCTACAGACTCGTACAACTGCGATTATTTACCTGGCAATATGTGTTTAAATAAATGAATAACGGTGGCCATGAGAGTTCTATGGCCATAGAACAATTATTGCTTTGCATAGTTACTTGTTTAGTAGACATTTATTAAAGTTTGCAACATGCAGTTACAGTTCAGCGGAAATAGATGATGTAATCGAATTTGCTGTAGGATATTTGATATATAAAAATGGTTAATAAACATTGCATGCATAAAGTTACAACTTACTATCTTTATGTGTATGTGTTACTAAACTTCACTTTAAGCACTGACAACTTTCTGATCAGACTGCCTCCGTGGTCGAGTGGTCAGCGAGCTGACTTCTCACCCGGAGATCACGGGTTCGTTTCCCGGCTGGGGCGGGGAATTTTTCTTTAACCAGATTTATTCCCTGTACCCCACAGAGTCTGGAAGTATGAACGTGAGAGTAATATAATAATGATTAACCTAACGTTCTAACCTACAGTAATACGAGTTGTTTCACGAGTCAAAGCCCCCGATATGACCATTGAAGTTAAATGAAACAATAAAAAAATAAATAAAAAAAACTTTATGATCATGCAAAAAACAGCTTTTGCACAGTTGTTTCATAATAATAACAATGTTTCAATCGAAATTTGATTTATTTTGTGCAACTATAAATTAGTGTGCTAAAAGTATATGTTTATGCTTAAAAGCATATTTCTAAATTATTAGAAATATTACATTTATTTACCATCGAAAATTTCTTTGATTTTTGTGGGATCAGCATATTATTGTATCTTCAGCTGCATTTTCTATGTCCTATTTCAGCTACCATTTTCCTAACGTATTTTTTTTTTTTTTTTTTTTTTTTTTATCACTTTCGTTTTTGTAATTATATAATCAAACGTTATATGACAAAGAGAACGTCATTTAAAACAACTGTGAAACTAACAGTAATATATCACCTCTTCAATATACAGGTTGTTAATGAACTATACCGAAATAATTTGCGAGATTGTGCACGTGACTGATATAAGTAATTTGAGATCGGCGATGCATGGCCCCCGGATAAACATAACGCAGCTACATAGCGTTAAACGTGTGGATATCAGGTGCTGATAAGTCGGTGTTAAAGCAAAGCAGGTTGAAAAAATCTGATGTGTACCATTCACATAACTTTCTCTATATCCCTGCAACAAATTATTCTTAAAAAGCTTATACTTCTGTTTACTTTATGCTAATCAGAAAAAAAAATAGTAGAAATGGTCTTATTACTTGCTTCCTTGTAAGTAGAAGCGAAATAACGGGGTACCATAGGTTAAAGTGACAGTCAAAAGCTGGTTGCTATGTCAATGAAGTTCCTTTGTCTATATGGATAGAAGTTGACAAGTTCCTGTATGAGAAAAGTATACGTTTTTCATAGCAGAAACCAAAAATAAGGAATGTCTCAAAAACGACGAACTCCACGAAGAAAAAGATATATAACATAAATTGTGTCTCTTAAGGTGCTCTACTTGTTTTGTGTAGTAAGTTTTTGTCTATCTCTTACGGTTTAGCAGTTATTCAAAATTCAGTCAAATTCATCTAGAATAAACTACTCTTCAGAGGCTATTCCCAGAAAATTCAAGATATACATTTTATTTGTTAGGTAAATATCTGTAACATACGAAATTTTAATCAAAATCGTTTGAGCCATTTTTGAGAAAATCAAAATTTTTGAAAAAAGTTCCATGTAAATGGAAGTTGGGGAAGGGGGGATTTTTCTCAAAATCTTCGTGTCGCATCCCTGGAAGATACTAAACTTAAATACTAAGTTTGGTATTTTACCGACTTTTCGTTTTTGAGTTATCGTGTTCACAGATACACGGACACACGGACACACACACACACACACACACGGACCTTTTTGTGAAAATGCTTTTTTTGGATATTGGGGACCCTAAAACATATATTTCCGGTGAAATCTCGGTATCGAATTTTTGGGTGGAGTGCAATACCTTCTCTATACACTATGTACATACAAATTATTCTTAAAAAGCTTATACTTCTATTTACTTTATGCTAATCAGAAAAAAAAAAAAAAGAGAGCAGAAATAGTCTTATTACTTGCTTCCTTGTAATTAGAAGCGATATAAGGGACCACCATAGGTTAAAATGATAGTCAAACGCTGGTTGCTATGTCAATGAAGTTCCTTTGTTTATATGGATAGGAGTTGACAAGTTCCTGTATGAGAAAAGCATACATTTTTCATAGGAGAAACCAAAAATAAGGAATGTCTCAAAAACGACGAACTTACGAAAAAAATGTATATAACATAAATTGTGTGTTTTAACGTGCCCTACATTTTTTGTGTAGTAAGCTTTTGTCCATCTCTTACGGTTTAGCAGTTATTCAAAATTCAGTAAAATTCATCCAGAATAAACTACTCTTCAGAGGCTATTCCCATAAAATTCAAGATATACATTTTATTTGTCAGGTAAATATCTTTAATATACGAAATTTTAATCAAAATCGTTAGAGCCATTTTTGAAAAAATCAAAATTTTCGAAAAACGTTCCATGTAAAGGGTGGTTTGGGGTAGGAGGATTTTTCTCAAAATCTTCGTGTCGCATCCCTGGAAGATACTAAACTTAAATACCAAGTTTGGTATTTTACCGACTTTTCGTAGAGAAAGTAAAAATGGCTTAGAATGTCTTTAAAACTGATGTTCGAATACAGAAATATCGATTTTTAGCAGCTCGTTACTAGCGTTGCAAGATTTAATGTCGCAAAAATCTGTAAAATCTCGAACTAATTACTTGACGGTACGACACTGAGCATTCATTAACTACGTTCTTGAGTTATGTAGTCTACTCTGGAGGCATTTTTCCAACTGTTCTGGTGGCTTAATGCATAACGCGGGAAGCTGCTATCCAAAAGGTCATTTGTTCGATTCCTGTCATAAAGTAGATGTTTTTTATTATTATTTTTTTCGTCTCAGACGAACTGCCGCGATACGTGAACGAGACCCGAACTCGGAAACTATATTTCCCTTGAAAGCCAGTATCATAAGCACTACGCTAGAGAGGTACGCTGTAATATGAGGTACGGCCAGAAAGTAAGTTCCGTTTCAATTTATCTCCGCTGCAGCGCTGTGATCGCAGTTCCGCACATGCGCGGTAGACGCTCTGTATCAAGGAGAAGAAACGTGCGCCATTTTGAGATCGCTGTCAGCCACATATGCTTTGTTGTGCTTGTTTACAATGTCGGTGTTTATTGAAAATCCCGCCGCTTGTGAAATCAGATCTGTGATTCGTTTTCTGAATGCTAGGAAAGTGAAACCAATTGAAATTGATCGGCAAATTTGCGAAGTTTACGGACAAAATACGATGAGTGATTCAATGGTGGGAAGATGGGTCCGACAGTTCAATGAAGGACGTAGTCTAGTGCACGATGAAGAACGAAGTGGGCGTCCATCTTTGGTTACAGAAGAACTGGTTCACGCGATTGATGACAAGATCCAGGAAAACAGCAAGTTTACAATTAGTGCTCTCGCTATGGAATTTCCCCAAAGCTCACGATCACTAATTCATGAAATTGTTACCGAAAAACTGAAATTTCATAAACTTTGCTCACGTTGGGTAACAAAGATTCTTACTGAGCAACACAAAACAAAACGGATGGGTAGTGCACTTCAGTTTTTAACCCGTTATGATGAAGACGGCGAAGAATTTCTGACACAAATAGTCACAGGAGATGAGACTTGGGTTTCTTACGACACCCCTGAAAGTAAGCGGTAATCAAAGGAATGGAGGCACACTTCATCCCCAGCAAAGGTTAAGCCGAAACAAATCTTGACACCTCGAAAAATGATGTGCACAGTGTTCTGGGACTGGAAAGGCATCTTATTCAGTGATTTCTTACCGCGTGGTTAAACAATCATAGCAGATGTTTATTGCGAGACACTTAGGAAATTGCACCGCGCAATACAGAATAAGCGCCGAGGATTGCTGTCAAAAGGTGTTGTTTTTCTTCACGACAACGCACGACCACACACTGCAAATGTGACGAAAAACCTCCTACAGGGATTTGGCTGGGACGTGTTTGACCATCCTCAGTACAGCCCTGACCTCGCTCCTAACGATTTTCCTCTGTTCTTACATCTCAAGTCTTTCCTTGGCGGTCAACACTTCAACAATGACGAAGAGCTAAAAGAAAATGTTTCCAACTTTTTGAAGACACAGGCGGCAAACTTCTATGAAGAAGGTATACGGCAGTTATGTGGAAAAGTAGTTTCAGAGTTGTAGAATTTTGTGCAATAAATAATTATTCTGTATCTGTACACAATTTAATTTTAGTACCAAACGGAACTTACTTTCTGGACGTACCTCGTATGTCCCTTCGTTTTCCGTGTTATGCTCTCAAATTGTTGATAAATTAACCAGTGGCGTACTGGCACTTTAGAAACCGTTACTTCGAAATTGAAATAAAAGGCCATAAGTCTCCTATCTCAAATTACTTATTTAAGTAATCAATCCACATATTCACACCTGTATATTCAAGGCGATAGATTTCCTAGGATATGAATCTAATATTCTCTCGACTTCAATATCAGAAGTTCTCGAGATTTAAGTGCAGAAGGGCGAATCAAAAAGTGTATTATGTATAGCGATTTTCGAGCTACTGTCTGATTTGTTCCGTTTACATGGCTTTCTGTATCTCCTGCAATAAATTATTCCGACAAACCATTTTTTCTTCCTCTACTTCGTGATAATCGAGATAAACATAGCAGAATGATTTATTACTCAGTTCCTTCTAAGTAGAAGGGAAATAAGGGAGTACATTAAGCTAAAGCGGCAATCAAGCCGATCGCTATGTGGTGCAATTGAAATTCTCTGCTTTTTCCATGACCAGGATGAAAACAATGAATAACGACTTTCCTAGTGAGACAAGTAGAATTACTGGAAATGTTAAAACTAACAAGGAAAATCTCATACTTGGTTATCTCTACAAAAAACATACATATTACATTTGTGTGCTTTTTACTGTAGTAAGTTTTTGTGTGTCTCTTACGGTTTACTAGTTATGTTAACATAATTCAGTTTGAAGAGGACATCAGAGGCTATTCCCAACAAATTCAAGATATATTTTATTTGCCATGTAATATCTTTAATATACGGCATTTTAAACAAAATCGTTAGAGCCATTTTTGAGAAAATCGAAAATTTCCAAAAATGTTCCATGTAAAGGGTAGTTTTGTGTGGAGGCATTTTTCTAAAAATCTTCGCGTCGTATTCTTAAACGATACTGTTCTTAAACACCAGGTTTAATATTTAAAAGAATATTCGCGAGCGCAAAAACGGAACTTTTTCTATTTTTTTTTTTTTTTTTTTGACCTAGGGAACCTGAAAACATATCTCCTTTGGAATCTCTACATAACATTTTTTTATGGATTAGTAACTTACATAGTACACTTAAAAATTCTGATGTGGTACACTCACATGACTTTCTCTAGCTGTTCTATAAACTTCTTACATGAGATTCTTCTTCTTTCTGCACCTTGCTAATCGTGGTACTCATTAACACAATGTTATTATTTAGTTCCGTATAAGTAGGAAGAACCTAAGGGAATACACTAGGCTAAACCAATAGTCAAAATTTTTAAAAGCTGTCGTTATGCGATTATCATCACAAATCGCTTCTTTTCTTGGCAAGGAGTAGAACAAAAGAAAAACGGACACTCCCGTCTGAGAAAAGTATAAGTACTTCACAACTGAAACTAATAACAATGAATACCTCGAAAACGGTAAACTCCACGAGAAAAATGTATATGACATAACTTGTATATTTTAACAAGACTTAAATTTCTTGTATAGTAAGTTTTTGTCTATCTCTTACGGTTTACTAGTTATGCCAAATTAAGCAAAATTCATCCAGAATAAACAGGTCTTCAGAAGCTATTCCCAGAAAATTCAAGATATACATTTTATTTGCTAGGTAAATATCTTTAATATATGATATTTAAATCAAAATAGTTAGAGCCATTTTTAAGAAAATCAAAATTTTCGAAAAAAGTTCCATGTAAAGGGTAGTTTGGGGTGGGGGAATTTTTCTCAAAATCTTCGTGTCGCATCCCTGGAAGATATTAAACGTAAATACCAAGTTTGGTATTTTAGCTACTTTTCGTTTTTGAGTTATCGTGTTCACGGACACACGGACACACGGACACACGGACACACACACACACGGACCGTTTTCTCAAAATGCTTTTTTTGTATACAGGGTGTCCTAAAACATATATTTCCGGTTAAATCTCTGATGTGTACCATTCACATAACTTTCTCTAGATCCCTGCAACACATTATTCTTAAAAAGCTTATACTTCTATTTACTTCAGGCTAATCAGTAAAACATTAGCAGAAAAAGCCATATTAATTGCTTCCGTGTAAGTAGAGGTGAAATAAGGGAGTACCATAGCTTAAAATGATAATCAAAAGCAAGTTGCTATGTCACTGAAGTTCTTTTGTTTGTATGGACAGCAGTTGACAAAGTCCTGCATGAGAAATGTATGTTATTCATAGCAGAAACCAAAAATAAGGAATGTCTCAGAAACGACGAACTCCACTAAAAAATGTATATAACATGAATTGTGTGTTTTAACGTGCTCTACATTTTTTGTGTTGTAAGTTTTTTTCCATCTCTTACGGTTTAGCACTTATTCAAAATTCAGTAGAATTCATCCAGAATAAACTACTCTTCAGAGGCTATTTCCAGAAAATTGAAGATATACATTTTATTTGTCAGGTAAATATCTCTAATATACGAAATTTTAATCAAAATCGTTAGAGCCATTTTTGAGAAAATCAAAATTTTCGAAAAAGGTTCCATGTAAAGGGTAGTTGGTGGTGGGGGGATTTTTCTCAAAATCTTCGTGTCGCATCCCTGGAACATACTAAACTTAAATACCAAGTTTGGTATTTTACCTACTTTTCGTTTTTGAGTTATCGTTTTCACAGACACGGACACACGGACACACACACACACACACACACACACACGGACCTTTTTCCGAAAATGCGTTTTTAGATACAGGGGACCCTAAAACATATATTTCCGGTGAAATCTCGGTATCGAATTTTTGGGTGGAGTGCAATACGTTCCCTATACACTATATACATAGTGCATATAGAGAAAGTAAAAAAGGCTAACCTGAAACGAGCATCGGTGTGTGTGTGTGTGTATGTGTGTGCGTGCGTGTGTGTGATGTCGGAGGGGGTTCCGCACTGCAGCCATTGGCAAATTGTACGCCAGACCGCAGGAGGATAGGATAATTGTGAGTAATTTCAAAGGGCGACCGAAGGTTAGATTCACCGAGCTCCAGGTCTAACCAAACTCACTGGATCTACAGACAATCTACAGACTACTTCCAACACCATCCCGCCACAGAAAACTGTATTTCCAGAGCGCATTCACCGCCACTGATGGACATTACTACCGTAGTACTCGCTGACACAATCCTGAAAGAGACAAGTTGTATGAAATGGAGATGACATGAAGGGACAGGCATTTCGGGACATGAAGAAATCTCCCCAGCATTTGCCTAGTGGCCCGGAAAACCCCCCGAAAAGACCTACAGATCAGAGAGGGAATCGACCTCATGACCTCCCGAATGTCAGTCTCAGATGAAACGCCTGAGCCATCTGGCTCGGTGAGCATTGGGGTAGTATAGGATAAGTTAAGGATAATTGTAGCTCAAGCGCATTTAGACCATCTCGCTAGTCCCATTTGGGTTTATTTGACCCCTCGGAGGAAGGGGTGAAGGGGAAACTCTATGGACGACTAGATCAGGACGACGAAGAGTGCCATTAAGGATGGTCCCTAACAATCCTAAAGTGAAACCAATCCTGACCTAGGCACCAGCTTGCACCAATTTAACCCTGGGTTCCTGGAACGAACACACTCTGAAACGAACGTTATATGTAGGGACTGATGTACATACCTGAGTGTGCAGGTGTCGGGACTTGAACCGGTGTGCTGGCAGAGCTCCTGATGGAGCTGGCAGTGACACGGAGCCCAGCGTCATCTTCTGACTGTTGCTTTCTAAGGGTAGGACGTCGCTGGGTTCCACTTTGTTGCAGAGATAACTGACGAACCGGTCTTCGCTTAACCATCATCCTGAAACACACGTGTCACAACTTAACTGAGCACTTCGCTACTTTCTTGCGAAGGGAATAATTATAAAGTACTGTTTCACTGACTATTTTCTTATGTAGCATATCTTTTCTACAGAATATCCATATATAGTAAGACCTTTCTAACCTGGACACCTATGATTCCAAAAAAAATTGTCCTATGTAACGGGATGTCCAACGAAGAGGCGGTAAATATTTTCATTCAGTATAACAAAATTGGATGTGTTCCACTCAGTAGATTTCTCTGCCTGTACTGCAAAAACCCTTATTACAAAAGATTACTCTTTTATCTACACCATACTAAGCGAGATAAACATTATCAAAATGTCTTATTGCAAGAGATATGAAAAGAAAGATGACAAACCATTTGAGAAAAGAGATAGAGAGAGAGAGAGAGAGAAAAAAAAATCTTACTAAAAAGAACAAACAAAAAAAAACAAAAACAAAAGAAAACAGACCTCGTGAAAACATTCAACTGATAATTTTTTTTTTTTTTTTGGATAGGTAGATCAGACTGAAAAATTCCCGGTCTCTAGCCGTTTGCTCTAGCCACTGAGCTCTCGTGGCAACCTGCCGGCACGGCATTAAATTCCTCAACCGACTCTTATATTTCCCGGTAAACCAGAAGGTGATCTCAAATTATTTTAAGATGAAACACCTCAATGGCGACATACAATATCGTAAGTACTTTAAGTCCCCGAGCTTCATACTTTCATAAAAGCCGTATGTAGGAGGCCATGAGCTATATAGGTAGATTCAGACTGAAAAAGTCAATGCCTGGATCTGGGATTTGAACCACGACCGGTGAAACCCTATGAAGCTCGGGTAGGTACTTTAAATACTTGCGACATTGTAAGTCACGTTTAGGTGAGATCACCTTGTGGTTTACCGGCAAACATGAGTCAGTTGAGGAATTTAATGCCATGCCGGCATATTGTCATGTTAGCTCAGTAGTTAGAGCAACCAGTTAGAGACGGGGAGATCCGTCGTTCAAATCCCGGCTATGGCATTGAATTTTTCAGTCTGCTCTACCTATCCAGCTCACGACCTACACAAGGATTGTGTGAAAAAACAGTAACACAAAATATTTATTTATGTTTTGTAGTGTTAACCATTTCCGAAATGCTCCTGGTTATTGGTTTAAATTTTAAAATACTTATAATTTTTTTTCAAATGAAAAACCATTATTCAATTTTCTTTCTCCATGCCAAGCAAAGAGTGCAATGTTAGTGCATCACATAGCGACCAACTCTTGAAAGATTTAACTATCGCTTTAGTCTAGTGTATTCTCTTATTCCCGCTTATCTAGAAGGAAGCATGTAATAAACGTATTTCTACAAATGTTTGTATCAATATACATTGAGTAGATAGAAAAATAAGTTTTTGGCCAGAATAGGAGAGAAAGTTGTGTGAATGTAACATATAACATTTTGTAGACATTGCTCGAATATATTAATAATATTGTATTCATTCCAGAACTATGGCAAATCACGTGGAGAACGAGATCAACTCAACTCACATGATGTTTCATGTATGTATTTTTGCTCATAACTTAAAAATTAACCAGCTAAATTAAGTATGTTATAACTTCAGGTACTTACTAATATAGTGATTATTCTTGAGTTTAACACAAAGTTTAATCATTGAATAGTTGGCCTACAATGATGAAAATTTCCACTGTATATTTTTCTCTTCGAAGTAATCTAAGAGCACATTTTCAGTGAAATTATTTGAATATATTTTGTCGTATACCAGGCAATGAAGCGATTAAATGCTAATTCATATGGTTTTTTGGGGTAGTAGTTATAATGTTATTACTTTTTCTTGTGTTAAAGTTGGTTCTTTAATTTCGTTTTCCTCTAAATTCACGTTTGCCGCCATTAAATCTTGTATAAATTTGATACTACATAAAAGAATAACGCTTTAGATCAAAGAAAGTAAAAGGCTGCTAACATAACGTATAGGTTACTTCTACAACTAATTGTGATAAATTGAAGTACGACGATTTGTATTGTGAAAAAATAATAATGCGAAATCATGAGAAATTAGTTATGTAAAAGGACATGACAGAAATCTAATGTGTTCCATTCACATGACTTTCTCTACATCTCTGTAACAAATTATTCTTCTATCTACATCAACTAATCGAGATAAACATTGGCAGAAATTGTTCTTATTACTTGGTTCCTTGTAAGCAGAATTTTTCGCTTGTAAGTAGAAGCGAAAAATTCCAATGTGTTCCATTCACATGTCATCTAGCTGTTCGGTAAACAAACTTTTTATTCAAAACATTAATCTGTTATTTACATTATGCTAATCAAGTTAAGCATAAACAGAATTAGTCTTACTACTAGCCCCTTGTAAATAGAAGGGAAATAAGAAAATGTACAGGCTAAAGCGATAGTCTCGTCCTTTAAAAGCCGTGCCACTATGTAAAACAATTGAAATTTCGATCTCTTTGATTGCCAGGAGTAAACAAATGAGAAATGAGAAAAAAGATGTCTTCCCGCTTGAGAAAAGTTTAAGTGACTTAATGCGGAAACCAATAATCCGCAATATCTCGAAAACGGTTAACTCTTTAAAAAAAATGTATATCACATAAATTGTGTGTTTAATGATATCTTCATCTTTGTGCAGTAAGTTTTTGTATATCTCTTATGGTTTGCCAGTTATACAAAAGTCGTCCTGAATGAAGAAGACTTCAGAGGCTATTTCCAGAAAATTCAAGATGTACATTTCGTTTGTCATAAAAATATCTTAAACACAAAGTATTTTAATTAAAATCGTTAGAGCCATGTTTGAGAAAATCAACATTTTAGAAAAACGTTCCATGTCAAGGGTAGTTTGGGGTGGGGGATTTTCTTGAACATCTTCATGTCACATCTTTGTACCAAGTTTGGCATTTAACCGACTTTTCGTTTTTGGGATATGCTGCCCACACACACAGACACACACAAATCTTTTTCTAAAAGGCTTTTTTTTGACTCAGCGGACCTCAAAACATATATTTCTGGTAAAATCTCGCTATCGAATTTTTTGTGCAATTCAATACCCTCTCTAAACACTATGTATAATACTGTAGAGAAAGTAAAGAGTGAAACCAAATCAAACCAAGTCAAATTATTAAACATGTGCGAATACAAAACGCAATTGTCAAGTGATTTGATTTGAAACCAGTGGAGTGGTATAAAAATTGTATCGTACTTGTGCGATAATCTGAAGTTTTATATCCTGTGCACAATCGTAAAAGTTCTACTTTTAGGTCATTCTGTCTAAAACGTATATTTATAAATGCAAACATTCAAGCAGATAGCATCATCACGCGGCCGTCCTCGCAGGGAACACTATCGTGTTCTAAGGGCTTCGCGTGCTACATTTTACAATTGCTAGACATATGGACGCAGAGGATTCCCACATCTTCAGCTGCAGTTTGACATTCCGGGAAAACGTGATGCGTGATGTTGGTCAAATGGACCTTAACTCCTTTGGGCACGCCCCCAACTGGGGACCACTTTCGTTACAGTGGAAATGTACCGCTCCATATTCTCGATTAATTGCCAGTTACGTCACAAATGTAAAATAGCACTGACCCATCAGAGTATCAGCAGAAAAAGGGGACTCTATCCTGTTCCGTCAATGACGTATGCTAGCTTCTTTTCCTGTTTGATAATGGTGATATGCTAGTTTCTTTGATATCCTGCAGTTTAGACGATACTTTCTTTTCCTGTTTTATTGTGGGGTTAAGGGATTATTATCTGCTATAATTATAATGTGTCTTTATATCTGATGACCTCATTTTCTGTTCCTTCCTTTTTCGCACGGCAGTAATGTGGATTGTCTACAGTTATGTAAACAAGGTGTCACTATCTTTCTTAGTTTATCTACACCTATTTGTATTAAACATAAGTATTCCATTATATGAAATAATTCTATATACATTTCGCTGAACCTAAGTAAAGCAACTCCAAAACGAAAATTCATGTAAAAACCAAATGTCATACTTAAACTGCTTAAGTGTACAAGGCAAAGATTTGAATAATATCTCCCATCTCAAACTACTCTTTAGTTATAAAACTTTCAAAAAATGCTCTATGAGTCTTAATAAACTATCAAGTTTTAAATATTTACCTGTTAAATACCTTTCCGGCATTGCAGTGCCCGAGTGGTTAGAAATCCAATTTTGGATAAATGTGATTATTTTGGAAGAATATTTCTGTTTTCCTTAACGCTCCCTAACATATCAATACAACACACCCCGTAGGTGCCCCCATGTTTGTCCCAGGGAACCACGTATGGAATTTGTGGTGGACTAAGCGGCGTTTGGGTGGGTTTTCTCCGGGTTCTCCGGTTTCCCTCGTCATGCATCCCACCCAGTGGTTGATAGTATATTTTCTTGTCACCCATATTCTTTATTTTACACCAGGCATCGGGCTGATTGCCCATTATGATTTCTTCTAATCCAGAGCCTGTGCTCCTATACAGGCATCTGATTCCAGGCGTAGGCTAAGAAAGAAAGAGAGAAAGATCGAAGAAAAAATCAAGAGAAAAGTACGAGAGAAAAAAGAAAGAAAGATAGAGAGAAAGGGAAAAGAAAAGAAAGCATGAAAAAAGAAAGAAAGCAAGAAAAAATAAAGAAAGACAAATAGAAAAAATCTTCTTACTGTCTGAATTTTGTATAATCATGCACAAATGAGAGATTATCAGAGATAAACACAAATTACCATAGGAAAATATAAATCTCTAAAAAATACGCAGTTTGTATCAAATGATTCAGTTCATGGTGTTCTCCAAGTATCCAATGTTGCATATTTATTTTTTGTTTCCTTTCATAATCGGCTTACCCTCCCCTTATTTAGAGTTGACACTTCCCTAGGACTTACAAGCGGATGCCTAGGAGTCGGCCCGTAGCCAGGCATGAGCACGCAAAATGAACGCGAAACAAAGGTAATGATGGAGCAATTGGTGGAATGAGTGGTGGGGAAAACCGGAGGACCCGGAAAAAATCCGCCCAGACGCCGTTTCGTCCACCACAAATCCCACATGCGGGCTTTGCGATCGAACCCGGGCTGCTTTGGTGGGAGGCGACTGGTCTAACCACTCAGCCGCGGCGCAGCCTTTATTTATTTTTTCAAAATATGTCACTTGACGGACACACTTCAAATTGCCGAATCTTCTTTTTTTCTTTCCATCGCAAGAGCTTGCTATACCACGATGAAATATTTGAACTCTATTCCCGCACAATGTCTTAGCTGAGCATTTACTGTTTAATGTGAAATCGTTCCTCTATAAAGCATATATAGTAAATAAATATATAAAAAGTAAATGGAACGATGAATAGTTTTTATATGGAAACTGTAATATTACTAAAGGCGTTCAATAAATCCCTAGAAAACCCCCCAAAAAAGTACACTCATAGCATCGAAAAAAAAAAAGTTTGTATTCAGTAACCGTCGTCTCTTATTAGATGGCAGTTAAAGTTTCAGCTATAACATCTCGTGTTTCCTTGCCATAGACGATTGAGTCTTCAATCTTGTGCTTCTTTAGAAAAATGGGGGGGATGAGTTCCCTGCGGTGATTAAACACTTCTATTTAAAAGGATTAACTCCGAAAGAGATAAAAGCCAAGTTGAAGTTCATGGAACATCTTCTCCTGCGTTTGCTACAGTTTACAATTGGAGATATGAATTTAAATGTGGCCGTACATCCACAAATAATGAACATTGTTCACAATAGAAGTGAATTCCTCCGAAATTATTAACAAAATCTAGTATATGGTTTTGAGTGATCGATGAATAAAAGTTCGCGAAATAGTAGAGACCACAGGCATAGTACAAGGTTAGGTATTCTCAATTTTGCACCAAATATTAGGTCTGACAAAGCTCTCGGCAAGATGGGTGCAGCGTTAAACGCAATTATATGATCAATACGGAAGCTGGTATTGTACTTTTACGTCGCAATTCGACGAGTTTCGACGTCGATAAATAACTGCAGATGAAACGTGGATACATTATTCTACACTTCAGAAACAAAAGTATCTGCTCCGAAGAAGGCAAAGGTGGTAAAATCTGCAGACAAGGTGATAGCCTCGTTTTTTTTTTTTTTTTTTTTTTTTTTTTTGGGATGCACGCAGAATCATCTACATTGATTATTTGCAGGAAGGAAGAAGTTAAAAGGAGAGTATTATGTATCGTTATTGCACCGGTTGAACGGAGAAATCATGAGGAAAATCCTCATCTGGCAAAGGAAGATATTCTCTTCCATCAAGGGTGCACACCTGCGCAGTTTCCTCTACGAAAATTGTAGAATTAAGGCTAGAAATCTGCCATGTTCACCAGATTTGGCCCCCAGTGACTTTTTTATTTCCAAACTTGAAAAACGGCTCGGCGGAAAGCAATTCACGTCTAATGAAGAGGTCATCTCTCAAACAGATACCTATTTTGAGGATCTTCCGAAATTCTACTTTTTGGAAGCCTTAAATCAGTTGGAGAAATGCTGGGAGAAGTGCATCGAGTTAAAATGAGATTATGTTAAAAAAATCTGGTGTGTTCAATTCACATAGCTTTCTCTACATCGCTATAACAAATTATTGTTAAAAAGCAAAATTATTGTTCTACTTTATGATAATCGAGATAAACATTAGCAGAATTTGTCTTATTTACTTCTTTCAAGTAAGAAGACGGAAAATAAGGAAATACACTAGGCAAAAATGATAGTGAAATATATTAAAAGCCGGTTGCCATGTAGGTGATGTGGACCTTTTTCTGAAAATATTTTTTTTTGGATACATGGGACCCTAAAACGTCTATTTCCGGTGAAATCACGGTATCGAATTTTTGGTGGAATTCAATACCTCTCTATACACTATGTACATAGTATGTGAAGAGAAAGTAAAAAAGTCTATACAATAATTTGTTTTTCTATCATTTTCTAAGGTCTTATTGAACGCCCCTCGTAACATTTATGCGCAAACACATATATGTATTTGAACTTGTCTCGGATAAAATAAGACGTGCGAGCGTTCATGTCATATGTTTACTTTCTCTACACGTACTATGTATATAGTGTATAGAGAAGGTATTGCATTCCATCCAAAAATTCGATACCGAGATTTCACCGGAAATACACGTTTTAGGGCATTTTTGGAAAAAGTTCCGTGTGTGTGTGTGTAACCGTATGTCCATGTGTCTGTGAATACAATAACCCAAAAACGAAAAGTCGGTAAAATACGAAACTTAGTATCTAAGTTTAGTATCATCCAGAGATGGGACACAAATATTTTGAGAAAAATCCCTTCACCCCAAATTACTGTTTACACGGAAAAAAATTCGAAAATTTTGATTTTCTCAAAAATGGCTCTAAGGATTTTTATTAAAATACCGTATATTAGGGATATTTAAATGGAAAGTAAAATGTATATCTTGAATTTTCTGGGAATAGCCTCTAAAGACCTCTTCATTCTGAATAACTTTTTCTGAATTTTACGTAGCTGGTAAACCGTAAGAGATAGACAGAAACTTAGTAGATCACGCTAAAACACACAATTTATGTGATATACGTTTTTTTCAACCATTTCGAAGATATTTCTTGTTATGTATTTCAGATTTAAAATACTTAAACTGCTCTCACACGGTAAGTTGTAAACTCCTGGCCCTGCATAGAAACGCATATCACCCACATGGCAACCAGCTTTTAAAATATTTGACTATCACTTTAGTCTAGTATAGTTATTTTCCTTCTACATACAAGGAAGAAAGTAATTAAGAAAATGCCTACTAAGTTTATCTTCATTATGATAAAGCAGATAGAAGAATAAGATTTTTAACAATTTCTTACAGCGATATAGAGAAAGTCATGTGAATGGAACACATCAGATTTTTACTTTCTCTACAAGTACTATGCACATAGTGTATAAAGAAGGTGTTGTATTACACCCAAAAATTCGATACTGAGATTCACCGGAAATACATGTCTTGAGACCCCCTGAATCCAAAAAAAAAAGCATCTTTAGAAAAATGTGCGTCTGTCTGTCAGCGTGTATGTGTGTGTCTATGGGCATCTTAGCTGAAAAACGAAAAGACCATTAAATACCAAACTTGGTATTTAAATTTGGTATCTTCCAAGGATGCGACACGAAGATTTCCAAGAAAATCCACCCCAACTACTCTTTACATGGAACATTTTATTTTTTTCCTGAAGTTGACCACTTCCGAGATATTCCTTGTTATTGGTTTCAGTTTTAAAATACTTAAACTTTTCTCATTCGGGAATTTGTCAACTCCTGGCCATGCAAAGAAACGAAGTTCAATCACACAGCAACCAACTTTTGAAAGATTTGATCAACCCTTTAGCTTAGTGTGTTGTTTAATTTCCCTTCTGTTTATAAGGAACTAACTAAATTACCATTTCTGCTAATGTTTTTCTCTATTAGTATGACATAGATAGAAGAGTTAGCCTTTTAACAATATTTTTTACAGAGAGGATAGAGCAAGTCAGGTGAATGAGACACATCAGATTTTTTTTTTTTTGTTTAATTCAGGTTGCCACAAAACAGTATTTACGGTGAAATCGCGATGTGGAATTTTTGGGTGGAATGCCAAAGTCCTTTACTTAATTATACGTTAAGAGAAAGTAATTTTAAGCTTTTTATGAAAACATCAATAGCCGATTTAGCTAAGAGAATAAGTTATTTAAATATTTATGAGCACATAAACAGTATAAGGATTTAAGGAAAGCATTGCCAGCACTCTTAAGATTGTTTTGTACAAAATTATTATTATTATTATTATTATTATTATTATTATTATTATTATTATTATTATTATCATTGCTTTTCGGAGCTACAATGTTTCATAGGATATACGTGAAAGTTGCACAGATCTAAATTTACAGAAATTCCAATGGATTCGCAGCAAATTAAATAAAAATCTTATGCGTTCCATTCGCATGACCTTCTCTACACCTCTACAATAAATTATTGTTAAAAAAATTATTCTTCTATTTATTTAATGCGAATAATAGAGAAAAAATTAGCAGAAGGGTCTATTACTTGCTTTCTTATAAGTAGAAGGGAAATAAGGGAATACCATCGATATCGTCAAATCTTTTAAAAACAAATTGCTATTTGATTGAAGTACCTTTGTTTGTTTGGACAGAAGTTGACTAATTCCCGTATTAGAAAAGTATTTTAAAGCTGAAACTAATAACAAGGAATATCTAAAAACGGTCAACTCTACGAAAAAATATATATAACATAAATTGTGTGTTTTAGCGAGATCTACTTTTTTGTTAAGTAAGTTTTTGTCTATCTCCTGCGGTTTACCAGTTATACAAAATTCCGCAAAATTCATCCAGAATAAACGTCTTCAGAATTTGCGGTGAAATCTCTGTATCAAATTGTTGGGTGCAATAGTATTATAGAGAAAGTAAAAGTGTAGGAATATAAGCAATAGATGCCCAAATTTTATTCTATAAACCAATGGTCATGTCAGTTCTCAATACGACTTTGAGTATTGAATAAATAAGAGGAAAGAAAACAAAACTTAGTTCTAACAATATGATTTTCCTCATACATACATGAAAGAAATAAAATAGGAGAAAAACATTTTCGAACTCAGTGTCCCAGTTTAGAAGCGGAGGATCATTTCAGCATTGCGCCTACTAAACCTTCGGGAGGAAAGAATGAGGTGAGGCAGTACCAAGGCGCTATAGAAAACCTAACATTTACAGGTTAACTATTCCACCTGTTATCCGCACGGTAGAAGATTTCGTGTCAGTAAAATAGCAGTTCTCTCCACAAAACTCATACTCAAGCAAAATGAAATGACAGGAAATATTTGAGACAATAGTTTTTAGTTGTATATACTTCATTGCACTATTCGTCTAGTTGAAAAAACACGATAAAACCGAGTAACGGTATTCGAACTTGTGATCTCCCGAATACGAGCCTCAAACGCCGCGTGAGCCATATTTCCCGGTATACTAAATTCCAATCCGTTTTTAATTTGACTCAAAGAATTGAAGAACAAAAGAATAGCTGTTGGTAAAATATGCAAAGAAAACAAGCTATGAATTATAAATCAAAGATACCACACATAGAAATATGGGTTAACTGCGTAATACAGGATGTTCTAATTTAATACAGTTGAGTCAGATCATTTGTGCGTACTCAAACACAGTCCTCGGAGCCTGGCTGGAAGGAAAACATGATTGACAATAAGCGAAGTTCATAGCACAGTGTTTGTGTGATGATGCACACTGCGGGCAGACGCTTGTGAATCGTGATAACTCTACTGCTCTGTAGTGCGCACTCAAGCTGGACAAGTCTGCCGTAATGGACGGCTAAATAGTTCCCTCTGATGTGCATGACAAAAATAACATTAACAGTATAGTAAACTTGTAATTATTGGAAATAATTGAGAACAATGCTATCTTGCAGACGGAGAAACTCAGGTAATACAGAGAATATGATGAAGGGCAATTGTTTATTACGCAACATAATTTCTTAAAATTTACCGTGAGTCCGTTACACAATTCAATTAAAATGAAACAAAATATAATACTAACTAATGAAGAATACTTTTTGTAACAGGTTTCATATTTGGAGATCGGGCGAGGGGGAGTTCCTCTTGGCTTTTTCTTGGGTACTAGTGCTGCATTAATACAAGTATGCATGTTTATTTTCTTACACTCTTTGTTAAGCTTGTGTCTCAGTTAATCGTGAAAAAATAATAATAAAAAATAGTTTAAAAAGCCTGATGCGTTTCATTCACATGACTTTCTCTACATCTCTATAACAAAGTATTGTTATAAAGCTTATTCTTATATCTACTTCATGCTAACCAATATCAAATTAGCAGATATGGTCTTATTACTCGTACTTGCTTCCTTATAAGTAGAAGGGAAATAAGCAATGGTCAAATATTTTAAAAACTAGTTATCTTATGATTGAAAGCCCTTTGATTGTATGGCCAGGAGTTGAAATGTGAAAAATGTATAAGTATTTTAAAACTGGAACCAATAACAAGGATTATCTCAGAGACGGCCAGCTCTACCAAGAAGAAGAGAAAATGAAACGTTTATGAGATAAATTATGTGTTTTAGCAGATCTATACTTTTGGTGTAGTTAGTTTTTGTTCTTTTACGGTTTACAGTTTATGCAACATTTATCCAGAGTAAAGAGGTCTTCTGAGGCTATTCCCAGAAAATTCAAGATTGATTTGTCAGGTAAATATCTTTAATATACGACATTTTAATCAAAATCTTTAGAGCAATTTTTGAGAAAATCAACAATTTCGAAGGTTTTTCCATGTAAAGGATAGTTTAGGGTGGGGGATTTTCTTGAAAATCTTTGTGTTGTATCCTTGAAAGACACTGAACTGAAATAGCAAATTTCGTATTTAATCGAATTTTCGTTTTTGAACTATGCTGCCTACAGACACACATAAGACATTTTATATATTTTTTTATTTTTTTTGGATTCAGAGGTCTCTAAACATGTATTTCTGGTGAAATCTCTTATAGAACTTTTGAATATAATGAATTACCTAGATTTTCTACACTGTGTACATAGTACGTGTAAAGATAGTATTTTTTTTTTCTTGTGGAGGATTCAGGGAATTCTAAAAATGTATTTCCAGTGATATCTTGGTAGTACATTCTCTATATACTATATACTAAGTAGAGAACATAAAAAATAGATTAAAACCTAAAACTCCGGTCCTTCTCATAAGCATTCTTGGAACCAAATAGTCATATTTTAAATGCTCTGCCTAGTTTTGCTACCAGTGGAGAGGTAATTAATCATGTTCAAGATCGCTAGTATTGCATTACCATAACCTGTTTGAGACTATCCTTTGAGGAAGCCTGAAACAAACGAAGTGCGCTCTGTTACTAAGGCAACTGGGCCGCGTCTGTTATGCAGCTGCACATATTGTGTCAGACATCTTAACTGGGATTCGATCATGCGACCGCCTCGTGTTTGCAGTATGGCAGGCACGCTAGGCCTCAAGGACAGCTTACTGGCGGCAAGCAAATTGCTGCAGGAAATGCAATTTAGGGCTTAATTGCAGCCTCAATGGGACTTGACTAATCACGGACGGTGTTCATTAACGCGCTTGATTGTTTACTGTCTCTATGCCCCTTAGATCGCCCGTTAAGGCAGTACAGTCACATCCCCTAGCAAAGGGCATCCTTTCTGATCTAGCACAATACGATTGTAGGTTATGAAATTAGTTTACTTGGCTTGGTTCATTTGATGTTGAACATACCCGATTTTAGTGCATTTGCTATTATGTAACACATATTAGCGTAGCTTTATTCACATGCAGGAAACACTAGTTGCTATCGGATAAATTTTATACATAAGAGTTTGAAAAAAGGTTCCTCATTACTCGGATAAGGTTTTTTCGTGGGGTTTCTCTGATCCTGAGAAGACGAATGTCGAGTAACTTTAAGCTCCATGGATCCCGATAATATCCGTGCATCACCAATTTATTCATTGTCCGATATGACCTGCTACCAGATTAAATGACGTTAAAAAATAGTTTATAGAAAACGTATCGCCACATGTCAAATTATGTTAAATTCGGTGCAAAATTAAGGGTGGTTTATTGGAGAGTCTCTTGACAGTTACGATTTTAGCATTATTTTACAGTATTCACAAAAATTAGTTTTATTTTCTGCCAAATTATTTCCCCCACAAAACTAACGCACATGCAAAAGAACGCTGCATAAATTTTGTGGCGTTTGGCCAGAACATGATAACTCCAAAATTGACTCTTTTTTGTGCTAAGACAGTAGTGATGTAAAAGAAACGAAGTAGTTATGTCTCAGAAACAATCCTCTATCGTTTGGTAAAATCCCGATATCTACAGGGCTTCACCAAACGATAGAGGATTGTTTCTTTTATATTGCCTTAGCATAAAAACAGCCATTTTCGTGTTTTGACCAAGCAGCACAGAATTTAGAACGCCGTTGTTTGCTGTTTTGTGCCGTTGCATATGGAAGAAGAATGCATTGGACTAAACATTTTTTACCAGAGAATACACGGTAAATACTTTGTCAGGCATTAAAAAGGTGCGCGTCATCTTAAACAAGACTTAGTATAAACAGTTTGAAACATATATGCACATCCAATGAAGTGGAACGGACTTAATTTTACATTTTCTTACATGCTGTGATGTGCTTATTTGGGTGATATTTAATAAGATCCAATTTTCACAGGACCATGAGGGTCTATTTTTGTAGTGACTATAGTAATTGAAAATTTTCAGTAGGTATTATGGTTTACAGTCCAAGTTCATTTTCATTTTACAGGCATGTCCATATTTAGTGGTTGCCAATGGTACCAATCGTCATTTATCTCTATCTTCCCAGTCCCCAACCAGTAGTTTACGACTTCTCAAGTGTATTTCACAACGCCACGTTAAATGAGGCCGTCTTGCCTTCTTGATGAGAATCAGATATCCTTTTAGGTTACCTCTCCTGTTTTATCCTGTTAACATGCATGGCAATTCCATTACATTGTCCTTCCTTCCGGCTTTTCTAATATCAGTTCTGCTGCATTAATTCTATTCCGGACTTCTTTATTCTAATCCTTTACAGTCTCGATACTCTCAGACTTCGTTTCAGTCCATCCCTCTGCACAGTATTGATGGACTTCTTAACCTTTCCGTGAGTCAATATTTCAATATGCTCTCTATAATCACCGATAAAAGATGTTTTGCAGATTTCTGAAATTCGCGGTCCCACAACAGACCGTTTAAAGTTCGCATCACAAATCATGCTTGATTAACCCTGTTTTCAACATCTCAATCACATTTCTCCGACGTTGTATTATGGTGCTCAAGTGCTTGAATTGCATTTTATATTACCTTCTTCCAGTTTGATTTTTTCATCCTTTCCACCTACAACCAGATATAGTAAAAGCCCCCATTTGTATATGCGTGTTCCAGTTTTCTAATCATATACTCAATATCGTACTTAACTTCACCTAATAGCACTTGGTCATCAGCAAGGAGTCACCAAATGGTTGCCTTTTAAGTAAAGGAAAGAGAGCAAATTTCCTCGGTGCTCCTGCGAATCGCCTCCTATGCACTGTGCGACCAACTGCGCGGAAAGAAAGAACAGGCAATCCCTTCAATGCTATGACATTATACAACATTTTGAGTTTGAAACAGGTAATCCATCGTTAATACACCAATTGTATGTTCATGATTGGTAAAGCAATTGCTCTATTGTGTTTTGCATTAGTATTTATACTTCCGCATTTGAACATATACATACTCTTTCCATAGGTTTGGTGGTAACTGGTAGACTTAACATAATAGTCCTCGTCAATAGTTGCAAAAAATAATGGCAATTATTAACATAATAAAACAAGTTCCTTAACTGGATTAATACCATTAAAATCCCATTGTATTACCAACAGTATGATACTTAATTTGTAACGAAAAACTTTTTTTACATTTAATGCATGGGTTACGTAATGACGCTGCAAATTGCATTTTCTGAGCGCAAAACCCCAAACAAAACACTTATTCCGTCACTTTCTTTAACTTGCGTTGCTTTCCGATCCCAACATAAACTGACACATGGCGCACTATACTACTGTCACGTGTTTACCCGCTGCATGCACGGAGCAAGACTATCTGCAGCGGCACAGAATCAAGTGAGTTGGTGACGTCTGCAATGAATGTGAGTAAAACTGCCTCCCATTTGGCTTCCCACACCTCTATAGAATTTATTCCACCGCATAAGAACTGTTTCTAAATTTATTTTAATTAAAATATTTAAACCACATCCTTGACTTTAATCTTTAAATGTCTTAAATTCCCTTGATAGGAGATTTCCTTGTTTTGACAAGACCTACACTCCTCGTATATTCTTTGCATTAGGTATATTAAAGGCTCATTCATTAACTCTTTTCATAGTTTCTTATAGAAGACTAATAAGGACTGAATCATATGTTTTTTTTAAGGTCGACAAACACTAAGGGTACTGCTTTGCCTTTGACTACTATTTTTTCTACTTCAAGGCACCTTATCAGGATTGGAGTTCTTTTAAGTGCCGTAAATATACCACACTCGACCAACGGTTTTACTTCCCTTCCAAAGAAAGACATACTGTATTTTTACTCCAGAAAGTTTATCGTTCTCCGCCGGGTTTGAACCCACGACATGGAAACCAGAGGATAACATTTTACGCCTAGACCATGGAGGACGACAAAGATATACCAAGTTGTTTACATGCTTCACGAGTTTTGAAACTCTATTTTTCTTAAGTCTCTATTAAGTCAAATTTCCACACTGTCGTAATCACATTGGAGAGCCTCTTTTAGAAATATTTTGCAGAAAAGCGGATCTGTGTGCGATTCCCAACAACATTCTCGAAAACCTCGATAGAGAATTTCTATTAATCTTGATGTATTTAAACCATGGGCTTCTTCTGTTGGTCTGGTTAGCGGTCGGATTGGTACACGTAGCTCTCCTGTTAAGATTTTGCATTCTTTCTTTGGTCAGTAAGCCTTAGCTTGTCCGCAAAATAGGAGCGTGGGTTACTCAGAAATTTTGGGCGATGGAGGTAAAGAATTGCATCATAGGAAACATCAACGACCTTTCAAAATCAATCCATAAGCTCCACAAGACATGCGTACACACAACCAAATAATCATCGGACTCAACGCGGCACAAAAACAAACCAAAAGAAATTAGTATCACTCATTAATCCCCCTCAATATTGTAAACTTGTAATAAATACAAAAAAGAAATAAAGAAGAAAAAAGAAAGATGTCTGCCCGGTCGCGACAAGTGAGCCGTCTCTAACACAATTTTTTTGCGTGGTCAGCTTACCCTTCCCGTATTTAGGACTGACCCCCCTAGGACTTACAAGCTGATGCCTAGGGGTCAGAAGTCTTCGGGGAGCCAACGACACGAAACCGCAGAATGGAGAACCTGGAACGAGTGCGCAACCCGTAGCCAGGCATGAGCGTAAGGAAGTGGATGATATGAAATGGATGATAAGAAAGGTGATGATCGTGCAATTGGTGGATTGAGTGGCGGGGGAAACCAGAGCACCGGAGAAAACTCGCCCAGACGCTGCTTCGTCCACCACAGAACGGGCACTTGGGATCGAACCCAGGTCGCCAAGATGGGAGCCTAGCGATCTAACGACGTCAGGCATCGTCTAACGCAAAATTATCTAAAAATAATAACTTTGCTGAAGAGGGGAAATCCCCTAAAACAGGCTTGGGTTGGATACCTAAATCTCAATATCCATCCAATCCAATCCAATCCAGTCCAGAAAGTATGTTACTGGATTTTGTTTAAAATTGTCTAAAATATTTTTCTGCAATTTCATATCTCTTTTGTAACTGAAATAAACCAATTTAGTTAGATTTTGAAACTTTTTAGATTATTAATACGCATTTATTCCTTTCAGCTCAAATGTATATACCTAAAGCATTCTTTTTTCTTTGGGATTATGCAAAATAGAGTACTTGCGAACGTCCCGGAAGTTTGGAGCGGTTGCAGCAGCTGGCTCTAAGGAAACGGTCAGCACACGGTGTGTATAATTGGCACAATAGGCGCTGAAAACTTAAAATTGGCAGGCAAATAAACAACAAAGTTCTAAATAAGCACTGCCAATAATTAATACGTTTCAATTCCACGAACTAAAATCGATTTGAGTCCAATTCCATCTCAATACGATTCACATTTCATGTTACATTCAATACGAACTGAGAACGTTTTTAATATGCAGCCATCGAGAATAAATCTATTCATTTTATATTGGCCAACATGGAATATTTGAGAATACATTGCAAATTATGGAAACCATAAAAATGCTTCTCTTACAATCTACCATAGAGAAATAAATAAATAGCATTAACATATGTATGACCACGTGCAGCGAATATAGCAGAAGAAGAGTCTCTTTACCGTATTCATATTGTTTTGAATACGGAGGCGTTTTCATCCGATCTCATTCTGATCCCACTTTCTAAGAGGATTGGATCCAAGATGCAACGACTTAATTTGCGCTTCGATGCAGTATTCAATTCGGTAACTGTACTCAAATCGATTTCAATTTCCCATGGAAACGTGGTAAATGATAAACATTGACGTAGATCATTTATTCAGTGCCATTTAAAGGGTACAGAACAGACAACGGAGGGCGATACCTCGCGCTTTACGACCTGTGCAGATATATTGTGACTGATCCTCCATAAAGAAGGGATGGTGTGATTGAGCCACAGGAGGCCACAAGCCGTAGGCAAGCACTAGAGACACGCGAAAATCCCTAACGTTTCCAAGTCCGATGACCCGTCCCACTGCAGAGTCGCCAGAGAGGACGTGTAAATAATCCGTCGACCTAGCAGTCACGGGGAGAAAACTTTCCATTGAGCATGCGCCGTCTGCCCGCACTATCATACGCCACAAACCTGGAAGCATACCTGAAATGTGAGAAGGTGACGGATGGAAAGGAAATGGTGCAACGGCAACCTTGATAGATGATCACCCCAGCATTTTCCTGGCGACCCCGGGGAAACCACGAAAAATCCTTAAGTCAGAGTGGAGGGGGGTCACCGAGGGTCGAAAAAATGTTCCTATCGCATTCTGGGAAAATGCTGAACTTAAATATCAAGTTTGGTGTTTAACGGACTTTTCGTTTTTGAGCTATGCTGCACACACACCCACACCCACAAACACACACACATACACACACACACACACACACACACACACACACACACACACACACACACACACACGCTCACTCACAAGGACATATGCCTAATATTTTATTCAAGGAATCTCAAAACCAGTATTTCCGGTGAAATCTTGGTATTGAATTTTTGGATTGGAATACAATGTACGTTGTAAATACGTGCTAGAGAAAGTGAAAGTATTGTGATACACATGATTTTCACGACCTATTTTACAACAAACTATTTTTACAAAAAAGTATTATGCTATCTATTTCACGTAAATTGTTCGCAGAAATAATTTTATTGTATACATCCTTGTGGATACGCAGGAATAAGGAAATACAATAGGCTAAAGTGATAGTCAAATCCTTTAAAAACTAGCCGCTATGTGATACAATTGAAATGCTGTTCTCTTTCATGGACAGCAATAAAATAAAAAGATATGACATCAATGAGCACTTCCCGTTTCAGAAAAGTTTAAGCATTTTAACATTGAAATCGATAACAAGGAATATGTCGGAATGGCCAACTCTACAACAATTGACATTTTCTTTACAAACGTATCTTGTATACTATTTTTACACGATTATGTAACGTAGCAAAAAAGGATGAGTAATAATGAGAAGATGTTTTACCAACTTAACTATCATGAATAATTTCAGGTATAAGGCGAATCCGAAGGTCGTGGCAATTTGCCGATAGAGGGCAGAGATTTTACTTCATAGCCAAGCATATAATGAAAGGTATTGTTATATCCTCGTATAATTTGAATACTCTGTTTTATGCACCTTGTAAAATGTCCTTCTGGTATTTGCATCTCTTTTCTGTTAGGTTTGAATACCTTATAAACTAACCTGATAAATTTATTAATAAACGTGCACATTAGAATATGCACAAAATAGCTCCTCTTACAAAGATTCATAGACAGCAATATAATTAATTTTAAATTAATACATTTTAAATTATAATTAATTTATGATGATTTTAAGACAATATAGTTATAAAAAAATGTTCCATTCACATGACTTTCTCTAGAACAAATTATTCTTACAAGATTATTCTTTTCTCTCCTTCGTGCTAATCAAGATAAACGTTAGCAGAAATAGGTGGGTGGGTCGGTGGGTGGGTGGGTGGGCGGGCGGGCGGGTGGGTAGGTGGGTGGGTGGGTGGGTAGGTATGTATGTGTGTGTGTGCGTGTGTGTGTGTGTGTTCAGGGGTCTTCAAAATTTTTATTTTCAGTGATATCTCGGTATCGAATTTGTGGATGGAATACAATACTTTCTCCATCTACTATGTATGCACATAGTTCTTGGAAGAGAAAGTTAAAACCATATTAAATATTGATCATCTTATTCGGTTATTCTCTTCACTCTAAAATATAAACAAATAATGCTATTTTACAAGGTAAAGTTCAAAATATCATACTTTTCGGTTTTATTCGTGCTATAGATTCTTCGTAAATCAGCAGTCTCAACATTTGAGGGTATTATGTCGCATATCTTGGTCTTCTTTGCTTTGGAGGAAAGAAATGAGATCGAAGAACTCGCAACTCAACAAAGGCGGAAATTTATGTCAGTTTACTTACTCCTGTGAAGGAACGGAAATTAGCGCAATACTTCTTGGTAAAGCCCGATGCTGTTCTAAGAACTGTTTTCTACTGTTAAGGAATGTGATGCATGTGGACAGCTCATTCTCAGTATGAACCAGTTTCCTTGTGAGCGGCACGAAAATAAGGCACGGCTTACTGGAGCTCTGTGACCTCTCTTTCCGGCAATATAACTCATAGCATTTTGGGGAGTCGATATTTTCGGGAAAAGTATCTAGAGCGGATGTTTGCATCAGCACTGTCCAACATGTTGATTGTTAGTAAACATATTTGTGGAACTGAATAATTTCCCTTATCGAAAAACAAGTTAAAATTGCCGAAACTTAGGGAAGAAGGGTTCAAGAAATAAAGTGATACATACTTTCAAAGGGACTTTAGTTACCATGTTACTTCTATTAATATCGGGTGTTTATACTATACTACTAGCTATCGGGTCCTATTTATTTCTTCCTTTCACCAATCCACATTTCTTCCTATTCCTTATTTCTAATTTCCTTCATCCATCTACTTCTTACTACACTTAAATATTTTCCTATTCCTCTTAAACTTTCTTCATGGTGTTGGATGCTATGGGTCCCCAGAATTCAGCAACTCAATGAAGTGAGAAAATGAGATGTAAAAAGTAAAATGTAGGGATAGAATTTAAGTATTTAAAGAATTGTAGGGGTGAGTTAAACCATGTAATGATTGAAGTACTATACTTCTAGCAACTTTTGATATACCATATATGCTGCCAGGACCCCATGACCTCTGCAAGCTCTCTCAGCTTGCCTGGCCGGTAAAACATCCTTCCCAAAGAACTGCCAATGGTTACCGTTTACTTTGAATTGATAAAATAATACAGGAATTTATTCATGAAAGATCA
The DNA here is from genome assembly GCA_030762935.1 of Hymenopus coronatus. Taxonomy (NCBI): domain Eukaryota; kingdom Metazoa; phylum Arthropoda; class Insecta; order Mantodea; family Hymenopodidae; genus Hymenopus; species Hymenopus coronatus. The sequence continues at coordinate 111,899,550 of CM060890.1, forward strand.
AAATTTATGTAATATTTTAATGAAATTATCTTTAAATTCTGTATGTTTTGTAGTATCAAATTGTGCTTTATAAAATGAGAATCAATATTAAGCAGCGGCGTTTAAGTTGGATTGTTTAATAGGATCAATAAAAGACCACAAATCTGTTTCGATGATAACTATTGTCTCCTTCTCACCTCAGATCTAAATTCATTTTGTGGAGTGCTGAAAGATAGGTAAGCTATTTTCAAGCAACCCCATACAGTTGATGAATTAAAATATAATTTATTGCGCGCATTCTTCAGTAATCCCTTCGCCCACCTCGGTAGTGTGGAGTAGGTGTCTACTTTACATTCAGGAGGTTGCGAGTTCGAATCTTTCTTAGGATGAGTTACCCCTATAAGTTTTTTTCCCCTTTTTTCGGAGTTTCCCCTTATCCTGAGAAGACCAGTGTCGAGCAAATTTAAACTCCATAACCCCAATCTCATTTGAGCATCATTTCACAGCTTTCATTCACTGTCAGATATGATCCACCAGACTTAAAGACATTAAGCTAAACAAATGCTTTGGGATTCCATTCAATAGGTGAGAAGAACACAACACATTCACAAATAAATATAGTTAAAAGCACCGCAAACCATCAAAAGACTCGCGTGCCTCTACATTTGCAATACTATAGAAATGCTTTTGAACATTACTATAATTTTAAGGCCCAATTTGGCTACATAAAGACTCAAAAAGCAGCTGAAAGGAACTCCGCTACAATAGAGGCAATTACTCCATTACAGCCCTTTTAATAATATACTTGCGCTTATCTTGCCATCAATTCCATGACATTCTTGACTTTCATCCATTCATAGCATCTATTAGCAATTGCCTTTAAAGAATATCGGTAACACCGCCACTGGGATGTTTGATGCTTTACGCAGATGGTTCAAGTCGGGAGCCAGCATCTATGTAATTAGTAACTCTAGGAAGTTGAGGAAAAAAACATTTTCTAATGTCTGAAGAAGAGACAACATAATATAGTTAATTATGAATCACTATAGGCCAGAGAATTGTGCACTTTATTTTTACCTATTTGCTTTTTTCGCATTTTTTTGGTTTTAAGGCCCTTTCTAGTCTTTTTGTTTGGTTTAACAGTTTTTGTTTGCTTGCTTTTTTGAAACTTTACTTGATTTTGATTATATTTTTTCTATCTGGCAAGTCTAGTTTCAATTCTAGTGTATTTTAACTTATACGCAATGCTAAGAATGGCTACACAGGTAAATTTGAGAGAACACTTTCTACTATATTCATGTCATTAACACCAGCAGAGGAATATAAGTCCCGGAATAGACAAGTTCCGCGAGAAATTTCTGTATCTTTTCCAAATATTCCGACATTTTATCGAGCATCGTCACAATGACCTGACCAGACGGTAGGAATGAGTAGGTTGTATTTATGCATGTTTGACTGCAGTTATGGAAGAAAACCAACCGTAAACATGCCTAAAAATCTGTGTTCTATTCACATGACTTTCTTTATATTTCTGCAACAAAATATTGTTAGAAAGCTTATGCTTCTATTTACTTCATACAAATCGAGAAAAAATCAGCAGAATCAAAATATTACTTGCTTCCTTGTAACTAGAAGCGAAGTAAGGGAGTACTATTGGTTAAAGTGATAGTGAAAAGTTGGTTGCTATGTGACTGAAGTTCCTTTGTTTGTATGGACAGCAATTGTTAAATTCCTCTATGAGAAAAGTATGTTTTTTAAAGCTGAAACCAAAAACAAGGAGTATCTCAAAAACGACCAACTCCACGAAAAAAATGCATATAAAATAAATTGTGTGTTTTACGGTGCCCTATATTTTGTGTGTTTTAAGTTTCTGTCCATCTCATACGGTTTAGCAGTTATGCAAAATTCCGTGAAATTCATCCAGAATAAAGTAGTCTTCAGAGGCTATTGCCAGAAAATTCAAAATATATATTTTATATGTAAGGTGAATATCTTAAATATACGAAATTTTAATCAAAATCGTTAGAGCCATTTTGGAGAAAATCAAAATATTCGAAAAAAGTTCCATGTTAAGCGTAATTTGGGGTGGGGGGATTTTTCTCAAAATCTTCGTGTCGCATCCCTGGAAGATACTAAACTTAAATACCAAGTTTGGTATTTTACCAACTTTCGTTTTTGAGCTACCGTGTTCACAGACACACTGACACACGGACACACGGACCTTTTTCTGAAAATGCTTCTTTTGGATACAGGGGACCCTAAAACATATATTTCCGGTGAAATTTCGGTATCGAATTTTTGGGTGGAGTGCAACCTTCTCTATACACTATGTACATAGTACGTATAGAAAAAGTAAAAATCTGATGTGTTCCATTCACATTCCTTTCTCTACATCTCTGCAACAAAGTATTGTTAAAAAGCTTACCCGTCTATTTACTTCATGCTAAGTGAGAAAAAATTAGCAGAAATAGTCTTATTACTTCCTTCCTTGTAAGTAGAAGCAAATTAATGGAGTAACCATAGGTAAAAGTGACAGTCAAAAGTTGGTTGCTATGTGACAGAAGATCCTTTATTTATATGGACAAGAATTGACAAATTCCTGTATGAGAATAGTAACTTGTTTAAAGGTGAAACCAAAAGACAAGGAATATCTCAAAAAGGACCAACTCCACGAAAAAAATGTATGTAACATAAATTGTTTATTTTAATGTGCTCTTCATTTTTGTGTGTTAAGTTTTTGTCCATCTCTTACGGTTTAGCAGTTATACAAAATTCCGTAAAATTTGTCTAGAATAAAGTAGTCTTCAGAGGCTATTCCCAGAAAATTCAAAATATAGATTTTATTTGTCAGGTAAATATCTTTAATATACGATATTTTAATCAAAATCGTTAGAGCCATTTTTTAGAATATCAAAATGTTCGAAAAATGTTCCATGTACAAGAGTAGTTTTGGGTGGGGGGGATTTTTCTCAAAATCTTTGTGTCGCATCCCTGGAATATACTAAACTTAAATACCAAGTTTGGTATTTTACCAACTTTTCGTTTTTGAGTTATCGTGTTCACAGACACACAGACACACGGACACACAGACACACGGACACACACGGACCTTTTTCTGAAAATATTGATACAGGGGACCCTAAAACATATATTTCCGGTGAAATCACGGTATCGAATTTGTTAGTGGAGTGCAATACCTTCTCTATAGACTATGTACATAGTACGTGTAGAGAAAGTTAAAACAAGCCATGTAAACTTCTTTTTTGCGACAACTTGCAATTGAATTTGAAACAGGGGTATTTTCTACTGATGAAAGTATTCTTTTTTGCAAATATGATTATAATTATACATTTTACAATTTCTTTCTCCAGAATTTCCCAGCCTGGTTCATGAATCAGAAGAAGCATTTCTTTTATGTAATTTTTTCACATTGTACTCTGTTGATATCATCAGAAAGCTGTATTTTTCATACATATGCATTAAATATGTAATTGAATGTCAAATAAATTAATTAATTTTTTCCCTCTTTTTCAGATTTTAGATTTTTGTGAATATTTTCAGGTATTTTTGAAGGGCATTTTAGACAATTTATGTGTCTTCAACTTTCTGGCCCTAGTAATTAGGCTTGTCACCAGGTCTCGCCAGTATTTCAGGCCCAGAAATTAGAAATAGTAGTCTATATTCAATTGTGTGAGGAGAAAAACACATTAGGAAGCGCATTTCCATTCCCACCAATGCCCAAGAAGTACTGTTCACCCTAATTCACTTAGTGGATTATGAGTTAATGTGGGATTGTTTGCAACCCTCTATATACCAAACCAGATGGAAATGTACTGTCCCTGGACATTGCAGAATTGAGAGCAAAAGGGACAGACAATTGGCAAAAAAGAAATGGAAACACACTTTATGGGACAACAGCCTCTTCGTTCTGTTAGCAAATTCACTGTCAGAACTACTCCAATGGGCCATCCCACCCAGTAAATCAAGCTAAAGGCCTGCTCTTAAGGAACGAGCCAGAAAAGTCATTGGAATAATCTCTAGACATGCCACCTCTGTGAAAAGATTTTCGGAGACAGAGTACCTAATAATTTTCTATTAAAATATATAATCAACCTACTAATGTATAGGTAATTATAATTGCATCATATTTATGTTTAACTTTAATTACACCTATAATTATACTTACCAGGAGAAAGCAACGCTAAATTAAAAGTATTATATAAGATATTAATATTCAGTGCAGTATTAGGGCTTTAGGGCGCAAAACTATGCGGACGTTAGTGTACCAGAACGTGAAGCTCTAGAAATGCACAAGGGTCGGAACTCGACTCTCAGGGGATATGGTTGAAGACATGACAATAAAGGTCTTAAACATAGATCTATATAGCGGTTTAAGGTATTAAATCAATTATGACAACTAATTGTACTATTTTGGGATTTAAATCCTAATGATTTTCCCAAAACAAATGTATGAAAAGGAGAATGAAAGTAAGAAAGGAAAAAGTGCAATAGTGAAATATTAAAAGATTTATTTCAGCATCCGTATAATAACAAAGAAATTTCACGAAAACTACTTCGTTCAGTTTGGCAAGGTTCAAAGGATATGACTGTGGATCTACCGAATCCGTAACCGTTACATATTATGATTAGAACATTGAGGTTTTAGAAAAACATTAATAGTGTAATAATAATGATAAACTGTAATAATAATAATAATAATAATAATAATAATAATAATAACAACAATAATAATAATAATAGAGTGTCATTCCGGAAGGAGATCCACACAACCACCATGGACTTATACAGCTGGTTTAATATATTTCCAAACATTTTATACTAGGCGTTCATTTTTTGTAATTTTTTAATCCAAGCAAATCTTGAGAGGGTAATGTAGTGGTAGGGTTAGCTGCTTTATTATTGGGGATGCCCCATGCTATGCGGGGAACCCTGAAAAGGCGTTGTCTGTGTTTGTAATATCCAGGAGACCAAACACTTCGATGGTGTGGTAAACTGTCGTAGCCCGGCACCTAATTTTATCTATCTCGTATGGAAGGGACGAAGGCTTCGTGAAACAGTCTCACGGGAAAGTACGGTATACAGAATACAAGTAGATGGTTTGAAGACTTCTGCTTTGCAATTTTTACAATCTCAATAGATTGGAATTTGTGGCCTTATCTTATCTGCAGGTGTAAAGAAATAGAGGGATTATCAAAACCTTGGAATGGTGCAGCTAAAAGGAGCGCAGGACCGAAGCCTCCCGTATCCAAGTAAGCTTAGCAGGTAACAGCCCCAAGCCTCCCACGAAACCGGTGTAATTAGCCAGCAGATAGGGTGGAATGGGTATGCCTAATTTTTTCCTCGATTTCTTTGAGTGTACGGCAAATTAGTTCACAGTTAACATGTTTTCCGACGAGACTGAAATTACGGTAAGTAGGACAGGAAAGAAAAGTCTACTTCCGAACGGATTCCAGAAATGTTTAAAAAGTGGGGTAGCGCGATGGACGAGCAATGTTAAAAGCTGCAAAAGATTTATTAAAACTTTTCTATTGAAGAAATAGATGTCCTGGATATTCAAGAGGACCATAACCACTCGGCACCACCTAGTGACAGACGTACTTTGTATCTGAAGAGAAAAGCTAAGGAATATATATGTGAAAGACCATCAAAACTAATATACCAGCAACTGAAGAGAGAAAACATGGAAGAAGTAATCATTGTAATATCTTCCACTAGAAGTATCTAATGCTTCATCAAATATTATAAACACCAAACTGCAACTGTTACCTGTTTCGACCGGGAGGCTACCTGCTTTGGGGAGGCTTGGAGGCTATATAATTAGGGACCTTTAAGGGTTCGGGAGGCTTCGGGGCTATTTGTCTGACCGCGGGAGGCTTCGGTACCGCGCTCGCTAAAAGGCAACACTCCTCTGTCTAGCCTCTAATACCCAAGGGTGCAAGTTCAAACCCGGCGGAGGATGATGGATTTTTTTTGGACTTAAAATCCTTAGCATACGATCTTCCTTCATAGTTTCCTTCCTGAGGGAAGCAAAGCCATTGATCCCGTGTAATGATTATTTGCACGTAAAAGAACCCCATACCGTGAAAGAAAAGGTCTCTGGCTAAGTTCACCCTTTCCAAGTCCGCAAGTCATGATTTCGTCCTATAGTGCCATTTATGGGCACGTCCGCATAGTGACAAACTCACAAACTAGAAATTCGTGATCAATCACTGTTAAGGTGACCCATTAAACCGACATGGCCTGTTGGATCTTGAATTGAATTGAAATGTCCATGCAAGTGTCAAGCAGGGAGGGTAATAAAACGCAACACTGTCGCACTCCTCTTCCTATTCTACTTCCCTCTGACAATTTCTCTTGCACAAATTCTCTGATTAGTTCAATCTTCTCTGTCAAATGCCTTTTGCAGAGCACAATGTAATAGAAATATATACGTAATTTTCACTGCTATGACAAATCAATAACTTAATTAAGTACTCAAACCCCGTTCTCAGAAGGAGCGCTAACTTATTCTCGAGACTGAGAGTGATTTTAATCGAAGAATTGCGCGGGAATCGGCACGTGCAGATTTACCCAACTCTGATATGCCCGTTTTTATTTCCAGTTTACGATTTAAAGAGATAGGTCAATCTCGACGTTTAATATACACGCTCAATAGCAGCTCCACCCCCCTCGGATGAGGGAAGAATAAACGTAAAAGTGGTACGGCTTTGAACCGCAAGAATTCTGTCTGGCCACGTCAGAATAGCATATTATCACGTTCTCGTGTATTCACGCTTATACCTACAGTGTTTTAACGACTTTCACTGATCTCTATACAACAGGAAGTGAAGAGTAATGCTTGTCTGCTTTATTGCGCATTTATAACTTATTTTGTACTTGTATTAAAAGTCTGATATGTTACGCTCTCATTACTTACACTATCATTTGTTTATTAGTGGGAAAGTTTCTTTTCTGTCTGCTTATTTTACTTACTCTAGCGCATAGGTACAACGTACGTAGTAGAGAAGGTATTGTATTCCACCCAAAAGTTCGATACCTAGATTTCACCACAAATATATATATTTTGAGACCCCATAAATCCGAAAAGACCATTTTAGTATGTGTCTGTGAACAACATAACTCAAAAACTAAAAGTCTGTTGAATACCAAATGTGGTTTTTAAGCTTGGTGTATGGCAAGGATACGACACGAAGGCTTTTAAGAAAATCCCTCGGCCCCAAACTTCCCTTCGCATGAAAACATTTTCGAAAGTTCTGATGTTCTGAAAACTAGCTTTACGGTGTTGATTAAAATGCCGTATGCTACAGATATTTAGTACATGTCAAATAATATATATCTTGAATATTAAGGAAATGACCCCTGAAGTCCTCTTCATTCTGAGTAAATTTTGCATATCTTGTAAACCGTAAGAGATAGACAAAAACTTGCTACTCAAAGAATGTTCAAAGTTAGATCTCGTCAAAACACACAATTTATGTCCTTATCATTTTTTGTTATGGAGGTAACCATTTCCGAAATATTCCTTACTATTGGTTTTAATTTTAAAATACTTTTCTCAGGCAGAAGCCGCCCAATCAAAGAAGCGAATTTCAATGACAATCGCATAGCGACAGCTTTTCAAACATTTGACTGTCGCTTTAGCGTAGTGCATTTCAGTTCCCTTACTTATAAGGAACTATGTAATAAGAACATTTTGCTAATGCTTATTTCCATTAAAATGGTATACAAATTATATATATATATATCGGATCCGTCCTTTAACGTGGTTAGTCATATTGGATGATGAATGAAATTGGTGAAATGATGCTCAAATAATCTCAGGGTCCAGGAGCTTAAAGTTCTCGACATTCGTCTTCTCAGGATAAGGGAGAACCCCGAAAAACCCTTATCTGTGTAACCCACCCTAAGCAAGATTCGAACTGTTGAATGTGAGGCAGACATGCTACTACCACACTACCCAGGCGGGCAATAATCTTTTGTAAGAAGTTTGTAGAACAGCTAGAGAAAGTCATATGAGTGTAACACGTTTTTTTAAATCGTGAACCTGCCCTGTTACCGAACCAGGTGGCTCAGGCGTCTCGTCTGGGACTGACATTTGTGAGGTCGTGAATTAGGTTCTCTTGATCAACCCCTTTGCCCTATGGCTTTTTCCGGGGTTTCCCGGAGCACTAGATGGATGCTGAGGAGTTGTTTTTTTTTTTTTTTTTTTTCGTTCTCCCGAACTTTCTGTCTCTTCATTTCATCTCTATTTTCATTTCAACCGGTGTTTTTAAGGGCTGCAAGTGTGGGCGAAGACTGCGGTTGTGGCGCCCTTCCATGGTAGAGTAGCGTTGTAGTCGCCTGCGGGACCTAAGGTGTTCTGTCAGACCTGTGACGTAGGCCCCTAGCACTCTCCGCATCGAGATGAACTACTACCTTAGGGACCCACAACGGTGGCTCTTTCCCCGCGGTCCAGTTTCAGCACCCCATCGATAATACTCTCACATCATCCTATTCTCCTGGGGTCTGACGCACAATAAGCTGATGGTGGCTGCAGTGTCCGGAAAGTACCAACCAGCCCAGCTCAGCGCAGCCCTGCCCAGTCCAACCCGGGCCAGCCCGTCCCAACCCACCTAACCCAACGAACGAACCAACCAACCAACCGACCAACAGGCCGACCGAACGACCGACCTTCTCTATTCAATTAATATCCTGAAAATGTCATAAGAAAGTGCCAATACATTTTGTCGAACAGTTTAGAATCGATAACAGAAAATATATCACTCCCCTTTTTAAGATGATCAGCAATGACGGCTTACAATGGCCAATTTTTCAATTAGAAAAAGCTGCTGCTGAATATAACCTACAAATATCTCAAGTAAAACTAAAGTAACGGTGTTCCAATAAGAAATAAAGTGAATAGGACAAAAAATTTATTATTTTTTTTTATTTACGAGTTTTCTTAGGCAATGACAGCTAAAAAAATGTTTTACTAGTAAGTTATTTTTGTTTCAGAACCTTTCTGGTATCATTAAAGGAACACTAGCAAAGAGAGTCCATATAGAAACTGTCCTTAAATTTCATAAAGTTTTGGCTATACCTGGAATGTAGGACTCAAAGGTATATTAAAAAGATTGTGAGCAGCAGAAATAGAATTTCTACAACATATGGTACGATATACTCATTTAGTTAAGTAAAAGAATGAACATATCCGCAAAGTACTAAAATACCGCCAGAGTGTCTAATGTTTTTATTCCTGGGTTGGGCGGCAAACCAAGTCAGGCTCTTTTGAAACTAACTAAATCTATTCTTTCTTTACATGTCAACATTATGACGTGCTATATCCCTCTCTTATTGGCTGCTAGACTTACTTCTGAATACCGTCGTAGAAACTAGTTCCCTAGTTAAAATACTATTATTATTATTAAAATAGTATTCCCTTTATTTAGAGTATCTCAGTTAAATTACTTTCTTTTCAATCTGTAAAGTATTATTCTAAGATATGTGAGTGTTATCACTTGTTTTACACTGCAGATTTACAATATAAGCACGTGCGTCATTATTGCATTTTCACTGACCAAGCTAAGTTGAAGTTTCAGTTTATTAACGGTCGTTATTCAGAGAGGGATAACGCATGTGTTTTTATTATATAAGCAAATCGTGTATAATGGCAAAAACAGGAAACACCCGTGCACAGAAAGTGTGATAAGTTGATTGAGTGGTGTAATGAGTTGTGAAAACTGCTTCAAACATTCAAACTGATGGAGGTTAGGGCGCTGCTTAGTACAGCATTGTCGCAGGTTAACAACATCAATTGGAAAGGAGCAATTACTCAAATGGTCAAGAGGAAACAAAACGTGGGAGATGCATGGCAATATGGTTAATATTGTAACCAATGTATTCATTGACTTAAAACTCTTTACATATCAAGTATTTGATTCAGTGCTGCAAATAATTCACTCGACGTTTCGAATCGTAGAACAATTTACGGCTGCACGTCATCCATGGTTCGCGTACCACTGAGCGCTAACTCTCCAGCCGCTCACAACTCAGTACAATTCACAACAACTACACTGCACTGTAATTCTTCCTCATTTTAGAGCTAAAGAGTAACGTCACAGAACTTCCTGGAAGCTTATGGAAACCGAAACTTGGAGAAGATCAAGAAGAGTCTCGCCTTACGATGGTTTCTGTTACGTCGTGGCGCTCTTCCATATTGTTTGCGCATCCCAACTGCGATGATTCACATACCAAGGTGAACGTGAGAAACATTGTATAAGACGGCACTGCCACATATCATTGAGAGCGTTGTCATTAACCGAAAGTTCATCGTTACGAAATGAGATACCGATAAGGAAGGGATTACTCTATTACCGGATACTCCGTAATTGTGAGTTAAATATTCGTTATATATTGTTGCATGTTTGCAACACTTATTTGCACGAGTCACGCATGTTATTTTAGGTTTCCATTTAAGTTGTGTCATCACTCCACGTGCTATATAAGCTGTACAATCTCAGTCAACGAGAAAGAAACACGGTTGGATACATTTAAGTGTACTTATATGCCGGGTAAGCTTATAAAAACAAGATTTAGAACCCAAGCTCAGAGAGATTGTTGGTTATCTCACTGGACACAATACTCTGAGAATACACTTATGCATAACGAAACTTATTGAGGACAAGAGATTCGCTTTTCACAGACGTCTCTTTTTATGGAACCAGGGGATATAAAAGAGGAGAGAGGGACGTGGTCTGATTTATTGTGACCAGGGATTTGATTGAAGCCCAGTTTATGAGATACAAAGGGCTCAAGGAGCCTACATGCGAGGCCTCGTGAGAGGCCACTCAATTTTCATCATCATCAACATCAACCTCAGAAGCCGGAACAGATTAGTAATGGTCTAAACCACGATTGTAGATGACAAAGGATCTTTCTTTGTAGGTACAAAGATAAGGTGGCGTCGCGGTATGGCGTGCGACTCGCATTCTGGAGATCGTGGGCTCAGTTCCTGTGCCCTCCAACTTGACTCATGGATTTTTTGGGAGTTTCCCTGGATCACCAGGAGGATGCATCCCCCGAATTTTCATGTCCATAATTTCCTGTTCCGCATTATTTCCGTCATTTGTTTTAGGGATGAAGAACCAGGCGACAGTGTCGTTGCTACCATTCGGGACATTTGGGGCTCGGCCCCCCTGGAGGAACCACCAGAAGCTCGGGGCTCATGAGTATGACCAAACGGCGTCATAGGCATTCCATCTGTAACCGCTGTGCATGTTTATAGTCAAGCTGACTGAAGATTGAAACTTGAATATTTTAAATATCGTATTAATATCTTTTGCTTTCTCTGTTACATATATATAGTTTTAGAAGTATTGTATTTCACAAAAAATTCAAAATGATACATCAATTAAATAAATATCAAACTTAATACTTAAGATCAGAAACTTCCAAGGTTGCGACACGAAGATATTTCAAGAATATCCAACACCCCAAACTACACTTCACATGGAATACTTTTTTAAAAAAATTATCAAAAATGGTCTAATGATTTTGTTTAAAATTCTAAGTGTGTAAGAGGCCCCACCGTGACCAAGGGTTTAGACCACTCATCTTTCACCAAGGTGGGCCAAGTTTGAGCCCAAGCGGCCGCATGTGAGATTTGTGGTGAACAAAACGACGTAGGTGCGGGTTTTCTCATCTTCATCCCATGTAATATCAGTGTCATCGCCTGCGGTGCCGTCATTCAAAGACGTTTTAGGATGTATCTTTCTATTTATCATTCTATCTTTACTATCCACCTAAAATATAAGGTTCTTTAAGGATAATAAAATAGAATGATGCATCCTAAAATTTCTTCGTAGCAAAAGCGGGTGTTAAACACTATAGTAACAAACAAAAAACACATGTGTAGGAAGCTTTCATGACAAATAAACTGTATATTTTAATTTTCTGGAAATATCTTCTTTAGGCGTCTTTGTTCTGGGTGACTATTTGTATAACTGGTAAACACTTTTTTTTTTTTTTTTTTTTTACTTTTTCTACACGGACTATGTACATAGTGTATAGTGTATAGAGAAGATATTGTATTGCACTCAAAAATTCGTTACCAAGGTTTCACCGGAAATAAATGTTTTTGGACCCCCTGAACCCCAAAAAAAGCATTTTTAGAAAAAAATGTGCGTCTGTGGGCAGCATAGCTCGAAAACGAAAAGTCCGCTTAACACAAACTTCATTATTTAAGTTCAGTATCTTCCAAGAATGCGACGCGAGGATATTCAAGAAAATCCCACCAAAACCAACTACTCTTTACATGTAAACATTTTAAAAAAATTTGGTTTTCTCAAAAATGGCTTTAACGATTTTGATTGAAATCTCTTATATTTAAGATATTGTATACTACAAATAAAATGTAAATCTTGAATTTTCTGGCAATAGCCTCCTAAAGAACTTTTTACTGTAGATGAATTTTTATGAATTTTACATAATTGGTAAACCGTAAGAGATAGACAAAAACTTACTATACAAACGATACAAAGCTTATTAAAACACAATTTATGTCAAATACATTTTTTTTGTGGAGTTGACCTTTTTTGAGATATTTCTTGTTATTAGTTATAATTTAAAATACTTAACTTTTCTCATACGGCAACTTGTCAACCTTTGGCCACCAAAGAAAGATTTCAATCCCATAGCTACCATATTTTAAATCATTTGATGTTGCTTTAACCTAATGCATTCTTTTATTTCCATTCTAGTACAAAGAACCAAGTAGTTATGCCGATGTTTATCTCGATTGGCATGAAGTAGATAGAAGAATACGTTTATTAATAATAATTTGTTATAGAGAAGTAGAGAAAGTCATGTGAATTGAACACATCATAATTCTTTGTTACTATTTCCGCGAGTTTTTTGTTTCTGGTAACAATTTTCCGATATTATTCTAAAATGGAACATCGTTATTAACTTTCTTCATCCTCGCCATGTAAAGAGAAGGGAATTTCAATACCATCATTGGCTATTACTAGAGCCTAGAGATTCAGTTATTCCTTTGTGCTTACAAGGAAATACGCAATAAAATTCTTTCTGCTAATGCTTATCCCAATTAGTATGAAGTAGATAGAAAATTAAGCTTTTGTAAGAATAGGGGGAGAAAACCATATAAATGTAACATTTTTTAAATTTTTTTTTTTTTAATTTTGTAGATCATTATATTTCGTATTTTCGATCCTATTCCATATGTTACTATACACATTTAAAAATAGTGTTTCTTTAGAATAACCTAGCGACTTATTTGTTCATGGTGCACAACATTGTATACTTTTATGTGTGTTTTAGTTCATAATAAATAATTTTGCACAATTGTAGTTATAAAGTTATGTTTTACAGTTTCTTTTGTTTTAAAACCCTATAGCTAAAACGTTATCATAAAACATTTGTATGACAATTTTAATTATTTAATACTTCAGAATTTACATGGTATAGTTCAAAAGAAATGGATGAAAGGTTTGTCATGTTGAGCAAAATCTCAGAGAGAAACAAACCAAAACTTAAATTTTAAAATGAATATCATGTTAATTCCAGATATATACCATACGCAGAAAAATAGAGATCCACATTAACAAAATCAAAAATATTTTGGAATTATAGGCTTTGATTATTTCTGTATGTGTCTTTTTTCCAAGATTTTCACGATCACTAGTTAACTCCTTTATAATTAAGTATTTAGAAAAATAAGATTTTACAGGGATAGCTTGTATAAGCTCTAAAAATTAACTATTGTAGATAAAGAAACTCATGTGAAGTAATGTCAAGATTTTTCTCAACTGTAATTTTAACGTATAAGCTGTTAATGAAAGATGCATTTATCTTATGCACTTTCTGATGAAAAACTTTTTTTTAATGTTATCCAGCATTAAAACGGCTGCATAAATCGTGCGAAATTACCCTATTTCTGGCACTGGTGCCAGAAAATGTATGACGTAATTACCATGGCAACAAGACAGCAATGACGTCATCACCTCTAGAACATACGTTTCTCCAATGTGCCTGTAACAAATCCTAAAATCGTCACGCTCGAAAGTGCAGCAACATTCAAACACAAGAATCACCTCATTAAGTTTATTTTAAAACCAAAACCAACATTGATAATTCTGGAAGTAATAAACTTCCTTCAAAATGTAAAGCAGAATAAAATCCAAATTTTCAATAGTTTTCTTCCATTTTCCTCTATAATGTTGAAATAAGAGAATCATCTGCATAGCAACCATATTATGTCATCTATCTGTATCTCTGATACATTATAATTTTTCATTTAGCAAATATATTATTCATTTTTACGTATTTTAATGCTAAGATACACAAAGCGTTGCGTGTACAATTTCATTGTAAAACTTGTAAAAATTAGCGCGATTGTGACAGCAATTACTCAAGTAACAATTAGTCCGATTATTTAATGATGGTAAATAGGTGAAAATACGGGAACATTTTAAAATTCATAATATCTTTGCTACTTATGATACATCGGATGAGCTACCGATGCCTGTATTCACTGCTGGTTGTGTATGTCTCAGAAGAGAGCACCACTTTCAGAGTGTAATGCAAGTTTTTATAGAGTTTGATTATAAGGTCAATGACACAGAATGTATTAGCAACTACGCCCGACTGAGTATGCAACCTACAATTCTCCGCTGTTATGCAAGTAGTTTGTATGAATTACTGAAGCATGGTTATTGTACAATGGACAATTAAAACTAACATTTATGAGGTGGGTACCTCATCCAGTTCATATTAACTAATGCGCTAGGCCAAACACGTATTTGTTGTCCAAATCTTATGTTTTTCCGAATATTTTCAAAGAGTTAAAATTAATAACTAAATTAAACCATATCAATATATTCTAAACAACTTACTCAAATTATTTTTTCTCTACTATGGATAAGTAGGTAGTAATGTAATCCACCCAAAAATTGGATACCGAGTTTCACTGAAAATACACTCCTTGAATCCAAAAATGCATTATTAGAAAAAGAATCCTGTGTGTGTGTGTGTGTGTGTGTGCGTGTGTGTGTGTGTGTGTTCGTGAACAGTATAACTTAAAAACGAAAATATGGCTAAATACCAAACCGAAAGATGCGATCCGAACATTTTCAAGAATATCTTGTACCCCAAACTAAGTTTTATATAGAATATTACTCGAAAGTTTCATTTTTATAAAAATGGCTCCAACGAATTTATTTAAATACCATGCATTTAATATATTTATGTGACAAACAAAATATACACCTTGAATTTTCTGGGAATGACCTGTGAAACTATCTTTATTCAGAAGAAAATTTGTGGAAACGTACTGCAAATGTTTTAAAACTATTCAACCATTTCCGAGTTATTTATTATTAATGGTTGGAATTGTTCAATATTTGTCCCCTTTCGATATTCAGTTGTTTCTCGCGATTGCATATTAACAGTGTAGAATGTTGTTAAATTTTCAACTATTGCTATTCCTGTTTACTTTCTCTATTTAGTACATAGTACATAAGTTGAGAAACTAATTTGATACCGAGATTTGATTGGAAATACACATATTAAGATCCCCTTTATCCAACAAAAAATTATAAAATATCCATGAGTATATCCATGTGTCTATGAACACGGTAACTCTAAAACGAAAAGTCGATTGAATAGCAAACTTGATATTTAAGTTTGGCATCTTACAAGGATGCAACACGAAGATTTTTAAGAAACCCTCCCACCTACTCTTCACATGGAAAAAATTCTAAAAGTTGGTTTTCTCACTAACTATAAATTGCGTATATTAAATATACTTATATGACAAATAAAACGCATATCTTCAATTTTCTAGCCTCTGAAGCTCTGAGCTTGTAAACCTCAAGAGACAAAACAAAAGATTGCTTCATAAAAAAGAAAATTTCGTTAAAACACACAATATGTAGCATATACATTTTTTGTGACGTTAGCCTTTCCGGGATGTTCTTTTTAGCTTTAACACTTTTAAAACTTTTCTCATACGGAATTTCTCAACTCCTAGCCATGGAAAAGAATCGAATTTCATAACATAGAAACTCGCTTTTAAAATATATGACTACCGCTTTAGCCAAGCATATTCCTTTATTTCCCTTCTATTTATAAGAAACTATTAATAAGATCATTTCAGCCAATGTTTATCTTGATTAGCATGAAGCAGATAGAAGAATAAGCTTTTAAGGATAATTTCCTGCAGAGAGTAGAAAAAATCATGGAATGGAAGACATCATATGTTTTAATTATAACGAAATGTCTTTTGCAGCTATTTCTACAAAATGTTATCTCAGTAGAAATGAAGCAGATACAAAAAAAAAAAAAATCTGATGTGTTCCATTCACATGACTTTCTCTACATCTCTGGAACAAACTATTATTAAAAACTTATTATACTATCTACTTTATATAATCGAGATAAACATTAACAGAAATGAATTCTGGTAATTAGAAGGGAAATAAGGCAATAAACTGGGCTAAAACGATAGTCAAATCTTTTAAAACCTGGTTGCCACGTAAATGAAATCCGTTTCTTTGCATTACCTGGAGTTGAAAAATTCCCGTATGTGAAAAGTCTTTCAAAACTGAAACCAATAACAAGGAATACCCAAAAAGAGTAAACTCCACGAAAAGAATGTATATGCCATGTTTGTCTGTTTTAACGAGATCTATATATTTTGTGTAGTAAGTTTTTTCTATCGCTTACGGTTTTCTAGTTATGCAAAATCCAGCAAAACTCATCCAGAAGAGGTCCTCAAAGGCTATTCCCAGAAAATTCAAGATATATGTTTTATTTTTCGTGTAAGCATCTTTAATATATGGTATTTTTAATAAAAATCGTTGGAGAATTTTCCTGAAAATCTTCGTGTCGCATCCTTGGACGATACTAAACGTATATACCAAGTTTGGTATTTTACCGACTTTTTGTTTTTGAGTTATCGTGTTCATCACAGACACATGGGCTCATACGGACCTTTTTCTAAAATGCTTTTTTGGATATAGGGACCCTAAAACGTATATTTCCGGTGAAATATAGGTATCGAGCTTTGAGTGGAATGCAATACCTTTTCTATACACTATGTACATAGTATGTGTAGGAAAAGCAATAAACGCATAAGATTATTTTATTTCCACTAATAAATAATAGAGGGTAGAGAAATTCATGTGAATGTGGCACATCAGTTTTTTCTCGTGGTTTTTAATAACCTGTTATCTATGCCACAGTGGTGTAAGTGCATGCTCCGGGAAATAGGAAAAGTTATTATTAAGCACTTTAATAACTTCTGGTTGTTGTATTCCTTACTTCGAGAAGAGTGCAAAAAGTAGGTTATTGTAGCAGCAAAAAGAAGGCGTCCAGGTTTAGCACTAGCAAAAACTTGGCGACTCTTCCTGTCGGATGATAATTGCTTTACCTTGTTGGCGGAAATGAGATACCTAGCATTCGAGTGCTGATCCATTTGTTAATTAGCCACTCTACAACTTTTCCTCGCCCGCACACGATGAAAAACTTCAAGGAATTTAAACTAAGGTAATCACGGCAACAGAAAGAGACGGATGCAACTTTTATTTAATCACTAAGTGAATAAAAACAGTGCGAATACTTGTATAAGTAGATAATTAAACTTTATTACAATTTATTTCCAACTTAAGCAACCGAGTGAGATGTCTCCTCGGTAGCGTATGCATCCATGGCCCGCATTCGGAGGGTTGCGGGTTTGATCCCCGTAGCCGCCTGTAATCCATATTTACCACATTTAACAGAATTAAACTGTAATCCTAAAATATCAAAACATTTTGTGCGTCTAATTTTTTTATTTATTTTTTATTTAGGTTTAAAATGTTTCTTTTAAAGGTATAGTTAAGTAATTAATGACACATTTTCTTCGACGATTTTTCAGGTTTCCAGGTGAATGCTAGGTGGGCTCATTTCATTTTCTAGTCTATCATTTCCTGTTTTCATCGTTTCCTAATCATCTCTTTTAGAGTTGAAGCACCAGACTACGGTGTTCGGTGTGATGCGACTGGACGGTAAATTGCGTGTTGTAAAATGTTAACCTGGTGTCGTCGTCTGGAGCATTCGGTCGGGACTCGCCTTCCGGTTTCAGGGCTCCCTCTGGGGGCTCGGGGTCGTAAAACAGGCCTAGGGCAGGGTCGGAAGCTGCCCTAGGACGTCCATGCTTGCGCCCATTATCCTCCTGATCTGATCGCCCATCGGGACTTTTCCCCCCATCCCTCCCTCTCTGGAATCACTAAATGGCGGAGCACAAGAGGTCACATCCCATATTATGGCGTAAGAAAGTTTTTTTTTTTTTTTTTTTGAGTGTTTAACGTCCACTTTTACTACTATGGCACCGTAGGCACCGGTTGAATGCGATGGGGGTGGAAACAGGAGAACCCGGAGAAAACCCGCCCCTGCGCCGCTTTGTTCACCATAAATCCCACATGTGGTTGCCTGGGATCTTGGTAAGCATAAAAAAGTGAAGTGATAATGTTAAGTAAGTGAAATGACAGTTAAAATCTGATGTGTTCCATTTATATGAGCTTCTCTACATCACTGTCACAAATTATGGCTAAAAATAATACTATTCTATCTACTTTATGACAATTAAGATAAACATTAGCAGAAATTGTCTTGATTACTTGTTTCCTTGTAATTAGAAGGGAAATAAGGGAATATACTAGGCTAAAATGATAGTCAAATCTTTTAAAAGTAGATTGCGATGTGGTTGAAACCCGTTTCTATGCAGGACCGGGAGTTTACAGCTTTGTGTGTGAAAAAATCTAAGTATTTTAAACCTGAAACAAATAGTAAGGAATATCTTTGAAATGGTCAATTCAACGAAAAAAAACGTATATGACATAAATTGTGTGTTTTAACGTGATGTACATTTTTGTGAAGTAAGTTTTTGTCTATCTCTTACGGTTTACCAGGTAAGCAAAATTCAGCCAAATTCATTCAGAACAAAGATCTTTAGATACTATTCCCAGAAAATTCAAGATATTTATTTTATTTCCATACAAATATCTTTAATATACGGCATTTGGATCAAAATCGTTAGAGCCATTTTTGAGAAAATAAAACATTTCGAATTTTTTTCATATAAAGGATAGTTTGGGATGGGGGGATTTTTCTCAAAATTTTCGTGTTGCATCCCTGGAAGATACTAAATTTAAATACCAAGTTTGGTATTCTACAGACTTTTCGTTTTTGAGTTATCGTGTTCATAGACACACTGACACATGGACACACGGATACACACACGGACCTTTTTCTGAAAATACCTTTTTTGGATACAGGGGACCCTAAAACGTCTATTTCCGGTGAAATCCCGGTATCGAATTTTTGGGGAGTACAATACCTTCTCTATACACTATGTACATAGTGCGTGTAGAGAGAATAAAAATTGCCACTTGCGCAGAGACAATGATAACGCAATGAAGTGACAATTCAAAGGTGAACATAATTATTATACTATGTAATTTTTTGCTCAGAATCCCGACCTACGGTAACTTTGGGTATTTCTGCAGAATGTTATTTATTATTTCTTTCTGACTGTTTTTGCTTTCTCTAAGTCCTACTACTTATCTGTGGTAAGCAGAGATTGATACCAATATTTCAATGGAATGCACGTTTTGAGGCTTCCCGAATAAATAAAAGAAATGTATATATTCTTTTTTAATACCCCACATAAAGTGAAACCGATTTAATACTAATGATGAGGAAATTGAAGTGCTCGGGGAAGGGAGCAAAGAAGAGTATTATTGTAAAGGAATATGGAGTATTGCTAATTTGAGTGGATTTGAGAAAAAAAAAACTATGCTCATGATTGGGAAAGCTGTAA
Organism: Hymenopus coronatus; assembly: GCA_030762935.1. Classification (NCBI taxonomy): domain Eukaryota; kingdom Metazoa; phylum Arthropoda; class Insecta; order Mantodea; family Hymenopodidae; genus Hymenopus; species Hymenopus coronatus. Next base: position 111,919,408 of record CM060890.1, read on the forward strand.
CACAAAAATGTTTTAAATCTGAGAATACACTTCCTATGCAATATGAAACTAATAAAAAGCCTAGATGACTGACGAACTTTTTAAAAATTGGCTCCACTTCTTACAGAAGATTATTCTTCTACCTTCATCATACTATGCGAGATAAAAATTAACAAAATTGATCTTACTACTTAGTTGCTTGTAAGCAGTAGGGAGATAAGGGAATATACCAGGCTAAAGCAATAGTCAAATCTTTTAAAAGCTGATCTGTATCGGAAACAATTTAAGTTCGGTTCGCTTTGCATTTACAGAAAAACAAGAGTGAGATGAAACCAAAGGTGGCCCTGTTTGAGAAGATGCATAGATTAAAATTGTTACCAATAACAAAGACTATTTCAGAAACGGTCAAATCTGCAGCAAAAATGTATATGGCATAAATTGTGTATTTTAACGAGATCTACATTTTCTGTTTAGTAGTTTTTGTCTATCTCTTACAGTTTACGGTTATGCAAAATCTAGAAAAAATTATCAGACTGAACAGTCTTCAGAAGCCATTCCCAAGAAATTCAGGATATACTTTTTATTTATGATGTAAATAGTTGTAATATACGGTATTTTAATCAAAATCGTTAGAGCCGTTTTTTGAGAAAAACAAAACTTTCAAACATTTTTCCATGTAAAGGGTAGTTTGGGGTGGAGGAATTTTCTTGCAAATATTCGTGTTTTATCCTTGGAAGATGCAAAATTCAAGTACCAAATTTGGTATTTATCGATCTTTTAGTTTTTGAGCTATGCTGGCCATAGGCACACACACACGGACCTTTTTCTATTTTGGTCTTAGAGGACCTCAAAACACATATTTATTGTGAAATCTCGGTATCGAATCAATGGGTGGAATACAATACTTCCTCACTACTCTATGTAGATACATAGTACGTGTAGAGAAAGTAAAAATGCACTGGAGTAAGAGGAATATTTTATTGTTTATTGATATTTCCACTTTAAATATAGCTCTTTCAGCCCAATATTTCAGCTCTGTTGCAACCTATACATAAAGAGGTTATTTATAACTTAAACTCGTGTACCGATTGCATGAGGTTTTTAGAATCCTAAACGTTGACCTAGAAAAATCTATATTCGATTTACTGGATGCTAGCAGAATGTTAAATAAAGCTTGGACGCAACTTTCTCCACAAACAATTGCAAACTGTTTTCCTAAGGTCGATAATAATAGAGAAGTCGATACTGAAATCGTAAGTGAAGAACCTGATGAGCCTATTTCAGAGCGGTGGCAAGAAATAGTCAGACGTGAGTTACGATGCGTACGTAAATTTTGATGATGGAATTGCTATATGTGGAGAGCTGACGGAAGAGGAGATTCTACAAGAAGTGACTAAAAATCTCAATTCATCACATGACGATGAGAATGCCGTAACAGAAGAGCCCGTTCCTTCCGCTTCTAAGCATTCAAAATGCTCAAAGGTTTCTTGAAGCTCAACCAGATGTAAAGAAAACTTGTTCCAATTTATAAATGAAGTCCTTGATTAAATATTTTGTTTATCATACAAAATTAAATACAACATGGTGTAATGGTCACCATGCTAACTTCATATACCCAAGGTCACGGGTTCAAACCCGGCGGAGGACGATGTGTTTTTTCGGACGTAAAAATCCTTAGCATGGCTTCCTTCGGAAGGGAAGTAAAACCGTTGGTCCCGTGTCGTAGGTTTGCGGCACGTAAAAGAACCTCAAGCCTGATAAAAAGGCCTCTGAGCATAATTGAGCGGTCTTTCACGCCTTGTATAGAATGGGAGGCTGAGAACCACAACAGTTAAAGAGCGTCCATAAATAAAACCATTTAATTTAAACAACAAAACAAACCAAAATCACATATTTTTTATGACTGAAATTTCATGAAAAAGTACAAAAATGTTGACTTTTTATTTTAATTCCATAAAATAGTTTAAACATTCCTGCATATAAAAAAGTTATACTTGGACACTAGGTGCCATTTTTAAAATCCTTAAGTCAAAGCATTAAACCGTACTGGGTCCGGCAAGAAAAACTCCAGCTCGACGAGATATCATTAGCATCATGCAAAGTAAAAAACAAAGTTGTGGAGAAGAAAAACAATATGTGTGTGTGTATATATATATATATATATATATATATATATAAAGGACAGAAAAGGCAGCAGTAGAGGAGAGGAAAAAGAAAACTGAGAGTCCAATCTACCAATCTGGTGAATTTTAATGTGAGCCATTCATTCAAAATTTCCCTTGTTTTTTTCATTATTGATATTTTCAGCATTTTTCTCTCTGTAAAATATTCCTCGCGGAGCAGTTTTTTCGTTACACAAATAAAATTTGCTGTACATGTCCACACCAATGAATAAGAACTGTCCTAGGTTTTACTGTCCACGTACTTAAGCAAATGCTTTCAATTTTCAAATACGAAAATTATATTTTTATGACAAAAAAAAAAGCAAAATTATAACTTTAAAAATGTTTGAAACCTAAACCAAAGAAAACACACAGAAACCTGGAGCAATTTCAAAAAGTAGATGTATTGTGAACCTAGGGTTAAAATATTAGACCATAATTTTATTTTTTTTTTGTCGCAAGGGACTTTTTTGTGACGTGACAAAAACATATATACATATGACCTAAACTGACAAACCCTTAGAGGAAAATTGATTAAATTTGCACTGTAACTTATTTGCATTATATTACACATGTGGTATAGATTTCAAAAAGTTAGCATCTAGTCTGGAATTTCAATATTTCAGTCATACATGTCCTTAAGTGAAAACTTGTCTATTTAAATAACATCTGTGTAGTATTGTATGGCTGTAGTGTATTATGCTTGATAGTTTTTTCTCACCTTTTATGCTGAATTGTTTGAAGCATTGTGTGACACTATTACATACATTTAAGGGATAAAATGTGCACTGTAAGGTATTCATTTGCTAGCATTATTTGAAGTTACAGTCTCTACACTAAATAGCATATTTTTTAGTAAAATTCGAAGTTTCGAAAATTCGAATTAGCCTTTGACTTCGAATTAAAACGAGTCCACTGTATAACTTTAATATAAAATTCGCCTTCTCATTCAAAATGCCAACTAAACATGAGCATAAAAACTAGATAGTGTGAATTCAAAATTTAAAAAAAAAATCAATGTGTTACATTCACATAATTTTCGCTACCTATGCTGTAACAGCTAATTTTACAATTTTCTATCTACTTCACGTTAATTAAGATAGACATTAGTGGAATTTGTTGTATTACATACTATTTCCTTGTACAAGAGGACTTATGAAATAAATAAACTTAAGTTATAATCAATCCTTTAAATCAGGTTCTATGTGATGGTCTTAGCTTGACCTGGAGAAAGAAAATCAAATAACGAATTGCCATTTGAGTAAAGTTTAAAGTATTGCCAAATTGAGACCAATATCAAGTAATATATCAGAAGTAGTTAACTTCACACAAGAATTACATTTTACATAAATTGTGTATTTTAACGAGTGTTTATATTTTTTTCTGTGGTAAGTTTTTATCTATCTCTTTCAGTTGTGCAAAAGTCATCCAGAATAAAGACAGCTTCAGAGGTTTATTCTTAGAAAATCCAAGATAAACATTTTATTTGTTATAAAAATATCCTAAGCAAATGTCGTTTTAATCAAAATTATTTTAGAAACGTTTGGGAAAATCAAAATCTTCGAAAAGTTTTCTATGTGGAGGGTAGTTTGAGGTATCGGGTAGGGGGATTTCTTGAAAATATTTGTGTCGCATCCTTGAATATTGTGAACTTAAATACCAAATTTGGTATTTAACGAGCTTTTCGTTTTTGAGTTAAGCTGTTTACCCAAAGAAACACACAAACACGCGCGCGGACCTTATTCTAAATATGCTTTTTTAAAATTCAAGGTACTTCAAAACATATATTCCGGGTGATATCTGGACATCGAAATTTTGGGTGGAATACAATACATTCTCTTCTTACTATGTACATAGACATGGTTGAGAAAATGAAAATGGAGGCTGCGACGATCAACGACGATATAACAGTGTATTAAGTTAGCTGCATAGTGTTGGAGTTATATTATAAATATTATATTTTTCCGTACATGAAAGAATATTTTATAACATATAAAGTTTGACACAAAATCGAAATATACCATATTAATAATAACAAATATGTCAACCTTCACACATTCGCAATCTGTTTCCGCATATTTCTATTTAATTAATTGTGTTTGTAAGATTAATGATTTTTGTCATAAGGACAACGATGATTTTCAAATAAAATAATTAACTTCTCATTAAATGACACAATTTTCCTTTTTTCTGTTTGTATGCACTGCGATATTTTTAAGTCTCTCTAGAATCCCATTAATCCAAACATTACAGCTTGGAGATTACAAGGTTTAGTGTTAGGTGATAATATTAATGTTCGTGTTAAAGACATTTCATTGACCTCCTTTATTAACCTGGTCTTAGGTTTTTTATCCGTGTTGCTGTTGCTGTTGCAACTCAATAACAAGAAGCTGACTCAAGAATATGTTTTCTAAGAATAGTGTGTACAAGACTGAGAATAGAAAGTCATATACATAGAATATATAATATGTTTTAATGATCTTACCATGCATTACGTCATGTCAAGAAAGTCGGTTTCCTCGTATTCATTGCAGCCAATCTTGTCTAACCACCTATTCTTTATTTTTTAAATCAAATACCGTAACTGTTATAAATTCTATTCAAATTTCTTTTTATAAAAGATTTTTGAATTCTCTGGAATAAAATGTGGTGTAGGTGTTGAAGTTTTTCATGAGAGAAAAGTATAGAGTAAAGAAACAAAAAGTAATGTATTGGTATGTATGAATGAAGTGAGCTGGTGCCAAGCAGGTCTTGGAACGTGGTCTGTATTGGTGACGTCCTGAATTCTGGGCCAGGAATCTCATAAAAGTCAAACCCACACACAGCTGCATGTATATCCGTCTCCATGCCCGGTAAAATCGATTTATATCGACCATCTCTAAAACTTGCATGTCGCTTATGCATCGCTGGAGTTTCTTAACATTCCTTGTCATACTCAGAGATACGTTACGTATCTTTAGGTGAGTGGAGTTGGCAGTAGTCGAGTGTTGGTTGGCACTGCTGGTATATCAGTTATTTCGGTGAAACAATTGAAGTGTTTCGTCACACGACTTCCTCTCTACATTATCACTTCTCACGTATCCCTCACCTATATATTATAGTGGTCATTGAATAATTTAATGCTATCCATTCACATAGCGTCCTATACCTAATTCTGTGACTAACTGTTCTAACAAAATCTTATTATGTGATATGCATCATGCTAACCAAGCTAAAGATTGGCAGAAATAGTCTCATATTTTCCTTATAAGTAGAAGGAAATAAGGGAATACATTAGGTTGAAGCAATAGTCAAATCTTTTAAAATATGGTTGCTACGTGATTGAAATTCTCTTTGAGTGAAACAAAAGAAAAAGGAATGACAAATTCCGCATAAGAAAATTTTAAGTATTTCAGAATTTAAACCAACAACAATAAATATCTCGGAAATGGTTAACTGCAGAAAAAATATGTATGACAGAAAGTGACTTTAACGACATCTACGACGATCATTTTTTGTGTAGTAAGCCTATTTCTTACTGTTTACCAGTTATGCAAAATTCATTCAGAATGAAGAGGTCTTCAGAGGCTATTCCCAGAAAATTCTTGTTACACAATTTATTTGTAATCTTTAATAAATCAAACTTGTTAGAGCCATTTTGAGAAAATCAAAAATTTTGAAAACTTTTTCATGCAAGGGATAGTTTGTGGTGGGGAGATTTTCTTGAAAGTTTTTGTGTTCTATCCCTGGAAGATGTTGAACTGAAATATCCAGTTCGGTATATGAATAACTTTTCGTTTTTGAGTTATGTTGTTCACGGACCATACATGGAACTTCCTCTAAAATATTTTTTTTCGGATACAGGGGACTCTGAAACGAGTTTTTGGGCGGAATGTATTACCTTCTCTACTCACGATGTACGAAGTAGAGAAAGTAATAGGATATTCACACCACTATCTTTATTATTTCCAAAGAATTCTTATAAAACCTAGTTATTGCTATTTCATCTCGTGCATGGGTTTAGAAGGTGTTGCATTCCAACCAAAATTTCGATACCGAAATTTCACCAAAAATATTTTTGGAAAAAATCTCCCGGTATTTTAGGTCGTAGTATTAAATACTCAAACCGGTATTCACCTTGGTGTCTCAGGAAGGCAAAAAAAAAAAAAAAATCTGATATGTTCCATTCACATGATTTTTCTACATCTCTACAACAAATTATTGTTAAAAAGCGTATTCTTCTATTTACTTCATGCTAATCGAGAAAAAAATAGCAGAAATAGTCTTATTACTTGCTTCCTTGTAAGTAGAAGCAAAATAAGGGAGCACCATAGGTTAAAGTAATAGTCAAAAGCTGGTTGCCATGTCACTGAAGTCCCTTTATTTGTATGGACAGGAATTGACAAATTCCTGCATGAGAAACGTATAAGTATTTCAAAGCTGAAACCAAAAACAAGGAATATCTCAGAAACGAAGAACTCCACGAAAAAAAGTTATATAACATAAATTGTGTGTTTTAATGTGCTCTAATTTTGTGCGTGTGGTAAGTTTTTGTCCTTCTGTTACGGTTTAGCAGTTATGCAAAATTCCGTAAAATTCATCCAGAATAAAGTAGTCTTCAGAGTCTATTCCCAGAAAATTCAAAATATACATTTTACTTGTCAGGTAAATACCTTTAATATACCATTTTTGAAAAAAATAAAAATTTTCGAAGATATATCCATGTAAAGGGTAGCTGGGGGTGGGGGAATATTCTTGAAAATCTTTGTGTCACATCCTTGGAAGATACCAAACTTAAATACCAAGTCTGATATTTAAAGGTATTTTCGTTTTTGAGCTATGCTGTCCACAGATACACACTTTCTAAAAATGCTTTTTTTTTGTTAGATTCAGGGGGGCCTAACATTTTTAGGTGCAATACAAAACCTTCTCTTTACACTATTTATATAGTACGTGTAGAGGAAGTAAAGATAAAAAGTAAAAGGAAAGATTAGTCTGCCCATGGAATTTTAATCCGGGACTTCCCAATTAGAAAATCTTATTAGGCTTATAACACAAATGGACTCCATGAAATTAAAGCACTTATCTTACAACCCGTCTGCAGTAAGGCTATGTCGTTTGATTTTTCATAGCCTGAATTAGAAACTGAATATTTATTCTCAACTCTATTACTTTTGTGTTCCACTGAAACTCGGCTTAAACATATTTAACCCGAGAACATCAACTCCCTTTCACTTTTCCAACATGCAAACAGTATATAACAGTTCTATTCTTTATATAGGTTTGCGGCGCACGTTTAACATAAAAATAGCACAAAACAGAACGGGCACAACAAAAAGATTCACAGTTGTGTTGACCTCAATGCTCACACATACGAGCAAGGGGCAATGCTGAAGGGAAAAACAATAGAAAACATTATGTTGATGCTTTCAAGAAAAATCTGATGTGTTGCATTTACATGACTTTCTCTAGCTGTAGCACAAACAAACGAACCTTACAAAAGATTATTCTTTTATCTGCGTTATGCTAGGTAAGATAAATTGTTAGCATTAGTCTTATTACTTGCTTCTTTGTAAGTAAAAGGTAAATAAGGGAGTACACTAGGCTAAAGAGATAGATCTTTTAAAAGCCGATCGCTATGTGAAACAATGACATGCGGTTCTCTTTGCTTGCTAAGAACATACAAAAGAGAGACGATAAGAGTTAGTCTCCCGTTTGAGGCCGAGTATCTTAAAGCCGAAATCAATAACTCAATATATCTTGAAAACGGCCAAGTCTACAAAAAACTGTTTATGATATAAATTGTTTATTTTAATGAGATATGTATTTTTTGTGAAATAAATTTTGTCTATATCCTACGGTTTATCATTTATACAAAAGTTATGCAAAAGTCATCCAGAACGTAGAAGTCTTCAGAAGCTATTCCTAGAAAATTCAAGATATACGTTCCGTTTGTAATGAAAGTATCTTAAATGAAATTTTCAGAAAAATCGTTAGTCATTTTTGAGAAAATCAAAATTTTCGAAAAATGCTCCATGGAAAGGATAGTTAGGGGTGGGGAATTATATTGAAAATCTTCGTATCGAACCCTTGAAAAATACTAAACTAAATGCCAAGTTTGGTATTTAACCGCCTTTTTTTTTTACCTTGCTGCCCACAGACACACACAGACACACACAGACACACTCAGACAAGTTTCTAAAAATGCTTTTTTGGATTCAGGGGTCTCAAAACATGTATTTTATGGAATACAATACCTTCTCTATCCATTATGTACATTCTGCATACGAACTAGAGAAAGTAAAAAGGAGCGAAATGCAAGAAGTGATGACTGGCGATATTCTTTCTCTTATCAATGGAGAATAAATCAAAGAAAAAAAAATGTGACATTGACATGCCTTTCTCTATCCATTCTTCCACAGACTATACTTACAATAATTCCAATGTTAATATATGTATTGTATATCATTTTTATTATTCATTTGTGTTTTATAAGTAGAGGTTGATATTTAATTCAAAATTTATTATTTTGGGGAGGGGTTATTTTTTTAATAAATGTTTATTTTCTGAAGAGGTTTATCCTGTGCTTCACAAGACTGTGAAGAAACAATTGATTATTCTTTCAACAGTCCATGTTCTACTTCAAGTTAATTGACATTAATATTTTTAGAAATGGTTTTATTATAATGGTTTTATTATATATTTCCTTGTAGGTAAAATAGGAATAGGGAATACGGCAGGTTTAAGGTGAGTGGAATTTTAAAAATCTACAGTGCATAAGATATTAAAATTTATACCAGTAATTACACACAATGACACTGATATGTTTATCCTATCCAAAATGCTGGCTACTTAAATAATACTTTCTTGTGGTCTAAATTCATTGTTCTAATAAAAATGAGCCACTTGATACATTAACAAAATTCATGTAAAAATACAATTTTGCAGAAAACGAGTTTAAAAATATATTTGTAATATTATATGCTATATGAACCTAGTTAGACCTTGATTTTCAAAATTTAATAATTTATTTCTCAAAATTGGAGAATTATTTCGTAAAAGTATATGACTAAATAGTCATTCTTTAAAGTGCTTTTGAGAGACAGTATACAAAACCAAATTAATGAAAAATTTCATCGTGTGAAGCATCAAAATTCCAGCTTTTCATGTGTATTTTTCTGAAACTTTACTGTTTTTTCATTGTCGTTTAGTGTGTGTGTATATACACAACATTTCATTCAAATTGGACAAATACTTTGAGAACTATAAATTATTTTATAAATGCTATCATATAGATGATCAAAATGTTGCATAATCAAAATGTCTTATGCACCTCATATTTTTAGAAAGATTGTTGCAACTTTAAAATAGGTGCTTTGAACTACAAACAAAAATATTTTAAATGAATATGATGAGGGAATTGTAAATTTTTATACTGCTATTAAAACTTAACCCCTTAAACTAGCCATTTTAATATAGTCAAATTATTTAATTTTTTATTATTGGTATCATCATGCTTTTGTGGTGTAAAATGTTACGGTGTATAGTTCTGCACATTCAGGAAAACTTTGGCGAACTTTAAACAAAAACTGAAGCGCATAAAACATCTTGAAGGAATATATTTGAGAAAACGTTGTTTTGTAAAGTAGGCTGCTAGGAAACAGGTGTATTGTATGCTTTTTAACTGACTGTAGAGCTCAAAAAGAAAAGGGGATGTAAATGTTGACATGGATGCACAACAGTTTTGCCAAACACTTACTATAAAAATTTTTGATCCATTCACATGACTTTCTCTAGCTGTCTACAAACAAATTTTCCACACCAAAAATTATTCTATTGTCTACATAATGTTAATCAAAATAAATATTGCCAGAATCGGTCTTATTACTTGCTTCTTTTAAGTAGAAAGGAAATAAGGGAATACACTAGGCTAAAGCGATAGTCAAATCTTTTAAAAATCGGTCGCTAAGTGAGATGATTGAAATTCAATTCTCTTTGTTTATTAGGAATAAACAGAAGCGAGACGAAAAGAAAGATGTCCCCCGTTTAAGAAAAGTTTAAGTAGCTTAAAACTGAAAGCAATAACTCGGAATATCTCGTAGATGGTTAACTCTACAAACAAACAAAAAAAAAAATTGTGTGTTACAATGAGATCTGCATTTTTGTTCAGTAAATTTTTGTCTATTTCTTGCGGGTTACCAGTTATAAAAAAGATATGCAAAAGCCATCTAGGATTAAGAGGTCTTCAGAGGCTGTTCCCAGAAAATTCAAGTTGTACATTTTGTTTGTCATGAAAATATCTTAAACATATGATATAATAAAAACCATTAGATACATTTTTAGAAAATCAAAATTTTTGAAAAATGTTCCATAGAAAGGTTAGTTTGGGGGTGGGGAATATTCTTGAAAATGTTTGTCCGTAGCCTTGGAAGACGCTGAATTAAATGCCAAATTTGACATAAAACGACTTTTCGTTTTTGAGCTCTGTGTCCACAGACACACACAGACACACACACACATAAATACTTTAAAACTTCCTTTTGGGATTCAGGGAGTCTCAAAACATTTATTTCTGGTGATCTCGATATCGAATTTTTGGATGGAATACAATACTTTCTCTATCCACTATGTGCACTGTACATACGGGATAGAGAAAGTAAAAAATGAATTTTTGACCAATTATGACCCCTTCTCTTTGAATGACCAGAAAGAGAAACGTTAATAGCGAATTTCCAATTTGAGCAAAGTCTTAAGTACTAGACATTTAAATAAAGGAATATTTCAGAAATGTACTGTAAGCTTTTGTCTATCTCTTACGGTTTATCTGTTATACAAAAGTTCTTTAGAGTAAAGAAAGGTTCAGATTCTCAGAAAATAAAATATATACATTTTATTATAAAGGGTAGTTTTGGGGGGGTATTCCTGAAAATGATTATGTCGTATCCTTGGACGATACTGAACATTAACACCAAGATTGGTATTTAACGTACTTTTCGTTTAGAGTTATGCTGTTTACACACATACACACACTCACTCTCACACGCGGAACGTTTTAAGAAAATTATTTATTTATTCACGGGTCCTCAAAACATGTATTAATAGTGAAATCTCAGTGTCGAAAATGTGGAATACAATGCCTTCTGCTTATATATATATATATATATATATCATCAGATTTTTTCTGTGGTTTCCTCGGCTCATCAGACGAGCGCTCAGAAGGTTCATTACATCCCCTGAATTTCATCTACATTTCTTGTAGTCTGTTTTTGACTGAAGGACCAGGCGATGATGTTCGGCGGGTAGTGGCTAGGCGGTTGCTTGTGGACTGTGGAAGTTTCTCCTGACGTCGTCGCTCTATTGAGACCCACCTTCGAATGCTTTCGAGCTAGAGTCCCATCAGAGTATCCCCGGAGGCGCCAGAAGTGTTCAATCTGGAATTGTCAGGGTTCATGCTTGCGTCCCTCATTATCGAGATCTGGTTACCCTTCGGGTTTCTCCCTCCTTCTTCCCTGGGTTCATATAAGTCGCAAAGGGCCCCAAGGGCCTGCCCCAAAGATTGGGGACCCCATCCGTGAGTAATTCTAATCCGAATCCTAAACATGTAAAGTACTATTTGGTATTTTAATTTTTGAGGAAATTAAAAAAAGGTTATGCATATTTTGGTTCGAGGAGGACTTTTGTTGAAAAACTTCGTGCCATTATCTTGGAACATGTTGTACTTAATATAAAGTTTAGTATACTTCGGCTGTTCATTTTTTATTTTTGCTGCTGCTGCTCTCACTCTCACACAAACACACATACAATTTAAGTATCTTCTAAAGAAAGTAAAAATTAATAATAAAGAAAGCAAAAAGTGCCATTCCTTCTTCTTTTGTTTTACTCCTGATCATGTAAACAGAACATAACAACAGATTTTAGAAGAGTTGACTATCACCTCATTTCCCTTCTACTTTTAAGGAACTAAATACTAAGGCTATTTCTGCTTTGAGTAACGTTTATCTCGATTGGCATGAAATGTGTATATATGTGTTTGTGTGTGTGTGTGAGAGATAGATAGAGAGAGAGAGAGAGAGAGAGAGAGAATGTGATTGTGTGTGTCATTCCGGAGAGGATTCCACCCAGCAGATACTTGTGCGTAAAATTCCCAGGCGGATGAAATGACAGTATTATCGACTGGCGGCCGAAACCAGACCGCGGGGAAAGTTCCAATGTGGTGGGTCCCTAATATAGCCCAGGCAATTCTTAGTCTTTATCGGGGAGCGTTAGGAGCCTGCGCCCCAGGTCTGACAAAATCTCCTTATTCCTGCAATCGATTTTAACGCCATCCCACTTCCAAACTGCATTCACCACCATGTAAGGGCCCTCTACTGCAATCCTCAATGACATTCTCTACCCTGAAAGGACCGTTTGGATCAAATGGGGATGAAATGAAAGGAAAATAAGTTCGGGGAATGAAGAAACCTCCCTAGCATTCGTCTATGATCCGCGAAAACCCCGAAAAAATTCATAGTTCAGAGAGGTCGTCGCGGGAATCGAACACACGACCTCCCGAATACCAGTCCCAGACGAAGCACCTTGCTTGGCATTTGCATGAAGTAGATAGAAGAATGAACTTTTGTAAGAATAGTTTGTTACAGGCTAGGTAGAGGAAGACATGTGAATTGAAAACATCAGATATTTAGAACCTTTATTCCATATGGCATGGTATGGAAAGAAACATGATTACCGGAGGAAGAAACAGGTAGACTTGGCATGTGTGATGTCTTCTAATGGGAAAGGACGAGAAGCAGAGCTGAAGTGGAGCAGGGCGTCTCGCGTGCAGCTAATTGTAAGTGATAACCGGGGCCCATATTGCTGTTTAGAGCGGCAAAGTAGCGAATTAAGGGCTGAACCTTCCTGTCGCGATAAGCGAGCGCTCTTTAATAGCACCTCGTCATGAACGTCCTGCTGTTCGGAAAGGAAACAACATTTGATGCGATGCCTGTTCACAGAGACTGCAATGCAAATACAAGAGAAACCGGCATCACATAATCCATTAAAAGGTGGTACTTCTGTATACTTCGCCTGTCAATTTTCAATCCGCTTTTTACTTTCTCTACCAAGTACAAAAAGTAAAGTTCGTACATAGTACAGAATATTTTGTATTCCACCCCAAAATAATTTTTTCTCTACTTCGTACATAGTGCTTAAGTAGAGAAGGTATTGCATTTCAGGCAAATTCAAAACTGAGATCTCACTGGAAATAGATACGTATTAAGGTCCTCTGCATCAAAAGAAGAAGAAACTAGACTGCCTCCGTGGTCGAGTGGTCAGCGAGCTGACTTCTCACCCGGAGGTCCCGGGTTCGATTCCCGGCTGGGGCGGAGAATTTTTCTTTAACCGGAATTATTCCCTTAGAGTCTGGAAGTATGAATGTGAAAGTGAATGTGCATGTGTTTAGTAATATAAAGTTTAACCTAATGTTTTGAACCTACAGTTTCACAAGTGAAAGCCCCCGATATGACCATTGATGTTAAAGGGGGCTATACAAATGGAAAAAAAAGAAGAAGAAAAGAAAATATCCGTGTGTCTTTGAACAGAATAAATAAAAAACGAAAAGTCGGTTAATACCAAACTGGATATTTAAGTTCAGCATCTTCCAAGGATGTGACAGGAAGACTTTCAAGAAAATCTCTCCACACCAAGCTATCCTCCGCATGGAAAATATAATTTCTACAATTTAATTTTCACAAAAATCGCTCAAACGATTTTGATTAAAATACGGTATATTTACGTGAAAACATGTAGGTATATTTTTGGAAATAGCATCTGAACTCGTCCTTCTTCTGGGTGTCTTTTTCATAACTGGTAAGAGGTATACGAAAACTTACAATACAAAAATATGAAAAGCGTTAAAACAAGCAATTGATGTCATTTACATTTTCTACTACCTATATATACATAGTGGACAGGGAAGTTTTTGTATTCCACCAGATAATGTTATACCGATATTTACCGCAAATATATATTTTGAGGTCCTGTGAGTGCAAAAAAGCATTTTACTTTCTCTACACTTACTATGTATACAGTATATAGAGAAGGTATTGTATTGCACCAAACATTCGATACCGGAAATAAAAGTTTTGTGACCCCTTTATCCAAAAAAAACATTTTTTATAAAAATGTCCGTGTGTGTGTGTGTGTATGGGGGGCACCATAGCTCAAAAACGAAAAGATCGTTAAATACCAAACTTGGTATTTAAGTGTGGTATCTTCCAAGGATGCGACACGAAAGTTTTCAAGAAAATCTCCCCAACCTAAATTACCCTTTACATAGAACATTTTGATTTTTTCAAAAATGCCTCTAATGATTTTGATGAAAATTCCGTATGTTTAAGATATTTTTATGACAAACGAAATGTATATCCTGGATTTTCTGGGAATAGCCCCTGAAGATATCTTATTCAGGATGACTTTTGCGGAATTTTATATAACTGGTAATCCGTAAGAAATCGACAAAAACTTACTTCACAAAAAATGTAGAGTTCGTTAAAGCACACAATTTTTATTATATACGTTTTTTTTTTTTTCATGGAGTTGCCCTTTTTTTAGCTATTCCTTGTTATGTGTATGTATGAGTGTGGTGTATGTGTGTGTGTCTGTGGACAGCATACTCAAAAATGAATAGTCAGTTACATACCAAACTTGGTATTTAAATTCAATATCTTACAAGGATGCGACGCAAATACCTCAAGAATATCTCCCAACTCCAACTACCCTTCATATGGAGCATTTTTCGAAAATGCTGATATTTTTCAAAAATAGCTCTAATGATTTTATTTAAAATACTATATATGAAAGATATTCACATCACAAACAATATGTATATTTTTCAATTTTATGGGAAAGTCTCTGAAAGGCTCCAGAAGAGTTTTTCAGAGTTTTGTGTAACGGCTAACTGTAAGAGATAGACAAAAACTTATTAAATAAAAAACGTAGATTTTGTTATAACACATAATTTATGTCATACACGTTTTTCTTGCAGAGTTGATCGTTTTCGAGACATTCATTGTTATTGGTTTCAATTTTAAACAAATTAATTTTTCCCAAATGGGACCGTGCAAAGCAAAATGAACCTCAATTGTTTCACATAGCGACCAGCTTTTAAAACATTTGATTATCGTTTTAGCCTTATGTATTCTCTTATTTACCTTCTGCTTACAAGGAAGCAAGTATAAGGACCAATTATGCTAATGTTATCTCGATTAGTATAATATAGCTAAAAGAATCTTTTGCAAGAAGAAAAAATTTACCTATTTGGAACAGCTAGAGAAAGTTATGTGAATGGAACACATCAGATTTTTCTTTTTAGAGTTGACAATTTTCGAGATATTTCTTTTAATTCTTTTAATTCTTCTTCAACAGGAATTCTTATTTGTTAACCCCTGGTCATGTAAAGAGAGCCAAATCTCAAAGTCAACCGCAGAGATTGAGGATTTAAATGCTTTGACTATCGCTTTAATTTCCCTCTACTTACAAAGAAACAAGTGATAAAGCTATTTCTGCTAAAGTTTATCTCTATTAGAAGGAACCAAATAGAGGAATAGGCTTTTGTAAGAACTGTTTGCTTGCAGAACAGGTATAGAAAATCATGTTAATGAAACACATCAGATTTTTTTTTTATTCCGAACACAATCGCGGTGTTATGTACGATTGAAGTAATTGTAACCTCATGTTATGTTTCCTCACCCAAAAAAGAGAACGTAGCTTAATGTCTTTTAACCCGGTTGATCAAATCGGACGATGAATGAAATCGGTGGAATAAGGCCCAAACGATCTGGATATTCGTGGAGCTTAAGACTACTCGACATAAGGGAATACACTAGTCTAAAGCAACAGAAAAACTTTTTAAGAGCTGCTAGTTGTGTGATGGCATATAAATCCCGTACTCTTTACTTCACCAGAGTGATAAAAAGGAAAAACAAATTACGGCTTCTCAATTTAGAAAAGTAAATCTATTGAGTAGTTTAAACAAGAAACAAGGAATATCTCAGAAAAGATTAACTCCACAAAAATTATGTGGCACATAAACTGTGTGTCTTAACGTGATCTATATTTTTCGTGCAATAAGATTTTGTCTATCTCTACCAGTTATATATAATTCATCTAGAATGAAGAGGAGTTCAGAGGCGTATTCCAAAATAGTCAAAGTATACATTTTATTTGTCATGTATATGTCTTTAGAATTTAATCAAAATTCTTAGAACTATTTTTGATAAAATCGGACATTTTGAACAACCTTTCATGTAAAGTTAGTTTCGGGTGGGAGATTTTGCTGAATCCTGGGTCACATGCTTAGAAAATATTGAACATAAATGCAAATATTGGTATTTAACCGTCTTTTCGTTTTAGAGTTATACTGTTCAGACACACAAACACACACCCACATACACAAACGCGGATTTTTTTCTAAAAATCTGATGTGTTCTATTCACATTACTTTCTCTATCTGTTCTACAAACAGACTCTCTTACAAATGATTTTTCTTATATCTAAATAATGCTAATCAAGATATGCATTACCAGAAATTTTCTTATTACTTAGTTCCTTATAAATCAAAAGGAAGTAAAGGAATGGTATTTGACGACCTTTAGTTTTTGAGTTATACTGTTCACAATTATTTACAAATACACACAGTCGAATTTTGGGCAAACTTTGATTTTCTTAGATAGGTAAGGCGTTTTAATTTTTTTTAATCAATTCACCCTTCACATATTCCTTTTTCCAAAAATGACACACAAGGTTAAAGCGTCATCAAATTTTTTCACAGCTATCGCTATGCGATTGTCATTCAAATTCGGTTCTCTTTCCATAAATTATTTTGAAATTGAAAAAATAACGGCAATATCTCTTAAATGGTTGGCTCTACAAATAAAAAAACAACTGCATATGACATCAAATGTGTGTTTTAGCGAAATTTGTATTTTTATGCAGCAAGCTTTTGTCTATCTTTTTCGATTTACCAGTAATGCAACATTCAGAAAATAGCATTTAGAATAAAGAGGTCTTCAGAGGTTATTTCCAGAAAATTCAAGATATACATTTTATTTTTCATGTAAATATCTTAAATATAAGATATTTTAATCACCATTTTAAAGAAAAAGGCTTTATTCTATGTAAAGGATAGTTGTGGTACGGGAGATTTTTCTCAAAATCTTCGCATCCCTGGAATATACTGAACTTAAATATCAAGTTTAGTAATTTATTGACTTTTCGTTTTTGAGTTATTGTGTTCACAGACACACGGACAAACACACACGCACACACACACAAAATGCTTTTTTATATACAGGGGACCCTAAAACGTGTACTTTCGGTGAAACCTCGGTATCGAATTTTTGGGTGGAGTGCTATTCCTTCTCTACCTACGGACTATGTACATAGTGTATAAAGAAGGTATTGTATTGCACCCAAAAATTCGATACTTAGATTTCACCGGAAATACATTTTTAAGACCCCCTGAATCCACAAAAAGCATTTTTAGAAAAATGTTCGTGTGTATGTGTCTGTGGGCGGCATAGCTCAAAAACGAAAAGTCAGTTAAAGACCAAATGGTATTTAAGTGCGTATCTCTCTAGGATACGTCACGAAGATTTCTTTAATACGAGATACGTTCAGAAAGTAAGTTCCGTTTCAATTTATCTCGCTGCAGCGCTGCGATTGCAGTTCCGCACATGCGCGGTAGACGCTCTGTATCAAGGAGAAGAAACGTGCGCCATTTTGAGATCGCTGTCAGCAAATACGCTTTGTTGTGCTTGTTTACAATGTCGGTGTTGACTGAAAATTCCGCCGCTTGGGAAATCAGATCTGTGATTCGTTTTCTGGATGCTAGGAAAGTGAAACCAATTGAAATTTATCAGCAAATTTGCGAAGTTTACGGACAAAATACGATGAGTGATTCAATGGTGAGAAGATGGGTCTGACAGTTCAATGAAGGACGTAGTGAAGTGCACGATGAAGAACGAAGTGGGCGTCCATCTTTGGTTACAGAAGATCTGGTTGACGCGATTGATGACAGGATCTAGGAAAACTGCAAGCTTACAATAAGTGCTCTCGCTATGGAATTTCCCCAAAGCTCACGATCACTAATTCATGAAATTGTTACCGAAAAACTGAAATTTCGTAAACTTTGCTCACGTTGGGTACCAAAGATTCTTACTGAGCAACACAAAGCAAAACGGATGGGTAGTGCACTTCAGTTTTTAACCCGTTATGATGAAGACGGCGAAGAATTTCTGACACAGATAATCACAGGAGATGAGACTTGGGTTTTTTACGACACCACTGAAAGTAAGCGGCAATCAATGGATTGGAGGCACACTTCATCCCCAGCAAAGGTTAAGCCGAAACAAATCTTAACACTTCGAAAAATGATGTGCACAGTGTTCTGGGACTGGAAAGGCATCTTACTCATTGATTTCTTACCGCGTGGTCAAACCATCAAAGCAGATGTCTATTGCGAGACACTTAGGAAATTGCGCCGCGCAATACAGAATAAGCGCCGAGGATTGCTGTCAAAAGGTGTTGTTTTTCTTCACACTGTAGAAACCTCCTACAGGGATTTGGCTGGGACGTGTTTGACCTACAGCCCTTACCTGGCTCCTAGCGACTTTCATCTGTTCTTACATCTCAAGTCTTTCCTTGGCGGTCAACACTTCAACAATGACGAAGAGCTAAAAGAAAATGTTTCCAACTTTTTGAAGACACAGGCGGCAAACTTCTATGAAGAAGGTACACAAAAACTTGTGCCACGCTATGACAAGTTCGGCAGTTATATGGAAAAGTAGTTTAAGAGTTGTAGAATTTTGTGCAATAAATAATTATTCTATATCTGTACAAAGTTTAATTTTATTACCAAACGGAAGTTACTTTCTGGACGTACCTCGTAAAATCCCCCCCAACTCCAAACATGGAACATTTTTCGAAAATTTTGATTTTATGAAAAATGGATCCAAGGATTTTGATTAAAATACCTTATGTGTAAGATATTCATATGACAAGCGAAATGTATATCTTGAATTTTCTTGGAAGACTGAAATAAATGGCGTGTTATTTATGGACGCTCTTTATCTGCTGTGGTTCTCAGCGTCCCATTCTAAATTGGGCGTGAAAGACCGCTTAATTTTGCTCAGAGGCCTCTCTATCAGGCTTGAGGTTCTTTTACGTGCCGTAAATCTACGACACGGGACCCACGGCTTTAATTCCCTTCCGAAGGAAGCCATGTTAAGGATTTTTACACCCGAAAAAGTCCATCGACGTCTTCGTTCTGGATGACTTTTGTATAACTGTAAGAGATATACAATTTATTATTGTACTGTAAATCATGTAAGGTCGTGATAAAACTTTGAGAGGTTAAAACGACCATAAATAAAGCTTAGTAAAAAAAAAAATGTTTGTTATATACTTTTTTGTGTGTGTGTGTAGAGTTAACCTTTTTCGAGGTTCTCCGGATTATTGGTTCAATTTTAAGTCACTTAAACTTTTCTCAAACAGGAAGACATCTTTCTTCTCGTTTCTGGTTTGTTTACTCCTGGCAAGCAAAAATATTGGAATTTGAATTGTTTCACATAGCGACCAGCTTTTGAAGGACGAGACTATCGCTTTAGCTTGTGCATTTACTTATTTCCCTTCTACTCATAAGGACGCTAGTAATAAAACTTATTCTGCTAATGTTTATTTTGATGTAGATGAAATAATAATCTTCGGTATGTTTGCCGAACAGCTAGAGGACATCATGAGAATGGAAACATTAAATACAGAGAACCAAATAATAACGACAATTTCTGCTAATACTTATCTCGATTAGCATAAGTAGATAGAAGAACAAGCGTGGTAACACTAATTTGTTACAGGGATGTAGAAAAAGTTATGTGAATGGAACACATCAGATTTTTTTTTATACAGGGGATCCGATAATGTGTATTTCCGGTGAAATCAAGGTATCGAATTTTTGGATAGAGAGGGTAAAGTAAAAATTTTGAGAAAGTAAAAGGTAAAGAATGATTATTCAGCATAAAAAGATTATGTGTTACACTCACATGAATTTCTGTATCCGTCATTGCATCTGTTTATATACTTGAATAAACTATTTTATCAAAACTTATTTTCTCTAACATGCACAGTATTGACGCAGGATTTAATGCTCAGTAAATCAAGTCAACAGAAAATGGGACAATACTGCCCTAAAAGAATGGTATAAAATAATAAAACATATTGTTTCGCAATGTAAGCCAAAAGTAATATGTATAAAAATGGCAGAGTGACGTCATCGCCTCACGATACGCACGAATATAGCTTTAAATGACGTGATTCTACAAAAATAACATAGCCAAAGCTATAAAACGAATACAACACATTATATTGTACAATGTATAGATAAGAAATGGTAGTTAGAAAAGCATATTTATTATAAAACATAATTAAAAACAGTAATATGATAGAAGAAGAATCACAAAGATGAACGAGATACAGGATGCTCTAAATTGTTTATACCGATAACAAAGCATAGGAACAAAAGTTAAACATATATGCATTTATGAAATGCTAGCTATTTAAAAGAACATTTTAATATAAATTACACAAATGTATTGATTTTAAATTATTAGCAATGTATAAAATGTATTGTAAATTTGTATTTCACGAAATGTAGAATGGAAAATCTGCCATTCTCATGGAGAGGACAGATTACAATGTATAAAACATTGATTTTCAGCTATTGTATATAGGTGAAATTTTTAATAAGTTTCCGGGACGCAGTCATTGAGATAGGCGCCAGAGATAAGGGTGCAAAGAGATAATCTCGCCAAACGAGACCTTTTATGCGGCGATTCAGTGTAAATGCTAGCATTCTATTATTTATCAAGAAGAGATTGACTGCAAATACACATTATATTGCATACTTGTGGCACAGTTTATAAAAATCTGGTGTGTACCATTCACATGACTTTCTCCATATCCCTGCAACAAATAATTCTTAAAAAGCTTATACTTCTATTTACTTTATGCTAATCAGAACAAATTAGCAGAAATAGTCTTATTACTCGCTTCCTTGTAAGTAGAAGCGAAATAAGGGACAACCGTAGGTTAAAGTGATAGTCAAAAGCTGGTTGCTATGTCAATGAAGTTCCTTTGTTTATATGGATAGGAGTTGACAAGTTCCTGTATGAGAAAAGTATACGTTTTTCATAGCAGAAACCAAAAATAAGGAATGTCACAAAAACGACGAACTCCACGAAAAAAATGTATATAACATAGATTGTGTGTTTTAACGTACTCTACATTTTTTGTGTAGTAAGTTTTTGTCCATCTTTTACGGTTTAGCAGTCATTCAAAATTTAGTAAAATTCATCCAGAATAAACTACTCTTCAGAGGCTATTCCCAGAAAATTCAAGATATACATTTCATTTTTCAGGTAAATGTGTTTAATATCCGAAATTTTAATCAAAATCGTTAGAGCCATTTTTGAGAAAATCAAAATTTTCGAAAAAAGTTCCATGTAAAGGGTAGTTGGGGGTGGGGGATTTTTCTCAAAATATTCGTGTCGCATCCCTGGAAGATACTAAACTTAAATACCAAGTTTGGTATTTTACCGACTTTTCGTTTTTGAGTTATCGTGTTCACAGACACACGGACACACGGACACTCGGACACACGGACACACACACACACACACGGACCTTTTTGTGAAAATGCTTTTTTTGGATATTGGGGGCCCTAAAACATATATTTCCGGTGAAATCTCGGTATCGAATTTTTGGTGGAGTGCAATACTTTCTCTATACACTATGTACATAGTGCGTATAGAGAAAGTAAAAAGATAACTCTGTTCAAATAGCGTGCCTTACTGTATCACATTGTTCGAAAAGTTAACGAATAAAAATTCATATACGAGTATATAAAGAAATCTTTTAAATTAATTTTATTTATTTTCACATCCTACCGTCCAAGCATGGAGGTTAATACTTGCGTACTCACCGACTGGAGCTAGCTTAAAAAAAAAAAAAAAAAAAAAAAAAAAAAAATAGAAAACGTGTCTGCTGTGCACAATAAATAATTCGCCGCAGTCAGTAATCTTAACTGCTTCAACAATTAAGTCTGGCGCAACCAGCTAATTACAGTTTCGCCAACAGCAAGAGTTACCAACTTCTTATTTAGCGGCAAATTCAAACCCGTAAAAAGGTTTAAAATACCACAGCGCAGCAATCAGCAACCCTGAGAACCCTTACAACCTACACAGCATCCGGAGCATCCACCATCTATCCATCCTTACGAAATCCGTCCCAGTATGTAGGGTAAGTATTGTATTCCACTCAAAAATTCGTTTACGAAATTTCACCGGAAATATATTTTTGAGACCCCCTGAGTACAAAAATGTATTTTTATAAAAAATCCGTGTGTCTAACAATAGCATAACATAATCGAAAAGTCGATAAATACTAAACTAGATATTTAAGTTCTGCATCTTTCAATAAAATCTCCTATCTCAAACTACTCTTTACATGGAATATTCTTTGAAATATTTATTTTCTTAAAATTACTCTAATGACCATGACAAATAAAGTGTAGATCTTGAAATTTTGGGAATATCCTCTGAAGTCTTTTTCATTCTGGATGACTTTTGCAATTTGGTAAACCATAAGGGATAGAAGAAATCTTACTACACAAAAGAGTATATTTCAAAAAGCATACAATTTACTCAAATATGTTTTTGTGTAGTTAACCATTTTCGAGATATTCCTTATTATTGGTATACGTTTTCCAATGCTTGCATTTTTCCCAAATAAAAGGTCGTTATTCACTTTCTTTCACTATACAAAGAGTACGGCAAGGTTATGCAAAGAGAACGGCAATGCTAATTACCACATAGCGACCAGCTCTTAGAAGATTTGCCTATTCTTTACCAATTTCATTCCCTTGTACCCTCCAGAAAATATATAATAAAGCCATACATGAATTATATAGAAGAATAGTTTCTTACAATATTGATAGAGAAAGATCACACAGATTTTTGTTCTGTCTACTTCATATTAATCGAGTTAAAGATTTTCAGTAATGCATAGCCAAGATTTGAACGCCAAGCTACCGGTTTCCTTCCGGTTGGTTAGACGGAAATCGGCAGAACCGTGCTGCAAATACCGTGTATGGCATTACATTTTTCAGTCTGATTCATTCTTCCAATGCTTGTCTTACACAAAGCCTTGTGAAAGAACAGTTACGTAATTTCATTTGCAGAAATAGTTTAATTGCAAATTTTGTTGTGAGCATACGGGAATAGAAGCAACTGAATCGATATTCAGATATTTGAAAGCCAATCACCATACGTATGCTCTTCCCATGACTTTGCGAGAAACAACTGAAACAACAAATTATTGAAAAATTCAACGCAATAATTACTGAATCTCGGATGATGCCATAAAAAAGAAAGTTATTCAAATAAATTATGTTTTAAAAGGTTCGACATTTGTGAGGTACATGCTTGTCCACTTCAATGGTTTACCTGCTATATACATTATACAAAACATCTTCCGAATGAAGTGGATTTCATAGCCTATTTTCAAAAAATTCAGAATATTTTTATTGGCATATAAAGTTCTTAAATGTGTGGTATTTTACTTTACAAATAGTATTTTCATTAAAATCTGAGTCCATTATAGGGAAATAAATATAAAAAATGTCACGCAAATGTTAGTTTGAGATGAAGGCATTTTACAGAAAGTCGTCACTTACCACCCTTAAACTTAGCTATGAAATGTGGTAATTATTCGAGTTTTTCAGTTGTAGAGTTCACATAAACACGCGTACTTAGATTAAAAATTAAGTATTTGGGTAAATAAAATTGTTTACGAACCTTACAACCCGGGGAGATAGTCTTTTAGGATAGTTTTATACTAATAATAGCACATGTTCACGCCATTTTAAAAATGTAATACCTAAATTAAGAATATTTCCAAATAATTGTGCAATCAAAAATAAATGTTAAATAGTTAACATTAGATAAAATGCCGTTTTTCAGGTCTTAATTTCTTTAACTGTATTTTTAAAACGAGAATCAACATATAGATGTTATCAAGCTTAGTATTTAATTTTCTATGAAAATTGGGTCACTAATATTACATGAAAATACACTGTTTAGTGGAGATGTATTATCATTTTAATATAACATTTTTGTTATTGAAAATGCGTTGATTTATATTCTTTGAGTTGAGTTGCGCCTCTAGATTTAGCAGAGTGTGGAATTTTGTGACAATCAAGGAAACGATAGAGTAATATTAATAGTATTTTCAATTGCATTGATAAATTATTTATTAAATCAGTATATTCTTTTTATTTTAAAGCATTTGTATGGACAGTCATCTTATTCCGTTTAGAATGGAAATTCCATCCAAATAGTAATACTTGGATTCTGCAAACATTTAGCACGAAATAACAGGGACAAAGTTTGGAAAGGTAGAGTCAAACTGAAAAATCCTATGTCAGAACCAGGATTTGAACCATAGATCTCTGTGTCCAGCTGCTCTAACCACTGAGCTACGATAGCAACATACCGACACGACATTAAATTCCCCAACTGTTTCGCGATTTCCCGTTAAACCACAAGGAGATCTCGAATTATTTTGAGATGAGAAGCCCATTTGGAGATTTACAATGTCTAAGTTCTCTAAATCCCGGACTTCATAGTTTAACGAATTATTATGTCAATCATTATCCTTTCCAACTTTATCCTACAGGGCTAATGTGGAAGAAACAAATTAATTCAGGAACAAAGTTTCTCAGAGACACTGATGACAGTTTAAATAAAAGTAAACAACAACTTGTTGAAAATAAAATCTTATTCAACTGATATCTACGTAAGATGAACACGTACCTCAGGCTTGTCGCGTGCGTGTGGAACTCGGGAGCATTCCTGCCCGAGGATCGAAGCAAGGACCCGGAGCCGCGTGGCAACGTCCGTCCAGCGGAGAAGCCAACTCAACACAAACGTTAAAACTTTAGTGATCCCCTTTTTATTGATCACAAAGTTTGGCTTCTCGGCTGATAGCTTGTTTGAGTCTCCATGGCTACAAGACTCTTTGGTCGTCTTGGCAACCCACGTGGTTCCTGTCCACGTGTTCGACCGATGTGCTCTGGCTCATTCACCGGCGCTACTTTAGGCAACCGCTACTCACAAACAGCATATATACAGGCTGTTTTGAAACGACAGCGAACGAATATAACAGCCTTTCGAAGTAGCTCTGGAGAGCGAAACTTAGGTACTTATTTTGTCCTATCCACGAATATCTTGTAGGCAATTATTATCCTAAACATTTTGTAGTTATCTTAATAGTACACTCTCAAAAACTTACAGTAAATATCAATGCTGTTAAATATATAATATTTCATTTAGTAGTACGATTTAAAGACAGTAAAATAACATTCTTGTTTCAGTGCAAAAAGGGGTTATTTTTAAAAAAATATATTTTCAATCCTTTGCAGTATTCTGATAGTCCTCCTGTGATGGTACCTCTACCAAGTAATGGGGTGGAGGGAACACCCTTGCGTGAATCACCTTAGCTGCGTCACCCTTTGCACCCCAACTCCGGCACTCTGGAGCTCCCTTTTCAGCTCTTCTTGGACCCCGTCCAGGCGGAGATGCTTGATGACCGGTCGTCGGGATTCTTTGTCAGGGAGTATGGTACACCCCTCTCCTCAAGGAACCGACACCAGCTGGTGTAGCACTCCTGAGAGAAGGTGCGCAACATTGCATCCCCAGACTCAAGCGCCGTCGCTACGAGGTACTCCAGGCATCCGTAGCGAGCATCAAAATCCGTGACCAGTGAAACCGAGCTCCTGTGCACGTAAATTGGTACACTCTGCGCTTGGGCATGGGGTAGTGGAGACTTGGGATGAAGACCGAGGGCTAGGTTTGAGAGAATGGAGCTGGATGGACCTGGGTCTGAGATAGGAAGAGGAACGGGGCTAGGGTTGGATGGACCTGGGTCGGAGGTAGACAGAGGATCCCTTTGGTATAGTGTATTCCCGTTTTCCACGTACCTACAAGGAAATATTACTAAAAGTATTTCTGCAAATGTTTATATCGATATACGTAAAGAAAATAGAAAAAAAAATCTGATGTGTTCCATTCATATGAATTTCTCTACATCTCAATAGCAAATTATTATTAAAAAACTTGTTCTTCTATCTACTTTATGCTGATCGAGATAAAATTAGCAGAAATAGTCTTATCTTTTAAAAGTTGGTTTCTGAAATCCCTTTGCTAGTATGGTCAGGAGTTGACACATTTCCGAATGAGAAAAGTATAAAGCTGAAACCAATAATAAGAAACATCTCAAAAACGGTCACCTGCACGAATATATATATATATATATATATATATATATATATATATATATATATATATAAATCGTGTGTTTTAACGACCTCTATATTTTCTGTGTAGTGAGTTTTTGTCTATCTTTTACTGTTTGTCAGTTATACAAAAGTCATCCAGAATGAAGAGGTCTTCAGAGGCAGTTTTTGTTTATCTCTTACGGTTTGCCAGTTATACAAAAGTTATAAATTGCATGTTTTAACGAGCTCTACATTTTCAGAGTAGTGAGTTTTTATCTATCTTTTATGGTTTGTCAGTTATACAAAAGTCATCCAGAATGAAGAGATCTTCAGAGGCATTCCCAGAAAATTCAAGATATGCATTTTATTTTCCATATAAATATATTTTATATACGACATTGTAATAAAAATCGTTGGAGCATTTTTTGAGAATATCAATTCTTTTTGAACTTTAGTCCCCATTCGTAAGCAGTCATTCAGTGTTTCATGCTTTCATCTTTTTGCTCTGAAATTTCTTTCAGTATTCGTTGCCTTAGTGACTTACTTTAGTGCTTGGTAAAAGTAAAGTTGTAAGTTTAATTGTGCAAGTATCGCCATGTTGTCATAAGTTAATTTGTTTTGTAATGGCCTAGTCAATTGGGATGTATGAATGCGATGTAGGAAACGTTAAAATTATACATTTCCGTTTGTTAAATTATGAGGATAAACAACTAATTATTTCCCAGATCAGTGCCTCAATTAGCTAGTCTCTTTAAGTAGCAATAAGAAGGGATTAAGCTACTATTTCAATACAAAGCTATATGAAACAGGCTTTTCGGGACACAAATAACATACGCGAGCTTCTCAACCATATCATAACAAATGTCCTCCAAGAGTGTTGTCCGAATTACATAAACTATGCTGTCTCCTCCTCACAATACCTGTAACAACAGACGGAGTCAAATGATCACTATCCAACTTGAAAAGTATTAAAACACGCTCGAAGTGTGATGAATGAAAACTGTGTGGGCTTGCAATCATCTCCATAGAGAAAGAACTACATCATTGAGAAGCTTTTTATGCTAGTATCATTGAGGAATTCGTGAAAAAAGAGCGCCAGCTGGAGTTCACACACATAAAATAAATTGGTAAGTTCCGAAAATACTGTTTCAAAGTAGTCTTTTTGAATGTGCAGTTAATAAATAAATAACAATAATGACGATATGCTCAACCTCCCCGCTCATTAGTATTAATTAGAAGAAGCGCATAGTACATCACTTTCACCCAAACACACGCTTCCCCACTGGATTAAAAATTGATTGTCAGTCAGCAGACGATTTGACTTGCTTTCCTGCTACCGGACATTGTTACTTTTTTCATTTAATGAAAACATTTTATACCTATACAACAGTATTTTTTAGTGTTTCTAACAAGATATAATAGTTCAATAAGAACAGTAGGTCAGTGACTGTATACATCCTCTATTGCATGGTTTGAGTTCATTTCAAATCAGCAGATCTGTGTCGTTTTCGCTTCAGTCTTCGTCATGCTTGTTCTTGTAGCATGTGCTGAGGTATAGGCACGTCCTAGAGCTGCATTTTCAAGTCCACCAAAGGAAGAGGCCTGTGTTGCAGGACTGAAGGGTGATGTCTATTGTTGGCATGAAAAGATCTTTGTGTAGTGTTGAATTGCGAAAGTACCAGGTGGGTCTGATTAGCAAAAAGTAGATCAGTCTTTTTGTAGATAATGGGAAAGGTGGAATATTGACTATTAGGACCTTGAATTGATGTATTTTCTGTCTTAGTTTCTTGACAAGACCATTAGTGTGTGCATTCCAGTTTAATTTTGAATCGAGTGTTAAATCATGATATTTGACTGTGTCAGATAGTAGCACTGTTTCATTAGCAAAACTTATTACACTATTTGCATTGTTCCTCTTATACATGGATTTCACTAATTTCGATTTCTTTGCATCATCTTCACTCTCTAGTTTTTGTACCACTCATCGATTTTATCTGCAAAATATTGTAAGCTGCTGTGATTTCAGTCCTTTGCTATGGATAGCTACATCATCTGTAAATTGAGAGAGCAGGTTGTCATATTTTGGAAAACCCGAGCTAGAGATGAAGTAAAGGAATGGAGCCAGTACAATATCCTGAGAAACTCCTGCTTGCACTTTCTGAGCTGAAAATAGCACATCGTTGCACTATGGTGTCAATAACAAGAGGTTTTATTTATTTATTTTTTATACAACAATGGTGTCAATGGATAGCTACATCATCTGTAAATTGAGAGAGCAGGTTGTCATATTTTGGAAAACCCGAGCTAGAGATGAAGTAAAGGAATGGAGCCAGTACAATATCCTGAGAAACTCCTGCTTGCACTTTCTGAGCTGAAAATAGCACATCGTTGCACTATGGTGTCAATAACAAGAGGTTTTATTTATTTATTTTTTATACAACAATGGTGTCACAAGCGCTTAATGAGAGGAGATGAGAATGTGTGACCATGTTGTTCTGCTGTTATGCGTTTTGAAGATGTTCGTTGCCCTGTTATATGCAATTTTATAGGATAGACAATGTTTGTTCCCATAATGTACGACATTGTTTCTTTTCTCGAAGACGTTACTCATTATATCGTGGTAAAGAGATATTTGGACTTCTGTGGACTTCTTTGTGTTATTGTGGGACAATGTTAATTAGACAGACATTTTTGTGCTTGCAAAGTGATTTTTAAGAGCATTTTGAGCAAATCACATGATCCCTTATGGCTGAATGCCAAGTGTACAAAGCCTCGCATCCACAATAAATAACAATATGCATTTATTTGTGCATAATTTCATATGAATCGTATAACATTAAAGTATATGTAGACGTTTCATGTATCGGATAGTTGCTTTCTCTGCGTGCTTACGTAGAAGGTAGAGAAGGTATTGCATTCCACC
Source organism: Hymenopus coronatus (assembly GCA_030762935.1). Lineage (NCBI taxonomy): Eukaryota > Metazoa > Arthropoda > Insecta > Mantodea > Hymenopodidae > Hymenopus > Hymenopus coronatus. The sequence continues at coordinate 111,948,818 of CM060890.1, forward strand.
CAAAAATTCGATACCGAGATTTCACTGGAAATGAAAGTTTTGGGGTCCCGTGAATACAAAAATATATTTTTACTTTCTCTACCACGTTCTTATATAGTATGGACAGGAGATATTGCATTCCATACAAATATTCGATACCGAGATTTTACCACAAGTACATGTTTTGAGGTGCCTGACCAAGAGGACAAAAAAAAAAGACGCTTTTAGAAAAAGGCGCGCGCGCGCGTATGTGTGTCTATGGGTGTGTCTGTGAACAGCATAACTCAAAAACGAAAAGTCCGTTAAAAACTAGCTTTATATTTAAGTTCAGGATCTTCCAAGGATGTGACACGAAGATTTTCAAGAACAATCAAATACACATGGAATATTTTTCGAAATGTTCAATTTTCTCAAAAATAATTTTGTTTAAAATACCACCTATTAAATATGTTTTCATGACAAATGAAATGTCTATCTTGATTTTCTCGGAATAGCAAACAGTTAACACGGATATACAATGTACATAGTAGATAGAGAGGGAATTGTATTTCACCAAACAATGCGATACCGAGATTTCACTGGAAATACATATTTTGAAGATTCCTGAATAAGAAAAAGTTAAAGGTTCGCATTGTGTGCCTGTTAACACGAAAATTCTGTTAAATAATTGGGATTTAAGCTCAGTATCCTCCAATTCGACACGAAGATTTTCAGGAAAATACTCCTGCCCAACTACCCTTTACAGGAACTCTCTCTAACGATATTTATTAAAATACCGTAAGTATTAGATGCTTTCATGACAAACAAAATATATATCTTGTATTTTCTGGGAATAGCTTCTAAAGACCTCTTTATTCTAGATGGCTTTTCTATAACAGGTAAACCGCAGTCAAAGGTTTGTGGCACAAAAAATTCAATGTGTTCCATCGACATGACTATTATTACAAAAGACGATTCCTTTATTTATCGTGATAATCGAGATAAACGTTGGCAGAAACGGTTCTATTAGTTGATTCTAAGTAGTAGTGATATAAAGTAATACATTAGGCTAAAGCGATAGTTAAGTATTTTAAAAAGCCGGTCGCCATGTGAAGCAATTGACATTTGATTTTCTTCGCGTGGCCAGGAGTGAAACAAAAGAAAGCTGAAACGAAAGGTGATTGAGAAACGTTTGCAGTAGCTTAAAATTGAAATCAATGACAAGGAATAGTTAACTCTGCAATCAAAACGTATATGAGATAAGTTGTGTGTTTTAGCGATATCTACATTTTTGGTGTAGTAAGTTTTAGTCCATCTCTTACAGTAAACCAGTTATGCAAAAATTCATCCCGAATAAAGTGGTCTTCAGAAGTTATTCCCAGAAGACTCAAGATATATATTTTATTTTACCTGCAAATATCTTTAATGTGTGGTATTTTAATCAAAACGTTAGAGCCAATTTTTTGAAAAACAAGTTTTCAAATTTTTTTTCCATATAAAGGGTAGTTTGGAGTGGTTGGATTTTTACTGAAAACCTTCGTGTCGCATCCTTGGAAGATGCTAAACTTAAATACCAAATTTAACCGGTCTCTTGAGCTATGCTGTTCTCAGACACACACAGTCACGCACGCGCGAGCGCACACATCCATACATACACACTCGGACCTTTTTCTAAAAATGCTTTTTATGGAATCAGGGAACCTGAAATTTCAACATCTAATTTTTGGATGGAATACTGACCTGCTCTACCTGCTATATGCATAGCACGCGCAGAGAAAAGAGAAATATAGACCTCGTTAAAACACACAATTTGTATTATGTATTTCAATCCCATAGCAATCACATTTTAAAACATTTGACTATAGGTTTAGCCTAATGTATTCCCCCCTTCTACTTATTAGGAAGCAAGTAACAAGACCATTTCTGCCAACGTTTATCTCAATTAAGATGTAGTAAATAAAAGAATAGCTTTTTAAGAATAATTTGTTGCAGAGATGTAGAGAAAGTTATGTGAATGGAATGCATCTGATTTCCCTCCTCCTACTTACAAGGAAGCAATTAATAACGTAGTTCAGCACGCCTGGGTAGCGTGGCGGTAGCATGTCTGCCTCACGTTCAAAAGGTCGTGAGTTCGAATCTCGCTTAGGGTGAGTTACCCGGGTAAGGTTTATTTCGGGGTTTTCCCTTATCCTGAGAAGACGAATGTCGAGTAACTTTAAGCTCCATGGACCCCGAGATCATTTGAGCATCAATTACGTTCATCGTCCGATATGACCAAACCAGGTTAAAGGACTTAATTACAACAACAACAAACAAAAAACAACATAGTTCCTGCTATTTTGGGTTAGCATGATGTAGACAAATGAATGTTTGTTTTGTATAGTTTTGTATTTTTTTGTAGCTTAAATATCACGTGAATGAAATTGGTGAAATTACGGGGTGCATGGAGCTTAAAGTTATTCCATATTCGTCTACTCAAGATCAGGAAAAGCCCCGAAAAATACCCTATCCAAATAACTCACCCTAAGTGATATTCAAAATCGCAACCTGTTGAATATGAGGCAGACACAATACCCCCACACTAACCAATATATCAGTTGTGTAAGGGGTCGTGCCGTGACCGAGTGGTTAGACCATTTGCCTCTCACCTAGGCGGCCAAGGTTCGATCCCAGACATGTGGGATTTGTATGGATAAAGCTGCGCAGGGACGGATTTTCTTCGATTTCTCCGGTTTCCTCCGCCATATTGTATAATTGTTTGAGAAAAACAACAAAATTAAAAAACAAAAAACAAAACTAAATAATGGAATTAAAGTTCGAAGGCTTTCACGGCCGGTGTTAGAATCACTTATAGAAAACAAAACCGGGCTTGTAGGCCGTGGTCCACTGGGCTTCTCCCTTCGTTCCCCAGACGTTTCGCCTGCGTCTGCGGCAGGCATCATCAGTGGCGTGTACATCTCCGTGGTCTCTCAGTAGCGACTACTGAGAGACCACGGAGATGTACACGCCACTGATGATGCCTGCCGCAGACGCAGGCGAAACGTCTGGGGAACGAAGGGAGAAGCCCAGTGGACCACGGCCTACAAGCCCGGTTTTGTTTTCTATAAATAATGGAACCTCAGAAAGCAGTGCTATCTTATATCGCGGGATTCGATGACCAGCGTTATACCTACTCACCACCAGAATGTTACAGCTAACCGCTCTGGCTAACTGTATATGATCTGAAATCAACCGAACGGTTCTCAGTGGCGTACACACTTTCAAAGAACAGGCAATTTTAACAAAATTTCAACTCCAGTTGTTTTAAATACCGTATTGGTTGTGCACCAATACTGCTATTCCTTCAACTATTGGCATACAAATAAGGCATTTTGGATGAAAATAGGACACATAAATCCATGTTGTTTTGAATTACGGCCACTGATGTACGGTCCATAAAACACGCCATAACTTTGATATTTGACAACGTCTGTATCCAGAATCCCTCTATAATCCTGCCATATATCCCAGAATTCAACCGCTCAAATTATACAATATAATACAATCAGAATGTAACAAAAGCGATAGAGCAATTTATAGGTCCTGGCGCACCATCGCATAGTTATTATACCCACTGGTCGTTGCTTTAAGGGTTTTATGTCTGTCTTTAGCGTGTCAAGATGGCATATCATTCTGTTAGTGCTGAATCAGAACTAGAGGCGATGCGGTTTTCATAGAATCAGTTTATAAACGTTTGGCAAAACAGCTAGTGTTACAACATTTTTACTTTCTCTACCGAGTATTCTATTCAATGTACACACTAGGTAGGAAGTTATTTTATTCCACCCAAAAAGAAGATCCTGAGATTTCACTATAAATGCATGTTTTGAGGACCCCGAATTAAATCGCATTTTTAGGAAAAGGCCCGAGTGTATGTTTCTGGTGTACGTGTGTGCGCGCGCACGTGTGTATTTGTGGACAACATAGCACAAAAACGAAAAGTCCGTTATGTACCTAACTTGGTATTTAAGTTGAGTATCTTCCAAGGATACAACACGAAGATTTTCAAGAAAATTCCCCATACTAAATTATCCTTTACATGGAAGATTTTCCAAAATATTCGATTTTTTCTAAAATGGCTTTAACGATTTTACTTAAAATACCGTATAATAAATAATAAATGTATTTCCTGAATTTCTTGTCAATAGTCTCTGAGGTTCTCATCATTCTGGATAAATTTTACATAGTTGATAAACCGTAAAAGATGGACAGAAACTTACTACACAGAAAATAAATGTAGATTTAATTAAACACACACACACACACACACACACACACACAACTTATACCATTTACGTTTTTGTTTGTTTGTTTTGTAGATTTTACCATTTCCGAAATATTCCTTGTTATTGGTTTCAGTCTTACCAAAGTTATGCTTTTCTCAAACAGGAAGTTGCCATTCGTTTCGTATATCTTTTGTTTTACTCCTGGCCATTCAAAAAAGAACCGAATTTCAATTGTTTCACAGAGCGACCGCTTTTAAAATATTTAACTCTCGCTTTAGCCTAGTGTATTCCCTTATTTTCCTTTTACTTAAAAGAAAGTAATGGACATTTCTGTTTCAATGTTTATCTCGATTAGCAAGATGTAGATAAAAGAATAATCCTTTGTAAAAATAGTTTGTTTGCAAAAGAAGTAGAGAAAGTTATGTGAATGGAACACATCAGATTTTTATGTCTTTAGAAGTTAACTTTGAATGGAAAAGAAAATATCGTAAGTACATATTTTTGGAACTGTTTGATAAATTCCTTGTTAGAATGTCTTTGCGTATGTTTCCATTACTCAAACTTCTCTTGATTTCTAAGATGGGTATGATCTTTCCTTCAAGACGGCTACTATACTACTAGAATTATCAACTCTTACGTGTCGAAATATGAGATCTATGCATGCCCTAACCAACCGAACGAGATGGCTCCGCGGTAACGTCTGAGGATCGAATTCGAGATCTCGGAATTGATTCCCGTTGCCTGCTCCCTCTGACCATGGTTTAATCATGGTTTTCTGATTGGCAAGACGAATTCTACACGGATTTCCATTCTCTCCCATTTCTACTCATTTCATTTCTTTCATCTTTCAGGTTGACTCTGTGTCTGAGTACAGTTGGTGTCGGGATGTAGGGCAGATGGTGCAGAGGGCTTGAGCATTGTAACTGCTTCTCGACCCGGTTAGATGCCAGTCTTTCGAGCCTCCACTGCTGCGTCGGTTTTCCCGCTAAAGGGAAGCCTCTGAGTAGCCCTTCAATGTCACGAGGAAGGCCTCCGAACCTGTAATTGTTAGGGAACTCTGCGAGTCTCGATCGACTGCGCCGACCTGTCCTGTGGCACATATGTCTCCTGCGGTTTTCACCTCACCCCTTCCTCCTGGGTCGTCCTCCGTGGTCTAAAGATTACATGCTAGCATCTGGTTCCCAAGATCGTGGGTTCAAACCCGACGAAGGGGAATGGATTTTTTCGAGCATAAAAAACCTTAGCACGGCTTTCTTCGGAAGTGAAGTAAAGGCCGATGGTCACGTGTCGTAGATTTATGGCATGCAAAAGAACCTCAAGACTGATAAGGAAGCCTCTGAGCAAAGTTAAGGTGTCTTTACGCGCAATATAGAATGAGACGCTAAGAACCGCAACAGTTAAAAAGCGCCCACAAATAAAACTCAATCTTTCCTTCTTCCTGGGAGTGTATGCACAAAAATTCCAATGGAGGTCGAGACGCTGATATCCCCACCATAGAGACAAGATATATTCTTAAAACTCCCATTAATACTTTTAATTAGTGGTGTTTGTGTTGAATATTATGCATAAATTCGCATTAATTTCGTGCTAATTTTCGGGCAACACTAATTAGTAATGAAGTGACTGAAATGAAAATTTATAGCTAACTAAAGTAACATTAATGCTATAGCCCCTTATTTCCATATTCAAAAACTTTGATTTAAAATTAATAACATGAATATTATCAAACCAGACATAACCAAACTGTAACATACATTACGTTTTTCATATTTGTCCTTCTTTCTATAATAAATAAGCTATACGTAGAGATAATCTCTCGATGTCAGCATTTGATATTGGGACTTTTCATAGAAACCGTGTTTTTAATGCCGAGAGTACTGTTACGACATCTGACTTATTACGGTTACAACAATGGCTTTGTTGTTCAAAAATAGCACAAAGTTCTTTGTAACAAAGAGGCAATTCATAATTAATACATCTAGTTTTAAATGCATTGCTTGGTTAAATGCTGCGACTGTATTATTTATATCACCGATACTTAATTTAGTAACAAGCTTTGTAGGCTCAAACAAATTATATATCGTTTTTATTGTTATATCTTTGGTTTATTTTGCTATGGAGTCCAATTTAGACAGTCGTGCGGCAACAGACATTTAAGCAGTCTTTTACTGTGTGTCTAACGTGCGTTTTGCAAGTACACATACTCTGCTTCTACTTTTAAAATGACCACTTGCTAATATTTTGGCTATCATCGAGATAATTTGGGATAAAAGAAGTGAGCTACATGTTTTCTTTAGATTGAAATGCTAATATTCCATATAACCATCCTGTGATTTTGTAATTTTCAGAAGTAATACTTTTTCTTGCTTGGTATCTTAATTTACTATCTTGTTAATATTATAACTGCTAACTCCTTTTTGTTGAAATTCTAAACGTTGTTTCGCAACCTCTAGTTCCATGGTATGAAGATGCAAGAGTTAAATTAAAGTTTCATTTCTATTAGTTGAAATAAATTCACGTTTTCTATGCAAAATGAAAAGAATATATATGTATATATATCATTTATTGTTAAAACATATTATTCTTGAAAAGATGAAACATTCTCAAAAAATCGCAAATAAATAAATCTATACTCATTTCAAAATTATGTCAAAGACATTCAAATCATTTTTTTTTTAAATTCAATAACATTCTCATTTATCGTTTAAAACAAAAACTCTTTTTTATGATCATAACCATGCTCTAACAAGCGCACAAAAAGCAAGACGCCTCTGTAGTGTGGTGGTAACGTGTTTGACTCTCATTCAAGGGTCCCAAGTTTGGATCTTGATTAGGGTGGGTTTCTCGGATGAGAGTTTTCCCCGTAGTTTCCGTTATCCTGAGAAGAAGAACTCTAAGCTCGCTGGACCCTAAGCTTTATTTTACCCATTTCATTCTCCATCGTCCGATATAACTTATCCAGTTGAAGGACTCTAGATAAAAAATAAAAAAATCAAGAGTGGAAACCTATGTTTATATACAGAATGTGCAACCGACCACACAAGACGCCTATAAAACGGCAAACTAAAACTTTGACTTCTTTAAATACAGCACTTTGCATGTATGTTTCTCTCTTTCTTTGAGAGGGAGAGCACGTTGTTCTATTTGTTGTTTTAAAATTGGTGATAATAGCGCATTGAATAGGCAAAGGTGGGTGAACTTCCCACTACTTCAATAAATTTCATACTGAAAGAGTCCTCGAAGTCGGCCAAAAAAGTTACAGCGCTATCTATACGTAATGCACGTAACTGCGTCGACACGAGCAAGTTAGTAAACATTGCGTAAGACCAAGATGGATGGGTGTGAAATTAAGAGAAATGTCATAGCGCGTGAATGAAGGATTTAAAGTCGATATAATTTTTTGGAAGTGAAGTAGATAAGTGTAGAATCAGTGATGGAATGTGATGTAGCTCATAAATTATCTTTTCTTATGGGATGACAATAGTATAATTGATCGAAATATGCATTTTATAGATAGGCGTAGCACAACAAAAACTATTAGTGTGAATGCAAGAAACCAAGAGTTTATCCGAATCCCATTTTAAATTAATATTATTCTGATGACCTAGCATAATCCCACCTGTAGGTAGTATATTTTAGAGCCAAAAATGCCTTTCGGTCTGTTTAGTAAGAAAGGGAACCAAGGAATAGATTACAAAGCTAGATTGGAGCATAAATTGTATCTGGTAAGTATAGGCTATTAGACTATTAAGAGCATAACTTTGTTTGAGCTGATATGGCAGTTGATGTGAATTTTTTTTCAGGCCCGAGAAAATCCTGAACCAGTATTTGACCTTTCGGATTGTGCTTTAAAAGCTGTACCACAAGGAATATATTCTTTGTGTAAGGTGTTCAGAAAAGATGTTTTATATCTGCAGGTATGTAGGTAGTTTGTAGTTTTAATCCTTTAGATCCGTTATCCTTTAGTGTTTTGTTTCTTGTGTTCTTTGAAAGCGGTACAAATATCGGATCTGTTGTGAAGTACAGAAGGGATGAATTTAAAGTAATTGTGAACTAGGGCTCTCAATGCAATAATGAGTAAAAAGATTTCCCCCCTTCTCTCTCTTAAATAGGACAAAACTATTTACTCTACTCTGATTTTATTAAAACAGTGTTGGTATTGCATCAGAAGTACAAACATATTTGTGTATATCATTCATTGAAATACAAGGTTATGCAGTACAAAAATTTAAAAAATGTTTGTCATTCATTTATGATATGAGGTGTTCAATGCCCTATATTTAATACCACAGCAAATTACCAGCCTGCAAGTAGATGCTAGCTTGCTACAAGGAAGTGGAATACTCATATTAAAATTATTGCTATTAAGTATTATAAAATCATGTTTTCCTGTGCAACTTGCCATTAGAATATTCAGGCTATTTGTCATTGCTAACTTTGCTGGAGGCCCAAGTCCAGAATAAGATTTTATGAAATTACAATCACAGGCTTTTCAAGCAACATCTTTTAGAAACATTGACAGTTTTTTAAATAGTGCTCATGTGTAGTACCTAACTGCTTATTTCATCATAAACATTTTTCTCCAAAAAATCTTATATTTTACAATACAGCAATGGGAATTATTGTTACACCAGTAAAATTTACAGCTCTATTCGCTTTGTGGCATCAATTGTGACGATTTTGCCCCGTATTGCATCTTCTCTTCCTCTTGCACAATTAAATGTGCCATTCTTTTCTATTATTGCTCTCTCTTTTGATTTCTCCCTCTCTATGCCTTCAAACCTATCTTCCACTTTCTCTTCATTTCACTTGCTATGTCTGTGCATGTACATATGATGTTTTGAAGAGAAGATATAAAACTGCTTTACCTTGGGTATTAGTAATAATAAAAAGCTTGAGTAAATTTAACTGCACAAACTAATGCATCTTTCTTATGAATGTAATGTCATACGAAATATGTTTCTCAGATAACAAGTTCACCTACTTAATAATTGGATAAGAATTTGGGTAACCTCATAAATACTTACCCTATTAAATTATGCACTTAATAAAACCTGACAGAAATATTATACTTACATTTATGAAAATTAGGCATTCAAATGATTTACTGTATCCATTCTTCAACAAAGTGTTCTTACAAAAGTTTATTTTTGTATATATTTCAGGTTAATCAAAATAAACATTCCTAGAAATGGTTTCATTGCATGTTTCATTGTAGGTACAATGGAAACATGGAAGTGCAGTAATTCAGAAGGCTGAATCATAAGAGTATACTATGTGATGGCTTTGAAATTGAATTAATTGCTATGCGATGGCATTGAAATTCTTCTCTTAGCAATCCAATTGAGAAAGAAATATGGTTAATGACTTCCATTTGAAAAAAGTATAAGTATTGATAAATTAAAACCAATAACAAGGAATATTTGGGAAATGGATAAAAGAAATGTATTTGTCTTAAATTGAATACATTTACATTTTCTGTGTAGTAAAATGTTGTATATCTCGTACAGTTTACCGGTTATTCAAATATCCAGAATGAAGGGGTCTTCAGAGGTTATTCCTAGAAAATTATAAGTATGTAAATTTTATTTGCCGTAGAAATATCTTAAACATAATGATATTTTAATCAAAATCATTAGAACTATTTTGATTGCATCAAAAGATAAGTATGAGTTGAGGGATTTTCTTGAAAATCTTCCTTTGGAAGATGCTGAACTTAAATATCATCCTTTATATTTAATCAACTTTGCATTTTTCATATGAACCAAAGATTAAAAAAAATTCCCACTCCAAACTACCTCATACATGGAAATTTTTCAAGTATTTACATTTTCTCAAAAATGGCTCTAACAATTATGATTAAAATAAAATGTATATTTTGACTTTTCTGGGAATAGCCTCTGAAGACCTTATCATTGTGGATGACTTTTGCGTGACTGAAAATCATGAGAGATAAACAAAAACTTATTACACAAACTATGTAGATCTTGTTAAAACACACAATTTATGTCATATACGCTTTTTACTTTCTCTACACATACTATGTACATAGTGTATAGAGATGGTATTGATTGTATTGCACTCAAAAATCTGATACCAAGATTTCACTGGAAATTCATGTTTTGAGATCCCCTGAACCTAAAAAAATCATTTTTAGAAAAATGTCTCGAGTGTGTGAATGTGTGTGGGTAGTATAGCTCAAAAACAAAAAGACCATTAAATACCAAACTTGGTAATTAAGTTTGGTATCTTTCAAGGATTCGACACAAAGATTTTCAAGAAAATCCTCCCACCCCCAACTACCCTTTACATGGAAAAAATTTCGAAAAATTTTGATTTTCTGAAAAATGGCTCTAACGATTTTGATTAAACTCTCTTGCATTTCAGATTTTACATGACAAATAAAATGTATATCTTCAATTTTCTGGGAATAGTCTCTGTAGACATGTTTATTTTGGACGAATTTTGTGGAATTTTTGCATAACTGGTAAACCATAAGAGATAGGCAAAAACGTACTTCAGAAAACGTGTAGATCTCGTTAAAATACAAATTTATTTTATATACATTTTTATCTCGACTAACAGAAAATGATAGAAAAAAATTGATGTGTTTTACTCACATGACTTTTTCTACCTTTTCTGAAAACAAACTGTTTTTACAAAAGATCATTCTTTTATTTATATCACGCAAATCAAGATAAACTTTGGCAGAAACTTTCTTATTAATTTTCTTTTAAGTAGAAGGGAAACAAGGGATACACTGGCTAAAGTGATAGATCTGGTCGCTATGAAACACTTGAAATTTGATTGTTTTTAAATAGCTAGGAGTAAATCAAAAGAGATATGGAACAAAAGATGACTTTCTGTTTGAGAAAAGTTTAAGTAGTATAAAACTGACACATTAACAAGGAATAGCTCAGAAATGGTCTATAAAATAAAATGTATTTTATGTGTAGTAAGTTTTTTTATCTATCTTTAGCAGTTTACCAGTTTTGCCAAAGTAATCCAGAATGAAGAGGTCTTCAGAGGCTATTCCTAGAACATTTGGTAATGTTGCCATTTAAGGGTCAGTTGGCTGCATAGCGTTAGGTGCAATGTTCAGCGCAATGGAGCATATATAGTTGGTATTGCGAAAAGGAGGGAAGGCAGCGTAGTCATATGGTAGTGTGGAAAGAATGAAATTTGCAATTAACAGTATATGCCTTAGGAAGCGTAACCATAGCAAGGCGGGGAAACCTAGAAATATATACAATGAGGCAGTGCATTCATAGGAAGGTGCAGGATACGCTGAAATATGCAACTATATGCGTCAGGGGGTGCATATACTGTTCTTCTGAATGTCTCCTATTGTTCTCCACCTCTTTCATATTTTCTTCAATGACAAAACAGCCCTTTTTAATATTTTCTTCAATGACAAAACAGCCCTTTTTAAGGCTACCAATGACATAACTAAAGAGCAAGTAGATCTGGTTGGGCTGACAGTTATTCTTACAACGAATAATAATAGCTACAATAATAATATTAATAACAATAATATATAATAATTTTTATTTACTACTAATGCTCCTGTTTTCATTAGAAAAAAAAAAGAAATTGATACTTCTTATTTAACAGTAGCTCCATTTAACCCACAATATTACTTGATCAAACGTAATAAGAGCACCGCAATTGCAGTATGACATATATGGGGTTATCTTTATGTTTTGATGAAATCACCTTTAGCTAGCTCATGTACTACATAACCTCATAACCTCGAATAATTAACATCTGCAATAAGTAGGATTAATGGTGTATGATAGATGTCGTCGTCTGCTAGAATTACGACACCCTTCGGCTACGTGATATACGCGCCATTTAGCAACATGTAACTGTGCTACTACTGCCAATTTGCGGCTATTAACCGGTTGCATTCCTTTGGCACTATATGCTCAGTTCGACAGCAGGTTTCAATTTCTTAAGTTGGTATGGTTTTGTGGCATTGCACAGCCAACTGACCCTTAAACGGCAACATTACCGAAAATTTGATATATATATATATATATTGTTTGTCATAAAATATCTTACACATGTGGCCTTTTAATAAATATTGTTAAAATCATTTAGGAGAAAATCAAATTATTTCATATAAAGGGTAATTAACATTGGGGAGATTTTCCTAAACATGTTTGTGCTGCATCCTTGGAAAATACTGAATTTACAACAGGTATGGTTATTTTAAATTTTGAGCCTTGCTGCCCACACGCAGGCACAGACCCTTTTTTTTTTTTTTTTTTTTTTTTTTCTTTCTTCTTTTTCTTTTTTTTTTTCTTTTCTTTTTTTGCCTGGTGGATCATGTAATTCTGGTGAAATCTAGTATTGAATTTTTGGGTGGAATGCAATACTTTCTCTTCCTAATATGTGCATTGTACACATGTGCTAGAGAAAATAAATGTAACTTTTATAATTTTGTAGAAACTATATAAAAACTAATGATAGTGGGTCAAGAAAATCATGTGAAAGTAATACATCAGATAAATGGGACCTAACGTATGCTATATACCCAGTTTTTAAACAGTTGCTTTGGCCTTTGAAAAATTTCAATTTTTGGTTTCACTTCCATTCAGTTTAATATCAGTTCTTCATCCAAAGTAAAACATTTTGGTTACAAGTTGATTATATGAATGGATGTGTGACATCTAGAGATATTTAAGCAGTAAATGCTGCAATATGTATTTGCAATATTTATATTATAAATTTGACTTACTTCTTTATTTGGCAGGAGAATCAACTGACTTCTCTCTCTGGTGGGGGTGGTTTGATGGATCTCTCACTTTTGCAAGTCCTGGATTTACACTCCAACAATTTTGTAGCCTTGCCTGATGACATAAAATACTTGAAGAATCTCAAGGTTAGTATTTTATATATTTCATTTAAACACTTGTGATATTCTGCCTCTGTCTTTAAATCTGTTTTTAAGTTGTTTGTCTCCTTATTCTTTGCCTTCTTTTATGAAGTTTATAATTTGCATTTCTGGCACTTACAAATATATTACAAATATCCAAAAACTTTTCTGTGTCATTTATGTGGTATAAGAAGTCCATGTTGCAAATATAAGCTTCTGTTTTCAACTTGAAGCACCCTAGATAAAAAATATTGGGTTGAAGCAGTGGAACTTGAGTTATGGACATTCCTTACTTGCAGGCCAATATTCAGAATGTACAGAGATAAAACCGTACTGGTTAGCATCTTGCAGGAACAAAAATTAAACAGAAATGACAGGTGTTGGTACAGTGATTAAAACACAAGTTTGTTTAGCACCTGCACAACAAATAATTGCATCATTTGCACAATCTTCTTCAAATATTCTCACATTTTTTTGTCGTGTATAGACAAACAAGTACAATGTAAAGACAATGAACTTGGGGATTCTCTCCATTATATATTTGGTTGCAAACAATGAATATTAGACATGTCCCAAAACTTCAGGGAAGAAATTTGGTAATGAATAAATTGCTGCATTTTCAAAATACTGAAAAACTGCAAAATTCATGTTCTCATTGGCTGTCAAAGTTTCAAATAGACAACAATGAAGAGATTTCCACTGTTGGAAGAAAAACTTGGAACAAAGGTTGTAGTTTCCCTGTGTAGGGAACTGCAAGAGTGCAACGTTTTTGTTTGTTTGTTTTTGGTAGAGTGTAACATCCTTTAACTTGGTTGTTCATATCAGGCAATGAATGAAATCAGTGAAATGAGCTTGGGGTCCATAGAGCTTAAAGTTACTCGACTCAACATCTGTATTCTCAGGATAAGGGAAAACCCCCCAAAACACCTTATCTGGGAAACCCACCTGTAGGAATAAAATCTTATATTTCAATTCATGGCCTATTGAATTTGAAGCAGACATACTAGCTATCCTCACAGCACTGAGGTGCTTGGGAATATCTTGAAGACATGTAGAATCAATGTAACTTGTTCACAAATCAAGAAAAAGGCCACAGTTATTTCTAGACCAGGGGATAAAAGACCTCGTAAAACCAAGATCTCAACTCTTTTTAAATTGCATCAAATAACTATGGACATTGTTTGTATGAGTTATGGTTAATCATTTCTGATAACCATTAATCTAATGTAACTGCAAACATGATAAGCATGAAAACAAACAATTTCATTGTTGTTGGTAACCATTACATTTAACCATTAATACACCATAGCTGTGTCAGTTATAACTCTTATCTGATAATAACCATTTTTTATGTCCCTGGAACATAGAAGTAAATGCAAATGCAGCCAAAGGCATTTTGTTTTAGATTGCAACAAATAGTAAAAGTAGGTTTGTATGGATATTGTTTATGTTGCAGTGCAGCTAATCTGTTTGGATATTGGATAACCATCAATGTAATGTAAATGCGAACATGGTAACCATTAATGCACCATAACTGTGTCAGTTATAACTGTTACCCAAAAATAACTTTGTGTTATATTCTGGCTATGCATGATACTCCCCATTTTGATTCAGAATTTTAAGGTGTTTTTTATCAATCTGCACGAAGTAACATGAACTGTTTTGGATAGAAATAAGAGTCGCTAGATACATACAGTGAAATCTACCTAAAATGGAACTTTTTTTTTCCGGCATATTTTTTCTGTTATCACAGTTTTCCATTTAACAAATAATATAATATAATTTTAATAAAACAAAGTAATAACATCTGATTGTAGAAGATTTCAATGAAAGAAAAATTTAGAATGGAAGTCTGTAATAACAAAATAGATTCAAATATAGGTTTTAATGTGATTTCAACTTAACAAACAGTAATTGAAGTACAATCTCTCCTAATGTCTCTATCTCCTCATATCAGTCAAGGTGCACTCTTGCAACTTCTTCACGAAAGAATGCTGACTATTCATCTTTGCATTCTGAATAAACTCCAGGAGTTCTGGAACATTCTGGAAAGCTGTAAATTCCTGAAGGTCACTCACAGCATATAAGGCATCATCAAAAGTTTATACTTTTAGCTCTTTTCCGTTGCCTTCGTCATCATCCATTTCATCCTTTATTTCACAACTGCTGTTTTCGGCAGCAATGTCACTTGTACTTTGAATATCTTCTGTTGTGATAAGTTTGTTATCAAAATTCACTATTTCATCAGTTTCGACAGAGATCTGACATTTCCCATAAATTTTCCTCTGTAATATCTCGTGTGTCCAGTGCTGCTTGTGCAGGAAAACCAGCTTTTAGTAAACACTTTTGCACTGTTTCGGGGAGAATTTTTTCTTGGTATGATGGATCCAGTTAACAATCGAGGATGTTTTCTGTTTAACAAGCTGAGAAACAATGGTGCAGGTGTTCATTCTAGCAACAGGTGACTGCAGTACAAACTTCTTTTAGAAGGATTTAAGTATACAAATTGCACTCTCATCCATTGATTGTGAATTGAAGTTGTGGGGGGGAAAGGCTAATTTTACATTAGACAAATCAATCTTAGGATGACAAGTTGCATTGTCCAAGAACAAAATGACCCTACGACGTGGACTTTTCATTTTTTCATTGAAAGAACAAAGCCGATCTTCCATTATAGCTTTTTTTTATTAGATCTTCAATTAACTGGAAGGGAATTATGATCCAGCTGTCGGAAGAGCCTTGGACTTTCCAATCACCACAGGTTTTTCAATTTCACCAGCCAAGTTAGCACAAATAAATAATATAAGTCTTTATTAAGAAACCTTGCCACCTGTGCATTTATCACCACATACAATCAGTGTCTTTGAAGGCAACATTCTAAAAAACAAACGTGTTTCATCACCATTATATGCATTTCATTTATATCCTGCAACTAGATCTTCAAGTTTCTGTTTCCGTTTCCAGTCCGTTACTGTCTGCATATCAACATCATTTGCTTCACCACACATAGCATTAAAAAAAATGTTATGGCAATGTTTGAAACTCTCGAGCCACTTATTGGATGCTTTGAAATTATGGTTACCTAATTTTTTTGCTTTTTCTAAAGTTTCATTTTATACCAGTGGTTCAGAAATAGGGTTTCCTTTGGTGCGTGCACCAACGAACCACTCGGACACTACACAATTTATTTTGTTGTATTATGTGGACTTTGTGATGTGTTTCCCTTTACCGACTTGTCTATAACTTTAGTTTTGTTTTCAAAATGTCATAAATTTCCCACTTTATACAACACAGTCAATTCTTTAGCTGATCATCCATGTTTTTCATGTTGTTCAAAGACTTTAATTTTTTCCTTCAGTGTAAGTTCTTATGTTTAAAAGTCATTGCTATTGAATTACACACAAATGTGTACTTAAAATCACTCAAGTTCACAGTTTTCTTCCACTAATCACTTTCTTATCAGAATAAATTAATTCAGGACATTGACATCTAACAAAAGGAAACCAAGACAACATAAGAACTGCAACTTTGGCATTGTACATGTGCAAAGGTCTTTCTTGCAGGCACGATTCTTGGAACTCTGGTTCAAGTACAGTCGTGCTAAAACATTCCTTACTAAGCTGAATCAATTTTTTGTCAGACTGCACATCATTAATAATATGTATAAGGCATAGAAATAATCTGTTTTATTAAGGTTACTTATGTAAATGTTTCCAGAAAATTATTCCTTTTCTGCATTAGTCACTTTTCAGTCTACAGTATTATTTAATAAAGGAACAAATTCTTTCCAAGATTTTTTTTTTGTCCATTTTTCTGGTATTTGGGGGTTCTAACTTAGGAAGGTTTCACTGTATCGAGACAGCAACTAATGGATATTCAAAGAAACATTTTATTTATCCCAGTTTCTCAAAGTATTCTCCCTGACATTGTATGCAGCATTCTCTGGAACACTTCTGGAAGCATCCAACACTGAAAATAACTCCTCTTCCTATTCTGCAACAGCTCCTTTAGGGCTAAAAAAGGTGATTGTGAAGCTGGTTCTTCACCGTAGGGAACAAAAAGAAATTACATGGTGCCAGATTGGGACTATAAGAATTGTCATGACACAGCACAAAGCCCCTTAGGGCTGTCTTTGGACATTTTTCTTGGATTTTTTTAAACACTTTCAGGAGGCAAACTTCTGTTTACCATTTTGCAGTAGCAGTTTTATCATTTTCGAGCACAACTGTTGCCAAGTGACCACTTAGGGAGAACAAAAGGAGCAATCATTTTCTTTCCAACACTCCTTATTCTCGTAATCTTGACAGGTGGTTGTCATCTGGGAACACCCAAATGGAGGACTGATGTTTTGTTTCTGGCTCAAATTGATATATACATGTTTTGTCACTGTAAAATATCTGAAACATAGCAAGACTTTCCACAGTTAAATCTTTGCAGCATTTCTTGCTCCCCTATGGAGTTCTGTGCTTCAGATAAATTATGGGGCACTCATCTTGAAGAATTTGTTATTTTACACAAAGATGTTCATGAAGAATGGTTGAAACACTCAATGAGCTAATCACTAATACAGCTCAATGTCCTTCTTGATTAGTTTTGGATCTTCCTTAATCATTGTTTCCACAGTGGTGATGTTTTTCTCTGTCACAACTGTTGTTGGTCTGCCACTCTTCTCTTCATCTCCAAACCAGTGGAACACAGGGCACATGATGGAATATCCCCCAACAGCCCTGCTCAAATGCTCAAGTGACTGTTTTTCATTTAATCCACATTTGAAGTTGTACAAGACCATTGAATGAAAAAGCTGTCTCTGAATTTCCATCGCACTTACAAGAACGTATACACTTTCCAGGCTTCAAACATAAAATAAGGGAAAGTGAATGATGCAACAAAGCTCTGCCTGCTACCACTGTATTGCCAATGAGTCAGCTGTTTTGAAACAGTAACAATGCTCTCCCCAAGGGTGGCCAATATTCCGTGTTTCAATACTTATCTAGTGACCCTCATAGAGGTATTTAAAACTTTATACACAAGAGATTAAAAAGAGTTTTTCATTGTACATTAAATTTCGGTGAAATCAAAGTAAAATTAAGGATAGTTTATGTGGGGAGCCTTAAAACATTTAAAAATTTTGGGTGAACCAATATGCATACATAAATACATACATAGTTAATTCTTCATGTATAAGAGTTTGAAGGGCATTTAAAATTTGACTCAAATTAGTACAAAATTAAGTGTTTTTATCTACAATTTTTAGAATTATTTCCCAATAACACTGACTAATGTTTCCATATTGTTTTTGTTATAAAATGAAGTTACTGAAATTTAATGCCAAGCACTATCCTCTCTTCTCCAGGTACTGAATGTGAGCATGAATCACCTGAAATACCTTCCAGAGGCTATTGGTGAGCTGGATAAACTAAACTTTCTGAATGCAGCTTCAAATAACCTGAAATCAGTGCCTGAATCTCTTGGAAAACTGCGACGTTTACAGCAGTTGGATTTGAGAGACAACAAATCCTTAAGAACTTTACCATCTAAGTTGGCATTGGCTGTTAGTCTGAAGGAGTTGCGTGTCACTGCAACAAACTTTACACACCCACCTGCACACATATTGGAACAAGGCACTGTTCCAACAATGCGCTCCCTTGCTGAAGGTACAGTAAAACTTTCTTAACTGTCACTCTCTGTTAATCTGTTGACAGCAAGGTCCTTAATCCTGTAATGCACCATTCACTGCCCGACCAGCCACTGTTGTGATTAAGATAATTAAATTTCAATTTGTATCCTTTTACAAAATATGCTTGTAGATATAGAAGATTACTATCCATTTGTGCAGGTTTTCATTTTTGTCCTAAACCAGCGTGTTACTGTAACATTTATTGTCATCCATCTATTAACCATCAGAGTTCCAATCCCAGTGGTGAAATCAATCAAAGTTTTACTGTATGTATTTATATAAGTAGAGAAAATATTGTATTTCATCTAAAAATTTAATAACAATATTTCCCCAGAAATACATGTTTTAAGATCCCCTGAGTCCATAAAGGGATGTTTAGAAAAAGTTGTGTGTGTGTGTGTGTGTGCATGCATGTGCTGTGTGCTCACATGTATGCGTTCATGTGTGTGAATATGACAACTCAAAAATGAAAAATTGGTTAATTACGAAACTGGGTATTGGGCCTTTCAAGGATGTGACATAAAGATTTTGAAGAAAATTCCTGCACCCCTAACTATCCCTTATTTGGAAAATTTTTCAAAATTGTTTATTTTCTCTGAAATGGCTCAAGCAATTTTGATTAAAATACAATATGTTTAAGATACTTTCATAGCAAAATGTAAATCTTACTTTCTCTGAATAGCTTGTGAAGTCGTTTTTATTCTGAAAAACTTTTGTTGTTATTAGTAAATAGTAAGAGATAGAAAATATCTTACTACACTACACAAAAGATATAGATCTCCTTAAAGCACACATTTTGAGTTAAATACAACTTCTCTCTCTGAAAATTTCTGAGGTATTCTTTGTTATTAGTTTGTTTCATATTGTTTCTACTTCTGCCAATCCTACACATTGCTATTCTTTTATGTTCATGCATACAGAAAGAAATTGCAAACCATTACATAGCAACAGACTTTAGCCTTATGTATTCTTCTTATACCTATAATGAAATATTACAATTACTAATGGAGGTTTTCTGAATTAATAAGAAGTAGATAGAAGAATAACTCTTCCTATAGAAGAGTGATACATAGAGAATGTGAATGTCATATGAATGAAAAATTCTTATTTGTTTGCTTTTGCAAAATACAGACAGAAGGAGTTAATTGAGGAATTTTTTACTTCCTGTACCATTTACACTAATGACAAATTTATTGAATTCCAAAAGTTCAATATTCAGGTTTCATAAGAAGTAAATATTTTGAATAATAACAATATTTTGTTTGTTAACGATGCTGTCAATTGCCAGAATCATATCAGCTCTGCCAGTGTACAGATTTCATCCTGGAGGAATTCTAAACATGCCAGTAAATCTTGACAAGGGGCTGTTGTTTTAAAGAACAGTTTACAAACCATTGGTCCAGATTGGGTTTGAACCACGGTTTGAGATCAGAAGGGTAGTGACTACCAACTGAAGTTTGAGGTTCCCTAAAACCAAATAAATAATGAGGGGTGGGGATGTATGTGCGTGGCATTTAAATTTTGCTTGCATGACCATAAAATGTATATCTGAAGTTTTATGCAAATAGCTTGTGAAGTTATTCTTTCTGATTGTTAGCGATAGATAAAACATACCAAATGAAAATGTTAAATTTTGTTGACATTTTTAATTTGTCACAGTTTTTTGTGACATTAATCATTTCCAATCTATTAACCTGTCACTTCAACTTCCTGCATCCCCCTAGTATTTATGAAACATTTTGTAATGGAACCATAATGTAACATTTAGGAAGATATAAGTGAGTAGTGGAGGTGAATGAGTGCGTTTGGTGGAGACCTCCTATAAAGAAAAAGAAGTCAAGTAACATGGCAGCTGGAGAGATGATAGGCAAAAATATATATTAAAAGATAAAGAACTAGAGAAGAGATTTAGTCAAGAGTGGAAAAGCACAAAAAATGTGAGGGTGGAAACAAGGAATTGAAGATATTAAGGAGGAGAAGAAGATTCAGTTAATTGATTTCGGAAATTATAAAGAGAAGGGGAATTGGAGCTTTCAGGAAGTAAGAGAGCTATTACAGACTCTGTGCCTGCAGACAGGTTATCCAAGTCTGGGTTCTAGTCATATGGATGTCAGAAGTAATGAGATGGTGGACTGGCTGGCTAAGGAGGGAGCAGGTCTTGCATTTTTAGTACCCAAGCCCTTTTGCACCGTGTCCCTCTTGAAGTGTCAAGTATGAGATAACCAAGCTTATAGCTAGCGCTAATCTTGAGATTTGGAAAAAGCAAAATACCCCAGACAGGCCCAGGCAAACCAAGTGAGTTTCGTTTGAACCTATTAGAACCAGCTGAGAATGGTTGTTGGCTATCTCACTGGGCACAACACTCTGAGAAGACACTTATACATAACAGAGCTTATTGAAGACCCCAAGTATAGGAAATGGATTGATTTGAAACTTGCCAGCATATTTTATGTGAATGTGAGGCATTTGCTTTCCACAGATATGCAACCCAGGGTTCCTTCTTTCTGGAACCAGAGATATAACAGAGGCAGATATCAGGGATGTGGTCCGATTTATTGCGACCATCAGACTTGATTGAAACCTAGTTTATGAGGCACAAAGGGTTCTAGCAGCCTATGTGCAAGGCTGAGAGAGAGAGACAGAGAGAGAAAGAGAGAGAGAGGCAGAGAGACAGAGAGAGAGGGGGTGGGGGCTATTAGAAAGGAAAGTAGAATTTCAACTGAGGATATGAAATATGCAACACACAAAAGAATAAACAAAGTAAGAGAAAGGAGTACTTTGGTGAAGTCTGCAAATACAAACATGGTGTGTGAGATTTTGAAAAGAGTTGAGAAGCTAAAATCTATTATTTTTATTAACAAAGATCTAACATTCAGACAGAGAAGGCAATTGAAGAAGCTAATACAGAAAAGAAGATAGGTAAGAAATCAAGAAAAAAAAAACATACAGCATACTTCAAAACTTGCAAATATGCATAGAAGCTTGTGACAGTGATGTGATTAAATAAAAAATAAAAGAATTTGAGTCGGTTTTTTCTAATACAAACATCACTTATTTTTACTTTTTTTTTAATAAGAAGGGATGTTTGTGTTACAAAAAACCGACTCAAATTCTTTTATTTTTTATACAGTATACTGTTAATTATGGATAGACGTCGAGACAACTGAGTAGGAAAACAGACCAAAGGACACCAGGAGAAGCTCACAGCAAACAGTGAACCAGGAAGAAATACAAAATATGTAGTGGTCAGTAAAAGGAAAAGATGAGAGGACAATGACCATAGAACGGACAAGTATCCAGCAAACAACAATGTGTGCAGAACCACCAGCAAAAGGGGAATCAAGTGAAATGGCAAGGAGGGGGAAGCAGAGAGGGAAGTGAAATCAGTAGGTAGGAGGTTAGGAAAGATGGGGGAATGAAACCATTTGTGAGATGTTAAGAAAGGACTGTATGAGGGACTGTATTGAGAAAGTGACAAGTGAAACAGTGGGTGAAATACAGGAGAGAAAGGAGAATAAGGACAAAAAGAGAGAAAGAAAGGGATGTGTCACTGAGAATGACCAGATTGAGTAAATGGCTAAATAAGTGTGATGAAAGAGAACAGAGAGGAAAAGGGGGAAATATAAGGTTAAGGAAGTGGGACAAGAAGGTGTGCAAAAAGTGCTAAGGAAAAATAAACTAAGCCAGAAATTAGCTAAACAAACAGCAATAAAGTAAAGTAAAGAAAAGGAGATAAAATGGGTAAATGAATTAGATGATAATCATTCATAGATAAAAAAATGGGGGGGGGGAGTAGAGTCAACATAAACGATTAACCACACAGTGGAGTTGTTTGAGCTCTAGAATGAAATATGTGCTTAGATAAAGGCGTAATTTGTATTACTGTAGTAATGTAATCGAGGGAGAAATACATTTATTCATTCATACTGTGACATTTATCTCAGCTGCCATGATGAAGAAAGAAAAAAAGTTTAATAGAGGATATTAAAAACGAGTGTAAAAACATATGAACTTAACACATTCCGTTTTTATCTAAAACCTGTTATGACTTGTACTGTTTTCTTTTACTGACTTCTATAAAATTTAGCACCATTTCTTTGGTTTATTACTTCTGTTTTCTACAGTTTGGATTTTATGCTTCACACAAGCTTTTTATGCCAAGGTTATGAGACATTAACTTGTTAGCATTAATGCCACATTTTTGAACAACAGTTCTTAAACTAGACACATAATTCTGGTATTATGAAAATTAAATTTTGAACATTATAAAAATCTCTCATGGCTAATTGCTTTGAGTTAAGGGCACAAGGAAGAGAATCTCATGTTCAGAATCAGCTAAGAATGCAGAAAGTTTCATTTCAGCATTAGCTACCGCCTCAGAAATGGAGCAGATGATAGTTGAACTTTGCTGAACTTTGACTGACCTAATTATATTAGCATATTTTCTGCTGATCTCATTGCTCTTAATGCTGTGACTTTCTGCCACTAGTGAAGTATTGCAGTGGTTACACCTGGTTTAGTAAGGATCGGTTTCCTAGTGACTCAGTAAGTGAGGGGGCTTTTTGGGACTTAATGCCCCAGCAGAGCCCCAAAGGAAAATACATACAAAATATACCATGTAAAATAAGTGATTAAGTGATAACACACTTTTCTCAGATTTTACTTCTCAAGACAGCAAAACATTTTCATCAAATGAAACATTGTAAACAAATGATCTGTAATATTTTCTACTAATTGGAGATTCTTGTATCTAAAGAAAACTTTTGGATAAAATGGCTACTATTGCCAAAATTCAAATTTTAATTTGTAAGAGTAAGTATTATTTATTGCCAGTGTCACTATTTGAACAAATGCTAATTAGATTTTGATTAAGTGTGACTATTTTGGAGGATAGTATGAAAAGTGAGAATAAATTTTATTCAGTGTAATCAACATACTAAACTTCTTATTTACAACATTGTGCATATATGAGTGTTTCAGTGCCAGACTCACTTAAATCACATCGCATGAAAGTGATATGCTGAAGTTAAAACTTGTACAGCATTTTAATGAAGCATGTGCTACAGTCACATGATGTTTATAGCAGCTATCATTTATTTTTATATAGCTTCAACACATTATTCTAGTAAAGGTTTAGTTTTGTATTTAATTCATGTGCTATCAATATAGGAAATAGTTTTATTAAACAGTTCATTGTTTACACATGGTACTATGCTAAATGAATGATAAAGTAATGAAAAATAAAAAAATAACAATGAATATCGTAGAAATAGTTGATGCCATTTGGAATGGATATTAAATAATTTTGTATAACGTTAAACTGCACAAAAAAATGTAGATCTTTAAAACACGATTTATGTGAAAATATTTTTTGTAGCATATACCATTTCTGAGATATAAATTGCAATTTATTGTGTTGTTTAATGTTTTATGTTCTTTTCAAGTGCTAAGTACAGTTGTTTGTTTTCCTTTTCTTTCTTTTGTTGTTTCTGCTTTCATTTTTCTCTCTACCACATATAATAAGTAGGGAAGGTCTTATATTCCACCCAAAATTTCAATGTTGAGATTTCACCAGAAATATGTTTTGAGGCCCCCTTAATCCAAAAAAGCATTTTTAAAAAACGTGCTTATGTGAGTATGTCTGAGTGTCTGTGAACAGCATAGCTCAAAAATGAAAAGTTGATTAAATATCAAAGAATGTGACCAAAGATTTTCAAGTAAATCCCCCCAATCCCAACTACTCTTTATATGGAACATTTTTCAAACAATTTCATTTTCTGAAAAATGGCTCTTAATGATTTTGATGTAAAATCCCATATGTTTCAGTTATTTTCATGATCTTTGAAATCCATATCTTGAATATTCTGAGATTAGCCTATTAAGCTCTCTTCATTTTAATTTGCTTTAGCCTAACTGGTAAATTATAAGAGACAGACAAAATGTTAGTGCTTAGAAGATCTAGATCTAATTAAATTACAGAATTTATATCAAATACATTTTTGTGAAGTTAACAATTTCTGAGATATACCTTGTTATTGGTTTAAATTATTCAATACTTTAAGTTTTTTCAAATGTTAAGTGATTCGTTTTTCTTTCTCCTGGTTAAGCAGAGAACAAAATTTCAAACCATCACATAATTACCAGCTGTTAAAAGATTTTACTAATGCTTAAGCATAATTATTCCTTTCCTTTGTATGTTATGTAATAATAATATTTATCCAAGTTCTTAGGCTTTCACAGCCAGTGTCAATACTAGCTATAGTATAATATGGGCTTGTGGGTAGTGGTCTACTGGGCTCCTCCTTCTTCCCAGACGTTTCATCTGCGACTAAGGCAGACATCTTCAGTGGCAGCAGCAAGATCAAAGTACTCTGCGCAGTTGAAACGTCTGGGAAGAATAAGGAGGAGCCCAGAAGACCACGGCCCACAAGCCTGGATTATATTATAAATAGTATTATGGTAATATTTATCTTGATTAAAGCAAAGTAGATAAAAGAATAAGCTTTTTAAGAATAGTTTGCTGAAGAATGGGTACGGAAAGTCATCTGAATGTAACATCAGATTTTTATTTTGTTTTAGCCTCCTAGTAGTCTTGCAAAGAGTGGAACTTCAGGAGCTGTCACATAGTATGCTGCTGCTCTTAAAGAGTTGGCTGTTTCTTAGGTCCCCTGTGTCCCTCTAATACCAACAATGAAATGTGTAATGGAACTGTTTGTGTAAATGTTTATGTCGATAGAAAAATAAGCTTGAGCAGGAATAGTTTGTGCGAGACTGGGTAGAGAAAGTTATGTGAATTTAGCTTATCAGATTTTGTTTGAAAGAAATAGTTTTGTGTAATGTCAGTGTAAAAATAGGATTTTGTAGGAGGACCGAGGACTAGTTCACCATGTAATGAACGTGTTCGGTGGTGAGAGGAACTAAATTGTTACAGAACAAGTAGGCAGAGAATTAGAAGTAAAGTTGTTTTTCTCTGTGCAGTTGGACATTCCCACTATCTCCAAATCCTTCACTCCCCTTGGATCCCAAGTGCACTGCATTCAGATGTTTGAGTAATACCTCTTAACTGCATAATGTTGATATGCTCAACTCCTAACTTTTCAATCTAAGTAGCAGAACATTTTCTCTACCTTTTACTACCTATTACATATAATTAAGTTACTATTATTCATTAGGATTATTTTTTCCTGATTTTGTTTTCCAAAATTATACTTAAAATATCAAAGTTAATATTCTTTAAAAGCCAAAGTTTTCATTTGACTATTAATTCATTGTATTCAATAAAATAACAGTTTGATAATATTACTTCATTTCATACACTCAGTTTTATCTTGCCTTTTTGGGGCCACCTTTACACTGTTTTCTTGATCAGGGAATTTCTAGTTAATGAATTTGCCATCATGTGTACAAGTATGAGAAATCTGCTCATTACTTATAGATGACACTATAGGTAGGGTACATAGTTATTTAATGAATTGAATAAAATTAACACAATTGAGAAGAATGAAAATAATATTAATCAATTTAAAGATATTATTTGAGAGATAAAAATGTATTGATTTAAAATCATGACTTATAGATGTGTAACATGGTGAATTTAGCATTTTTCTTTTAAGATATGGAGTTCCTTTAAGTGTGAATAAACATTACACAGTAACAAAGGCTTTACTTCCCTTCTGAAGGAAGTTGTACCAAATATTTATGTCTGAAGAAAATCTACCACTATGTGGTGGTTTAAACCCATAATCTTGCATATTAGAGGCTAGCACGTAACTCTACACCATGTAGAGCAACTTAATATAAATAACTATTAAAAAAAAATAATGAAGTTTCTATGTTAAAGCGTTTTCATATCTAGTATGCCAGACATTCTAAAATGTCAGAGAAAAATGAGGTTAAAATAAAACCAACAACTCAAGAAAAGAATTGCAGTTGTTCAAAAAATTGCCTTTGTATTGTTCTTCCAGAGATAGTTCAGAGCTGAAACTTTAGAATCTTACTCTTAAAATGTCATTGCACAAAAATGAGCGAAAAATGGATTTTGAAAATTTTAACTTAGATCAAGGTACTCTGTCCCCTTAAATAAAACAATTTATTCATTTATTAATGCTATTGGTCAGCAATATAATCAAGCATTTCTTTTAACTGAAATAATAATATGCAATAGACAAGCACAATATACAAAATCATTAATGTAAAATATGTTTGTTCTTGACCAGAGCTGGGAGTGGAATATGTTTCTCCAGCTGATAGTTTAGATGACTCCTCAGAAACAAGTGGCAACTCATCATACAGCGGTATGGAGTGGGAAGAGAAGGATAGACTTTTCCAGGTATGTAGCAGCTGTCACTGTATGTCAAACATTTATTAGCTAGCCTGGTGCAATTAGTGTCCTGTTACATTATAGATTAATGCAAATGCCAGCTTAATGAAAACAGAGACTATTTCAGCACATTAGCATGATGAATCAGTTTATGCTTACATTGACATGTGTAAAAACAACTTTTATTTGCCTCTTTTGCAGTACTCTTTTATAAGTGAATATCCTGATAGTAACAATAACAGGCAATTTTGTCTTCAATCCATTTGGTTCTTCCTTCTTGCCATTTAAGTTTCTCTGATAGGAAGTAAATTTTCTATCTTTCTCTCAAATATTTTAAAGGTGTCCAAAAACTCAATAACTTTGTATTTTATCCTGATGCAATTTCAGCTGGCTGTTGCATTTAAATGTTTATTGTTTAAATTTAGAATAAATAACTATTAAAAGCTAATAGCATCACTTAAATGGAGTAGCAACAATAAAAGAGGTACATGTGTGCCTTAAACAGCTCTGGATGTTGACATAGAAATATACTTGATGTAGAAGGGTGAATAATATTTTACCAACTATCAAAAATCAGGAATCACACACAGTGAAACAAATATAATTTACAACTAAATTACTGAGAGTGAAGTGTACACTTATGCTTGCTTCATTAACTTGAGACATATTTACTGGAGCAATTAACCGCATTGACAGAGATCTGGGAGACAAATTTTGATCAGTAAAATATATTATCATTTTGGATGCATGTTTAAACCCACAGTCAGAGTCATGTTTACTTAAGGGTAAACCTTTGGAGTAACATTTTAAGGGCAGCAGCAAAAAATAGAAATGACATGTGCTGAAGATATTAATGTTTTATTTAAGGTCCATTCTGAGCTGTTTTCCATAATTAAAAGCAGCTTAATCACTGTTGCTTCATCACAGATTAAAGAAAAAAGGCATTTAGCAACTAGTTCAGCTTTGCCTTATACTTTTTGCATGGACAAGATAAAACTATGGCTACATGTACTTCTTAAAATTCTCTTGAAAATTAACATGCTTTAAGTGCTTTGTTTCAGCATTGTTGCATACCCATCTTTATCATTGCATCTTTGGTGTCACTGTTAGTTGCTCATAATTTAAATGTCTAATATTTTTTTCTCATAAACATGCACAAACCAAAATTTTAAAATAGTTCACTTTGTTAGTAAATAGACATTTTATGTTACTGCAAAATAGTTTTCACTTAATCATATGCCACATTAGTTTTCTTTGATATAATTTATGGACATTAGTCCTATTTATGGTTCTTTCTACCAACACTAATGCCATAATCTCTGTTGAAATCTGTTTTATCAAGATCTAATCTGATCTAAAAATGGATTAACACATTTATCATCAAGACTTATACATATAATTTGGTTTAATCCTAAATTGAAGTTCAGATCTATTTTAGATAGCTTGCTCTATTGTATATCATTATGTATGGGGTGTCCCACAAAGAAACTGGTATGCCTCACTATCTCACTGCCTATCACATAAAAGGCATGTGTTACTGTATTATAATTCTTCGTATGTTAATATTACATAATTACCAAACCCATCAATTTATAACAAATGCTGGAAGTACTCTCCAAGAACATCCATGTTTCACTGTGCACACACAAAATATTCTACTTAACATGTAATTCTTGAGGACAGATATTGTTTACTTCAATTGTAAGGCTCTCTTTCAGTTGATCTATCCTCTGAGGACTTTGGCTTAACTTTGCTTTTCAGAACTTACATAAATAAAAATCACAAGGTGGTGATTCCAGAGTCCATAGATTTTTGCAGACTTCCTTATTTTTAGGAAACACTTCATTGATATAGGCCAGATTTAGTTTGAATGTGGGTAAGGTTGCACTATCTTGTTAAAAGATACCATGCTGCTTTTCATTTTCTGTTCATTATAATAAAGATTAAAAGCTCTGCAGATATCTTGTACGTTAGTTTGTCTTATTGAAACAAATGGGGCCAATAACAACATTCTGCACACCACACCTTATCTCTTTGAGTGAAAAGATTCTTCATGCAAGTATCTTAATTATCCTACAAACAAAATCCATAATTTTGTGAGTTAACATGATAATGTAGATGAAATCAGGCTTCATTTGTCATAAAAAAACATGGAATCCAAGTAATCATGATCAGAATAAGAGCTAGGTAACTCATTTATCTTTGTTTGTTCTTTCATTCATGTACAAACTCTCCAAAATGTCGGAAATATGATTTCTTTTGGTACATGACTACATATTGTATGCAATACATAAATTAGTTGAAGTAATCTCCTTATTGATTTTTGGGACTTTTTGTTATGCCCATCCAAATTCTGTTGAATATCACCAAGCTTCTACACTAATGAATACTTATTCCTCTTCAAATTTGCAGTGGTTGCTGTAGTCCCCCATTTCTTATACAGATCTTGAATAGTGCTGATTGTGAAGAGCATAGGATATTTTGCCCCAAGCATTTCATTAGTCTCCTTAATGGAGCTTGTCTTAATGAAAAATTACACTGTGAATGTAGTGGAAATATGTGAAAGAAATGGTTTATGTTTGAGTTGAACACTGAATTAATTTAAAATACACTTCTTCCACTCCATTCTGAATTAAATTTTGTAATTTTGTATAACTATAGTTATATAAAAGTGACATCTGCAACTTCCAAGATATTAATTTGTTAATGGTTTGAATTTGTCAATAGTCTTGTCATTTTTCACTATTCAGTTATTTCTTGAGAGGCCACAAAATGGAACTTCAAAGCAGGCATAGTGTCCCACTTCTTAAAAATATTACGATCACTTTAGTTTACTCTCTCGTATCTATAACAAAATGTATAATAAAACTATTTCTGTAGATAGAAAAAAAAAAGCTTTTGCAAGAATAGTTTGTAGAACCTATATAAAAATAAATGACAATAGCTAGAGAAAGTCATGCAAATGTAACATCAGATTTGTGCAATTTGCATCACTACTTTAAACCACATCAATTTAAAAACTGTTTTGTAGTAGCACTGTACTTTATTTTGTTACTGCTAAAATAAGATAGCACAGATGTTTATGAGAGAGTAGTGCGAAATATTTCACACTGTTTATTTTTACTCTTATTGGCTGTATTTGTGTACATATCTGTATGTTGTATTAACTGTACTGTTCCCTTTTCCATTCTAGGCCAAAATCCTGCAGCTTGAGAGACTGAAGGCATGTTGAGTAAATGTAAACCTTTTTTATTTTATTTTCAAAGTTTATTTAATTTTGTATCATTCCTATTCCTTAATACCCATTGTTAGTTTGCATAAAGCTATAAACTTAGTTTTTCCACTTTTTTCTTGCATGAAGAAATCATCTGTTTTAAGCTGTATGCTTGTAATGGAGAAAATTACATTTAAATTAAAGCCTAGCATGCATCTTGGAAGACTGTGATAAAGTATGCAGAAAAGAAATTAACTTACTAAATCACATTCTTTAATTTTTTAAGCTGTTTAAGCAACTCTTAGTTTATCATCAGGGGAAAAAACAGAAAATTACCTTTTTGCTGAGAAAATTTTCATTAAATAAAATATGAATAATCAGTAAAAGAAACCCAAGACTCTGAAATGTTCATACACGGTGGATTTTATATTTTTAATTTTGTTTCCTGGTATGTGCTTTTAAAGATTTGTTGCCTTAGATTTGTTTGCAGCAATTTTTTTATGCTATGTATATCAGTTTTCTCCACTTCAAGCTGTTTTAACAGTATGTATAATGATAAAAAAATTAAAATAAAGAATTTATATTTATTTTTGAAGTAAGGTTTTTTTGAAGAATGAGATGGTTTCGGAATAATGAAATACAGTAGATGCTTGTTTCATTGCATTACATACTGGTGAGTATTGCTTGTTTATGTGCTAGAGCATAACTGAAATGTACAAGATTTATGGATTATGAATGTATTGTAAACATAATATACCTGTTCATGATTATTAGGAACATAGACAGCAGGAACTCTTGGCTTTGGAAAAGGAAATGGAGGAGCATCAAAGGCGTGAGCTTGAGTTACAAAATATGATGAAAAGCAACAAAGGAAGAGTAAGTAAACACTACCGTAATAAATGTAAAAGAGATTGATATACAATATAGTCCTGAAAACTTGTCCTAAAGTAGTCTGAAGGGTACCCAAGTTTGTGAAAATGCCAGGTTATTGGGGTTAAAAAGAAAAATACAGTACTATGCTTGTAAGCATTATATGTATAAGAGTCCAAGAGAGAGAATAAACTGCCCAAATACCTAAAACAAAGGAAAAGTATGCACTTTACGAAGACATAGAGTCTTTACCAAATGAAAATGAATGAGTACAACACAGTGAGTACAGTAATTTATGTGATTAGACAAACCTCAAAAAAATACTTTATGATGGCATAAAGCTGTCTGTAATGAAAATGAACTGCAAAAACTGACTATGTACTTTGTTTTTAAAGAAATGTATAATGTACTGTTGTCTTTCACATGGCACTCTGCATTCTTTGCTTCATCACAAAGACGACAAAGGAACAGTAGGTCCATTACCAATGTACCTTGTTGTTCAAAATACTGAAGGGCAGTTTCGACAGCCTTTAGTTCCTCACCTGTGATATTTTAGGAGGTTGTACGGTAGAGTTCTCAATGCTGTCTTCATAATTTTCCAGTATTTTTTCATCAACTGTGACAGTAGCAATAACTTTTGCATTGAACATATTGTCTAGCCCAATATCTTTCTGGAACCACTGTTTAATATAATTTTCATCGGCTTCTGCACATCCAAGAACTCTTTTTAGGAGGTTGAGTAAGTTTACATTTTCTACATCATATTTAATGAACTCAAGAGTTTTCGCCAGGAACAAACTAGTGTTAATGAATCTAACTCGTTCCAGGCATTCACCATACATCCAACAACATCCAATAGGTTAATTTTCTTGAAGTTCTGGATAAGACCTTGACCATCATTATTTGCAGAAAGAAGGGAGGATAACAGCTTGTGCCTATATCTTCTCTTGGTACTAACCAAAGCTCCTTAGTCCATTGGCTGGCATAATGTTGTAACATTGGGTGGTAAAAACATTGCTTGTATGCCTCCATTTTTTAATTCTTCAGTGTCTGGGTGTGAAGACGTGTTGTCCAAAATCAGAATTGCCTTTCTGGGCAGATTTTAAGAACTGCTCAATCGATGGAACAAAAATTTCATGAAGCCATTTTTTGAAAATTGCACTGCTCATTCAGGCATTTGATTGGTTTTGCTACTAAATTGAAAGTTTATCCATTTCAGTGTGCTTGAAAGTACATGATCTCTTAGATTTTCTTTGAGACCAAGTTTTAATTTGTGCTCACCTGTTGCATTACTGCATGTTAGGATTGTTACCCTCTCCTTGCTCCTATTAAAATTTGGGGCCAACTGTTCTTCCTTGAAAGACTTTTCACTGGTAACAGCTTTTAATTTATTCTTGTTTCATCACAATTGAACAATTGCTCTCCATTCATACCTTCAACGTTGATAAATTTCTGAAAGTTGTCCTTAAACTAAGATATAACCTCTGGGTCCCCACAACTACTAAGCTGCCAGGCTCCATGGTGTTTCTTCCAGTGATCAAGCCAGCCAGTGCTTGTGACAAATATAGGATTGTTGTTTTTTTTTTTTTTTAATTTTTTCATAAAATTTCAAGGCCTTCTATTGCAAGATTAGCCTGCTAATTGGTGCCCTATTCCCCTGTTTGGTGAAAACAAATGTAAAGTGCCTCATTTATCTCATTAAAGTCACTTTCCTTCCTACTTTTCCTTTCTTTCAATGTTTCTGTACACATTATCTTAACACACCATGACTCAATTTCTGTTCCACTTCTGCTTCCAGTCTCCAATCACACTACTCCAAGTCCTTAGCTAATGCACCAACACTTTCCTCCTTATCCAGTCTCTTTAATGCCCACAACTTTTACTCTAATGGAAGATGCCATCACAGAGTACTATCCAGCACCCACAAACTTTGAAACAGCTGTGAATAAAACAGTATGCACACTCACACACATTGAGTTACACAAATTGGTTAACAAATCAACTGGCTGACTGCAGTGACTGAATGATTAAGTGCGCACCAGTGCCAGATACATGGTGAAGGAGTGGGAGTGTGATACAAGGCAAAGGAATGGGTTTGCATATAGGTTCACCCTGCTAGGGTGTGATTTGAGTTATCCAGACTGCCGGGTTATCAATTACTGAGTTTAGTTGTGGTTTCACACAAGCTGTGTGTTGTAGGACAAGGTTGTTAGGGTAGAATCAGAGTGAAAAATTCAATGCCATAGCTGGGATTTGAACCATGAATCTGCCTGCTTCCCATGTAGCTGCTTTAACTAATTGAGCTACCATGGCAGCATGCTGACAGTATCAAATTCCCAAATGACTCAAATGTTTTCTGGTAAACAGAAAGGGAGCTCAAATTTCTTTTGAGAAGACACACTACATAGGTAACTTGTCATAAGTACTTAAATAATATAAATACTTAGTCAGTTAGTTAGAGCACCCGCAGTCAAAGAGGCAGATCCATGGTTCAAACTCCTTTCTAATCTTGTCCTAAACATGGTTTATGTGAAAGAACAATTCATTATCGTTGATTGAAGCAGTAGCAGTTAACGGTTGGTTGGTTAGTATCTAATGTTGAGCAGTTGGCAGTGAAGCCATTCGCTCTGTTGTATTCCAGTATTTTGATGTCATATTATCATGTTGACTAAAGGTTGGGCAGCACAGTAGATGGTTTCCATCCATATTTTCTTTACATGTACAGAAAGGGCACAGAGGAGATCTCACTATACCAATAAGAGTAAATGTTTATTGAGACAGTCATGGCCTGTTAGGAGTCTAAAAGTTGCTACAGAGAACTTTCTTGGTAATGTAGTGATTCTGGTTGTGTTATTACATAAGTTTTCCCATAAGTTTTCCTTTTGTTTGTAATACATTATCTTTGTTAATTTAACAGTTAACTGTAAAGCTCTGTATTTAAAATGTTTAGATTATAACTATCATTGAAATAATACAAGCTCTCTTTGTTGTTTAGCAAGAAAAATGCAAGACATTTGGGATACTTAATATCATGTCAGCATGTTGCCATGGTAGCTCAATTATATGGAACAATAATATGGAAAAGAGAGAGTCTGTAATTCAGAATTTTTCAATAAAAATCGCTGATTTTAGCTTTCCAATAAGAGATACTGTATTTATGCAATAACAAGTATAGTATCTGTGATGGGAGGTTACTTGAAAACTGGACACCTTTGCAAGATAATTTTAAACTGTTGTATGTTTCTGTGTGTTCCATCATACTATGTTGGCATATTTGGCACACCTAACATTAGATGAAATTTCTAATTTGTGCTTTCGCCATAATGGCACATGTTGAGGAGGGATCAATCCCTATAGCAGTAAATTATGACTTGCAGACATGAAAGTGGTAAAGTTTTGCCCAGATTTTTGCAAGTTTTTTTACATGCATAGTAAGGATTCCATCTCTCTCCACCAGGATTGGGTGCTAAAGGGGGCATGGTAACCACAATATCATGGAGGATGACTTTTAAACTATTTAATATACTTACAATAATAGAAAAGATTATTTTTCTTTTTGTAGAGCATGTGGCTTGTAAAATTTGCAGTTACAATATAATTAGCCAGTAATCCAAACAAAAATGTTCTATCAATTGAAATTAATTATCAAGTTGATTTTGTAACACCACATCACTTACTTTTATTATTGGAAAACATATCTTCTGAAACATTTTTCCAATAATAAAAGTAAATTATGTAGTGTTACATAATCAGCCCACTGATTAATTTCAATTGATAGGACACATCAATTTCACAAACTCCACCATCAGTAATAAAAATGTTATACGAGGATGGTTTGAAAAATTCTCGGCCTCACCCAGAGATTATGGCGCAACTTGCATGATATTTTTTCCCCTTACATTGGTACACATGTTAATAGACCCTATGTAAAATTACAAGTCATTCCAGGCAATAGTTGACTGTAGGCAGTTGTTTGAAGCAGTGGAAGTGTGCATAGCATTGAAAATGGAGAAATTTGAGTATCGTGCTGTGATAAAATTCTTTGTAAAAGAAGGTTTAACACCTACAGAAATTCATTTGCGGATTGTAAATGTGTATGGTGACTCTTCACCATCAGTTTCCACTGTGAAGAAATGGGTGGCCGATTTTAAACATAGCCGTGAAAGCATCCAAGACGATCCATGCGAAGGATGTCCAAAAACTGTAACCACACCAGAATTGAAAAGGTGTATGACATGATTATAAGCTACATTAGTATTTTAGGAATTTACAGATTGAAATTTAGAGACATCACAAAAAAATTCTCAAAACTGGTTGAGTAATTTTTAAGATTAACCCACATATAATACACTTTATTATACTGTTTACATAATTGAACATTGCTCTTGAACAGGAGATCTCTGAAAAAGTTCTTAAAAATAAAAGCAAATTAGCATTAAAAATGTAAGTTCAAAGGTTATTTCAGGATATTGACACTTAAATTCAGCTTCATAAATTCATCTATTATGAAAAACAGGCAGCACTGTAGCTGAGTGGTTAGAAACTTGTCTCTCACCTAGGCAGCCAGGATTCATTCCCAGAGAACTGCATATGAGATTTGTGGTGTCAGTGTCTGGCAATGTCTGGGTTTTCTCTGGAGTATCCAACTGCCCCTGCCATCCATCCCGCCAATTACTCCATAATTATCTTTCCTTTCATCCAGTTTACTGTCATTTCATATCATCCACTTCTTCACTTTCATACTAGACCTTAGACTGGTCATGTATCCTGGCTTCTCTGATCCAGAGCTGCTACTCCTTCACAGGTATCTGAACTCAGGCGCTGATTTGAAAGTCCTCAGAGGTGTAAGTCCTATATACAAGGAGGATAAACAGGGAAAAAAGGAATGATGAAAAGCTGGTGACCCAACAGGCATGCATTCAGTTTTGTTGAGCTTTATATTTTTTGATAGTTTGTCGAAAAATGTATTTGCCAGATAACTTAAACTGTTAATATGTTGTTTATTTGTTCATTGTACATGCACATCTATTCTTTGTCTTGTTTTGTAATTATTATTAGTTTTAAAGAGTTCAATTTTGGAGCCACACTATTTCTGAGATGTAATATGGATTTTAAATTTATAGGTATAGTAATGTGAGTATCTACAATGTTTTGAAATATATATTACAGGCGTCTCTTCGATTTGTTCCACTATTACTCATATTATTTTCTTTTGCAGTAAAAACTGTTTTTTGGGATAGGGAGATATTAGAATGCCATGATTGAATCATAAATGAATATAAGCATACAATATATTTCTTAGTGTGTGTATGCGTATGTGTTTTTACATTGGTACTTATTAATGTAAGTGGCAGATACTATTAAGATTATTTGCTAGGTGCTCAATATTCTTATCCCACTTTGATTGATCCACTATATATCAAGAAACTGTATTTGTTTTGCCTTTAAAATTGCTTATAATTAAAAATTACTATTGATTTGCTTATATATTGTATTTTGTGAGAATAAATCGAATGGTGGTGGTGGTAATGACAGCAATTTTTTTCTTGAGACAGTCGTATTTGTACATCCCCCATTCCTCACTATCATGCTTGCGTTTGAATAAATTCATATTACTGTAAAGGAAAAGAGTTTCATACTGCATAACATATGAACATAATCCTTCTAATTTTAAAGTTACTCCATTTAACATTCATGTTTAAAATATCTGAATTTGCAAATTTCTCTATATATTTTTTATTTTAATATTTTCCACAAGTGCCATGTTTTTATGACAAGATTTGTTGTTAGAATGCCTATGTGTGGTATTTTGTAATACCCATTGTATGCCTTTGGACTTGTGTGCATGACACATTAGAATCAAAGATTTCAAATATTTGTGACATTTTCCATTGAAAGATATTGTTTCAGCTTTTGGAGAATCTGGTGGAGCAGCAGAGCAAGCTAGAGTCTGAAATACTGAGGATACAGCAGGATCGAGAGGCTGAAAGACAGAGATTAGTTCAACATCTTCAGCAAGGTAGGTATACTGCCTTGTCATAAGTTTTAGAAATTCTTTGCAATTTACAAAATAATTGCTAAATTATAAATGCCACTTGGGTAGTACCTGGAGTTTTGTTCATATTTAAATCTAATTTGAGAGTATTGGTTTACAAGCTATAATCAGCTGAAGCTTGTTCAGGCCCTACTACTTGCTCAGTTGTACGTGAAGTTAGTAGTGGTGAAAGGGAAACTATTTGAGTTCTAATGGTAAGATACACATGTTGAGTAAATTAGTTGTATGCATGCAGATCTAATTGAAATTCATTATACTGTTTAGAATATAAATATTTTCTGAAAATTTTTATTAATCATTATTCTTAACAGGCAGGTGCTAATTTATGTACTGATAATGTTGGTTGGTTGATATCTAATGTCTGGCAGTTGGCAATGAATCCATTCACTCTCTTGCACTCCAGTATTTGGATGTAATTTTGGTATGTTTATTGAAAGCTGCACGGTGGAGTAGGTTGTTTCAAACATTTAAAACTAGGTAACATAATTGGCAATTACATCATCCCAAGTATAGGTGAGTATGGGCAGGAAAGAAAATTAAATGAACACCTATGCCTTGAATACCATTGGAAACAAAGAAAACAAGAGTTGAGACAAGGTTCAAGTTCAATTTATGTCATCCATGAAAACATCTACATGTGAATTTGTCAAACAGAATAATAAAATTCTTATTTAAAAATACAATTTATTTGCACTTCTTAATTAAAAGCCCTACACTTAAAAGTTCCTCCATACTGTAACATATAATTACCATTAAGAACCCTGTTATTGCTTTCATAGTTAGTTCAGCATTTTTGATTAATTTTATTTCTTTAGGTAACTTATTATAAAAATCTTTTCTCATGTTTTTTACACAGCATCTGCCAAATGATCCTCTAATAAGTGATCTGAAATAATAATCATTGTTTCTTAGGTTATGTATGTAGGCTCATAAACATGTATATAAGGAACCGTCATGGTGCTAAATTTTTTAAGCAGTAATCTGCATTCTGTGTCTACTATTTATCTGGCCTTTATTCTAATTGCTTTTTTTTTTTTTTTTGTAATTTAAAAATCTTATCAACTTCTATTGCTGTAATATTTTTCCATATTCTATGTATGAGTATATAAAAGCAAAGTTCATCTGCTTAATTGTTCCGTATCCATGGTTTTCCTTACCTATCTCATTATGTATAAGCTAATATTTATCTTGTTTTTTATATGTGTTAAATATGACTTTCAATGTAATTGTTTATCTATTACAACTCCTAAAAATGTTTGTATTGGATATCTGGTATATTTTCTGTTTCTATTTCCAGTTATATAATATTTAAATTACAGTTTTGTAATTTAAAGTTTATCCAGGCTATCCTTTTAATATTTAATATCAAATCCAAAATTATATAGTATTAAATACAAAAGAATTTGAGTCGGATTTTGTAATATAAACATCACTTAGTAATTACTTACTGGGACCAGTTTCGGGAACACTTGTTCCCATTTTCAACCCTTAATTCTGACTAAATCTGACTTCATTGGTGTCAAAAACGCGTGAGGTAGTGTTTGTGAAGGCATCTGTAGCTGGATCTATTTGCCATTGATGCCAACGAAGGATATCATATGATTACTAAGGAAGCTGAATGAATGGACATTAGGCTTTTGTCAGGTCAGTTTCTTTAAGCCTTCAATTATTTATTAGAAGGAATGTAAAGAGTCTCCTCTCTATTAATAACAAAAGTCTTTCTTCAGCCGATAATGTTCACTAAACCATCAACACTCACCGATCCGTGCAACAACAGACCCACATAGCCAGCATACCATGCTACATAGTATAATTTCAGAATGAATTTGTTCTTAAATGGTAATATTCTATACAAATACCTAAGGGTTTAATTAACACTGATTTATGGCATTAAAACAGAGCTAAGTACCAACATGCAATTTGCATGAGTCACCTGATATCCAGAATATTGTTTACAAGAGTTGCCATTTTTTGCTGTTTAGAATCATAGAGGATGGTTGCTGTGAATTTCCTCTTGGATCTTCCACAAGTTACATAAAGCATAAGGCTGGTAAATCATTGATTATGTTGAAAAACAATAGTGTTGAATGTTAATTATAAGCTTTGTGAGAAATATCGAGCATTTCCTATAAAAATGTGATGAAATTAACTTCTAAGTTCACTTGTGGTTCAATTTAAAGTATAAACAGTGTTGTAAAGATAAAGCTGAAAAAGTTTCATTTAATTGGAAGGAGAGGCCTTTGTTTTTATTTAACCATCCCTCTTGCAAGGTCGTCTCCTTAGCGCGGTGGTGGCGCAGCTGCCTACCAAGTGGGAGACCCGGGTTCGATCCCCAGTACCGGCGTGGGGATTTTTCCTCTGCTGGGAGACCTAGACCGGGGTGCACTCAGCCTCATGAGGTCCCTGGGGGGCCATTTGAGGAGCTACTTGATGGAGAAGTAGCAGCTCCAAGTCGTGAGGACCGCATTAACCGGCCGGGAGGGGCTCGAGGCGCTGACCACATCTCACCCTCCAATACTGCACCCCATCCATGACGTCTGTAGTGGACCAAGATGGGGGACGCAGCGGCCGGGCGGTAAGCCAAGGCTCCCCGTGAGCTGTCGTGCCATGGAGTTATCCCTCTTGCAAACTGACCCATCATCCACCTCACAAGAAGGGAAAAAATAAATTATAAATATGTCCAACAATGTGACAATTTTGTGAAGAATACCATTCACGTAACAATGCACAATTTTTTTTTTAAGATTGAGCCTCCATCAGTTGATAAAGTGTTACAGGGTGTTAATGCTGATTCAGATTTGCCTAATTTCAGGAGAACCACATTTTAAAAAATATTGTGTGAAGTTGGGTTTGAATTTGTCAAAAGAGCCCAAAAAGGTGCTTAGTTTCTCTGTTTGTTTTGCATTACATGTGTCATGTACTTGTCATGTGGTAAAAGTATGACAATATTTCTGACGCAAATGTTGGAAGGCTACATTATAATAGTGTATCTGATTTTGTTTTAGCTTAAATCAATTTAAAGGTTAATAGATAATATAGTTTGTTTGTTTTTTTTTTTTTTTTGCAATGAGATTCCACAAAAGTTTCAAGTTGTCCAATTTTAATTTTAAAATATGAATGAAACCAATGTCGCAACACTCATTATGTAATGCAACATTGTGAGTAATTTGTGCTACTAATGTTTCATTTACTAAATAAGCATCATGCATGAAAATAACCATATAAATAAAATACATTGCAAATCTCTAAAGTTTTTTAAAATCACTTTGTGAGATTGGGGCATTAGGTAAATTCCAAGAATGCCTTTTGGTGTACTAAAAAGTATGTGTCAGTTGAGGAATTTGAAGTCATACTAGGATTTACCATGGTAGTTAAAGTAGTTGGTTAAAGCTTCAATACAATAAACCATAGATTCGTAGTTCAAATCCTGTCTAGGGCCTTTTCAGCTTTAACCTCACATGTGATACGAGGGATGAATGAAAAGTAATGCCTCCATCTTTGTAACTCTACAACAGATGGCAGCATTGGCATGCAGCAGGTACTGGCTTGTTCCATAGCCTCTTCTCTACAGCTCCAGTTGGCAGGAAGCCTTAGTATTAGACAATTGTGTTGTTACATTGTAAAGTATGGAACCCTGCGCAGACAATGCATTTTAAGCAATGTGCAGTCATTGAATTCTTGACAGCAGAAGGTGTCACCCCAAAGGAGATTCATCAGAGGATGAAAGCAGTTTATGGTGATTGTGTTGATGTGAGTACTGTGCATCGTTGGGCGAGTAAGGTTGAAGATGTTGAGGTGGGAACATCTGATTTGCGTGACAAACAAAGAATTGGATGCCCTGTGACAGCAACCACCGAGTTTCACAAGCAAAACGTTGACAGATTGATTCAGGATGATCGTCAATCACTCAGAGAGAAATTATAAGCACAACCAGCATTTCTCAAGAACGTGTGGGTCACGTTATTGTTTTGCTTGGCTATCAGAAAATTTGTACACGATGGGTACCCCAGATGCTGACATCTGAAATGAAAGTGCACAGACTTGAAATTTACCAGGAACTCTTCTCGCATTACGAGAATGAAGGTGACATCTTTCTCCATTCAATTGTGACGGTAGCAAAACGTGGGTACACCATTATGACCCAGAGACAAAACGTCAGTCTATGGAATATTGACACAAAGACTTGCTCCAGAAAAAGAAATTCAAGATAGAGCCCTCAGCTGGAAAAATCATGGCCACAGTGTTCTGGGATGCAGATAGTGTTATCCATGTTGATTTCCTTGATTGTGGAACAACAATAAATTCAGAGCGTTACATCACAACGCTGCGAACTTTGAAACGACGACTAACAAGGGCCCAAAAGGAAAAGGGAAATGTTTTCCTGCAGCATGACAATGCCAAACTACACACTTCACATGCCACCACAGCAGAACTTCAGAGATTGAATTTCACCACTGTATGGCATCCTCCATACAATCCAGATTTAGCAACGAGGACTTCCATCTGTTCCGATAATGAAAGACGATCTGCAGGGACATCATTATGCTTCTGATGAAGACGTTAAGAGAACTGTGAGAAAGAGAGTTGACTTCTTCCATGATGGCTTCAGAGAACTTGTTCATCGTTGGCAGAAATGTATCCAATTGGCTGGTGGAAAAGTGAATATTGGTAATTAATATAATAACACTAGTTGGTTACTTTTCAACTCAAAAAGTTGATAATGGAAGCAGCGTACTTCCAAAACATGTCATGAATAATAAAACAATGTAAGTGATGTAAATATGTTACAGTCAACTCAAATCAATACTTGACTTATAATATACGTCACTGATCCTCATCATTTCAAGTGACAAACATCATTGTTATTATTTTTTTAAAAAATTCTGTTTACTGCACTCCATTAGTCCCCAGAAAAATTCTAAATGGTATATTTACTGTAATAATCTTCCATTCTATTTGCAGTGGAGCAGAAAGCTGATTCTGTACTATCCCAGATGCTTGCTTTGAGTGCAGCCAGAGACTCAAAACAGTTGCAGCATCTTTTAGAACAGGAGCGACAAGAGGATGAGCGGCTGCTGAACATCGCACATGAAGAGTACAAGTCTCTTCATCGCAAGGATGTGCTTAGTAAGTCTCACCTCACCTGGATTTTATGCTGTAAATGATCAAGAAAAAGTTATAAATTTTGATATTTTGGTAGTAAACAAATACAATTGATTGATGCAGATTAAGGCGAATCTCTCTCACTTCAGTTTCCAAAATAAGTTTTGCAAACAGCATACAGGCCTGACTATGGGTAGCCAATTGTCTCCATTTTTAGCAAACCTATATATGAGTTTTTTTTAAATACATATTACTAGATCCTTCCCCTACATCTTCAAAGTGTGGTACAGATACATTGACAATGTGTCTGCCATAGTTAATGGAAAAGTAATAGATAATATGCTCCTGCGAGGCGTTGGCCTGCAGAATGGGATAGCTCTAAAAATTACAGATAGCACAATAAGCCTCAGGCTGAAATCGCCCGGAGAAATGACGGGAATCTCTGTTGTAAATGAAGAAGAAGAATAGACAATGTGCTTAAATTACTCAACCTACAGGAACTAAAAATAAAGTTCACAATGGAATTAGAAAAAACAATACATTAGATATAAAAATTATGAAAAACAATGGAAAGTTAAAATTTGAAGTTTACAGGAAAGAAACCCAGGTGAATAATTACATAAAAGCAAATAGTTTCAACCCAAAAGTACATATACATGCCACATTTAAATATTTTTACAAGTCATTAGACTTGAAGAGTTTAATCACATTATAGACATAGCAGAAAATAATGGTTTAGTAAAAATATGGCGAACAAAAGTCTACAGAAATTAAAAGAAATAACCAATGTGATCCAGTGAAGGATAAAAATGTTCAAAAATGTTATGTTCCATCCATGGTTACCCAAAAATTTCAGAAGATTTTTAATAAATACAATATAGTGTTAGCATAAAAAATCTCCTCAATTTCAGCAACTTAAAAAAGTCAACATAAAACTAGGCATATACAGAATCAGTTACCAAGGCTGCAATAAAATATACATTGGCAGGACAAAAAGGAACATAGGAATCAGACTAAAACAACACTTTGGCCATGTAACAAATAAGCACACCAAAAAATTGGCAGTTTCAGCTCACTTCCAGTATGAACAACATGAAATAGAACATGACATTCTAAACATGTACAAAAAGCAGTAGAACCTGGGAAAAAATATATATGGAAAAATTCAAAACCAGACTTATGAACTTTGATGTCCCACTTCACTGTTGAATTTTGTCAATCCCCCACCAGAAATAACTCACCTGCATCCGGTAGTTGTATACATAGGACAGATGCTGCATACTTCTGCTGTGTAAGTGATTTTAA
This sequence comes from Hymenopus coronatus, assembly GCA_030762935.1. Taxonomy (NCBI): domain Eukaryota; kingdom Metazoa; phylum Arthropoda; class Insecta; order Mantodea; family Hymenopodidae; genus Hymenopus; species Hymenopus coronatus. The sequence continues at coordinate 111,992,466 of CM060890.1, forward strand.
TGGAGGCTTTTGTAAAACACTATGATTGAATACTGTTTGGTAGGGTTGTGATGAGCCTAGGTGTGTATCTGTCCATGGTAGAGCTTAAACATTGAAATAGGGTGGTTGTTTAGGTTTTAGAGCAGGGGATGGTAAGGATGTACATTGTTACATCTCAACTCCTCAACAGCTGCATTTTCAGGGCCAGCTTCCTCTGCTGCTGCCTCATTGGAGCATTTTAGTATTCAAATAGTGATAGGTTTTAAATTTTGATTTAGACCACTTCCATTGGGAGAGGGGAATACTATGTGAACACATTTTCTTGGGCACTGAATTTACTGGGAAGTGAGGCCAGGGGGAAGAAGGGAGAGCCTGCTCATCTGTCTTTCGCAGTGTTGGCAACCAAAGAAAGTTTCCTTTTTTGAAGCCTCTCAGCCAATGTGGTGTGTAAGTCAATATGCTTATTTACAACGATGTGTTGTTGGAACAAAAACTCTCTTCTCACACCAACAGCAACTCTTTATAGCTTTCTCACACTGAATCTGCTCACAAATAGCTGTCAATGCCTTTATAAAAATTCTGCCATATAATTTCTTTTCAACATTCAACGATTATAGCTCGCTACAAATTTCCCATTGAAACTCACTCAAACTGTTACATGCGATGCATTCCCAGTGATAAATTAAATGCTGGGCAGGACTTCATTGCCGTTTTTAAACTTTTCAGTTATATGGCTGGAAACTTATTAAAGAGTTGCATGTGTCAATCATCACAGGTGTAATGATGTGGGTTTCGATGTCAAAGAACCTTCCAACAGCACATGAGTTCCTTCATACAGGTGTAACAATCACAGCTTCAAAGTCAAAAGAACCTGCCACCATGCACGTGTCCACTAATGCTTATGTAGCAATAGATGTCAAGAAGAGCTATGACTTACAAAGCAAGCCATACACACATGTTCAGTAATTACAGCACAGGGTGTTGTCACATTATGTTAGGTATATTGCATCAATAGAAAATCTTATCCATCATCATCTTAATGAAGCTCTGCTGCCATCACCTCCTACTTACTGATACATTTCTATTCCACCTTCCTCTCTCTCCTGCCCATTATGTGACTTTCCATGCAAATTTGAATTAGGTTAAAAATAATCTTAATCAGCTTAAATGTCCCTTAGTTTGAACAAAATAATGATCAAAAATTGTGTTTAAAAATTCAGTTACCATTTCTTCTTTTTATATAGATAATATGCTAAATTCCAAAATTAAGTGCTAATAAGTGCTCTTGCTTTTGAGGTAGTATTGTATTCGGGTAAATACATTTGGTGCAAAAAATGATTATTTACCTTGTATTAAATATGTATGAAAGTGAACTGAAACATTAAATGCAGCTCTTAAAGAGGTTAAAAGTGGCAAATGTATTATGCAACAATATATTGTAGATTCTCCAACATATCATTGAAAGCCCTCCTGGGTAGTGTAGTGGTAGTGTGTCTGCTTCATATTCAAAAGGTTGCGAGTTCAAATCTTGCTTAGGGTGAGTTGCCTGGAAAAGGTATTTTTGGGGTTTTCCCTTATCCTGAGAAGACGAATGTTGAGTAGCTTAGTCGCTCTCCCTGGTGTAATGGTTACCATTATGCCATATACCCAAGGTCACGGGTTCAATCCTGATGGAGAATGATGGATTTTTTTCGGGTGTAAAAATCCTTAGCATGGCTTCCTTCGGAAGGGAAATAAAGCCGTTGGTCCCATGTCATAGTTTTACGACATGTAAAAGAACCTCAAGCCTGATAGAGAGGCCTCTGAGCAAAATTAAGCAGTCTTTCACACCTAATTTGGAATGGGACGCTCTCCCTGGTGTAATGGTTACCATTATACCATATACCCAAGGTCACGGGTTCAATCCTGATGGAGAATGATGGATTTTTTCGGGTGTAAAAATCCTTAGCATGGCTTCCTTCGGAAGGGAAATAAAGCCGTTGGTCCCATGTCATAGTTTTACGGCATGTAAAAGAACCTCAAGCCTGATAGAGAGGCCTCTGAGCAAAATTAAGCAGTCTTTCACACCTAATTTGGAATGGGATGCTGAGAACCACAGTAGTTAAAGAATGTCCATAAATAACACGCCATTTTAATTTTCAAGTAACTTTATGCTCCATGGACCCCAAGATCATTTGAGCATCATTTCACCAATTTCATTCATTGTCTGATATGACCAACGAGGTTAGAGGACGTTAAAAAAAAAAAACCCAACAACAACATTGATATCGCTTCGTCATGGCAATATTCTTTTCTTGCTGATTTCTGGTTTCTTTGGCATATGTATAAACAGTTTGATGGAGGTGTGCAAAGTATCTGTATATGGAGGAGCTATACAAAATTTCTGCTTCTACATTTCATTAGAATTCATGTTATATGCTTTATATGTTAGACAAAAGCTACGTTTAACTATACCATATACTATATTTCTGTTTCACAAAGCACAACATATTTAATTCTTTCTGCAGTTAATACCAATATAGATGGTGATATCAGGCCAATAAGAATGCATGACCTCTTTGCAGAGTCGTCCTCTGTGGTCATGGGGTAACATGCTAGTCACCAAGGTCGTGGTTTCAAACCTAGTGGAGAGTGGTGGATTTTTTCCAGGCATAAAAATCCTTAGCATAGCTTCCTTCTGAAGGAAAGTAAAGATGTTGGCCCTATGTCATATATTTATGGCATGTAAAAGAACTTCAATCTGATATAGAGACCCCTGAGCAGAATCAAGCAGTCTTTCACAGCCAATACAAAATAGGATGCTGAGCCTAATATTAAAGAGTGTCCATAAATAACACTCAGTTCCCTGATGATGGCGACAGAGTATATTGTTGAAAGCTTGGAAATTAATCCAACACTTACTTTGCTGATGTCCCAAGAAGAAATCATTAAAGTTTCAAGTCCTTGACTCAATTTTTCCTTTCTCTGTACGTACTATGTATATTAGAAAAATGTTTGTATGTGTGTGTCTGTCAGTCAGTCTGTCTGTCTGTCTGTCTGTCTGTCAGTATGTGTGTGTGTGTCTGTGGGCAGCATAGCTCATAAACAAAACGTTTGTTAAATACCAAACTTGGTATTTAAGTTCAGTATTTTCCAAGGATGTGATACAAGTATTTTCAAGAAAATCCCTCCACCCCAACTACTCTTTACATGGAAAAATTTTCAAAAATTTTGATTTTCTCAAAAATGACTCTAATGATTTTAATTAAAATTTTGTATATTAAAGATGTTTACATGACAAAATGTATATTTTGAATTTTCTGGGAATAGCCTCTGAAGACATTTTATTCTGGATGAATTTTGTGTAATTTTTCATAACTGGTAAACTGTAAGATTTAGACAAAAACTTACTTAATAGAAAATGTAGAGCTCGTTAAAACACACAATTTATGTTATATACATTTTTTTCGTGGTATTGATTATTTTTTAGATATTTCTTGTTATTGGTTTCAGCTATAAAATACTTATACTTTTCTCATATGGGAATTTGTCAACTCTTTTCTATGCAAAAGAATTTTAATCACACAGCAACCAGCTTTTGACTATGGCTTTAGCCAATGGCACTCCCTTATATCCCTTCTACTTACATGGAAGCAAGTAATAAGACATTCTGTTAATTTTTTCTCGATTAGCATGAAGTAAATAGAAGAATAAGCTTGTTAAAAATATGATGTTGAAAATGAGTCGGACTCATTTTCAACATCACATTGATTAAAACTTCACTTGTCTCAAACTTCTGAGTTATTTAATTTGTTAAAAATAATTTGTTGCTAAGATGTAGAGAAAGTCTTATGAGTGGAACACATCAGATTTTTTATTTAAACCTCTTAGCAGATTAAATTGTAATTTAATGATATTTGGAGCTAAGTGTATATTAATTTTTTTGCAGGTGCAATGGAAATGTTACTTGAGGATGAATGCAAACGTGAAAAAAAATTACGAGAATATGAAGAAGGCCGTGCTGAAGTAACTCGAACTCTTCTGAGCAGGTAAATTTCTAGGTTTCTTAATTGACATTGTTTTATTTTGGCATCAGGGGTATGATTTTTTGTATGGCACGATTTTATATGGTGTGCATTCGTTCTAGGGAAGTAGAAACTGATCGACAGTTGCAGGAAATGTTGTCCACTCAGGAACAGCTACAGAGCCAATTAGTAGGGAGGCTACAGAAAGATGAAGAACTGCAGAGAGCAGCAGTTGCAGCACTGCTGGAACGAAGTGATGCACGTAGCTGGGGCTTAGTTCACCAAGTAGCCCTTGTTCAGACACAGCTTGCAGCTCTTACAGCTGTTGAGATGGAACGTAGAAAGCTAGAAATGACAGAGCAAGTGGTATGTTTCATTTCCTGTTGCTTTCATTAGCAGACTTTTCTTTTAATTTGGTTATTTTCCTCCCAAAAAAAGAATGCAACACTGCTTATTGAGTTATTTGCTCTTATATGTAATTTCTTTCCGTGTTTCTCTGATGTACATCTTGCCATATTTTATGAAATTTTTTCTTCAAGGTCACAAAGTTGCATAAATGAATGCATATGTGCGACTGATTGGGATCATCTCTAGTTTTGCTTTTCTTTCAGTAGAATTATTTATTTTATGCTTGTTCTTTCTTTTCTTTGATATAAGGCTGGGAAAACTAGATGAATTTAATCAAGAAAGAAACAAAATAAAGAAGCTAATAAATAGGCTCATGGCTTCGAAGAGAACATTCCCAAAATATCTCTTGCCCAAAAACTTTGAAATTGAATTGTTGGGCGGCTCATATCTAGTATGGAAAAGACAAAATTTTCATTTCATAAAACATTAGAAACACAAGAAAAATGGTGTACAGCTATTTCCAGCTTTTATGCCATGATAGCCTGATGAAGTGTAAGATAAATTGTAAGTTAGAGGATTTTTTTAAGGTTTGAAAATGTAAAGAGAGAGAGATACCAATGTAGCACCTGTACTGTAAACCACGACGAGAAGGCCACCAGTGTAAGCATAAGGGGGAACTATTTGCTCATGTAGTAGATCTGCTTACTACAAAATGTATATGTGTATGTGATCAGCCATGCTGTCATATCTAACTGCTACAATGAGTATCATTATGCAATTCCAGGTTCTCATTGTAGGCACATGAGCTTTCTGAACAATGTTGTCTTTGTTCATCAGTGCGAGCATGCAAGAACTTTATTGACAGTGTAGAAAGTGTTCTTACACCATATTCCTCTTGCTTGTCTTCTAGTCCTGGTGAGACAATACACACATACGAATGTGCCCCACATATCAGAATGATATTCATACGTCTGCTCCATTTAGCTTTCTTTCTCTTTCATGAAGTGTGTGTTAATGCTTACCATATTAATTAATTCATGCTTCCTTCGGAAGGGAAATAAAGCCGTGGGTCCCGTGTCGTAGATTTATGGCACATAAAAGAACCTCAAGCCTGAGAGAGCCCTCTGAGCAAAATTTAGCGGTCTTTCATGCCCAGTATAGAACGGGATGCTGAGAACCATAACAGTTAAAGAGCGTCCATAAATAAAATGCCATTTCATTTCACTGTAAGCAGCTTCAAAATTATACAGCTTTCTCTCTATTCTTTGATGTTCATTCTCATCACTACAGTTAATTCTTAGATCTAATTGGAAGTGACTTATGATTGAAACTTACTCCCTAATATTATCATCTTGTGGTTTGACTTGTGTAAATTTGATAATGTTACTTGTCTCACTATTAGTGGAATTGCCTTGTACATGGCTTAACATTGGCAGTAAACTATGTAGAAAAGAGGTGCATATGAATCTGCATAGAACGAAAGAAGTCAATACCCATATCCAAATATAAGAATGCAGCAATGCATTGGAAATACAGTGTGTCCCATTTGCTATCAACTCCTGATTTACAATAATAAAAATCAAGCTGATGTTCCATAATTTTAAAAAAAGTCTGTTTTGCTTTAGCATATCCTTTAGAGTCCTGAGATCAAATTAAGACAGTTTTATTTATATTTTTATGCTTAATGAACTTCTAAGGTCACAATATATCAAATTTGCAATAACAAAACAAAACACATGGCTTTTGGAAGGAGCTAAAATGAGATTTAAGCAGTTCTGAATGTTATTCCTTGGATTAACATCTGTTATTAATGACAAAAATAACACAGATGATCAAGAGATCTTACTGTGATTTTGTTTTGAGGGGGGTTTAGCCGTAGTATCAATTATGATACCTCAAGACTATGTTAAGTTTTTTGCATGTTTTTATTTTTTTTAATTCAAACATTGATACACAGCAGACAGTGATAGAGAAAACATATTAGAGTATCAAACATATACCATCAGCCATCAGTACTTTGACTCCAATGAGAGAGAAATAAATCTGAGGTAACATATGATACCAATGGACACTAGAGGTATGTGAACTAAATGGTCTTATGACAGATGGCAGCATATCCTTCCTACATGCATGCACATTTGATTACATCTAATTCTAAATGTAGGAATGGATACATGCTTGAATTTTGGAGTTGCTCAGATTAAAAATATTTGTTTCTCTACTATATATAGTAAATAGGGCAAGTATTGTATGCCATTCATAAATATATTTCTTGGAAATATATTTTTTCAAGACCCCTGAAGGGATGGTGTGAGTTAGTGCATGTCCCTATTTATGCATGAGTGTGGAAGCTGCATTACTGCACAACAATAATAAAATATGCTATGACTACAATGACTATGTGTGTTGTACAACTCATTGGTATGTTCTTTTGGAAACTCCTCTTTCCAATGACTGTCAAAGATTCTTTGCAGAGGCTGGTGTTATTTTTCATGACTCTCACTGATTCTTCTGACAATTTTAGTTTCCCTCCTTCACAGTCATCCAAGCTGTTGTCTGTAATTTGGGGGTAACATGTTAGTCTCTGGTTTCGAAGGTCACAGGTTCAAACTCAGTGGGGTAAAAATCTTTAACATACTTCCTTTGGAAGGGAAGTAAAGCCAGTAGTCCTGTGTTTTAGATTTGTGGCAAGTAAAAGCACCTCAAGCCTAATAAAGAGGCCTTTGAGAAAAATTAAGTGGTCTTTCACGCCCAATATAGAATGGGATGCTGAGTTGTATAGTAGTTAAAAAGCATCAATTGCTTTGTTTTGTTTTTCTTTTCTTTTGGTTAATCATACAGCAATGTTCAAAATTATAATTCATGTTTTATAACATTTACAGTGAAGTGAAAATATTAAAAGTTCTGCAAAGATGTACTATAATAACTATATCATCTTTTTTCCACTGTGCACTGACTCATACTCTACTGTATTCAGTCACAAACCACTATTAGATGTGTAACCACAGCAAGATGAGGAACTTGGACATAAAACAGAGCACATCTGTATATTTAAAAGTCTGATGTGTACCAACCACATGACTTTCTCTATATCCCTGCAACAAATTATTGTTAAAAAGCTTTTACTTCTATTTACTTTATGCTAATCAGAAAAAATGAACAGAAATAGTCTTATTACTTGCTTCCTTGTAAGTAGAAGCGAAATAAGGGACTACCATAGGTTAAATGATAGTCAAAAGCTGGTTGCTATGTCAATGAAATTCCTTTGTTTATATGGATAGGAGTTGACAAGTTCCTGTATGAGTAAAGTATAAGTTTTTCATAGCAAAAACCAAAAATAAGGAATGTCTCAAAAACAATGAACTCACGAAAAATATGTATATAACATAAATTGTGTGTTTTAACGTGCTCTACATTTTTTGTATAGTAAGTTTTTATCCATCTCTTACGGTTTAGCAGTTATTCAAAATTCAGTAAAATTCATCCAGAATAAACTACTCTTCAGAGGCTATTCCCAGAAAATTCAAGATATACCTTTTATTTTTCAGGTAAATGTCTTTAATATACAAAATTTTAATCAAAATCGTTAGAGCAATTTTTCAGAAAATCAAAATTTTCGAAAAAGGTTCCATGAAAGGGTAGTTGGGGGTGGGGGGATTTTTCTCAAAATCTTCGTGTCGCATCCCTGGTAGATACTAAACATAAATACCAAGTTTGGTATTTTACTGACTTTTCGTTTTTGAGTTATCGGACCTTTTGTGAAATTGCTTTTTTTTTATATTGGGGACCCTAAAACATATATTTCCGGTGAAATCTCGGTATCAAATTTTTGGGTGGAGTGCAATACCTTCTCTATACACTATGTACATAGTGCGTATAGAGAAAGTAAAAATGAATGCCAACTTGTGCATGCACACACAATACTTAGAAAGGCTGGTATTCCTCTTACATGGTTATACTCTTCAAGATATGTTCAAAGCAAATTTTATTAAAATTAGGAAAGGTAGATTCATATTGAAAAATTCAGTCCCATAGCTGGGATTTGAACCATGAAGTCAGTTGGGAAGTTAAGTGTTGTGGAAGTTCAGTGGTTAGAGAAACTGGGCAGATACCGTAGATCCTTGCAATGTTATTGAATTTTCAACCTTGACTCTATCATACATAGATAGTATGTAAGTAACAATTAAACAACAGTAATTAATAGTTTTTTCAAAGTTTGGATAGATAGAGTCAGACTGAAAAATTCAATGCCATAGCTGGGATTTGAACCATGGATCTCCCAGGTTGTTCTAACCACTGAGCTACCATGGCAACATGTTGGCACTGCATTAAATTCCTCAACTGACTCGCATGTTTCCTGATACACCACAAGATGGAGTAAAATTATTTTGAGATAATACACCCCAGTGGCAACTAACAAAGTTGTAAATACTTTAAGTCCTGGGCTTCATAGTTTAACCAACTATTAGGTCAATTAATGTCATTTAATTGTTTTTTCACACAAGCTGTGTGCAGGACACAAGTTTGGATAAGTAGAGCCAGACTGAAAAATTCAATGACATAGCTGGGATTTGAACCACAGATCTCCCGGTCTTTAGCTGTTTGCTCTAACCACTGAGCTACTATGGCAACATGTTTGCATGGCATTAAATTCTTCAACTGGCGTGCATGTTTTCGGGTAAATCACAAGGTGGTCTAGTTTGATAAACATGAGGGCAAAAGGTTATTTACAACCAATAGTACTTGAGAAAATGTTAATTATCTTTCTAATCCCATTTTAATGTATGCTAGGGCATAAACAATACATGGTATATGATCAAATATTTTTGTGCCCTTCCACCTGAAAATCTTAATCAAGGACCTTTCCCTCAACCCTGTGTGGAATCCAGACCTATGAAAAATATTGCAAACTGTTAAAATATTTTACAGATCAAATTCTAGACAAATGTAATAGACTTAATTTCTATTCAATTCTCAGGTTCATTTATTGCAAAGTATTTTCAAATTTATGTACGTAAATTGCTTGGAGATTACTTTTGGTCTTTTTAATCCAGATAATAAATTATCTCTTTCTCTCTTGCATTGAAGAATTAGAATCAAATGTTTTGGTGGAATACAATACTTCATACATCTATATTCGATAAGTGACCTCAGTCATTTTCCTTGTAACGATGATTATTCTCAACCAACCATAAGACATTGGAACATTATATTTTATCTTTCATAATTTTTGTTAAACTACTTAAGTAAATTTAAAACCAAATTAATGCAAAATCTCTTTTTAAAATAATAAATTTAAAGGTAATCAATGTAACATAAGTACTAAATGTTCATGGTTGGTAGGAAAAGTGAACACATTTCTTACAATTTACATTTTTTTGGAATTCTGAAAATATAAATAAAGTTCAAGTTAAAAATCTATTCCATTTTCCAGGAGGTTGTGGTTATGATGCTATCTTAACAGCTCATATTCTTCCTGGTTTACGTCAGTGATTAAAATTATTAATTTCAGGGAAATTTTAAAACTATAATGGAGAGACTGTATCCTCTTGTCTTAGTATGCAGTTTATATTTCATATTTCTCATTGGAGATTTCTCTCTAAACTGAGTCTATCATATTTGTTTATGTGACCACTCTGTGTTTCTGTATTGAAAGAGAAATGGTTTGTATATAATTGGAATGCTGAGAGTCATAATATTGAAGTTACACTTTCTGGAACTTGTTTAATGAATGTAGAAGGAGATATCAGAAAAGAGATTGGCCTTGTCCTGCCTTCTAATGGATTTGCTGTCACAACAAGCAGAACGTAGACAACAGTTGCTGAATACGCTTAATGAGATGGAGAAAAGAAGATGGGTGGATGAAGAGGTAACATTTTGGTTTATTACCGCATTTTGCTTAAATTATAGATATTTCAGTAGTTTAAAAACCTTTAACCTGGTAGGTTATATCAGATGAATGAAATGATGCTCAAATGAGACCGGAGTCCATGGAGCTTATATCATATTACTTCGCAGAATATCCCCCTAAGATTTTTGGAAGGTTTTTTAAAAAAAATGGCAATTTTCATTGTACTTTTCTCAAAATAATTTGAACATTCCTTAACCTTCAGAAGCTTTGTTTCTACGAATTCTGCATGGCTAGTGCATCAAGGTCGCTTGATTTCCCCATGTGGCTCACTCCCTTATACCTGATGAAAAGAAATTATATTTAATCTACAAAAAGTAAAGTAATATAATCAATAATATCAGAATTATAAATAAAAATAAATTATTATGGCTGACAGGATTTGACGTCTGCCACATGCCAGTCATTAGAGCGCATATACATATGTTCATTTTAAATCTCTGTCAGTAATCAATTCGGTCTCTTCCTTTCATGAAAACAGTTTTATCACATTATGCAATGGTTAGAAAGAATAATAGTTACACAACAAAATTTAAACTGCAAGTAGTGAATTTTGCAGAGAAAAATGGAGTGAAATATGCGGGAAGAGAGTTTGGCATAGAACCTAAATTAATCTGTAATTGGAGAGGCCAAAAACAGGAGTTGAAGTGCAAAATTGCTTGTCAATCATTTTTCTGGCCCAAAGCATGGGAAATATCTAGAGATGTCAAGAACTATTGGATTATGTTGTGGGATTAAGAAATGATGGCATTGCCATATTACATGAAATGCTACAGTTGAAAGCAAGGGAAGCAGCATTCACATATGGAATTCAAAGCTAGCTGTGCTTTATGTGAGGAAGGGACTTGGTTTGAGAAGGCAGACCACACTTGCTCAGCATTTGCCACATAACTGCATGGATAAAGTGATTGCATTTCACCACTTCATAATATAATGGAGGCGTCAATGCAATTTTCTGCTGTCACAGATAGGAAATTAAGAACGATATTAAGTAATTAATGTTCTTGAGTTCGCAAAAGAGTGCAACAACAGTGTAACTATGGAACTGACCCCACCTCTTTTCCTAAGCTTGATTTGGCTTTATTTATCACAGGTACCTACCCATTTTTTTAAATATCCAAGTAATATCCCCCCTTGACTTGAACTTAAAATTTTAGGAAAAAAGGGGGGATATTCTGCGAGTAAATACGCTAGTTACTTGACATCTGTCTTCTCAGAATAAGCAAAAACACCAGAGAAAAAACCTTATCTGAGTCACTCAACCTGATAGATTCAAATTTGGACCTCTTGAATGTGAGGCAGACACGTTACCTCCACACTAAAGAGATGGGCAATACTGCTACTGCAGTTTAAGTTTGTAGCCTGTAAAACTATGATTGAAGATGATGACTGTTTTAAATACCAGATGAATTATCTGTACCAAGGATTTTTTTGTTTAGTATATGTAACCTCATAGGTAGAAAATGTGCATTACATCCATCTTTCCCACCTATTTTACAACTGCTATTTATTGTATACAAAGGTTTCACATTTGGTGTCGGTCTGAGTGGTTCAATTGGTTAGGCACTGGCCTTCTGATCCCAAGCACATACCCAGCACAGACTGATGGTTTTTAAATGTGCTTAAAAATGATAGTCTCATGTTAATAGGTTTAATGTTAAAGAATTCTGAGGGATGAAATTCCAGCACACTGGTGGTGTTATGTCCCTGGTAATTGATAACATCATTAATAAGAAACAGTATAAATTAAATTCTGTTGAGATGGATCAACTGAGCACTCAGAGTTTTCACTCATCATACAATAAATCCAGGAACATGTTTTTGTAGCTTTTGGCTACATTATCAACTACTGTCGACTGGCTCTAGTATCCATATTGGTAATGGCTTGGCTAGTGGTGTATCACTTGGTGGCATAGATTAGAACCATTTTGAATAAAAGTTTATGTCGTTTGGAACCTCAAAGTTCATGATTTATCCTTCATTCTTCTTAATGAGGATCTTCTATCAAAACTCCAATTCCTTAAAATATCTTTTGGTCTTTAAGATTTTGACTTCACTGATGCCAAAAATGGTAGGCTACTGCTAATTTGTCTGCCTGTATCTAATGTTCCTAAAGTGTTCTTGGCTAATCTTTAAGCTTCTCTTAGATTTTCCTATATAGATCTTGTCAGAATCTAAACATTTAATATGATACACCCTTGGTTTTATGTTTGCTTGTAGTTTGTCCAGTTTGTTGGATTTAAGTTTTTTATAGAAAATCTATTCTAAGGAGTAGATGATATGTTTTTTGAAAATCATTTGGAAATAATGCATAGCAGTAAAGAATGCAAACTTATGTTGCATGTCCTGTTTTTGATTTTGGGTGTTGTGATTTCTTTCAAGTATTTTTTGTTTTTGAATTTCCTTGTTAATCATTTCTCTGTTAAAGCCATTACAGTCTGTTATCCCGATGATTTTTATATATTCTTTAGTATATTACATATTATTCAAAGGTAAATTAACTATCCTGTGGGCGAGACTGTTGATTATGGCATGCTTGTGTTGTCTGGGATTAAAACTATGGTCTTTTATGTAGTTATCTGTGTTTCCTGAAGATCCTAATCTACCTTTTCATAGTAATGGAAACTGCCTTTAATGCCTTTAAGATGTTAATCAAATGTTTTAAAATATTTGACTGTAATAATTAGAAAACTTTTTGCCCATTATATAGATTGTTCGTCTAGTTAAATTTAATCTTGTAGGGTAATATGTGCATAAAACTAGGTAACAAGTGCAAAATTATAAGTAGAAGTTGCATGTCTTTCTCCAAAATAGTGCAAAAGAAGACACACACAATGTTTAAAAGGTATTATTTATTTTTTTAAACTTACAACAGCTAATAGTTCAGAAATAGTTAATGCAGGAAAAAAAAGAAGAAAGAGTAAGCACTTTCCTTGCGATAAATTTTTGTCTCTCTTTTATTTGATTAAAGAAGCAGGAATAGTTAAGTACTAAAATAGTTCATTTGACAAGAAGTGCAAAAGATGAATTTTATTATACTTTGTGTCCAAGCTAAGGAGTTGCAAGTTGTTAAAGAAAAATAAATAGAAATATTTTTTGAATTTTAGCTAACTATGCTATGTATACTGTTCAGGATAGCAGCAAAGATGGGGACTTCTGGTTACGGCAGTACCAAAGACTTTTAGACTCAAGGCCAGTGAACCTTATAGAAATGGAGAAATCGTTAGACCCAATGCTTGCACAACACCTCGTATTAAGTGGTGCCATCCACTGCCTTCCGTTTTTGGCACAATGGATACATTCCAAAGAAGCACTTAAAGATCTCACAGATGCTGATCTTAGAAAGGTAAATACTTTAATATGTTTAACTATCAGTTGGTGAGTCTTAATCTAAAAATTGCCCAAGAAGTATGATGTTGGGTGATTGCAATTTCTTTTGGTACACATAAAAACACTTGAATGATTGTGTTAGTTTAAAATTGGTGGTCTGTTTTGGAATTGTATTACTAGACTATGCTTTTTTCCCCCCCTATCGCTAAATGTATTATTACAACTCCAATTGGTTCATTGATTCATATGATTTATTTTCTTCATTATATGCTTGCATAACTTCTGTTTATTAGTTAGTGCACAGTACGGCATAACATGCTTTTTATGATCATAGAATTCTGAAACCTTGTGACATCCTAATTAAGTGATTTGCTTGTAAACTGTGATAAAAGTGATTAATTACAGTAGTGTCATTGTCATTAATTCTGGACATATATATATATAGTTTTTTTTTTTTTTTTTTGTTAAATTAACTTTCAAATTTGAATATTGTATTCAACTCTCATTCAGGATCACTCTTATCTGATAAATTATAGTCAGAAAATGTTACCATAATTCAGTTCTGAACATTTTACCATAAACAGGAGCTAATTTGGCCCTTAATGCATTACTTTGATTCAACTTTGGAAAATATATTAGTTTATAAATATTCACATATATATTTTATTTTGTATTCAATGCAAAAATCACAATTACTGCTCTCATACGACATAGAGGAACTGAAATTTTGGGAAATCTAGTAATTTTAGGATTATGACATTTCAATACCATTAACACCATAATGGTAAATTTTCCTATTATATTAGATTAACACATAATTCATTATATTTCATATTGGATACAGTATAAAATAAAAAGTATAATTCCCAAATTTACATTTTATTTTATTGTACATCCGATATGAAATATAGTACATTATTACTCTTGTATAATAGAGGGCATCAGAATTGGGAAAATGCAATATTTTTAAGATTATGGTGTTCATGGCGTAGCTCATGGTATTGGAATGTCATAATCCTACAATCCTGGTGTTGGGAGAAAGGGATTTAAGTCCAAAATTGCAATTTTTACTTTCTCTAGTACATATGTACAATAATAAATAAATAAATAATACATTTTATTGTCGTTCAACTTGTGCAGCAATAGACAGCAGTTTACAATGATCTAATTTATCTGAGTCAGTGATTATACTAACAAGTCTTTTCTGTAACAATAAAATGTCATATACATGTCCACTATTTCCCCATAACAAAATTCCATAAGATATAATACTTAGGAAAAAAGCAAAATATGCTGATCTCGCACAGTTATCTGAAATACGATTTTTTAGATTCCTGATCAAATAAATAACTCTAGAAAGCCTTGCTGATATATTTTTTATATGTGGTTCCCAAGACAATTTACTATCAACAAGAATACCTAAACATTTAAACAGTCTCTATTTCAGGATGATTCGATATATTTCTTAAACCAAAATACATTTCCTGAGTTGAACTAAGGTTTGAAGCGAGTTTAAATCTGAACTTTCTTTTAGAAAAGTGGTGTCATCAGCGTACAATGTTGTTGGAGAATTTACAAAAGATGGCAAATCATTTATCATTAAAATAAATAGAAGGACCCCTAACACAGACCCTTGTGGCACACCAAACTAATATTAATTAAGTTTGATTTCTCTTTGCCAATGCACACTAACTGTTGGTGATTTTCAAGGAAGGACTTAAACATGTTTATACTGTTACTACTCTGACCATAATAAGATAGTTTATTTAAAAGTATTTCATGCTCTACACAGTCAAAGCCTCAAACAAAACCCTTATTTTCAAACACTTGTAAAACAAACCTAACTAGGGGTTCTATCGCATCTGTAGTCAATTTACCTCTCCTAAATCCAAATTATTTGCTACTAATTAAATTTAAACTATCTAAATATATAAGCTAACTTGATTATACAAAATTGTTTCAAAAATTTTAGAAAAAACAGGGGTTATAGAAATTGGCCTATTGCTAGCAGGACAGTCCCTATCACCTTTCTTGAAAATAGGTACAACTCTGGGAATTTACTCTCTGCCAGGCATTTGTTAACACAATAGTAAGAGGGCCAATTATATAATCTATAACAGTCTTAACAAGCTACAGGACAAATCATAATAATCAAGTAAGATGTACATAGTAAGAAAGGAAATTTAGTTTTTTTATGGATGCTCCCTAACTGCTGCAGTTCTTAGCATCCTATGATAGAGAAGGTATTATATTCTACCTAAAAATTCCATATCAAGATTTCATGGAAATACATGCTTTGAAGTCCCCGAAGTCCATAAAAGCAGAAAAGGTGCATGTGTGTGGAATTTTCTTTTTTTTGTAGTTTTAAATGCCCACTTTTACTACATATGGCACTGCATGCAATGACACTCATGATACATGAAATGAAGATGGAGCACCAATTGGAATGTGATGGTGGGGGAAAGTGGTGAACCTTCCTATGTGCCGCTTTGTCCACCATAAATCCCATATGTGGTCGCCTGGAATTGAATCGGGGCCACTTTGGTGAGAAGCGAGTGGTCTAACCACTTGGCCACAGTGCAGCCCTTGTGTGTATCAAAAACGAAAAGTCCATTAAATATCAAACCTGGTATTTAAGCAGAGTGTTTCCCAAGGATGTGACACAAAGATTTTCAATAAATTCCCCCACCCCAAACTACCCTTTATGGGAAAAATTTGATTTTCTCAAAAATGACTTAGCAATTTTGATTAAAATACTGTGTATATAAGATACTTACATGACAAATAAAATGTATATCTTGAATTTTTTGGGAATAACATGTGAACTCCTTTTCATTCTTAATGAGTTTTGCATGATTAGTAAACCATAATAGATAGACAAAAGTTTACTACACAAAAGTAGATCTCATTCGTAACACACAATTTATGTTGTATACATTTTTGTTGTGGAGCTAACCATTTCCAAGGTATTCATTGTTATTGACTTCAGTTTTAAAATAATTATGTTTGTCAAACAGGAAGTCATCCATGTTTCTTTTGCTTTACTCTGGCTATGCAGAGAAGCAAATTTCAATGACAATCGTTTAACCACAGCTTTTAAAACATTTATCTATCATTCAGCTAGTGTATTCCCTTAGTTCTCTTCTACTTACAAGAAACTAAGTCATAAAATTGTTCTGTTAATGTTCATCTTCATTAGCAGATGTAGATAAAAGAAGAATCACTCATAAGAATAGTTTGCAGAATAGACAGATAAAGTCATGCAAATGGAACACATCAGATACTTGAGCAAGCAATTACAGAATTCTCACAAATAGCTGTTTCATATTTCAAAAACTTTATTTCAAGGTTTAGGTTAACAAACGTGTATTAATTGAAAGCTGTCTATAACCAAGATTGAAATTTTTTGGGGCTTGGTTCTTAGCATATAATACAACGTGTGCAAAATGCAATTTTAAAACTTTAGGTCCTTTCCATAGTCACTGGCAATATATATGACAATACAGAAGTTGAGTGGATATGATTGTTACAGGCTCATGTAAGTTTGTCAGAAGATAGGGAGGCAATTCTGCAAGCAGTTAGGCTTTATCTGGAAGAGAGTGAATTGGCAAAGAAGAAGCTAGATAATGTGCCCCATCCAAATATTTCACCCACAGCACCACCTGTTGAAGAAGTGGAGCAGCCTCCAGCAGTGCACATATCAGCAGCAGAATGTGTGATCTGCATGGATGCACAGGTTAGATTCATCTCTAATAAAAAGTTTGCAAACCTAACATTTTTGGATTTTATAATATATTTGACATCTTTGTTTTCTTTTTCAGTGCGAGGTTATCTTTGTTCCGTGTGGTCACATGTGTACATGCATAAAGTGTGCAGAGGCTGTGGCAGAGGCAGACTGTCCGATGTGTAGAAACACCATTAACAAGAAAATAAGAGTCATCTTGCCTTAACAACAATCCTATGATTAACACAACAAAAATTCAGGGTTTGGTTATTCATATGTCTGCATATTTGTCATTCTTATAACAGTTTTCTCATTAAAATCCAAATGGCACTGCATTTCAGAAGAATTTCCATATAGTTTTTAAGAATATCATATTGTTTACAAGAATGGCACAAGTCCAGATACATAATTTTTTAGAAGTAGCTTGATCTAGTTTAGAAAAAAAGAAAGGATATAGTCTAAATCAATTTGTTGCCAATGAATGACATGTTTACTTCTGTGCAAACATGGAAAATAAGTCTAAAGGTACATCAGCAGCTAACAGAATACCTGAATAGGTATATAAATACAACAGTAAGTGAATGTTCATCTTGTACTAATGTGTGATATATCAGTTCTTGAATGCTGTGAATGTATAGAGTGAGAACTAATGCATTACTTTCTCCTTTCAACTAGTTGTTCAGCCACCAAGGCCACATGTCATCTCAATTTTTGCTTTGTGCCATATTATGAGGCTGTCTCCTGAGGAACTGTATTTTGCAGAATAAAATGATACAAATATTTTAACTTGGAACTAAAATATGCTGCAGTTCTTAAATTTAACAGAAATGCTTCACTTTCATGGAATAAAAGTCATTACAAAATAAGCCTACATGTTAACAAATTGTTTCTGTTTTATATGCAACTACTTATGAGCTTTGTTACGTTATTGCATTTATATGTTATTATTTGTGGTTTTAAAAATGTTTTATCACTTATAATATTTTTATTCACAGTAACTCCATAAGCCTGTACACCGGCATAGCAGTGTTAAATATTTTGTCAATCTAAATGTATTAAATTAATTTCCAAAATATTTAAGCTTCTTCAATGAAAGCAGAGTGTATGAATCAAACATACAAAAATATACATATTGCTTTGCTAATATGAATGCTTTATAGCAAGACATTACATAAAGAATCTAAACTAAGAAGGTTCAGTATCATAAGTTTATGTGCAAGATTCACGGTTAATTAGTCTGCAGATGTGTGATGAAAAAGAGGTGGACATTAAGGAGAGATGGGAGTGCAGAGAGAGGTAGAGTGTAACCACAAAAAGTAAAGAAAGCCAGGATGGAAGGAAATAAAGTTGAACTTTCACTGAACTGTAGATACACCACCCCACTCCCCATCTTTTGTTATTTGCAGACAGTACTGAGACTGATTTTTACCTTTTTTTTTTTTTTTTTTTTTTTCCCCCGCAGGGCTAGCTGCAAAACCCAATACATTTTTGAAGAAAGAATTTCTATACAATTTATAAACAACAAAGAATTTATTCCTAAGGCATAATATGAGCTTCTTGCAATAAAACTCAATTCTGTTTGCAATGTTTTGTAACCAATCCTCTCATGCAGTAGTAGCATGGCCGATTGATGTGGTATAAATCACTACAAATAACCTGTCAGATCTTATATCTTACTTTGTGAAGCATAGCCAATGAGTCTTGAGGATAGCGAAGGATTTCCTGAGTCAGTCTTGATTTTTATTACTAAAGATAGGGATCCTTAATTTGCTTTATGAACACAAAATCAGAAGTTATCCATTTCAAAAACAGATGGAGGTAGTTATTTTTCATTTTTATTTAAATTTGAAGGACTAGAAGATGAGTAATTATAATGAATAATTGTTATATTATTCTACATTTTTTATTTTTATTAACTGTATATATTACATTTCATTGAAATTATTTGCATTGATGTAGTTGACTTTCATGAACTCCAGAAAGAAAATGTAGACATAATTCTTCTCTTCTTTGTAGTGCAACGTTTGAAGCCAATTGCTTAAGAATTCCTATGCCTGGTGATAAGGATGCAGCTAATCCACCTGACATTTGCAGTGAATACATTTAAACAGAGTTAGTTCTGTAAGACATAACACTTCACTTATATTAACAGGAGACAAAATGCTATATAACAATACCTAATTTATCAACTTTGTGATCCAGTATTTTCAAAACTATGTAAGTATTAGATTGAAATATTTGCAGGAAGCAGATGCATGCCTGATTTAAATTTATACAATATTGTGGTTTATCAAGAAAGATAAGATATTTCCTGAATTACACATGATTTTTTATAATCTATCAGCAATTAATTTTGTAAAACGTACACTACAACTTAACATAATAAACCAACAAAAGCACTGAGGTGTTGTTTTTATCATCTCAAAATTAATTTTGTTATCTTCAATAGTTTCTGAGAAAATGAGTTGTTTAATCAGAAAATGTATTTTACAGAATAACTGTTGAAAGTAAATGGAGAAAAATATTAAAAATTATTTATAAAGAAGATACCATATTGCTTGAACATGCAGATACTATTTAGAAGTGTTACCAATTTGTAGAGCAAAATTTTCTCTAAAAGATGCACCTCTCTGTTACAAGGAGAATAGGAGTTATGATTTTTTTCTGTAAGTTGGTACAGCATCCAGATTACAAAATGGCAAATGCAGCACAATTTTTAAAAATATATCTAAAATACAAGTTTTTGCCACAATGATTAAATACATATCAAATTAAAAAAGGTATTCCAATTTATAAGGCAGTACAAAAACAAAACATGTAATTTTGGGGACAATTTTTACTTTCTCTACACGTACTATGTACATGATGTATAGAGAAGGTATTGCATTCCACTAAAAAATTTGATACCGAGATTTCACCGGAAATAGACATCTTAGAGTCCATAGTATACAAAAAAAAAAAGTCTATGTGTGTGTATGAACACGATAACTCAAAAACGAAAAGTCTGTAAAATACCAAACTTGGTATATAAGTTTAGTATTTTCCAAGGATGCAACATGAAGATTTTGAAAAAAATCTCCCCACCCCTAACTATGCTTAACATGGAAAAATTTTTGAAAATGGCTCTAATGATTTTGATTAAAATACTGTATATTAAAGATATTTACAAACAAATAAAATGTATATTTTGAATTTTCTGGGAATAGTCTCTGAAGATCTCTATACTTTGGATGAATTTTGCTGGATTTTGAGTAACCAGTAAACCGTAAGAGAGAGACAAAAACTTATGCAAAAAATACATAGGTCTCGTTGAAACATAGAATTTATGTCATATACATTTTTTTCATGGAGATAACGGTTTTTGAGATATTCCTTAACTAGCTTTTAAAGATTTGACTATTATTTTAGTCTAGCGTACTCCATGATTTCCCTTTTAATTACAAGAAAGCATTTCTGCTAATCTTTATCACTATTAGCATAAAGTAAACAGAAGAATAAGAGTTTTAACTATAATTTGTTACAGAGATGTAGAGAAAATCATGTGAATGGAACACATCAAAATTTTACTTTCTCTACATGTACTATGTACATAGTGTTTAGAGAAGGTATTGTATTGCACCCAAAAATTTGATACCAGAATTTCACTGGAAATATATGTTTTGGGTCCCCCTGAATCCAAAAAAGCATTTTTTGGGAAAAGGTCTATGTGTGTGTGTGTCTGTGGACAGCATAGCTGAAAAACAAAAAGACCATTGAATACCATGGGTATTTAAGTTTGGTATCTTCCATGGATGCAACATGAAGATTTTCAAGAAAATCCCCCCACCCCCAACTACCCTTTACATGGAACATTTTTCGAAAATTTTGAAAATTTTCATCAGCTCTGAACTGTCTCAGTCAACAATTTGGCCTAAGTTAATTAAGTGACCTGATTCTTTTAATTCATAAACAATGTTAATTTTTATTTGCAGTATAATTGCAT
Organism: Hymenopus coronatus; assembly: GCA_030762935.1. NCBI lineage: Eukaryota > Metazoa > Arthropoda > Insecta > Mantodea > Hymenopodidae > Hymenopus > Hymenopus coronatus. The sequence goes on from CM060890.1 coordinate 112,013,741, forward strand.
ATAAATTTGCTCTTAATAAAGCTTTAAAATATTAAAAATTTTCCCAATGATCCAGTGTAATGATTGATATTTCTACTGTTGCTCTTTTACTTTATTTAACACAGAAGAGGTTAAACCAGTGATTTCTATGATATTTTAGATTTTATTTGAAAAACCAGTAATGGAAAACAATATAGCATATAGGCTTACTCAACTGTTGGTCTAACTGCAGCATATATTTTGCCAGACATATAGAACTGCAAAGTGCTGTAGCAGTGAAAGGCAATTTATAGTTCCATACACACATAAGGAAATTCTATTTTTAAACTTAAATCCTATTGCTATGATTGTTTAATACTGTCATAATGTTTTGGTATCATGCAGTGCCAATCTGTTTATTTTGCTTTAAGTTAAGTGCTTGTTGCTGTGATCCCTGTTTGCTATATACCAATATTTTAGCCCTCCAGCATGCGTGCTTAAATTTTGAACATGAGTGGATGTATAGATATGCATTGATTTCTTTTTGTAATGTTTGTATAAAACTAGGTTTATAAAGAGAAATTTGCTAAAGCATTGTAAATGAAACAGAACAATTTGAAGCAATAAGAAGCTTTACTTAAATAAAGCACATGGTTAATAACATAAGCACAATCAGTTTTAAATGTATTATAAACAGTGACCATTTCGATAATTTAATTTGGTTCATTTGACAAAGCTGAGACAAAAATATATTCCAGTTAATGGCACTTCTGCTTGAGGGTTAGGGTAAAGTGTTTTGACTAAGCTTGCAGCTTCTAATATATCTGCAACAATAGACTTTAACAGCACATATTCTTTGAAAGAGTGTGATTGCATACTAAAGTTTATATTATTGTCAGAGTGAAAAGTTATTTACTCATTTGTAAATGCAGGCTTTCAATAGAATTATATTTTTTATTAACAAGGAGACTTCTAAAATGTTGCCTGATGTCATTCCAAAAACATTTTTGTGGTCGTAATCCACTGAAAATAATTATGAGACTATCTAAGACATTGTGTCTTCTTAGCTTCTGGAGAAGGCCACGTTATCTTGCATGGGAATGCCAACGTTTCGCTCATCTTGCCATGAGCTTCTTCTGGGCTCTTGTGTGGTGGTTGCTTATTTGCTCTCGCTTATATAGTGGCAGTGCAGTGGAGGTTGCCCCACCCTCTCGCTTCTGGTTGGCTAGTTGCCTGCCAATTGGCGTGGGTGCTGGCGCCGCTCTTTCCTGGTGGTGTAGGAGTTGCTTTACGCTTTCTTTTTCCAGGTTTTTGTTTCCTTTTTGTCTTATTTCTTGTTCTAGATTGTGGTTTGGATCTTCTTTTAGTAAATGCTGCTGTAGTTTGCCGTCAGTTTCTAGAGTGCCACTTGTCTCCGCCCCTTGCCTCTCTTTGGCTGGAGGCCAGCCTATGGCTCTCCTTGTGAGCGGAGTTTTCCAGATGTTAAGGAGATGTTTTCCGCCGTCCCTGTTGATGTTGTTCTTTTCTTTGAAAATCTCGATGCTTTCACGGGTCATTCTGTGATGGCTATAAGCTGTGTGTTGTCAAAGTCAATGTGGTGGCCGGTTGTTATTATGTGTTCAGCTAGTGCAGATTTTTCGGGTTGGTTGAGTTTTAGACTGTGTATGTGTTCTTTTCTGCGTGTTATTCAGTGGCGGCTCGTGCCTAAAACAAGTAGCGTGCTGCACGGGGGAAAAAAAATGCATGCAACTCACCTAGTTTCGAAAAATGAAGTCCATACGCCGATGTTTCTTCATGCAGAATTTGTCCATCACTCTGACGTTGAAATCCCTGATATTTGTAACGAATTTCTTCTCTATGGATAGCATGGCCAGAGAGGTAAGGCGATCCTGACACATGGTGTTCCTCAGAAAGGTTTTTATCCTCTTCAAAGAGGAGAAACATCGTTCTGGTTCTGCAGTTGACATGGGAATAGTCACAACAATTCTTAAAACCTTTGTCACTTCACTAAAAGTTTTTTGCAGATTATTTTTTAGTGTCAACTGCAAGAGTGGAAGAGCACCTTCTACTTTCCTGAATTCCGGATGTTCATATAAAATGCTAAGTTCGGTTCGGAGCTTGTTTTTGTCGAGATCTTTGTATCGATCACAGACAATGCCGAGTTCTGTTTCAGGAAAAACTTGAGAAAATAATTCAAAGTTTTTTGCATCCAATAGTTTTGCAGCATCAAGATGTTCTGTGGACTCAAAGCGGCTGTGTACCTCCGATATTATTCGGTCACATACTTCCTTGGCATCTACTCCTAAGTTAGTTTCCCTACGACGTCTTTTTGTAACGTGGACGTTAGATGTCTGAATCTGGTGTGCTATATCATCCGTTCTACTTCGCACGGCATCAATTGCTTTGGCAAAAGATTGGACTGCATTTTTTGCCTTCACTGCATCCATCTGTCTTGCTTGTAGCTGATTATACAAAATGTCTACATGTGGCATTATTTTCTGAAAAAAAGCAAGCCAGAAATTAAATTCTCCATCCTCCAAATTATGCCGCAGGCCACGAGCTTCTTGCACTGTCCTATCTGATAAAGATTGTTCTAATTCGTCAAAACAATCGATCAGAGATTCTCTGTGTTCATATACGGTGTTAACAGTCCTAGACTTGAAATTCCATCTTGTTGCAGATCCTCGAGGAACTCTTCGAGCAACAGTTGCTTCCAATGCTGCTAAACGCTGTGGAGATCTTGAAAAAAATGCTGGAAAAGCTGAGAGACTGCAAAAGAAGATTCTGGCGGACTGATTTTGAGAAGCTGCTTTCTCCATAACCAGATTTAATTGATGGGCGTAACAATGTACATACTGTGCGAGAGGATAGTGTTCTTTCACCTTGATCTGCACGCCTCCTGTGTTGCCGCTCATTACAGACGCACCGTCATAAGTCTGGGCGATGATTTTATGGCGATCATCCTTAAAAAGGGTGTCCACTTCTTTCAAAATACAACCGGCAATAGAATTAGATGGATTAAAAAATCCCCAAAACCGTTCATAAATAAAGCCGTTCCTTTCATATCTAAAAATTAATGCCAACTGAATTTTTTCAGTGATATCAGTGGTTTCGTCTGCCATGATAGCAACATAGGCTGCCTCCTTCATTTCTCTTTCAATTTCTTCGTGGCACACTTCCAACATGCAATCAAGTAGTTCATTCTGGATGGTCTTAGATAATCCTTTGAACACCTTATTGCTTTCGGTATGCTCTTTCATCGCACTGTCTATACTGCCCAATAGATTTATAAGGCCTAAAAACACGCCGGGATTATCTGACGTTTCCGTCTCATCATGTCCACGCAAAGCAAGCTCAAAGGCCCCACAAAATTTGATGCAGTCTATTATCCTGGATAATATGTATCTATTTTTCTCAACCTGTTCATTTTGTTTTTGTGTAGCATCTTGATATGCCCTGCTTAGCTGCGTTGCAATATTTACACCTCCAAGCATTGAGAAGTCAAGCGAGTTTTTCATATGCTTCTTGCTATTTGAATGTTTTTTTATATATTCATTAACATGACCTAGATCTTTAACACCAGTCGTAGACCACGAATCTGTACTTCCAAACAAGAGGCAAGGAAAGCAAAAGAGCGCGTTTCTGATTTCACAACCACAGATCCAGTCACTGTTGTCATATATATTTGTGTTAAACTTTCTTGTGTAAATAGAATTTTTACTTCCTTTTGCTTTCTGTTCAATTTTTAGATCAGGAGTAGGTCGCCCTAAATTTTTTATCCTGATCTTTTCATCTAACGATCGCCTTGAAAAGGGAGTTTTTAACAGTTCATCAACTATATTCATTATGTATGACTAAAGTTTTCTTACCTATGAAAGTAACACAAACCTACACTGAATGATACTGAAATATAATAAAGTGCGATCACAGTTGGAAATAAACTGAAAACTGACACTGAATAACATTTACACAACAGAACACTTTGTTTCAATGTGATACACGTGGGCCTGTTAGATTTCACATTTGCGGAAGTAACACATTGCGCCAATATGAACTTATGGTTACCAATGTTAACAAACAATATAACAAACAATGTTCTGTACGTTCCAATGTGAATAAGGTATGGAGATAATAGTCCTTTTATGGCTCAGTTTGTATCACAAAGATATAATTAGTTATTATAACTAAAATAAAACGTTGTAATACGCTTTAATTAATTTCACTAAATTCTGATGTTTAGTGTGGCACTTAGGTGAGTGTGGCAGGGCTGTTTCGTCTGCTGCCAAAACGATTATAAGGAAAAGAACTAACACTCGTAGCGATTTCATTGATTCCGTGCTTTAGCCAAACGCAGCACGTAGCAGTGCGAAAACGATGGGACAGCGACCGTCAGGGGGGGTAAGAGGGGAAGGCTCTACGCAAGCGCAATATTCACCTACCGTGCTTGATCGCTTTGAGCACGTGGATGCATTCCATTAGCTAAACTTGCGTGTTTACCTTGCTTCGAGAGTTCGTCATTGGCAGTGCTGCCTTTCTTATTACTACCATAATGTGTTATGTTTGTTACATGGTCCTTCAGCATGTCTGTTATGTAATTTAGAAGAAAAAAAAGTAGCGTGCTGCAGCTCTTCAGCACGTAAGGACGAGCCGCCCCTGGTGTTATTATGGACCATTCTGTTTGGCCAATGTAGACACTTCCACAGTCGCATCTAATTCTATATATGGCCGGGTTTAGGAGCGGGTTGCTGGTATCTTTGGCTGGTCGTAGGAACGATCTGAGCTTTCTTGTTGAGTTGTAGTGAGTTCTGATGTCGTAGCTTTTAAGGACTTTGGAAATCCTGTCTGTGACGCCTCGAATGTATGGTACACTCATGCATTTTTATTTGTTTTTTCTAGAGTCCTGATCGTCGTCCTGTTGGGGGTTTCTTCAGTTGGTGTTCCTTTGTATTCCCTGTATTTCTTTGTGTGAGTAACCATTAGCCCTGAGAATGCTGTTCAGGTGTCTCATTTCCTCTGCGAGCTCTGGGTCGCATATGCGAATGGCACGGAGGAATAGTGCGTTTATCATTCCTCGTTTTATGTCGGGTGGATGGTGAGAAGACGCATCTAAATATATGTTGGTGTGAGTAGGTTTTCTGAAGACTGAGCAGTGTACAGTCTTGCTCATTTCATCTCGTTGTACCAAGACGTCTAAAAATGGTAGTATTCCGGTCTCTTCTATTTCCATTGTAAATGGTATGCTGGGATGGAGGCTGTTTAGATGTTGGAGAAAACCGGTTATGATGTCTCTGCCGTGTGGCCATACTCTCACCTATTGTCGCAAATCTATTCATGGAAGACTTTGAAAATACGGCAATAGACACATACAATCTTAAACCAGCACTCTGGCTAAGATACGTGGACGATACTGCACAAGAGTCCAGAAGAAGCTCATGGCAAGATGAGCGAAACGTCGGCATTTCCATGCAAGATAACGCAGCCTTCTCCGGAAGCTAAGAAGACACATCAAGACACAGGTCGTGGAAGCCTACACATCCTCTCTAAGACATTAGTAGTTTTGAAATAAAATATTAATTATAAACTTCATTTTATCTTCTTTTACAATATATGTGATATGTATATGTGACTGAAGTTGTTTACCAACCAGAATACCTGGCAGAGAGGAAATTTGGAAAAATGCCACTCTAACTTATCAAGTATTTTACCAATGATATCAATTTCCTTATTCATTCCCTCTGGGTTTGCAACAACAAATCCACAAGATAAGTATCGTCTATTTTAATATTACCAGATTTTGTATCCTATATTGATTTTAACACTTTTAAATACTGGGACCACTCACCTCCAACCTTGGTGGCCTGGGTTCAACCCCAGGGAACCACGTATGTGATTTGTGGTGGATGAAGTGGCATCTGAGCAGGATTTGTCTGGGCCCTTCAGTTTCCCCTGTCGTTCATTTCATCAATTGCTCCATAATTACCTTTTCTACCATCCATTTGGCCTACATTTCACATTACTTTGTCACGTTCATACCATGCATTGGGCTAACCCCTTATCCTTAGATGCTCTTATGTGATCCATAGCGTCCTTGCTTCTCAAAAAATTCCAGGAATTAGCTTTTAAGTTCTGGGGGTATAAGTTCACCATAAGAGGAGGGTAAGCAGGTAGAGAAGATGTGCTGCCAAATTTTTAGGAGCTTTAAAACTTCAAGAAAAGATTTTGATCATAAATGTGAAAATTAAAGATTTCTCTTTCAAGTAATATAATTTTATGCTCATTTTGAATTTTTTTTCCTCCCATGAAAAACAGAGGAAAGTAATTGACCAATGATGAATAACAGAAACTGGCTTGAAGATTATTAACAATGGATAAGTAAATTGTAATGAAACTGTTTTGAACTTCTCAGCTTTTTCATGATTAGTCTTAAATCTGGCATAAAGGCAACACATATTCTGTTAAAATTTATTAAAAGAAGTAAACGTTCATAATATTACAGTTGATTTTAAATATTTCATTTTTACTTCACTATTAACTGTCATGTGGAAATAGTTGTCCTCCATGGTTTCCGGGTAACATACTAACGTCTGGTAAGATTGCAGGTTCAAACCTTGTGTGGGGTGGTAGAATTTTTTCAGCATAAAGTATTTTGGAAGGGAAGTAAAGCCTTTGGTCCCATGTCATGATTTACAGCACATAAAAGAACCTCAAGCCTGAAAAAGAGGCCTCTGAGCAAAATCAAGTGGTCTTTCACACCCATATTAGAATGGGACACTGAGAACTATAGTATTTAAGGGTGTCCATAAATTTAATTTACATGTAGAAATTTATATGGAACCAAAAAGTTGAGATTGTAAATCAGAAATATATTTTGAAAATATTGTTCACAAAAAAACATTTTCACTTAAAATCTAGAATATAATAAAGGAACCAATGAATCAATCATAGTGACACTTCTTAGTATGAGGGCATACTAAGAGAAATTTTGGCTTAGGTCCTGTTTTCCACACACCTTATTTACTGGTTTCTAAATGATGTTTTTATCAAAGGGCACTTATATTTTTGTGTTGTAAAAAAGTAAGCAAGAATCAATCTGGATAATCTGAAAATCCACGTTATGAGGTAGATAAAAAAATGCATATATAATGAAAAGAAATGATGGGACCTGCAGTTTTTATTATTGACGTTGAACCACAGAAGAACCTATGGATTGGTTAGTCTGTAGAAGGTTGCATCAAAGATCAGATTCTACCAATTGATTGAATCAATAAATTTTCAGTTTCCAAAAAAGCTAGCATTTAAACCAGAAAGGCATACTCACAATTTTTTTTCCTTTCTTTTCTGTTTCAGAACTAAGGGCATTTTGGAGGAAACATTATTTTCAATGGATTTTTTAAAAATATTCCAAGGTGATCTTGAGAAGTTCTCCTTGTTAACAACCATTACATATGAATAGTATACTGAAAGGTGAACTGAATAGTAGTGACAACACAAGCTATTTATTTGGCAAGATGATAATCTGTTCTGTCAAATTATGCAAATTGATTATGGAACTAATCACAAACCTAATGCATTAATAGAACATAAATAACACTCTCTTATTGTTTCATTTTACTCAAAATTTTGCAAATATGTTTCACAGACAAAGGGTGCATCATCAATTACTTATAATTGAATAAGTGAAGCAGTAAGTGCACATTAAGTTGGTTTAATCTATTTTCCTTGTATGCAAGTCTCATTAAATAACTATTGCAGTCTGAAGGTTCATTTGTGGCTTTATGGTACGCAGCTTTGAGTTATATAAATTTTGCAAAAACGTAAATTAAAAAAAAATGTGAAATATACTTTGTCTGCAAGGTTTTTGAGCTATTGTTTAGAGGGGAATATAAAACACAATAATAATAATTAGCATTATATGCTAGTTGTTCCAAAATGATGAACCTAAAAGAACAAAATTGCGGTGCAAATGATCCAATTCAGTTTAAAATGTGTATGTGTATTCATGGTATTCATCTCAAGAACGTTTGCTCTAGCAGAAATAATGTGGTAGGATTGACAAAACTTATTATATTAATTTGGTCATTGTTTTCTTAGTCTGGTAGCATAGTGGCAAAATATCAACTGTGTGCACAACACTTATCATCAAATTACTTAATAAGATGGTATACTCTTTCAATATCTTACAGATTCATAGATAATGCTTTGAAACTCGAAATTTACAAGAGAAGTTAATATAATTTACCATTTAAATAGTGCAAGATGAACTTCTACCTTTCGTAATAAATTAGCTTTAGGCATTGGAAACTTTCACATACTGATAACTACATCACAAAAAACAGCTATAAGGCAAAATGAAACCAACATACTATTTTCAGTAGCCTTAACACATAGATTGATCAACATCCCACAAGAGTACTGCTGCATCTGTATACAGCAGCCCTCGATGGTCCTGACTCCAATCTTGTGCACAAGCAAATTCAAGAGAGAGAAGTACCTAAGGAACATCACCATATTTACCTCTCAAAATCTACAGAAACAGTGCAAAAAATTTTCCACTTTTAGCCAGGCAGTAAGAGCCAAAAAATCTCCCAGAATTACAGCATATATGTAGCATCACAGAATAAATATACATAAAGACAAAAGTTCAGAATAATAGAAATCTGACATTTACCTAATCAGTTACATAAATTGCAACCAAGTATGTATATATATAGGAAAACAAAGAGGAACATAGAAACACTCTGTATTTCAGTCGCGAGGATGTGAAATACATGATGAGAAAAGTTTTGGGTGTTATCGAAACAGGGCTTGAGAATAAATATGATACTTAAAAAGAATACCTTGTAGCAGGAGGAAGTAGACAAGATGTTTCTCTGTGAAAATTATTAGAACTGTAGAAGAATTTGGGATCAATTATTGATGAATCAGGAAGCTGCAAGCTGATGTAGATAGCAGGTAGCAGTACAAGCATGAAAAATATAAGAATGTTGAATGGAGTACTGTGTAGTAGGATATGTTAAACCTTACGAAGACGAGGATTTAAAAATTGGTTGCAGAAAGTACAATGATCTATGGAGTTGAGGGATGCTTTTGGTACAGGATCAAGAATCTAAAATCTTAGCAGTGGAAATGAACAGATTAAAACAAAGTTCCAGAGTTTCCTAGTTAGAAATAAATGAAGAGGTGTGACATGATGGATATGGAGGAGGAGATAGTGGTGGAAAGTACTGATAAACGAACTCTTCAGCGGTATGGCCATGTTAGAATAATGGATGCAGGTAAGTGGCCAAAAGCCTTTCTATGCTCTTCACTTGGGATAGAAGTAAGCAGAGCAGAGATCCATACATAACAAGTGATCAGTGTCTAGAGGAGGATTGAGGATTGATCATGAAGAATGGCTGATAAGAATACAGATAACTAAATTGAGTTAATTAAAAAGGTACATATTAACACACACTTCTTACTTTTATTGTTCAGGACAATTGTTTCGCAGACCATTGCCTGCATCCTCAGCTGTTGAACCACTACTACCTGGATTTGGGTTCCAAGTTATGGTTGTGGTGACATCTGTTGGGTGGGCGATGAGACTTGTTAAGCAATCCTTAGGGAGGGAACCCCATGTTCATCAATGTGTGGCAGTATTTATGGATGTAGATTTTTTCCCATGCTCATAATTGAAAGAGATTCGAAAGTTCTTTCAATAGTTTGATGTTCGGGTTGATTTCGTGGTGTGCTTCCCAAAAGTGATGAGCTACTGTAGATTTGTCCACTGTTTTGACTTGATGTGTCTTCTGTGTTCTTTATTGCGTGTTTCAAGGTTTCTTATTGTCTTCCCAATGTATTTCTTGTTGCAGTCTTGACATTCAATTGCATATATTCCTGATTTTTTCTCCATGGGTATTTTGTACTTTAGAGAGGAGCCCAGGAGGTTTTTTACACTGTATTTATTAATCAGCGCTAGTTTGATGTTGAATTTCTTGAATACTTTTTTGAACTTGTGGAGTTATGGGTTGTATGTGATTTTGTGAAATTTGGGAGGTTTTTCTTTATGGGTTAAGGTGGTAATTTCTTTGATGTGTTTCTGTCTTTTGTATTTATTGATCTTTTTGATGATGGTGGAGGTAATCAAACCATTGTCTACTGCTGTGCTCAGAATGTGGTTAAATTCTTTTTTATATTCAGTGGAATTGAGTGGGACAATAACTAGTCTGAAAGCTAAACTATTGAACACTGCAAATTGGTGTGGAATGGGGTTGAAGTTATTTCTTTTTATGTAGTTGTTGGTGTGTGTAGTTTTCCTGTGTATTCCAAATTCTATTTTGTTATTCTTTTTGAATATGTTTAGATCTAGAAATGGGATGCAGTTGTCATTTTCTCTTTCTAAGGTAAATTTTATTTGGGTTCTTGTAGGTTGAGGAATTTTAAGGCGTCTAGTGCTAGTTTTCCTGGGATTATGGCGAAAATGTCTACATATCTCTACCAAATTTTGAAAATTTGTGAAAGGCTTTGGTAATGTGTGTTTCAAATTCACCCATAAACAGTTCTGCCAGTAATGGGGAAAGTGGGTTTCCCATAGCTAGGTCTGTGACTTGTTGATATATGTGGTTATTAGAGGTGAAAGCTGACTGTTTTATACATAGGTTGGTGAGTTTGATCAAATCATCTATTTCTGTAATGTGTAGGTCTGTGGTGTGTAGCCATTTTCTGATAAGTTCCAGGAGTTTTTCTGCCAGGAAATTATGATTTTACATCGAAAGATACTAGTTCATCTCCTTTGGACATTGTGAGTCTTTTATTATTTCTATTAGTTCTAGTGAATTCTAAGTCTAAGAAATCACCTTTAACAATCACTTATGTCAACAAGCCAAAGGTCTAGCTATGGGAAACCCATTTTCCCCATTCCTGGCGGAACTGTTTATGGGTGCTTTTGAAACACACATTACCAAAGCCTTTCACAAATTTTCAAAATTTGGTAGAGATATGTAGACATTTTCGCCATAATCCCAGGAAAACTAGCACCAGACGCTTTAAAACTCCTCAACCTACAGGAATCCAAAATAAAATTTACCATAGAAAGAGAAAATGACAACTGCATCCTATTTCTAGATCTAAACAGATTCAAAAAGAATAACAAAATAGAATTTGGAATACACAGGAAAACTACACACACCAACAACTACATAAAAAGAAATAACTTCAACCCCATTCCACACCAATTTGCAGTGTTCAATAGTTTAGCTTTCAGACTAGTTAATGTCCCACTCAATTCCACTGAATATAAAAAAGAATTTAACCACATTCTGAGCACAGCAGTAGACAATGGTTTGATTACCTCCACCATCATCAAAAACATCAATAAATACAAAAGACAGAAACACATCAAAGAAATTACCACCTTAACCCATAAAGAAAAACCTCCCAAATTTCACAAAATTACATACAACCCACAACAAGTTCAAAAAGTATTCAAGAAATTCAACATCAAACTAGCGCTGATTAATAAATACAGTGTAAAAAACCTCCTGGGCTCCTCTCTAAAGGACAAAATACCCATTGAGAAAACATCAGGAATATATGCAATTGAATGTCAAGACTGCAACAAGAAATACATTAGGAAGACAGTAAGAAACCTTGAAACATGCAATAAAGAACACAGAAGACACATCAAGTCAAAACAGCAGACAAATCTGCAGTAGCTCATCACACCACAAAATCAACCCGAACATCAGACTATTGAAAGAACTTTTGAATCTGTTTCAATTATCAGCATGGGAAAAAATCTACATCCATAAATACTGCCACACATTGATGAACATGGGGTTCCCCCCTAAGGATTGCTTAACAAGTCTCATCGTCCACCCAACAGATGTCACCGCACCAAACTTGGAATCCAAACCCAAGCAGTAGTGGTTCAACAGCTGAGGATGCAGGCAATGGTCCACAAAACAATTGTCCTGAACATAAAAGTAAGTGAAGTGTGTGTTAATACGTACCACTTTAATTAATTCAATTTGATTATGCCTTCACTGTAAGCAGCTTCAAAATTATACAGATAACTGCCGAAAAGTGGAGCACAGCAATAACTCAACAGCATTCATGTGATGGAATTTACATTACCAAATAGTGATTGAACAATGAATTTTGAAATCCTGCAAAAGGATAACTTGGATTTATTAAAAACCACCAGGAAGCGCCAGTTTCATCTCAATGTCCATAACAAACAAGGTTCCATATCCTGATTGCAGTTCCTGATTATTGGAGCAACAGCTATTGAAAATGTACATTGACTTGTTAAATATTGATTTTAACACTAACTGCTGGTAAATCTAAAAGTGTTTTAAATACCTAATCAAGAAAATGTTTTGTTCATAAAAGAGAGAACTTGTATGCAGTTAAAATTATAGAATTTTACAGTGTAATATACAATGTGGAAGGAGAATTATGAATGTCCTTGAACAGGATGAATGTGGTGAATAAAACAAAAAATCTTAGTGCAGTTTTGTTGTTTTTAAAGCAGTTTTTAAAAAAGAAGCAAAATTTGTGTAATATCATTTCTGGTTTAAATCAAGAGTTTACAAAAATTAAACTCTTTAGCTCTTAGAGGAAATTGAAACACAAATATGTTCTGCGAGTGTAAATACATTTTGCATTAAAACAATCTTACTTATAAGCTTTTTAAATTTGTCTCAGTTGAATCTGCATCGTTAGCTACAAGACTTCAGAACATAGCAACACCATAAGATCGAAACAAGTGCATTTCAACTGTTTGTTCAGTGCACCTAGGCTTGTTTTCAAGACAGCAATTATTAGTTACAAATAGCTCACTTTACTAATGCTCAGTATCTAGAAATGCTTCTCATTTATGGTGAAACATGTCATAATGCAAAAAGAATTTACTGAGAAAGATTTCCAGATAGACTAGCACCACATCATATGCATTTGTTTTAGTCTGTCAGAGAGTTCTAGATACAGAAAGCTTATCCCCTCATGTTGAGTGAGTTGGTCAAACAAATATTGTAGATGAAAATCCTTCACTTGGTAAAAGCAGATTCTGGAAGCAGCAGCTTCGATATAGCTCAAACTATTGGTGTATCCCATTGGACCATTTTGAAAATACAATGAATTCCTATGCCATTATCATATTCGGTGGATCTAGTATCTCTCTGAAGCAGATCATGTGCCAAGATTAAATGTTTTGAATGATTTCTTCACAAGAAGGGGAATTTTCCCATAAGATTCTTGCAATGGAGGAATAAAGGTTTACCAGAAATGGAATAATTATCATGATGTATACAGCTAGGCTTGTGATAATCCATAATAAGACAAGATACTTTACAGCACAGATTTTCTGTAAATATTTGGGCAGGAATGATAGGAAACATAATCAGTCTTTGGATTCTCCTTCAGGTTTTGAAAGGAGCTATCTATCTCCAATTTCTTCAAAACAATGTTACCAGTTCTGCCTAAGGATGTACCCCTGGCAGTAACAAATGATATGTGACGCATCTCTGAACATTAATAGAGCCGTTTTAGCTATCTATACAACACCTATGAAGAATGCTGGATTGCTCGGAATGGACCAATAGGTTGGTTGGACCCGTGAGGTTGAAAATGAAAGCATATGCTTTCGAAACTAGTCCCTCATAATAACAATGTAAGTGACATAGTGTTAAAAAACCAACTCAACAAATTAATAAAACACATAATTTGACTGTCACTGTCACTAAATTCCTCCAAACATCAATCAACCCAAGTATACTTTGTGGAGTGCAGAATTGGAGACAAATATTGTGATGTGTTGGCAAAGAATGCACATTTTGAACAGTCTCTAAACAGTAAAAAGAAGTTCTTGCTGAAGTTCTGTAGCCTGCCTGAGTAGTGCAACTGCCTTACATTCAACAGGTCGCAAGTTCAAATCTCACTCACAAAATAAAAAATATGTTGCTCTTATATTGCCTTAATTATTCAGAGTTTTATAATTCACATAGAAAGAATAATGTTGAGTTTCTCTTATACTTATCTTTATAAATAAGCATTCTTATTAATAGCTTATTTATATTATAAATGCTTCCTAAGTTCCACATTCCATATGATATTTAGTTTATGTTAAAAACATATATAATGTTCTGTTTATTTGCTTACAGGAAATATTTATTTGTTCATTTTCATAGCACCAGAAACTGAAGAATTAAGCTAACCTGTTGAATTTGCTATGTTGCAATATTGTGCAAAATTAAATAGTAAATTATCTCATGAACGGAAAGCTGTGTGGAAAAAATCTCAAAACAACATTGTTTTTTAAAGTTTAAAAGAATAATAGGTCATCTTCCATGGTATATAATGATTGTCTGAAAATTTTCTGTCGTCCTCCGTGGTGTAATGGTTACCATGCTAACTTCATATACCCAAGCTGACGGGTTCAAACCCGGTGGAGAACAATGGATTTTTTCAGGTGTAAAAATCCTTAGCATGACTTCCTTCGGAAGGGAAGTAAAGCCGTTGGTCCCATGTCGTAGATTTGTGGCACGTAAAAGAACCTCAAGCCTGATAGAGAGGCCTCTGAGCAAAATTAATCGGTCTTTCATGCCCAATTTAGAATGGGACACTGAGAACCACAGTGGTCATAAATAACGCACCATTTCCATTTTGCTAATTTTCTACTCCCATGAAAAATTATTTAAGCAACAAAAAATAATTGATATCCTGACTGCAATCCTTAGTTGGTGATGTAACAGCTCTGAAAACTAATTAAGCAAACTTGTAAATGTACAATGAGTGACTTGTTAAATATATATTATGATTATACTGAATTGGTTTTAACTTTTAACTACTGACAAATTTGGAGCTTTGCTCACGAAAACTGGGATTTATAGGCTGTGAATATTAACAATCCTGACTCCAATCGTTAGCTGATATGGGAGCATAGCTCTTAAAACTTAGTGAAATTGAAAGTGTACACTAATTCATTACATTTATGATTACACATCACTGTAACTTGGCACTTCATTTTGACTATTGTCATGTTCTATTTTCTCGTGCATGTGATCTAGACTTGTAACAAAATTCTTTACCATGAGGTAAATTTTATCCCAACAAATTATATACAAAAGATTTGCCACTCTTTTACTCATGGGCAAACAGAGCATGGTGATTATTTTGGAATAACACCTAAACACCATAAATTTTTTAAGAGGCATTCCATATCATTTTACACTATTTCAGGTAAATTTATCCTCCTGTTACAGATGTTGGCCTAAAAAAAGTATACATCGCCCTCAGTGGTGTAATGGTTACCATGCTAACGTCATATGCCCAAGGTCGTGGGTTCAAACCCGGTGGAGGTTGATGATTTTTTCGTGTGTAAAAATCCTTAGCATGGCTTCCTTCAGAAGGGAAGTAAAGCCGTTGGTTCCGTGTCATAGATTTGCGGCACGTAAAAGAACATCAAGCCTGATAGAGAGGCCTCTGAGCAAAATTAAGCGGCCTTTTATGCCCAATTTAGAATGGGATGCTAAGAACCACAGTAGTTAAAGAGCATCCATAAATAACACGCCATTTACATTTTAAAAAAAGTATATGCTTTTAGCAGGATTTCCATATAAGCCACATTTAATTTTGGATTTCAATTACATATGAAATATATTATTTATATATATTTTCTTTAAACTCTTACCAAAGAGTAAACCTGGTACATGCAGCTGTTTCTTAGGAGCTTTGCTACACAAGTTCAGTCATATTTAAAATGTGCAGACAAATTTTCTTGTAATTCTTGATTATAAAATTTTGCTTCATATATGCAGTGTATCATAAGTTATTTTTTGCATGTAGACAGTACAATGCAAATATGCTCTGCAGTAGCGAATGCACCTAAAAGCTTGAAAGCTAAATTTGCATCGAAATAGTATAGTTTTACTGTGCAATATAGCTACTGCACTGCACCTTTATCCATTTGCAGCTGTTTTTAGTACAAGTATTATATAACTTCTGTGTTGCCAGTGCTTTTCATGCAACCCTTAAAACTATGTTGATACTAGGTAGACATTTTAAACAAACATGATTTAACATATTTTTTACAGCAGAATTATATCTAGTATCCTACACTAAGTTTCCCAATGATGTACCAGTGACTGCATGAGTTTTTCATTGATTTACAACAGATATTTAAAACTGTACAAAAAATGAGTATTTAAGTTGTGGGTTAAAACTGATAATGGTAATGCCTATGCTTATGACATTGGTAACAGATAATTTATGCTAGTCACTTTTAGTGCATACATACATATATATAATGATAATGTTTTGGAAATAATTTATAATACATTATTACCATTGATGTTAAGCAATTTTTTTATATTTTACCTCTCAGGCATTAGCTTAAAGGAATTATAGATTATGAAATGTACAAAAGTGAGTTAAATGCTGATATTTTATGATGTTATAGTTTCATTCCAGAGCCAATTTAATTTTTAACTCAGAAATTCATGATATGCTAAAGAGATTATGGGTTTGCGTTATATGAAATTTTGTCTTATGGCTATTCTGCATGTGTTTTGGGACCTAACTTTTACACTGCCACTTTCATAAAACAACATTTTTTTACTGATAAAATTTTGTGTAACAGTATGAGTTATACTCTAAAAACTCTTTAGAGCTTGGAGTTCTAGGCCAGTTCTATGAAGCTTCCTTCACAAACCTATATAGCCAAGTATAATGGACCAACACAGTGTTGTGTGTAGGCTAAAGAAAAATAGAATCAAGTTGAATTTAATACTAAGACTGGAATGTGAATCATGGGCATGAGCTTCTGTCTTGTACTTTCACTGTACTAGAATGCATTATTCTCTGGAAAGGCTCTTGAGTAGTGTTGGTGTACATATGGAACTTTGAAATGCTTTTATTGTGTGTGGGCTAGAAATTGAAGGTTAAATCAGACTTGTAAATTCAATTCTTGAATGGATTTAACCTCTAGATTACAAAGAGACGTTTCTTTTTCACCTGTCTTTTTACTCTCAGCATGAAATACTATTAATGACACTTACTGTGAAAGCCTACGAGAATACAAAATATTTAAAAAAGATGCAACAACGAAACTCATTTTTAAGAGCTAACTGGACATTTTACTCTCTTAATATACCTAATTTAAAATCCCAAGTCATATGCTTAAACTTCAATTTATTTACTTTCTCTACCATGTACATAGTAGGTAGAGAATATTTTGTCTTCTACCCAAAAATTAAATCCTGAAATATCATCGGAAATGTCTATTTGAGGGCCTTTGAACCAAAAAGATGGGTGTGTTTTTCTGTGAACATAAATAAAAATAAAAAAGTCTGATAAATGCCAAACTTGGTTCAGCACCTTCCAAAGATGAAGATTTTCAAGAAAACTCCCCACCCCAAATGTTTTTTAAACTTTTGATTTTCTAACAATAACAAATTATATTAATTCTACCACCATATACTAAAGAATTTACATTGAAAAAATTAGTGTCTTGAATTATTTGGGAAAAGTCTGGAATTTTGTATAATCTTGTTATAACTATACCATTTGTATAACTATAAATGTTAAGCAATGGATGAAAGTACATTACACAAAAAATGAGATCACTTTAATACGCAAAGGTATTTCAAATGACTGTTGTGGCACAATTCACTTCCACTGTTGTTATTAATCGTTCAATTTGTTCAATACTTTTGTCATTCTAAGTTGTCATTCAATTGCTTATTGCATTGAAAGAATACAGCATTTTAAAGCTAGCATATTGCATCCATTTCTTGAACATTTGACCCACCATATGCTGTGTGTGCTGCAAGCCCACCTGGGTAGTGTGGAGATAGCGCGTTTGCCTCACATTCAACAGGTGATGAATTCAAATCTTGCTTATAGCGAGTTGCCCGAATAAGGTTTTCCCTTATTCTGAGAAGACAAATGCCAACTAACTTTAAGCTCCATGAACCCCGAGATCATTTCACAGATTTTATTTGTTGTCTGATATGTGACCATGCAG
Source organism: Hymenopus coronatus (assembly GCA_030762935.1). NCBI lineage: Eukaryota > Metazoa > Arthropoda > Insecta > Mantodea > Hymenopodidae > Hymenopus > Hymenopus coronatus. Next base: position 112,031,703 of record CM060890.1, read on the forward strand.
ATTAAAAGACATAAGCTAAAAAAAGTGCTGCACCTATTTTCACAACTAAAACAAAGAAAATAGAAAAATAAGATTCTGTAAAAATAGTTGGTATACCCACTGATACAATGATGAGAAAGTAATTGTACGTAACACAATTTTTTTTTTAAAATTTACAAATAAAAAACTGACTACTGGGCACTCGAACACTAAGAAATAAGTTGCAACAGTTACAAATACTGAAGCCAGTCTAGGTAGTGTGGGGGTAGTGTGTTCAAATCTTGCTTAGGGTGAATAATTTGGACAAGGTCTTTCCCTTACCCTGAGAAGATGTCAAGCAACTCTAAGCTCCATAGACTCCGAAATCATTCTCCCAGTATGAACAACCAGGTTTAAAGACGTTAAAGCTAAACAAACAAAAAAAATAATAACAACTCATTATTGGCTGTGTCAATATCTCTTTTCATTAAGTGCAAGGGAGTAACAAGAAAAACTGAGTCAATTGAAATCTTTAATGCCAGTAGAGCATATACTCCACTGTACCGGCTGATTCAGACACCTGTTGATAGAAATATGGGGGAAATGAACAAATAAAATAGAAACATAGAAATTATATGCCCCTCAAGTTTTAATAGTTACTTTAGTAGGAGGAAGGGAATTTCTTTTATTGTAAGGTATATAATAGTTTATTACATCATTACATTAAATAGAATGTAATAGAAAAGAATGAAAATAAAAGTCAATTTAGATGCACCCAAGTATATTTGAGGTTTTAGTATTCTGCCAGCATTAAAAACCCAAATATGTTGAGTTTATGGTTTTTTTTATGTTTAAGAAGTTACAAGAAAAACATGCCAACAATCTTATACTGAACTATTGACTTTTCTCATGCATTTGGCATTGCTCCCTCTTATCAGATTCATATACATTTGTTCAAGTGTCACAATCTTAAAGGTGATTTTAAGTACCTTTATTGCATGCTAATTTTTATTGATTTGTTAGGGTTAGTCTATGTACCTACAGGAGTAGCAAAACTTATTCTAATTCACACTAGCCATAAATAGACTAAAGCTGCAAACTGAGTCGCCTGGAACTAAATTGCTGCAAGAATTCAACCATAAATCATCTTTCCAAGCTATTGCCTGGCCTCACAATGCTTAAAGGGAGTGCTAAGCCAGCAGTGATAGAGGAAGGTTGTGTTTTGAGAGGTGCTCCTGCGGTGAAGGAAGAAGGATCTAAGTCACGATGGGAGTGGACATTACAGTGTATAGAGCAAGAATTGGACAGTTTAGAAAAGTAAAATTGGTGAATAGTAAACACAGTTTTGGAGAGAAGATGACAAACATATTGGTTTTAGCAAGTGTTATAACTTTGTTGCTAGTGATTGGAGGAATTGAGGTAAACCCCGGCCCTGCAGATATAATAACAATGCTGGAAAACCTGACTGAGAAAATGAACAAAATAGAAGGTATGGAACAACGAATAGGTAAACAATTGGAAAAGATGGCAACAGATATCAAAGAAGATGTTAGAGTTGAGGTGCAGGAAGCAAGAAGGGAAGTTGAAATGGTTAAGGAAAGAATGGAAAGATTGGAAGAAAGGGAGAGAAGATTTAATTTAGTGTTCACAGGAGTTAAGGAAAGAAGGTATAAATGGCCAGCAGAAGAAATATTAGAAATAACGAAGGAAAAGCTGAATTTGGAATTGTACAGATGGGAAATTATTGAAGCTTATCGAGTTGGAAGACAACTTGGCAAGAGAACAATTATAGTGAAATTTGCAACAGCCCAATTAGTACATGAAGTACTTAAAAGAGCCAAGAAATTAAAAGGAACAGACATTTTTATTAATAAAGATTTATCACCTAAGAAGAGAGCTCTGCAAAGAAATTTGGTACAAAAAATGAAAGAAGCAAGAGCCCAGGGAAGAAGAGCTTATATTAGAAATTTCCAATTGTGGATTGACGGAGAAAAGACATCGCATCTGGACAAGAAGGAGCTAAGAGAACCCCAATCAGGCACAGAGGAAATTACTCAGCAAATGTCAACGCCAACTTTAGGAAGCACAACAGGAAGACCAAAGTCCAAACAAAAAGGAATGGATGTGGGTGAAGACAGTGAAAGTGTGTGTTGGAACCGAAATCTACCTGTCAGCATGGATATGAGGACGGCATACGCAGATAGGACGTCATCCAACTTGCCTACGAGAGAAATAACAGCTGACGAAGAAATGACGTCAACAGAGGAAGCAACAGGAGGAGGAGCCACCAGAGTGACGTCACCTAGGAAAATAGTGTCACCGAGAAGAGGGGAAGTAATAGCCGCACGTAATTTGGCTGCGAAGGGAAAGAAGGCGTGGCAACAGAGTAGCGGGGAAAATACAGAAGGGGAAGAAGACAACATCATATCATCTGAACATGGCAGCGTGCTAGTTTTAGATAGAAATAAAACTATTTCTTCCCGAGAAGGGATACAATTAAGGAGTAAAAGGACTCTAGAAACATTTAGATTTAGATTAGGCTCACAATAGGGAAGGGAGAATATAAGGAGGCTTGGATTCTGGAATTGTGAGGGAGTTAAAAACAAAATATATGCGGGGAGTTTAAATCAATTATTGACAAAACTTGATTATCTCGCGGTAGCTGAAACATGGCTAAAAGAGGACCAGGTTTACGTAAAGGATTTTGATTTTGTAGGGATAAAAGGAGATAAGGTAGCAAGAAAGGGGAGGGCATCTGGAGGCATAGGCTTTTTTGTAAAGAAAACGTTAAGTAAAGGAGTTAAAGAAACTTGGTCAAGGAGAAAAGAAATACTATGGATTGTACTAGAGGAGAAACAAATAGTTGAAAATGTTATATGTATAGGCATAGTATACAATCCCCCTCTTCCTTCGCGCTTTCATAATCCGGACCTCCTTAAACACCTAGAGATAGAAATAGAACATTTAAAGGAGAGATATGGTAATTCTGAGATTATATTAATGGGAGACTTTAATATTAGGATTGGCGAAAATGATGTTATTGGAGGGAATAGGTGGATGAGCAATGATACATTAGAGAAACCTGAGAAAATTAGATACAGCAAAGATAAGATAGTTGACAAAGGCTATATGAAATTTATAGAATTCTGTGAATTGAATGCCTTTGATATTTTGAATGGGAAATATGGAGAAGATGTGAATGGAGAATATACGTATGTTAGTAATAATGGTCAAAGTGTGATTGATTATGTATTATGGCCAATTAATATGGGGTATATTTTAAGTAATTTTAAGATACTAAATTTAAGTTCCAACAGTGGGCATTTTCCATTGATAGTAGACATAAAAACATGCACAGAGCAAATAGTCTATAATTTAAGGGAGGAAAAGTGCAACATAGAAGAATACAGTAGATACAAATGGAAGGAAGAGTATTGCAATAAATTTAGGCAGACACTAAACTCTAATTATGGCCAGATATGTCAGTGTGGAATAAGTTTTATGATAAAGGAACAAGAAATTGAAAGTGCTATGGATATCTTAAATATCATTATGCTAAGGGCTGGGGAGGAAATGAAAATGAGAAAGAAGGTTTACAAAAGAGATGAGGGCTGGTTTGATGAAGAATGTAGAGTAACTAAAAGACAAGTCAAACAGCTGCTCATAAAGTGGAGGGAATTAGGAAACATAGAATTAAAGAAAGAGTATATGCAAGGGAGGGATTTATATAATTTATTACTGGAACAAAAGAAAACAAGCTGGATGAAAAAATATGAAAGTAATTTGATACGAATTCTAAATGAAAATAATGCAAATGAGATATGGAAGGTTATGAAATCAATGTATAATAAATATGTAACAAAACCAAGTATAAAACCAGGAGAATGGATGGAATATTTTAAAAATTTGTATGGGGAAAAAAAGAGTAAAAATGAGATAGGAAATTGGGAAATAGGTAATAACTATGTAGATATACTCGATGATATAATAAGAAGTGAAGAAATAATCCAACAGGTGAAAATAATGAAAAGAAATAAAGCAACGGGAATAGATGGAATCCCTCCAGAGTTCCTTAAGGAATGGTGCACTGAAATAAACAGAGTTAAGGTTTTAGTAGACTTATTTAACACAATTAAGGTGAAGGGGTATATACCAGATAAGTGGAGGAAAGCAATCATACATCCAATATACAAAGGCAAGGGTAGTGTTGACAAACCAAACAACTATAGAGGCATTGCATTATTATCAAATGTAGGAAAAATTTTTACTGGTATTATGGCAAGCAGGATACAAACATGGGTTGAAGAATATGATATCCTCTCGGAACTTCAGATGGGCTTTAGAAAAGGGAGGAGGACAGTTGATAACTTATTTATTATAAAAACACTGGTAGATAAATACTTGAAAGACAAAAGAGGAAAGTTATATATGGCTTTTGTGGATTTAGAGAAAGCATACGATAGGATAGAGCTTCAATTGCTGTGGCATAAGTTGTTGACTAAAGGAGTGAGTAAACAAATGGTGGACACCCTTAGAGCATTATATAAGGAAAATACTTTTTGTATAAGAGTGGAGGAAGGGGTTGTAACAAGAGAAATCCAACAAGAGAAAGGCCTTAGACAGGGATGTAAGTTAAGTCCAGTCCTATTCAATTTATATATAGATGATGTATTAACAGAAATTGGGAGAAATAATAACTCGATGCCAGTAATTAATAATATTCAGATTCCAGGATTACTGTTTGCAGATGATCTAGTTATAGGTGCAATTACAGTGAATGGCTTGAAACAATCCTTGCAAACATTAAATAATTACTGTAAAGAGTGGAGTTTAAAAGTGAACCAGGACAAGACGCAGATTGTAGTGTTCAAAAAAGGGGGAAAATTGAGCAAATATGAAAAATGGAAGAATGAGAATGAAAAGGAGTACAGGGTAGTGAGAGAATGTATTTATCTAGGAGTTAAAATTGATAGTGGTGGCAATTGGGAAAAGCAAAAGAAATTTGCATTGGCAAAAGGAAAAGGAGCTTTATCAGCTATTAGAAGTTGCAAATACAAAGCACCTAATATAAATATTAGATGGTTAGAAAAAGTGTACAATATGGTGGTTGAGGCAAAAATGCTATATGGGATAGAAGTATGGGGATTAGAAGGAGGATGGGAAGGCATAGATGAGGTGCATAGGAAATTTTGCAAAGAAATACTGGGGTTACCAAATGCAACTGTTAGGCAGGTAGCACAAATAGAGCTGGGTAGAGTGGCAAGTAAGGGAAAGATTATGGAAAGGGCATTGAAATTTTGGCATAGGATATTGAAATTGGAAGAAAGGAATTTGTTAAAACAGTGTTTAGTATATCAAGAGAAAAGTTTAAAGAACAAGGGATGGGTAGACTGTCTTCGAAATAACCTGGAAAGTAGTGGGTTAGGGGAAATGTGGAGAAGAAGAGAAAATAATGTGAATAACTTCTGGAAGTTGGCAAGGAAAAGATTTGAGGATATAGAAATACAAAAAATATTTAGTGAAATAACTGAAAAGAGATCTTTAGTTTTCTATATACCAATGAAAGTCTCATGGGGAAGGGAAAAGTACATTGATGTGACAAATAAAGAGGAGCGAGAAGGTATTGCATGGCTGAAAGCAGGAGTATGGAGATTAAAAGGTCTAAGGAAAGGTATTCCACAAAATCAATGTCCTATATGTGGCGGAAATGAAGATATAGAACACATTTTATTTAAATGTAAAGGAACTGAAATTTGGAGAAAAAAGTATATTAATAAGAAATGGTTTAAAATAGATAGAAATGTAGTAGTAGTTGAAATGTTTCAAAAAGATAGTAAGAAGATTGGACAATTCTTAGGCAAAGTGAAAAATAAATGGATATGGACAGTAAATAGACAAAATGATGCAATAAACTAGAATTAATAAACTATTGTAAAATATGAGTATGACCGGTAAAGAGCCAGGGCTGAACACCGATCATATTCACCTGTATAATGCTTAGCATAAATAAATAAATAAATAAATAAATAAATAAATAAATGCTTAAAGGAAGTGAAATGACAGCAACAGAAAAAATCTGTGGGAAAGTTAGAGTGCCCAGTCCAATAAGAATCAAACACAGCACCATCTAAATGCTAACCTTAAAACACCACTGCCTGAATCATTGCATTCTCTTTAGTACCAAATTTGCAGTTCTGATCAGATTTTCTTCAAACTTGCATATATAATTTTAACTCCACATGAGCAGACTTCATAAAATTTCTGATGTTCAGTAGGCTCTTTCTAACCAAATATCAAAGCTTTTAAAACACACAAAATATCATAAGCTAGTGCAAAAAAGATGAGTTAAAAGTACAAAACTATTCACTGATCAGAAGACTTGAGGCTCTGGAATAAAACTAGATGAAAGTCAATTTTGCAAGTGTCCTTACTTAAAGAATAAAACCTTTGTCTTTATCATGCATTTAAACAAAAGTTATTTACAGTTATAGAGCCTTTACCTATTAATCGGTGCTAAAAATATATTTTTAATTACTGTGTACTGTAATTATCAGATTAAAAAAAACTGATGTTTAAGGGCATTGTAAGCTGGTTCAATTTATCAAGATTTACCAAAATGTAAAACTTTATTAAAAATAATAATTACCATTTAGTAATTTGCTTGATCAATTGTTAACATTTGATAAAAATTTACCACTTTCACTGGCACAAATTATCTACAGAAATTTCACAGTGCACGCTTTTCCACCCAGTATAGTATAACTTACTTCAATTCATATTTTGCACAAAATTTGTGAAACAGTGAAAAATTTAAGCAAGGCACTTTTAATTTAGGAACATTTTGTTCCTTATTTTTACACTGAGCTGAAGTAGTTTTAAAAAAAATGTGTTAAATCTTGGTAAATTAGTTGGATTATTTTTATTTGAGTAAGCAAAAGTAGTTTGACACATTACATCAAACAATTCCTTTTTACTTGACAACAGTAAAAACATGGTTCTTAGTGAGCATTCTAGACATAAAATTCATTTTTTTAATTGGTTTATTATATGATTAGTCTATGCATTCATATATTATTTCACTGTCACCTTCTTCCATGCTATTTTCTTTATCAATATCAGAATTGAGTTCTTGGACATTTTTTTCCTGTTCCATTTTCTTTTCTTCCTTCTGCTGCTTACGTTTTGCATAGGCTTCCTTTTTCTCCTTTTTCATCTTCCTGAAATCTACAAATAAGTATTATAAGTATGTGTCTTGTATAAAAATAAATAAATAAACACTTGATATGACTGAAAGCGTAAACGACTTACTATCTAACACATCCTGTAAAGGCTCTACAAATGAATAAAACTCAGCATTCGCCAAAGCTTGTAATACATCGGGCCCATTTATGGTTTTTCTGTTGTTTGATGCAGCAGCATTGTTTGCTGAAGAGGTTATGTACAATATGAAAACAGATGCAGATTTGGCAAGGGCAATTCTCGCCTCTTTTGCAACATTTACTCCATCGGGTAAGGCCTCTTTCACAATCCTTGTAACAACCGCATTGGGCAAATTCAAATCTTCCAGTTTTTCAGCCATTTCTGTTGAAGGTTAGAAACTAGAAGGTAAGCAATTAGTATACGTTATCACGACATTTATTTCGTAGCTACCAAATAACATGCGTCTGTTCCACTATACTGATTTATGTGATGACACTATATATACACCATAAATAATGAAAACACGGTATTCTAAACATTTACAAATGATAAGTATAAAACCCGCGTAAACTTGCCACTTTGCGAAATCTCTATAACTTCAGCATTTAGCCGCTATAAGCGCTATTTTTGTAAATGATACCAATGCATACACAGTACCGTATATTTCCCATTCATTTACCGCAGTGATTACGCCGTGTTTTGTTTACGCACATTTGTCTGGTGCTGCCCTCTAGTATTAAGGCTAGAAACCAAATAATCGACGTTGAGATGTCAAAGATGGCGGATAGTGAATTGTGATGGGGTTGGTGTCAGTCTTATAAAAATTGGATTTTGTCAGTGATAGTTGTGCTCAGTGTGAATTACTCAAAGGCAGTGAGAACAATGGGTTATTTTATAGGGCCATTTAAAAAATAATGCACCATGTACGGGTAAAAGTGCCAGAAATCCGTTTTCAGTGTGGCTCGGCGTGCTGTGCCTGAGGCCGACTTGGGAATGGTCCCAAATCATGGGCGCTCAGCAAGCCAAGGAACGCGTAGGATCTGCTGGAGCTCTTGCTGTTAGGAATACTATAAGGAATAAACCAAGAATACCAAAGGATGGACGTCAGCAAGGTTCCAATATCTTCACGGAACACAGCGGTGAGTCAGCTGACCCAATGTATCATAATTACACTGTCTTCGCAAATTAGGCTCTTCCGCTTTAATTAATATCCTTTTATTACTACAATAATGGTTTTAGGAAAGCTCCGTCTACATCCCTCAGATTTTACGAAAACCATAGGTCATTGGGCTCACGAAAGTGCTGACGTGCCATCATTTGCAACTGGGAGGCAGGAGGATACCGGACTAAAATTAGGGGTACCTACATTTAATGGATTATATAAATATTCCATGGAGGATAAATGACATTTTGGGTATTGCAGATAGCCGTTTTAATTACCACATGACCAGCAGAATTTAGAAATAAATATGTGTACCTACTACATATTTACGTTTTGTGCTGTTCAGTACATTAACTTTTAAGCTGAAACATTTTAAGCATTCAGAATTGCTTGATATACAATTTTGGGTTGATTCAGTGTAATGAAATCTAAAGCCCTCTGAATCACAATAAGCCAACTCTAACTTTAATTGTTGTGCAATCAAACAGCTGAGTTATATTTAAAGAGAACCAGCTAGGAAATGTTTTGAAAACGTCAAAAGAATGGGAGCGAGTTTCTCATAGTTTTACTAAAATGTGGACAGCAGATGAAATGACAATATGATATGTTGTGACCTTGTAACTTGTAAAATGGAGAGGGAATTGACATGTCACATTTCCGAACAGATTGAATAAATTAAGATTTATAAGGTCAATCTTGAATTTGTATTATTATAGAGAACTTCGGCCGCTCTAGAAATTAAACAAATTGTGGTTTGACTGTAAGTTTGGTTTATACTTGTTACGTTTTTATCAATTTTTTTTATCGGAAAAGCTCCGTAATTAAGTTAAACGCTAATTTATTACGTGCGCGTAGCGATCCTTTTTTATGAATATTTGTGAAATATGCTGCCTAGAAGGAGTAGAATATAAATAAAGAAGTCTTGTAGTACTTTTGCAATGTAAATATATAATAATACTACACACTAAAGTGCCTAAAACCTGAGTTTCATTGTCGGCGGCAGGCGAACAGTGTTGTGGAATGCAACACCGGCATATGTCGCTAGACGCTGTGCTGACAAGTATGTTTCACGCAGATACAGCTGTTCAGTGAATTTTATGCAGAACTTCGGCCACTCTAAAATCGAATGAAACTAAGTGCGATTGATTGCCTTTGTATTTATGATAACAATTTCAAAGCCTGTGGATTTCAAATTTAGCGCGAGGTTAGGTTCCAATCCGTTTATGTTAGTGTTGTATATAAACAGGTAGCAACATTAGTTTTTTAAACCAACTCCCCACCCTAATCCCCCTCTAACCACACCGGTCCCGTTAGAGTGCAAAACTGGTATAAGTCGCAGCGGAGAGAGTTAGCGGCCCAACTTGTAAATAATTACCTTAATTTGTTCAGGGGAAAATAAGCTTACACTCGCCCACTGAATAAGAAAAGTTATGTCATATAGTAACTATGCAACTTACCTGCATAGATATAATGGTAGTAGATTACTGTAGGCTACCATTGCATTTATGATATACCGAATTTTTTCTTCTACGATAAACACACTTCCAATTTTCGGCGATAAGGAAACAACTTAACTGTCTAGAAATTAGGAGTTGATTAATAAAGTTGCATTTTAAGTTTATTATGCATGACAGAGTGTAATGTTGAGTAAGGATTTTAACAGCGATATGTTGAAGTTTAAATTCTATTACGTATATTGCAAGAGAGCAAGAAGTCCGATCCACGTTGTGAGCAACCATCTGGCATCCATTTGTGGTTCTTAGTAGCAAAATATACATGCGTCATTTCATCATACTTTGACACGTGCTCTTTCTGCAGAGGTTTTGGCTGTTATTTACTCGCTTTATTAGCGAAGATGCATAATGGCTTGAGAGGGGGAGAGGAGGTGGTCTTGCAACCACTTGCAGAAGTATGCTCACCTGCCTAAAGCTGCTTTCGTGATCTTATAATGTGTGTGTAATTGCCCATCTAGGCTGCATCAGTAGGGAACATGTACCTAAAGAAGCAAAGAAATAAATGTGTGTAATATAATAGGCTCTTGCCATTTCATGTTTACTTTCTCTGCACCTATTATGTACCATAATGTATAGAGAAGGTATTGCATTCCACCCCAAAATTTGATACCGAGATTTCACTGGAAATAGACGTTTTAGTACCCAAAAAAGCACTCTTAGAAAAAGATCCGCGTGTGTGTGTGTGAACTCGAGAACTCAATAACGAAAAGTCGATAAAATGTCAAACTTGGTATATAAGTTTAGTATCTTCCAAGGATTTGACACGAAGATTTTGAGGAAAATCCTCCCACCCCAAACTACCCTTTATATGGTAACATTTTTTTTTTTTAAAGTGGCTAATGATTTTTATTAAAATACCATATATTAAAGACATTTACACGGCAAATAAATCGTATATCTTGAATTTTCTGGGAATAGCCTCTGAATTTTTCTTTATTATGGATGAATTTTGCTGAATTTTGTATAACTAATAAACCGTAAGAGATAGACAAAACTTACTACACAAAAAATGTGGATCTCGTTAAAACACACAATTTATGTCATATTTTTTCTCAGAGTGGGCCATTTTTGAGATATTCCTTGTTATTTGTTTGTTTTAAAATACTTAAAAACGTTTCTCATACGGGAATTTGTCAACTCTGGCAATACATAGAAACGGATTTCATCCACATGGCAACCAGCTTTTAAAAGAGTTGACTGTCTTTTTAGCCAATGTATTCCATTATTTTCCCTTCTACTTACAAGAAAGCATTTTGTAATGTTTATCTTGATTAGCATGAAATAAAAGGATGAATAAGCTTTTTAACAATAATTTGTTGCCGAGATGTAGAGAAAGTCTTGTGAATGGAACATATAAGATTTTGTTTTTATTTATGTTCAGGATATTCAAAGAATTTGACACCAAGATTTTCAAGAAATTCCCCCACTACCTTTTACTCGGAACTATTTTCGAGAATATTTTTTCTCAAAAAATGGTTATAGCAATTTTAAATTAAAGTACTATATGTGTAAGTCATTTTTTTATCACAAGTGATGTATCTTGAAATGTCTCGGAATAACCTCTGAAATCTTATGTGTTCTGGATGCTTTTTGCTTACCTGATAAACCGTAAGGGAGAGACAAATCTTAATATACAAAAAATGTAGAATTTGTTAAAGTACACAATTTGTCAAATGTTTTTTACTTCCTTTTTGTGGAGAGTAGTCTTTTGGCGTGATTTTTCTGATACCTGCTCTCTCAAATGGGAAATCGTCATCAGTTTGTCTCCTTTTTCTTCTGGCCATGCAAAGAGAAACGAATTTCAAAGCCATCACATAGCCACTCCTTTTTAAACGATTTTAATACCTATCGCTTTAGTCTAGCGAATTTCCGTTAATTCTTTGTACCTACAAGGAAGTAATAAGGCCTTATATGTTAATGTTTATCTCGAACAGCATGAAGCATATGAAAGTAGGTATAGTCTTTTGTAAGACTAGTTTGTTGTAGAATAGGTAGAGAAGATCATGTGAATATAACGCATATTTTTTACTTTCTCTACCATGTACATACAATGTACACAGTAGATCTAGATAGTATTGTATTACAACTTAAAATTCGATATCGAGATTTTACAGTAAATAAATGTTTTTGAGGATCCAGAACAAGCAAAGCATTTTTATAAAAAGCTTTGTTTATCTTTGAACAGCGTGCTTCGAAAACCATAAGTCAACTAAATACCAAACTTGATACTTAATTTGAGCATTTTCTAGGGATGTAACGCGAAGATTTTTAAGAGCCCCCCTATCCCAAACCACTGTTTACATAGAGCATTTTTCTAACATTTTGATTTTCTCAAAAATGTCTTATTAAAATATATGTTTTAGCTATTGTGAAATGTACATTTTGAATGTTCTGTATTGGTTGCGTGCGAGATCTGGTAGGCTCGTGGTGAGCCTAGGTGTTGCTGTGTACCCAACCTGGTAAGGGTTTAACCACAGGAATGAGGTGAAGGTTGAGGTTTTATTTTTGAGGTTTCGTGTGTTGGTGTTAAGGAGGTAGCGCTAGATAGGCTCCTCGAGAGGTTGCATTTTCAGGAGCAGCATCGTTTCCTCTGTTCCGCTGGTGTTTAATTTTGAAAATTATTTATGTTGGTTAATTTTGATAGACCACTTAGATAAAGTACTTAGTTCAGCTATTTCGCTGTTGGCTGGTTTGAAGCTGTTGTTACCGGGGGTGCCCGCAAGCCATGAGGGGAACCCGAAACTGCCTCTTTAGGCGTTCAGTGGGTAAGTACTCCCCCAGCGATCTGACAAGTGCCTTCTCATGTTCGCCCAATCTGGCGTAAAATTTCTGAGCCCGGCCCCAAATGACTTCTTCCACATATGGGAGGGCCGAAGCTTCATGAAGTAACCTCATAGGGAAACATCGACATACAGAATATATGGACCGGGGTCCTCTATTCTGTACCCGCTGTAACCAGAGAAGCCAGGAGTCTGCTGCATACCCCACACTTCGCAGGCGTAGAGCATCAGGGGGACTATGAGCGCCTTGAAAAGACGTAACTTTAAGTGAACCGGTATTTGGGAACCAGAACAGGGTAAAGGGTGGCCACCACCCCCTTCGCTCTGTCCGACGTTTCCCGCACGTGTTCACGAAACGTTAGGCCATTATCAGGAGTGACGCCCAGGTATTTGATGGAATTTCCCTACTCTATCCTCTGGCCCTGGTAGGAAAAGTTGGGTATCTGGGCAATTGCGGGGCGTTTTCTGGAGAACAGAACAGCACGACTTTTGCCCGGGTTAACGGACATCCGCCACTGTCTGCACCAGTCCTGGACGAGACGGAGGTGTGTCTGTATGGGATTGAAGGCTCTGCGTATGTTTCTGTCAGTGCGGTAGAGCAGGACGTCTATCAGCAAACTGGGCCATGTTGACGCCCTGCGCAGTAGGGAAGTCTGCCATAAAGAGGCTAAACAAGGTGGCTGATAATACAGAGCCTTCGGGGACTCCCGCCTCGTAGGGTGTATTGGATATAGTCTATGAAGTCCTTTTATCCTAGATGACTTACATAACTGGTAAACAGTGTGTTTGTGTATGTGTGCATACTGCATACAAAATGTTTAAACACACTATTTTTTTTTTTTTTTAAGGAGAAATCCGTTTCCGTGATATTCCAAGTTTAGTTTCAGTATTAAAACAATTAAACCTTTCTCAAACGGGAAGTTCGACATTCCTTTCATTTCTGTTGTTTTACACCGACCATGTAAAGAAAGAAATTTCCATTATATCGCATAGTGACATCTTTAAATATTTGACCATAGTTTTAGCCTAGTCTATTCCCTTATCCCTTCTATTTGCAAGAAAGCAAGTAATTAGACCATTAGCTTAGTGTAGATAAAATAATCATCTTTTGTAATAGTAATAGTATAGCATCTTTTATATATATAATGAGTAAATAATGACTGAGGGACAAGAGAATTGAAATACACAGAGAAAAAAACTATAGACATTTTTATGTGTTTCAGTTAGAAAACGAAGCACAAAAGGTTTATATAGATCACACATTTGCAGTAGCCAAAAGTATAAACCATGTAAGGGAAATACGTATTGGAGGTAATAATTTATAATTCAGGCCAAGAAATGCTACAAATTCTAGTGCTTGTGCATTTGGGAATAATAATAAGATGACGGCAGGACAACCATGTTTCAGCTTTGTAAACAGAAATGGAGTGCAAATGTGAGTAGCTAATATCGTAACAGATGCTAAGGTCTAACATATTGTATTAAGTGAAGCTATTTAGGACATAATTTAAAGAGTTTTGCAATATCAACATTTTCTTTTCCGTTGCTTTCGATGTCACATGGAATTAGAACCGTCGTAAGGCAATAGCATGGAGTAAATAAATAATTACCAATCAAGAGTCATTCCCGTTAAGTGCATTCTAAGTCAGACTTTTAGTTTAGTAATATTTCTTAACTTCACTTGACGTCTTGTCATTAAGTAAAACTCATCATAATCATTTCTCGGTGTGTTAAAAATATTTAATATAGCGCGTAACATAGCGCCTAAAAAAACAACACGCAACTTCATAAGTTGATCAAAGAAAATCGAAACTCAAAATAGGATTTGACATTATAAATATTGAACAAAACTTCCTTTTATCAGAGCATCCAGGAATTGAATTTATAAAACAAAACCAAAGAAAGTGATAATAGCAGATTATGAAGTGGTAACTGTAGACAGATTTGATTGGTGGAAATTCATCTTTTTATTGGTCGCAAGTATGGTATACTTCGATTTCTCAAAATTACGGCGTTTAATTTTGCTTTCCCTACCGCGTAGATTTTTGTAGAGTTTTGTTCCAGCCAAAAATTCCATATAGGTATTTTTACCTGAATTTTAAGCATACAAAACGATGCTGTTTAGGAAATTCTTCCACTCCAACTATTTTCACATACAAAGTATAATTATTTTATTATTTTCTCAAAACTAGTTCTAATCATTTTCATTAAAATATAATTTTGAGATATTTACAATTAAACTAAATATATATCTTGAATTTTCCATGAACAGCCTGCAAAGTTCTCTTCGGTATTGTTGAATAAGCAAATTTCTAATAACTGAAAACATGCTAAGAAATAAAAATTTACTACAGAAAAGTTGTGAAAATGTTTAAGATATGATGTCTGTGTTTTAATTTATCGGTATTTAAAGCTGTTCGCGTTTGACATTAAGACTTCATTTATCATCAGCCGAAACAAAAATATATTATAACCGGCATAGTAACGAGCTGGTAATGGTTTGACGTCTATGTAGCAGGCTGCAATGATATGAGTCGTGAAACTGTTTAGAAAACAGTTTTAGCATAATTTGTGGAATTGTTATGAATACAAATTATATTAGGATGGACATTAGAAAAAGAATTCACAAGAAAAATAAAGACAACAAAAACTGGTTTCCTGTAGCAAAATATTGTTTTTAACAGATGGAATCAGTTTTGACAGTTTGATAGTATTTACTTCCCAGGTTTTATGTTTAAGCATTTAATTTAATATCTTGCTATTGCTGCGTCGGGTATTTCTGAACAAGGCAATGACACATTTTGCAATTTTTCTGAAGTTTCTAATACAATCCGGGGTCTGAGCATCCTCCAGGGTGGCAGAGAGTCACTGGTGGTCATTCATGGGGAGAACCTCTCCGCTAGCCTTTGTTTTAGAAATACCGGAAGCTGTGTCGTGTGCTGCGTGTTCACACCAACCCCCAAGCACTAAATATGGTGTCAAAAATTCCGCGTTGATTGAAAACCATTTTTAATATTGATTACCTTACCGACCTATAGTTATGCAATATACTGCATGGAAATATACCTTTTGCTATCCAACGGATAAAAACACATTTGTTCTAGAAGTTCCATATGTGGGTATCGTAAGTACATCATCTTTCAAGGATTCGACACGAAGATCTTGAATAAAATCCACTACTGGCAATGTTTTTATATTTTATTAAAAATTACAGTAACGATTCTGATTAAAATACCATATATTTATGATATTAGCATGATAAATGAGGCGTATATCTTCAATTTTCTGCGAGCAGCCAGGAAGTCCTATTTATTATGAATGACTAGCATAAATGGTAATTTGTAAGTGAAAAAGTCTTACTACACAAAAAATCCATATCTCCTAAAAGAACACAATTTATGTTATCAATCTTTTTTCCAAACCTATAACGATTTCCAAGATAGTTTGTTCTATTGCTTGAATGTCGCTTTTGTTTATATACCTACCTTATGCCTACAACGACATATACAATGAAGGCTTTTCTATTAATAATAATCAGATAGAAGAATAAGACATTGCAAAAATATTTTGTAAAACAGTAGGTAGAGAAAGTCATGTAAATGCAACAAATTCTCTATTTCGCCCCCCCCCCCCCCGTTTTCCAAAGTGGTTGGTAATGTAGTAGACCTATATTACAAACTAGAGGGAAGCAGGGAAATTCACGAGAAATTTTGTTAGCTGCTTTGCGTTACTATTTTCAGCGTTAAGTATCAATAACGTCTACATTGTAGGTCAGTATTGATAATGCACAGTTTTCAGTATTCCACGCATTTAATTTCGTCACAAAACTTTCACAGTTTTGAAGTTACATGTTTTCTTTTATAACACCATGGCAATATCGTAAAATACTTTATAATTCCGCACGCTTGACCTGTCACATGTTTATACGTAGCTTGGACAAATATCCACCCGATCATACGACATCATAATTACAGAATAGTTTGGGAACTGGTGAGAATCTTTTGAGACAGTGCTCTTTTATAACACCATGACGACGTGTGCAATGCTTTAAAATTCCGCGCGCTTGACCTGACACATGTTTACATGTGGCAAAGACAAATATCAGAATCTTTTAAGACAGTGATATTTTATAACACATTGACAACGTGTGCAATGCTTTAAAATTCTGCACGCTTGACCTGCCACATGTTTACGACATACAAAATCTATTTCAGAATTGTTTGGTGACTGGTAAAAATCTTTTGAGACTGTTCTTTTATAACACTGTGGTAACGTCGTACAATGCTTTGTCACATGTTTAGAAAATATATCACTCGGTCATAGACATCGTATTGCAGTATTGTTTGGTGACTGGTTAGAATCTTTTGAGACAGCGCGCTTTTATAACACTATGGCAACATCGTACAATGCTTTAAAATTCTGCGCTCTTGACTTGACACATTTTTACTTTCTCCATACGCACTATGTACATAGTGTATAGAGAAAGTATTGCACTACACCAAAAATTCGATACCGAGATTTCACCGGAAATATATGTTTTAGGGTCCCCAATATCCAAAAAAAGCATTTTCACAAAAAGGTCCGTGTATGTGTGAGTGTGTCCGTGTGTCTGTGAACACGATAACTCAAAAACGAAAAGTCGGTAAAATACCAAACTTGGTATTTAAGTTTAGTATCTTCCAGGGATGCGACACGAAGATTTTGAGAAAAATCCCCCCACCCCCAACTACCCTTTACATGGAACTTTTTTCGAAAATTTTGATTTTCTCAAAAATGGCTCTAACGGTTTTGATTAAAATTTCGTATATTAAACATATTTACCTGACAAATAATATGTATAACTTGAATTTTCTGGGAATAGCCTCTGAAGAGTAGTTTATTCTGGATGAATTTTACTAAATTTTGAATAACTGCTACACCGTAAGAGATGGACAAAAACTTACTGCACAAAAAATGTAGAGCACATTAAAACACACAATTTATGTTATATGCATTTTTTTCGTGGAGTTCGTCGTTTTTGTGACATTCCTTATTTTTGGTTTTTGCTATGAAAAACGTATACTTTTCTCATACAGGAACTTGTCAGCTCCTATCCATATAAACAAAGGAACTTCATTGACATAGCAACCAGCTTTTGACTATCACTTTAACCTACGGTTGCCCCTTATTTCGCTTCTACTTACAAGGAAGCGAGTAATTAGACTATTTCTGCTATTTTTTTTTTTTTTTCTGATTAGCATAAAGTAAATATAAGTATAAGCTTTTTAAGAATTATTTGTTGCAGGGATATGGAGAAAGTCATGTGAATGGTACACATCAAATTTTTACATTTGGCAAGGTCAAATATTCACCCAGTCATACGATATCGTATTACAGTATTGTTTGGTGATTGTTGAGAATCTTTTGAGACAGAGGCCACGCGTAATGAACCTAAACCATACATGTCCAAAGGTAGGTAATTCTTGCGAGACACTGACGTCAAGACATCGTTTCCTCCGATTCCAAGGAGGGAAAAAGCTGGAGAGTCACACATACATGGACGGTAGTGAGTTTGCCGTTTGAAAACAAACAAAATGTAAGCTTCACAATGATGGGGAAGTGCCATTTTTAGAGATTCCACACGAACTGCAAATAGAATTGTGTTCTACAAAATATTACGAACATAAAATATTCGAAAGAAACAGGTTGGGGGTTATTTAAATCAATACTAAAGGAAGTATTTTCCAAATTGTGATTATTAGCATGACATTTAATGGCTATATAGCAACATTTCTCTAAAATGAATTATAATAAAATGCGGCACCGTAGTCGACTACGCAACGATCATTTGGTGCAGCTATTAAGCCTCTGTACGTAATCTTTATTGTTAGCAACAGATATTGATGGACTCATTCAAAGTAAAACATCACATAAGTCACAAAATATACTGTAATGTAGATGAGGAGGACCTTATTTTCACAAAGTCGCCCTCCGTGGTGTAATGGTTACCATGCTAACTTCATATACCCAAGGTCGCGTGTTCAAACCCGGCGGAGGACGATGGATTTTTTCGGGTGTAAAAATCCTTAGCATGGCTTCCTTCGGAAGGGAAGTAAAGCCGTTGGTCTCGTGTCGTAGATTTACGGCACGTAAAAGAACCTCAAGCCCGATAGAGAAGTCTCTGAGCAAAATCACACCCAATTTAGAATGGGACGCTGAGAACCACAACAGTTAAAGAGCGTCCATAAATAATACGCCATTTACATTTATTTTTTGTATTCACAAACATTCCATTACGTCGCAAAGCGGCCTGTGCCAGTGCTTCACACGGAGTGGAATGAGTTACTGCGTCTTCCCTGCTGCTGCTTCAAAATTTTCATGCCTAACCTAAACAACATCTATTTGTTGCACCT
Organism: Hymenopus coronatus; assembly: GCA_030762935.1. Classification (NCBI taxonomy): domain Eukaryota; kingdom Metazoa; phylum Arthropoda; class Insecta; order Mantodea; family Hymenopodidae; genus Hymenopus; species Hymenopus coronatus. Next base: position 112,050,709 of record CM060890.1, read on the forward strand.
TTGCCCTGTCTCAAAACATTCTAACCAAAGAATAGTTGTTTGTTCAATATGTCTCGAAGAATTATCTGCTATTGCTGTCATACATTGTGAGTCGACCTCAGGTAGGGGCCACAGATATGTGTCTACAAATCAGAATCAAAACTGCTCTAAATGAATTAACAGTGTATAATATTGATACAAATTGTTTTATAAATAAAAAGTTATAATGGTCTTCGATGTCAAGATACCATGTTTATATCTGGGATTATACTAAATGGAATAAGTGCTTTAAATTAGGCTGTTACAATACAATTTTGAGATCAAAAGTCTTTCGTAGAAAATGCCAAACAATACTTACATAATTGATTGGGCGTAAATATTTCGTAAGCCAAAACAGAAAAATCGGATGTGTTTCATTAACATTACCTCCTCTGTCTGTTGTGCAAACAAACTATTATAAAAGGTAATTCTTTTATGCAATTCAAGCTAGTCGGGACATTCATTAGCAGAAGTGACCTTATTCTTTATTTCCTTATAACGAGAAGGGAAATAAGGGATTAAACTAGACTAAAACGATAGCAAAATCTTTTAAAAGCTGGTTGCGATGTGATTTAAATTCGGTTCTGTTTGTACGGCAAGGAGTAAAACAAAAGAAACAAAGATGACGATATCCTGTTTGAGAAATGTTGACACCAATAGCAAGGAATATCTCGGAATTGTTAATTAAAAAAAACAACAAATACAAACTATATGACTTAAACCATAAAACTCTATGGCATAAACTTACCACAACTTTTGTGGTAAGTTTTTTTTTTCTATCTCTTTACGGTTTACCAGTAATGCAAAAGCCATTCAGAATGGTGATCAGAGGATATTCCCAGAAATTCGAGATATACATTTTATTTTTCAGTAAATGTCTTTAACATACGGCATTTTAATAAAAATTGTTAGAGCCATTTTTGAGAAAATCAAAATTTTCGAAAAATTTTCCATGTAAAGGGTAATTTGGGGTTGGGGGATTTTCTTGAAAATCTACGTGTCTTATCCTTTGAAGATACTGAACTTAATTATCAAATGACTTTCCGTTTTTGAGTTGTGTTGTTCACACACACACACACACACACACACACACGTTCGCGCGCAGACGGATCTATGCTTTTTACCCCAAAACGTGTATTTTCAGTGAAATCTCGGTATCGAATTTTTGTTTGGAATGCAATACCTTCTCTATCATGTACTAAGCAGAGAAAATAATAAAAAAAAATCTGATGTGTACCATTCACATGACTTTCTCTACATCTCTGCGACAAATTATTCTTAAAAAGCTTATACTTATATTTACTTCATGTTAATCAAATAAAATAAACAGAAATAGTCTTATTACTTGCTTTCTTGTAAGTAGAAGCGAAATAAAGGAGTGTCATAGGTTAAAGTGATAGTCAAAAGCTGGTTGCTATATGACTGAAGTTCCTTTGTTTGTATGGACAGCAGTTGACAAATTCCTGTATGAGAAAAGTATAAGTTTTTCAAAGCAGAAACCAAAAACAAGGAATATCTCTAAAACGATGAACTCCGCGAAAAACATGTATGTAACATAAATTGTGTGTTTTAACGTGCTCTACATTTTTCGTGCAATAAATTTTTGTTCCTCTCTTACGGTTTAGCAGTTATTCTTCCAGAATAAAGTAGTCTTCAGAGGCTATTCCCAGAAAATTCAAGATATACATTTTATTTGTCAGGTAAATATATTTAATATATGATATTTTAATCAAAATCGTTAGAGCCATTTTTAAGAAAATAAAACATTTCAAAAGAAGTTCCATGTGAAGGGTAGTTGGGGGTTGGGGGATTTTTCTCAAAATCTTCGTGTCGCATCCCTGGAAGATACAAAACTTAAATACCGAGTTTGGTAGTTTACCGACTTTTCGTTTTTGTGTTATCGTGTTCACAGACACACACACACACACACACACACACACACACACACACACACACACACAGGGACCTTTTTCCCAAAATGCTTTTTTAAGATAAAGGGGACCCTAAAACATATATTTCCGGTGTAATCTCGATATCGAATTTTTGGGTGGAGTGCAATATCTTCTCTATACACTATGTACATAGTACGTACAGAGAAATTGAAAATTAAGGGGATTTTATGTTATTTCTCTATGAATAAAATGATCGTGGAAACTACATGAGTTATTTAACTAAATAACTCATTAATGTTGAAGAGTTAGGTTATTAACCTGTAACCTAGCTTGGCCTTCGCTTGCTTTTGGTATGATTACACAATCACAAGCCCTTCACCATATACAAATACCATATCTAGCCACTGAAATGAATGACCTGATGTTTCAACTGCAAAACGATTGTGAACCTCTAGGAATTGAATTTCTAAAACTATTAATGGTTATTTCCTTTATGTAAATTAGTTGGTTACATTTTATAAATCTTAACAAATACTAAAAAATAAAATGTAAACCAAATTTAATATTACGTGTAACTATAATCATCGCACTTGAACTGAATTCCGAGAACTCCTTAACAGTAAGGAACGGCTACGACCAGATAAGGCGGGGATTTACCCTACGACGTTAGCACCTGGTGGCATATTAAAACGCGCCTCAGGCTTAAAATACAGTACAGTTTTAATGAGCCCACTGTTGCCACATGCACTATGTATATGTAGACTCGCAACTTTGTCACCCACCTAAGATCATTTTGTAAATTATACGTGAAATATCTGCACTATTTAAGGTTATTGTAAACCGTTTATTTTTCACCTGCAGTTAATTTTTCATCTGTATCTTTAGTACTTCGAAATACAATTTTACAAGCATAATATATATACTATTAAACAAATATGGACACACAACATGAAAATTTAAGCTTTAAGTTAGTAGCGTATTATCGCTGTTTACCTGGCGAAAATTACAGTAAACGTGGGTAGAATGGTTTTAAATAGCAAAAAATGAACGCTTAGCCATATTCCATTTTGCTTTATTTCATCATTTTCATTAACTTAGTATATTTTTGTTTTCCCCAGGCCTTTTTGTTTTTTATTGGTAGCGTACTTAGAGGTCTTTTCATTTGCTCCATTTTACTTTCACTAGCATGTACAATATACATAGTACGAAGGCAGTTCAAGAAGTACCCGTGCTAGAAATGAAGAGGCTATTTTTTTCGAACACAAATTATTTGTTGGGCAACATAGTTCCTACTGCAGCCATATTTTAACCCCTCCAAAAATGGAATTGTCAAGCTCTGCAAATACGGTTATGTCTCAACGATGATCTCATTTGGTCTAATTTTGTTTCCGCGAACTACAATAGGTATTGTGCAAAATAATGTAAACACAGAAATACGTACAATATAACACTCTGAAATAAGTTTCAGTATTTAACATATCCTCCTTTGCATAAATCTGATTAGCTTAACATTTCCTCACTTCATTGTCTCTGAACTTCAGAAATCATGCTTTCCTTCGACGTGCAGTCCAGTTTTCTCATTCTTCCCTTCAAAATTGCCCACAAATTTTCAATGAGATTTAGATCTGGTGAATTACCTGGTCATCGAGACAATTTATTCTATGTTTTTTTTAAACATTCCATGGCTTTGTGGAAAGCTCCTGTTAAAAAATGCCATTGCCATTTAGAAAAATCCATTTCAGAGTTAGCACAACTCTTCCTTCCAAAATGTGGATGTATTTAGTTTAATTCATCATTCCATGTGTTAGTACAAGCGGCTCTGGCCTAGAAATAGAGAAGCAACCCCAAAACATTTTTTTCACGGGATATTTTATACTTTGAACAATGTGCTTTGCAGATAAGTACTCAATTTTGTTATTTACGAACATAATGAGAACGTTGTCCTTGCACCATAAAATTCATCTTATCTGAGGAAAAAAAATGCCATTCATCTTCTGACCGATATGCATATTTCTTTGCCCATCTTAGTCTTTTTTTTTTCTTTCTTTTTTTCATATCGGGTACCAAAAGTTGTCTTTTGGGGCCGCATTGTTTTTCGACCAAAGTCAACGGCGAACTGTCGAATCGTGTATATAAACACCTGAGTGGTCTAATTGTGCTCTTAGGTCAAAACTAGTTAGTCTTTATTCTTTCGATTTTCTCAATAAAAGTGCATCATTCCTCTTTGTTGTTTTCCTCTTACTACCGCATTTGTCTTTAGGCTGAGGATAAATACTGCCGTATTCGTAATATCTCTTAAGAATTTGTTGACACAGCCTAATCTGACTCCACACTCTGTGGCTATATCCATGATGAACACCTACCAGAATGATGGATATCATTTTATTCAAATTGTCACTGTACAAAAAGTATTTGAAACCATCTGTAACAACCGTTCGCATCTGACTGAAGCTAAAATATAACAAAAGTAACGTATACAAGTAGCTGGGCCATTAGAAGCACTCATTGTTATTATAAGCAGTATTATAAACTGTAAAAATGAAAAAGAAACGTTCACGTTATTTGCACACTCTTTCTTCATGTTTGGAACAAGAAGAAATCGCTGGAAGCCAGGTAGCACAAATGGGGGGGGGGGAGGTGCGGCTGCAATTCAAAGTGCAATTCATGGATTTGGCGGCGACAACTCCGAGTGAATGTGCTGAGCTTTGAAATAGTGAAACAGCGTTTTCTTCTTCGCTAAATGGAACCATGTCCCCAATTTTTTGACAAATCGGGTCAATAATTACTGCAGTATTCTCCAATAATATTTTTCTTGTTTCTAAGAAGGCTACCCTTCGCATCGTAAAGAAATCGTCGCCATTACTTTTCCATTACTTTGCCTTCTTTGGATAGATTCACCGGAAGCAACCCACTGTGTTGACTGTTGTTTGGTTTCTGGAGTATAATGATGATTTCAAATCTCATCAACGGTGACAATTGGAGGTAAAAATTCCTTCGGATTTCTCTTAAATAGCTCCAACGTAGCGTCGAAGTTGAAATCCGCACCCGTTTATTGTTGACGGTGAGCAGTCGCAGCACCAACCGGGCCGACAACATATCTTCTCCAACTTATTATTGCAAAATATGAATTGCCGTTCCCGTTGGCACACCAACCTCTCCCACTTCGTGAACATTCGTTCGGCGATCAAAGAAATGGAAATGGAGTTTTGTTTATGGACGCTCTTTAACTACTGTGGTTCTCAGCGTCCCATTCTATCATTCTATATTGGGTGTGAAAGACCGATTAATTTTGCTCAGAGGCCTCTTTATTAGGCTTGAGGTGATTTTACGTGCCCTCTACGACACGGGACCAGTGGCTTTACTTCTCTTCCGAAGGAAGCCATACTAAGGATTTTTACACCCGAAAAAAAATCCATTGCCCTCCGCCTGAGGTTTAAGATCAACGAGAATCATATTGAGGGCTATTTCAATGATTTCCTCGGTAATCATTCTCATAAAAATTAAAGTAACTGAGCCAATATCTAACGACTGTAATAGATAATTAAAAGCTCCATAGACATCAACTTTCGGTTTTATCTCCTCGGTTTATGCGTAAAAAAGTAAATCATTGAACGATGCCGCAAATGCGTGCCAAATCCAGTACCAAATTTACTATGGCGAGGTGTAACAAAGGACAGTACACGATGGTAAAACCAATTTGCTTTAGCAACACCAAATGTTTTGAAATTCGGGTGTTTATTGAACCGTCCTTATAGGTTGAGAAGCTATATTATCATTAGTGATAATACATCACCAAAAAGTGAAATATATACACTGCTATTGAATGCTATTGTAAGACATTTATTTGTCACCTGCACTCTTTATTTTTTATATTTTTAGTACTTGGAAATACGATTTTACAACACCAAAATATACTGTGGAGATATAAAAAGATAAAGTTCTAATTTTGTAGGCCATCATCATTTTTAACTCCCGAAAAAAAAAAGAATTCAACTACATCGTTCATTCTTTGCGATTTTAAAACCTTCAAATGTGATGTGTCGCACTGTGTTTTGCGTTAATTCCATTGTATTGCATTAATCTAACTTGTTTTTATTTCCCTAATCCTTTTTGCTTTCTATTTAAAAACTTTCTTACAGGCCCTTTTATTCGTTATTTACTCTATACACTACTGTTTGCGAATATCCTATAGTCTTAAGTGGTTCATTTGTTCTGAATGTTGAAATCAGTTTACTTTAATAATGTAACGCATTTATTATTTTGCGTTTCTTCTAAATTTACCACCAATTCATCTCTTCAAGCTTCTGCTTCTATAACAATAAATATTTGCATAAAATACAAAATAAATAATCTACATTAAACTTCACAGTATACCACATGCTGTAAACACTTTTATTAACCTTTATCACTGCACACTACCTTCTGCCTCGCGACTGTGAGCTGAGAAAAAATGGATATTGTCATAGATAATGAACATTAGAGGTTGAAGGATTCCGACTTGTTTTCAAGAATATCTCCAACCCTTGTCAACATTTCTCTCAATTGATCCCCTTTGTACACCATAACAACAAAAACAAAGTTTCCACTGCCTGAGTTCCTACTGTAGAGTGCAGATTTTTTCAAAATCTTTGATTTAAAATCATATATTAAACGTAGTGTATTCAAACTATGCAGATTTCAGCACTTTAGTTACTAGTAGCTAGGAAAAGAGTCTGTTTCATTCCGACCTTTAGTTAATTAGTTATTGCGTGGTTGATAACACAACAAATATGGACTTGTACCTACTGAAAAACACTTTTCTTTAGAATTTTGGGCCCACAGAAATATATAAAGCTCTAAACTGCTGTAATCCGATAGAGAAAAAATATTCTGCGTAGTATAATGTGTTCAAAGCTGAAAATTATAGTAAATGAATACTTACACCATGTTATAAAAATTGACATCGCGACATTAGAAAAGGACAAAGCTAATGGCAACAGGTAAGCTTTAGACAGAGACGGAAATATTCCATTTATCTCTATACTGTCTATTAAGGTTAAGACAAGCTACATCTTTATATATATATATCAATGCTGCTTGGAGGGTACTATTCTCGGAAATATAGTTGTTAATGGAATATGGAGAAATTGATAAAATAATGTACATAAACTGAACAAGTTACATAAGCAAATATGCAGCATAACTGCTGAAATACTATACTTATTTACGAAAGAGGCAAAATATGTATTATAATCAACATAAACAACTCTTCAATTAATTTACTTACCAAAGGAGAATTTTTGACCAGAGCACCTAATTTTTTCCCTACATATCAGAAGTATTGTTCTGGTTAGAGAAACTTACTTCTGCGATTTTGTTCCCGCATTTTGGTATACCAAATATGAGAATGCTGGTGTGCGTATTATTATTGTTATTATTATTATTAATAATGGAAAATGGTTGTTATCAGCATTATAATTCCTCTAGAAAATACTTTAAATGTTGAAGATTTTGGAGTGACTGTACGGAGGCCAATAAATACTTCTGAGAATAACACAGTTGTAGCGGATTGAATCCAACTGAAATCTGCAATGGAGTGTGTAGTAAATATACCTTCATTAAGCAGCGTTTCGCTCTTTCTCCGTTTCGACCAGGGTCACATTGAGCTGGTGGAAGGGGGACGGGAAGTGCCGGAGGCACTAAGGCAGCCTGCACCCGCTGAGTTTGCTCTGTACTGAAGAGTGTTTTTAGTTGCAACAATCGCACCTGAAGAAACTCAAGATGGAAGTATATTACTGTTATCAGAAACGAAGAGCACATAAGTATCTAAAAATTGTACTGTAAAAGATACGCTCTTAACAACAACAGTTTAGCGAAATGAATACGTGCTAGATTTGAACAAAATATTAATAATGTTTGTTCTTCAATCGGGTGTACATTTATTCTAAAACCAAGCATCATAATATATCCCATTACTAATTTATCTAATCTTGACTATGTACCAGTCTAAGGTCTCTGAAGTAACAACGTCCAATTGTAACAGTGTTCTGAGGTGTTTTGCGTAATTGTAGCAGTCCCTTAAGATTAAATGAAAATACCGCGGTTGATCTTTCTGTTGGATTTGAGAAAATGCCACATTTCATCTGCCTATTACTATATAAAATTAGTTTACTGATACGTCTTCACGTGAAAATGTAAAGCCATGCCAGAAATGGCTTTTTAATGACACAATAGATAAACACATTGGATGCTTAATTACACATTTCAGCCTTTCAAATCTTAGTGAAACTTCACATGTTTGTAAATATGTATTTATTCTCACAAAAGCTTTAGCCCTAATTTACAAAGGGCTACAAGTTATAGCATTATAACAGTATTCAGAATTCATATCAATTATTAAATAAGTAAATATATAAACAATAAATGTTTTGAAAATGTGATTAATAAACTGACTAACTTATGAAAACATTTTCTTTTGATTTTCTGGGTTATTTAGGTAGGTAGGTGGTGTGAACGATAGTTTGCAGAAGTTAAAATTTCTAAATTATATCGATAACACACCACACACACAAACAATCTTTATGGTTCAAACATTCACTTAGTTTTACTTAAAATCACTAGAAGTGATTTGACAAAGTGCGCTGATCGAGTGTAGGAGCTTTAAAGGATACATAAGGAATTACTGCCTTGCTCCGTTTTAAAATGCCATATGGGCGGAGGTGCCAAAAGTAGAAATAGAAAACTCCCGCCAACCTACTCCTTTAAGACAAAGGTACACTTTGAAATTTGTTGAAGTAAGATTGCATATAATGTCATCCATTCCTGAACAAGAGTACACCCATTCTCAGCTTGTAACCAGATACCCGCACGGTTGACCGAAGGACACAAAACCATCGCATTTGGTTCAACCAAAAATTGAAGAGTTCGTGGAGTAAACCTGAGTCAGCAGTAAATGAGGAGCTAGCGGGTTTTCTTTCCGCAAGGCTGCTTTCAGCTCGTTAGATAATGTATTTAAAAGTATTTAAAATGTATTATTAGTATTTAAAATGTGTTATTATCGGATCTAATTTTCAATCGCTTTTTGTTGAAGATCATCGGAATATTTATAGATTGTCATGTTCTCCCCTACGCGGTTATTATGGAGCTCTGTGCCCAATGGAAGATTGACTCGGTGCAAGATACGATGCGTGTTTTTACAGTTCATTCATAGTTAATAAATCTTTCAGCAGTAATCATTTGGAAATATTTGGCAGCAGTTATTTCTAGATCTCTTCGATTTTCCATAGCTAGAAGTTATCGAAAAGCTTAGGACTTTGCAGTGCATCCCGGTCACCAACGTGCCACTTCGTCGTAAATGTTCTAAGGTCTGCTGATCCCGGTGGCCGCGCTCGCTAAAGTGTCTCACTTTGGCGCTTCGTGGTGCACAGGATCGTGGGTTCGAGTCCCGCTTTGGGCATGGGTGTTTCTGTGTTTGTAAGTGTGTCTATGTTTGTGTACGTATATGTAAAAGGAAAACGTTAAGAATAATGTCTACTAAGGAAATATAGGAAACTGAAAAAAAAAAAAAAAAAATGGAGATAAAAGGAATACAGTCCTGACAAGCCTGCGGAACTGTATTTATTTAAAAAAAAAAAAAAAAAAAAAAAAAAAAGGATACTTTGGCAGTATCAGTGGAGGTCATAGAATATAATTATACAGGACGTTAATGAACTACACCGAGCATTTCAGAGAATAAGGAACTGCCTTAAACAAGTAATTGAGATAGGAGACCGCTGGTCTGTCTGTCCAAAGTTTCTAAAGTACCAGTCCGCTGCTGGTTAATGATACCATTTGAGAACAGAACAAAAACGAAGGGCCGTTGGAGAGCGTCGTACCTTTCTAGGTTATAACATTAACTTCACACAATAGGTAAGTATTGCTTTTTGAGTTCGAATCTCTGCACCAAGCATCATTTCGTCGTATGCACTTAAAAAAGAAAACATGTTAAATCCATGGCCTTCGGGTCATCAGCTTATGGCGTTACACATAAGCCACAGGAATAATTAAATAAGTGCCTCTAGAGTAGACTGCATAACATAAGAAGGAAGTTAATCTATGGACAGTGTCGCAATGTCAAGTTCTGTTCTCGATAACTTCACGGCATTAAATCTTGAGAACGCGAATAACTAGTTGCTGAAATTCGACATTTCTAAACTCGCCTATCGGTTTTAAAGACATTCAAAGCCAGGCTTTTATCTGACTTCATTTGACATCGACCTAACTGTATTTGAAATCAATCTGTTTAACCCCTTATAACTGCTTAATGTTTAGCGGTGATCATGCATTTCCTATCTGAAATTACTTGTATTAGGTTTTATGTCTATAAAACCATTAATTCTTTTGGTTCATTAATTCCTATATATCTTCAGCGTCATGGCTTTGCATTGAATAACTACCGCCGGAACATAAGCGGCATCATCTTCGCCTGATTTTTACCCTCCCTTGGGACTCGTACTTACCGAAGTCCTATGTCAGATATATTTCATTATTTGTTTTTGTTTTGTTTATTTCCAAATCAAAGAAATGCCAACGTCTCACACATGGTTGTATGTCCATGTTTTCGCGTCCAAACTCTCCAGAATAGTATTCTATGAAGAGGTATGAGCGCCCTTTTTAAATATAATCTAGAAATATATATTTCTATATTTGAGAAATATAAATTATTGAGCAGTTTTCCATAGCATCAATTAACTACCGATCGATAGAATTGTCGAGAAGACGAATTAAGGTGGAAGGAAACATAAGACTGGAAGACGAGAAATCATAATCCATGATGATGAAATTGTGCTATAAATTTTGTTGTATTTTTATAGCTAGTTAGTAATTCAAAATTGCAGTGCAGGCAATGCGGGGTGCTTGTTTGAAAACTTATTACAACTTAAAATGCGGTTTCTAGTACGTCTTCCATACAATTGCCAAAAGTATTCTCATGCAGAATGGCCTGTGGTTAAGCTACTTATTAATTTTATGAGAAAGCAGAGTTACATTACAAAGAACATGTTACGCTATCCGAATTAATCTACCAGTTGTCGCAGTAAGGGTCGATTGTATAAAGCGGTAACTTAAGTTTAGTACGACAAAGTAAACATATGTACAATTAATTTTCGTTGTATGAACAATAAATACATATTTATAGAAAACAAAACTAACCTTGTTGACCGTGGTCCACTGGGCTTCTCCCCTAGTTCCCTAGACGTTCTGCGGCAAGCATCTTCAATGGTGTATACATCTCCGTGGCTTCTCAATATCGACTCCTATTGAGAGGCCACGGAGATGTATACGCCATTGAAGATGCTTGCCGCAGACGCAGGCTAAACGTTTGGGGAACAAGAAGAGAAGTCCAGTGGACCACGGCCAACAAGCCCGGTTTTGTTTTCTGTAAGTGATTCTAACACCGGCCGTGGAGTCCTTCGACTTTTAATAAATGCATACTTATCGTTTAACTGAAAGTTAAATTTACCTCCCACTTTTCGGAAGTTAAATAATGCAGTTTAGCAGAAGTTGAGCGAATATTGTAGAGAAAATTAAATAAAATAATTCCTTTTATAAATAAAATGATGGGCCAATTGAGTTTTAATTTTATTTAGAAACATCTGTAATATTTCAATTCACACTTTTATGTAATGCAAAGTAATAACAGATTACAGATTTTCTACTTGCCATTGTAGTTTAATGTGCTAAAATTCTCTAAACACAATATCTATCAATATGTTTATCGCCTAATATATAAATGCTCAATGAATTACCTATACATGTCAACGGCAAGGGAAATGAAATGAAATGTTTTGTTTATGGATGGTCTTTAACTGCCGTGGTTCTCAGCGTCTCATTCTATGTTGGGCGCGAAAGAAAGTTTAATTTTGCTCAGAGGTCTCTTTTTCAGGCTTGAGGTTCTTTTATGTGCCGTAAATCTACACGGGATCAACGGCTTTATTTCCCTTCGAAGGAAGCCATGTTAAGAATTTTTACGCCCGAAAAAATCCCTGGCCCTACGCCGGATTTGAACCCACGACCTTCGGCACAGGAGGCCAGCATGGTAACCATTACACCACGGAGGGAGACAACGGCAAATAATTAGGTAAATCGGGCTACGGGGAAAATTGCCCAAATATTAAAATGTGTATGGTTTTTATTTTTTTTTGTGAAATAAAAGAGCATTTTTTTGTTTTTTCGAAATAAAGTTTGTTAAACATAAAATGTTAACTAATCAGAGGGCGCAAACCCTATCTTGCTGTCACATTAGTTTATTTCTTACCACTTTAGTCCTTCCATGTCGATTTTATTTCTTAGCCTGAATTTAAATCACGCATCGGATTATTATTGTTCGAATGAACTTCTTCTTGTTACTTTTTACTTTTTCAATCACGAATCTAGTAATTAGAGAAGTGTTGCATTTGGTAAAAGAAAAAAAAAGCATTGTTACAAACATTTCTTGCCCGCACGTGTGTGTATGGGTTTTATGTGTGTGTGGGTGGTTTTGTGTGTGTGTGTGTGTGTGTGTGAGAGAGAGAGAGAGAGAGAGAGAGAGAGAGAGAGAGAGAGAGAGAACAGCGCATGACAAATAAGAAATGTATAAATACTTGTTATAAATTCAGTCACTTCCAAAGATGCAACGTGAATATTTTCAAATCAAAGTTGCCACCCAGATTTTCTCTTACACTGAATCCTATTCGTTATTTTTCAATATCTCAAAAATGGCTCTCAACAAATTTGATTCAGGTATAATACATTTAAGACTATTTCTACGGCAAATAAAATATTTCACTTTCTGGAAAAAGCCTGTGAAGTCTTTTACGTTGAACGAATTTTGTATGATTTTTGTTTTATCTGGTAAAGTATGAGATATATAAAAATGTACTACACAGAGACGTAGATCTCTTTAATGCACATTTTATTCAAAATATAGTTTTGTAGTAAGAGCCATTTCCTAATATCCGTAGTTATTGTTTTGAATTTTTTTTAATACTTTCAAAATTTTTTAGGTGTTGTTGATATCCACTTGGAAAGAATCTGGCATTTCAAGACTAGCATTTACTGTCGCTCCTGTCTCTCGTATTCCCCTTGTACTACAATGACGTGTCTAATGAAAGTGTTTATGCAAACCTCATCTGGTTCTCAGGCTTTAAGATAGTATTATATGCTGTATCGTACCTTGATTTGTATTTATTTGGAACCAAAGAAGCACATCTTATTTGCCACTTTTAAATGATTTCCTAACATCAAGCGAAAGTAAAAATGAACTTTCGTGAACTTCAATCGGTCTGGTAATTATTTGAAAGTAAAGTTGGTCATTAAAGAGCGTTCCTATGCAGTTTGTTTTAAACGTTGCTATTGGCCAGCCGCTTGGTATTTCAATCAGCTGTTAATGGCAACTAAATAGATTACAATTAACGTATTTGTCATTGATTGCCCAAAAACTAATCTTCAGTATACATGTTAAGTGTACTAGGGTGGTTTTATGTTGTAACGGCTTTCTTTAAGGCACGAAAGCCATTGTATGGGTTGAATATTTTTTGCAGATTTGTCTATTATTTTGTATTTCAGGTATTCTGACAACTATTTTGACTATTTTTCGAAACGGATTTTTAATAATTCTGTGATTTATTTGCATATAATCCACCTATGTGTTTTTTCTGGTCACGCCCACTTTTGCAGGAGTAAGGCTTTGTGTGCATTTCCTAAACCATTATAGACAGGTTTATGAATTAACCCTGATTTGTCAGAGGATGGAGAGAGCAAAGGATTTTTTTTAAACATTTTGGAGAGTTAACCATATAGGAATGATCTTACAGTGGAGAAACTGGATTATGAATTTACAAAAACTGGTGGGTTCTTGTGTTCGAACAACAAAAAACAGAAGGAACAAAAGTTAAGTGCGTAGAAATAATTAGGATAATGTACAGGATATCCGGCGTGCACTCTGGGCTATCTATTTCTTGAGCTCTCTGCTGGTGAACATATCCAACACGATCTCTGACCCAAAGATGACAATTCCTAGTGCAAGTCCGAATGACGTGCATCATGATCTACTAGAATCTGTCATGCTTGCCGCCATCACACACGTATATACTGATCCCGACCATATCTATTGGTGCGAGCGTTGGCGATTGTCCATAAATCCGGAGAAAAGCCACGCTATTCTCTTCACCAAGCGCCGCTTTCCCGCAAACTTCCCCACATTCACGTACCTCAGACGAAGGATACAATGGACCAACACCATCACCTACTTGGGGGTGAAGCTTGACAGGGGCGTCACTTTTAGGGAGCACGTCCGGGGGCTGTGGTGCCGGGGCAATGGGGCTGCGGCCTCACTGTACCCGATGCTGAGGTCCTCGATGACGGTTTCCCTTAAGTTGCGCCTTTTGAGGGCTCTCATTATCCCCTTATTAATCTACGCCTGTGAGATCTGGGGCATGGCGGCCAACTCCAGTCTGCTGTTGCTTCAGCGGGTACAGAATAGGTGTCTCCGGGCTATCTATTCTGTGCCTCGAGGCTTTCCAACGAGACTCCTGCACGAAGCCTCTGGTCTACCATACCTGGAGGACGAGATTAGGCGTCGGGCAACAAAATTCAACGAAGGGTTACCATTCCATCGGAGCGCCCTCGTTAGGTCTCTTGGGGATTACGATCCCACAAACCGCCGCTTCAGGCGATACCGGCTTCGCCGCATGGCTTGCGGGCATCCCCGGTAACGAAGGAGCACCACCAACAGCTGCTACGGCTAAGCTCCTTATTATCCTTCAAGAGTTGCTTGGATTCAAAATTATAATCTCAAGAAACATTTTGATAAAAACACACCAGCGGTGCACAAGGGCCGTTGCACCATCAAGGCAACCGTCGATGAGCAATATTCGCCTCCTCCTGTCACTCCACAACCCCAAAACACACCCGCCATCCTACAAAACCCACAATCCCGTCAGAACGTGGTTAAGTTCTCTCTGAGAACAGGGACACGTCTAACACCTCGGGCTGCCCTCAGCCTGCCAATCACACTGGACTGGACTATTGAAATCTTTACATGGAAAAACTCAACTTGCAAACGAAACATTAATAATGTTCTGTGGTGTAGGATCCTCAAAAAGGTATTTGTAGGTCAATACTATTAGATTAGGACTAAATGATGCCACGATGGTAGTATAGAAACAATTATTATTAAAAAAAACCTATTTTTGTAGCATAATGGAATTTTGACTAAGCATTTATAAGCTTGCAGGTAAGAATAATATGAATACAATCTAACACGAGGAATATAGGCAGTATTTTCTTGCCTTAGCATCCCAATACATTTTTGCATTCGATTTTGGAAGCAATTGTTAAAGGAATGATGCCGATCTACCTGAAGCACTTCAGAAACCAGGTTTTCATAATGTTCCACTGCTTCATGTGATGACGAAAAAGTGATTCCTTGCATTTTATCTCTAATTTTTGGAAGCAAAAAGAATCACGAGGTTCTAGGTCAGGGCTATGTGGTGGAGCGTCCATGATGCTGACCTTTAGCTGTGTGCGAAGTAGCGATGTCATCATGTAAAATTGTTTTATACACTTTTTCAGAACTTTGAAGTAAACTAATATTGCGTACCAATCGGCAAGCCTATCTTCTAATGCTATAGTAGCGATATGGATCGTTTTAAAATCGAGATAAACCAGCAACAATCTTCTTACTAGCACTGTGAATTTCTCGAAATTTTGAATAAGCTTAGCCTGTTGACTTTTCTTTAAAGGATTATAACAATAAATCCAAGATTCATCATCAGTAACGATATTCCAAGCCAAATTTGAAGTACCTATTTGCAGTTTTTCCGGCACCTACCAATGCCTCGTTTTTGAATCGGGAGCCAGTTCATGTGGAATCCATCGACAACAAAATTTTCTTGCGTCTGCTATAGAATATTTTGGGTTTGACTGTTACACATGACCAATGTCTTTCGACTAAATGCATAAGATATCCTTCGATCATCAAATATTGCTCGAGCAGCAGCAATATGTTCATCAGTAACACCTGTGCTTGGGTGTGCTTTATACTAAAAATAAACTGATCTATTTTGAATATTTTTAAAGTCTCCCTGAGATAAAGATCTCTCTAACGTCCTAGTTTACCGTATTTAATTATTCACTACATATATTATTCATTTTATAGTTAATTCTTCTGTGTCCAATTATTTCATAACACAAATCACATTCTTTGTCAATAGTTCCATTAAAAAAATATTGTGTTCTTCTTCATTCACTCCATTTACATCTATTAATCACTAAGTTTTATCTTTAATTATTTATTTTGTAACTTAACTCCTTTAACCTAGTTGGTTATATCGGACGATGAATAACATCGGTGACATGATCAAATGATCTCGTGTCCATGGAGCTATTCTTCTTTGGTGTTCTCAGAATAGGAGAAAACGCTCCAAAACCGTATCCAGGTGACTCACCCTAAGCGAGATTCGAACTCCCGATCTCTTGAATGTGAGGCAGACACACTACCGAGGTGGACATTTTATTCTTGTTATAAAGAGTTCTTTCCTTTGTTATTGCTGTCATTTGTTTCCTTTCTCTCACTAAAGTTTATTATTTCACATGTGTATAGTATTTTCTGTTGATAAATAATTCACTTTAAACTTTAATAAAGGATTAACTTCAGAATATTAGCAGTTCATATTCACTTTTGTTAGTAATTCTTGGTATTAAATACATGTTCCTGCATCTTGAACTTTTTAGCTTTCTTCCCGATGCAATTAATCGTATATGTTTATGAAAAACCATTCTTTTCTGCATTTCACCATTCCACACTTAAAATAATTTTTCAGATTATTGGTAATTTTTTTTCTTTTTTTTTGTTGTTGTTGAGATTTTGTATTTTGTTAATTTCGATAGCTAAATACTTTAATTTCAACATTTTCTTCTCTTCCAAGCTGCCAATTACTTCTTTTGCAAAGTTTTTAACCGATAATAAATTGCTGCATTAAACAGGGCTTCTTCGCCAAATGTACTTCTATGGCGACCTTTACATTGTTTAGGCGTTAATGACATTCAGAGCCAGGAAATGTTCTCAAGTCAAAGTCATTTTGGGTGAACATTACATGTTAAACTGATGATTAAATAAATAAATAAATAAGCCTTCTGATTTAAGGTCGCGGGTTCAAACCCGGCCCATACCGATGTCTTTTGAGTGCGTAAAAGCGACAGCCCCAGTCGGTAGATTTACTGACGTTAAAAATACTCCTACGGAACGAAATTCAGCACACTGGCGGCGCTGATATGATCCTGGGATTTGACAAGATTCTTTAAGAAAAAAAAAATAATAGAAATATGACATCCCAAAAATCAGTATCGCCCTTATATAATAATCAGTCTGTGAAATGGAGACCTAGTGCGACTTCGTCTCATGCTTATCTGGATTTTGTTTAAACTTCTTACCACTTTTATATATCAATATTTTCTGGAAATCGGCAAGGAAAAGATTTGAGGATATAGTGTTCACAGACACACGGACACACACACACACACACACACACACACACACACACACACACACACACACACACACGGGCCTTTTTCTGAAAATGCTTTTTACTTTCTCTATACGTACTATGTACATAGTTTATAGAGAAGGTATTGCACTCTACCCAAAAATTCGATACCGAGATTTCACCGGAAATATATGTTTAGAGGACCCACTGAATCCAAAAAAAGCATTTTTAGAAACATGTACGTGTGTGTGTGTGTGTATGTGTGTGTGTGTCTGTGAACAGCATAGCTCAAAAAGACCGTTAAAAACCAAACTTGGTATTCAAGTTTGGTATGTTCCAAGGATGCGACACGAAGATTTTCAAGAAAATCCCCCAACCCCAAACTATCCTTTACATGGAACTTTTTTCGAACATTTTGATTTTCTAAAAAATTGATAACGATTTTGATTAAAATTCCGTATATTACTGACATTTACATACCAAATAAAATGTATATCTTGAATTTTTTGGGAATAGCCTCTAAAGACCTATTTATTCTGGATGAATTTTGCCGAATTTTTCTTAACTGCTAAACGGTAAGAGATAGACTGAAGCTCACTACACAGAAAATGTAGAGCACATTAAAACACACAATTTAAGTTATACAATTTTTTTCGTGGAGTTGATCGTTTTTTAGTTATTCATTGTTTTTTATTTCACCTTTCAAAAACGTATATTTCCTCATATAGGAATTTGTCATCTCCTGTCCATGCAAATAAAGGAACTTCCGTCACATAGCAACCAGCCTTTGACTATCACTTTAACCTATGGTAATCCCTTATTTCGCTTCTACTTAAAAGGAAGCAAGTAATAAGACTATTTATGACATTTTTTTTTCTCGATTAACATGAAGTAAATAGAAGCATAAGCTTTTAAACAATAATTTGTTGCAGAGATATAGAGAAAGTCATGTGAATGGAACACATTAGATTTTTTTTTGGATACAGGGGGTCCTAAAACATATATTTCCGGTGAAATCTCGGTATCGAATTTTTGGGTGGAATACAATATTCCCCTATCCTTATGTACATTGTACATACGGGGCTAGAGAAAGTAAAAATGGTGTAACAAACTAGAAATAAAAAACTTATAAAATATGAGAATGACCGGTAAAGAGCCAGGTCATATTCACCTGTATACAGCCTAACATAAATAAATAAATAAAATATATAAATATAATAAAGTATTTCTGTTTCCTATTTGTTTATAAAATCTTTCATTCTGAAAAATTCTTTTGTGGCCGCATAGCTCTCAAAGGCAACGTGGGATTATAATGGATTTCTAAGTTATGTGCTGCTGTTAGAGTGATACCGATAACTCTGTGACGACAGCAGCTTGACAACAGCTACTAATGTACATCAGATGTCAAGCTCTGCAGCATTGTTATGCCGATATGGTATAGAGATAACAAACAAGATAGCAGCGTTGCCAACATAACCATGTTTTGTATTGTTATCAGCCAATCTCCCACTTAAAGCATGCAGAATAAACAGGGCCAATTATATAAGAAAACTCTTGTTTTCGCGTATTCAAGCGAGACAGCGAACCAAGATGTGGAAAAGCAGTAGCACGGGGCGTTTTCGGACATGAACTTCTTTTGAAAAAATGTTGTGTGTTCCATTCATTGTCCCTACCTGTTCCACAAACTTATCTTATAAAAGATTATTCTTTTATCTATGTCATAGGTAATCGAGATAAATATCAGCAGTAATGGTCTAATTTATTTCTTGTAAGTAGAAGGGAAATAAGGTAATTCATCAGGCTAAAGCGATAGTTGATCGCTATGTGAAACAATTGAAATTCGGTTGTCTTTGCATACCAGTAGTAAAACTAAAGAGATGACACGAAAAATGACTTCCCGTTTAGGTTGTTTAAAATTGAAATCAACAACAACAAAAATCACGAAAACGGCTAATCTTAATAAAAAATGTATACATATTACATAAATTGTATGTTTTAACGAGATTTATATTTTTTTTGGTGTAGTTAGTTTGTGTCTATCTCTTCAAAATATACTGTAACAAATGTGTTTATTGCCTCCAAAGTTGGTGCAAATAAATCCGTGTAAGATACTGAACTAGTATTTAACGACTTTACATTTCACACACACACACACACACACACACACACACACACACACACACACACACACACACACCCGCGCGCGCACACAGATCTTTTTCTAAAAAAAAAAGGTAGTCTCAAAACATATTCCGGTGATATCTCGCTATCCAAATTTTGGGTAGAATACAGTACGTTTTCTACCTACTATACACATTGTACATGTGTGCTAGAGGAAGTAAGGGCCGCGCCGTGGTCGAGTGGTTAGACCATTCGCTTCTCACGTAGATGGCCGGGGTTCGATCCCAAGCGACCGCATGTGAGATTTGTGGTGGACAAAGCGGCGCTGGGGCGGGTTTTCTCCGGGTACTCCGGTTTCCCCCGCCATCGCATTCCACCGGTGCTCCATCATCATTCATGTATCATCAGTGTCTGCCTGCGGTGCCATGAGTAGTTAAAGCGGGCATTAAACACTACCAAAAAAAAAAAAGAGGAAGTAAAAAAAACATATTCCACAGGGCATATACTGCCTAGCATATCTATTTTATTATTATAATGTAAATCAGAGGTGAATCCAAGATTCTTTAGTAAGGGTCTTATTCTGTACTAGGGACTTTTCAATTGTAGCTTTCAAACATCGTTTTAGTGATCCATGTACTAGCCATTGATTGCAAAATTAAGTTTAAAATTTGAGAACGCTTTAAATTACTTATTAAATAAAGATACCTTTAAACGTAACATTTAAACAGTATGTTTTCTCAGGTATTAATTCGTTGTCTGATAGCTTAATTCTTTATAATAAATAATAGTAAATATAAACCTTACTTGATTTGGTGTACCTGTTAGTTTTACTTTCTCTATTACGAATAGTAAGTAGGGAAAGTGTATTCCATCCAAAATTTCGATGTCGAGGTTTCACGGAAATATGTTTTGAGGCCACAAAACAAAACAATTTTTAGAAAAAAGTATGTGTGTGCGTCTGTTCGTTTGTGATCGGCACAACTCAAAAATGAGATGTCCGTTAAAATTCAAACTTGGTATTTTGCGTTCAGCATCTTACAAAGATGTGATACGAAGATTCTGAAGAAAATGCCCAAACCCTAAGCTAACCTTTACATAGTGCAGCTTTCATAAGTTTTCACTTTCTTAAAAATGGCTATATCGTAGATTTTGTTTAAAATATAACATTTTTAAGATTATAGATATAACTTGAATTTTCTGCAAATGGCCTTGAAGACAACATTCTGTATGCCTTTCGCATAACCTGTAAATTGAAAAAAAAAAAAAAAAAATGGCGAAAGAATAAAATTGTTGGTTCAATGGTGTGGTCAGCGTTCTAGCCTCTGCCAAGAGGACCCGTGTCCATATCCCGGCTGGGTCGAGGAATCTTTCTTTGACCAGAATTTATTTACTCCCCCCCCCCTCCGCAGATTCAGAAGTATGAATGTGGAGTGGATGTGTGTTGTGTTTAGTAGTATAATACTGAAGAAACCAGCATTAAGAAAGCCTACAGTTCAGCGACAAAATATCAGCAGTTGTTGCTATAGTCAAATCCCTGATGTGGCCATAGAAGTTTTTTGTTTTTTTTTTTGTTTTTTTTTTTTGTTGTAACTTAACGTCTTTTAATCTGATTGGTCATATTGGACGATGGGTGCAATTATGCTCAAATGATCTCCATGCAGCTTTAAGATATTCATCATTCGTCTTCTCAGGATATGGAAAAACCCCGAAAAAAATCTTATCCGGATAACTCACCCTAAGCGAGATTCGAACTCGACACCTCTTGAATGCAGGACAGGCACGCTACCCCCTCCACTACCGAGGAGATTATCAGAAGTTAGAGGGGGGGCTATATACATTTTAAAAATGAAATATAATATGTCTATTACCTTTATTAATTATTGCTCAATTCCTAATTTTAACATTCACACACATAATATGTAGATTTCGCTAAAGCATACAGCTTATATCCATTCCACATTTCTTTTTTCTTTCTTGGTGGAGAGTTACGTATTCCCGAGGTTTACACTTACACTTTTCCCAAATGATAGTTATAGTATTGGTTTCCCCAAACTCCTGTTAATGCAAAGAGAACGGTATTTCAAAATCATCCATAGCGACCATTCTCGATTAACATGAATTAGATAAAAGAAAAACCTTTATTAAGAATTGTTTGTTAAAATGGGTAGAGAAAGCCATGTGAATGTAACACAGTACTTGTTTCGTTTCATTCTTTTGGGTTAGTGAAACATCTTTCAATAAAATCCACCGCTAGGTTAAGTTCATTCATATGCTGCGAACGAATAATAAAATAGAAATAAACTTTTTATAGCCCGCTTCTGTAGTGTGTGGGTAGGGTATCTGCCTCTCATTCAAGAGGTCCCAAGTTCGAATCTCGGTTAGGTTGAGCTACTTGGGTAAGGGGGTTTGTCCTTATCGTGAGAAGAAACTCTTTAAGCTCTGTGGACCCCGGGCTCATTTCAGCTTCATTTCATCCATCATCCCATATGACTTTCCAGGTAAAAATATTTAAATTACTCCCCAAAAAGGCTGGTTTTGATTTTACCAAGCAGCAATATATTTTAAAAGTAACAAATCATCTACTTTCTGTAATTAAGGGGCTAGCCATAGGCCTTTTCTGTTTCTGTCTGTAACATAAAGAATTAGGGTTGATGGCTAAGTTGTTTTATCCCAAAAGTGTGGCGACCACCCATCAATTTTCCAATTATGTACATAGATTGTAACAACATCGCTTTTAGATCTCTCATGCAGTTGACTGAATTAATCGGCTTTTTAAATTGGGTTAACTATGACACCCTTTTCATGCACGACACGTTCAAAATTAGCACATGAACACATTTCTATAAATTACGCATTCGGAACAAAATAATAGAAGGTTGTAATGGCTTAGCGTGAATAAAAACATCGTTACCGCTCTTCTGGAGGTGATTGTGACTTTCTCTTTTGGCGTTGTTTTGTTTTCGTAGCTATTCTACAAATCATTCTCACGAAAACTTATTTTTCTCTCTACTTCCTGGTAATGATATTCAATGTAGTAGGGTCTTTCAAAGGTCAGTTCAAACATTAAACTGCTATACATATTATAGAAACAATCAAAATAAAATCACAGTGTTGGGCAAACAATAGGCTATTGGGAAGAGGTCCGCCGATCTCTTGTTCAACGTATGGTATTCTGTCTGTGACACCATGCACAGTACTTTACAAATAATGGCTTAGAATATTGTCAGGGTTGTTGGATGTGTGAGAAAAACTCGACCCCGAACCAAAAGTAGGTCATATTGAAATCTGGAGATCGCGGAGGACACATTGTTGGGAAGTGTCTACTAATGACACGATCGCCAAACATTTGCATAATCGTTTTGCAGGAGTATAATAGTGGGATGGAGCGCTGTCTTGCCGAAGACTATGATTTTCATATAGTGATATTATATATATATATATATATATATATATATATATATATATATTTATCTGGCGTATGTTAATGTGATAAAACGTGATTTGTAGAAACGGTTATATAATATATTGCCTTGGTGTTATGGAATAGGAGAATACAGAAGGTTTAAGCGCTGATCGTCATGGAAGGAACAAATTACAACTCCTCCTTGTGTTCACTTTGTGAGGGCTTTGAAATTCCATTTCCTTTGGATGATCAGGAGTAAAAAGAAAGAAAACGAACAAAAACAGTTCATTTTAGAATAGCATTCAAACCAATAACACGACGTGAATTCGATTCCAGGGGACCGTATGTGTGATTTGTGGTGGAAAAAGTGGTGTTTGGGCGGGTTTTCTCCGGGTTCTCTGGTTTCTCTGAGGAAGCACCATCTTGCAAATCCAAGCTTGCACTAATTTTCATTCCACCAGTTGCTTCATCTTTCCATCCATTTCGCATTGGTTTAATACCATCTTCCCCGCTCTCCTACTTGGCTGCGGGCCGACTCCCAGTTTCGGTTTCTTCAGTCTTGACTCTTTGTTCATCTACTTATGGGGGGGAAAAAAAAAGCATTCGAAGGAGGACTTCCGAAGCTAGTACCAGATAATACATGAGACGTTTCATTAGTCGAGAAAATGTCTTAAGCACAGGTATTTTGATTAAAATCGCTAGAACCATTATTTAGAAAATCAACATTTTCAAAACATTTTCTACATATAGGGTAGTCTGGTGAGGAAATCCTAGTGTCGCACTCTTGAAGGATGCTGAACTGGAAAATCAAATTTGGTATTTAGCGACTTTTCGCTTTTGAGTTATGTAGTTCTCAGATACACTCGCACACGTGCGGATCTTTTTCTAAGAAGGTTTTATTCAGGGACCTCAAAATGTTATTTTCATGCAAATCTCCGTATGCGATTTGTGGGTGAAATCCTGTACCCTTTCTATTATATACGTGGTAGGAAAAATAAAAATGCATACTGAGCAAGATGGCTAGGATAGAAGAATAATGTTTATAAATATGTTTAAGTTTGCCATTGTTAAAGGAAGTCGTTTGAATGCATACATAAGTTTTTTTTCAGATATATCGAGAGATTATTAAGAAGGCGTAATTACTTCCCCGTTATGTCTCCCTCAAATTAGTGAACCAATTAGCTGTCGTCTTATATTTTAGAGGCTGAGCAACAGTTAACCATTCAACACAAGAAGTAGCTTGAAAAAAAAGAAACTCACATAAGTTAGATGAAATTCGAAGGAGGTATGATGGAGGTGTAGTTAAAGCTGAGAAAGAATGCAGCCACAGAAATATTGGAACCTGTCTGTGCTCTCAGTGCTGTAGTACCACATTCTGGAGCATTGCCAACCGTCGCCGGCGGGGAGGTGGTGTATGCCGGATGTGAAAATAATACAAGAATTGATAAGCTTTTGGTAGACCTATACTGTTAATATTCAATTGGGGAACTTCAAGGTATGTGCTCACAAGAGGCATAGGAAGCTAGAATGTGGACGATGCTAGAGGTGAAAACTGGCAGACATCGTAAAGGGTGTGTACCTTTTTGGAGGTTCCGTGCAGAAAAATACATTTTTAGAAGATGTTCGTGTATGTATCTGAGAAGAGCATCTCAAAAGCGCAAAGTCTATTAAATTTCAAACTTAATATTTAAGTACAGCTCTTCCAAACACCAACATATCTGAAACTATCCTTTATGTGGAACATTTTTCCAAACCTTTTACTTTACCAAAGGTGGCTAACGATATTGATTAAAAATTGAAAGGTTTGAAAATAAATGCGCGAATTTAGGAAAGTGCACATTATCCAACAAGAATTGAATAATTGATACATAGTTTGTAATGGGAGGAAAGCAAGCTTTTAAGAGAAAAATTGGATAAAAAGGAGTAACACAACTTGTCAAAAGAAATTATAAGGATAAAGATATTGAATGTAAAACCAAAGAAAAACAAATGGAAATAGGAAACTTTTTAGGCAAATACGAGCTAAATTGCCGATGAAAAATTAATAGACAAGACTGGTTGGTACTAGATTTAAGCTGTAAGCAGACCCAGTAGCCCACAACCACTGTGTGTGAGGTACCTAATAACACAGCGTGGTCATTAAAACTTGATTATTAGCTGGGATTATATTTAATTGCATATTTTTAATTAAGTGCTATATTACCATTAGCGGCGAAAATAAAAGCTATGTAATGAAAAAAATATGTAGATATTGTGAAAGCAAACAATTCAATATTTTTTTTTGTCTCGTACACCGTGTCCTAGATTTTCTTTGAATATCTGTTCTTTCTGATATCGTTTGAATATTCAAATACTTTTTTCAATTGGTAAGTAGCTATTTGTTTTTTCTTTTGATTAGCAAGGAGCATGGAGTGCAACAAACCTATTATTTACAAAATAAATGAGTATCAATAAAACTAACTACTGCTTACTTCCACTTAAATTGATATAGCGATCTGCGTTTTAAACATTACTCTATCTCTTTTACCTTATCCTTTTTATAACGTATGTATGAGTGACACTTTTCTTGTAAGTAAATAGAGAACAGATAAAACAAAAAGCAATCGGATCTGTTAATAACGGTGTACAATATTTATTTCTATAACATTTTATTCAATTACTTCAGTTGCTTGTGATTAGCATCAAAACTCTGTTTAACTTTTATTCTGGTTCTGCAGGTATGCTTAGGTTTGGATGCCAAAGGTTTTTAATTACTTCATGATCTGGTTTTTGTATAATTTCTGTGTGGTGTTAGCCAAGTTCGTTAGCAACTCATGTTAAATGCCCAAGAGGAAATATTGTCCAAGGTTATATCAGAAAGTACCGAACCAATTTCATTTGCATTTAAAACCTTAGTTTTCTCTGTTGATAATGTTAACAATTTTTAAATGCGTGGCTAAGGGTTTAAGGAGCCTTCATATAGTTAGTCGCTTTGAAGAAAATCTATACAAAAATGTTGTGATTATTATAAATTGAGTGTATTGTAACAAAACCAATTTACTTATTCGCTTTTGCCCATTCACTGTAAACACATTGAATATAAATAGATGTATGTGGTATTGGATGAACGCCATTGGTTACTGATCGAAGGCTGTCACCTGATGCATACGAGGAAGTAATTGCTTCTGTTTTGTTACTTTACCAATGACTTATTACATACACCAGAAAGTTTTAAATGTTGCTGTTAAACCCTGTCACATTTTAGATATAGAAGAAGCTGTACAACCTCCCACAGTTTGGATAACGACTGTATGTTTTTAAGTGATCCTTTAACTTAGTTTTGCAACAAATGTCTTTATTGACTCAAAACGTGTTACAAATGAAGTTATAAATTCACTGCTGCAAATAATTCACTCGACGCTTCGACAGTTGATAGCTTTCTCCATCCACGAATCACGCGCAACTGTGTGCTGATCTCCAGTCACTACGACTCGGAACAATTCACTACACAACCCTGCCTGAAATTGGTCATTTTATAGTTAGAAAATGAGTCGCAGAACTTCCTGGAATTTTCTGGAAACTTATGCTTCCAGATGCATCTCGAGGCTCGAGAAGAATCAATACATCTCTCATTCCGAAAGTTCCTGTTACCTCGCTCTGCTCTTCCTGTATTGTTTACGCATCTTAAGGACTCCACTGCGATGACTCACTGCTGAAGAAGACGTATTGTCTCAACTTAGTTTGTATTGAATAAAAATATATTGTGATTATTATAACGTGTGTGCATTATAACACAACCAATTTGCACATTCATTTTTGTCCTTCCACAATAAACGCAATGAATGTAAATAAGTTTACGTGGCATTGGGAGGAACGTCTTTGGGTACTGACCGAAAGTCAGTATGCATGCGAGGAAGTAAATACTCTGTTTTGCTACTTTGCATATTACACACATCAGAAAGTTTTAAATTTTGCTGTTAAAACCTGTCACATTTTAGAAAAAGAAACTGTTCACCTTCCCACAGTTTTGTTAGCATGTTTTAAAGTGACCCTTTAACTTAGTTTCACAACGTTTCCTTCCATCTTTTGCAATTATAATTTAATAAAATTTCATCTATCATCAGTTGCGGTTCGGTATGCTACAAGGAGGCCGCTATCCACTATTAAACAGTTCTAATATAATACACATGCATGTCTTTCTCTAACCATCATAGTTTCATTACACATTCCATTGCAATGCAAAGGAGATACAAGAATCCGAAGCGAGTCAGATGTTTAAAAGTGGGTCGCTATTATGCTGGCTTTGAAATTCCATGCTCTTTCCATGGCATCGCAAGAAAGACAGAACAATGACCATGCGATGTCGAAGTATTAAACCATTGAAATCAATAACAACTGATTATCGCTGAAAAATGGACAGAAAAGTTATTTGAAATACATTGTATGTTTTAAAGAGATCTACATTCATTGCATTGTAAGTTTTTGTCCATCCCTTATCGTTACTTGTTATACAAAATTATTTTAAACTTCACAGACTATTCACAGAAAATTCACTATGTGCATTTTATTGTCATCTGAAATTATGTTAATATGCAATCGTTAGAACCATTTCTGAGAAAATTAAAACATAATTAAAAATATTCCATGAATGGAAGTTTGTCTTGCCGTTTCTTTTTTAATCTTCGTGTGGTATCTTTGGAGTATACTAAACTTAAATACCAAAATTAGTGTTTCCGACGCGCGAGAAGGTTTACCTAAAATGCTCTTTTATGAATAATTTGCGTAGAATACAAAGATGATTCCTATATTAGGTACGTGATATAGAAGGTAAAAATATTCGTATTTAAAATAGTTTTCCGCAAATTTAAAACGGTTTGGTTAAAGGCTAAGCCCCACACTGAGTGCATGCCTTTTTAATCCACCAAGCATTTTTTAAAATGCTTATTTATTATTTTCACCAATTGCAAAACAGAAACTAATTAAACTGATGTGCCCGATTTTGATAACCCGGAGCGATGTGCTTGTAGAACAGCATGCACTTTTAGAATTAGGGTTGAAAGCTCAAGGCTGTTTTTGTTTGTTTGTTTGTTTGTTTTCTTTCTTTTCCCTAAGACAGTCGCAAATTAATTTATATGTACCTTGACCTCTGATGACACCGTGAAAACGTGCTTGGAGATCATTATGTCTAGTAGCCGTTGATAAAAGCCGACAGTTTGAGATAAACGCTATCACAGTTCGACCTAAGATTTCCTTCCGAACGCTAATGGGGGGAAAAAGTAGTACTACATTATGGATTGGGGGGGGCGGGGTAGTATTGGAGGGTGAGACGTGGTCAGCGTATCGAGACCCTTCCGGCCGGTTAATGCGGTCCTCATGACCTGGAGCAGCTACTTTTCCATAAGTACTTCCTTCACTTAGCGGAAAATGCTGAATGTTTTGCCTTTTTTACTTTCTCTAGCCCCATATCTACATAGGGATAGAGAAGGTATTGTAATGCATCCAAAAATTCGATACCGAAATTTCACCGGAAATATATGTTTTGGGGTCCCCTGAGTCCGAAAAAAAGCATTTTTAAAAAAAGGCCCGCGTGTGTGTGTCTGTGGACAGCATAGCCCCAAAACGAAAATACAATTACAAACTTGGTATTTAAGTTCAGCATCTTCCAAGGATGCGACACGAAGATTTTCAAGAAAATTCCCCCACCCTCAACTATCCTTTACATGGAAAACTTTTCGATAATGTTGATTTTCTAAAAAATGGCTCTAACGATTTTGATTAAAATATCGTATATTAAAGATATACACCTGATAAATAAAATGTATGTGTTGAATTTTCTGGAAATAGCCTCTGAAGACTACTTTATCCTGGATGCATTTTACGGATATTTGCGTAACTGGAAAATCGTAAGAGATAGGCAAAAACTTACTTAAAAGAAAATGTAGATCACGTTAAAACATACAATTTATATCATATACATTTTTTTTTGCTGGAGTGGATCGTTTTTTAGATATTCCTTGTATTGTTTTCAGCTTTAAAAAACATACTTTTCTCATACGGGAATTTGTCAACTCCTGTCCATACAAACAAAGGAACTTCAGTCACATAGCAATCAACTTTTGACGAATATTTTAGCCTATGCTACTTCCTTATTTCCCTTCTACTTGCATGGAAGCAAGTAATAAGACTGTTTCTGCTAATTTTTCTCTCGATTAGCATGAAGTAAAAGTAAGCATATACTTTTTTAACAATAATTTGTTGCAGAGATGTAGAGAAAGTAATATGAATGGAACACATCAGATTTTTTTAAGTAAAATATTTGTGCATGTGTCCTTGAACAGCTTTAACTCAAAAACGAAAAGTCGATTAAATATCAAATGTGGTATTTAAGTTCATAATTTTCCAAGAATACGACATGAATAGTAACAAGAAAATTCCCACATCCCAAACTACCCTTTGCATGGAACTTTTTTTGAAATTTAAGTTGTAAAAAAATGCTTCGAACGAATTTTATGCCACAGATTTAATTTATTTTCAAGGCAAAGAATGTGTAATATGCTTGAATAGCCCATGAGTCCGTTTTATTCCAAATGACTTTGTAAGCACTAGGCCGTAAATGGTAGAAAGATTCCACTAAACAGAATATGTAATGCATACAATTTATGTCAAATTGTTTGTCGCATAACGATCTCCAAGATATTCTGTGTTATTAGTTTGAATTTTCAAATACTTGCCGTTCTCTCAACTGCTATTGTGTTCCTCTCTCTGTCTTTCTTTTTGCATTATTTAGCCATTAAATTCTAAGACTATTCAATTCCTCTCGCTCATACTTCCAAGGTGTTAAGGAGGATGGGGATTAATCCTTGTAAAAGAAAAACTCTCGCCCTCCATTTTGGAACTGAACCCGGGTCCTCTAGTTTTGCAAGTTTGCCTGCTAACCATCAAACCACGGAGGCAGTCCTTTTTCATATTCATGTAAAGGGAACAACAGCATTTGAAAGTCATCCCACGACGAGTGGATTTGGAAATATTTGACTATCGTTTTAACTTATCGTACTCTTGTACCCATAACGAAATGCGTAAATGAGTAATGAAGGTGTACAGCATAGCTCAACACAAAAATATCTTACAAATGCAATAGTAAACAGACATTAATAAAGCAAAGCCGGGAATACAAAGCAAAGGCTCATTCCAACTACTTGAATCTCCTTTATTTCAACAATTTCTTTATTTGGAAAAAATGTAGTTGTACTCACAGACAAATGGGCTAAACATTTTAATATATCATATATGGACTAAATAAAAGACGCGCGCTCGTACATGTACGCAAATACACAACCCACATCATTTAAACAGTTTACAAAATGTTGGTGTAAGTGCATAAAAACGCTTATCTGGCTAATTCACCAAAACCGATTCTAACTCAACTCCTCTTGAATGTGAGGGGGACACGCTACCCTAAAATACAGAAGCGGGTAAAGTGTATTTTGCTGCATTAGTAGCGTTCATTCACGTGTTCATGAACTTGTTACCATTTGTGGTTCAATGTTTGTGTTTGATTTGGGGGAGGGGGGTTACCATTCGCCTTTACCATTTTTTACAAGATGAGCACTTGCTGCTGTAAGTTATTTTTTGTGCAGATTGAAAAGCAAATGTGACAAATATTTCACTCAAAATTCTATGTGTGTACGCGCATCTGCTCGCGTGTGTGTGTGTGTGTTTTTGTGTGTGTGAGAGAGAGAGAGAGAGAGAGAGAGAGAGAGAGAGAGAGAGAGAGACAGACAGACAGACAGAGAAAGAGAGACAGAAAGGCAGAACAGCTCAAAAACGAAATATCGGATAAGTACCAAACCGGGTATTTAAGTTCATCTTCCTAAGATGCAATGGAACATATTCGAAAAAAATCTCCCCTATTCCAAACTACCTTGACATGTAAAAATTTCGTTTTTATTTTCTCAAAAATGACTAAAGCGATTTTGATTAAAATAACATAGATATATGCAAATAAAATGTGTGTAGTTTGAATGATTATACATTCCAAAACATCGTTTCGAGTAACTAGCTGCCTTTCGCTTTTGTAAAAGAGCTAATATCTTTGCGTAATAATATCTGAGTGAACGTAAGACTTCTTGTGTGCGTTGCCCTGTTTTGAAACTTGGAAGCATTAAATAAGGAGTATTTCCAACGTTCACATTATATACATAAACGTTGAACCGTTATATTTGAACGTACCTAATCTGATCTAAGCGTTATTTTTGTTGTAAAAATATCCAGGAGATGCCTTAATTTTATTTTCGGCCAATATTACTGAATCTATGGTTATTTGGGGGGGGGGTGCGGTTACATACTCGGAGCATCCTGAAGTAACGGTCGTAATCTTTTTTTATGCGTTTAGCAGATGCACGTATAAACGGGACTAAGCAACCCATATGGAAACTATTATCGAATTCATGATCATGGTGGATACTTTAAGACAGTAGAGGGAGGGGGAAAGACAGAGAGTGGACCATTATTTGAAAGTAATAAATAGTACTTTGCATTATATATGGCTCATCAAGAAACCATGTTGAGGAAAGTATGTGTCACTAGCAGAATAATTGGTGTGAATCTTGGTTTCAATTGAATTAAAGTCCTTTTTATGGCTAAAGAAAATAGCGAGAGTAACTAGGTAATGTATGCACATTTTCACAGGATTCTTGAGAGGTTTGCGGAAAGATAAGGCTCAGTTGTTTTTCAGCGACACGACAAAAACCTTTCAGAAAGCCGCAAGAACATCGTACACAATAGAATGGCTGGTTGTGTGAAGAGAAAGTAACCTGGAAGTTTTGCTGTGAAATTGAACATGAAGTCATATGGGAAAATAGTCTTAAAAATACAATGTGTTCCATTCACGTTGCTTGCTCTACCTTCTGCAAACAAAATATTGTTACAAAAGAGTGGTTAATTTATTTACATTATGCTGATCGAAATAAACTTTAGCAGAAATTGTCTTATTGCGTGCTTGTAAGTAGAAGCGAAATAAGGAAATGAAATGGCGTTTTATTTATGGATACACTTTATCTTCTTGGTTTTCGGCGTTCCATTCTATACTGGGCGTGAAAGACAGCTTAATTTTGCTCAGAAGCCTCTTTATCAAGTTTGAGATTCTTTTAGGTGCCGTAAATCTGCGACCCAGGACCAACGAATTTACTTCTCTGCCGAAGGAAGCCATGCTAAGGATTTTATGCCCTAAAACATCGCCGGGTTTGAACCCGCGACCCTGGGTATATGAAGTTAGCATGGTAACCATTTACACCACGGAGGGCGACAGCGAAATAAGGGAATACACTGGGGCTAATGCGATAGTGAAATCTTTTAAAAGCTATCGCTATGTGAAACAATTGAAATTCGGTTATCTGCTTGACTAGAAGTAAAAAAAAAAATAATATGAGACGATAGATGACTACCCGTTTGAGAAAAATTTTAAACCAATAACAAGGATTACGTTGGAAACAGTTGACTGCACAAAAATATATATGACCTAAATTGTGTATTTTAACGAGATCTATATTTTTTGTGCTACTAGTTTTCGTCTATCTGTTACGGTTTACCATTTACACAAAAGTCGTCCAGAATGAAGAGGTCTTCAGAGGATATTCCCAGAAAATTCAAGATAAACATTTCTTTGTCATGAAAACATTTTAAACGCGCGTCATTTAAATCAAAATCGTCAGACCGAAAAAGTTCCAAGTTCGATAGGTTCCACACACACACACATGCACACGCACACGCACACGCACACGCACACGCACACACACAGGATATTCCCAGAAAATTCAAGATAAACATTTCTTTGTCATGAAAACATTTTAAACGCGCGTCATTTTAATCAAAATCGTCAGATCGAAAAAGTTCCAAGTTCGATAGGTTCCACACACACACACTCACACGCACACGCACGCGCACGCACACGCACATGCACACGCACACACACAGAGAATATTCCCAGAAAATTCAAGATAAACATTTCTTTGTCATGAAAACATTTTAAACACGCGTCATTTTAATCAAAATCGTCAGATCGAAAAAGTTCCAAGTTCGAACGGTTCCACACACACACACACACACGCACACACACGCACATGCACACGCACACACACAGAGGATATTCCCAGAAAATTCAAGATAAACATTTCTTTGTCATGAAAACATTTTAAACACGCGTCATTTTAATCAAAATCGTCAGATCGAAAAAGTTCCAAGTTCGAACGGTTCCACACACACATACACACGCACACACACACACACACATGCACACACACAGAGGATATTCCCAGAAAATTCAAGATAAACATTTCTTTGTCATGAAAACATTTTAAACACGCGTCATTTTAATCAAAATCGTCAGATCGAAAAAGTTCCAAGTTCGAAAGGTTCCACACACGCACGCACGCACGCGCACACACACACACGAACATTTTACTAAAATACCTCTTTTTTTATTTTATTCAGGAGTCTGAAAATATTCGTATAAATTAACATATTTATTTATACAACATATAATAATAAGCTATACGAGAAATAGAAAAGGAATGTACTTCCGGTAAAATCTCCGTATTGAATATTTGAATGGGATACAACACTTCTCTGTCTACTATGTACATTATACACACGTGCTAAATAAAGTAAAAATATTGAAATGACGGTTCTCTTGTGTGTGTGTGAAAAATTATACATACTTAAAATAACCTACCTAAATTAATTCAAGGCGTTATTCCAAATAATGATACAGTTGTTACTTAATATTGAAAGTTGGTGGATGTTATTACTATCATGTGTATAACGCACTCGATTTTCAATGCCTGGAATGTATTTGCGGAGTACATGAATAATTTTAGTGATTATGAATTATATATTATATTAAGCGCGCGCGCACCAAGAGAGTGCGACTCAGAATAACAACGGACATTGAACATCCTTGTTTTGTTTCCTTTGCGTTTTGCAATATCGCTTGATTATATAACCAATGAAGAGGGGGCCATCATTTAAATCCGATAGCAAATCGTTTTGAATGAAACCTATCTCATAATTCACTAATTCACTAAATATGAACTAAGTTGAGACTGTCCCTGGTCTAGACAATGTACTCGTTAGGGCTGTAAAAAACAACAAACACATCGAAATCATTTATTTAGTGGCCATTACAATATTAAAATACTTTAGCACTGTTTTCAAATTGAGTTTTTATTTATTTGTTTATTTATGGGCGCTATTTAATTGCTGTGGTTCTCGGTGACCCATTTTATATTGGGCATGAAAGACCGTTTAATTTTGGCGAGAGGACTTTTTGTGGATTGGGTTTTAATTCGTGTCGTAAATCTACTACACGGGCCCACCGGCTGTACTTCCCTTCCGAAAAAAATGCTCCAAAAAGTTCATCGTCCATAGCCAGGTTTGAAGCTGTTTTGGTTTATGAAGGCGAAGATGAAAAGCTCTTAATAAGTGTAGGCCAATTGTAATTTGCACAATTGTTAAAGGGTAATAGAGCGAGTTCTTGACTCAGAAGCATGATAACCATATATAAAATACAAAAGATGTAAATATCCTAGTTACAGTTATAAATACTTCTAAGTATTTGATTAGAATCATTACTGCTATAGCCAAACCAATGCTCCAAAAAGTTCATCGTCCATAGCCAGGTTTGAAGCTGTTTTGGTTTATGAAGGCGAAGATGAAAAGCTCTTAATAAGTGTAGGCCAATTGTAATTTGCACAATTGTTAAAGGGTAATAGAGCGAGTTCTTGACTCAGAAGCATGATAACCATATATAAAATACAAAAGATGTAAATATCCTAGTTACAGTTATAAATACTTCTAAGTATTTGATTAGAATCATTACTGCTATAGCCAAACCCACAAAAGGGATATTACCTTATATTTCTATATATAAGTAAATCATTCATTACATTGATCATACGCATCTTCAAAATTCGCTTTTATTAATTGGGCTAGGCTACCTTTAAAATTTACTAAACACATTATTACACAATTCAGGTTGAGACTGGCAAATTCAAAACAAAACCAATTACCATCAAGAGAGGAGTTATGCATTTATACTTAGCATAACAACGGACTATATTTTACAAGAACTTTCTACTCAAACCATTCAGGAAAAACATTGATTTTCTATTTCGGAAGGCCTACCGAATATAACCTCCAACGATGACACGTTAATAGCTGTAAGGGTGATTATTAGCACGAACATGACTGAGCTTTCCATTCAAAAATATAATGAAATTTGTTTAGAAATTAATGTTAATGAATACAAATGTATTTCAGTAAAATTGGAATAATGAATTACAAACCTTTCAGATTAAGGATATGCAAAAAAATAAAATAGCTTCGGAGGAAACAATAAAACATCTGGGTGTCAAAGAGTTCATCTATACTAGATGCATCAAGGATCATGAACAAATTAAAGCAAAAACTCGTTATACTAAATAAACACCTTTGCTGCAATCTTACCAAAAATTTAGTGTTCTCCGATTTCATTTGCCCTACTTGAGTCTATCGGTTCCAGCAATAAAACTTAATATATCAGCAACATTTCTTTCTGACGCTGATATATTGATATAGGGCAAATTGAAGGAAATAAACCAACTCCTACCGATACTGAAGATAGCATGTTGTACATCCACAAGAAATATACGATGAATGTAAAGTCTTGCTCCATTTCTGTGAAAGCGCCTAATTGTGTATTTCTTTTACTCGTAATCTGAAAGCTGTTATCTATTGAAAGAATAGTTGTGGTTTCTGCGTGTTAGAGTTAGGTTCAGGCAGGTTTTGTAAAAAAAAAAAAAAACTCCATAAACCCGCTCCCAATAGGGCTAATATACTGATTAACATATTCAAGACCAGGGGTAGTGTGCAGGATGAGAAAAGTTCCGGTAGGCCTACTGTGCCTGCTCAACAGTTGGCGACTGTGCAACAGGAAGCTGATGCAATCATCCCAAAAGTATCAGCCAGGAGGTTGATTGGTAGTTGAATGTACGACACTCGTCAGTGTGGAACATTTTCTACAACAACTTGAAAAAACGGCTATACCACCTCCAAATCCGACATAATCTGGAAAGGTAGGACGCGTTAATTACGAAGCAAATTTTTGCGACCTTTGACAAGCAGTTGAAGAGGTTAATTTACTGCCAAGTGTGCTTTTCAGTGACGAACCCACCTTGCTCACATGTAGCATGGTCAGTCGATACAACAGAATATGGGCAGATGAACCTGTTCATGAGATCGACTGGAAATGAAACACTCCAAAAGTCATTGTGGTTGGGAATTACAAAGATGATTAATGGGCCATTCTTCATCTATCTAACCAAACATGATGTTAAAAACACCAGTAACAATCAGCCTGTTCAAAACCTAAGAAATGGATTAAAGCAGCAAGCTTTCCACTCTGGGTATGCCTTTCATTATAAGATAAGGGGTGTAATACTTTATAAAGAATATGCACCAGCCACAAGTGGATCGGACAATCTGGATACCTCATTAACAATGAATGGAGACTAGCCTCAAAATAGTGGCTAACGTTTGTCCGCATTATGTATCAGGAAGACCCTGAGATGAATCCACTGTTGCCATTGCGGCAGTGAGATTGAAACTTTTGGCACGTTTTGGCGCCTCCTTACGCAAAACTTTCTGAAACTCCAGACACCTTAAAATTAGATTGATCATTGCCGAAGATCTTAGAAACAAAAACTATCGGTTAAACTGAGAAGTGCGTGGCATTTCTAAAGAAAATTTCTATCGGCGAATAGATATGCTTGTCAAACCACCTGGTTCTTCATCTGTAAGGTTCGGACTAGGCAGCCGATTAATTAAGAATGTTTCACTCTTAGCTATTAAAGGGCCCATTTCTGTTTTTAAAAATCACATATGTACTTTATCCTTCAGAAATATGTATTTTTTTTAATTGTTCGTTTCGATTTTATTACTCGCGTTTTTTATAACTACCGTACTACGTCTTATACCGCTTTAATGCATTTTATAAGCGCGTTACTACGCTTTGTTCATTATAACAGTCGGAATTGATGAAGCCGAAATACTTTTCTTTTAAAATAAAAAATATATTGTTGTATCACAAGTAACTTGAAAACTGCGTTTTGCTTTTAAGCGATAAGAGATTCTGTCGCATATTATATAGCACTTTGTAACTTTCTAGTCTACAAGAAATGTAGGTAGGAATCTCAGGCGTCGGGACACACTATACTGCTCCGTTTATAGGAAGAACTTTCAGGTTTACAGTGTTTTGTATAATTTTTGTAGTTACGTAAGCAGAACCAGTAGACATTCTTTCGATTATGGTGCTGCATGGAAAATACGAAAAGAGCCTGCTCAGCTCTTGATCTTAATGTTTAGTTTTAGTCAAGGAGACATTTGCGTCTTTATTTTCGTACAACACAACCTTCAAAAAACAATCCTATCGTTCGGGAATCCAAGGAAATTTAAGAATAGTGGCTCTGACCTGGTCCATTAGCACGAACAATAATGCATGCCATCCATAACTTTTTTCTTCTGATACTAGAATTGTGTATGAAAAGTAATTACTGTATCATCTCATCCGTCTTCAAGTACTGAAGCCCGATGACTTTCCACTCGACTGCAGTGGTGAAATACCAAACTTGGTATTTAAGTTTGGTACCTTCCAAGGATGCGATACGAAGATTTTCAAGAAAATCCCCCACCCCCAACTACCTTTACATGGAACTTATTTAAAAAATTTTGATTTTCTCAAAAATTGCTCTTAACGATTTTGATTAAAATATCGTATATTAAAGATATTTACCTGACAAATAAAATGTATATCTTGAATTTTCTGGGAATAACCTCTGAAGACTACTTGATTATGCATGAATTTTACGGAATTTTGCATAACTGCTAAACCGTAAGAGATGGACAAAAACTTACCACAGAAAAAATGTAGAGCACATTAAAACGCATAATTTATGTCATACACATTTTTTTTCGTGGAGTTGATCGTTTTTGAGATAACCCTTGTTTTTTTGTTTCAGTTTTGAAAAACTTATACTTTTCTCGTACAGGAATTTTCAACTCCCGTCCATAGAAACAAAAGAACTTCAGTCACATAGCAACCAGCTTTGGACTATCACTTTAACTTATGGTACTTCCCTTATTTCGCTTCTGCTTACAAGGAAGCAATAAGACTATTTCTGGCAAGTTTTTCTCGATTAGCATGAAGTAAATAGAAGTATAAGCTTTTTAACAATAATATGTTGCAGAGATGTAGAGAAAGTCATGTGAATGGAACACATAAGATTTTTAGTAAATGTTCATGTGTGATGTCCGTCTAGAACAGCACTCAAAAACGAAAAGTCTATTAAATATACAACAAACTTAATATTTAAGTTTAGCGTCTTTCAAGTATAACACGACAATTTTCAAGAAAATCTTCCCACCCTAAACTATCCTTTACATTGGGGGGGATAGAACAATTTGATTTTACAAAACGTAGCACTAACGATTTTGATTAAAACGTCGTGTGTACGATATTTTCATGGCAAATAAAATGTATATTTTGAAGTTTCTGGGTATAGCCTCTGAAGTCCCCTTGTTTCTGGTTGACTTTTTCATAACTGTTAAATCGTAAGAGATAGATAAAATATTATTATGTACACAAAACATGCAGCTCTCGTCATGACACACAATTTATTTCAAATAATTCTTTTTGTGGAGTCATCAATTTCCGAGATATTCCTTGTTATTTGTTTCAAATTTAAAATTCCTATATTTTCCTCAAATGCATGTTACACGTTTCTTGCTCCTTGGTCAAGCAAAGAGAACAGAATTCCGAACCCATTACATAGCGACTAGCTCTTAAACATATTTGACTATCGCGTAAGTCTATTGTGTTCTTATATTCCTTTCTATTTACAAGGAAGTACGTTTTAAGCGTCTATGCTAATGTATATCTAAGAGAAGTGGGTAGAAGAATAAGCTTTTATTTATAAATAGTTTGTTGAATGGATAGAGAGTCATTTGAATTTGAAACATCAGATTATAAAGTGCTTAACTATCATTACACCTAAGTAGTAGCAAGCTTTGAAATTACTTTTGTCATTTTGACATGGATTAAACTTTCTTTATTCATCTAAACGCTGTTGTTGTTATCCATTGTCATCCTGAAGAAGCCATCAACTTAATCTTTATTCAATAGCAGAGAAGTCTAGTAGGAATGAACCTACACTCGTTCTTTCTATATGCAGACAGGTACTGATGATAACATGAAGTAAAAAATAATTGGGGAACGAAGCAATTCATGTAGATCACCTTTTCAGAAGTCCATCTTCTAACGACTTCTGCCTCCCGTGTATCAATTAACTGAGGCATAGCATGAAAACAATAAGGTAAAACCTAGCATTATATTTCTTCAAAACTTACGTTAATTAGCCATTTATTTACATTTTCAGGCTTCTTAGAGCACCTACTATATTGATGAAGCTTCTTTATTAATTACCTACCTAAACGCTTTATTATTTCCCGATGTTATGGCCTAATCCTATTCCCACCGAAATGTGTAATAGTGGGCGCCAAAAAATTTTAAGGTATATGTCAATTAAATTTATCAAACCAGTTTCTGAGAGAGAGAAAAATCTATATTCCGTAAAAAGAAGGCGAGTAAAAGGAATGTGTTACACAAACATTTTCTGCCTAGCGATAAAGTTTTTGCTTGCCGTTACCGATAAACATAGACATCGATATCTTAGAGTACTAGCAATGAGCACCTGGAAATACGTTATTAACTTATTATAGTATCGCAGTAGTTGTTAGATGTGGCAGTAAGGGTGATTCACATACACACATACATCCTAGATTTTTATACCATCCTCCAGTTTGTAGTAAACAAATCGACTTTGTCATCAAATATCCCCCTCTGACCTCCTTCGGGTGGTCCAACATTAGTGTCGACAGATTAGGTCCAATCCTTCAATACAGTTTTATCTCAGAGCAGTCAGTCTCGTTGAGTTCATTGTATACTGCAACTGTAATATGAAAGGATTAATGAGAGCATCTTTCCCAGGAATAAGACTTTACTTGGGCAGAGTAGGAGTGCATTAAGTGGAACGATTTCCGCGAAATCACTATAAACGTGTAGGGGAGGTACGATGAATAATCAGACTTGAAGAGAAGTTTGGATGCGACACACACGCGAACTGGTTAGTCACAACAGAAATTCTCGGAATGCGCGTGCTCTTTACTTGCGTTACTAGTTTTTCCTCAAACTGCCTAGTCTGTTCGAAGTACTCAGTAGCAGTGGCGTTTCGCGGAAGTTTTGATTAGCAGGATGACCTTATAGCATCTCTCACTCACTCGCACTTACTCGTATGGTGGAACGTGTCGGTTGTGAAGAGAATCTTTTGAATTCACGAATTCAGTTTGCAGTTCACGGCAGTTATTACATATACATTCATCAGAGGTGAAAACATTACGAGTAGGCACTTAGTTGAATTGGCAACTCAAAATACTGTATGCACAGTATGATAAATTGTTTTTATGTTTTATAACTTTTGTTTTCATAAACAAAATGTTCCTTTTACGTAAGATTTTCATTCCACAGGCTTGCAGTGGTATGATTCATTTTACATGTGGAACCAAAACTTAATATTCGGTTTTTTAGCCAGATGAAGTTAATTAATTCACATTTGTGAATATGTAATAGCATTATTCCTAATTAAAAAAAAATTGAATGTGACCTGCGATTCACGTAACAGCGTCTATGGCTCGTTTTCGGGATGTTCAAATCCAATGTACCGGCCAATCTCCCTCAGTTTGTATGTATATTCTGCAACAAAATATTCTTAGAAACGGGTTTTCTTCTACTTCAAGCTAATCGAGATGATATTAGTGGAAGTGGGGTATTACTTAGTTCCTTAAAAGTGGGAGAAGAAATAAGGCTACAAATAGTCAAATATTTTAAAATCTGTCTCTATGCGACATTAAATAACCAGGATTAAAATAAAAAAGATAAAAAAAAATGAAACTTCGCGATTCAGAAAAGCACGAAAAATTTACAATAACCAGGAAATATCTCGTATATGGTGGACTCCACAAAAAAATAAAATATATATCAGACACAAATTCAAGATCTAAATTAGTAAGGTTTTTTGTATTACTTTCGTGTACCAGTTTGCAAATGTAATCCAGAATGAAGAGAACTTCATGTTCATTCTATATCAAGATATAGAATTCATTTGCCATGTACATATATTTAATATATGTCATTTATGCAAAATCGTTAAGAGTTTTTTTATGAGAAACCGAAAATTTCAAAAAAATGTTGCATGTAAACAGTGGTTTGGGGTGGAGGAGATTTTGTTGAAAATCTTCGTGTCGCATTCTTTGAAGATGCTGAACTTAAGTTTCAAGTTTGGTATTTATTGGACTAAAATAATGTAATGCACGCACACACACAAATACCTAACCAGATATAGTGAGTCAATTACTCCACTAAAGCCAGTAACACAACTGCACTATGTACACTCAAAAGAACAGACAGAAGTTTCACAGTTCCAAAAACTCAAAAGCTCGATGGAATATAAAAATATACTAGTATTACAGAGAGAACAATACGCAACTATGGGTGTTTTATGGCAAACAGTGACTTCAGTGAACCAACAAGCCTTCAATAACCATTGCGATATGAAAATTATCTTAGGAGTGGCGTTAAACTCCCCCAACCCATGGCTGGATGTGAATTAAAATTTCAGATGCACCGGCTTTATTACGGAAGTAATGCGGCAGCATTGGTTATATCTATGATTATGGATATTTTGCCACATAATTTTAAATACCTCCATAATCTTGTATTAGACTTCCCTTTAAGCCTTTTATGGGAATTGCTAACCAGTTATTTTCAAGTTATCTGCACTCAAACCAATTAATAAAATCATTATTACTTCAAAGAACACAAAACAGTGAAGGTCAAGAGTTAGTGACAGGCAAATTCAACGTGTCAAAGTACTGCCAAATCACGAAATGATGATTATGGGGGGTTTGCTGTCCGCGACATCCCTGCTTTGATAGTTCAACATTATTTCCTTCCGTCCTAGCTAATGCGTAGAACTTCCTATGTCCACCTATAACTACCCATAATTTTGTACCGAATGTGATTTTTAATTCAGAACCTTGGATATAATATTGGGGCGGTACCATGGCCGTGTGGTTAAACAGCTCGCCTCTCACCAATGTTGTCCGGGTTCAACCTCAGGACCGCATGCAAGATTTGTTGTATACAAAGCTGGTGTTGCGTATTTTATCCGGGTTATTGGGGTTTCCCCGCCAATCGTTTCACCAATTGCTCCATCACCATTCTTTCGTCCATTTCGCCTT
Organism: Hymenopus coronatus; assembly: GCA_030762935.1. Taxonomy (NCBI): domain Eukaryota; kingdom Metazoa; phylum Arthropoda; class Insecta; order Mantodea; family Hymenopodidae; genus Hymenopus; species Hymenopus coronatus. Next base: position 112,092,990 of record CM060890.1, read on the forward strand.
TATATTATCTTTCTTACTTTCATATCTAGCTACACACCGATTCCCCGTTCGGACTGTTCATTCAATCAATGTTCCTCCTTTGCTCCTTAGGCATTTGCGTGTAAGTACTACAAACGAGGAGGTAAACTGATTAAGTATATAATATTGGAAACCCATGCACATGTTTCGGACTAATTCTCTGCATTCTGACGGTCAAAGAAACGCTCAAATGCACCATAATAATGACCATAACGCCCTTTATTGTGTAATTCATAAGTACATGCATGGATAAAAAGGGCTTAGATATACATATCATTTTATGTTAACAATTTAGAAACTGATCCCTTAATTTTGTAGAATGAATCTAGAACATGTTTTAAAGTTGAAATCAAACGATGTCATTTTATCAAACTTACATGTTTTTGGAATAACGTTCCTGGAATGAAATCATCATTCCACCATTTAAATGCGTTCTGTATTGGAAGATTAAGGAATTGCATTTTTTTTTTGTCAAAACAAATGTGTATTATTTTAGTGAGTGATAAATTCACAAAAAATAATGCTGCGATTATTTACGCTCTGTAAAGTACGTTTATATGAAGCAAGTATGTTAACGAGTACAAATACCATTATTGCTGAAGCGCAGCAAAACTTATAGTATTCAGGATTAGATATTCGGTTTATTCCTGCTTTGTATTCCACTCAAAAATTCGATGTTCACCAGCAATATATCTAAAAAGATTTTTTCGAAAAAACAAAGCAAAACAAAAATAGAAAAAAGTCTCTCTCTATGTGTTTGTGTGTGTGTGTGTCTGTGTGTGTGTGTGTCTGTGTGTGTGTTCGCTCTTGGCAGTCTGTATCTGTCTATAAACGCATAAATTAAGTGTCTAAATTTGGTATTAAAATTTAGGATCGTCCAAGATGTGACATGAAAATGTTCAACCCCCCCCCCTCCAAACTACGTAGAGACATGAAACATTGTTTCAAAATGTTGATTTTCTCATAAATGGCTCTGACGATTTTGATTAAAATGCCGTATGTTAAATATTTTCATTACAAATGAAATATACTTGTATTAAACCTTCTGAGGTCCGCATCATTCTGATGTATTTTGCATAACAGGTAAGTAAATGTAATCTCGGCGCTCCTTAAATGGGATAGTTTTTCTCTTTCTTTTTCTCTCTCAATTATGCAAAGGGAACGCAATTTCAGAGCCATGACATAGCGATCCAATCTCGATTAACATTTGCAGCAGATGCAAGAATAAGCGTTTGCACACGAGTGAGTAGAGTATCATGTGAGTACATGTCAGATTTTTTTTTTCTTTTGTTAATTTGTCAAGTGAACTTGTCCAGTGGAGTGCAACAGAATGCCTTGGTTTGGACGTAACAAGAGTTGAGGGAAATACACAGTTAAATTCGTGTTTCAATTAATAAGCAATGCAGAGGAGCATGTCGAGACAAGAGGGGTAAAGTGTGGACACGCTTGCTTGGGTCACTTTGTTGATTATATCGTGTAGTGGGCGAAATGGGATTTTGGCGAACAGAGGGGGTCCAGTCGTTAATTAGCCCCACAGATGGTCTCATCCGTCAAGATTTGCTTTCACGGTGTGTCCATGTGTACATCTTGATGGAACTGTCACCACGTCACGTCCCTGCCTAACATTTCCGATAGAAAAGAGCGCAAGTACAAATAGTTGTGTTTCTTTCTCTGTAGTTCTGTATTATATTTCACCCAAAATTCGATGTCGAGATTCCACCAGAAATTTATATTTTGATGAACGTAATAAGCATTTTTTTTTTTTTAAAAAGAAGGTCCGCGTTCCCCCCCCCCTCTCGCTGTGCATGTGTGTGTGTGTGTGTGTGTGTGTGTGTGCCGGTGCGTGCGTGTGTCTATAATCAGCGCACCTCAAAAACGAAAAGTCGATTTAATATTTGATGTTTAAGTCCAGGACCTTCCAAGGATGCAAGACGAAAGATTTTCAAGAAATATCCCTCCATTACAAACTACCGTTTACATGGAAACACTTTCGTTATTTTTTACTTTATCAAAAATGGATGTAATAATTTTTATTAAAATGTTATATAGTTAAGATAGGTACCAAAATGTATTTTCTGAGTATAGTCACTGAGTGACATTTGCATAACTGGTAAACCGCAAGAATTGGATAAAATTTTCACAACAATTTATATTTCGTTAAAACACACAATTTATATAAAATCAGGGTAGCTTGAGCGAAAAACTTTTTAAAGTTTCAGGCTAAGATTTTCTTCGTGAATTTTTTATAATAGTAAGGGCACATAAACTTGCAGCAAAAGTAGATAACAACACTGTTCTACAGACTAGAAAACGCGTGCTTACAAAAAATAAACAATAAGAACGGTTTGGCATTTCTTATAATACATCTGAATCAGTAATGGTAAAGGAATCAAGTTGGTTTGTCTGAAGCCCGGAGAGAAATTTTGGCGGAAGTAAGCTCTGAGTCAGTCGGAATATGACTGATGTAAGAGCCGTCCTCGAGGAACATAATTTCTTGCTGATCTCAACACCTAGAAACGCCGGGATTTGTTTAGAACCCCGGACACGCATTGAAACGTTTCAACATTGTTAAAAGTTACTCGGCTGGCTCAAAAATTAGCCTATTCTTACTTTACATGCCTATTACCACTGTTGTATTAAATTTATTAGAAAGGTGTGACTTCTTACAGATTGACGGGGATATTGATTTGTAAGATATACATTATAGTGGACTATCTTTATGGAATCTAAACAGTTAAGATTGTGTTATGGCTCGTCCAAGGATCAGATGGCATTCCACAACTTGCATATAAGTAGTTAGATTTAATATGGGGGGGGGGCGTGAAGCTTCAGGAAAATATTAGAAACATTTTTTTTTTTAGTTTCTCTATACGTACATTGTACCCAAAAATTCGATACCGAGATTTCACCTTAAATATATGTTTTGAGACCCCCTGAATCCAAAAAAAAAAAAAAAAGCATTTTTAGAAACATATCCAAATGTGTGTGTGTCTGTCTCTCTGTCTGTGTGTCTGTGGGCAGCATAGCTCAAAAACGAAAAGACCGTTAAAAACCAAACTTGGCACTTAAGTTTGGTATCTTCCAAGGATACGACACGAAGATTTTCAAGAAAATCCCCCCACCCCAAACTACCCTTTACATAGAACTTTTTTCGAAAATGTTGATTTTCTAAAACATGACTCTAACGATTTTGATTAAAATCCCGTATATTACTGACATTTACATACCAAATAAAATTTATATCTTGAATTTTCTGGGAATAGCCTCTGAAGACCTCTTTATTCTGGATGGATTTTGCCGAATTTTGCTTAACTGCTAAACGGTAAGAGACAAAAGCTTACTACACAGAAAATGTAGAGCACGTTAAAACACACAATTTATGTTATACACATGTTTTTCGTGGAGTTGATCCGTTTTTTAGTTATTCTTTGTTTTTGATTCCACCTTTCAAAACCTTATATTTTCTCATATAGGAATTTGTCAACTCCTGTCCATGCAAACAAAGGAACTTCCGTCACATAGCAACCAGCATTTGACTATCACTTTAACCTATGGTACTCCCTTATTTCGCTTCTACTTAAAAGGAAGCAAGTAATAAGTCTATTTCTGACATTTTTTTTCTCGATTAGCATGAAGTAAATAGAAGCATAAGCTTTTTAACAATAATTTGTTGCAGTGATATAAAGAAAGTCATGTGAATGGAACACATCAGATTTTTTTTTTTTACTGTTTCATTTGTAAAGCCCCCTTTAACTTCTATGGTCATATCGGGGGCTTTGACTTGAGAAACAACTGCTGGTGTTTATCTCGCTGAACTGTAGGTTTTTTAACGTTAGTTATAAGCTGAAATTTCGTTCATTTTGACAAAAGTTTTAACATTTCTTCTTTTAAGGTTTTCTATTTCGGTTAGTGTTCATTTTGCTTCATGCACATTTGTAATCCCCAGTGATTATTGTTATAAACCTAAGGATGACATTTAAACATAGAATGAGCGCACCCATTTCATAGTTGCAAAATGGTAAAAGAAGCAGTTAAGGTGCGAAACAGGTTGGCGTACCCAGGCCGGCTAGGTGCGACGGCACTTTGTGAATATCCCCCCGGTGCAGCAAAATGATGCCCTCATCTCCCCCTTCTGTTGTCTCAAACGATTCTGACAATGTACAACAGAATGTTCAGGGCGGAGGATTATATTAGGCATGCAGAACTGTAGCATTACTATCTAATCTTGAACGTACTAATAATGTAGAATGAATTTTATAGAAAATGGTGAAAAGTTTAATTTATTACCATACATTTTAAATGTGTCATAGGACTAAACGCCTGTAATAAATAATAATAATTTTTTATTTTTATTTTAATAGCCCAAACAGTGCTTTTAGCAGGCACCTTACTGAAAGAAATATGCCTGATCAAATTCGATGGTACTGCACTGTTAATGTTGTCCTTTTTCTTTCTCGCCCAGGAATCCACCTGCGTGCCAATCCAGCCCAAACATTCTCTATTATATGTAAATTAGCTCTTCTGGTATACTTGCATAACACATGGTAATCAGGTCACAGAGCATCGGACTCTGCTCGAGGGATTCGGTTTTGGTTCGGAATTTCACAGGAAAAGCTAATTTTCGTTCGTAATGGAAATTTCAAGAAACCTCTGTTGATAATGATCCTGGACATCCTCACCGTACGCGGCACAATAGGGGTTTTAATAGAAATCGCAAACCTTTCGGAGTATTTCTCTTTAGCAAGGAGGCATTTTCTTTCAGACTAACGGAGATCAAGCAATAGTAAAATATTGAAGTAAAATAGTGACTTGATTTAGAAGTATGAGAGGCATGTGCGGAGAGGAAATGCAATTTAAAAAAACCTGATGTGTTCCATTCACATAACTTTCTCTAATCGTTCCATATAAAACTATTCTTACAAAAGATAACTCTTGTGTACATCATTATAATGGAGATAAACATTAGCAGAATTGGCCTTATTACTTGCTCCTTGTAGGTGGAAGGCGACAGTCAAATCTTTTAAAAGCTGGTCGCTATGTGAAACAATTGAAGTTAGATTCCCTTTGCATGGCTTGCAGCAATACAAGAGAGAAAAGTTATGCAGTTTAAAAATTGAAACCAATGACAAAGAATGTCTCAGAAACGGCCTACTCTAAATAAAAAACGTATGTGTCATAAATTATGTGTTTTAACGAGCTAGATTTTTAGTGTATCAGTTATGCAAAATTCATCCAGAATAAAGAGATCTTTAGAGGCTATTCGCAAAAAATTCAAGATATACATTTTATTTGTGATGTAAATATCTTTAATATGTCATATTTTAATCAAAATCATTATAACCGTTTTTTAGAAAAAAACAAAAATTCCAAAAAGTATTTCCATGTAAATGGTGGTTTGGGGTGGGGAGATTTTCTTGAAAATCTTTTTGTCGCATCCTTAAAAGATACTAAACACAAATACCAAGTTTGATATTTCACTCATCGGACCTCAAAACACATATTTTCGATGTAATCTCGACATCGAATTTTTAATTGAAATGCAATACCTTCTCTAGCTACTATGTACCTTAGTACATACGTGCTGGAGAAAGTAAAAAAAATGTGATGTACTCTATTCATATGACTTTTTTTACCTGTTCTGCAAACAAACTTCTTACAAAAGATTATTCTGTTATCTACTTCATGCTAATAGAGATAAACATTAAAAGTAGAATAAAAGAATATGTGCATCATATTTGCATGACAAAATTTGCATCTTGAATGTCCTGTTAATAGCTTCTGAAGTCCTGTTCATTATGCCTGTATTTTAAAGCAATTAGAAACCAACTATAAATGTTTCCTGTTCCAATGATAGTGTCTCTTAAGGAACTATCAAAAATGTTATGTATTTTTCTAAAAACTTTCACTGCGGAGGCATTGCGGTTTAGTTAATATATACCAAATTTCATTAAAACGGCAGAAATTCTTTGAGAGTTATAAATTATTTTATAAGTTTCATTATGTAAATATGTCGTTTATTCAAAATTGGTTGTAATTTTTGCATTTAAAATTTTGAACTAAAATAAAAAATTGTATGAAACTATATTTTTAATAAATATGAGAAATTTTTAAAAATCTGTGAAAAACTTTAATTCTTAAAATTAATGATATTTTCATTTATTTGTTTTTTAAATTATTGTTGGTGTTAACTAGAATATAATATTTACTCCTATATAATATTATACTCGATAATTCTGCACATTCTGGGAAATTTCAATTTAATTTAAATAAAAATTTAGGTGCACAAACATTTTTAATGTTTGAAAATGTAGAACGTAGTATGCTAGAAAACAAATGCATTGCACGATCTTTAAATTACAAAGCGAGGGGGAGGAGGATGTAAATGTTGACCACGAATGTCCAAAAGGTCCATCAAATCTTTATACAAAAATAAAAAAGTAATAAAAATAGTTTCTAGATTTTGACTGATTGTAATAAGAATTTGTGTCCCTTAAACAGCCATGGAAAAATATGTTCTAATAAGATTTCTAGCAAGAGCGAATGTTCGGCGAAGCGGGAGAGGGCGAAGCACCTGGTGATGGTGACTCATTGCTTTGCGTCAAGTGGATGGATGTAAATTCTGAGCGCTGTCAGCGATCGATGCCATGTAATACGAAACACCCAGGGAGCAGGCGCGCAAGGCGGCGGAGCTCGAGTTTCGGTTCAGTTCATTGAACAGGTTTGTACAAGTCGGCTGCAAAGCGATGGCTGTCCGTATGCACCTTCACCTTGAGATTATGCGCATTTAAAAGTGACATTTCTGGGGTTCAATTTCTTTTAAAAGTCAATTTTACTTGGTATCGATAACACACGTTTCAAAACTGAATTTGAATGCAAAGTATCAATTTTCATTTCTGTATTGCCTACCGCATATCGAGATTTCAATGACAATTCAGCTCCACTATAAAAGCGCCAATGGAATGGCCGAGATTAGACAATTTCAACCAATCGCGGTCATCTGACTGGAGCGATACTGCCAGCAATTATCACAACTGATGTTATTTCTTTGAAATCTTTTCGCACCTGACGTTCCATGTTTAATCCCCTGTCTTTGTTATTGGTAACAAGGTGAAAATCCAGGCAGCCAACCCTCACTTTTAATAACTGTCAGTTTCAAATTGTACTTTCAGTTAATTCAGTTACAATGTTTATTTAAAGTTTTATCCAGTTCATAAGATATTTAGTTCAAAAAATGAGTGCAAATAATAATATTTTGTGTTTCTTGTGTATGAGATGAGAACAGTAACCTCAAATAAAATGACGAATGTTTCCATTTCATTATTAAAAAAAACTGAAATAAAATAATTGTTCCCTATTTCTATTGTTGCAATCGATATCCTACATTGGGTGTAGACACGGTCGGCCATACCATAATTCAAGAGGCAGCGAAGGAATGGGGGGGGGGGGAATCGGTAAGTAAACATGGTCGAATGCGTCATATACCGTTTGAGAACTAATATTAAGTATTACAATCATAACCTGATAAAATCCCCCTTCCTATGTATTATAAATTATTAATAGTCTATTTCTCTGAATTATCTTATTAAATACAACTCGTGTTTCCATCTCTTAGCACAATTCGCTCCGGTCGTGAAATGCCAACAAGATGAAAACACTCGTGGTATTAGGTACTTTGGAAATACACCGTTTTGAAGTTCCCTGAGCGGAGAAAAGCATAATGAGAAAACCGTGTGAATGCGTGTATGTATTTGACAGCATCAAATACATACCAAACTTGGAGTTTTAAGTTCAACTTCCTCCAAGCAATGTTGCCAACTCGTTGACACCTCTTAGCGCTAAAAGTGAAACTAAAACTCGCCAGAAAAACGACAACGTTGAACGAGGAGGCGATAAAAAAGGCGTTAGAATAGTTTACAATGATAATGCTCATCAACAATACCCACCTAATTGCAATAAAAGCGAAACTAAAAGTCGCCAGAAAAGCGCTAACTTTGAACGAGGAGGCGCTAAAAAGGCGTTAGAATAGTTAACAAAGATAATGCTTATCAATAATGCCCGCCTAATTACAATAAAAGAACTCTTATATTTCATCATATACAATCGCACTGGTTGAATACCAGTTATTTTTGATGGTAGATATATGCAGCATTGAATATTTTAACCCGTACCGTACAATCACCACTGCATTTAAAGTATCAATCTCCATTCAATTTCGCAATTTAGTTTTCACTACGTTCATAGCACTCTACATCTTTTCACTCCTGCATTCTATAAGTTATAGATAACACTGTCACAGCTAGATTACACAGGTATGGATTTAAATCTGCAGTACCTCGGAACTGTTATATTTCGGCCCAAAATGCCCCTCTACCTTCTTTGTTGTCTCAGGTTTGGTGAAAGACATTTCTCCACTGGCCGTGATTCGGTCAATTTTATTTGAAAAAAAAAAAAACAAAAAAAACAAAACAAAAGCTTCTGCAAGTTCTGTAATTGTCATACTTTTATGTACTTTCAGTGCTTCTTGAACTCTCAGTTATCTCCAGTACTTTCACATTATCAGGAAGATATTTCTGTAATTGTTTGGCCAAGTTTGATAGTAAAAGCCTAAGCCCTCATTCTTCTGTATCAAGGTTCATATCCTCTATTGTCTTTTTAAAGTTGTACCTAGATATGGTGAAGGATCGAGGTGTCCTTCAATACGATAACCATTCTTAACCCAGGTATATATATATTTTTGCAAATAAACCTAAAAAGATCACAAATTTGGCGTAGGCGCAAAAATTTTTTTTTTTTTTTTTTGCACTTTCGAAGTCTAAAAGTCACCAGATCTATTGCAAAAAGCGCTAAATTGACAACACTGCTTCCAAGCATTTGGCATGGAAGGTATTTGGCATGGAAGGTTTTTGAAGAAATCTCCACCACCTTACTACGTTTCATATGGAAACATTTTCGTTATCTATTTTTATTTTCTCGAAAATGGTCTAACGATCTTGATCTGCCAAATTTAGAGATTTTCCCTATACGTACTTGGATCTGGAATGTTTCCTTCAGGAAGTTCCGTTCTCAATTATTATGACCTGTGGTGCTGTATGTAGTAAGTTAAACACTACCCAAATAAAAGGCAAAAAGATGACATTTGTTAAAATATAATTAGTTTAATATATTTGCATGACTAATGTCTGGACATTTGGTCATGGTCTAACATGCTAGTCTCTGTTTCTCAAGGTCGCGGGTTCAAACCCAGTGAAGGGCGATGAATTTTTTCGCGTGTCTTTCACGCCAATATGGATGGATGCTGAAAATCGCAGCAGTTAAAGGGTGACAAATAAAACAGGTTTCTTTCTTGAACGTTCTGCAACTATCATGTGAAGTCCTTTTCATTCTGAATGCATTTTGTTAACTTGTAAACCGTAAGGTACGTATATAAAAATCTGGACGTATGGGTTAGTGTGTCTACTTCATATTCAAGAGTTCGATTCTCAGACAGGGTGAATTACCCGGATAAAGTGTTTTCCGAGCTCTTACTTTATCCTTTAAGCTCTGTGGACTCCAGGATCATTTGAAGATCATTTCATTGATTCGTTATCCGATATGCTCCAGCAGGTTAATATAAAGCAAAACTAGAATTGATGTATTTATGCAGAAAAATAACATGTTTTTTTTTTTTTTATTATTTGATTTTACTTCCCAAATTTGTACATAGTAGATAGGTAGAGAAGGTATTACATTCCATCCAAAAATTCGATACCGGAATTTCACTGGAAATACAAGTTTTAGAAAAAAAAATATGTTTAGTAAAAGGTTAATGTGTGTGTGTGTGTGTGTGTGTCTGTGTTTATTTGTGAACACGATCGGTTAGATATAAAAGTTATACTTAATTTAGCATCTTTCAGTGCGACCATTTTCAGGATTTTTCCCAAAATGAATTGTAGTTCAATTTATAGCTCAAAATTATATAATTTCTAAATACCAATATGTAAGTAAAGAGGAGAAAGATTAATCATAATTTATGGAATATTAGGATTAATACTATTTGCAAATAGATTTTCAAAAATCTCCCCACCCCAAACTACCCTTTACTTGGGAAAATATACGTGTATAACTATATAAACTGTAATACATAGATATAATCTTACTGCACTAAAATGTAGGACTCATTAAAATACACAATTTATATCATATAAATGTTTTACTTTCTCTACACGTACTCTGTACATAGTATGTAGAGACTTTACCTTTCTATTCCATCCACAAATTCGATGCCGAGATTTCACTGGAACTACATGTTTTAGGCCCTCCTGAATCAATAAAAAAAAAACATTTTTTAGAAAAAGTTAAATGTGTGTATTTCTGTGGACAGCATAGCTCAAAAATGAAAAGGCCGTTAGACACCAACATGGCATTCAAGTTTAGTATTTTCCAAGGGTGCGGCACGAAGATTTTTTAGAAAAATCCCTCCGCCCCAAACTACTCTTTAAAAGGAAAAATTTTGGAAAATGTTATTTTTCTCAAAAATGGCTATAACGATTTTGATTGAAATACTCTACTTCAAATATATTTACATAACAAATAAAATGCATATCTTGATTTTCTGGAAATAGGCCCTGAAGACGTCTTCATTATCTTGATTTTCTGGAAATAGGCCCTGAAGACGTCTTCATTTTGGATGGCTTTTGCATAACTGGTAAACTATAAGAGATAGACGAAATCTTACTACACAAAAAATATAGCTCTTGTTAAAACAGCAATTTATGTCATATACTTTTTTTGGTAGAGTTAATCTTTTTCGAGATATTCTTTGTTATTTATTTCAGTTATTTACTACGTTTTGAACGAGAAGTCTTTTCGTTTCAGCTGTTTTGTGTTTACTCCTGACCTTTGGAAATAGAACCGAATTTCAAATCATAGCGACAGCAGTTGAAAGATTTGACTGTCGTTTTAGCGTAGCTTATTCTCATTACTTATAAGGAGCTATCTAATAAGGCTATTAATTCTGCTAATGTTTATCTTGATTAGCTAGAAGTAAATAAAAGAATAAGTTTTGTAAGAAACGTTTGTTACATAATAGGTAGGAAAGTTTTGTAATGAAACACAGTGTGTGTGTGTGTGTGTGTGTGTGTGTGTGTGTGTGTGTGTGTGTGTGTGTGTGTGTGTATTTATTTATTTAGTAAGTTAACCATTTGCTATCGTTTTCACGTTTGCTATTCATTTGCTATTGGTTTCAATTTTAAAATACTTTCTTTAGCGGGAAAACCTCATCCACGTCATTCTCTTTTGCTTTACTCCTGGCGATAGAAAGAGAACCGAAATTCTGTCAACCGCATAACGGTAGCTTTTAAAAGATTCGACTATCGTTTTAGCCTAGTGTATTCACTTTTGTCCCTACTACTTACAAGGAAGCAAGTTATAAGACAATTTCTGCTAATGTTTATCTCGATTAGCATGATATAGATAAAGTATAATCTTTTGTGAACATAATTGTTTGCATTACAAATAGCGAAAGTCACGTGGATGTATTTCTTCAGACATTTTAAATTGTTTTATTTATATATTCCATTTAACTTATGTGTTGAATATCAGGGGCTATGCGTCGAGTATTTTAGTTTTATTTTACTGCTGGTATTTTACTTGTTGGACTGTGGGTTTTTTAAAGTTGGTTTTTCGGTATTTTTCACACACATTTACTCCCACATTTATGTTTTCAGATCTGAGGAAATAGAGATCGATTCTAGTTAAAGAAAAGTTTCGTGCCCCAGCCGAAATCGAACCCGGTATCTCTGGGTAAAAACCACTCAACTGTGGAGGCAATAAAAAATAAAAATTACATGCACAATTTGTCTGAAATTAAGTTATTAATACGTTTACTATTTTTGAGACATTCATTAAATGATATTGGTATACACTCATATTCACAATGTGAAACTCTCGTATAAGATGTATACAGAATGTGCTGTCAAATTTCATAGCTTTGTTTTGGTCAAAAATAACTCCCTTGTAAAAGCGTTTAATACACTAAGGGCCGGTTGTACGAACTCGGAATAAATCCTGGAATAGTTATTGTTGGAATACACTATTCATGGTATAAATGTGGTGACGAGTTGTACGATGCAATTTTATTCCTTAGATATCTATTCGACTGTTTGTAGATTTAAAACTAATGTTGACAATGCTGCGAGTCATTCGTGGCCAACTTGATACGTAATTACTGCTCTGTTTTGCTGAAAACTTCATTGCTTTCACAATCAGCTGTTCCTTAACTATGTATTATTTCTTATTTTAACTACTTACGGTACTATGAAATCATTATGAATGTTCATAAGCGTGTTCGGATGTAGAATTGCTATACATTTTACAAAACATAAACACATATGTATACTGTGACTTCTTGCGATAGGTTAGGAGTATGGGAATATAACCTTACCGTATGTGCAAAGTTGTATCTTGTGCTGATATATGACATCTTTCCGTTTCGACGATCAAAACGTACTTAGCCTCATTTCTGTATTTTATTTATTAAAATACTTAGTAAGTGAATTTTGAAAATTACATTTTAGTGTTGTCAATGCCACTATCAACTTAAGATATGTATAATTGAATCGTTGCACCAAGATAAATAGAAAACAATTTGCTACATAAGTATTATCAACCAACAGAAATATTAGTAGTTATGTCGAATAGTACATTAAACCGTTCCCATTACAGTTGGCACTTTGCTGATGGCAATATTTAATACAACAGCTAGAAATTGTCAACCAAACCAATAAAACTGAGAACATTATATTTTAGGGAAAGTATTCTCTATTCAATCAAAATTGTCTCTAATGTGTTAAACCTACAGCATATAATACGAAAAATTATGAATTTATTGTAAAATAATATATTTAGATTTACGAGCTCTGATGGCGTCTTTTAATCTGGGCATCTCCTCCCTACATCACAAAACTTGTAGTGTTATAGTTTTTAAACTTCCAAAATCTGATTATAGTACAGAATGTCGCTAACATTAATACTTGTTTTTATTAAAATTGACAGCTTCACTGTATGTAATGGCTTTTTTAACATTTTAAAATTAATACTTGTGGTTGTCTTACGTTTTGAAGCATATTGCCGTAGAAGTAACCTATCCTTTGTATTTCGTCAATAAAACGTAACCTCACTCTTTACAACGCTATGCATTGTGCTGGTGAATTGCTGCACTACGCTATTTTATATTTATCTTGGGTTGGATTAAATTTAATTGTTTCCATAAAATAGAGGTATTTTGATGATAATATTGTAGGTAGATTTTACTTTTTTATAAATGAAACTTTATTTTAACTATCTTCTTGTCATATTTATCTTAACCATCAAGTTGTCTGTGTGATATCATTTCTCAACTTTAATTTCATTATAGCCGTGTTCATTTATCAGACTATCTCTACAAAATATTGTATTTAGGTATAATATGTCCTTAAAACATATTGTAAAGAAATAAATCGTTTATGTCGGTCAAATATGGGTCAAAATTGTGCCGAGTACCCAAGCGGCCATTTTCCTTTTTATACTCTACTCTCAGAATATCGGCTTATCCCCGCAAGGAATCACGGAATAAGTTATTCCATGTTTATTCCCTTGATAGTCTCTATTCCGTTGTCGTACAACACAATTTTGCACATAACCATGGAATAACGACTAACAGAGGTTTATTCCAAGTTTATTCGTCCTTGCGCGGGATTTAACTCGTGACCTTGGTCACAGAGAGCCATGCTCAGCTAAATATATTATCCATGACGTCATAACATTCAGCTGGTGTTATGGGCGTTATCTTAAACTGCCCTAAATTCTTTGCGCTTGCTTCTATAACCTTAAAATTGTGCAATTGTTATGAACCTTTTCCTATCAAGTACTATTTTGTACCGATCTCAACCACAATTTAAATATGTACTATTAGTGTAAAGAAAGATTGTGTCTGTCTGTCTTTGACCTCAAAAATAAATCAATCCATTTTTATTCATTTCCAATTTTTTCTGACGCAATGGCTAATAAAACACTAAATCATAACACCATGAAAGATTACAGAGCTGAGGTACTAAATAGAGTACGAACACATTGAAGTTGGATATTACAATGATTATGAAGAACTTCTTGAAGCACACAAATAAAAGAGAGTCGACTATGTTTATAATGTCACGAAACACTTGCGATACATTTTTCAAAATATTTTAATAGATTGCATCAAGAATGTTTTGCTTAACTTTCTTTGTACTAATGTTCTATTTAAGGGTGATAACAGGGCGTGCTAAATCATTGTATAGAAAGAGAATATTGCTAACAAGAGATCAGTGAACCGTTATTTTATAATTAATAACGGAGAAAATAATGTTTCTAGTTGTATTTTCCAAGAGGTTAACTAAGTGTTCTCGGAATGCGGAATATTTATATTCACAACAGATGATTGTTCCACCATTAAAGGGTACCTAATTGGCTAATAATCTTTCAGAAATAAATTTTAAAAAACTACTTATTTTCTTCTATTTCTGCTATTCTTGCCACAACAGCATTTGAATCCTGTTATAGATGAACCGGTTGAATTGAGAAGCGTCGTACCGCAGTATTTTCTATGCAATCCCGCCGGATGAATATTTCGGACGTCACCAAAATGCGGGAAGCCATGAGCAAGTCTGCAGCCAGAATTAATTACATGGAGCGTGCAGCGTGGCTGGGACGGATTATATCTGAGTAAATAAGGGTTGGGTTTCCTGCTGTTTAGTTAGGGGGAGGTTTACCCCAGCGCACTCAGACTCGTGGGGATTGTCGCTGAAGAGTCTGACGACTCGCATATCTGGGTCGAAAGGAAGTCCCACTTCCGCCTTGCAGAAATTGCAGCAACGGTCAGCAATATATTCCATCTTCCCGTAGGTGATGCAACTCGCAGTGATTACTGCATCTGCACAAGTATTATTCCAGTTCAGATCTCAAAAATACAGAATACAGAAGTCACACCTTTTTAATTTTAATGTTTCTTGTAGAGGAAGATTACGTTCCACCCAATAAACTGGAGCTCGTGGTTTACTATTAGAACTCCCCTAAAATAGAAATAAGTCGAAATATACCAAACTTCTCTAGTTTAGGATGCGAAGAGATTTTCATGACATTCCAACTACTACAACGTGGAGAAATTTCCGTACTACCTCAGAAAAACATGATTCATTTTAGTAAATATCACAAGTTTGAGGAATAAAATGTAAGTATTGATTTTCAGTAAATAGCAGGAGAAGCCTTCTTTCTTGTTCTTATTGAATTTCATACATGTAAGTGGAAAACTATTTGTTCAAGACTGTGGCTTGCTGCAGGGAAATCGACCTCCGTGATGTAATGGTTACCATGCTGACTTCACATACCCAAGGTCGCGGGATCAAATCCGGCGGAAGACGATGAATTTTTTCGGGCGGAAAAATCCTTAGCATGGCTTCCTTCGGAAGGGAAGTAAAGCCATTGGTCCCGTGTCGTAGATTTACGGCATGTAAAAGAACCTCAAGCCTGATAGAGAGGCCTCTGAGCAAAATTAAGCGGTCTTTCACGCCCAGTATAGAATGGGATGCTGAGAACCATAGCTGCTAAAGAGCGTCCATAAATAAAACGCCATTTGTTGCAGGGAAAATTATACAATTATACAACCCATTACATCACAAATAAAATGCATATCTTGAATTTTATGGGAATAGCTTCTGAAGACCTGTTCATTCTGGATACATTTTGCTAAATTTTGCATAACCGGTAAACCTAAGAAAGAAATAGACAAAAACGTACTAGACATGTAGAATTTGTTAAAACACAATTTATGCTATATGCAATGTTATTAGTTGTTACTGGTTTCACTTTAAACTACAATAACTTTTCTCAAACAGTGCCACCTTTCGTTTAAATTCTTTTTTGTTTTTCCGCTGGTAATGTAGAGCAAACCGAACTTCAATTGTTCAATAAAGACTATTTTTATAGTGTTTAACGCCTGCTTTTACACAGAGGGCACGGCAGACGATTGCCTGATTATACATGAAATGAAGATGGAGCAGCAGTAGAATACGATGGCGGGGAAACCGGAAAACTCTCTTCTACGCCGCTTTGTCCACCACAAATCCCACATACGGTCGTCTGGAATCGAATCTGGGTCACCTTGGTGAGAGGCGAATGACCAGCTTTTAAAAGATTTGACTATCGCTTTTACCTAATGTATTCCCTTATCTACTTATAAGGAACTAGTAATAAGACGATTTCTGGTAATGTTTATCTCGCTTAGCATGATGAATATAAAAGAATAATCTTTTGTTAGAATAGCTGGTTTGCAAAACAGGTAGAAAAAGTCATTTGAATGGAGCGCATCAGATTTTTTTGTTTTTCAGGGAACCTCAAAACTATATTTCCGGTGAAATCTCGACATCGAGTGTGGGGTACTATACTTTTTCCACATACATACTACATGTAGAGAAAGTAAAAACCAGGTGCTTATCAAATATTCATTGAGAGCAAATAAACGCGGTCCCAGGAAAGTGTAATTAATGCTGAATTTGCAATTCACCTGAAGGAAGACTTTACCTAATCTACACTTAAAGTCGGAGTTTACAAACCCCGCACTGTGGAACAGCGCCTTCTTACTTTCTCTAGCACTAGATACAGTGCACATTGTATTTTATTCAACCCAAAAATTCGATACAAAGATTCACGGAAAATAAATGATTTGAGGTCCCCTGAATCCTAAAGAAAATGTATGAACAAGTGTGTATGTGTGGTGTATGTGATGTGTCTGTGGATATGTGTGTGGGTGGTCAGCATAACTCAAATACCAAACTAGGTGTATAAGTTCACTATATTTCAAGGATTTTTCTGAAGATTTTCAGAAAAATCCTCACACCCCAAACTTCCGTATACTTGGAAGAATTTTTGAAATTTTCAACTTTCTAAAAATGGCTCTAACGATTTTATTTAAAATGGGTATTTATGTCATACATTTTTTTGGTGGAGTTAACCATTTTCGGGTTGTCCCTTGTTGTTGGTATCAATTTTAAAATATTAATGATTTTCTCAAACGAGAAGTCCTCATTCGTTTCATATCTCTTTTGTTTTAGTCCTGACCATGCAAAAGGTAGCCGAATTTCAATCATGTAGCGACAGCTTTTAAAGCTGTCGCTACATGATCTAGCCTTGTGGCTCCCTATTTCTCTTCTACTTACATGAACTATAAGACTTTCAGTTGATCTCGATTAGTATGAAGTAGCTAGAAGAAAAACTTTTGTAACAATATTTTGTTGTATAATAGATAACGTGATGTGAATGGAACACATCAGATTTTTACTTTTAGCAGAAACAGAAATCCGTAAAAATGGAATGTAAATATGCTCCTATTTTCTCGAACGAAAATAACTTCTGTGAATGACCATGTACTTTTTTCTACCCCACATAAACATGTTCTTTTTCTGTGGATAGAACAACAACAACTTTATTTCTCCGCCTGCGTAATTATAATTGCGTATAGAATTTAACATATTTTGTTTAGTTTTTTAATAAGGAATTGTTCACACGGACTTGAAGCGAAAACATACAATAACTGAATGGTAGTAGGAAACTGAAATCCTAAAACTCAAATTGACTTGCACCAGCATTTGAATTAGAAAGTTACAAATCATACTCGTCTCGGATGGCTGGGGCACAGAATAGAGAGTTCTATTCCGTGGCTGGGGTGAAGCAAACATTTCGGTAAGTGTATTCGCCTCTACTTATATGATGCTGCACCCAGTCGGATGGCAAAAGCACCTCGTCATTTTCTTGGTGTTTTAATCGCCTCTGGCTACCATCTCTGCTTCGATTCCCCTGACCTACAGTGGTATTTCGTTCTTGATTAGGGTGATTTCCTCTGTGAGCATCCTAGTTACGTTAGGTCAGTTTAGGTTCAAGGCCTCTCTTGCCACATCACTGCCCGTATTCGCGGGGCTGCCGAAGCTGCATATTCCAAGCGATTCAACGTAAAATGTCGATCACAAATTTACGACACCAAGCGAGAAATTTCGTTGAAAGCTTTAGTCCATTAAAACTGTATTTCTTTCCTTTTAATTTTACTTTAGTTTTATTGATTTGAAGTGGAAAGATAGTTCCTACTACTTACAGTGTTACTTATAATATGTAGAGGACGTATAATTCCAGCTAAAGTTCTGTATGGAAATACCACTGGAAATACGCGTTTTGCAGTACCCAATTCTCCTAAAATAGCATTTTTGCCTTAGTAAGAGTGAGTATTGCATTCGACCCAGAAATTCTATACCGAGGTTTCAGTGGAAATACAAGTTTTGGGCTCTACTCTACACCCTACCTAAAAACATTACTAAAAGAAGGTCCGTTTGTATATCCTGTGTCTGGTTGTCTGTGAACAGCATAAATCATTAACGAAAACGCAACTAAATACCAAACCTGATATTTAATTCAGCATCTTCCAAGGATGCGACACGAAGATTTACCCAACCTCAAACTACTCTTTATAGGGACAATATTTCTTCTTTTTTAATTTTCTCTCAAGTATTTCCTATGATTTGACTTAAACTATATTAGTCGTGTAATATATTTTATCTAATGTATTCTAATAGTTTAGAGGAATTAGTTTTGTGTAATTGGTAAACCAAAATGATTTGACAAATAACTTATTAAAAAGAGGCAGATTTGTTTAAAATAAAAAAAAAAAGTAATGTTTTTGCAGCATTATCCATTTTCAAGATATCTGTTGTTATTGGCTTAGATTTCTCAACACTTAGTCATGTTTTGACGTGCTGCCACCATCTAGTTGTTTACCATAATGTCATGGAAAGAGTAGGATAGATTTTCAAAACCAACACATTTCACTATCGCTTCAGGCTGTTGTATCTTAATGTAACTACAACGAAATGAAGATATTTCTTCAAATATAATCTCGATTAATGCAAAGTACATAGAACAATAAGCGTTTCAAAGCTAGAGGAGGCATAAAAATAAATGATGGTTTATATAAAGTCGTGTGAAGATACCATCAGGCAGGTGTGCAAAGTTTGTCGATCAACAAAGTGAAAACGCGCTACTTAATTTCTTGCACGTTGCTGTACTTATTGTCATTTTATACTTCGGTTGCTGATTTCTCTGTATCTTCAAATTGTTTTATTCATAAAGGGGAAAAGTGCAGTATTGTGTTAATTGACACCTTGGAAACAGGAAGAGCACAGCAACGTTTGCAGATTCCTGCATCAGGCGAGCAATCGGACGCATGCGTATTCAGTCACCTTATTTGATTTCAAAAGTATGATGTTTCAATAACTACGAATACTTCCGAAATCATTGCTGGGACAAAAATAACGAGATTAACGTCTCTCCAGTAGTAAGTGTTGCATTTTGCAGTTACCTAAAATTACATAGGGATGATAGATTGTTTATAATTGTGTTATAGATAATTATTACGTAAATTTTATCGTGCCTTCATCTCAGATTTAAAGCTTCTTAATAAATATATTTTCGATAGATTCCTGAAAATAATGTATGTTTTGACATTTTTGACACTTTCATAATTTAAGCCTGTATCCTTGGCGTGTTAACGTTTTTAGTAAATATTTAAAGGTCAAATGTACAAATGTTCACTGTAGTTGTGATAAATGATTTCAAACTAAACCCTCCTTAACGCTAGATACTTTTATGACTTCATTTTCTCTACAGTTTCCATAAAACTGTTGGATTTTAAGAGTGTAGAATTCCTTACTCGATGAAATATGGTACTTAAAACTATTATTATTTAGAAAAATATCTAAAGCATATAAATTTTAATTGTTATTGGTTTAAAGTATTTAGAGTTCAGTTAAAATAATATTTATTTCTCCTTGAGTATTTATTTTAGAACGTTAAACATTAATGATCAAGTATGGATTATCCCAAAGTTCCAATTTCTTTATTTAAAAAAGCGTTCTATGCTACTATCTCTTCTCACTCTTCTACAAATTCTTACAAAAGCTTATTATACTATTTACTTTTTGTTTTAACTTTCTCTGCACGCACTGTGACCATGGTAGCTAGAGAAGGTATTGTATTTCACCCAAAAATACGATGTCGAGATTTCACCGTAAATACATGATTTGACGTCCCTTGTGTCCAAAAAGTGCATTGTATATGTAGATAACATGTGATGTAGATAACAGAATATTTTGTAAGAATGGTTTTTTACAGAAAAGGCCGGGAAAGCCATCGGAATGGAACACCTAACGTCCCTTAACCTGGTACTAGTTCAGTTTGGATGATGAACGAAATGGAGGCATGAGACTCAAATGAGCCCTGGGCCGTAGAGCTTAAAATTGTTCTCAGGATAAGGGAAAACCTTGGAGGAGGGGAGAAAAAAAAAACTTATCCGAGTGACTCACCCCAACCGAGATTCGAACTCGGGGCCTCTTGAGTATGAAGCAGTCACGATACCACAACATTGCAGAGGCGGCCTAGCTACTTCTTGTTAATCCAAATAACACACATTAGGCATTACAAATTTCGTTGCATATATAAGAAGATATATATAGTAGGCCAAAGCAAGCTGGACTTTTTAGTTTCTCTACACGTACTATATACACAGTGCATAGAAAAAAGTATTGCATACCCCAAAAAATTCATACCTAGATTTCACCGGAAATACATGTTTTAGGGTCCCTTGTATCTAAAAAAAATATTTTAGAAAAAGATCCGTGCGTGTCTGTGAAAGCGATGACTCAAAAAGAAAATTTGGTAAAATACCATACTTGGTCTTTAAATTTAGTGTCTTCCAAGGATGCGACACGAAGATTTTAAAGAAAATTCCCCCACATTAAACTACACTCTTCATGGAAAAATTTTCAAAAATGTTTATTTTCTCAAAATTAGCTCTAACGATTAAATACCATATATTAAAGATATTAACTTATTAATTGCATATTTTGATTTTTTGGGGAATACCCTCTGAAGAACTCTTCATCCTGGATACATTTTGCTGAATTTTACAAAACTGGTAAGAGATTGATGAAAGCTTAATTTATGTCATATACATTTTTTCGTGGAGGTGACCATTTTGGAGATATTCCCTGTTATTTGTTTCTGTTTTAGAATACTTTTAACTGATCTAATACGGGAATTTGTCAACTCCTGACAATACAAAGAAACGGACATCAACCACACGACAGCCAGCCTTTAAAATATTTGACTATTACTTTAGCCTAGTGTATTCCCTTCATTTCCCTTCTAGTGACAAGAAGCAAGTAATAAGACTATTTCTGCTAATGTTTATCTCGACTAGCATGAAGTAGATAGAAGAATAACGGTTTTAGCAATTTTTGTTACACAGCTGTAGAAAAAGTCATATGAATGGAATTCATCAGATTTTTTTCAAGTGATTCGCTAAGTGGTGGATTTGAAATTCCATGTTCTTTGCAAGATAAGGAGAAACAGTTTAGTGGCTTACCACATGAGAAAGTGTTTTCAAAATGTATAGGTTCTACCTATATCAAACAAATAATAATATCTCGGAAACGGCGAACTTCACAACATTTAACCTATTTGACATAAATTGCCTGGTTTAATAAGATCTACATTTTTTGTGTAGTAACATGTCTATCGCTTACAGTTGGCCGATGATACACATTCAAAATAAGCCTTGGGGAAAGGGACCAAATATAAATACTTTTAATTGTAATAATTTATGATGACCTATTGATTGACAAAAGCATAGAAAACCTCTGGTTTGAAACTTCTGCATTCGCTTGAATAGGTAAAACTTTTTAAAAACCCTAACTCACTTTTCAAATAAAATAATGACCAATTTTAATTTTTGACAGTTTGCAGAGATTATTATCAAAATTTCTCCCAATATGAGACAATATTTCACATTAGGTTACCTACTACTGTAAAACACAAAAATTAGTGATTGAATTTATTTTATTGTTAATTAAAGAAAAGTTTATGTAAATGATGTGTGTGTGTGTGTGTGCGCGCGCGCGCGCGCGCGAGCGAGCGTTAATGTAACGAAATCATAGAACTAAGGGCTGATATTGAAATAAGTAATAATTAAACTTCAGTGTGAAAATTAGGTGCTCATTATTCGTATTAATCAATTAAAACATATATGAGAAATAACATTAACTGCAGCTGTAGGGTAAAATAGTTGAATTTATTTATTGCTACTGCAAGAACAACAAAACTTGACAAAACATGCCTCCTTTTGTATAACCTCTGTCTTCGTGAGACCATGTGAAGCACATTCGACATTTGCCCACTTTTCACCTCGAGTGTCCTCGGAATATCCACCACAGCAAGGGTTGCAGTAGCGTCAGCACTTTCAGATTGATCACTACCGATTGAACACCTCCCCAAGCAGTGTCAGCCATTCACTCTTAGGAGGTGATCAGTACTGTACTGCGTATTCTGAAGGTACGGATAGAACATATTTTGCTTTCGATACATTCAGAAAATATATTGCAATCCGTTGCAATAGTTGTCCACGCATGTAAATGAACCTGAAACTGACAATTTCATCTGCCACTGTACAGATTTATTTTGTTCATGTTGTTTATATTTTATAATAAAAATTTATGATTACAACAGAACTGTATACTTACTTCTGTGCGCACCTATAACATATAACACAAACTCACCAGTACACGGTAATTCCGCCTCTCTCCTATCCGCTCGCTTATAAACACTGTACCAGTAAAGTAGAAGTGAAGCTAACCTAAAGTCATGTCCCCTAAGTCAGGCCCGAAGCTTATTCATAACATTTGGTGGAGTTAGCCATTTCCATTGTTGTTGGTTGAAATTGTGCAATACTTAGATTATACTCTTCTTAAATGGGAAGTCGTTATTAGTTTTATTATTATTATTATTATTATTATTATTATTATTATTATAATACTCTGCCTTGCAAAAGAAACTGAATTTCAGAGAAATCACAAAACGATCAGCTCTTAAAAGATTTGACTGTCACTTTTGCCTACAGTAATCTATTATTCCCATTGTGATTAAACCATTCCTACTAATGTTTGTATTTCAATTAACATGAAGTAGCGAGAAACATAAGCGTTTGTAGGAAATTTGCTGTAGGATAGGTTGTTGTGTGAATGTAACACATGAATTGTTCTTATTCAAGGAGTCTCAAAACGTGTATATGCGATAAAATCTCGAAGTCGAACTTTTTAGTGGATGCAGCAATTTCCTCTATTATGTAGGCAAATAGTGGAGTAATTAACTAGTATTTTCGAAATTGTCTTGGGATTGTAGTTAATATTAACTTCGGTATTTACACAGTTCTTCGTTTTGAACATACTGTTCTCCCTTTTCTCTCTCTCTCTCTCTCTCTCTCTCTCTCTCTCACACACACACACACACACACACACACACACATATTCTCTTCTTCTCTGGTTTGAGAAGACATAAAGATACTGGCGAAACATATCGATTCGGGTTTTTGATTCGAGTGCAATACTACTTCTACTCGCTCCTTCGAGAAAGTAGAAAGGTTTGGGACTCAGTGTATATATCGGTTTTCGACACCCAGGGCGCATGTTGGGTTGTCCAGCAGTTGGAGTTGTTTTTACCAGCCCTGTAACAGCAGCAGATTCGAGCGTACACAAAGAGCCCCCTGTGTTCGGATGATAGTACATTGTAAGGCGGTTTTTTTGTGTCCTCGCCCAGCAGCTGCTTGCTGTAATCTCTGCGCTCCTCAAGACACAAGCCAGTAAGGCATCTGCCACTATGCCCTTAATTACATCTTGTGCTAAAGGCCCGATAGTGCACTCAGTGCACATAACGCATGTGTATTACATACTCTTTGTTCTACTACGATAGTGAAAGAAATAGTGCATTAAAGTAAAATTATTTAACAACAGCTGTAGGAACGTTGGAAGACCAAAATTAACATTAGTGGCGAGTGTCGATTATCCACGCCTGATTGTTGCCTCAAAAATAATCAATAACTTCCAGCAGTAGGGGCTTTAGATTTATCAGTTTTAATACTATAATTTGCACTCATGGAAGTGATTATTTTAATTAATTTGGTTTATTACAATGTTAATATAGTATTATATATAGCATTTTAATAATCATATGGGAGAAGCCATACTAAAACGAATTAATAAATAAACTCAGTCATGAACGTTTAGGTAGACCAAGATTATTAATTAATAACGGTTTATTAAATTTGATATCACGTATCTAATTGCTGCATGAATTAAGTTACGAGTATTAAGATATAAAAAGGAAGTACAGATCCAAGTAAGATTTAAAAGGTAGAATTCAGCTAACAAACATTATTATATTATGCCTGCAAAAATAAATAAATCAAAAGTTAGGGGGTTTGATATTGTTATTACACAGTGCAGTAAAATATACATAACACGCAGGTAGAATAGATTACCAGTAAGTACAGAATGCAGAAAACTCTACTTTCCACATGATGAAAACTGGACCAAAAATCTGATGTGTTCCATTCATATGATTTCTCTATCTGCTCTGTCAACAGATTATTCTTACAAAAGATTATCCTTTTATCTAATTCATGCTAATCCAAATTAACATTAAAGTAGAGTTGTATTACTTAGTTCCTTGTAAGTACAAGGGAAATAGGGGATACATTAGACTAAACTTAGTCAAATCTTTTAAAAATAGTCACTTTGTAATGTTGACATTACGTTCTCATTGCATGGCCAGGAGTAACACAAAAGAGATACGAAACGAATGACGGCATCCCCTTTGAGAAAAGTAAGTATTTTAAATTTAAACCAGTAATAAGAAATATCTCGGAAATAGTTCATATAAAAAGCATGGTAGAAATTGTTATTTTAGCGAGATCTATTTTTTGTGAAGTAAGCTTTGTCTATCTCTTACAATTTACGAGTTAAGCAAAAGTCATTCAGAATGAAAAGGACTTCAAAGACTATTTCCCAACAAATTCAAGACATACATTTTAATTGCAGCGTAAATATGTTTAATATGCGGTATGTTAATCAAAATTGTTAGAGCC
Organism: Hymenopus coronatus; assembly: GCA_030762935.1. Taxonomy (NCBI): domain Eukaryota; kingdom Metazoa; phylum Arthropoda; class Insecta; order Mantodea; family Hymenopodidae; genus Hymenopus; species Hymenopus coronatus. Next base: position 112,118,017 of record CM060890.1, read on the forward strand.
ATTTTTGAGGAAATCGAAACTTTCGAAAAATTCCCCAAAATCACTGTAGTTTGGTTTGGGTTATTTTCTTGAAAATCTTCGTGTCGTGTCGTATCGTTGGAAGATACTGAACTTAAAATACCAAGTGTGGAATTTTGTTTTTGGCTTATGATGCACACACACACGCACGCGCGCACACACACACACACACACACAGATATAAGGAGTAAAATATAGGTCAGTTTAAACATACCGAGTTCAATTTTTTTTTCTCACGTCATTAACCATTTCCAGTATAGCTTGTTTTTTGTTTGAATTCTCCATGTTTTTAAGCAGTGCTTATTTAAATGGTCGCTTTTCATTTCTGATGAGGTCCTGCAATAAGTATAGAAATGTGATATAAACGATAGCACATTCACATCCTTAAGCAATTTAACAGTTGACGATCGTGTCATTCTGTTGTACCTATGCGCCTGTATATCTATCTTTTATACTTATACGGCAGCAAAATATCCTTTTATATGAATAATTTGTAAAGTAACGCAACTTTTAATAGCAATTTTGATAATTCATAATAACTAATATCAAACTGTGGTTTTACTTTATAATTTTACAGGTTAGTTTGTTCTGCATAGTTCAATTTAATTTACTGACCAGATAAGAAATATCCTAAATTAATGATACAAGTCTATTTAATCGTTTAAATTATTACTGTTTTTTGCAATCTTCAGCCATTTATTTTGAATCTCTCCCAGATATCAGTGCCTTTGGAATCTAATAAAATGTGAGTTGCCCTATTTTTAAATCCTGCAATACCTCTTTGATACCTACGCCTCTCGATATACACATATTTCCTGTCATTACTTCCAAAATCTTTATAAAATGATTTACATGTATATTTCCCTCTTCCATAGAGTCAAGAAAGAAGGCAGTAAGTTATGACTGCCTTGCCTGTGTTGTTGATAGAGACTTGCTTAGCTTAATAGAATTAGAAACACGAACGCCGGGGATCCGTTTCTTGCGTAGTTATTATTCTGGAAGTGAACAGTAGCTTAACCTTGAGACCATCCAGTAACGTGTTTTGGCTAACGCATTTCGGATCATGGGGTACTAATAGGATGCTTCAGAGACAAGTCAAATAATATATGAGCTCCTGGAGAAAGTAAAATAAACATAGGTTATACCGGGTCTTTAGATTTGTTCGGTATTTAGCGCCAGTATATTTAAATGCAAGACGGCATTATTAGTTCAGCAAGGTGGGGAGCTGGGGATTGAACCATGGACTGCATGCATTGCCGACTTCGTAAACAGGTTGATGTACTGGGCGGTGCAGAACTGTTGTTCACCAGGACATTTGGCAATTCTTTAGTTTTTGGGGTATTTTCTTAATTTGTTCTGTGTATGTCAGTTTCCATTTACTGCTGTAAAGAGTATGGTCAAACATCATTTGTAATGGGAAAATTGTGCCATTAAAGCCCACTACGTTACCGTAACCATCCAATTATTTAACTTTTCAACATAAATGCTGCGATTGCGAGTTTAGCGACGCAAGCACATATTGTAAATATAAATATATGGAAGGGTACGACACGAGTTCCATTTCACTAAGGCGACATGCTGAGACTGTTGAAACCCACCCACTCGTTGTTCGCTAGTTCTCTGCAAGAGGCAATGCGTGATAAACTCGCTACTCAGTATTGACGTCAAGCGTGGGCAAACGACTGGCGGTAAAGAATAAACCTGAAGCCCTTATATAACCATTGCCAGTGTAATGTTTGATGATAATGGTGCTAGTGTATGTATACATTATTATTATTATTATTATTATAAGCTTCAAAGGAAAAAATTCTTATCATTAATTTTATATTTTATGTTTATTATTAAGGGTTAGGACGGCGCCGTGACCGCTCGCCTCTCACCTAGGCGGCCTAGCTTCAATCCCAGAGGACTGCACGGGGGATTTGTAGTGGATAGAGCAGCATCTGGGTCGGTTTTCTCTGCGTTCTCCGGTTTCCCCCCATTCTTTCCACAATTTATCTATAATCAGAATTCCTAGCATCCATTTCATACCGTATACCTTCTCACTCATGCCTCGCTAAGGGCCGATATTTTGTCCCGGGTTCTTCATTCTAGTATTAAATGGCGTTGGCTTCTCGACAGACTTCTGACCTAGGCTTCTATGTGAAGTCCTAGGGGATAAGCCCTCCATATGGGGAGCATAAGCCGACTAAGTATTAAAAGTTAAGCATTAACTTGTTTTAAATTACTCATTGTTTGCTATTTATTATGAAAATTATACCAATTTTGACAACATTATTAGATTTATGGTTTGGAGGAGTTTTATTTAAATATAAATTGAGTTATTATGTTAATGTATTTAAATATTAGTGTTACCCAAACTGAGAGAGGGGCGTGAGTGATTTACAAGGGAAGCAAAAGAAACTTATGAGACAAAGGAAACGAGAGGTTAATTACAAGCGTTGAAACATTTTCACTTTTTCTACCACTTAGATAGTAGCTGGAAGAGAAGTATTAAATTCAGTCAAAAATTCGATATCGAGATTTTACTAGAACATGTTTTCTCCGTAGCTCAGACTGTAGACCACGTGCTTTCTGTGCGAGGGATTCCGGTTTCAATTCCTGGCTGGTGGTAGGGATTTTTCTCTAGCCCTACTCTCCCCAGAGTCTGAAAGTATGAGTGTGATCTAAGTACGAGATTAGAGATATAGAAACTCAACATCAGAACACGAGTTAACACCATATGTAGACAATATGTTCCAGATGAAAAAAGTCTTCGATTAGACCATGCATTTAAAGGCGGGGTATGATGTTTTTTTTTTTTTTGTTTTTTTTTTCTCTAAAGATCTGAATGATGTGTTCCACTCACATGACATTCTCTACAAAGAAACTTTTCTTACCAAAGATTATTCTTATATCTCGATGTTAATCAAGATATACATCACCAGAAATGGTCTTATTACTTAGTTCGTTATAAGTAGAAGGAGAAAAGGGAACAGACCAAGCTAAAGCGACAGTTAAACTTTTAAAGCTGTCGCTATGCGGTTGTCGTTGAAGTTCGTTCTCTTACCATGGCCAGGTGTAAAACAAAAGAGGGATGAAACGACAAGGGTTTCCCGTTTGAGAAAACTATTTTAAAAAGCATTTTAAAATTTAAACTAATAACATGAAATATCTCTGAAATGGTTAGCTACTGTTTATCAGTTATGCAAAAGTCATTCAGAGATGACTTCACGGGCTATTCCCAAGAAATTCAGAATATACATTCATTTGTTATGTAAACATCTTTAATACACCACAGTTTGATCAAAATACTGGAAACAGTTTTTAGAAAATCGAAAATTTCTAAAAATTGTAGCATGAAATGAGTTTATTTACTGCGATACCTCATGTGAGCTCAGCTTGCACATGCAGTTTGGCATATGCTTGATTGGCCACAATTCAATTACAAAATACAAATCAGTCTGCAGTTAAGCGCTTAAATTGAAAGGACAGAAGGTTAGTGCCGTGCATATCTCCAAAAAATAGATTTGGAGGTCCATGCTGCGATTTAATTCCTCGAAGAAAAAAAAAAAAAAAAAAAAAACAAGAAGGAAGACGTTTCGAGGAATCAACTGGAGGACGAGTGAAACGCTGAAGACGAATGCCTTATATACAGCCAAATACAGTTTGGACCAAACAGTGTAAGTGGGGCAGAGAATCGATGAAGGCATTCCACGCTCGAGTCGAACTATGAACTTTCTTCAAAAGTGTGACTATGTGCCACAAAGTGAAACCATAATAATGCAAATTTTGAAAGATCCTTGTAAGGAGAAGTTGTAGATCTTGGCATTTCAATTGGTGTGGGTTTCAGTATCACTCATAGGAGTCGTAAACGTCAAAATATATGTTTCTGGTAGGTCCACTTATATTCAACCTCATTAGAAGGCATGTCGGAGCAGTTCTTCGATAATTTTTATGTGTGTGAAAAAAAAAAAAACATATGATTTTCATCATCGATCAAGCAAGTGTTCAAAGTGCAAACAATGGAAGCATAATTATTAGTCTCCCGCTCTTAAGAAATGTGTTTCACAGCCGGTTGTTCCACAGCTTTTTAATTTTTAAATATGCAGGTGTTCTGCATTCGGGATTGAACCATTACATGACAACTGTGTTTTCGCAATGATGAAATTGTTTTGCGAAGTTGTTAAAGAGAAATATCATGGAAAATTGTCGGCGGATATGTTGAAACACCATGATAACGTGCCAACACACAAGTACTACATATTACAGGCTGCTCTTAAGGAAGCGTCACCTACAGCCCAGATTTGGCAGCTATATATAAATTATATTCCAAAACTTGAAAATATTTCTGCGAAGTTCAACAAAATTAAATTGAATTGTATTTATGGACGCCCTTTAACTGTTCTGTTTCTCTGCGTCCCATTCCATATTGGGCGCGAAAGATCCCTTAATTTTGCTCGGAGATCTCTTTATCGGGATTGAGATTCTTTTACTTGCCGTAAATTTACGACGGCTTTATTTCTCTTCCGAAGGTAGCCATGCTAAGGATTTTTATACCCGAAAAAGATCCATCACCCTTCGCTTGTACCTGCGACCCTAGGAACCAGAGGCTAGCATGTTACCCCTAGACCACGGAGAACGACACAAAGCCAAAGGATTTACTTTCTACCACAAAGGCTTTTTATCACTGCAGGCTAAGTGAGCCAAAGGTGAACTCAAAGGAGACCTGTTTTGAAATGGCCTGCTATTGAATGGTCTATGAATTTCACAGCCAGTTTTCATTTTCAAATTCGGGTGATATTTATCTAAATCTAATCCCTGGTGTCTGGCCCGAGGAGGTGGTCAATGTTCCTCTGTGTTCCAAGCTGGCTCAAGCGGTGTGCGGCTGAGTAGCAAATCCAAAGCTCAAAATCAGCGATATAATAAACAGAAACTTTCTCCACATGGTGATTAATTCGCTGTCGATAGATATTGCTCAAGAAAGCGTGCACATTTTCCATATTTTATTTTAATGAGAATGTATGTTAGCTAAACTATTAGGTGATTAATTTGTTCTTTGTTGAGGCGTTGTTGACTAATGTTTAATTTGACTCAATGAATGTTTGCAAAACTTTTTAATAGTTCGTTACAGTGAAATGAAAATCATTTTTTCAAAAGAATATGGAACTTAAAACTCCCAAAGTTGCCACGACGTGGTTTCTAAACGCATAGATAGTTGAGAAAGCTTTTTGAAAGTGCTCGATGGCAATTTTTTTCAAAATCGATGCGATACGTGCTATTTTTTGTTTTTTTTTCTTTTTATTGTTTCATTTGCATAGGCCCCTTTAACATATAAGGTCATATCGGGGGCTTTGCAATGGAAACAATTCGTTGTCTGTAGGTTCTATGCGTTGGGTTTAAATCGTTTTATTTTTCTCAAACACACACACACACACACATACATATATTCACTCTCACACACATACTTCCAGACTCATTGGTGTTAGGGAATAATTCTGGTTAAAGAAAAATTCCCCGGCCCAGCCGGGACCTCCGGGTGAGAAGTCAGCTCCGCTGATCACTCGACCACGGAGGCAGTCTATACGTGTTATTGTTTCTGGGCAATATGCTACTAACTCGTCCAATAAAACTGTATGCAGAAGGTCACATACTGCCAAAGTGACGGAAAAAGTCTGATGTCTTTCATTCACATGACTTTCTCTACATCTGCGCAATAAATTATTGTTAGAAAGCTTATGCTTCTATTTACTATATGCTAATCGAGAAAAAAATAGCAGAAATAGTCTTATTACTTGCTTCCTTGTGAGTAGAAGCGAAATAAAGGAGTACCATAGATTAAACTGATAATCAAAAGCTGGTTGCTATATGACAAGTTCCTTTGTTTGTATGGACAGGAGTTGACAAATTCCTGAACGAGATAGGTATGTTTTTAAAACTTAAACCAATAACAAGGAATATCTCAAAAACGACCAACTCCATGAAAAAATGTATACAACATAAATCGGGTGTTTAACGTGCGCTACATTTTGTGTGTGGTAAGTTTTTTCCATCTCTTATGGTTTAGCAGTTATGCAAAATTCCGTACAATTCATCCAGAGTAAAGTAGTCTTCAGAGGTTATTCCCAGAAAATTAAAGATAAACATTTTATTTGTCAGGTATATATCGTTTTAATATACGATATTTTAATCAAAACTGTTAGAGCCATTTCTGAGAAAATCTTCTTTTTTTTTTTTTTTTTTTTTTTTTTTTTTTTTTTTTTTTTTTTTAAAGTTCCATGTAAAGGGTAGTTGGGGGTGGAGGGATTTTCTTGAAAATCTTCATGTCGCATCTCTGGAAGGTATCAAATTTAAATACCGTTTGGAATTTAACGGTCTTTTCGTTTTTACTTTCTCTATACTCACTATGTACATAGTGAATAGAAAATGTATTGCACTCCACCAAAAAAATTCGATAACGAGATTTCACCGGAAATATATGTTTTAGGGTCCCCTGTATCCAAAAAAAGTATTTTCAAAAAAAGGTCCGTGTGTGTGTGTGTGTGTCCGTGTGTCTGTGAACACGATAACTCAAAAACGAAAAGTCGGTAAAATAGCAAACTTGGTATTTAAGTTTAGTATCTTCCAGGGATGCGACACGAAGATTTTGAGAAAAGTCCCCCACCCCAAACTACCCTTTACAAGGAACTTTTTTTCGAAAATTTTGATTTTCTAAAAAATAACTCTAACGATTTTGATTAAAATATCGTATATTAAAGTTATTTACCTGACAAATAAAATGTATATTCTGAAATTTCAGGGAATAGCCTCTGAAGACTACCTTATTCTGGATGATTTTTTCATAACTACTAAGCCGTAAGAGATGGACAAAAACTTAACCCATAAAAAATGTAGAGCACGTTAAAGCACACAATTTATGTTATATACATTTTTTTCGTGGAGTTGATCGTTTTTGAGATATTCCTTTTTATTGGTTTCAGCTTTGAAAAACATACCAATCTCGTTCAGGACTTTGTCAACTCCTGTCCATACAAACAAAGGAACTTCAGTCATATAGCAACCAGCTTTTGATTATCAGTTTAATCTATGGTACTCCTTTATTTCGCTTCTACTCATACAGGAATTTGTCAACTCCTGTCAATACAAACAAAGGAACATCAGTCACATAGCAACCAGCTTTTGGCTTTCACTTTAACCTATGGTACTCCCTTATTTCGGTTCTACTTACTATAAAGTAAGAAATAAGATTATTTCTGCTAATTTTTCTCGATTAGCATGAAATAAATAAAAGATAAGCTTATTAACAATAATAATTTACAGAGATATAGAGAAAGACATGTGAGTGTAACACATCAGATTTTTACGCTATGCTGCCCACAGACAGACACACACACACACATGGACATTTTGTGTAAAATACTTTTTTTATTCATTTATTACAAAGCATGTATTTCCGTTGAAATCTGGGTATCTTAGTTTTGGGTGCATTACAGTACCTTCTTTATACACTATGTGCATAGTACGTGTAGAGAAAGTAAAATTGCGTTGTAGAGTATGATGGAAGTTGTAGAATAATATATCGTTGTTTTGAAATGCATTCATTAATTAATTAACAGGCTTTAAGAAAATAGGCATTTCGTTTGGTCGCCCCTCGTAAATTACAAAAATAGATACTTAATGATTTTATTATTATAATTTTATTATTATTATTAAGTTAAATAAAGTATAGCATTTTCATTACAATTGTACATGTAGCCCTTGTGTTATAAACGGCTGGAAATAAATACCCCCTTCTTGGGTGCGAACTACCTGTCTGTATACATTACCGCTACTTTTGTTTACAACCTACTGATATCAGACTGCGTAAGTTGTGCCATAAAGATAGTTTTTTTATAAGGCTGTCAGGTGGTTTTGAGAGCACGCTTGCACCCAGGCAAAGTGAAACAAGGCTTAATGTTTGATTTTGGTGGTCGAGTATCACGAAATGTCCTGGAAACTTTCCAGCCGCGTCTTGATCTCTCTCTCTCTCCCTCTCCCTCCCTCCCTCTCTCTCTCCCTCTCTCTCTCTCTCGCAGCCGAGGAAGCGATGTCAAAGAAACAGAGAATAAAATATGAAGAAAAGAGTGCTGGAATACTTAGCAGCTAAAAAATATGGTGATGTGAATGCATGGTAAATGGAGAAAGAGCTTGAATAAAAAAGAAAGGAAGTAGGAAAATGAGAAGGGGAAGTCGTAAAGAGTTAGAAGTGGCAAAAGACAGCTGTATGTTGTCATTCAGACTACATAGTTTGTGTCCTTCACTTCGCTGCCGGTTTACTTCTTCATATACAAAGATGATTTATGGGCAGCTTCTCCCGACCCTTACCGTCTGCCAGTTCTACAACATACGGCTCTCTCACGATGCGAATTTCCTTGTGAGAGAATTCTGACACTCCAAAACAGGTATAGAATGTAAATGTGTTTGACATATTGCATACATCTCCCAACCATATGGACTTAAGCTCCTATATCATTCCTTAATAGATTTCCCCTTTCCCCTTCGTTATCTCTACTTACAAGAAAAATGTTTCCAGATGTAAGTCACAGCAGATGATAGTGTAAGCGCGTATTATGTTGGAAGGGAAATTTCAGGAACGAATTACATAGCAGAAGACTGAGTGACGAAGCTTTAGAAACATTTTTCTATTTTCTTTTTCCGTTTTTCTTTCCTTTTTTACTTTCTACACGTACTATGTATGTAGTGTATAGAGAAGGTATTGCACTCCACCAAAACATTCGATACCGAGATTTCACCGGAAATATATGTTTTAGGGTCCCCTGTATCCAAAAAAAAGTATTTTCAGAAAAAGGTCAGTGTGTGTGTGTGTCCGTGTGTCTGTGAACACGATAACTCAAAAGTGAAAAGTCAGTAAAATACCAAACTTGGTATTTAAGTTAAGTAGCTTCCAGGGATGCGACACGAAGATTTTGAGGGGAAAAAAAAATACCCTTTATATGGAACTATTTTCGAAAATTTTGATTTTCTAAAAAATGGCTCTAACGATTTTAATTAAAATATCGTATATTTAAGATATTTACCTGACAAATAAAATGTATATTTTGAATTTTCAGGGAATAGCCTCTGAAGAGTACTTCATTCTGGGTGAATTTTGCAGAATTTTGCATAACTGCTAAACCGTAAGAGATAGACAAAAACTTACCACACAAAAAATATAGAGCACATTAAAACACACACTTTATGTTGTTTACATTTTTTTTTCGTGGAGTTGATTTTTTTTTTTTTTTTTTTTTTAATAGATATTCCTTGTTTTTGTTTTCAGGTTCGAAAACATAACTTTTCTCCTGTCCATACAAAAAAGGAACTTCAGTCACATAGCAACCAGCTTTTGACTGACGCTTTAACCGATGGTACTCCCTTATTTCCCTTCTACTTACAAGGAAGCAAGTAATAAGACTATTTCTGTTAATTTTTTGTCGATTAACATGAAGTAAATAGAAGCATGAGCTTTTTAAAACTATTTTGTTGCAGAGATGTAGAGAAAGTCATGTGAATGGAACACATCAGATTTTTATACTTTGATACTTTATGTTACTAGGTAGATAGTATAGGATAGAATACGGTCGGGGTTATTGGACCTATGTTCGCGCCCCCCGTTGGAAGGAATGAGGTGAGAGGAAACACTGGGCGGCTGGAACCAAGAACAATGACACAGCAATGATAGGGTCACTACAGTCGCCAGATTGAAGCACCCCGCCAGTCGAGCAGGCAGACTGGGGCCCCCGCCACGTAGGGTCCAACGCCCCTGCCCGGCAACCAACCAAAGTCGGGGGATGGAGATAATACTTAGAGATAGAGCAACCTTTTCCCCTGCCACGTCGCACCGAACACCATCGCCAACACTTCTTACTCCGAAAGAAACCAGTGGGATGAAGGATGAAGGAAATGAAAATAGAAACTATATGGAGGGATAGGAAATGCGGGGGATGAAAGAAACCTACTCAATATTCGCCTGGCTACCCGAGGAACCCCCCGAAAAAACCCATGGGTCAAGTGGGCCGGCCACGGGAAGCGAACCCGCGACCACGCCGACTACCACCCTGTGTGCCTCAGACGAAACCCTTGAGCCATTGCGCAAGTTAAGTAGGTAGAGGAACTCTCACCATCCAAGCAAAAGTTCCGCCTCTATTGAGATTTAAAAGCAAGCGTGTTTAAAGCTCCCCGTATTTAAAAAAAAAATAGAAATACGCCCTTGTGATGTATTTTCAACAAAATCCTCACAGCCGAAGCTAGATACTATTTTAATCGAGGTCGTGGAGAGAGAGAGAGAGAGAGAGAGAGAGAGAGAGAGAGAGAGAGAGAGAGAGAGAGAGTGGGGGGCTGCTTCGGTGATTATACTCTACAGTGTGGCCACAAAGTCCCGTTGTCCGTTTATGAATATTAAAGTAAATTGTTTCAGATATGTGAACTGATACGTGGGCTGATACGTTCAGTTACTGTATTGAAGAACGTATTATTGCTAGCTTTTGGGGTGCATAAGAGAAAGCAAATATGGAATACAATTGCAGAAGTTTGTGTTGACTTTAGGCGCGTTTTGAACGAGATCCTCCAACGAAACAAACACTTTTGTAATGGAAGCATAAACTTTTTGCTACAGGATGTTGGGTTAGGAAAAAAGTGGCAGACCTTCCACAAAAAGATAAACATGAGCACGTCGAGGAGTCTGGAGAGATCACCGCAGAAGTGGATACGCTGTGGGGGTTCATAAGATTATCGTTTCACAAAACCGTTACAATACCATTGACGAATTGAAAGATGCTGTGAGCTTTCACTAGATATGTTACACTAGTAATGGTCCGAAAATGTACAGAACCTGGGGACATATTCTCCTTTGCCATGAAAATTACGGCAGATATTGTGGCCACTCTGCACATTGGTTTCTTGTGAGATTATGTTAATTGCTGTGTCTGTTGTTTAAGCGCTGTACTGAACATTTTTCCAAAATAAAACAGTGGCCCTCCAGCTATAATTTTTTTCTTCTCTCAACTGTCCAAAATAAGTTATGTAGTATCAAAAGAAAAAGTTCAAACCCGGCGGAGTACAATGGATATTTTCTGGCGTAAAAATCCTTAGCATGGTTTCCTTCGGAAGATAAATAAAGCGTGTCACGTGTCGTAGATTTACGGCATTCCATTTCAAAGGAAAAAAATTGTAAACGCACTTGTAACCTGAAGATATTGGACCGATGTAGCTTTAAATAGGTACCACAAAGTGCTACTCCTATGTCAACCAATATGGCGCAGGTGATGCCGCGGTTAAAAGCTAGTCGATAATAAGTTCATTTAGACCGGATTGTAAAGTCGATTACTAGTTGTATAACTATGAATTTGTTTTGTTTTGCCAAAGTTTATACCATGACGGACTAAACCGATTCATGTCTTAGCTGTCTGCATCTAAGGGAAAGATTTAGTGATTATGTCATGAGGGTGGGAACTTGTCCGAGTGTGACAAATATTAATTTGTTACTGTGTGTTGGGTTGTAGAGCTGACTCGCATGCTTCTTCACAATGTTCGGGCAGATGCGTGGATGCTGAGATCTATTAATAATGAAGTCATTAATGTACACAGATGATTTTCCTTAAGAGATAATAAGGAAAAAAATCTTTAATGGAGGCAAGCATTGACTCTCCGAATGACAACCTACAGCTGTTGGCTGAGTTCGGTGAACTCGTGGGAGAACTATTTCCACCTTTTCATCTGACAGGTTTGCCTTGGACCACAATAAAGACTGAGTCTTCAACTGCAGGAGCGACCTTCAGCAGATTCCTCATCCTAGTTGAACCCGCAGTTCTCCTTGATTTTCAGTTTATCTAATACGTTTTTTTTTTGTTTTTTTTACTCTCTGTACCACATAGCTAGTAGGTAGAGGAAGTATTGCATTCCAGCAAAAATGTAAATATACAGATTTCACTGAAAATGAAACCATTTGAGGAAAAAAATGATCCGTTTGTCATATGAACAGTATAACTTAAAAAGGAAAAGTAGGTTAACCACAGAACTTCATTTATACATCTTTCAAGGATGCGACAGAAAGATTAAAAAAAAAAAAAAAAACTTCATCCTACACTATCTTTGCTGGTACATTGTTTTTTTTCCCCCTTTTTTATTTTTGAATTTTCACAGGAATTACCCTAACAACTTTGATTTAAGTACCACACATTTAGACATTAAACAAAATGGACATCTTGATGCTTCTACTAATAGCCTGTGAAGTCACAGAATTTATTTCAAAAATGCTCTAGGCATTCGTTGTTATCGGTCTGAATTTTTAGTACTTTTATTATGTTTTGAAATGGTCTTCAGTTGTTTCTCGTGGTGTGGAAAGAGTATGAGATTTCAAAACCAGGATATAACGATCTAATTTTTACTTTCTATACACGTACTATGTACATAGTGAATAGAGAAGGTATTGTAATGCACCCAAAAATTCGATACCGAGACTTTACCGGAAATACATGTTTTGGGTCCCCCTAAATCCAAAAAAAAAGCATTTTCAGAAAAAGGTCCTTGTGTGTCTGTAGGCAGCATAGCTCAAAAACGAAAATTTGGTATTTAAGTTTGGCATCTTCCAAGGATGCGACACGAAGATTTTCAAGAAAATCCCTCCACCCCCAACTACCCTTTACATGAAGTTTGTTTCGAAAATTTTTAATTTCTCAAAAATGCCTCTGACGATTTTGATTAAAATGCCATATGTTAAAGATATTTACACGACAAATAAAATGTATATCTTGAATTTTCTGGGAATAGCCTCTGAATACTACTTCATTCTGGATGAATTTTACGATATTTTATATAGCTACTAAACCGTAAGAGGTAGACAAAAACTTACCACAAAAAATGTAGAGCACCTCAAAACCCATATGTTATATACATTTTTCTTGTGGGTTATCGTTTTTGAGTTATTGTTTTAGATTTCACCTTTAAAAAACCTATATTTTTGTCATACAGCAATTTGTCAACTCCTGTCCATACAACCAAAGGAACTTCACTCACATAAGAACCATCTTTTGACTATCACTTTAACCTATTATACTACCTTATTTCGCTTCTACTTACAAGGAAACAATTAATAAGACCTGTTCTGCTAATTTTTTGTCGATTAGCATGAAGTAAATAGAAGCATAAGCTTTTTAACAATAATTTCTTGCAGAGATGTAGAGAAAGTTATGTGAATAGAACACATCAGATTTTTTAACATATGGTTATCGCTTCAGCCTCCTTTGTTCCTTTTGTGAGTAGAACGAAATGTGTGACGTATGTATATCGACATAAGATAGGTAGAAAAATAACCTTTGGCGAGAATAGTTTGTAAAAGCTATACTCTCATAGTGGCTAGTTAGTATGTCAGTCCTTGACTTTCATATTCAATTCTTAAATTTGGTTCTGTACGTTTCAATTCAGCTATGAATGACCTCGAGGGTTGACCTTTTTTTAACAGTTTACACTCGATGTAAGAATTTGATATATTTCATTCATAAGTTGCCCTGCGAATTAGTACATTTAACTATAATTAAACGAAAGACGTTCAAACAATTTGGAACAATTTATCTTGGGTCTTTGAGAAAAAACGTGCCGTATTTATTAGACAGTTTTTTTTTTTTTTTTTTTTGTGGGGGGGAGGGCGTAATCTAATCTTAAGAAGCGCAGCGTTTTATTTGAAGAAATATATCTTTTTTACTTTCTCTACACGTACTATGTACTACATTGTGTATAGAGAAGGTATTGTATTGCACCCAAAAATTCGATACTGAGATTTCACCGGAAATAATGTTTTGATACTCCCTGAACAAACAAAAAAAAAAAAAACAAAAAAAAATCAGAAAACTGTTCATGTGTGTGTATGTCTTGCCTTATCTGTCTCTCTGTGTCTGTGGGCAGCATAGCTCAAAAACGAAAAGTCCGTTAAATATCAAGCTTGATATTTAAATTTAGTATCAATCAATGATGCGACACGAAGATTTTCAATAAAATCCACCCACCCCAACTACATATTACATACATGGAAAAACTTTCGAGAATTTTGATTGTCTCAAAAATGGCTCTAACGATTTTGATTAAAATATGTATATGAAAGATATTTACATAATAAATAAAATTGTATCGTGCATTTTCTGGGAATAGCATGTGAAGACATCTTTATTCTAGATGAATTTTGCGGAATTTTGCATAACTGGCAAACCGTAAGAGATAGAGAAAAACTTAATAAAAAATGTAGAGCTCGTTAAAGCACACAGGTTATATCCTAGAGTTGACCGTTTTTTGAGATATTCCTTGTTATTGGTTTCAGTTTTAAAATACTTAAACTTTTCTCATACGGGAACTTGTCAACTCCTCGCCACCTAAAGAAACAAATTTCAATTCCATAGTAACCACATTTTAAAACATTTGACTGACGATTTAGCCTAGCGTATTCCCTTAATTCCCTTCTCTTTATAAGTAACCAAGTAATAAAACCGTTTCTGCTAATGTTTATTTCGATTAGCATAAATCAGATAGACGAATAAGCTTATTAACAATAATTTGTTACAGAAATGTAGAGAAAGTCATGTGAATGGATCACATAAGATTTTTTTTATTGTTGCAAGCATTGTCTGTTAGAGGGAGCGGGACAAATCCACAAGAATATCATATGAATGCGGTATTGAACAAGCTGAAATGTAACTTTGTTCATCGCTAGAAACATAAGATTATAAGAGAAAATCACAACGTAGAAAACATTTAGAATTAAAAATTGAGAAATACATTTTAAAAAATCGGATGTGTTCCATTCACATGACTTTCTCTATATCTCTGCAATAAGTTATTTTTAAAAAGCTTATGCTTCTATTTACTTCCTGCTAATCCTTGTAAGTAGAAGCTAAATAAGGGAGTACCATCGGTTAAAGTGATAGTCAAAAGCTGGTTGCTATGTGAATGAAGTTCCTTTGTTTGTATGGACACGAGTTCACAAAGTCCTGTATGAGAAAAATATAAGTTTTTATAGCTTATACCTAAACAAGAATATCTCAAAAACAATCAACTCCACGAAAAAAATGTATACAGCATAAATTGTGTGTTTCAATGTGCTCTACATTTTTTGTGTGGTAAGTTTTTGTCTCTCTCTTATGGTTTAGCACTTATGCAAAATTCCGTAAAATTCACTCAGAATAAAGTAGTCTTCAGAGGCTATTCCCAGAAAATCCAAAAGATACATTTTATTTGTCAGGTAAATATCTTTAATATACGATATTTTAATCAAAATCGTTTGAGCCATCTTTTAGAAAATCACAATTTTCGAAAAAAGTTCCATGTAAAGGGTAGTTTGGAAAGGGGGGGATTTTTCTCAACATCTTCGTGTCGCATCCCCGGAAGATACTAAACTTAAATACCAAGTTTGGTGTTTTACCGACTTTCCGTTTTTGAGTTATCATGTTCACAGACACACGGACACACTGACACACGGACATACACACACGGACCTTTTTCTCAAAATACTTTTTTTGGATACAGGGGACCCTAAAACATATATTTCCGGTGAAATCTCAGTATCGAATTTTTTGGTGGAGTGCAATACATTCTCTATCCACTATGTATATAGTGTGTATAGAGAAAGTAAAAATTAATAAATGGAAGGCTTCTAAGCGTTGTTTCTTGATAGTTCAGGGACTTAAAGAAGGTCTAAGAATTACTATGGCCGAAATCTTTTTTGTCCAAGGATATGATTCGACTGAACACCATGATTCAAAGATAAATTCTTCAGTAGCTAAAAGCACGTAGGCCTGTTCAGTGTGCGAGTTTTCATGTTTCATACTTTGTCCGATATCTAGCTTCTGCACCAAGGAGTGCTTCAGCAAGGCATAAAATACCGAAAAGTAGTTGGCTCTTAAACCCGCGCGATGGAAAATGCAATAAATAATTCCTGAGGTGAGCACAAGGAAGGTAGAGCGCACTGTAATAGAAAGGTTTTGTACATTTGTGCAAAATACTCAAAATTGCTCTGCGCCTCTTCTCCCCCCCCACCCTTGCCGAGAGATTTATCTCCCAATACTCAATTTTCCGGCGACTTCTTACCGTTGATGGGTCGCAATTCCTGTTTGAAACAATCAACTAAGCCACACTAATGGCATTCACCACAGCGGGGAGAGAAAATGGCAGTTCTGTACTTTGAATATTAGAAAATTGCTGTTCATGTTGGGCACTTATCACCTAGTGATTAGGATGTAGGATATTGAAATGGAGGGGATCCCTAGCCCACTGAAACAACCATGATGGATTTATACCTGACTTTTTAAGTTTAGTTCCAAGGATGCGACACGAAGATTTTGAAGAAAATCCTCCGCTCCAAACTGCCCTTTACATGGAAAGATTTCGGAATTTTGAATTTCTCAAAATGGCTCTAACGATTTTGATTAAAATACGTGTTTAATGTATTTTCAAGACAAATAAAACGTATATCTTGAATTTTCTAGGAAAACTCTGAAGACCATCTCATTCTGGATGACTTTTGCATAACTGGTAAATCGCAAGAGATAGAACTTACTGCACAAAAATGTAGACATCATAAAAACTCACAATTTGTAATATACATTATTTGTTTTTTCGTTAAGTTGACCATTTCCGAGATTTTCTTTGTAATTGGTTTCAGTTTTAAAATACTTAAACTTTTCTCATAACGGAATTTGTCAACCCCTTGCCATGTAAAGAAACGAATTTGAGTCATACAGCAACCGGCTTTTAAAAGATTTGACTATCGCTTTAGCTTAGTGCACTCCTTTATTTCCCTTCTACTTAGAGGAGGCAAGTAATAATGTCATTTGTAGAATGTTTATCTCGATTAGCATGAAGGAGATTGAAGAATGATCTTTTTATCAATAATTTGTTACAGAGATGTAGAGAAAGTCATGTAAATGGAATGCATCACAATTTTAAATTTAATTACTCTTTATAAATTCGCGTTTATTATAATTGGATTTTTAGGTAAACTAATTTTTAAATTAACTGTTTTAATGAATAAGTGTTTTATTCAAATGAAATTTAGTATCTATCTTAAGTATGGCGTTATGATAAGTTCATTTTTTGTAACACTCGTGATTGAGATGCAAATACTTAATCTGAGTTCACAAGGATATTAGGAAATCAGTGAAATGTAAACAAAATGTACAAAAATACAATAAAGAAACTCAACAATGTGAAAGAAATGTCAAAATAGCAATAAGGCTATATTTTCAATGAGTTTTTAACATAATATATGAACAAAAGTTGTCTATAGTGTAAAATCGTCATAAACAATGTTTCAAATATAGCTTCTAACGAACGAATTGACTACTTCATAGATACTACTGAATATGTTCAGTACTGTAATTTCACCATTTTTGTTTTACTATCAACAGATGTTATAGCATTATTGAAGCAGTTTCAAGCATTTCAATCACAAAATTATAAAAGATGGAGCGGCCGCGCCGTGGCCGAGTGGTTAAACCACTTGCCTCTCACGACGGCCGGGGTTCAATCCCAAGCGACCGCATGTGAGATTTGTGGTGGACAAAGTGGCGCTGGGCGGGTTTTCTCCGGGTACTCCGGTTTCCCCCGCCATGTATTCCACCGGTGCTCCATCATTCAGGTATCAGTATCATCAGTGCCACCGCCTGCGGTGCCATCAGTAGTTAAAGCGGGCGTTAAACACTAAAAAAAAAAAAAAAAAAAAAAAAAAAAAAAAAAAAAAAAAAAAAAAAAAAAAAATAGCCGGAACCTACTGAATGGAAACCTCACACGTTACCGCTGGGTTATCTCGTTCGGTTCATCTAGTTTCAGTTTTGAATGTGAAACACCACATCGAAAAACAGAATTTGGAAATATTTTAATGTTTGCAAAATAATAATCAGATCTCTTGTAATTTACGAATTGTTTTAATTATTATCCAGCCTTTTAGGACATCAAAGAAAAGGTAAAGTGAACTTCTTTACAATTCATGAGTGGCTTTATGCTAAACAAAAAGTACTTTATTGAATATTCCGGTACGGCAGACAAAAGGGTACATCGCTCAGACCGATACTCCGTTTTGGAATAGCCTCATTGTACACCTTTCGGAATTCAAGAGATGGCTAGTGTTGGGAATGTTTCAGGTTTTCTCACCTCACACAATGCAAAACACGAGGGTTCCCTTAAGCCATTTCGTCCCTCATCAGTCCCCCTGTTACCTCTCTTCATGCTTCGTTAACCATCTCTTCAGTGTTTAACTGTATGTAGGTAATATTTTTTATGTTGGGCCGACATTGAAGTTTAAAGTATGAACTGAGATGTTTATGGCTCTGCTGGAATTTCAAACTGGCCGACATCAAAATTTTACTTTTGTTAGTACTGTGTTCAATTTCTTTATATATTCAAATTATTAAGATGACATTTTGCACGGTTCTGGGCGCACAAATCGGCAACATTCATGAGAAGGTCTCACTCACCTATTAGGCCCTTAAAACAAATGCCCAGAAATAAAATTGGCTCTAATATTATCAAAATAGGCACTTAAGATAGGCATCTAAAAATCTGATGTGTTCCATTCACATGCCTTTCTCTATATCTCTGCAACAGATTATTCTTAAAAAGCTATGCTTTTATTTACTTAATGCTAATCGAGAAAAAATTAGCAGAAATAGTCTTATTGCTTGTTTCCTTGTAAGTAGGAGCGAAATAAGAGAGTACCATATGTTAAAGTGATAGTTAAAAGCTGGTTGTTATGTGACAAGTTCCTTTGTTTGTATGGACAAGAGTTGACAATTTCCTGTATGCGAAAGGTGACCCTAAAACATATATTTCGGGTGAAATCTCGGTATCGAATTCTTGGGTAAAGTGCACAATGCCTTCTCTATACACTATGTACATAGTACATGCAGTGAAAGTAAAAAATGTAGTTTCCACATGCGAAATATCTTAATTTTTATCTACCTATAATATGTCCATGGTAACAACAAGCTTTAAAATGCAATCAATTAGTGACCATTAAAGTTACACAGTTTCAAAAACAAATTCACTAAATTGCGTATTATAGCTATAATATTTGGTCTTAAAGTTGCTAATGAATAATATGAGCCTGAAAATACCACTTAATATTAAAATAATATGAGTCGGAAGACACAAACCTATGGAGTACATCAAACTGGAAATGTACCATTCGCTACCAATACATACCTGTGACCTAAATGCTTTCGAGCAGTGGTTCTCAAACTTCTTCGGACTACCACCCAATTTTCTTTTCTCACTCTACAACATTCAAATACAGAAAAGTGAATTTGAATATCCACAAGAATTGCGGGTGCAAGACATTAACATGCATATTACATTTAATAATGCATGCTCAAATTTAACAAAACTTCACACTGAAATGTAAATATATGAGCTCTAATATTCTGATTTGACGTCCACGAAAACGTAAATGAAGTGGATGGACTTGATGAAGAGACGTCAGATTTCCAATGCCTATTGTAATTTCAATTAATAAGAGAATTAAATCTCGAAGCCGAACTTTGTGGATGTATTTCTTTGCGTTGATGGAAGTCGCACCACCACACTAAAAACCATGTTCATACCTTTTGGAAATGCAATAAGTTCCTTAATCACTCAACATATTGCAGGATAACGACCAAGGATCTCTTTCTGCAACCAAAACTCTTAAAGATGTTATTACATTTTGGTTTCAGCTCAGAATCATGTTGTAGCTCAATCAGTTCTTCCTCCATAACTCCACTGACTGAATATTTGAAAATGGATGTGTCACACAATCTGGAATTTTATTTCCATCTAAAACAGGTCCTTAAATCATAATGGCGTATCTTCTCGCACATTCAAATGATCACAGCAAATTTGCTGATAGAATTTGTAGGTCGACGTTTCGATAGTTGTAGGCAGATGTCGGCATCAACGAGCAGCAACAACCGGAATTCAGTAGAGCTCCGGTATTTCGAAATTCCGTGTACTTCGAACTGGTCTTAAGAAAATTAACATTTGACATACAACTAGATTAAAATTCCGTTTTTATACGTTTCCAGCTTGTACGTTTAACGCACTTCCGGGTGTGTTTATTTTGAACTTTATTAAATGTTTCATGTACGGCAGAGGCGAAATTTGCTCAGGCATTTTCGTTCACAATGCACAGAAATAACCTTGGCCTCAAACTGCTAATGTATTTCTATTACAGATTTACAAGTATCGTAAGGTTTGGAGGAGCACGCTTGCTCTTCCTTTGTAGACCCTTCACAATTGGGACCGCGTGCAAATCATTTGTACAGTGCATACCATCCTTTCAGAAAAGAAATGTATTCGTGCAGTAGTCCTTACTCAGCGAGTGACCATTAAAATGCCTTAAGTAAAATACACATTTTACAGAAGTAACAGAATGACCGTTGTTGTTGATGGTTTGTACTTGTACATACTCTACTGTAGTGAGCCCACCATATAACATAGGTATGCACTATATTGTTTTTTATTTATTGTTAATCATTAGTGTGCTCATTAGCATTCATGATTTACCCGCATAATCCGAGATTTTTGGATTTGAGGTAGCCTCATCCCAATTACCTCGAATTACCGGGGCTATTGTATTTATTTTTACTCGATAAGACTTGTTAGGGTACATCTCGATCGTTCCCCAGTAGCTAAAATTCTTGGGCGCCCATTGCCTACCGCTCAACGAGCGTACCAAACATTTTGAGAACCATGGTTTTAGTAATGTTTGGGACACACAATATATCGGTAAGGACAACAATTAATTACTTATTATGATAACTGTTTGAAACACATTTGAAAAGCAACGGAAAAAATCTGATGTGTACCATTCACATGAATTTCTCTATATCCCTGCAACAAATTAATCTTAAAAAGCTTATACTTCTATTTACTTCATGCTAATCAGAAACATTTAACAGAAATATACTTATTATTTGCTTCCTTGTAAGTAGAAGCGAAATAAGGGACTACCATAGGTTAAAATGATAGTCAAAAGCTGGCCGCAATGTCAATGAAGTTCCTTTGTAACAAGTTCCTGTATGAGAAAAATATGTTTTTCATAGCAGAAACCAAAAATAAGGAATGTCTCAAAAACGACGAACTCCACGAAAAAAATGTATATTACATAAATTGTGTGTTTTAACGTGCTCTACATTTTTGTGTAGTAAGTTTTTGTCCATCTCTTACGGTTTAGCAGTTATTCAAAATTCAGTAAAATTCATCCAGAATAAACTACTCTTCAGAGGCTATTCCCAGAAAATTCAAGATATGCATTTTATTTGTCAGGTAAATATATTTAATATACGAAATTTTAATCAAAATCGTAAGAGCCATTTTTGAGAAAATAAAAAATTTCGAAAAAAATTCAATGTAAAGGATAGTTGGGGTGGGGGGATTTTTCTCAAAATCTTCGTGTCGCATTTCTGGAAGATACTAAACTTAAATACCAAGTTTGGTATTTTACGGCCTTTTCGTTTTTGAGTTGTCGTGTTCACAGACACACGGACACACACACACACACACACACACACACACACACACACGGACCTTTTTGTAAAAATGCTTTTTTTTGGATTCAGGGAGACCCAAAATATGTATTTCCGGTGAAATCTCGGTATCGAATTTTTGGGTGGAATACAATACCTTCTCTATACACTATGTACATAGTACGTGTAGAGAAAGTAAAAATCTGATGTGTTCCATTCACATGACTTTCTCTACAACTTTGAAAAAAATTATTGTTAACAAGCTTTAGCTTCTATTTACTTCCTGCTAATCGAGAAAAAATTAGCAGAAATAGTTTTATTACTTGCTTCCTTGTAAGTAGAAGCGAAATAAGGGAGTATTAAAGTATAGGTTAAAGTGATGGTCAAAAGCTGGTTGCTCTGTGACTGAAGTTCCTTTGTTTGTGTGGATACGAGTTCACAAAGTCCTGTATGAGGAAAGTATGTTTCTTTTAGGTGAAACCAAAAACAAGGAATATCTCAAAAACAATCAACTTCACGAAAAAAATGTATATAACATAAATTGTGTGATTTTTATATTTGTTGTGTGATAAGCTTTTGTCCATCTCTTACGGCTTAGCAGTTATACAACATTCCGTAAAATTGACCCAGAATAAAGTAGTCTTCAGAGGCTATTCCCAGAAAATTCAAAATATATATTTTATTTGTCAGGTAAATTTCTTTAATATACGATATTTTAATCAAAGTCGTTAGAGCCATTTTTGAAAAAATCAAAATTTTCGAAAAAAAGTTCCATGTAAAGGGTAGTTTGGAAAGGGAGGGATTTTTCTCAAAATCTTCGTGTCGCATCCCTGGAAGATACTAAACTTAAATACCAAGTTTGGTATTTTACCGACTTTTCGTTTTTGAGTTTTCGTGTTCACAGACACACGGACACACACACGGACCTTTTTCTGAAAATACTCTTTTTGGATACAGGGGACCCTAAAACATATATTTCCGGTGAAATCTCGAATTTTTTAGTGGAGTGCAAAACGTTCTCTATACACTATGTACATAGTGCGTATAGAGAAAGTAAAAATGGAAATACGTTACTGACAGTTTTTGCTCTTTGAAATATATTTCTGCCATACTGCGAATACTGAACAATGCCAAAGAGAGATCAAGAGGAGGTAAGTATTTCTATACTTTTGTATTTCTTTTTCTTTATGTCTCAAAACAGTGAATCTACCTGATAAAGTGCTAAAATAACCGGTCATTTTCCCGAAATCTCTCATTCCTGCAATCAAACTATTATAACATCTTTGAATGAAGATTAATGCTTTATCTTGCACTGCTGCATGAACGAAAATTACAGAACCAAACCAAATTTTAAAGTAGGCACTTCTAGGCTATAAAGCATTAAAATATGCACCAGCTGTTAAAATAAGCATTTTAGGCAACACAAAAATCTCTTCCACATCATTTATACTTTATAGAAAATGTTAAGATATTTAATTAGTTTATTCATGGCATAAGAAATAGGTATTTGGCCCAAAATTCGACACCTTTACACGAGAATCGGTATCTTTCTACATATTATTAGGTGAAAGATAAAATAATCATGAATAGGGAGGGGGAAACGCAACCAACAAGTTGGATAGATGCAACGAGGGCTCTTTATAAGTACCTGCGTTTCAAAATAGATTATGTTGCTAAGGCAAGTTGGTGTTAGCATTGTTTACTGTAATTTGTTACACGTCGTCAAAACACGTTCGGTACTGATTTATAGGTGTGGATTAAGCAGGAATTTGTGGATTGTTGCTAAAATGACAAAAGCGGTATCATTCAGTTATTCGCTCTTACTTTTGAAATGAGAAAATTTGCGAGGAGATAAAAATGAAATTGAAGCTGCTTTCCCCAACTATGGCAACAGTAAGATATTAATTCGACTTCAAACTTAGCCGAACATCCATTTTTGACAAGGAGAGCCCAGGACACCCGGCAATTATTGTTACCAAGGAAACCATTGAAAACGTTCACAATATGTTTCTCTCAGATCGTTGAACAAAGATCGCGAAGTGGCAGAGGTCATAGGGTGTCGACAGGAACGACCATTCATTCATATTTTATATGATAAGGTGGCGATGAAAAAGGTGCAACGATTGCCCTTAATGGATATCACGCGGGTGCGGTTTTCAACTTGGCTATTTAAGCGAAATCCGATGGACTTCTTGCTTCGAGTTGTCACATCGATGAGACCTGGATTTATCATTATACCCCGGAAACCAAGCAACAATCAAAACAAGTTGGTTACTTCAGGTGAATATGCTCCTCATACGGCAAAGATGGTCCATCGGCCGGAAAATTGATGGCAACTTTTTGGGGCGATGCGAAGAGTATCATACTGATACAATTGGAAAACGATTATTGGACAATACTAGTCAGTTATCGGCTCGATTCAATAAGAAGCTGCAGATGGCCTCATTTGCGAAGAATAAAGTGGTGTTTCACCAGCACATTCATCCGGAGTTGTCACCCCTAAACTGCACTGAATTACTGCTGAAACCCACCCCACCACACACTGCCCCGGCCTGCTACCAGGGATTTCTTCCTTTTCCAAACATGAACAAATGACTCACGAGCATAACATTTAGATTAAATGAGGTCATCCTCGTGACGGCGTGTTTGGCACAGCTTGACAATTCTAATTTGGAGCGGGGGGAGGGTAAAAATGGCAGGAACGTTGGTAGGAGTGTATATCCCTAAAAGCAATAAAATTTGTGTAAGAATGGCGTTTTTATTTCTAAGACTGATACTTATTCAACCACCATTTTTACAAAGAGGTTTTGAGCCGTATCCAAGACCTTCGGCTTGACACAGTGCATTGATTGGTACTTACCTACCACTTGGATATGGATTTCAACATAGGGAATAAAACTGACTAATTCCTCTAAAACATTCCTGTTATATGATGAATTATGCTTCCACATTTTTGGTATTCGGTTATGCTGATTTTCTCTCTGCTTCACATATCCACGTTTTCCTCTTTTTTTATTTCCTCTCCAGATACTTCTCAGCCAGTTTAAATATCTTTAATTTCTAATTCAGTTAGTTTGTATATTTTTGTTTACTGATAACTACAGCCTAGTTTAAATATCTTCAATTTCTTCTTCAGGTATTTGTATTTTGCTGTTTACTGGTTCCTAAAGCCTAAGTATAGTATTTTCCAACAAAATTCTGTGTTTATTTTCTGTGCTTAGTGCCCAAGTCTCAGCACCATACATCGGCCAATGTTTTATAAAGGTTGCGTTTTGATTTTCAGTCGCCACATTTACTGAAAGTCAACAATGGTCTGTACCATATCCAAGCTAGCCGTACTTTAAATTCACTTCAATATGCAAGTTTACTGCCGCAAACGGAAATGAAAGAATGAATTTTCGCCTATCGTTTCTAGACATCCCTTTGCGGGAATGTTCTGTTACGCCGAGGCTTATTCTAAACGATTACAAAACTCATATGTTAAAATCACAGACTTCCTTAATCAATACCGTATCATTATTTACTTTAAGCTATTCTACAAATTGTTCGTGAAAAAACGTAGATCTCTTCACTTCCTACTAAGATAAATGTCGGTCGAAATGTTTCAATATGTATTTTGTTCTCTATTTTAATGGTCATATCGTGACGGATGTGTTAGAAAGATTACGTGAGGTGAACAATTATTAACCTCCTATCTCATCTCTTTACCACACTATCTTGCATGCCACAGGCCAAGGTGTGCATAGTAAAATGTGCTCTGCAGAAGGTGGCTTCGGCAGAGTCCTCCCTCCTCCTCCAGATTGTATATTTTAATAGTCTACGGTTTTCTTGAAGTAACTTCTTGTCTAACTCAAATATCAATACTTATTAGAACGAGAGGACAGTACAGAAATTTTGAGATTTATGTGTTATTCCTAGAAATATATCAAAACAAACTTGCCTTTATTTTAAACAAAACATTTTCAGCTTGTTTTTAGGAAATTGGTTAAATGTAGTCAAATTTGTCCATGTGAAGGTAGTCTGAGGTTTAGGAATTTCATGACAATAATCATGTGACATTCTTAAAACCTACTCATCCGATTTTTTTAAATAATGGTTTCCCCAAATAGGTATATATATTAGAGAAATTATAGAAAAAAATGTTGTAGTTTGCATCTCTAAGAAAGTAAAGTACATAATTATTGTTAGTCCTACAATCCGGAAAGTATGTTGGACCGGAAATAGTATAAAAGTAATATTTCTCTGTGAAGATCCGGGTCAGGCCTCAGAAATATCTGTCCATATCCTATAACACCCGTCTCTGTATTTGCAAAGAGTTGGCAGGCGTGCCATGGAATGTAGTTGGTTTTATTGGGAGTGCAATAAACCAGTTCCGTTTAGAGTTGATTATGAAATGAACATCACATCTGTGCTTTCTCGCAGCATCCGGTTGTTCAAAAAGTGGCAAGTCACGTCAGGTTTGAGAACCGCAGTTTACCTCAAATTCTATTTGATGTGTAACAGTCTGTGCCCGCTATCATTTTATAGACATTCCAAGAATGTTTATAAAGATGTTTAAAAACGATACCGAACTAAGATGTGGACTCTGTTGCTCAGATCCTATGTGAAACGAAAATATAGGTTTTCAATGCTAATAATGGTACATCTATAAAATGCCTCTATGCTCAGCGTGGATTAGACATTTGCCCAGAAACAAAGCCTCGTGCCTTCCCACACTTTCGGAGTAAGGTTGAGGAGCACCGAGTCGCATGATGAAGCACGTAGACATATTTAAAAAAAAATTGATGTGTTCCATTCACATAACTTTCTCTAGCAGTTTCACAAACAAATTTTTCTTACAAAAGATTATTTTTTTATCTACGTCATGGATAAACATTAGTAGTATTGATCTTATTACTTGCTTTCTTGTAAGTAGAAGGGAAATAGAATAAATTAGACTAAAACGACAGTCAAATCTTTTAAAAGCTGGTCGCTATGTGAAACAATTGAGTTCGGTTAGCTTTGTATGGTCCCGTTTGAGAAAAGTTATAACGTTTAAAATTGAAACCAATGCAATGAATATCTCGAAAACGCTACAAGGAAAAACGTATGTGACATAAATTATGTTTTAACGAGATCTACGTTGTTTGTGTTGTAAGTTTTTGTCTATCTCTTACCGTTTAATCTTGACGCAATATTCTAAAACTCAACCAGAATAAAGAGCACCACAGAGGCTATTCCCAGAAAATTCTAAACATAGTTTTATTTGTGATATGAATATCTTTAATATACGGTATTTTAATCAAAATAGTCACAGCCATTTTTGAGAAAATTAAAAACTTCGAAAAATGTTCCATGTAAAGGGTAGTTAGGGGTGGGGAAATTTTCTTGAAAAATCATCGTGTCGCATCATCGCAAGATACTGAACTTAAATATTAAGTTTGGTACTTTTGAGCTATGCTGTCTCACACACACACTCACACACATACACACACACACACACACACACACACACACACTCACTCACACACCCGGACCTTTTTTTTTTTAAATTTTTTCTCAGACTCAGGGGGGCCTCAAAACATATATTTTCGTTGAAATCTCGGTATCGAATTTTTGGTTGGAATACAATACCTTCCCTATCCACTAGGTACATTTTACATACGGGCTAGGGTAAGTAAAAAAGTATATAGACTTTATTTGTGGAGCTCAAATCCACAGCACTAATATGCCGTATTAGACTTACTTGGTAATAAGAGTTAATTCATTATAGGTATACCCGGTTGGTGGAGTGTATTCCTTCGCCTTGTCTTTCGAAACGCCGCCAAAGAACCTATGCTACCAGACAAGAAGAGCTCGGAGAGTAGGGAAATAGAACGTTTCTACTTCACTTAAGTATTCACCCGGTGCCAAATCGAATTTCAATATAACTCTGCCTAGGAAGTCGTGAAATGGGGTATAATTGTAATGTCTACTGTCTTAAATTAAATACAATAGCATAATGTAGTATTGAAAACATTTTTTACACACAAATACATACATTAATAATAAAAGCAATTGAAAAAAAAAAAACTGTCTGATGTGTTCCATTCACATGACGTTCTCTAGCTGTTACTCAAAGAACTTTCCTTACAAAAGATTAATCTTTTATCTACAACGTGCTAATCAAGGTAAACATTAGCTGAAACGCTCTTATGACTTGCTTCCTTATAAGTAGAACGGGCATAAGGGAATACACTAGGCTAAATAGAATAGTCAACAATTTTAAAAGCTTTGCATTGCCTGCAGTAAAACATGAGAAACGAAACGTCACTTACCGTTTGAGAAAAGTTTAAGTAGTTTAAAATTGAAACGAATAACAAGGAATTTCTCAGAAACGGTCAACTCTACATAAAAAACGTATAGTGCATAAATTGTGTTTTAACAAGATCTAAATTTGTTTGTGTAGTACGTTTTTGTCTTTCTCATACGGTTTAACCGTTATGCATAATTCTGCAAAACTCATCCAAAATTAAGAGATCTTCAGAGACTACTTCTAGAAAATTCAAAATATACAATTTATTTGCCATGTAAATACCTTTAATATACGTATTTTAATCAAAATCGGTAGAGCCATTTTTGAGAAAAGCTGAATTTTTAAAACAGTTTCCATGTAAAACGTAGTTTCTGGTAGGGGATTTTCTTGAAAATCATGTCGCATCCTTGGAAGGTACTAAATTAAATACCAAGTTTAGTTTTTAACGGCGTTTTCGTTTTTGAGCTATGTTGTCCATAGACCGGACAGCGCGTTTTTTTTTTTTTTTTTTTTTTTTTTTTTTTTTTTTTTTTGTACTCAGGGGACCTCAAACCATATATTTCTGATGAAATCTTGACATGGAATTGTTGGGTGGAATACAATATCTTCTCTGTCCATTATGTACATTGTATATACGGGCTAGAGAAAGTAATGCATTTAACAGTGCAGTCAAACATTTACGTAGATACATAGAAACTACTTAAATATGAACATAATATGTGCTGCAACACAAGAAGCTAATACAGTATCTACTTGCAAAATCTTACATATTTATAATAAAAACACTGAAGAAGAGTCCTGAAACCTTGCGAATAAATACATACTACGTACAAACCATTCACATCAGTCGCCTCTCACGTAGACGGCCCGGGTTCGATCCCAAGCGACCGCACGTGGGATTTGTGGTGGACAAAGCGGCGCTGGGGCGGGTTTTCTCCGGTTTTCCCCGCCACCGGTGCTCCATCTTCATTTATCATCAGTGTCACCGCCTGCGGTGCCATAAGTAGTTAAAGCGGGCGTTAAACACTGCAAAAAAAAGATTCACATCAGTAGTAATGCATTTAAAATATACCAATGGTAATGCTTACTGTATCACGTTTGTACAATGTACATTGTAGATAGAGAAGGTACTGTATTCCATCCAAAAATTCGATACCGAGATTTCTTAGGAAATATGTTTTGAGAACCCCGCATAAAATATGTTTAGAAAAAAGGTGTGTGTATGTGTGTGTGTGTGTGTGTGTGTAAGTAGCATAACTCAAAAACGAATGGTCGGTTAAATACTAAACTTTGTATTTAAATTCAATATGTTCTAAGGATGCGTCACGAAGATTTTCAGGAAAATCCTCCCATCCCAATTATCCTTTACAAGCAACATTTTTCTGAAAATGTTAGTTCTCTAAAATGTTCCTAACGATATTGATTAAAATACCATATGTATAAGATATTTTATTACAAAGAAAATGTATGTCTTGAATTTTCTGAGAATAGCCTGAGAAAACATCTTCATTCTGGATGAATACACTTCACAAAACATGCAGATCGCGTTAAAACACAATTTAGGTCCTATACCTTCCCACCCTCTTTTTTATTTTTCTCCCCTGTTATTGGTTTTAATTTTAAACAATTTAAATGTTTCTCAAACGGGAAGTCATCTTGCGTTTCATATCTCTTTTGTTTTACTCCTGCCTTGGAAAGAGGACTAAATTTCAAAGACAAACCCATAGCGAAAGCTTTTAAAAGATTTGGCTGTTCTTTAGCCTAGTTTATTCCCTTCTTTCCCTTCTACTTAAGGAATTAAGTAAAAGACCGTTTTTAGTAATGCTTATCTTGATTAGCATTAAGAATAAAGTTAAAAAAAATAAGCAGATAAAAGAATAATATTTCGAAGAATATGTTGTTCGTAGAACAAGTAGAAAAAGTTATGTGAATGGAACACATCAGATTGTTTTTATTCTGGTGACTGATAAACACCAAGTGGTCGTGATTGGTTGAATGATATTGCTGACAAGATGAACATACTATTATCATTTAAATCAGCCGTAGTATTGTTTTATTTTGGTTCATTATTCAAAGTAGTGCCCTTATCTGTATGCGGAACCAAAATGGACATTCCGCGTCTTTATTTTTTTCCTCTCTCTCTCTCTCCCTCTCTTTAACGCCCGCTTTTACTACATATGGCACTGTAGGCGATGAACTGATGATACATGAAATTGAGCACGGTGGAATGCGATGGCGGGAGAAACCGGATAAAAACCGCCCCCGCGCCGCTTTATCCACCACTAATCTCACATGTGGTCGTCTGGGATCGAACCAGGACCGAGTTGGTGACATTGTGCATCCTACAAATTGTTTCAAGTTAGGATTTGTTTCGAAACAGATAAGTTTATAGTTTTCTCCACAACATGATGACCTTCTAAAGGGACCGCTCGCCCCCTTCCACTGTGCAAAACGATTAGCTAACAAAAAACGAATCTGTACTACGGGTGAGAGACAACGTAGTAAAATCTCTGTTTCCTGGATACTGTAGACTCTACTTGCAAGTCGAGAATCACGCCTCAATTAAGGGACTAGTAATGGAAGATTTGGCAACAGCGAGGATTGATTTTCAGCCGCATACCTCCTAATCCCAAACTTAAAGGAGTGGAACAGGGTTATCATGTTCTGAAAAAGCCTGTAGCTTGTGTCAAACTCGTATATCCAGCACTGCGCCTCCAATACTTATTACATCGCATAGCACAATGCCCGAGATAAACAAGTGGGGTGAGTAAAGGAGGGTAAGAGTTTACTGCCTCCAAAGAGGGGACGTCCCATGTCTGTCTACGTCAGTTGTGAAAGATGCATAACTGAAGAATGGGATATCACACGATTCAACTTTCATTGATTTGTATTCATTGTTTAAATCCAATAAAACGCCCCTTAAATTGAAATTGGGATTTTTAGTTTATGGACGCTCTTTGACTGCTGCGATTCTTAGCACCCCATTTTGTAGTGGACATGAAAAACTGCCAAAGTTTGCTCAGAGACCTCTTTATCAGGCTTAAGGTCCATTTACGTGCCGTAAAACGATACCAACGGCTTTATTTTCCTTCCGAAGAAAGCCATGTCAAGTATTTTACATCCGAAAAAAATCCATCGCCCTCCGCCGGGTTTGAACCCGCGACCTTGGGAACCAGAGGCTAGCATGTTACCCCCAGATGCGGAGGATGACACGTCCTTTAATGCCATAATCTGCAAACCTAGGGCATCTCTTTAGGACTTTTTTAGTTTAACGTAGACCCCTGCAGTAAGAGTCTAATTTGGATTAATTCAGTTTTTGATACAGCTCAATTACGAACTGAAGAGCTTGCATCAAGGCCAAACAACAATATAAATGACGACAGTGGCCTTTGCTATGCAACAACTTGTGTATGCTTTTTATAGTGTACGCCCGCTTTAACTAATATGGCACCGCAGGCGATGACACTGATGACACATGGAATGAAGGTGGAATGCGAAGGCGGGCGAAACGGAAACACATATCCCTGCGCCGTTTTGTCCTCCACAAATTCCGCATGCGGTCACCTGGGATCGAATCCGGGCCGCTTTGGCGAGAGGCGAGCGGTCTAACCACTCGTCCACGACGCGACAGACTGTGTATGTTGGAAGTGCTACCTCCATCTATTAGACTAGGTAGGACATCTCAATCCCCTGCGTTCTCAACTTTAGTCTGTTGCTTCCGTGACCCAAGACCAAGACCAAGACCTGCCGTTAACGAACAAGGAAAATCCCAATTTGTTTTCAAGACACGTACTTGCCAAGACAACCCCCGAAATATGAGTATGTGCAGCGCTTCGTGTGCTGCCTAATCTCAAAATGATGTTATTATAAAATATACCTAAAATATTCCATGTTTTGAAGCTGTGACATCAAATTTCGAATAGTTCAAGTAATATATAGCTTATATACAGTGTATAATAAAATGTTATATTCGTTCGGTTAGTTTCGTTTCAGCCTGAATAAAAGACTATTTTTGTGTCCGCTTCATCTATTGATGGCTCATTTACATTGAGAACATGTAAATGGTTTAAATAGAAATGCATTGCAAGTTTTTAATATTACAACAAAAAAGTATTTGACGTAAACTGTATCTATTAACCAGTTGTGTTTGTTTTTTCTGTACCACCTACATATAGTAGTTAAGAGGAAGATTGTACTCCAATTAAAATTTTGGTAGCGAGAACATTTTGGGATTCCCATAGTCCAAAACGAAATGGTGGTTCTGCAATGATTTATCTTAATTAACACAAAGTAGAAAAATAAACTTTCGTGGAATAGTTTGTAGAAGCGATATAAAATTAAACGACAGTGGCTAGAGAAATTCATGTAACAAGAAATTGTTTTAACTCAATTATCACTCGCATACACCAAAGCCAATTTTAGTTTTCACGGTTCTGTGTGAAAATTCAAGAGGCATGGAAAGGTAAAGCCAGATTGGAAACTCCAGCATCATAGCCGGAATTTGAACCTTGGATTTCCTGGTTTCGCTCCAATTGGTCTGATCAACTAGCTACCATGGCAACATGCCGATATGTTATTACATTCCAACTGATTCGCTTGTTTCCCGGTAAATGAGACCTCAAACTCATTCTTGAGATAACATATCCCAATGACGACTTAAAACGTTTAAATACCTAAGTCCCGTGCTTCATAATTTAACCAACTGTTAGATAATTTTTTCCACACAAGCTGTGTGAAGGGCAGGATTTGAATCACGGATCTCTGGTTTCCGTCTGGTTGCTCCTACCGATTGTCCTAGTTTCACGTTTTAAGTCAGGTTGGCATATGTTATCTCAAGAATAGTTTTAAGATCGCCTTTTAGTTTACCGGGAAGCTTGCCGAGTCAATTAGGGAATTTAATGTCAAGTCGGCATATTACCATGTTAGTTCAATTGCTATGAGCAACCGGACGGAAACTGGGAGAACTATGATAGAAATATCGCCTGTAGCATTGAATTTGATACCAGTCTGAATCTACTTTTCTAATTGCTGTACTACACTCGGCTTGTGAGAAAAATCTGATGTGTTCAATACACATGGCTTTCTCTGCAACAAATTAATCCTTCAAGGGAATATTCTTCTCTCTACTTCATGTTAATCAAGGTAAACATTAGCAGAAATTGATTATTATTTGGTTCCTTGTAAGTAACGAGGGAATAGGCTTAGGCTAGTGCGATTGTCAACTCCTTTAAAAGTTGTCGCTATGCGATTGGCATTAAAAATTCAGTTCTCATTCTCGGCCAGAATTAAAACATAACAGATGTAAAACCGTGAAATGGATAAGCACTATCCGTTTGAGAAAAAGTATTTTAAAATTGAAGCCAAAAAGCGGAATACATCGAAAATGGTTAACTCTACTAAAAATAATAAATAATTAAAATTAATTAAATACATAAATAAAAATAAAATAAAACAAAATTACATAAATTGTGTGAGTGTGTTCTTTTTAACGAGAACTATATTTTTTGTAGTAGTTTTTTGTCTAGCTCTCATTGTTTATCACTTATTCACAATAGTCATACAGAATAAAGAGGTCTTCATAGACTATTCCCAGAAAATTCAAGTTATACATTTTATTTGTCATGTAAATATATTTAATATGCGGCATTTTAATTAAAATTGTTAGAGCTGTTTTTGAGGAAATATAATGTTTGTAATTTTTTTTTTTTTCATGTAAAGGGTAGTTTGGGGTGGGATATTTCTTGGAGTATCATATCTTTGGAAGATGCTGAACTTAATGATCAAGTTTGGTGTTTTACCTTCATTTTTGAGTTATGCTGTCCAGACACACACACACATACACATAGACCTTTTTCTAAAAATGTTTTTATATGTAGATTCCGAGGTCCTCGATGTCGAATTTTTGGGTGGAGTACAATATCTTCTCTCTCTCTACTATGTGCATTGTATATACATGTTAGAGGAAGTAAAAACCAGCTATCATTCAAGAGGTATATGTGCAATTATGTATCGATAAAACTATTTCACGATTAAATTTAAGTAAATTTCTCATGTAAAAATATGATAATATTTATTGTAAACACATGAAAAGCATATCTGTTACTAAATATTGAGAGCGGAAACAATCAACACTCTTTAAGTCAGAAAAAGAGGTAAGATAACAAGATATATGCCAAAGATTAACTACATATTAACCTAGTGAAGGGAACAAAGGTTTTGATAACACAACATGTGTTACATTTATTGGAACAGAATTAATTGTAATTGTGAATTAATTTAAATCACAATTGTCGAAATGTTCTCTGCATACTGAGTTAACTGTTCAGTACCGATGAGACGTCTTATCGGATAAGATGCTTCCACTAGTGTGTTGTTATCGCTTAAGACAACTATGATTCGTCAACATTTAACATTTTCTTTAATTCATTGGTCCATTTTCTGATCACGCTACAAAAGTGGAATGTGAAACCTTAAATCTATAGAATTCCCTTTAAAAGTTCCCCTTGCGCATTGGAAGATACCGGTATATTTGTGTCATACTGTGTTTTTAGCATATTTTACGAATTTAATGTCTCTATGCGTAGAGTTAAGAAAGTGAACAAGGATTATTAAAACAAAGAAAGTGGGCTATTTTGAAGCAAATGTAGAAACTATCCCAAAAGAGTGGGCACCAGACGAGTTGTTTTCTGCGGTGCCGAAGAGTTCTGAGATTGTATTACTCTGCTTCTGTTTTATTTCCGTCACAAGAAAGACGGCATTCCAAAGAAAACAAAGTGTGTGTGCAGGAAAACAAACTAAACCAGCAATGAGTGCGTAAAGTAGGAGTCGTTTCAAAATAAAAAATCTGATGTGTACCATTCACATGACTTTCTCCATATCCCTGCAACAAATTATTCTTAAAAAGCTTATACTTCTATTTACTTTATGCTAATCAGAAAAAATTAGCAGAAATAGTCTAATTACTCGCTTCCTTGTAAGTAGAAGCGAAATAGAGGGACAACCATAGGTTAAAGTGATAGTTAAAAGCTAGTTGCTATGTCAATGAAGTTCCTTTGTTTTTATGGATAGGAGTTGACAAGTTCCTGTATGAGAAAAGTATACGTTTTTCATAGCAGAAACCAAAAATAAGGAATGTCACAAAAACGACGAACTCCACGAAAAAAATGTATATAACATAAATTTTGTGTTTTAATGTGCTCTACATTTTTTGTGCAGTAAGTTTTTGTCCATCTCTTACAGTTTAGCAGTTATTCAAAATTTAGTAAAATTCATCCAGAATAAACTACTGTTCAGAGGCTATTCCCAGAAAACTCAAGATATACATTTTATTTGTCAGGTAAATATGTTTAATATACGAAATTTTAATCAAAATCGTTAGAGCCATTTTTGAGAAAATCAAAATTTTCGAAAAAAGTTCCATGTAAAGGGTAGTTTGGGGTGGGGGATTTTTCTCAAAATCTTCGTGTCGCATCCCTGGAAGATACTAAACTTAAATACTAAGTTTGGTATTTTACCGACTTTTCGTTTTTGAGTTATCGTGTTCACAGACACACACACACACACACACACACACACACGGACCTTTTTGTGAAAATGCTTTTTTTGGATATTGGGGACCCTAAAACACATATTTCCGGTGAAATCTCGGTATCGAATTTTTGGTGGAGTGCAATACTTTCTCTATACACTATGTACATAGTGCGTATGGAGAAAGTAAAAAGAAAGAACAAAAGTAAAGTCTAATGTTATGCCATCACATTACTTTTTCTACTCATCAGCAAACCTTTCTATAAATGTTTAAAAACGTCTTGTTAAACGTTTCTTGTATACGTTCTTGTTAATGGACATAAACTTTCATTGCACATTTGCATGGTTTATTATAAGTTTTAAATGGTTAAAGTTGGTTTAAACGATAGACAAATTTGTTTAAAAAGAAAGTAACATTGTGATAGCCTTAAACTTCCGTGTTGTTTGTTTGGCCAAGAGAAAAAATGGAATGTGACTTACCACTTTAAAAAGTATTTGAAAACTCAAACCAATAACAAAGATTATCTCGGATATGTTAACGTTTCAAAAAATTTATATAAATTTACGGATTCTTATTTACTACTATTATTATTATTATTATTATTATTATTACTACTACTATTATATTATTATTATTATCATCATCAAATTTCCAAAAGCAGAAAAGATGCGCTATTGTGCAGAGCATATTACGGTTGTAGCTGTAGTCTGTATTAACAAACCGTTTGAACTTTATGATGAAAGCGTATTAAGACTACGATGAATGAATGTTAGAAAGTGATAACAACATTGTTTTCTAAATATATGCATTAGAGGATTTGCCAGTTCATTGTCACAAAAATTCAGGTTATTGTTTACGGTATATATTTATCTTCCAAATATAGACCACTCAGAAATCAGGTGCAGTACAGTTTGATGGGATCCATAGGAGCATGAATGATCATCTTTATCTTAAATCGTTGCAAATGTGTATTTAATTTATCATTGAAAGATAGGAATTGATTGAGCATGAAGTTCGGCACAAGTATTTTCTCTGGCATCGGGGTGGGGGTTCGGAAAGAATATTTCTCTGGTAACGTATACTATCAGTGGTGAGGTCCGGATGATGTTCCATTTAAAATCCGGGTATTTTTTTTTTTATTTTTTTATTTTCCTTTTCAGGCAACATATGGGAGCTTTATCATATGACACTTCTATCGTAGATTTCCTAACTTCTTTTGTCAGTGGTCTGCGCTCTATTTACGATAGTATTTGTCTGTTCAGAAACCAGGAAAGACAGGTATGGTGGCGGTGTTGACCTCTTCATCTTATATCAATGGTTTTTGTATGTGTTGACAAGATTTACATTTTTGTGTTTTGAGATTTCATCTACGAATAGTT
The DNA here is from genome assembly GCA_030762935.1 of Hymenopus coronatus. NCBI lineage: Eukaryota > Metazoa > Arthropoda > Insecta > Mantodea > Hymenopodidae > Hymenopus > Hymenopus coronatus. Next base: position 112,154,716 of record CM060890.1, read on the forward strand.
GCCCTCCGTGGTGTAGTGGTTACCATGCTAACTTCATATACCCAAGATCGCAGGTTCAAACACGGCGGAGGACGATGGATTTTTTCGAGCGTGGTAATCCTTATCCTTAGCATAACTTCCTTCGGAAGGGAAGTAAAGCCGTTGGTCCCGTGTCGTAAATTTACGGCACGTCAAAGAACCGCAAGCCTGATAGAGAGGTCTCTGAGCAAAATGAAGCTGTCTTTCACGCCCAATATAGAATGGGACTCTAAGAAGCATAGTAGTTAAAGAGCGTCCATAAATAAAAAACTCCATTTCCATTTCTTTTATTTACGAGTATTTCTTGCCGTTTTATCAATTGCACAAAAGACAATCAGGATGTAGAGGACTCAGCAGGCTAGTCGCAGAAAAGCAAGATAAACAGTTTGTCATGTAAACTTTTTTGCCTGTTGAATCAAAATCGTTTGAGCCATTTTTGAGAATATCAAGAAAATTTTTTTCAAGTAAAGGCTAGTTTGGGTTGGGGGAATTTTCTTAAAAATCGTATTATCATCCTTGGACTTAGGAACATAAATACCACACTTTTTGTTGTTGTTTGTGGTGTCCACAAAGGCTAACAAGCAATTCATGCTCATGCGGACCTTTTTCTAAAACTTATTTTTTATTCAGTGAGTCTCAAAACTAGTATCTATATTGAAACATCGAATTTTTGGGTGAAATGAAAATCCTGTACTAATTATTAGTGTAGAGAAAGTAGTAGTAAGGGTTAATACTTTAAAAAAACTAAAGAATAGCAATCTTATCTGTGGCAATCGGGACTATTGTATACACTCAAGAAATGGAGAATAATGTGGAAATATATTGTGGGAGTTCTATTTTCGTGCAGTATCCATTAAAATAAGAAAAAACTACATTGTATTCTATAGATATTGTTGTTTTTACTCTACTTCTTCTTCCTGAATAGATTACCTTCCTCTGTATAGGACTTGGTTCCCAAGAACTTACAAGCCAATGCCTGTGTCAGTTCTCAGAGCCCTGTCTACGAGCAAGCACACTCTGAATCAGCCGGTCCCCATAGCCGCGCTCGCCAAGGCGTCCCGCTTTGGTGCTTCGTAGCGCGGGGGATCGTGGGTTCGAGTCCCGCCTTGGGCATGGGTGTTATATGTTTGTGTTTATGTGTGTTGTAACAGCAAGAAAACAGCAATCCAGTAATAATACAGAAAAACAAGGTAAAAAGAAGAAGAAGAAAAAGTAAATAAAAGTAGGGTATACAGTACCGGAGTCCTGATCAGACTCCGGTACCGTATTTAGTAAAAAAAAAAAAAAATCATAGCATACCCGGGATGGTGATTAGCCCAATTCCAATATGGATATGGCGGCGAGGAGAAGAAAATAAATGTAGAGATGAGAGAAAATTCGTATATCAAATTACCCCGTTCAGCATTTGCCTATGGACGTATGAAAAAGGCGAAAAAAACTTCTGTGAGATTGTCGACCTAGGGATTTATACCCGGGCTTCAGGGTAAAGCGGCACCACCTTGCCTGGTAAATTCATGTTTCTAAGTCTTTAAATTCAAATTGTGTTTATAAAAGTAAACTAACAGAGCATTAAAATGATGTTTGATTAGATATACAAACAGACTAGAAAGGGCCATTCTTTAAAAAAATCTTGTGTTCCATTCCCATGACTTTCTATACAAACGACTGCTACAAAAGCTCGTGATAACTGAGATCCATGTTGCAGAAATGGTTCCTTTTAAGGTAATGCGTCTGTGAAATGTGCAAAATCCGTATGTGTGAGATATATCTTATTGAAGGTTATATCACTAAATATGCATAATAAAAGGAATATTTTCGCCGTGTTTCAAAATTCTAGTTTGCATGGTTATATAAATCATAGTAGTTTATTGTCTAAATTCATTGTTCTAATAACATGAATCATACATTGTTATTCACATAAAAGTTCAATTTAACAGAAAATGGCTTTACAAGATCTGTTACATTACTCTCTTTATATTGACCCTGATTAGTGTAGAAGCATTTTTACCCTACTCTCTAAAACTCTTGATTTTTCAAAATGTAATAATTTATTCACTAAAATTGGAGCATTTTTCCCAAAAGTAATTTCCTTTAAAGTGCTATTGAAAGGCGGTATAAACATATTTAAACGAACTAGTGAAAAATTGCATCGTATGGAACATTTTGAGCATGGAACTTTAAAAAAATGGATTCAGAGGTCTTCAAAACATGTATTTCTGGTGAAATCTTGGTATCGAATTTTCGGGTGGAATACATTACCTTCTCTATATTATGCATATAGACATGTAGAGAAAGGAATAAATAAAAGTAAACAAATTCAGATGTACAGGTCGAGGTGAAACACTCAAATTCGTGAAACATACGTATCGTATGATCACATGGATTTTCTGCTTCTATTGCAGTAAATCAACATTAAATCTACAACAATGATCTTACATTGTACACGTTGGTGGTATGAAAACAAGTCCTCGTGGTTAGCTTATGAGCAATGTTATTGATACACTGTTTTCTTTTGGTGGTTGTGAAAGCAATCATTATTCTGGTATAGACCATAGATATTTAAAAATTCTGAGTGATACACCAAAGGTGGGCTGTCCCTACCACCTGAGTACCTGTTTCCGTGTTAAGTCACTGAGAAATTATAGCGTATCACCTAAACCGCATAGTATTATAATGATCCATAAGAAGGGGCTCATATCAATATAATTTATTTCTATTAGATATTAACTTACATCATTTTGAGATTCAAAACCCAATAAGAAAGGGAGAGAGAAGAGAAAAAGAGAAAAAAGAAGAAAGGAATATGCATCGAATAAGTTTCTACATTTTGGAAAAACCAAGGGGCTCATATCAATATAATTTATTTCTATTAGATATTAACTTACATCATTTTGAGATTCAAAACCCAATAAGAGAGGGAGAGAGAAGAGAAAGAGAGAAAAAAGAAGAAAGGAATATGCATTGAATAAGTTTCTACATTTTGGAAAACACCCTCTCTCCCTACCTCCCTCTCTCACTCTATTGTGTAGACTGCTTACAAAGCTCTCTCTGCAAAACCGAAATAAAATGCAGGTTCCAGTTATGTTGATTGTTTTACAACTTAAAGGGTAATTTTTATATACGAAAGGCCTTAGAAATGTCAGGTCGAAATGAGACACGACTACCACCTCTCCCCTAATTTAGTATGTTGTATACATTTTCCCCTTAAAACATATTTTTGTATGAGTAAGAAACAGGAAAAGCTAAAAAAAAAGTCATCAACCTCGCTTAGATATGCTGTGTTATCTTGAAAGTAACTAATAATAAATCAACTTTAAATCCCTTTAAAAATAGACTGATATTTTTTTTAATAATGGAAAACGTCCTACAGGACACCGAGATCCCTCAAAAAATGAAATGATGCTTTCAGATCCGTGCCCATCACCTGAAACCTGTGCTTTCTTTAGATGGAATTGACCGAGAACATGTGGCATATTTATGCCTCTTTGAAGCGTGTTACCGCCATGGTGTACATGTGGTGCATATTCTGTTTAACACGAGTTGACATTAATGTTTTACACCACACATGGATACGATTACAATCTCTCCAGGCCAAAAGGACAAAACGATTTGGGCAGCCCTACCGCGGACAGTGAGTAGCGAACAGATGTCTGGCAGGCTCCAGGGGTCCAGGAAGCAGAAGCTGCAACCCCTTGCAGGGTTTGTCACGTGTCTCGTATAGGGTGCTTTTAAGAGATGTCGGTCATAGGGAACTTGGTTTGACTCATCCTCCACCTGCCCAAGCGGTATTTTACAAAAGGGACGTTCTCTCAGGAAGTGGAACATGTTGCGGCCTGTTTCAGCTCGTCTTGAAATACTTTTCATTCTGGCTCTCTTCACCCATTGTCGTGTATTCTCATTTAGCTTCTACATATTACCCTTGCAAAAGGTATAGTTCTTATTAATCTATATAAACCTTTGTAGAAATAATGTCATTACACATTTGATGCAGAATCGAATGTTTTCAAGAGTCGAATAATTTGTATTCGAATACATACGAATATAAGAATCAAAACTTTCACTCGAGTACAAGTTCTCGAAAACTACAATCACTCATTAATGCTTTCACTAATCGAAATCAGCCTGTATTCGTATTATATAAGTTCTCGGGTGCTACGTTATTGTCACTCAAGTAATGTCAGTTCTCACCATGGTTGTTCTCGAATAAAGCATTCAATTCAAATGGATGACAAATACGAGAATAGTTATCGAGTGACAAATATTCTAGGTGACTAGGATTTATCTATTAACAGGAAGTGTTGGTTGACAAACATAAACGACAATAGGTACATTGTATAGTACTACTGTACTGTTCGTCAGATTGTAATCTTGGATCGTTTACTCCTAAACAGTACACTGCAGTGCTGTAGTGATTCTAAAGCTAATCATGACAGGAAAACATTTTATTTGAACAAAGGAATGTTAACTTATTATTTTACGGCATTAGTTAAGCGCGAACGTATTTAATTTTAATTTGATAAAGCGATGTCTTTTTTACATATACTATGAGCATCGTCAGTGAAAAACGTAAAACATTATACATCTATAGGACCTGAAAAACCGAACATTCTTTTCAAAATAAAATGTATTATAATTCTATAGACAACAAGAGATACTTTGTTAGAATATGAGGCACCTTTATTATAATTACTTCATTGTACAGAAGCCTGATATTAAATGTACAAATGGTATTATGATCCATGTTGTCATCATGTCTTAAGATTTAGTAAACTAATATTTTGTTTTCATTGCTAAAGTTATATTAACAGGAGATCATACACAATCAGCATTTTTAGGATGTTTTCCAAAATGAGTTGAAATCCAATTTATAGCTCAAAATTAGTTTTTATTGATTTACCTTCCATTCGAATTCTTTATTTAATTGGGTAAACTCCATTGTATACAACATACTATTCCATTCTATGTCAGCGTTATATTTGAATTTGATTTAAACTTGTAATATTGTTGTTCAGTTGTTGCAATTAACCATCTCTCATTGCAGATTGTTTTATGCCACAATTTAGCTATTCAAGTATTATGCTAATATTTACGAAATAACTGTTTGGGAGCAGTTCGTTAGCTTTGGGATGAAAAGAAGTTCAAAATACGCAAAAAAATTATACATTTATTTCATACCATATTCTCATGTCCATACATGCCTGTGATTATCTCGTAGGATGCTTATTATCAGTCAGTGCATCCATCACAGTCTTTTGCTGCCAGGAGCCCAAGTCTATGAATGGCCTTTACGTATAAACACCAATCAGATTTAAGTGAAACTATGCTCGAGACCAGAGCTGGATTCAGTTCGACGCAACTGCTCCCATCCGAGTGACAGTATTCAGGATTCGATATATCTCGAGAATGTCTAAAATCAAATACGTCGACATTTTGCATTCGAATACTAGTTGTAGGTACAAAGGGAATAGAGGAAATCGAAGCGATAGTCACATGTTTAAAAACGGGTCGCTAAATGCTGGTATTGAAATTCTGTATTCCTTCCATGACATTTCAATAAATTGATGGATGGCGACAGCACTTAAATATGACGCAGTACTGAAAAGTTCAAAGTAATAACAAATAGATGGGACATGGCAGATGCCACAAACACGCTATTTGAAATAAATTGTGAGCAATTTTTGGTGCAGAAAGATTTTCTTTATCTCTTATGGTTTACCAGTTATACAGAATTATCCGAAATTCCTTTTGAACTAAGCCATATTCAGAAGCTGTTCCCAGAAAATTAAAAAATACATTTTATTTGGCATGTAAATATCTGGAAACGTGAAATTATAATTAAAATCGTTAGTAATTTTCGAGAGCATCTAAAAGCACACCACACACGCACACACACACGCACACACACACACGCACACACACCTAACACCTGACACCCATACAAAATATAGTTCCACTTAAGGAATAGTATGGTAGGGATTTAATTGAAAATTGTAATGTCGCCACTTTGAAAGATACGATCTTAAATACCAGTGAACTTTTTCTCTTTCTCTTATTTTTTAACTAGTCTGAGATTCGAACCTGGGGCCTCTTAAATGAGATACAGGCTACCTCCACAGCAAGGAGGTGAGTTATTTGCTATTTGTCCGGCAATTCGTTTTTACTTTCTCTGCTATGTATAGTAGGGAAAGAAATCTATAGTTCTATTTATGAACGCTCCTTAACTGCTGCGATTCTTCATATTTTTATCGGGCGTGAAGATCTCTTAATTGTGCTCAAAAGGTTCTTTTAAGTGACATAAATCTACCGCACGGGACCAACGACTTTACTTCCATTTCGAAGGAAGCCATGCTAAGGATTTTTACGCCCGAAAAAAAAATCATCACCCTCTGCCGGGTTTGAACGCACGTCTTAGAGAGCCAGAGGCTAGCATGTTACCCCTAAACCACGGAAGACGATATAGTAGGGAAGTATCGCATTCCACCCAAAATTTTGATGACCATATTTCACCGAAAATGTATTCGGTGATTCATATAAAAAACATTTAAAAAAAACTGTGTTTGTGTGTGTGTGTGTGTGTGTGAGAGAGAGAGAGAGAGAGAGAGAGGCATAACTTCAAAACAAAAAAATCAGTTAAATAATAAACATGATAATCCAGCATCTTCAGACTCTCACGATTTTTCTCTAAAATGCTTTTTTCGGACTCAGGGGACCTCAAAACATATAATTACGATGAAATCTCAACATCGGATTTTAGGTGGAGTACAATACCTTCTCTATCCTTTATGTGCATTGCACTTACTGGCTAGAGAAAGTGAAAAGTGTCTCTGAAGTTTAACTGGTCTTTCATACGAAATGAATATCCGTTTTCGCGAATAGCACTATTAGCACTAAATAAATGAACAATTACTACTTAATTTTTTACTTTCTCTATACGTGCTATGTATATAGTGTATAGAGAAGGTATTGCACTCCACCAAAAACTTCGATACCGAGATTTCACCGGAAATATATGTTTTAGGGTCCCCTGTATTCAAAAAAAGTATTTTCAGAAAAAGGTCCGTGTGTGTGTGTGTGTCCGTGTGTCAGTGTGTCCGTGTGTCTGTGAACACGAGAACTCAAAAACGAAAAGTCGGTAAAATGCCAAACTTGGTATTTAAGTTCGGAATCTTCCAGGGATGCGAAGCTTTTGAGAAAAATCCCCACACCCCAAACTACCCTTTACATGGAACTTTTTTCGAAAATTTTGATTTTCTAAAAATGGCTGTAACGATTTTGATTAAAATATCGTATATTAAAGATATTTACATCACAAATAAAATGTATATATTGAATTTTCTGGGAATAGCCTCTGAAGACTACTTTATTCTCGGTCAATTTCACGGAATTTTGCATAAGTGCTAAACGGTAAGAGATGGACAAAAACTTACCACACAACAAATGTAGAGCACCTTAAAACACACAATTTATGTTACATACATTATTTTCGTGGAGTTGATTGTTTTTGAGATATTCCTTGTTGTTTTTTTTTCCAGCTATAAAGAAATACTTTTCTCGTACAGGACTTTGTGAACTCGTGTCCATACAAACAAAGGAACTTCAGTCGCAGAGTAACCAGTTTTGACTATCACTTTAAGCTTATTTCGCTTCTACTAACAAGGAAGCAAGTAATAAGACTATTTCTGCTAATTTTTGCTCCATTAGATGAAGTAAATAGAATAATTTGTTGCAGTGATGTAGAGAAAGTCATGTGAATGGAACACATCAGATTTTTAAGCAGAGAATAGTGCAGATTGTTTCAGTAAAACCAAGCGTATCCAGCACCCCTTTAGCTTTTATAATATTAATGTTTTTATACGATCGTATATTTTACCTAAAAGTAGAACTTTGTGGAATGTATAATTTTAATGCGGCTTGAATGTCATTGTTACTTTCTCTATACGCACTATATACATAGTGTATAGAGAAGGTATTGTAATGCACTCAAAAATTCGATACCGAGATTTCACCGGAGATATATGTTTTGAGACCTCCTGAATAATAATAATAATAATAATAATAATAATAATAATAATAATAATAATAATAATAATAATAATAATAAAAAACAAAACGAAATGACCGTTAAGAACCAAACTTGGTATTTAATTCAAAATCTTCTCGGGCTTCTAGCCAGGTAAAAACTTGGCTTGACACCAACGTTTCGAAGAGGTGCATCTTCCTCGTCTTCAGGGTGAACTGATGATATTGGTATTTAAGTTTGGTATCTTCCACGGATGCGACACGAAGATTTGCAAGAAAATCCCCCCACCCCCAACTACCCTTTACATAAAACTTTTTTTTCGAAAACTTTGATTTTCTCAAAAACGGCTGTAACGATTTTGATTAAAATGTCAAAAATTAAAGATATTTACCTGATAAATAAAATTTATATCTTGAATTTTCTGGGAATAGCCTTAAAGACTGCTTTATTCTGGATGAGTTTTATGGAATTTTGCATAACTGCTAAACCGTTAGAGATGGGCGAAAACTTAATACACAAAAATGTAGAGCGCATTGAACCACACAATTTATGTCATATACATTTTTTTTTTTTTCGTGAGGTTGATCGTTTTTGACATATTCCTTGTTTTTGGTTTGAGCTATGAAAAATGTATACTTTTCTCATACAGGAATTTGTAAACTCCTGTCCATACAAACAAAGGAACTTCAGTCACATAGTAACCAGCTTTTGACTATCGGTTTAGCCTATAGTTCTACCTTATTTCCAATCTACTTACAAGGAAGCAAGTAATAAGACTATGTCTGCTATTTTTTTGTCGATTAAAATGAAGTAAATAGAAGTATAAGCTTTTTAACAATAATTTGTTGCAGATATATAGAGAAAGTCATGTGAATGGAACACATAAATTTTTTTGTTTTTTTGTTATAGTTTCACGCAAGCAACGGAACTATGTATGATGATACAGCTAAGCATTTACTTAACCATTATAAGAACTAATGGGACATGTAACAAATGCATAGGCTCAAGCTAAACACTGCAGGGTATGTGGCTTCTTTTATGACGCTTTAAGCTAATGTAGGTAAACTCGGCAGTGTTGGCAATGTTGGAGCTCGCAGGAGGCTTCCTAATGTACGAGCAATACCTTACGGCAATATGTAAAAATGTTATTGAGAAATTAACACATTTTAGTGATGTCTAAGGATACAAGTTAACTTTTTTGGGGGGGAGGCGTATGATTTCGAGAAATTGCATTTGTCGTAGCCAGCTTAATCCAGTAATTAGTAGGAAAAAGTTGTTCGACCCATTGTTAAATCAAAGTAAACTCTAAATTAAACTCCGTGGCATAGCAGCCCGACATCGCGCCAAGGCTTGCTGTCCGTCCGCTGCGTTCCCCATCTCTGCCCATTACAGGCGTCATGAATGGTCGGTAATGCAGTCTACGTAACCTGAAGGCTCTACTTTTTTCTTCAGGGACCTCACGAGGCTGAATGCACCGCGGACCGAGCCTCCCAGCGGGAGAAAATCCCCAAGTCATTACCTAGAATCGAACCCGGGCATCCCGCTTGCTAAGTAGCCGCACTACCGCCGCGCTAAGGATATAATCTTTAAATCTAAGTACGAAAATGGAATTGTGGTTTTCGAAGAAGCCGCAGGTAATGTGGAGGAAATGTCTGCTCTCACACGAGTAGCATTTCTTGAAAAATATAGAAAGCATTAATCGAGAAGTTTTAAGAGAATGAGTCGCTTTAGCACCAAAAGGAGTCATTCTAAAGAGAACTCATTTTATTACCTAAACTCAGAAAAATTAAAGAAGCACGAAACCATTTCTTTCCTCGTCTCAGCAACAACAGCTTCTGAAAGTAAACTGTAGTACTGGAGTTCAATTGATATCTCAATAGTAGTGACGTTATGATCTTATATAAATAGCTTTGAATTTGTTAGAGACATTTTGAAATATTCATTACCTAGCGAGGCTGAAATAAAGTCCGCTTAAACAGGTTTCTGTTTTTCCTCGTTTCGTAGACTTAAGATTAACTACACCATTTACAGGTTTTGAAAATAGTGCTCAATTTTCATGAAATGAAAGTTAAGGTTGACTTCAGCTATGTCAGGACTATGATGAAATCAAATGATTGTAATTCGCAGTCTGGTAGGAAAATGGGAGCAACCAATATATTACCAGTTCGATCAAGCTATATTAGTAAAACTTTTGTTACCGAATTCTTAGAATCTAGAGGACTATAATAATGAGCTTTCGTTAGTGATATTGAAGGATCCAATAGAAAGCTTACGTCAGAGTTGGAGATGACAAACACTAGCTCCCATTTAAGACAAGCTTTCGGAGAATCTTCAAAGTTGATGCCCTGAAAATCACTTTATTTATTTGTGCATTTTATTTTGGTTAGGAGATTGGATAAAATGCTTCATTACAATGTAAAATGGCAGACGGCAAGTATTAGTGGATGCCTTTAAAGCAGTAGCAAACAGCTGGGTGCCGGGCTACGCCACAGCGAGAGTAGGGGAGGACTGTGCGCTTTAGGGCTTGCTTACTTCTACTTACCGTGGCTTGATCCACCAACCTCTATTGTTAGTTTTGCAATCTACCGTTCATGACACAATCTAAGGCTCCGCTAGGTATGAAATGTAGTCATAGTTTTAATTAATTCCTTACAATTTTAGTCCTTCTGTCATTATTTACATTACTTTCTCTACACGTACTATGTACATATAGTATAGAGAAGGTATTGTATTCTACCCAAAATTTAGATGTTGAAATTTCACCGAAACTACATGTTTTGAGGGGCCCTGAATCCAAAAAGAAACTTTTTAGAAAGAGGGTCATGTGTGTGTGTGTATGTGTGTGTGTGTGTGTGTGTGTGTAGAAGCATAGCTCAAAAACAAAATATCGTTAAATACCAAACTGGGTAATTAAGATTGGTATCTTCCAAGGATGCGACATGAAGATTATCAAGAAAATCCTCCCACCCCAAACTACCCTTTACGTGGAACACTTTTCGACAGTTTTGATTTTCTCAAAAATGACTCTATCTGATTAAAATACCTTATTTATAAGATATTTTTATGACAAACGAAATGTATATCATGAATTTGTAGGGAATAGCTTCTGAAGATCTCTTCAGTCTGAATGCCGTTTATATAACTGGCAAACAGTAAGAGATGTACAAAAATTATTTCTCAAAAAATGTAGATCTCATTAATACACAATTTGTGGCGTTTGGTCAGAACATAACTCCAAAATTGGCCCTTTTGTTTCTTTTATATCACTACTGTCTTAGCACAAAAAGGCTAGTTTTGGAGTTATCATGTTCTGACCAAACGGCACAGAATTTATGTCATACATTTTACTTTCTCTAGCCACGTATGTACAATGTACATAGGGATAGAGAAGTATTGTATTCCACCCAAAATTCGATGTCGAGATCTCACCGTAAATACATGTTTTAGGACCCCCTGAATAAAAAAAAAAAGAATTTTTAGAAACAGGTCCGTGTGTGTGTGTGTGTGTGTGTGTGTGTGTGTGTGTGTGTGTGTGTGTGTGCGGACAGCATAGCTCAAAAACGAAAAGACCGTTAAATACCAAACTTGGTATTTAAGTTTGCTATATTCCAAGGATGCGACACGAAGATTTTCAACATAATCCCCCCAACCCTAACTACCCTTTATATAGAAAAATTTGCGAAAATGTTGGTTTTCTTAAAAATGACTAACGATTTTAATTAGAATACCATTTATTAAAGCCATTTGTATCACAAATAAAATGTATATCTTGAATTTTGAGGGAATAGCTCTAAAGGCCTGTTTATTGTGGATGAAATTTTCTTAATTTGGCATAACTAGCAAACCTTAAGAGATAGAAAAATCTTACTATACAAAAAATGTAGATCTGATTAAAATACATGAGTTGTGTCATATACGTTTTTTTTTTTTTTCGTGGAGCTTGCCGTTTTCGTGGTATTGCTTGTTATTAGTTTCAATTGTGAAGTACTTATACTTTTCTCACACGTTAGTGTCCGTTTTTCTTTTGTTCTACTCCTGGCCAAGCAAAGAAGCGATTTGCAATGACAATCGCATAACGACAGCTTTTAAAACATTTGACTATCACTTTAGCATAGTGCATTTCCTTAGTTGTATTCTGCTTATAAGGAACTAAGTAATGCAATTCTGCTAATGTTTATCTCGATTAGTGAGGTGTTGAAAGAAAAATTATCTTTCGTAAGAAGTTTATTTGTAGAGTAGCTAGAGAAAGTCATGTGAGTGTAACACATCAGATTTTTTTACTTTTTCTACGCGTACTATGTACAAAGTGTACACAGAAATTATTCCATTGCAACAAAAAATTAGGTACCGAGATTTCACCGGGAATACATGATTTGGGATCCCTGAATACAAAAAATCTTATGTGTTCCGTTCACATGAGTTTCTCTACATCTCTGCAACAAATCATTGTTAAAAAGCTTATGCCGCTATTTACTTCATGCTAATCGAGAAAAAATTAGCAAAATAGTCTTATAAGGGAATACCATAGGTTAAAGTGATAGTCTGAAGTTGGTTGCTATGTGACTGCAGTTCCTTTGTTTGTATGGACAGGAATTGACAAAGTCCTGTATAAGAAAAATATGTTTTTAAAGCTGAAACCAATAACAAGGAATATCTCACACACGATCAACGCCTTGAAAAACATGTATATAACATAAATTGTGTGTTTTATCCTGATCTACATGTCTTGTGTAGTACGTTTTTGTCTATCTCTTACTGTCTACCAGTTATGCAAAATTCAATAAAAGCCATCCAGAATAAAGGGGTCTTTAGAGGCTATTCCCAGAAAATTCAGGATATACATTTTATTTGGCATGTAAATGTCTTAAATATAAGTGATTTTAATCAAAATCGATATAGCTATTTTTGAGAAAATCAAAATTTTCTACTTTTTTTTCCATGTAAAGGGTAGTTTGGTGTGGGAGGATTTTATTGAAAACCTTCGTGACGCATCCTTGGAAGATAACCAAACCTAAATAACAAGTTTGGTATTTAACGGTCTTTTCGTTTTTGAGCTATGCTGCCCCCCCCCCCACATACACACATACACACACGGATCTTTTTCCAAAAATACTTCTTTTGGATTCAGGGGGACCCAAAACGTATTTCCGGTAAAATCTAGGTATTCAATTTTTGGGTGGAATGCAATATCTTTTCTATACACTATGTGTAAAGTACGTGTAGAGAAACTAAAAAGGCATTTTTAGAAAAAAAATCTGTATATGTCTGTGGGCATTATAGGTCAAAAACGAAAAGTCCGTTAAATATCAAACTTGATATATAAGTTCAGTATCTTCCGAGGATGCGACACGAAGATTTTCAAGAAAATCCCTGTACCATAAACTAACCTTTACACAGAAAAAAAATTCGAACATTTTATTAAAAATGGCTCTTAACAATTTTTATTAAAATTTCTTATATTTAAGATATTTACACAACAAATAAAATGCATATCTTGAATTTTCTGGGAATAGCTTCTGAAGACCTCTTTATTCTTGATGATTTTTATTGAATGTTGAATAACTGGTAAACCTGTAAGAGATAGGCAAAAACTTAGTACACAAAAATGTAGATCTCGATAAAACACACAATTTATGTCATATGCATTTTTTTTTTTCGTGAAGTTGGTCGTTTTTGAGATATTCCTTGTTATTAATTTAAGTTTTAAAATAGTTACACTTTTTTCATACGGGAACTTGTCAACGCTTGGCCATGTAAAGAAACGGGTCGCCTTCCTTGGTGTAGTGGTTACCATAGTGGTAACTTCATATACCCAAGGTGGCGGGTTCAAACCCGGCGGAGGACGATGGATTTTTTCGGATGGAAAAATCCTTAGCATGGTTTCCTTCGGAAGTAAAGTCTTGATTTACGGCACGTAAAAGAACCTCAAACCTGATAGAGAGGCCTGTAAGCAAAATTAAGCGGTCTTTCGCGCCCAATTTAGAATGGGACGCTGAGAACCACAGTAGTTAAAGAGCGGCCATAAATAACACGTCATTTACATTTTACGTAAAGAAACGGATTTCAATCCTATGGCAACCACATTTTAAATCATGTGATTGTCGGTTTGGCCCAGTGTATTCCCTTATTTCCCTTCTACTTATAAGGAACTAAGTAACAAGACCGTTTCTACTAATGTTTTAGAATGAAATAGAAGAATACTTATTAACAATAAATCAGGTGTTTTTTAATTTTCCTCAAACGAGAGGATATATTTTTTCTCGTTTGTTTACTTCTGGCAAGCAAAGATATTGGTATTTCTATTGTTTCTCATAGCGACCGGCTTTTAAAACATCTATCGCTTTATCCTGTGCATTTTCTTATTTCCCTTCTACTTACAAGGAAGCTAGTAATAAGACCAATTCTGCTTATGTTTATCTTGATTAGCGTGATGCAGATAAGAGATTAATGTTTTAAATAAAAGGTTTCTTTGCTGAACAGCTGGAGGACATGTGAATGGAACACATTAGAGTTTTTCTCTTCTACTTACAAGGAACCAAGTAATAAGGACAATGTCTGCCTTGTTTATTTTGATTAGCATTAAGTAAATAGAAGAATAAGCTTTCTAACAATAATTTTACAGAGATGTAGAGAAAGTCACGTGAATGGAACACATCAGATTTTTTTTATACCAAATGCATTTATTCGTGCACCACATTCATTTTCATATTAGCTTACCAAACTAACTAGTACCTTCAATTACTGATTTGAGTTTAACAAAGAATTCAGATAGGTATTTCCAATTTTATTTGAAGCATATGCAGTATTGTCCAACCAGGTGTAACAAAGCGTGCTGAACAGTTTGCAGCTCTAAATGAAGTTTCTTGGAAATTATTCACATGGTAGCAATTGTTTGTTTTCCTAATAGGAAGAAAGTAAGCGGGGCAATGAACTTAGGTGGCTTGACTTCAATCGATCTGTCTATTTGAAAATAAACTTGATCATGGAACAGGCACGGTTATTTGTTTTAAGTATGGTAGTGGGCAGCCTTTGCGATACTTAACCAGCTGTTAATGTGCAACTAATGAGGGACCTTTATCACATTTACCCTCGCATTTTGAGCTGCAATTTTTATTGTGAAAATATATTGGGGGGGGGGGGGTGAAGCCTTGTCTCGGCTCACATTGGATCTCTTATTATATTCGTCGGGGGGCGACAAGTTTTAAGCTGTAACACCTGGTTTTAGGTCTTGTCTTCCCCTCAATGATTAGCTACCTGTTACTAAGCGGGCGCTGAAAATGAACTCTGCCTGCACCGAGCTTAGAATTTAGCAAAGAGAATATCGGCTACCGACAGTTTTTTTTTGTTTTTTTTTATCCCGCAGTGATGGATGGGTCCAAGGAAAAAAAATCACATAACTTTCTCTAGCTGTGTTGCAAACAAACTATTCTTACAAAAGATTTTATTATTATTTACTTCATGCTAATCGAGATAAACATTAGCAGAAATTGTCTTATTACTTGCTTCATTGTAAGTAGAGGGGAAATAAGGGAATGCACTAGGCTAAAGCGATAGTCAGTCGATCTTTTAAAATGTAGTCGCTTTGTAATACAGTTGAAGCTTGGTTTTCTTTTCATGGTCAGGAGTTAAAATGAATGAAACGAGAGAGGACTTGCCGTTTGAGAAAAGTTTTATGTATTTTAAAATTGAAAACAATAACAAGAAACGTCTCCGAAATGGTTATCATCTACATTTTTTAATAGCAGTGGTACATGCAATAAGTTACCCAGAATGCAGGTCTTCTGGCATTCTCAGAAAGTTGAATATATGCATTTCATTTCAAGATTCATATGTAGAATTTATGGTATTTTAATTAAAACCATTTGAGGAATTTTGGAGAAAATCTTCTATGTATGGTCGGGATTTTCCGAAAATCTTCTTGTGGCATCCTTGGAAGATACTAAACTTAAAACAGCTTTTTTGTTTTGTTTTTTTTAGTTATGCTGTCCACAGAAACACGCGCGCGGACCTTTTTCCTCAAAACATTTATTTCCTGTGAAATGTTCGTATCAAATACTTGGTTGGAATGCAACACCTTCTCTACCAGCTATGTACTTATATGGTACTTGGTAGAGAAAGTAAAACACTGGAGCTAAAATGTTCTTTTTTATAAATTTTCCCATTAAATATTTTTTTTTTAAAATGCCGATGTATGTAAGGAATAAAATATTATTAGTGTATCATTTTAATTTGAAATTAACTTATTCTCGTCAAACTTGGGTCTATGGGGCAAAAAGTAGGGCCTTTGTATTTTCGATCATCCTTAAAAAAAATCGCATCTCATTTGTGAGATCAGTGCAACTCAGTGTCATACGGTACATACACATCATCAATCGCCAAAAAAGCGTGCAATATACGTGCGTTAAGTTTATTGTATTACAGAATCTCAGAAATAAAAAACCCTCGGCATAGTCTCGTTTCAAAGTTTTTCTCAGATTTCTTATAAACCACTATTACAATACACTATTTCATTTGTTGATGGAAGTACACGTCTAAATGCACATTGGTGCCAGCAAAGCTAATCCGAAGCAGTTTAGATATGTTCGAGAATTAATGTTGCAAGCACTTGTACTATATGTTTTCGTTATCAAGCGGAAGAACTTGAAGCGTTATCGTCGAATGCAGAGCCTTTGGTGTTATCTCGGATGGTGTCACATGTTGGTGAGCAGGAACTTCTTGCTTAGAACTTAATGCAAAATTAAAGATTGGAACACCGACTGCTACTCCGTATAACTAAAGCAAATAACCCTTACTTTGTATTAAAGCTCGTGTCATTCAGATGTTCCTTTCTTGGGCAATTTAAGACATATCAAGCCGAGTTCTGAATATGTAGCGTTCATTTATGTGCAGAATCATTTTCAATAAGCCACTGTGACAAATATTTCCTTAAAAGGAGATACACCTTACTCTGCATATGCTCACCTCGTTCTCTAGCACGTACATTGAAGGTAGAGAAAGTATTAAATTTCACTAAAATATTCCACCGAGATTTCCCTGGAAATACTACTGTGTCAAGAAAGTTCCGGGAATTTGCCAATAAATTAAAAAAAGAATTATTCATCCAATTTTATTTTATCGCCTTCAAAGTAGGTCCCTTCTGAAATTATACATCTATGCCAAGAATAATCCAATCATCAAAACATTTTTGGTAGGTACTTTTAGGAATCGATGTCAATTGTCGCCGCGAATTTTCCTTTATGTCTTTTATCGACTAAAAACGGGTGCCTCGAAGTGGTAACTTGAGTTTTGGAAAGAGAAAGAAATCCGCAGGAGCCAGATCAGGTGAATACGGTGGTTGTTCAATTAAATTTGTTGAGTTTTTGGCCAGAAATTCGTGCTGGTGCGTTATCGTGGTGCAGAATCCATGAGTTGTCGCTGCACAAATCTGGCCTTTTTCGCCGTATTTGCTCTCTCAAACGCCGCATAACGCTCAGATAATATTCATTTATCTGACCTTCTGGCAAAAACTCTGAGTGCACGACACCGCGATAATCGGAAGAAAAAAAAGAAAAAAAAAACTGTCAACATAACTTTCAGTCTTGATCGAGTTTGACGTCCCCTTTTAGGTTTCGGTTCAATTGGAAGGCACCATTCGGAAGCTTGTTGACTGGTTTGAGTGTCAAACTCGTAAACCCACGTCTCATCACCAGTTACAATGCGTTTCATGAATATGGGGTCGGGACTTCCTCGTTCTAGCATGTCTTCAGCAATCCTTACGCGATTGAGTTTCTGTAGAAACTTAAAGTCTTTCGGAACTACCCGAGCTGCAACGCTTGTCATGCCCAAACAATCGTTTAAAATGGTATGAATCGATTCGTGAGACACAGAAAGTTCAGCGGCAATCTCTCTGAGACGTAAATGACGATTTTCAGACACCATTTTCTTCACTTTAGCGATGTTCAGTTCAGTTGAAGCCGTTGATGGCCGACCAGAGCGAGGCAAATCTTCCACATCTCGACCACTTTTGTACCACTCATATGCATGTGTTTTTGATAAAGTCTATTCACCGTAAGCTCTCTGTAACATTTTCAGCGTTTCGGCACACGAAATACCATTTGCAATGTAAAATTTGAGACAGATTCTTTGTTCAATAATTGTATCCATCGTAAAATCGCAAATCACTTTTGAAATGAACAAACAAAATGGCGTACTGGATGACAGATGACGATCAAACTCCGCGTGGGTGTAGAGGAAAGTTGTACCAACTTAGCGACAACAATAATTTCGAATCCCCTTTTAATCAGGATTTTTAAATGATCAATCCCCGGTACTTTCTTGACAGAATGTACATGTTTTTGGATAGTTTAAATAAAAAACTTCAGAAAAAGGTACATATGTTTTGTATGTGTGCGTCCGTTTTTGAACAGCATAACTAAAAAACGTTAAATACCAAACTTGCTATTAAAGTTCAACATCATCTAAGGATGTGACACGAAGAATTTCAGGAAAATCCCTCCACCTCCAACTACCTTTTACATGGAACATTTTTCGAAAATTTCATATCCTCAAGGATAGCTCAAATATTGTAATTAAAATACCATAAGATATTTTTATGAAAAATGAAAAAAATAAGTTTTCTTGTGTTAACAATTTTCCTAGTTATTGGTTTCAATTTTAAAATATCTATACAAAGTTTTCTCAAACGAAAAGTGCTTATTCCTTTCACATCACTTTTGTTTTACTCCTGAGCTGAATTTCAGTTTTTAAAAGATTTGACTTATCACTTTAGCTAGTGTATTCCTTATTTCTTTTCTAAGGAACTAACCAATATGACAATTGTTGCTAATGTTTATCTTCATCAGCATGAAGCAGATAGAAGAATACGATTTAGTAAGAGTAATTTGATGCCAAATAGGTAGAGAAATTAATGTGAATGGAACACAGAGCTTTTAATTTGTTTTATTTCAATTTTATATTTTAGTTAAAGTGTGGTAGCGATTACTGCTTACTATTGACCTTGTTAGATATTAATGACTTTAAGAGAATCCAGAGAAATATTCATCTATCGGGTAAGTTTTTTAGTGCCATAAAATCCTTGGCACAGCCATGTCTTATATTGAATTCAGTATATAGATACGAGGGTCGGCTGATAAGCCCCGGGTCTCGCAATGGAACCAGCATCAAAAAAACATTTTTTTTTTTTTTTGCTTTATTTCTCAACATAATCTCCAGAAAGGCTAATATATTTGTCATATCGGTGTTCTAATTTAATTAAACCACCTCTGTAGAGCGATTTATCGCGGTCCTCAAAATAGCTCTTTACCCCATCAATTACCTCCTCGTTGCTGTGAAATCTTCGTCATCCAAGAACTTTTTTGTGGTTTGGGAACAGGTGGTAGTCAATGGGTGCTAGATCTGGCGATGTTCAAGCAATTCGAACTTTAATTCGCACATTTTCCCCATTGCAATGACTGAACGATGGATTGGAGCATTGTCGTGATGAAACAAGATTTTTTATTTTGCCTCTTTTTTTTCTTCTTCTTTTCTTTTCACCGCATCACTCAAACTTTGCAGTTAGCTTGCGTAGTAATCGCCAGTGATATTTTTACTTTTTTTCCAAGTAATCAATACAAATAATTCGCTGTGCATCCCAGAAAACATTCGCCATAACCTTGTTATCTGACAAAATTGACTTTGCCTTTTTGGAGTTGGTTCACCTGACGCAATCCACTGTTTTGACTGTTATTTACTTTCTGGAGTCTAGTGTTATATCCAAGTTTAATCCATGATAATAAGCCGTCTCAAAAATTCACTGGGATTTTTATAGTAGAGCTCCAAATTCTTAACAGATGCAGTTTTTCTTTGCAACTTTTGATCAGGTGTCAACAAATACGGCACCCATCTTGCACAGATCTTGTGAAAGTCCAAAACATTACTTAAAATATTACCCGCGCGTTCTTTTCACATGTCACTCACTTGTCACTTCTACAGGGCGTCTAGAGCGAGGCTCATCACTAGTGCTCGTACGTCCCATTTTAAACCCTGTAACACACATTTTAATCATTGAATATGAAGGGACAGAGTCTTTCAATGTACTGTCCATTTCTTCCTTGACTTCTTTAGGCGCTAAGCCTTTCAAATGGAAGTAGGTAACTGCTCGTTTTTCCAAATCCTCCATTTTCGTGAAAACTCTAAAGTTGTCTTGTTTAAAATGCTGTCATTCGAAAACTAGACACGCTATTGACCTGTAACTATGGATACAAGCTAGTCTAGAGTAAAACTATACGATGCTACCGTCTAAGTGGCCTAGTGGCGCCATATCTGTGTGAGGCTTGGGACTTATCAGCCGAACCTCGTAAAAAATTTTAAATTTAAGAGAAAATATATCTTTGTATGTAAAGCTGCATATTAAAAAAGAGTCGGAAGATAGGTAATTGTATGAACAAAACGTATTGTGAAGAGAACTTTTACTAAGATTAATTTTCCTCAAAACGGAAGTATTTGCATGCAGAAAACATGGAAAGAAGATGAAGTCACAGATTGCTCTATTTTAGCGTTGTAAAATGTTATAAAAGACAGTTACGGCCACATGGTGAGAAAAAGCTAGACTGTGTACCGCTGTTCTTTTGCTGTTCTGTGGTAAATATATATTTGCCTGTCTTAAGCCTTGTAAAAATTGAAATCGAGTTTTATTTATGGACGCTCTTTACTATAGTTTTCAGCATCCAATTCCATATTTGGCATATAATACCGCTTATTTTGCTCAGAGGCCTCTTTTATCAGATTTGAGGTTCATTTACGTGCCGTAAATCTACTCAGTGTACCAATGTACCAGAAGTAGTGATAAAGATGGATAGTTAGAGTCAGACTGAAGAATTGAATGCCATAGCCGGGATTTGAACCACGGATCTCCAGTCCCTAACTAGTTGCTCTACCACTGAGCTACCATGGCAACATGCTGGCATAGCATTGAATGTATCAATTCACGTGTATGTTTCCTTGTAAACCACAATGTGATTTTAAATTATTTTGGGATGGCAACTCCAATGGATACTTACAATTTTGTAATTCCCAGAATTCATAGTAAAGCTGTCATGGTCAATTGGTATTGATTTATGCATTTTTTTTTTTTTTTTTTTTTTTTTTTTTTTTGTGACATAAACCGTGTGTAGGACATAAGTTGGATAGGTAGAGTGAGACTGAAAAATGCCAGACGACTTTGTGTGAAAAACCAATTAAATCAATAGTGATAAAGATGTTTACGCCCGAAAATATCCACTCTCCTGCGCCGGGCTTGAACCCTTTGAGGACTACCCCTAGTTCACGGAGTACGGCACAACCCTTATACATTTATCAATTTGGCAGATAGGTTAATTAATAATTGGTCTCTGGGAGTAATCCTGGCGTAGTATCGGACAGTTTATTTGAACTAGTTTCAACTATTAGTGTGCTTGTTGCATTTGATCCTACAAGAGGGTTGCGTCACCCAGCTCTTTGTTCCCAGTTCTTTGATGTGACGTCACATCATGTCTACGGTATGGTGCACATTTTTATCCCTTTGTCACTTAAGATAGGTAGAGACGTTATTCACACTCTACCCAAAATTTGGAAATTCCACCGGAAATACCCGTTTTGAGATCCATTGATTCTAGAAAAGGTTTTTTGAAAATGTGTGCATGTGCGTGATAAATGATAAAACTTGGTTTTTAAATGTAGTATTTTCCAAAATACAATATGATATTCAAGAAAATCTTTTCGCAATAAATGCGGAAAAGATTTATTAATTTCTCGTATGTTTAGCAATTTTGATAAAATATTATATTTAATATAAACATGAAGGATAAAATATCTAGAGTTCATTAAAGTGCACCCTTTATGTCACTTTTTCGTAGTTTCAGCTGTTCTCGAAGTATACCAAGTTGAGACCGTTCCTAAGCTAATCTAACGAACTTACTTGAATGGTTAAGATCAAGAGCTTATTACCGCGAATAAACATTTAAATACTGTTTCCGCCTGTTTTAACTAAACCCATCTTTATTTCAAATTATGAATATATTGCGGTTAAGGTAACGATGTTAGAATAATCAACTATTATATGAATCGCGTGGTTCGATTCTCCGACCAGGATTCTTCTCCGCAGCTAGTTTCCCTTCAACTCTATTCCGAGGAATACCTTGGCAAACCATCGTAGTATCATTCTGCCTAATCGCCGCAGTCGGATTGTGGTCTCTCTATTTGTCTTCGGTTTCAACCAACCTTCGCATTGTTCACCATCAATATGGTATATAGATAGCGAAATAAACAATATAGAAAATTGTAGAATTTAAAGGCAGTGCCAGAATAAAAATTTTAAGAAGTGGAACAAAATATCGCGAATGCAATATAATAATCTGCAGCGCTGCATGAAACTAATAACTTAAATCTGAGTTTATGAAATATCTTCATTTGCCATCAAAATTATGTGTGACTCACACAGGTATGGACATACTATCTCCAGTAAGTACTGGTAACTGATGTGAAACTATTGCATGCGCAGACGTACTGAACAAGAACGTTCGGTATTAGTTATTACTGTACCATTCAGTAGGCATCACAGCAGATACCCCAAATGTCATTGACTTATATTGCACAAGAGTGTACATTTGACACGCCACAAACGTTTTTCACAATTGCAGACTCCAACATGGCGTATTTAATGTTGGCACAGTAAAAACGCTTCTATGACTCCTCGTTCCTATCCTAAAAACGTTTATTTTGTTACTGTCTTTCTATTCCATAGCATATTTTATTTTTTTTTTTTTTTTCCCTTGCGTTCTCAGTATAAAGGATGTATGCGAACTGTTCATTGATACAGAGTGTGGGTGAATGCATTGCATCAGACGTTTATATGCTTATGTTGGCTTCCAAATTTTGAATAAATAAATGATAGTTATTGATTTATGTTAACAACTTTGCTCTGGCATCCGAGACCGCCCTTATTAGCCGTGCTTCAATTTGGCCAAGTTTTTAAGAAACTGGATAATCTCCCACCTTCAGATGCATATAATTTGGAAGACGTTGAATGCCCCAATGGGAGAATTCCCAACGTTTGATGAAAATTTTGATTCCTTCTTCTATGGGTAAAAATAGAAGGTAGGCGATATTTGGGAAGGCAGAGATGTCTTTGCCTACAGTAAAGTGGGCAAGTGATTTTAAATTAATATTGCCGCATGAGGTAAAGACTGCGGGGATCCAGACTGTATCTGACTGTGTACGTGACGGGATTACTGTTGCGCTATCTTCGTTTCCCCGGAAATACGTCAAACACAGTTCCCTCCAGAGATGTACACTCTCGGATTCGTCTCGAGGGAGAGAAACTTTGCCTTTCCGCATGTGTGCTTCAAGCGCTCCCACTGCACTTGTCATGCGGTTTGTCACGTCCATTCCTGATAATGAAAAACATAATTATTAGCAATTGCATTCAGTAGTATCAATTTGGAAACTTTCAATAGCTATGACTAGTAGTATCTGCTGTAGTGCTCACGTTTCGTTATTGTATTTACCCGGGTCTTCTCATCTCCCTTCCTCGCCCACTTTCTCTCCACTCTGTTTCTGTTCTTTTTTCCCCTCCATTTTCCCTTTCTTTTTTCCTGCCTTTTTCTCCCTCTCATCGCCTTCTTTTCCTTCCTAAGCTCTATCCCCATTATAAGTCCACGCTACTTTCTCTCCGTGCAACCTACATGTCATGTAATTGAAAACCTTATAATATAAAGTTACTCTTCTGGATGCTAAAATGAATTAAAACGTAAATAGGATATTAAATGAAGAAAAATATATTTTAATTTATATTTGTGAATCTTATAAATTTAATTTTCTTTATTAATTTAATAAATATTTTATCATTTTAAGCACAATCCTCATGTTTTAAAACATTGTTAAAAATAGTACGGTCTGTCGTTTTTGCTATGAATTCTGCATCACCTCACGGAAAAAAAGTCAATGGCAGGTTGTGTGTGAACAAACATTGTTGTTGTTTTTTTACAAATGTATGGGAGTTGTGCTTTTCTCTCAAATTTGCTATTTACGGGTTTTCTGTGAATTATATAAATGCCCGCTTTCTCAGAAACTGTTGAAGAAATCGAAATACATTTTAGGATGATAAAACATCTAAGTGCTGTTGTGGATTTTAAGTATTTAATGTGGAATTGTAATCAAATGATACAATTGAGTCAAAATCCTCTCTTCCTTAATAAACTTATTCGATTAAACCAAATCAGTGAACTCAGAATACTGTCAAGATGTCCTTCTGATATGTTAAATAATATCAGATTTAGCATTCTGAGATAATGGATTTGAATTTAGATAGTTAACATCCGTGCAATAATCTCAGTAAACAAAATTGTGTACGTGCCATTGGTTTGTTATGAGATCGAAATTGCGTTTCCTCGTCTAACCGGTTTACGTGCATGTATGGAAGCAACGAAAATTTGGTACTTCTGCAAGGCCTAAGGTATGTTACATACCAAAGCTTATAGCAGTGGCGTAACCATTTTTGCGTGAAACTTACTATATTAACAACTTTAAAAATGCTTGAAATTGTTCTCGGTCTTCTAGACAGGTCGTGAAGGATTGGCGCTCCTCTGAAGACAAAGACGATAAGTACCAGTTGTTCACGACCTGGCTGGAAGCCCGAGAAGACTTGCAGGTAAATATTCGCCAGGAAAAACTCAATCATTATTTTTGAAATGCTATTTTTCATTCCAAGATTGCCCATTATACATGTCAGTATCAATTATTCGCCAAAAATCGAAAACTAGCAGGAAAAATTGATGTATTCCATTACATGACTTTCTCTACATCTTTGCAACAAATTACTGTTAAAATGCTTTGGCTTCTATTTACTCCATGCTAATCGAGAAAAAATTAGAACTAATCTTATTACTTGCATCCTTGTAAGTAGAAGCGAAATAAGGGAGTACCATAGGTTAAAGTGATAGACAAAAGCTGATTACTGTGTGACTGAAGTTCCTTTGTTTGTATGGACAGGAGTTACAAATTCCTGTATGAGAAAAGTATAATTTTTTCAAAGCTGAAACCAAAAACAAGGAATATCTCAAAAACGATCAACTCCACGATAAAAATGTATACAACATAAATTGTGTTTTAATGTGCTCTACATTTTTTGTATGGTAAGTTTTTGTTCATTTCTTACTGTTTAGCAGTTATGCAAACTTCCGTAAAATTCATCCAGAATAAAATTTTGAGAAAATCATAATTTTCGAAAAAAGTTCCATGTAAAGGGTAGTTTGGGGTGGGGGGATTTTTCTCAAAATCTTTCCTGGAAGATACTAAACTTTAATACCAAGTTTGGTATTTTACCAACTTTTCGTTTTTTAATTATCGTGTTCATAGGTATACACACACAGACACACATACACACACACCCTTTTCTGAAAATACTTTTTTTGGATACAGGGGACCCTAAAACTTACACTTCCGGTGAAATCTCGGTATCGAATTTTTGGTGGAGTGCAATACCTTCTGTATACACTATGTACATAGTACGTGTAGAGAAAGTAAAATTGGCTTGTAATTTACGTATAGTTTACCGCTTTCCGCAAAAAATCCAGCGAAACAGTTTTTGCATCTGTAATGCTAGGGATAGCAGTGTAGCCTGAGTAAGAATAATCAAATAGGATCAATAAGACCACCATAGCTTTTCAAACATTTCCCGTTTTCAGACGACGGTGAAAGCGACCCAGTTAGCTCTTCGTGGAAGTTACAGGTTATGTTAGAGTAATTTCTTGTAATGTTTATAATGTTATTTTAATGGTGAATTAGTCTAATAAAATTCCAATCGAGTCTTTCTTTATTTATTTTTGATACTTATTTCATCCATCTATCCAGTAGGATTTCTTCTTAAGTTCTTGATGTTTTGTTTTCGCTTCGAATGAAACATCTGAATTATATGCAAGCTCGGAGTTTGCATATAGATATATGTTACATATTATACATTTATACATATATTATTTATATACATGTTTGTGTTTACTAAATTATATATACATTGTTTACTTATTCCGGATCTTACATGTTTTTCCCTGGAGTTTTAGGAAGCTGTAAACAGCTTTTTATATAGGGCCGCTTATAAAACGCGACTACATGTGAGAGTTGAAATTGAAGTGCCTTACCAGACCAGGTCTTAAAACTTAAATCCAATTAACTAGGCAATGGCCTCCTTGGGAACAGTCCTAATTATTAAAGGTATGGGAAATTAACTTCCGACCCCAGGAATAGGTAGTCAAGTGTGCTGACCACTGAGCTGTAGCCTAATGTTGCAGATCTGTTGAACTGTTAATACAGAACCTCTAAATGTGAATATGTCTATTTAAAACTTGTTTCCTGCAGTTTTGTGGTAAACAAAATATCCCATTTCTTAATAGTGGGTTTAGGAAACGCCATCATTATGGAGGTGAAATGACCCAGAGCACTGTAGGTTTTTAAAAGTTTTACTTTGTAGTATAGTAGATATGTTCACAAAAAGTTAGCCCCTCTCACTAGATAATTTTGGACCCGTCACTGATGGTAGCAACCTCGCTCTCTGGTAACGTGCCTGTTTTTGTCGTATCTTTCTTTTTCCTTTGTAGTTTTGTGCTTCTCTGGCATTTCTGTCCCTAAAAAGGTCGACTGCACTATTATTTTTTTTTTAACGTCCTTTAACCTGGTTGGTCATATCGGACGATGAATGAAATTGGTGAAATGATGCTCAAATGATATCGGGGTCCATGGAGCTTTAAATTACTCGACATTCGTCTCGTCTTCTCAGGATAAGGGAAAACCCAGAAAAAACCTTATCCGAGTAACTCACCCTAAGCGAAATTCGAACCCGCGGCCTGTTGAATATGAGGCAGACATGCTTACCACCTCACTACGCAGGCAGGCTAAACGCACTTTTATGTTGCCTTTCACTTACTTTCTCGAGGTAAAATGACATCATTGTTACCATGAACATGCGATTACAGTGTTTTACTGAGTAACTTTATCCACGGAAATGAATGTTTGTATGAGGTCAGAAGCAAACATCCAAATCAAATACTGATTTTGTCTCTTATTGAGTGGATTAGGAAGCTCACTAAACCCGCGGTAGTTAAATAGATTTTATTTGCTTTTGGTGGAAATTTGACTAAAGCTTATTTATTCAACTGAATTCTACTCTACGGAGGCTATTGCGTGAAATTGTTCATTTATAAAAAAAAATAATTACTACATTTTGACTATAGGTATAAATTGTTTTTTAGGTGTATATAGATAATTGAAACTCTGGGGCTTTATTTGTATTGAATACAAATCAAGTTGCGCAAATAGTCTTTGGTATAAGAGGGTAAAGGCTTTTGGAATTTGATATTCCACCTCACTCGTACAATTTAATCCCCGTTAAAAATATGTGTTGCAAGTACCTGGAAAATGAAAGCTGACTGCCAAAATACTATTTATCCTTCATTCTTTATCTTCTTTTACGTCTTTGTTGCGTATTGAATAAAAGCATTGATGTGTTACGCTCATAGGACTTTCTCTGCTTGTCAAACTATTCTTCCAAAAATATTCTTCTGATTCATGTTCATATAGATAAAATCTAATTCGACATTTTCACCTTACTTGTGAGTAGATATACTCTAGGCTAAAATGCTAGTCGGATTTTAAAATTTGAGGTATTGAAAGTGTATACTTTTTACGTTACAGCAAGAAAAAACGAATTTGTAACTTTTCGCTTATGACTTATATCCCAAATGGTTATCGCCACAACAGCTTTTATTTGACATAGTGAGTTCTTAAACGAGATTTCACTTGAGATTCTTTCTCTTTCTCACCCACGGTTAACATGGTGCTCTGGTTCCCGGCCACCTAATGCACCCGCGTTTAATACCAAGTACGACGGGTGCCCAATTAGGATTGTGGAAAGTGAGGAGCTGCGGAAGACAGTTATTCCGGCCATGATAGCCAACATTCCGGTTGCATGATGTTGGCCATATCACTTCCCCGTATCGAGTGGATGATCGCCCACCCCTGCCGTGCGTAAGTGGGCGTGACACCGACAGTCGGGTTGGTAAGGCTGCGATTTGGGGTGGGGATTACGGTTAATCACTAATTTGCCAAAGTCGTTCAGTATGAAGAGGGCTTCATACTTTTCATTTGTAATTTAAATAAAATATTTTAACCAAATTGTCTGTTTTGAGAATGTAAAAAAAAAAAAAAAAAAAAAAAAAAAAAAAGTAACGACACATTTTCCATACCCTTGTAAGAAGCTCAAATTAATTGCAAGTGGAATTTTACAGACGTTTCGTTTCCGGTGATCTATTTCATGATTGTAGTAAAAAAAACTACTGGTTGGCAACCAAGCCTTCGGTCATCTTTACTCTAAGAACTTCTAGGCCAAGATGACCGAAGACTTGGTTTACAATTGGTAAGTTACTTCACTGCAATCCCGAGAAGTGATCATTATTAAGCAGCTCCGAGCAAGCTCTAAAATTTGTTTTTTAGTTAGGATCTTCAGAGACACGGACCATTTTCCATTTAGGGGAGGGGGTTACTTTCAGTAGGTATTACTGGCTATAGTTAGTAGGAGATTGTATTTCACCCAAGAATTCCATATAGCTTTCACTGGAAACACATTTTTAGTGAAAAGGTCCGTGGGCGTGTGTGAAAATCGTAACTACTGCCCGAAAAGTTGATTAGACACCAAACTAAGTATAGAAATTCAACATTCGTCACGAAGCCCGAAATATCCCTATTTCTTTAGTAAAATTTTTGCAGATAATTTATACAATTTAAAAGTAGTAAGACTTAGGTAGATGGAGATGGTATAAATAATATATTATGGTAAATTAATGCACCCACTCTACTGATCTTTTTATTGTGCAGGCCCTCCATTTAAGTTTATCATTGAGGTTTTATTAAATTACATTGTGAAACGTTTAATTCCAGACTTTGAAGAAGTAATAAATAAAACAACCCCCCCACCCCAGCAGAAATCGCTTCCGAGTCCTCTGGTTGAACAGCCAAAATGCCGATTAAGTCAGTCCCATCTGACAATTTCCTTTAACTTTTATAGCCCTCTTAACTTAAATGGTCATATCAGGGTTTTAAACTTTAGAATAATTTGCTTTACTAACACTTGACTGCACATTAGGAAACACACTAGCACCCATCTCCATATTCGTACTTTTAGACTCTGCAGGAGGCAGGGAATGATATTAATTAAAGAAACATTTGCCATACTCGACCGGGATTCGAGTCCGGGACCCCTAGGTTGAGAATGAAAAACGAGGAAGACCACTTGATATCAGAGGCAGTCTATTTCTGATTAAAGAAAGAAGAAAACGGTGCATGAAGGACATAAAAGGCCGCAGTAGTGGGGCCAGAAAAATATCAGGGGGGCTACGTAGGTATAGGGGTCGCTTTTTAAACAAGTTGTATAAAAAAAAATGATAAATATACATTAATTCTGAGTTGAAATATTTAAAAAATAATGTTATATTCATAAATTATGTGCAGTATTTGTAATTAAAATTAAATGTTGCTATTACTTCTTAATTTATTTAGAAGGGTCCAACCCCAAAACACCGGACTACGTCTCTGAAAGACCCCAAATACTGAACGAAATACTTTATAAATGCAGTTATTTTCATTTTATTACTTTCGTAGTAAGGAATTTAATTTATCAAATTCAGACGTAATACATTACACTTCTGATATTACTGTTATTAATTTTGCAAAAAAAAACAAAAAAAAAACAGAGGTTATGGTTATCATTTTTGCAGTCTATTTAACAGTAACTCATGGTTCCTAATATAAAATACTACATAACTTCATCATAGCCTTGTGCTGCAAATTACTTTTTCGTTTTGTAAAAGATATAATTACATAAAATACAAGTGTGTTAAAAAGCATGTTAAACAAGTCAAATAATAAACTTACTGAAGAAGAAATTAAAATAACAAAACTTGTAAAT
The DNA here is from genome assembly GCA_030762935.1 of Hymenopus coronatus. Lineage (NCBI taxonomy): Eukaryota > Metazoa > Arthropoda > Insecta > Mantodea > Hymenopodidae > Hymenopus > Hymenopus coronatus. Next base: position 112,184,721 of record CM060890.1, read on the forward strand.
AATAATGATATTCAATCCAATAATAATGTTATTGCAGTTGAAGCTTTTAAACTAATTAATTACTTCTCGTTCAACAAATGCATTAAGTCATTCATAAAGCTGAAACATTAATATTGGGAATTAGTGACTAATAATTTATTTTCTTATTCCACTTTTTGAAATAGATAATCGAACCGGTTTTACCTGATATTTCCATTCGTTGGTCACATCCCGCTATCACTATACGTGTATTCTAATGCTGAGAACATTTGACACTGCCCATGAGCTCGGTTATTAAGAGCTGATAATATAGTAAATTGTATTTGGATGCGGAACTATTCGGCCCGCTTTTCAACAAGTGATTGTGATATTATGCAACAAGGATCAGTGTCTTGACGCACGCATGCTATTGTTGTTGCATTAGTATTCAGACACTGTGGTACCCTGTCGTGACCTCTACATGTTCTCTTTGATTCAATTCCAACTAATGCCATCGTCGACGACGCCGCTCCGTGTTCCTTTTGTTGCTCTCGGAATCGAAACAGCCTCTGTACGAGGGCTGTCCATCACCCAGCTTCCATACTTTTATGGTTAGCAGGAATATAAATTTATCACTCAAAATACTGTCATTGTTTACAATTTTAAACAAAAATAATCGCCTAAGATTAGAATTCTGCAATCGTCTATTTATGTGCAGGATATTTTAGCAGTTTTAATTTAAATGCACTACTTGAAATAATATGCATGTGTGAGCGGTATGTTTTAGTGGCTTTGCTGGCAAGGTGGCTATAGAGCGAAAAAGAGAGAAACAAAAAATGTTACCCCTACAATGTGAGTAGTTATATGCGCATGGAACTAACGAAATAGATGAATAAATAATTGAACTTTCTAGCAAGATTTTAAATTCAAAGTGTGGTAGCTTTTCTGGATAGTAATCAGCTTATCTGTAAGTAATATTTTGGTTCAGAGTGTAACATTCTCATCATAACTTGAAATTAGAATAGGATTTGGTTTTTTTTTTTCGTAGTCGGCATACACCCCCCCCCCCATTTAGGATTGATTCATGCTAGGGCTTACAAGTAGATGCCTAGGGGTCAGAAGTCTGTCAGGGAGCCAACGGTACGAAACCACAGAATGGAGAACCTGGAACGAGTGGTCGATCCCTAGCCAGGCGTGAGCGTTAGGAAGTGGATGATATGAAATGCATTCGAAATGGATGGTAGGAAAGGTGATGATAGAGCAATTGGTGGAATGAGCGGCGGGGGAAACCGGAGGATCCGGAGAAAACCCGCCCAGACGCCGTTTCGTCCACGACAAATCCCACATTCGGGCGCTTGGGATCGATTCGTTTCATTAAGCTGAGCAGAATGCAAAACCCTCCTCCGTCACACGACGTATTCCGTAAACGTAAAGAGATAAGCAGCGTTTAAGAACACGGCGATAATGCAATGTGCATTTTAAATGCATAACAGAACACGGCTTCAGCTCTTAAAATACTTGCCTTAAGGTCGTATATTAAGTATATACCTATCTAAATAGTGATACTAAGAAATACTTAAATATGATATCGAGATTTTTAATCATTTTTTATTACTTCCTTTACCTGTTTAATTGTACATTATTCAATTGCCGAAACCAAATAATAAATTAATTAAAATCTACTAAAAGGGCAATGCATTAAATCCCCTTACTTTAAACATCAATGTTAACATAATTAGTCACTGAAACTGTTTTTCGTCCCCTCTTCTCAGGAATATGAAGTCAGAAATATACAAATGTATTTAGACATCAATGAGTACACTTTTAAATTAACCTATGTGTGTGATATTAGTAATGTGACCAAGTCAAGCCAGTAAACTGAAATATTATTACTGTCAGATATTACACTCAAATACAAGGGACAGGTCTCACAATGTTAAGAACATTGTGAGACCTGTCATTAATTGTTAAAATGATATGTTGGAGGTGGTACTTCGGCTTTATTGTTTAATCTGCTGAAATCAATGACAAAGCTCACGTCTAGGAGAATTCAAATCAGTTTGAGTACACATCCTTATTGAATACTGCATGGAAAAGCAGATTCAGATCGCATTGAAGTCTAGTTCCGATCCTCTTAGGAAGTAGATCGCTTTGGGATAGGATTGTAATATGTTGTATGGAAACACCGCATTGTATTGAACATGCCAAGTTACTACTGTACTTTTTGCAACACACTCTTATGCTCGTCATTTTGTTTTCTTATTAAACGGCGTCAACCTTAAAGCTTGAATTATCTATTCTCCCAACCTGGCGTATTCAAAACGATCTTACTTCGTACTGAATTTAATACGTGAAACACGGACCGTGTTCAACTCAAATAATTGCCCATTAAAACATGATAATTATACACATAGGCACATTTCTATAAAAAGGAAGTGTTAATTTCGAACTGACGATCGTGAGTTTTTTTCAAGTATAAACTAGTTTAGATTGGAAATGCTATTTCTTTCTGTACATAGTAAATGGTAGGTATGGAAGGTTTTGCATTCCATCCAAAGAATAGTTACCGAGATTTCACCGGAAATACACGTTTTAGGGTCCCCTGTATCCAAAAATATTTTTAGAAGAAGTTCCATGATTGTGTGTCTTCTGTACTCGTGTCTGTAAGCACGATAGCTCAAAAGCGAAAAGTCGGTAAAATATCAAACTGGTATTTAAGTTTAGTACAGATATTCCATGTTATTGGTAACATTTTTAAACTACCTAACTTTTCTCAAACTGGACCATGCTAAGCGAACCGAACCTCAATTGTTACACATAGTGAGCAGCTTTTAAAAGATTTGACTATCACTTTAGTATAATGTATTCCCTTATTTCCTTTATACTTACAAGAAAGGAAGGAATAAGACAGTTTCTGCTAATCTCGATTAGCAGGAGTAGATAAAAGAGTAATCTTTTATACTAGTAGTTTGCATATGGAACAGCTAGAGAAAGTTATCTGAATGGAACACAACAGATTTTTTTTTTCGTTAAGTTGACGATTTCTGAGACATTCCTTGTACTTTTCACATAGAGGAATTTGTCAACTCTTGATAATGGAAAGAATGGCAACCAGCTTTTAAAAGATTTGACTATCGCTTTGACCTAGTGTTAAGGTTTTTAACAGTAGGTAATCTATTACCATTATGTAGAGAAAGTCATATGAATGTAACCATAATTTTTTTTATACATCTTAACGTATTTATATTAAGAATGCAGCTTATATTAATAACATAAAGGGTCAAAAGAATTTAAGTTTGTGTATAAAAATTGTAAGACAAACTTTGCCTTGTTTTTAACAGTAGGTAATCTATTACCATTATGTAGAGAAATTCATATGAATGGAACCATAATTTTTTGTATACATCTTAACGTATTTATATTAAGAATGCAGCTTATATTAATAATATAAAGGGTCAAAAGAATTTAAGTTTGTGTATAAAAATTGTAAGACAAACTTTGCCTTATTTGCCACAGAGAAAGCTAGTTCTACTCTGGGACACCTTTGTTCTTGTCATGCAACTACCCGAAGATGAATAGGGGACAAGTGTGTATTTTCTTGACAAGCTCTGTGAGATAAAGCTTCTGTGGAGAGGAAGGGCACATACGTTAACTTGCTGCTGTCTTTGCAATCTCACCGCCACCGTTTAGTCCGTTATTTATAGCCGCTTCAATTCGACTGCAGCCGTCTGGAAGAGGAACCCAACTCGGAATCAATACCAATAGCTGGGCGCTGCAAATGGACATTGGCGCCTCTACAAAATGTTCAATCAAGCAAATACAATTCTTAAGGATGGTTAAAAGGACATGGATCATTGTCTGAAATGCTTCACTCGGAGAAGCTTGGAGGTGCGTCCAATGAGATTACAGAATGCGTCTTTACTCTGTTCTACCTTGTGTTTCCTGCCAATTCTCTCCTCTACCTTTTGTTCCCTTTCAAATTCCCTTTCTTCTCTCCTTCTTTCACTCTTATTCAGTTTCCTATTTTTACCTTCTTTCCTTTTCGTCTTTTATCATAGTTTTCACCCTTCTCCTTCTGCTGTCATCTTCCTATCTCATCCCTCTTCGCTCTGTGCATTTTTCCCATTTCTCATTTCATTTCTTTCCTGTGCTACTCACCCTCGGTCTTGATTATTTCTCTGGTTTCATTTTTCCTGTCTTCTCTTTTGCTTTAAGGTCTGTACCCTTTTCGTGAATGTTATTTGTTCTATTGTCTTCTATCGTATATTGCCTAGGCTGCGTTCACTCCAAACATCTTTACAAAGGTACTTAAGCGGAAAGGGCTGAGGCTCAATATGAGGTTTCAGAGGCTCTGTCTTTCAAGCTGTTAAAACAGACACATCTTTAATGAGAAATGTCATAACTTCATTTCAGGACAATTTATTTTCTCTAGCACGTATGCACAATGTACATAGTAGGTATTCCAACCAAAAATTCGGTACCGAAATTTCACCGGAATAAATTTTTTAGGTCTACCGAATCCATAAAAAGCATTTTAGAAAAAGGTCCGCATGTTTGTGTGTACAGTATAACTCAAAAACGAAAAGTCCGTTAAATACCAAACTGAGTGTTTAAATTTAGTTTTTCCTAATAATGTGACACGAAGATTTTCAAGAAACCACACACCACCCGGTACGTGGAAAAATGTATGAACATTTTGATGTTCTGAAATGTTTTGAGATTTTGATTGAAGCAGAAGTATGTTAAAGAGATTTACATTACATATAAAATGCCGTTTTAAATTTCCTAGGAATGTCCTGAAGTCCTCTTTATCATGGGCGACTTTCGCATAGCTGGTAAACTTAAAGGGTTAAGACAAAACTTACTGCACAAAAATGTAAGTTTCCTCAAAACACAGAGTATGTCCTATACATTTCTGTTGTGGATCTAAGCATTTCGGAGATATTCTTTGTTATTGGTTTCAGTTTTAAAATATTTATACTTTCTTCAAACAAAAATCGTCAGTGTTTCTTTTTTCTTTTCTTTTTATTGTTTCATTTATATAGCCCCCTTTAACATCTAAGGTCATATCGGGGGCTTTGCACTTGAAACAACTCGATGTCTATAGGCTCTTTTACATTGGGTTTAAATCGTATTATTTTCCTCCAACTTACACACACACACACACATTCGCTCTCACATATGCTTCCAGACTCTGTGGGGCATAGGAAATGATTCTGGCTAAAGAAAAATTTGAACTCGAGACCTCCGGGTGAGAAGTCAGCTCGCTGACCACTCGACCACGGAAGCAGTTAGTGTTTCTTTTGTTTTAATCCTGGTCATGCAAAGAGAATCGAATTCCAATGTAAACTCCATTACCACAGCTTTTAAAATATTTGACTCACTTCAGCCTAATTTATTCCCTTAGTTACCTTCTACTTATAAGAAACTAAGTAGTAAGACTATCCTAATAATGTTTATCTCGATTAGCATAAAATAGAAGAATAATTTTTTGTCAGAAGTGCGTGTGTGCAGAAAAGATAGAGAAAGTCATGTGAACAGAACATATCATTCCACCCAGAAAAGAGTATTTGCAGGTTAAATCTTACCTTGCTTAGATATGCGTTTATGAGAGAGCGAGAGAGGGGGGGGGAGGGAGACAGCAGCATGAACGGTTAAATACCAAATTTAGTGTTTAGGTTCACTATCTTACCAAGAATGTAAAACCACGATTTTCAACAATACGTCTTACATGAAAAAACGATCTTGATTTTTTATCTCCTCAAAAATAGCTGTGATGATTTTTTATTAAATATTGTGTTTAATATACTGACATGAGAAATAAAATGTATGATTTGTATTTTCTGTGAACTCCCCTTTATTTGAAAGAATGTTGTATTATTTTATTTAACAAGGCATTCGCTTTTTGCCTTATACGTCCTTTAACCTACAGGCCATATCGAAAGTTGAATAAATACAATTTCTGAAATGATGCTCAAATGAGTCTGGGTAACAAAGAGCTTAAAGCTACCCGAAATGCATCTTCTCAGAGAGGAGGGAAAATGCCGGAAACAATGTTACATGGGTAACTCACTCGGGTCGTATTAAAGCAACCTTATCAGGCAGACAAACACTTACTGTAGAAATCATTACAATATACCACTTGTCTTTATGTTTTATTTGTAATTCTTTTTTATTTATTCAGTTTCTTTTTGTATCGTTTGCTGTTTTTTGAAATATTTCATGTTGGATGTTTAGATATTTCGTAAGCGTTAATTAACGGACATACTTGTAATTTGTTTACGATTCATGCTCCTCCCCCACTTTTCGTATCAAGAGTTTGTATTATGCTCGAACATTTGAATGCTTCTTCGGCTTGTGGAAACTTTGTTCCTTAGTTTGAAAGAATTCCTAGGTGAAAGTACAAAATATTATATCGTAAATTAACGTGAACAGAATAATTACTAATATCTGATGATATAAGTAATATAACGGATGTATGTGAATTTATCAATAGGAAAGGTAGTTTGAACTCATCTCTTCAAAATTTTCGCTAATCTTGAGATCAATCACATGGTGAGTGCACACGATTTTCTGCAGCAGTATATTTTTATGTCAGAAGAAAGAACTATTGCAGCCTGATGAAACTAATGTTTCACTAAGTAGTGAATTCTTTTGGGGAATGCACAATGCATTATGCCTGGAAGTGCTGCTGCTTATATACAAAAAGGCACAATATAAGAACTCTTAATACATAACCAGAATTCAGCTTATTTTTGAGAATTAAGCAGAAGCTTGTATCGCCAAACCATATTGCCAAATATCTCTTTCAAGTTACAAGTGCAAGAGAAGTATGTTACGGAGCGAGTGATACTGAATCGAAATGTTGTTGAACGCAGTTTGCCTAAATACTGAGGTAAAGTGTTTTGATCATACTTATTAGCTTGCTGACTAAATTAGTCCGATATAGTCTTACTTACGAACCAAAGGAATTCAAAGTACTTTTGTAGCGTTCGTACTGTTTACACCGTATTCTTTCTGCTTGTAAGAGAATTTAACTAGACGTGATTTCTTTACTACCCATTGCTTACGGCAGGTTCGACACTTCCACAGCAGTTTTAAAAGTACTCTTTTTGAGAATGTGTATTATAATCACTTATAGAAAACAAAACCGGGCTTGTAGGCCGTGGTCCACTGGGCTTCTCCCCTCGTTCCCCAGACGTTTCGCCTGCGTCTGCGGCAGGCATCATCAGTGGCGTGTACATCTCCGGAAAAATCGGCGGTAGCACTGCATGCTCTAGAAGTAGAAGGGGAACATGTGATCCGTTACGACGAAACTGACATCCTCTCCTCCACTACTCATTACTACACACGTTTGCACCGTGAAGCAATTGAGATCTATAAACACACCAACAATTTCAATAGGAAAGAAGAAACATTCAGACTAAATAAAACTTGGAACCCAGCCTTACAGAACAGACCAAACAAGAAAGCAAGTACACCAATCAGACACAACACGGACGCAGGGGACCGCAATCCGGACCAATCAGGTCATGCGAGGGCGGTACCTCCCACACTATATAAGCCGAGCGCTCCAGACAACGTACCGGCGGACTTCGCTTCGAGATGCCGAAGAGGAAGCAACAACGCAGACCAGCAGCTCCTACAGCAGCCACCGCTTCTCCGGCAACCGCCGGTAGGAAGCGCTCACCGGCATCTCCGCCACCTGCCGTTACGCCGGCAGTGAGCGCTGCACCTTTGCCGCGCTCACCATTATCACTGCCGCCGACCGCCGCTGCTTCACCGGCAGCCAACACTACATCGCCGCCACCGCTGAGCTCCACGCCGCCGCCGCCCCGGTACAGTGCCGTGGTTAGGGGGGTCCCTCGGGATCTCTCCACCCGGCACCTCCTCGCCGCTGCACAATCTAGATGGCCTTGATGTTCGAGGGCCACTAGAATTATCTGTGACCGGGGCCCGACACCACTAGTTAGGGTGGAGCTACAGGACCGATCAGACCTGGAGGCTGCCTTGGCGTCAGGGTTGCCCTTATTAGGGCGACTTCTGCACGTTGAGGCAAGCAGACAGGAAAGACACCGACCCTGTCGTCGCTGCTGTGCCTACGGGCACAGCCAAGAAGACTGCTCTTCGCCGCCGAAGTGCCACTACTGTGGCACCAACGCATACACTTCGGAGTGCACTGGGCACGACCTCCGCCACCGTCGCCGGTTCTGTGCCACCTGTGGTGGTACGGGACATTTCACAGGGCAAGCCCAGTGCCCCAGCTACCCAAAGAGCAGGCACTCATCGCCTAAACCAGCCCGGACACCATCATCTACAAGGCCATCTCCGCAGACTGAACAACCAACACCAACCACCCTGCAGCAGGAAATCCAGGGCCTAAGTGAGGCCATTCAGGACCTCCACGCGGCTTCAGGAACAGGACAGCACCACTTCACATCCAGAACTTCACCAAGCAATAGCAACAGCAGTCACCGACATCCGACTAATCTTCAGGGAGGAGGTGAGAGCTCTACTGGAGAAGTCGGCACCTCAAACTTCCAAGTTCAACATCCAAAGTAGACACCAAGGGCTTAGGCTCGAAAACGTCCCAGGATACAACGACTGGCTCAACAGAGTCAACCAGCACTAACTCCATCCTTCACCCTAGAATTCCTTCATTCCTCTCCCCGAATACTCCGCGGTGGCAGTCTGGGCCTCGGTCAAGTCTGTCTCCCGGTCCTCATTTCACCCCTCTGACTACACCCTGCAGTCAGTTATATTATCGCCTTTGAATCCGCGGGTGCAATCATGCGGTACCGCCTCTCCTTTCTTCCTTCTAATACCGGTGGAGGGGTTTTTTAGTCGGTATGCCCACATGGGAGACCCCGACACTGCGGGCTTGCCCGGGTTAGTCCATAAGGTGGATTTTTCCCCTCCACTCGAAAATTTAAAAAAGAAAAAAAAAAACGTACCAGTCGCTACAGAGAGACCCGGAGATGTACACGCCACTGATGATGCCTGCCGCAGACGCAGGCGAAACGTCTGGGGAACGAGGGGAGAAGCCCAGTGGACCACGGCCTACAAGCCCGGTTTTGTTTTCTATAAGTGATTCTAACACCGGCCGTGAAAGCCTTCGAATTTTAATGTGTATTATGTCACTGAAACCCTCGTTTCGCGAAGATCATAGGCACAGCTTGAAAAAATGGCGTATGCTGAAACAATTCGAAAGCACCTACACGTTCTGCCGCGGTTCTTCATGGAATGACGCTTGTTAAGCATATAGTGCAAATCTAAACCTAACCTTTTGCCATCTGCTGGTCTTCGGAACCCACCTAAGATGTAAGAATGAAGTCAAACTACAGGCCAGCTTCTCGTGATCTGCATATAGGATCTTCGTGCAATTTCAGCAAAAGCCTACGACATATCTATTAAATATAACAAGACCCAGAGCCCTACTTTGGGAACAACGGAGCATGTTTGCGTAGTTTTATATCTTACTTAACAGGTACTGCGTCACGGAAGCAATGTTGAAGGAGTGAAGTTTAAGGTGGTGAAGAAAATCTTAAATTTATCAAAAGATGAGTAGTTTTTTGTTCTGCGTTCCAATATCATATCGACTATCCGATTTAACCGAAAATGCGTGATGGGATTTGAAGCCAAATTGTGTAGCCAAAATAACCCCGTAAAGATGAGTAATAAGAAACATGACAGTTATCATTCAATCAGAATAAGCGTAAGAGCCTATGGGAATAATTTCATGGAGCATTTCATGCTTTTTGAGGCCTATGTATCGAAATAGTTACTGCATGTTTACAATAGTCATCACTGTACATTGTGTTAAGAAACTAGTTTTCGTTTAGAGAAGGCATAGGGAAAGGTGCCACTGATTGAAGTAACTGAAGCTACAGTGGACATCATATTTATGTAATTCATAATCTATGCTCAAATATAACAGTTTTGTTTACCAGTTAAGCTCCGAATATTACCACGCTTCATTCTTCCTCGGTGTAAACAGTAATAGCAATTATGCTACACCTACTTTCCTTAACCACTTTCTACTTTCTCTATACGAGCTATGTACATAGTGTATAGAAAAGGTATTGTATTGTACCCAAAAATTCGATACCGAGATTTCACCGAAAATACATGTTTTGAGATTCCCTGAATCCAAAAAAAGCATTTTTAGAAAAATGTCCGTGTGTGTGTGTGTCTGTGGGCAGCATAGCGCAAAAACGAACGAATCGTTAAAGCCCAAACTTGGTATTTACGTAAGTTTGGTATCTTCCAAGGATGCGACACAAAGATTTTCAAGAAAGTCCCTCCACCCCAAACTACCCTTTACATGGAAAAAATTTCGAAAATTTTGATTTTCTTAAAAATGGCTCTAACGATTTTGATTAAAATATCGTATATTAAAGATATATTACCTGACAATAAAATGTATATCTTGAATTTTCTGGTAATAGCCTCTGAAAATTACTTTATTGTGGATGAATTTTACGGAATTGTGCATAACTGCTAAACCGTAAGAGATGGAAAAAAACTTACTCCACAGAAAATGTAGTTCGCGATAAAACACACAATTTATGTAATATACATTTTTTTTCGTGGAGTTGATCATTTTTAAGATATTCTTGATTTTTCGTTTCTGCTTCGAAAAACATACTTTTCTCATACAGGAATTTGTTAACTCCTATCCATACAAACAAAGGCACTTCAGTTACATAGCAACCAGCTTTTGGCTATCATTTTAACCTAAACTTCCTCATTTCGCATCGCCCTCCGTGGTGTAATGGTTACCATGCTAGCTTCATATACCCAAGGTCGCGGGTTAAACCCGGCGGAGGACGATGGATTTTTCGGGTGTAAGAATCCTTAGCATGGCTTCCTTCGGAAGGGAAGTAAAGCCGTTGGTCCCGTGTCGTAGATTTGCGGCACGTAAAAGAACCTCAAGCCTGATAAGAGAGGCCTCTGAGCAAAATTAAGCGGTCTTTCACGCCCAATATAGAATGGGACGCTGAGAACCACAGCAGTTAAAGAGCGTCCATAAATAACACGGCATTTCCATTTCATCATTTCGCTTCTATTTACAAGGAAGCAAATAATAAGACTATTTCTGCTAATCTTTCTCGATTAGCATGAAGTAAATGCTATTTCGCTTTTTAACTAAAATTTGTTGCAGAGATGTTGAGAAAGTCATGTGAATGGAACACATATTTTTCAACTAGAATCTTTATACCTTTCCATGATGAACTCGCTATTATTGAAATATCTCTAAAGTTATCACAAGGCATTCGTAAGGTGGACAAATAGAATGGGTAACATCCAATTTTCTTTATTTGTAGGAAACCCACAAATCCTGTCATCTGTGTCAACACTTGTTTTCTCTCTTCATATTTATCCCATAGCATCAAAAAGGCAATGTGATACTAAGTAAATCTGACATGGGGCTTCGCTTTTATGAAACTTAAAAACCTGGGGGCCGGGTTTGAACCCGCGACCTTGAAGGTCAGTGCCTAATCAACTAAGTTACCTAGACCAGCTACACTAAGCTTAATATCAGGTTCTGTACTTAGTATCACATTTCACATACATTTTTGGATTTAATTTGAACTTAGATTTTTAGTTTCAGACTAATAATTTAAAATCTTGGATAAAGTCAGACTGAAAAATTCAATGCCACGGATCTGGCCGTTGCTCTGCCACTGAGCTACCTTGGCAACAATCCGTCATGGTATTAACTTTCTCATGATTCGATGTTATCCCGGTCTCTAGCCTGTTGCTCTACCACTGAGTTACCTTGCAACAATCCGGGATGACATTAAATTTCTCATGATTCGCATATTTCCGAGTAAACCCAATGACGACCTACCTATGTCTTAAGTACTGGACTTCATAGTTTTAATTTAATTGTTTTTTCACACAAGCCGTGAGTAGGACAGGAGTTGGAAGATAGAGCTAGACTGAAAAATATAATGCCACAGCCGGGATTTGAACCACGCATCTCTCGGTCTCTAGTCGGTTGCTCTACCATTGAGCTACCATGGCAACATACCGGTTTTTAGTCTGACTCTACCCCTGTCATGCACACGTCTTGTGTGAAAAAACGCATAATTAAACGTTTAAAATCTTGTTTAATTATGTTTAATTCCATTAATTTTGATTATATGTATTCTAATATCTCGTTTAATTTCTACTATTGTTGTCTGAATCATTTTACAATTGCATGCATTACAACAGTAGATGTCATGAACATAGCTGATGTTTTAGTTTAAACGGAACGCTGGATTTACATAATTATTACCATATTGCCCACGAGTAGAGCAAAATTGATAAAATCAAGCAGAGCAAGCAGCCTAGACAAAATTCAAGTACTGGTAGGTCTCATATTGTTAAATTTGCAGTTTTGTTGTTCGGTCTGCAACGAATCGATGAACCATTTACTTAGTTCGTTTCCTTAAATATTTTGAATTCTGGACATCAGCCTAGAGAGGCTGTGAAGGGCATGGTAGACTTCATGGTGTACTGCAGTTTTGTTGATCGGTCTACAACTCTACAATGTAAAGCAGTGATGATGATGATGATGTGAATTCTTCAAATGAACCATTTACTTGGTCCGTAAAACACTCATTTCTTTCCTCTGTCCAGATACGAAGCACCAAATTTGAATATTATTGCATAGTACTGAACTTTAAGTAGGGAAATGTTATTCTAGGGAACGTGGCAAGTGTAAAGATTGTGTTGCACGGTGTAAAGGTAGAAGTTGATAGATGTTTAATTGGAAGTGCTGGCAGTTGTTTATGACGTATGGAGGGGGTTACACCAGCTACAAACATGCGGTAGGCGTGTCTCCAGTGTAATTCAGTTTGAATTGTCAGCATGTCACTGAGATTTGTGTTATGTGACGGATACAGGCTAAGGGTTACTGGTTCATTAGCGCTCCTCAGGATGGTCAGAAATTGAAAAGGTTGGCAGAATTAATCCCTGAAATATAGAACACTGGGAAGCAAAGTAAATCCTTGGCTCCAATGTGCACACTATTGCTTATTCATTTCAATGCTGCTTTAATAATAAATCAGCTCTAACCATATTTCTGTTAATTTAGCTGAATACATGACTGTTTTTGATGAAAGAAGACCTTTATCATATGGTAAGAGCTACACATAACAGATATCATATCAACTTCAGTAACAACATTTTGAAAAACCAACACTTTTCAACTATTCTTTTGACAATCAGTATTGTAAAAAGCTGTTACGCAGTTTAGCCCATTGTTACATCATCACTAGTTATTAATTTGGAATAAAAGTAATGTTGCGCAGGTCTTACCCGTAACTATAGATTTTCAATTTAATACCTCCTCGTTCCTGAATAAAAATCTGATGTGTTCAATCCCTAAAATTCCTCTATCTGTCTGCAAACAACCTTCTTACAAAAGATTATTATTCTAACTACTCCATATAGGGTAGAAGGTAACTAAGCATACATTAGGCATATACGAGTAGTCGCTATGCGATTGACTTGAAATTCGATTTTTGGCATGGTCAGGAAGAAAAAAAAAACGAATAAAGGCTTCCTGTTTAAGAAGTATATGCATTTTAAAAATGAAACCAATAACAGTAGTATCTCGAAAATTATTTAACTCTACCCCCCCTCCAAAAGAAACAACAAACAAAAAATGTGTGTGACATGAACATTGTGTTTATAGGAGATCTATATATTTTGTGTAGTAATCTGTTTACTATTTTTTACAGTTTACCAGTTATCAAGTATCCAGAATGAAGAGTTCTTCACAGACTATTTCCAGAAAATTCAAGATATACATATCGTTTGACATCAACATTATCAAACATTTGATATTTTAATCAAAATTCTTTAAGCATCAAATTTTTCGAAAAAAATGTTTAATGTAAGGATATTTGGAGGTAGGAAGAGTTTCTTGCAAAACTTCGTGTCACATCCTTGGAAGATATTAAACATATTAAAACATTATTTTGTTTGTTAACGACACTGTCAACTGCCAGGATCACGTCGGTGCCGCCGGTGTGCCGGAATTTCGAGCCGCAGTAAATCTGACATGGGGCGTCGCTTTTAAGAAACTTAAAAACCTGGGCTGGGTTTGAACCCGCGACCTTGAAGGTCAGTGCCTAATCAACTAAGTTACCTAGACCAGCTACACTAAGCTTAATATCAGGTTCGGTATTTAATAGACTTTTCGATTTTGATTGATCTTGTTCACAGACGCACGCGGACAGATTTCCAGCTTTTTCTTCCTTTTTTTTTTTTTTTTTCTTTCTTTTTTTTTTTTCTTTTTTTTTGCACTCAGGGTATTTTATATCTGGTGAAATCTCGAATGTGTGGGTGGAATTTCACCAGATGTACATATTTTAAGGTCCTCTGAGTAAAAAAAAAAGAAATTTTGGAAAACTGTCCGCGTGTGTCTTTAAACATGACAAATCAAAATCGTAGAGTCTATTAAATACTAAAGTTTGTATCTAAATTTTGTGTAGTCGGTCTGGGTAACTTTGTTGGGCGCTGGCCTTCTGAACTCAAGTTCGCGATTTCAAACCCGGCCCAGACCGATGGTTTCTAAGTATCCTTAAAGTGTCATTTAAGTGTCTGACAGCCCCATATCAGATTTACTGGTATGACAAAGAACTCTGCGGGACGAAATACCGGCACACGGGCGGCGATGAGGTGATCCTGGCAGTTGATAGCGTCGTTAACAAACAAAATAATTTTGCAATAAGTTTAATTTCCCAAGAATGCTACACAAAACTTTTAGGAAACCCCCCACCCCCAATTACCCTTTACATGGAACATTTTTCGAAAATTTTGAGTTTCCCAAAAATGACTGTAGCCATTTTGATTAAAATACCATATGTTTGAGAAATTTTTATGTCAAACGATATGTATTTCCTGAATTTTCTGGGAATTGCCTTTGAAGAAGTCTTCATTTTGGATGACTTGATAACTGGAAACCGTAAGAGATAGACAAAAGATTAGTACACGAAAAATATAGCTTTCGTTAAAACACAAATATATAATCTTTTCTCACATGGGACCTCATCTTTCCCTTATATCTATTTTGTTTTTTACTTCTGACCATGTAAAGAGAACAAAATTTCAATTGCTTCACATCGCGATTAGCTTTTATAAAATTTGACCATCACTTTCGGCTAGCGTATTCCATTACTTCCGTTCTACTTATAAGGAACTAAGTAATAACTAATAAGACATTTTTTCTTCTAATGTTTATCTGGATTACCATAATGTAGATAAAAGAATAATTTTTGTAAGACTAATTTGTTTGCAGAAAAGGTAGAGAAAGGCATATGAAGGGAACACATTTTTTTTTTTTTTTTTTTTTATTTTATTGTATCCAGCCCTTACCTGCAATGGTCATATCGGCGGGCTTTTACATTTGGAATATGTTGCTTATCGGTAAAGGTGACAACTCACATTTGGGTTTTATTAACACACGCATACGTAGACATACACGCATATTCATACTAGACTCTAGGGAGGATAAGAAATCTTGGCTTGAGAAAAATTCTCACCCCAGCCGGGAATGGAACCCGAAACCCTCGCATAGCAGGATAATGCTCTACCTACTGAGCTACGCGGCCAACCTCCACATATCTATGTAAGTAGCCAAGTCAAACATTCTGTGAATAACATAACTCGATAGGTGAAACACTGCTTGTATAAATGAATTTATATATATATATATATATATATATATATATATATATATATATATATATATATATACACATGTATACACATACATAGTATATATTACAACGAATAATTGCCAACCTTGAGATACTTTTCCGGTTTACCAAACTAATGAAATGGAGATTACGGTGAAAGCAGAGGAAGCAAAGCAAGGAAACGGAAATACAATCCAGATTTAGGCCAACAGTGCATTGCTGTAGAGTAGATGATGTAATCGGAATCGGGTAAATTGAAGGTCTATTATAATGTTAATGAATGGGAGTTAATTAAAGTTATACTCAGGAACTCTTCTGTTTAGTTTTAAAGTAGTCTTTCTCTTTATGGCTTGTTATATTTAAGTCCAATTCCCCGTCGTAATATGGGTTGTGCAGAATTTCATTTCACTTTTAGATTCCTGGAAACTCGTCTAACGACCTCTCAGCTGTTCCTGGAAAGAGCTAAATAAACTCTCTTTAGGTATTTTGCCTATTAGCGTAGCTTGCTGTCTATATGCATGAAACAATGCACTACAAAGTAGATGCTTAATGAACATTGATAGATTACAAGTATTATTGAAACTGAAAATTAAGGTAGGTTTTTATACCGTATCTTCTAAAAATGTTCGATCTGGATGAACCGCTGTTGTGTGGAGTTGGACATTTTAATAGGTTAAAATATATTTGTCAAAACTTTGGAGATTTTTAGTTAGTGCATATTCAGGGATAGTTTTTATGGAAAAACTCCCCAAAATTATCAATGTTTTAAGAGTTTTTATCAAATATTGATGATGAAAAATCATTCATCGGTCTGAAAACAACGACAATAATAATAAATAATTATATAAAAAGGAAAACTGTGTGTGGCATTTAACTATTTTGACTCTATTATACAATAATTCTTATATGAAAATTAATAAAGTTAAAGTGTGTACTAGAAGCAGGAATGATTTGCACTTTTCTGTTACATTTCTTCCTTTTTTGGCAACTTCTTCCTTTTCGTTGCATCCGTATACCCAGTTTTGATGAATGTCATTCAAAACGCCGTTTTGATCTGTTGTGTCATTCGACGTTTATATCCAAACCTTCATGTGTGACCATGCGCGCGCGCGCGTGTGTGTGTTTGTGTCTGTGAACAGCATAAATAAAAACAAAGATGACAAAATATTTACATGAAAGACTCAGTGGACTTATATGTATCTTGATTTTTATGACACTAGCTTTTGAAGTTCTCTTCATTCAGAAGGAATCTTGTATAGCGGGTAAACTAAAAGAAACAGACCATAAAGTACAATACAAAAATATAGATCTCTAGAGCACTCTTTTTTGTGGTACCATTTCCTTGTTATCCCTTATTGAGTTAACATTTTATCATATTCTTAAAGTGCTATTACTTCAGTTGTTTCTCATGGAATGAGCATGAAAGTTCAGAGCTATATATAGCCTCTCGCGTCTGGCCATCGACTCGGTTCCTTCTATTCTCCTTGTTCCGACGAGATGTGTAATTAATGGTTTAACTTGAAATTGGTAGAAATTAATCTGTACATAAAAATAGTTTGTAGAAGGTGCGTAAAAATAAAACGATAGTGGGTAGATGTCTTCTGAATGTAATGTATTATCCTCATTTTTCTAATAAAGAAAAGTTTTTCTCTCTGTAGTTTGGCGCTATGCAGAATTCAAAGAAAGAAAAATTGAAGTGTACTGAAAATAAATATTTTGGAGAGAGTTTTATATGTGAAAAGCCTTACATTTCTTCTTTATACTCCTGAAACACAATTTACACAGTGTGTAACAAATGAGAAAGCAGTTTCTGGTAAACACACTTTATCGGCTACAGGCCATTCAACGTTAACACGTTACCCTTGGAACTCTGTCACACACTTGGTACATAACATACTGTTGTTTACTTATTCACTATGTTCACATTTCCATTCTTACTTGCTGACTGGCCACTCTCGGCTTCTTATATACATCCCGTAGCCCAGAGGGAAGCTTCTAGATGCCGAGCTTTCTGATCGAAGTCACGATTCAAAATGTTCCAGAAAAAATGGGCAGAAAAAACAGCATTGAATGGTACAGTGGCTTTGTGCTGCTATTGTGTTCGTTACGCGCTGTTCTTAAAGCGGCCAATGGGAGCAATGGGTATGTCTAGCCGGGAGGTAGGGCCCTAAGCGCAGTTACGATAGTTTGATAATTTACAGTTTATACGGAAATTTTGCAGAAGTTTTACTCATTTCCAGACGAAAAACAATCATTACAAGGAAACTTTGAAGAATTATATTGAGGATATGACTAAGCATACGAAGAGAGTTAAATATGTACCAGTGCTAGGAATGAAGAAGCCATTTTTTTCAAACGCGAAGTATTTAATCTCAACGTAGTCCACTTTTAGAGATATAACCTCTCCCAACGTTTCTGACACTTTTTAACGCTTCCAAAAATAGGAATTGTCAAGCTCTACAAAAATATGCCTCCTCATTTGATACTGACTTTTGTTCCCCCTAGCCATCTTCCTGATTGGAAACTAAAGAAAATCACAGGGAACCAAGTCGGACAAATATGCGGAGTGCGGCAGAAGTTCATAACTTCATTAACCATGCAGTTTGGCGGCGACAACTCCTAATGGATGTGTTGGTGAGTTATCGTGATGAAACAGTTCGCTGTAATATTGTCCAGTTTACTTTTTTTCTCTCTCCTTTTTCTAAAAAGTCGCTGAGTAAGACACCCTTCGCATCCCAAAAAATCGATGCCATCACTTTTCCGGCCGATGAGACCGTCTTTGCCTTTCTCAGTTGCCGGAAGCAACCCTTGTTTTGATTGTTGTTTGGTTTCCGGAGTTTAATGATGAATCCAGATTCTTTGACGGTGACAGCTGGACCCAAATAATACTTTGGATTTCGCTTATATAAAACCAAACGCAGCTTCGAAATTGAAAGCAGCATCCGCTTATTTACTGTGACCATTCGTAGTATCCATTGGGAAGACAACTTTTCCATGCCCAACTTATCGTGCAAATAAGTTCCGTTCTCTATGGCCTCTGCCACTCTGTGAATTTTCATTCGGCGACCAGCGAGAATCGTATCGTGGACTACGTCAATGATCTCCTCGGCAACCACAACTGCTGGGCGTCCTGGGCGCTTATCAAAAGCGGATGTTCGGCTGCGATTAAAGTCATTAATCCAATATCTAACTGATGTCATAAATGCCTAAAAGTTCCATCCAATTTCGCTTTTATTTCCTCGCAACTTGTCCAGTCCAAAACGATATCATACTTTTTTATTTTTTTCATTTTAGCGAAAACACATTGATGGACTAACTGAAATGTCTGCTAAATCCAAACTAACTTATCAATGTTTACCAAATTTGTTTTGACTGCGTATAGAAATGACAGTATCTGATGGTAACACCAACTTGCCTTAGCAACACTAAAAATTTTTAAATACGGGCACGCTGTCGTAATTGTGTATGAAATGTCTGGGCATGATCTTATAACGAGCACAATGAATACGACATAATCAGGTGGCATAATACATTGGTTATTAAAATCTGTAGTTCTCAGGCAGTTCCACACATCTAATATTTTACAATATATTTTTACTTTCTCTGCTGCATATCTAGAGGGAGTAGAGGAAGTGTTGTATTCCACCCAATAATTTAATATAGATAATTTACACGTTTAGATGTGTTCTGAAACTCTCATCAAAAATGTGACGTTTAGAAAAATGTTCATGTGAGTATGTGTCAACAAAATGATTCTAACGAAGTATTGGATTAATTGGGTACTTGCGTTCAACTCATTCCAATAGTTCTGCGAATATGCCTATATTGTCCTCATTCTAAATTAATTTTCCATATAATTGCATTTCTTGTAAACCGTAAGAATCAGTCAAAAACTTGCCCGGCAAAAAGTGCAGATCTTTACCAAAATACACAATTTATCAAATATATTTTTATGGAGTTTACCATTTCCGATGTTTTTCTTTTTATTTGACTTTTCAAATATTGTATATTCTTTTAAAGTCCTTACGGTCGTACAGAGAGGAATAACTTCAAGCTAGCATGCAGCGATCCGCTTTTTAAAGATTTGACTATCGCTTCGGCCTCTTGTATCTTTTATTGACAACGATGTGTTTGTTAAACGGACTATTTCTACAAGCGTTTCATCTCACTTAACAAGAAGTAAATAGAATAATTAGCTTTCATAAGAATACCTTGAAGAAGATAGTCATGCTTAGATCGTAACATCAGATTAGTCATCAACATAGCAATATAATTCGCGCAGTGTTTACTTTCTCTGTAAGAGGGTATATATTGCCATATAAACCTTGGAAATAGACATGAAGTGAGTTCCAGGGCCGTCTCATAATGTTACAATTGCAATATTAAGGAAGAGGATGTATGCGGAAGTAGCACTAAGTTCCAGTTTTTGAAAAAAGGCAGGTAAGGGTGTGGTTTTACTCGTTATCGTCCTGGATTCGAAGTAATGACCCAGCACTCACGGTTGTTGCTGGTACTGCTGCTCCGTTATTGATTTCCTCGTCGGGACAAGCCAGCTGTACTCCCTGCGTTCTTTGCGGTCCTGAAGAAGTGGCATATGCAGACGTAAACAGTACCTCCTACTGGTTTTATTAGAGAATAAAGTGTTGGAACCGATGGTAAAGCGATGAGCTTACGCTGCAGTTGTTTGTCACACATTTTTTGTCAGTGTAGTCAGTGAATTACTGTTACAACTAACACACTCTGGCGTCCGAAAACAAAACCACCACCAAAAGGCAATTATGTGACTTGTTCACCCCTCAGTGCAATGGTGATGGCCTTTTCGCAATAAAACACAACATATGCTCAGTTGAAACAATTGAAAGAAGACTTCTGGAAGTCTAAACCGATTTTCCAATAGTAGCATTTCAGTTCGTAGGCACGCAATTTTGCCTTTTCTTTCTTTCTGTCGCACCCTAATGTGTTGCGTTTCACAGGTTAGAAGCGAAGGAAATTCTGAGGTTTCTACTCACGTCCCGATTGGAGTTCGGGACAGTTCAATTAGCTAAGAGCACCTACCCTTCCTCAAACCAACACATGACAGCCGGAGCGAGACCACGCCCTGCCCAAGACAGGCAAGGATCCATAGTTATCTGCCGCAGGATGCTTTCATTCAGATCTGTAGAATGGCGACTTCATTTGCACTAAGCAGAGTCATAAAAAGTGTATTAAGTGAATGAGCAATGGCAATATTACTTCGCAGTACGTTGTATTAAATAATCCAACGGGTTTTTATTATGTTAACCCCCCCCCCCCCTCGCTGCACACACACATATTATTCATACCGTTTGAAAAGTCCCCCTTATTTTCTGCTACGGCTGATTGGAAGTACTTTTAAAAGCTCTCGGACTGCATATTTTAAGATACACTTTTTCACGGAAACAAACCGTTCCTAATATCATCCTATGTATTTTGTATAATGCCCTGATTTTTTTTTCTTATTAGCTTAACGTCCTTTAACCTGCTTGGTCATATGAATGATGGTCAAATGATCTCAGGGCCTATGGAGCAAAAGTTGCTCAGCACTAACCCTAAGCGAGATTCGAACTCCCGACTTGTTGAATGTGAGGCAGCACCCTACCCCTGTACTACCCAGGCGGGTTTAGATTTTATTATTGTGTGTTTTTACAAGCGCTCTACTGTTATGTACCACAAACGTAGCTGTGCGAGCTAAATAAATAGCTGACGTTCCTAGTGCCCCCCCCCCCCCCCCATTTGTGTGCGGCTTTCCAAAATCAGGCTCTGCCGTTGGAACAGTTGTACATAGCATTTTTGTTCATTTGTTTATTGTTTGTATAATCTTTAGGTTATTATCTTTAAATTACACGCATACGTTCAATGAGACATTCATACTTTTTGACTCTTTCGATCCCCTGGCCGGGGATCGAACTCGGGACTCCTCGCACAGCAGACAAATGCTCTGCCGACTAAGCTAGAATTCCATCTTCTTATTGATCCAGTTTATTTGCAGAAATCTTTTGGCAATTTACGTGAAGTTAATATGTGAGCTGTAAGCGGTAATGTAAATAAGAAAACCTACTGGAAACCTTTATTCAGTAAATTAAATGTTTTAACAAAAAAGTTTATTCATTCCCGGCGAATTTTTATTTGTATATTAGATATAAGACCAGGTATTGTAATGATCTTAAAATTAGCTTATGTAAAACGCTTCAGTGAAATAGGCAGAAATTCCTGTTCTATACTGTAAAATATTTCAAAATATTAAGAAAAGTATAAAACCTGGATTATAGAAATCCATTATTACATTGTATCTTGTTCTATAAACTAGTAGTATATAAACATAGTAGTAACTAAGTAGTTCTGAATGTTTTTTTATATATATAACTTAACGTCCTTTAACCTGGTTGGTCATATCAGACGATGAATGAAATTGGTGAAATGATGCTCAAATGATCTTGAGGGCCATGGAGCTCACAGTTACTCGACATTCGTCTTCTCAGGATAAGGGAAAACCCCGAAAAAAATCTTATCCGTGTAACTCAGCCTAAGCGGGACCTTTTGAATGTGAGACAGACACGGTACCACCAGGCGGGGTGTTCTGAATTAGCATTAAAACTATTTAAGAAAGATCAGAAAAAGGACAAGACGAGTATCCGATCGGATGAAGAGAATTTTAGCAATTAAATTCTTGTCACTAAGAGGCCATTCCCGATCACACTTAAGCATAAACATAACCTAAGCATAGAAGCTTATTTCATGTTATTCTAATGCACGCGCTCACGTTGGCTGACGTTCACATAAACATGGCCAAGGCCGTAAGCTTATAACGTAAACATAGACGTTTTCAAGCCTCGAGCTTTCGTGCTTATGTCTACTTCACATGTAAGAAACTTGCTAAAGAGAAATTCTCCATATATACCTTATCACGTGATCATTCTGCTCTTTCACACTAGACTTCCCATCGCCAAGTGCACTGTGAAGATTCAATTTTTTGCGTCCATTTCAGTTTTAGCCGACTCTTGTAGGTAAATTCTAAGGACTTTGACATGAATGGTTACCTCTTGATCAGAGTTGGATCAGAGGTGTAAGCAGGGCTGCAAACTGATCCGTAGCTCAGTCGGTAGAGCACCTGCCTCCTCTGCGAGGGGTCCCAACTTGGATTCCGGCTGAGGGATGGGAATTTTTCTCTTGCCAAAATTGTTCCCTATCCTCCCCAGAATGTGGAAGTATGAATGTGTGTGTGATTTAATGAATAAAATTAAAGAAAATTAGAAACCCAATGACAACCGCGAAGATCTTTTAGTTATCTTTTGTGGTTTCTGCTTGCGTATCACAGACGAAATAGAGAAGACGGAAAAGAGTGCAACTCTTTCACAGTTCATTATGGCACTATCACACTGGGCGAGTTGGCGAAGCAAATGAGAATTACAAGCTCTATGAATGGGATATCATCACACTTTGACTTTCAAGAAAAGAATTCACAATTGATTTTGCTTTTGGACTAGTCACATAGATATGTTGTGACAACGTAATCATGGTTTATACTATAAACATACAGCGAGGCTACTAAAGAAAGCACGCCTTTTTGATTGCAGCATAAGTTTTATAATGCTTACACGATATGCAATTTACTATTGGAAAACCAACTTTCTAATTAAGTTTTCCTTTTCTTTCAGGTAAGTTGGTGATTCTGGAAATGCAAGCTAATCAAGACGGGCAAGTAAATACTTGTAAGGTCAGTGGTGATGCAAGACTATTTTATAACTAGGGCTCTCAGTAGACATTTGTTACATAATTCTATTGATACTCAGCTGAAAGTAATCCTCCAGTTACATAGATAGAGTTGTACATACCTTCACATTTTGTTTCCAGCTTAGGGGTATTAATGTAATGGTAAAGTTTATCTTGTTCAGCTGTGCAATTCTAAGGTTACTTACATAACTGCTTTACCATGCGCCATTGTTTTGGTGCGGAAAGTGATACTGCACAGGGCTTGCTGCTCATCCTAAAGCAATAAGATTTTGATCTCGAATAAACAGGGATGTAGTAAATAATTTATAAAAATTAATAGGAAACTCCCAGAATGTTTATGTTTCTTTGGGACACACGGTTATTGCTTTAATATTGTTAACTAAAACCTTGACATTTTCTTGTAGTACTCTTTTTAGTACTGACACGAAATAAGTGCCTTTGTAACCTGAACTCTGGGATTAAAACCAAAACATGAAAATCTTCCTATGTTTTCAGATATGTTTCAGATCCTAAATATTATGTAGCAGCAGCTCATCTAGATTAGAAATGTAGAATAATTTTATTATTCTGCCATTTCATTTTCTCATCAATTGTTAGCATTGCAACTCCAAATTCATAGCCTTAATTTTGTGCATTAAAATATTTGGGGCGGTATTGAAGCACATCTGAATTGATTTTTTCAGCATGATTGCGTTTCACCCCATCACAGTCAAATTGCTCGCACAGCTTTAGAATTGCGATTTGCTAACAGGTGGACTGGAAGTGGAGGAGTAGGGACCCTATCTCATGGCCATTACGCAGTACAGACCTTACACCTTGATTTGCTTAGTATGCGGAGACATGTCAAGAACTTGGTGTATTCTGAGAAACTTCGTAAATTTCCTCAAATGAAAATATTTTATTTTGAACATTTCTACTTTTAAAAAAGCAAAACTTTCTCATACATAATTGGAACTTCAAACATCCTATTAAATGTACAGTGTCCTGCAAACAATTGAAAAAAATGTTCTTCTTAGGGCTATATTTTATGTGAGATATAAGTATTCATACAGCAGTGATCAATACAGAATAAATGGTTATTTCGTAAAGCTGCGTTCACAATTAAATGCAAAGCATTTCGCAGCAAAGATAGTTACAGCACAAGCGCAGGTATGTGGGAAGACCATTCACAATGCAGACGTAAGCGTAACGTGCACGGGTTTTTAGACCTATAAATTACATGCTGATAGCTTCCAAGCGCACCACAAGTTTCAAATTGAGTAACATAACCAACAATATCATATAAAAATTCTCTCGTTTGTTTTATAATTTTTTTTTTTATAATTGAGTAACATAACCAACAATATCATATAAAAATTCACTCGTTTGTTTTATAAATGAATAAAATAGGTAATAAAATTACATACACATAATTGACGCCTGCAGCAATGATTTCACAATAATTGTTTGAACAACATATTGAAAATAGTGCAAGCATGGAGGCTCAGAAAGTGACGTAACTGTTCATTTAATACAATGTGCAATATCCCTTTGCGCTTTACGATTTTTGAGAATCAAGAAATCTATACGCATATGGTGGGTACATCAATTACATCAAAGGAGGATTCAGCAAGGAGACTGAGGGAAATGAGAGATGGTCATGGCCAAATAAAAGAGCAGCATATATATGCAACAGACGATGTAAAACTTCGCATTGAGATCGTCTGTTGATGAACAGCAGGCAATGTATAGAGGAAATAAGCAAACTCCTTCGTCTATGTACGCAACGCAAGGATAAAGCTTGGAATTTGCTAACTCTTGCATTGCGAGGCGTGTGTCTTTGTGAATGCTTACATTAAATAACACGGGTGCAAAGACTTACACTCAACACTGCGTCTGCGCTTACATCTTAATTTGAATGGCGAATAATTCACAACATACCTATCATCTATAGCTGTAGTGTTGCTTGTTCCTCCTGTTGTATGAATTGACTGGTGAGCCACAGGACAAAATGGGCCTTAAAGAAAAGGAAACATCTTTAGACCTAAGGGAGATTATTGTTCATTACATAAAATAAGGAAAATATATTCTAATATAGCTCTCACCGTAGGAAGAAGTCATTCAAAAGTGCAGTGTGTCATTTAACATTTTAAAGAAACTCATGCTAATAAATGAACAGGGAGTGGGCCGTCCACAAAAACTTAATTCTAGGGAACAATGGCAGTTGATGAAATTGGTAAAGAAAACCCCGCAGTCTCTTCTGATATTGCTGCTGATACATGTATTCGCTAAAGTGGCCTTTTTCTTCTGCACCAGAATCAGCCATGTATCTCAGGCCATTACACCACCATCCCAATGTTAACTGTTTGTATATTTTGAATACCATGTTGAATTCAGACTTTTCGACAATCGAATTTGGCCATTTTTATAACATAATATTCACCTATTTTCATTCGAAAATGAAACTCTCCCTGAATACATTATCCTTTCCAATATTTTCCCTGGTTTTCCTAACTGCTCATTTGATTTTCCCTGCTGATATATGGCTTATTTTCTGGATACCCTTAAATGGAATCCAGTACGATTGATGAATAGTTTTATTGTTTTGGGCGTTACAAATGCAAAATCGTCTGTACCGCACCGAGGCTACAAGTATCTGCGCGCAAGACCGCACAAGATTAAATGAAACTAAGGTTTCATGTTGAGAATAGTACACTTACGTTTGATCTCCCCCCCCCCCCCCACATTGATGGGTTCCTCCAAGAATAATACTGAAGAGATAATAAAATTGCATGTTTTTACCAAGTTCTGTCGTTCAGTGCTTTCAAAGCACCAATATATGCAAGTAATTATCTAATTATTGGTGATGTATTACTTCTTTTGGCACGTATTGCAATGTACATAGTACATTGAAGAACAGCAGAGAAGGTATTGTTTTGCACCCAAAATTTCGCTACGAGATTTCAGCAGAAATACTGTTTAGGGTCCTCTACATGTTTAGAACAGGCCCATGTTTGTGGATAGCAGAACTCAAAAACGAAATGTCGATGAAATACTAAACTAACATCTTCCAAGGATGCGACACAAAGATTTTCGGAAAATTCCCTCACCCCAAACTCGTTAGGACCATTAGGACCAAGTCATGTGAATGAAACATATCAGATTTTCTGATTTGTATGTAGCTCTATTTTCTTGTCAAACTTGGGCCTATGGAAGAGAAAGCGAGACACAGAAATTTTGATTTCGGACCTTACACTCAAAGATATCCCAGCTCGACATCTGTAACAGCATTGTGTCAGTGGCTCGATGTAAGTAGGTATAATCATTACAGTTTTGAATTTCAAGACGCTCTTTAAGATTTTTCTTTCCTGCGTAACGCTATTAATTTTAAGTACTGCGATCTTAGAAGGTTGCACAACTGATTCGTTTCTTTATGGCTTTTGCCATATAATGGTTATACTGTTGTAATATTTATACAACTTATGTGTTATTAAATCAGTACAACAGCTAACGTAAACTGGATTTTAATAGTAATATTGATAATATTCATGGAATTTCCTCTTTCAAACATTAATACCATTACCTATAAAATCTTTTTGTAATATTTTGTTTATTTTAATATATAATTAGATTTAAATAATACCTACAACTATCGTAACTAAATGCGAAAATCAGCTTATCAACATTTTAACAAATTGATACTAGCGCTTACCTTTCACCTAGGCGGCTCGGTTCGATCCTAGGGGACTCCATGTGATATTTGTGGTGGGCGAAGCGGCGTCTTGGTAACTTCCCCCCCCCCCCGGATTCTCGGTTTCTCCCGCCAATCATTCCACTAATTCCTCCATAGTTATCTTACATCTCATGCACTTCACCATTTCTTTATTATCCACTTCCTCACTTTCACACTGGGCATCGGAGTGATCACCCATCCTAGCTTCTCTCTGATCCAGAGTCTCTGCTTGTAAGTCCTGCCGGGGAGGGGGTTAAGTTATATTTGAGGAGGATAAACAGAGAAAGAAAGATGAAACAAAGAAAGAAAAAGAAATTGATACTAAGATGGAGCTGGGCAACGATTTTACTACACACTTTCCAGCCTAAAGTGAAATAGAAGATCTATCCCCCCCCCATTTTTATATACTTTTTACTGTGAAGAGTGTAGACATGTGATTGTTAAATAAGAAAAGTAGTCTTGAGTTTTCTTTTCGGTATGCTAAGAGTAAGGAATGGGAAGAGTTAACGAGACTGTTTTTTTTTATATAATTATTTAATTTTGTACTTGCTCTACCATCTATTTATAGTAGGTAAAGAAAGTATTGCTTTTCAGCGGAAATACGTGTTTTGAAGTTCACTGAACTGAAAAGAGTGTGTTTAGTCTACATAGGTGGGCGAATGCTTGTGTATCGGTCTGTGAACAGCATAAATAACAATTTGATATTTGAGTCGCGTACGGTTTGAGTATGGTTTTCAAGAAAATGCTGCTCCTCAAAACATCCTTTACCTGGGGGAAAAAATTAGTTATTCTGTATTTCCCTTATAATGACTTAACGACTTGGTCAAAATCTCCCATTCGACACGTGACAAACTACCTAAATGTATATCATGAACTTTGTATGAAAATCCTGTATAGCCTCTTCTATGCTCCATATTTAGTTTTCCAAGCGTGACAGACATACATGAAAGATTCCCGTTCTTTTTCCTTTCCCTCGCAATTGCTCCTTATCATGGCTAAGTATTTGAATGTTCTTTCCCTATGATTAAGGACTCGCGGCCTAATTTTAAATCATTATAATCCATACATAACGTGAATGAAAAGAACACTAATTATTTACCTACGTGGATATAATATATGTATATCGGATATTGCGTATTTAGCATGGAGAAATAATCTTGTGAGTGTTCACATCAGACTTTTTCTTTCTCTAAAATGCATAGTAAGTAGAGGAAATATTAATTCCCCAAAAAATTCGATGTCGAGATTTCACCAGAAATATATTTTGAGGCTCACTGACATCCTCCTCCTCAAAGTTACCTTAATATTTTAGTCTATAAACTCAAAAACGAAATATCGGATAAATATGCAGTAAGAAAAAAAGAGTCTTTTCAGAAAAGGTCCGTATTTGTGTGTGTGTGTGGGGGGGGGTGAGTAACATAGCTGAAAAACCAAATCTATTAGATGCCAAGTTTGAAGTTATCTCCCAAGATGCGACACGAAGATTTTCAAGAAAATCCCTCCACCTCAAACTACCTTTTGCATTGAACAAGTTTCGAAAATGTTGATTTTGTCAAAGTAATTCTAACGACTTTGATTAAAATAGAGTAGACGTATTAAAGGCATTTGGATGACAAAAAAAAAAAAAAAAAAAAAAAAAAAAAAAAAAAAAAAAAAAAAATGTATATCTTGAATTTCCTCACAATAGCCTCTGAAGTCCCCTTCATTATCAATGATTTTTGCATAGTTGGTGAACCATAAAAGATAGACAAAAACTTACTGTACAAAAAATATAGATCTCGTCAAAAAAACACAATTAATGGCATATGCATTTTCGTTGCGGATAAGCGTTTCCGAGATACTACTTGTGATTAATTTTAAATTTTAAAATACTTATACTTTTCTCAGATAGGAAGTCTTCTTCTTCTTCTTCTTCTCTCTCTCTCTCTTTTTTTTTTTTTATATACTCTTAACCAAGGAAAGAAGCGAGTTTCAATGACAATCGCATACCGACAGTTTTTAAAACATTTCACTGTCGCGTAAGATAATGTATTCCCTTAGTTCTTATAAGAAATTAAGTAATAAGAACATATTGATAATACTTATCTCAATAGCATGGAGTAGATGGAAGAATAATCTTTTGTAAGAAATTTGTAGAACAGGTAGAGAAAGTCATGTGAATGGAAGAAATCAGATGTTTTTCAGGTACATTGATATACTTTGTAAATTCTGCAACTGCTATTGGTGATTTTGTCCTAAATATTATTTTAAATAGTAAATGACAAAGTTGCGTCGGCGTTATTGTGTGGGTCAGTTGGTCTGGTTATGGTGAAACCTAGTGACACTTCCCTACTTTTTGATGTCTTCGCTGCTCCGGTTTTAGCTCAGGTGAACATGAATATGAATTACTCGGTACAGGGCGTGGTACAGAAGGAAATACAAGAAGGCAGTGAAGAAAAAGTACACTAATCACTGGTTCGTAAATATTATTGAATCAAATTATGCTTATACACGGTATATACCCTAACCGTTGTTGACAACCAAGTGACGCCTGCAAACATGTGGGTGATGATTACAAATCTGGGGAAAGCAAAACCATTCATTCTTTGTTTCAACCGCGGTGAGCAATGTGACGCGATTTTGCTTCAGTGACCGACATAGTGATGGAATCTAGCGTAGAACTGCTCAAAACAATTGTGATTTTAAACTTAAACATCCTTCTGTATGCATAGCGTACCTTCTTGCTATTGGTTGCATGTACTTGTGCCTCTATTCCATAAAGTCACTCAACGTTATACAAAAGGCAGGGCAATAAACTTTTAGAATGTTTCCTTTTGAAAGCTCAACTCACAATACATCAAGGTCCTGCTAGCGGAAAACTGAACATTTACAGTTAAAACCACGTTTCAAACCTTGTAGCCTTAGGGTGTAAAAATATTAACAAAATAAAAATATTCACAAGTAAAATAATGGCTAAAGCAAAGCTTATTACCCCTTACTATGATTAATAAAACATTACTATATACAAAGGCTATCTATTTAATTAAGTATGATGATCAATATCGTATACAGATCGTTGCACAATAGAGATTATTTTTACATACTATTGATTGTTTACGCGGATATAGAAGAGTTACTGTCTCAATTCACAGCATAGTCAAATTATGGTATTTATTGCATCATTATGCAAGGTGGTAACTAACAGACACGAGTTTCTAATGTGTGATTTTGTGCTCAGAAACGGCAAGAAAACACATGACCGTGCTGAAACATTTTTAAGTGCAGCATCTGGTGTTGTTATAAAGCCTGTCACAGTTATATAAAGATGAAATAACCAGTAACTCTACCACTTTAACGTGAATAAAGTCTCGTTGTTCGCCGTGTATGCGCCGTTCCGAACTTTTTAAATACAATTTATATCTCCCGTTAATGGCATACCCTTGTTTGAAGCTGCACCTGGTAATGTGTTGATTTAAAAATAACATGCAGCATTTTTACGTAAAATGAAACCTTGTATGCACACTGTTGTAACAAACAATGGTTACTCCTCCCCTCGTGAGTTCCAGGTAGTGCGTGACGATGTTCAGACGAAGCAAAGGGGAGACGAGTATCTGCCTGTCTCGCCAGCTCTTTGTTGTAGAGATGTCTATAGAGACCTAGCTCATGGGGTGGTCTTATTTGCTAGGATTAATTAGAAATCATTAGAATCCTCACCTTGCTAAAGTCCAGGCTTTGTCCTGCGGCGACAATTCAGGCTTCGCTGGCGAGTTGTTTGTACTATGCACGCACCTTTTCTTGGGCGCTAGATTTACGGAGTAGCGAGAGAGGTCGCGTGCCTGTTTTTTGTCCACCAAAGAAAGTTTCTTTCCTTGAGGCCCTCAGCCAGTAGGCACGTTATTAATTTACCGCTATTTTGCTGAATTATTAAACGAAACACAGCATACGTGCACATGTGGGAATTCTTCATTACTTCTCAATTGACTTTTTAAGACCTGCAAGTGCTCATACAAAATCAGCAGTGAAGGCAATTAACATGGCAAGTGGGTGAGTTCTCTATACGTTGTGAATATGCACATTATTATTATTATTATTATTATTATTATTATTATTATTATTATTATTATTATTATTATTATACAGGCGGTGCCGTGGTCGAGTGTTTAAACCGCTCGCATCTCACCTAGCCCGGATTCGATTTCAAGCGCCCGCTTGTAGGATTTGTGGTGGACGAAACGGTGTCTGGGCGGATTTTCTCCGGTCCTCCGGTTTCCCCCGATACTCATAACACCAATTGCTCCGTTAACACATTTCCTATCACCCATCTCTCTTGCATTTCATATCATCCAGTTCCTCACGCTCATGCCTGGCTACGGGCCAACTAGTCTTTCCAGGTTCTCCATTTTGTAGTTAGATGTCGCTAGCTCGTCGACAGGATTCTGACCCTTAGGCACCCATTCAAAAGGGTAATTTTTTCCTCGGTCTTCAATAAGTTTTTAGATAAACAATTAGTTAATATTATTACGATAAAGGAAATTATTAATACCGTTATAGATATAAAAGTTAGATCTTGAATTATTTCAGTCCTACATAAGGAGAGGGTAAGCAGACTATTAAAAGATAAACAAAATTATTATTATTATTATTATTATTGTTGTTGTCATCATCACCGTTAAGAAAGATCGTTTTAAACCTTTCATTTTAATCAGCTGTCCTTAAAGCCTGGTATGCTGAGGAGGACAGATCTAACTTTACAAGCCAAAATAATCAACATAAACATTTTAGGGAATTTCTGTCAAAACCCTTATACTGAATTTGTACTGAATGTTACTCATACCTATTTGCATCATACAAAACATCTGCGGGCAAAATACTGTTGAGCAGAGATTTTCCATATACAGTGGATATCACACCGTAAAATAATGGCAGTTTTATCTTCCACTTTCTCTTACACGCATTTTAATCTTATTTTTGCTTTCAGGAAAACTTACTGTAACCTAATTTAGATGCTACACAGTTTCATTTTTCTTTGCTCTTCCCCTACTTCATAAAACACCAAGTTTGATTGTGTAATTGTATTCTTTTTTCGTATTCATTGGGCAACCTTTTTGCAATAACTTCATTTTGGTAACCTCTTGAGGTCAGAACAGATCACGTGTGTAAGTGTAACGAGCCGCCACTGCACGCTGTGTTTTTAGCGAAGGAAGCGTATAAAGCCTACAGATATGGAGCCCCCGTCACGTTTGTGTATTTAGGCGGGCCTTCAGCCGTAACCAATTTCCACGGCCGACGTCTTATTTTAACCTTAGCAGCGTTCCATTCATAGAATCGAAGGAACCGTAACTGATTGATGTTTCCTACCGAGAGCGAAGTATATGCCTGCTTTGTTTAGTTCCAGCTGTACTGGACTAAGGACGTCGTAAGCTGTTCATCATGTCAGTCATTAGTGCATTCCACCTAGTCTCACTTTCCACAACAAATATTTACGGCTTACTTGTTTAACAAATTATATCCCTATTTTAAGTACCCTTCCGTTCTTAAATACCATCATCACAACTGAAAAAAATCTTGTGTGTTGGATTTACATTTCTCTACCCCTCTATCGCTTGTATACAAACTATTTTTAGTCAAGATAGCAACATTTCGGTATAGATACAAAGAGAATAACGAAAGTCAAATGTTTAACAACTCGACGCTACATGCTAGCATTAAAATTTCACTCTTTAAACATACAATCGCGAAAAACAACTGAATATCTAAAGGATTGAAAGAATTACCATGTATGGGACGATTCGGCCAGTTAACAACAGAAATGGCTTGCGGCACAAAAACTTCTTTGGAATTAATTGTGTGTTTTAAAAAGATCTAATTTTTTTGATCAGTACATTTTCATCTATTGCTTACATTTACCAGTTATAAAAGTTGGATAAAAATCCTACCGAAGTAAAAAGGAGTTCACAGGGTATTTCTAGAGAATTAAAAATACGTATTTTATTTGTCATGTAGATGTCTTAAATACATGACGTTTTAATAAAACATATTTAGAACCATTTAAAGAAAATTGAAAATTTTGAACAATGCTAAGGGTAGTTTGAGATGGGTAGATTTTATTAAAACCTTCATGTCGCATCTTTGGAAGATACTCAACTTAAAATACAATTTTAGTATTTAACCGACTTTCCTTTTTTGAGTCACACACGCACGTCCGCACACGGATCATTTTCTGAATTTTTTTTTAATTCAGGGAGTCAACATTTTATACAGAGATTTCACCGGAAATGCACGTTTTAAGGACCCTGTTTAAAACCGTTTTAGAAAAAGGTCCGAGCGTGTGTATGTCCGTGTGCCTCTGAACCTGACTCGAAAACGAAAAGACGGTAAAATACTGAACTTGGTATTTAAGTTTAGTATCTTCCAAGGATGCAACACGAAGATCTTGAGGACAATTCTTCCATGCCAAACTATCCTTTACATGAAAAAAAAAATGTTAAACATGTTGTTTTCTCACTTTAGATTAAAGTGCTCTTTATTATAAATTTTACGCAACAAATAAAACGTACATCTTGAATTTTGTAAGAATAGCCTCTTAACTATGGATGACTTTTGCATAACTGGTAAACCGTAAGATTTAAACATTTACTACACAAAAATACAAAGTTTGTTTAAAGACGCAATTTATTTCATGTCACACACACACACACACACACACACACACACACACACACACACATGTATATATATATATATATATATATATATATATATATATATATATATGTAAGCAGGTAATAAGACCATCTCTGCTAATGTTTATCTCGGTTAACATGGAGTAGATAGAGAATAAGCTTTTTAAGAATAATATGTTACAGAGATATAGAGAAGTCATGTGAATAGAACACACCAGATGTTTAGTTATATGACATACATTCACTCCTGTTCACACACACTCCAAACTCTTTGAGAGGCAAGAAATTATTCTAATTAAATATTAACAATCCCAGTCTAGATTCGAATTCTTAAGGCTTGCTGCGGATCAGTGAATCAGTGTTCTTGTGAAGAAACTCGGACATTTCTGTTCTATTTTTAGTCCATTATTTGTAAAGCGATCAGAAAACAAAGTATATGAACTCAATATATCTGTTGATGAAACAGAGTGAGAGTTTATGGTAAACATAAGCCAGAACAAAGGCAGGTGTTTTAAGATAAAATTATTGGCATCGAGACAATTCCTTA
The DNA here is from genome assembly GCA_030762935.1 of Hymenopus coronatus. NCBI lineage: Eukaryota > Metazoa > Arthropoda > Insecta > Mantodea > Hymenopodidae > Hymenopus > Hymenopus coronatus. Next base: position 112,219,047 of record CM060890.1, read on the forward strand.
GCATAATAAACCTAAATACAAATGACTACTTTTGAAAGGAATACGCTATCTTAATTGGCCTGGAGTAGCAGGGATTGCTTTGGTGATTTAAGGGACACTGGCAGCGAAATTTGGACTAAGTGGTAAAAAGTCCAAAATTGCGTTCGTTATAATAACAAATAGTTTCTGAAACCTTTGGGCGACCATAATTTTATAATCATCTCAAATTTTAAGGCGCATGGGACATTTTAGTCATGCAACATGAAATAATGTATTTCTTGCAAAGTATTTACAAAAATTGAATGACATTTTGTTATCACATTGATATGACAACAATGCAGCCACATTAATAGATACTTTCAGAAAAAAATCTGTAGAGAAATATAGAAATTTGAAATCTCACTCCCAGTGTCCCTTAAGCCTCTTCCAGAGCCCAACAGGAAAACATGAGTGTAAAATTGACCAAACACATCGGCACTAACTAGTGATGAGCAACCCTCCGCTGAAAGTGTTATATGCGAGTGATTGGTTATTTTCGCCCAAATACCTTTTCGAGTATTGAGCTCCGCCCTTTAATATATCAATGGATCAGACTGCTACTAGCTGGATGGTAGTTCTGTTTGGTAATTGTGGCAACATTCCTTTATTTTTTGTTTTACTAATGGAGTGGGATAGGTCTTCTGATTTTGATCCCGTTAGTATAAGTAAATTTATTAATTTGTAAACAAGATCAAAAATGTTCATGTTGCCTTTAAGTATCAGGTGATTCATCTTTTATTGGCTGGGCTAAAAGTGAGCAGTAAGGCTTAGCCATACGAATTTAAAACATGTATTTGAACTTTGTGTTAAAATGGAAAACATTTCTCGAATTTAGTTCTGAGTTGTTTCAGCATAATTTTCTTTTTATTTTGCTTATTGTTATTAATTTATAGAATGTTGTAGAACATTTTAAATACATATCTTGGCGTAGTTAACTAGAGGGATACCAGGACGGAATATTGCAGATTTTATTTTAGTTGAGTTGTTGCATCATCAGTTGTTTTTCAAGTCAAATCCGTAGAAGTTAAAGTACAAGTAATATTAATAATATATGATGATAATAATAATAAATAGTAATAATATAATAAAATAGGTTAAACAGTCCATCAGAATAGTCCAATATATAGACTGGAAGTTTGAAATTTCGTTTCTGCAGTTGGTTGTTTTCGGTTATGTGTTACCTAAATTGAACGTTGTTGGTAACCAAATTCTGCAAAGGAAACAACACAACACAACGCTGCCTTCCTCCATGACTCAGAGTTCCCAGTTTTGATATTCGGCCGGTGCAGTGATTCTTTCTTTAATTATACTAATCATTCGCCTCTCTCCGTTCATCTGGGAGTAAAAGTGTGAGGAGTCTCATATGAAAGATGCATAACAATCAGCTTAGAAATCTGCAATTCGAATTGCAAACACACTCAAGTTGTTTCTAAAGTCAAAGCGTCTAATATGATCTCAAGGGTTAAAGATCGTTCTATAATATCATTTGCACAGTAATATCACTTTCTCTGTCAAATATGTATGTAGTAGGTTGAGAAAGTATTGCATTCCACAAACAAATTCGGTGTGCAGATTTAACTGAAAATGCATGTCTTGAGACCGTGAATCCAAAAATATTTTATTAGAAAAGATGTATGTGTGTGTGTGTGTGAGAGAGAGAGAGAGAGAGAGAGATAAATAGATAGAGTACAGCATAATAAAAAACGAAATGTTGGATAAATACCAAACTTAATATTTAAATACAGTGGCTTCCATAGATGCGATATGAAATTTTCCAGAAAGTCTCCCAACCCAAATTGCAGTTTTTATTGTTTTTATTTTCTCAAAAATTGTTCTTAAGATTTTGATTAACATGGTAGATGTATTTAAGATGTGTGTTTGACAAAATAACGGTACTATATATTGACTATTCTAGGAAATTCCTTAATTTGAAAGTAGTACAATTTTGTGTAGCTTAATAGCATTTTCATTTCTCAGGTTTTCTAGTTAAACATATAGTCTAAATACCTATTTAGCATTTAAATATTTTATGTTTTCAAAATATACGAATATGCAAGTTATGTTGAAGATTACACGTTTGTGAACTATTTTGATGAATCACTGAAATCTCTGGTCGATTGCTGACTTTTTAAAAATGGTTCCGCAAACGTGTAAAAATTACTTCCTAACCTTGTACTTAAAATTACTAAAACATACACTGTTCCCAATTTTACAAATATACGTTTGTAAGATTGTTCTTCCAATCTCATCCTTGCATCCTAATAAAGCGACTTGCTTGGAATGTCAGTACGCAATATTTCGCTTGTTCTCTTGACAAGATATGTGCAAGGTCGCCTCTCAATATAATCAGCTGTGGCGTGACGTCATCATGCTAAACGGCACGTTTTCCTTTGAACGTGTAGGTGTCGAAAATTAAAGTCGTCCAAATTATCTTCTTTTGTTCCTAAATGGAACGAAGCAGAAATGTCACGAGTAACACAGAGCAAGATCGGTAATGCGCATTTAGTAAAAGTTCGAGGTTGAAATGGAAAACCAATCTCTTAGTTTCTGTTCTTTAGAGGTTCTTAGGCAAGAGTTCAGAATCTTCGCTTGTACGAGTGTAAGTTTCACTGCCTTATTTAATTTTTATTTCACAACCAGCAAAAACTGCAATTACTTTGATAAATAATGAGGTGGCTTCTCCCCCCAACCCCTCTAACTCGCTTAAATTGACTCATCAGTTCATGTGCTTTTAAAATCAGAAATAAACCTATTTTTATGGAATGGATAGATATTTTAAGTATATTGAGATATAACTATGGTAGCGTCTTGGAAGTTCGAGGAAGAGCTTGAAAATACGAAACGAAGTCGAATAATTTTTACTTCTGAGATTCTCCAATGTAGCGCCCGTATATTGCATACTTTTTTCGGCAATGTTGAATAATACAAATAGTTCATGTGCGAAAAAAGGTAATAATTCACTACCAGCTGTTGCACATGGTGGTTCCAATAGCAAGGTCATCAGCATTACCTTGCTGGCAAAGTGAAGCTCGTTTATTCTAGTTATTGACCTTAAAATTCACTTAGCTGCAGATTGATTTAAAAACTTAGGTGTATTAACAATAAAAAAGAAGTCAAGACGCAGCTATTTAGATTTACATAATTTAGATGAGAAAATTCAACTATCAAATATAATTCTATTCCATGTCCCCAATAATGAAAAATATCGCAGATTAGAGCATTTAATATAATCAATGAGCATTCGTACTGTAAAATAGCCAAACTCGCAGGTAGGCAAGGTCACCAACACTGAATGCATAATTTCACTATAACTGCATGAACGGAAAGTGAATTAGAAAAGCAATCGCCGAAAAAATGTATTGAATCATCATAACGCTAAACCATAAGAGAACCAATATCTTAAATGTAGATATATCATTATTTTCCACGTGCATTCTCAACATTCTTGCTTTGAATTCTGCTATTTAGTGAACAGTTTGGGAAAGAAACCTAAAAATCTGGTGTTCCATTCACATGACTTTCTTTATAGCTCTGCAACAAAATATTGTTAAAAAGCTTATGCTTCTATTTCCTTCATGCTAATTGAAAAGAAACTAGCAGAAATAGTCTTATTACTTAAAATAAGAACTATAAAATAAGAACTATAGCTTTCCTGGCGACGTGTTAATTCAAAATCTTCTCGGGCTTCTAGCCAGGTAATAACTTGAATTAGTCTTATTACTTGCTTCCTTGTAAGTATAAGGGAAATAAGGGAGTACCATACGTTAAAGTGATAGTCAAAAGCTGGTTGCTATGTGACTGAAGCTCATTTGTTTGTATGGACAGGAGTTGACAAATTCCTGTGTGAGAAAAGCATACGTTTTTAAAGGTGAAATAAAAAAGGGGGGGGAATAACTCAAAAACGATCAACTCCACGAGAAAAATGTGTATAACATAAAATGTGTGTTTTAACGTGCTCTACACTTTTTGTGTGGTAAGTTTTTGTCTATCTCTTACGGTTTAGCACTTCTGCAAAATTCCGTAAAATTCATCCAGAATAAAGTAGTCTTCAGAGGCTATTCCCAGAAAATTCAAGATATACATTTTATTTGTCAGGTAAATATCTTTATTATACGATATTTTAACCAAAATCGTTAAAGCCATTTTTTAGAAAATCAAATTTTTCGAAAAAAGTTCAATGTAAATGGTAATTTGGGGTGGGGGGATTTTTCCCAGAATCTTCGTGTCGATCCCTGTTAGATACTAAACTTAAATACCAAGTTTGGTATTTTACCGACTTTTCGTTTTTGAGTTATCGTGTTCACAGACACACGGACACACATACGGAACTTTTTCTGAAAATGCTTTTTATGGACACAGGGGACCTTAAAACATATATTTCCAGTGAAATCTCGGTATTGAATTTTTGGGTGGAGTGCAATACCTTCTCTATACACTATGTACATAGTGCGTATAGAGAAAATAAAAATGCTTTACATTTCATTGCACGGAAATGTGCTGTCCCGAAGCCCTGAATATTGTAAGGACAAATACTACACAATCAGAAGGCAGCTTCACTAGGATTACTGAATTGTTATTGAAACAAAGGTTACACGTAAAATCTACTAAGTAATCACCTCAAAGTTTGACATCACATTATTTGGAGGCAAAGTTTACAAGTGAATGTCAGCTCTAGAGTAAAGGCGTAACGTAGTACACGTGTGACGCAATAGTTGCCTAGCAAGTACGGCCTTCATTGTGGGGAATGCCTTTCATTGATAACTTCATTAATTATAAAACTTAGACTAAATAACATGTCTTGCAATTATTTTACGTGGAAGCAAAAAATAAAATAATCAAATACGTTAATCTGTTTGCGCACAACCCTACCAACGTTTATTCATTGTACACAAATAATATTTGTGATATATATATATATATATATATATATATATATATATATATATATATATTTACTTTCTCTATACGTACTATGTACATGCTGTATAGAGAAGGTGCTGCACTCCCCCCAAAAATTTGATACCGAGATTTCATTAGAAATATACGTTTTAGGGTCCCCTGTATCCAAAAAAAAAAAAAAAAAGTATTTTCAGAAAAAGGTCCGTATGTGTGTGTCCGTGTGTCTGTGAACACGATAACTCAAAAATCGAAAAGTCGGTAAAATACCAAACTTGGTATTTAAGTTTAGTATTTTCCAGGGATGCGACACGAAGATCTTTAGAAAAATCCCCCCACCCCAAACTACCCTTTACATGGAAAAAAATTCGAAAATTTTGATTTTCTCAAAATTGGCTCTAATAATTTTCATTAAAATTTCGTACATTAAAAATATTTACCTGACAAATAAAATGTATATTTTGAATTTTCTGGGAATAGCCTCTGAAGACTATTTTACTCTGGATGAATTTTACGAAATTTTGCATAACTGCTAAACCATAAGAGTTGGACAAACACTTGCCATACCAAAATGTAGGGCCCATTAAAACACACAATGTGTGCCATATACATTTTTTTCGTGGAATTGATCGTTTTAAGATATTCCTTATTTTTTGTTGCAGCTTAGATAAACTTATACATTTCTCATGCAGGAATTTGTCAACTCCTCTCCATACAAACAAAGGAACTTCAATCACATAGCAATCAGCCTTTGATTATCATTTAACCTATGTACTCCCTTATTCCGCTTCTACTTACAAAGAAACAAGTAATAAGACTATTTCTGCTAATTTTTTCTCGATTAGAATGAACTAATTAGAAGCATAAGCTTTTTAACAATAATTTGTTGCAGAGATGTAGAGAAAGTCATGTGAATGGATCACATCAGATTTTTAATTGTAAATATTTATGTCTAATATTGAAATATTCGTAATACAGTTCAAACACAGTACTTCTATTCTTCGTTTTCATTTATTATATTTTCATGTTTGTTATTCTAAGGTTTGTGTGTACATTGTTATCATTTTTGCATCTATAACTTCTTGTTTTCGGTATTGCAGTCGATATTATTATTTTTATGCGTATTGTTCCTGTTTAATAAAAAAGACTTTTCGTTTCTTAGAATCTTTCAGACTTCATTTTCACTATATTTATTTGAATCTTCTTAGTCCGCATTGTAGTGTTTGCCACACATTTAAGAGATCTCAAGTTCGAATCTCGTTAGGGTGAGTTACCTCGAATTTTTCACCAGCGTTTTTCCTTTTTCTCAGAAGACGATGTCGAGTAACTTTAAGCTTCATGGAACCTAGCTCGTTTGAGCATCATTTACCTATTTCATTCATCGTCCGTTATGATGACCTAGCAGGTTAAAGGACGTTAAACTAAAAAGGAAAAGAGGGAAAAATAATATTCTTGTTGATGCATAATAATCTATTTATTTTCTAAATTTTTATCTCCTTCATATGCTATCCATTTTATATTTCGACGAGGCTTAACTTTCAAGATTACACCATCCATTTTTCTAATTCAGTTTTCTGATTTCATATATTTTCAAAGGTATTCTTTTATGCGTTTTTGTTCGACTACATAAATTTAAAAAACAAAAAATATTATACCAAATAAACACTCCACATTAATAATCTTCAACTGGAAGTCACAAATTTTATTCATGTTGGATACTTAGACTGAAAAATTTAATGTCATAGCCGGAATTTGAAACACAGATCTCCCGATCTCTAGCCGCTTGCTTTATCACTGAGCTACCATGGCAACATGCATGAAACGTACTACATTCCTCAACTGACTCACATGTTTCAGGTAAATCTTAGGGTGATTTCAAATTATTTTGAGGTGGCATAACCCAATGGCGACTTACAATGTAAATACTTTAAAGTCCTGGGTTTCATAGTTCAGCCAACTATTATGGTCAGTTAGTGTTAATTTCCGGCTATGGCATTGAAAGTTTTAGCCTGACTACCTATCCATTCTGTCCTACACACGGCTTGTGAGAAAAAATAATCAAATTAACATTTATTCACGTTGTCTTTCGCTACCGACGATAACAAATATTTCGGTTACATCTTTCACGGCCCTTTGATACTGAACCAACAAAACACAGTGCGAAAAAGGATTTGGTAGGAACAAATCCTACAGCCTGCCGTCTATTGCCACGACGTGGAAGGTTCTAAAGTTCAGATTGAACGCCTTGCTTTCAAGGCAACTTCTACACAAGAGTCATGCGTCCTAGCAGTTGGATGAATTCTAGGTCCAGAGACTAGTGATGCCACACTTTGAGCACCCAGTATAATTTAAAAATTCGACAATTTAACTTAATTTAAGAATAAATAATAGTTTCATAAGAGTTGTATGCCAAGGTTGCATACAAGGAATAGATTGCAGCTGGGTAAGGAGCGTCTACTTACTTAAAATACTATGGTACTGGTATAAGCTATACACATACTGGTATAAGCTGTACACAAAATACACCAATGACATAAGCATCGGAATAAACGTTACATACTTACCAGCTTCACATGCATTTGTGTATATGCTTTCTTGTTAGTTTTAAACTCCTCTTAAAATAATATTTACTCTCACAATAATTATATATTGATCATAAAACTGTTTATAATAGTAAATTTAAATAAAATACTATTTTTTTTTCATATAACCCAGTTAAATGCATTTCAAAATAATGAAAAATAATTTTACCTGAATTGATTTTAATCAAATTTTAAAATGTATCGAGAAATCTACCTGTTTGTGCGTATAAAATGTGTATGTGTGCAATGGCTTTCTAGAAGTTTATCTAACGCAGATTTGTATCAATTTTACCCAAATTTGAAACCTGTGGTGGATTATTTCATGTCTAATGCGTGTTTTGCAGAACATGAATGAAATGTTAATCAAGTAAATTTAACATTTTTAGTATTAATATTCTAGTACAAATTTTAAGGGGAAAAAAAAAACGCGTGAGAAATATACGGAAAAGAGATAGAATTTGGCTGTCTTCGGTCTCTGTTATAGCCACCCATCTGTCATTGCTTAATTTAAACGCCATCCGCCCTCTGTGTGTATAAAATCTTTAATAATTTTAATGAAAGACAATACACCTTCACATGCATATGTATTCATACTTCTTGATGTGTTACATTCAATTTCCCTATCCATTCCTCTATTACGTATTCTTACAAAAGCTATCTATTCCAGGTTAATACAAAATGTTTCTATCTACTTCCTGTTAACAGAGGAACTTTTGCAGAAGTAATTTCATTACACACTTTGTTATAGGTACGTACAAGAGGGATAGACGATGCCGAAGCAATTGCCAATTTTTTTTTTTTAAATTACTCATTAGGAGACAGTTAAATTTATTGTAATGCATCTGTGAAATTTGGAAAAAACTACAGTATATAATATGTATCATCTTAAAATTTATACCAATTATTACACACAATAACAGCGATATTTTGCAATGGTTCAAAATTAGAGCCTTCATGGTAATTAAAATAAAAATGTTTATTCTACAAATTTGTTCTAATAAAAATATGTTATGCATACAAAGTATTTTATAAAATATTCACATAAAAATCAGGTCTTACAGTAAATATACTTACATTGACTCTAGTTTTCACATGTTATCGTTAGCTGGGTCGCAGCATGCACTACCACTTCGTGATTTATACGTTAGAGGGTAGATACTAATTGAGATGTCTCTCAATGCGTATGCGTGGGCGTCTCATTGTAACCAGCGCGGTTTTTAATAATGAGCTTTTCTGACGCTCCTTATATTTCAAGTGCGCAAAGTGGAAAGAAAAAGGATGGTTTCTTTAAGTTTCGAATTCATATAATTTTATTATAAAGAATTAATTTCCCAATTTATGTTTAAATGTCACATTTATTTAAAAATAACTTTTACATAATATAGCTGTATTTAACTACATTTCAAAGAAATAACATTTTTCTTTACAAGTTCATCAAGTAGGTAAATGTTATCAGATTGGAAATAATTGCGTAAAATGTACAAACTATTTTCCATATTATTAAATATAATTTGTTGTAGCATTCTGAGAGGGATGTTCAGTTTTTCAAAATATTCTATATTCATTTAACAACATTCTCTTACAGACCACTTTTAATAATCGTTAAATTTTCACATAAATAGCCTTAGACGCATGCTGACTTTGAACTGATGAAACCAAAATCAAAGCTTTCTTACTATAAAAACTTTTAATTTGAACACATCTACTTTACTGGACGTTCGCCAATTTATGGAAAATAGCAAATAATTACCTGTTCACTAGCTTCACTATTGCGTCTCAGAATCCCAGTTTTTGTTTCTATTCATACTTTTTCTATCACGTAAAATGTATATGCTAGGTAGAGAAGGTATTGCATTCCAAAATTCGCCCAAAAATTGGAATTCGAAATTTCACAGAAAATACATGTTTTGAAGAAATCTGCATCAAAAAGAAGGAAAGAAGAAGAAAAATAGGTTCGCGCGCACGAAAAGCATAACCCAAAGCGATAAGTCGGTTGGTATTTAAGTTCAATATTCTTCCAAGGTAAGAGACTGAGGATTTTTAGGGAAATCTCCCATCCCAAACTAAGCCATTAAATGGAAGTTTTTTTTTCTCGGAATTTTCGAATTTCTCAAAAATAATTTTGATTTAAATAGCACGTAGATATTAAATATATTTACATCACAAATAATCTTGAATTTCTGGGAGTAGCCTCTGAAGCCCTCCTCATTTTGGATGACGTTTACATAACTGGTAAACCGTATCAAGAGTGACAAAATCTTCCTACAGAAAAGTATACATATATCTCGTTAAACTCACAGTTTATGCTTTTTCAGGTGGAGTTAACCATTTTTGAGATACTATTTGTTTCTTTTAATCTGCCAATCTTTATACTTTTCTCAAATGAGAAGTCGTCATTCGTTTTAATCCTGGTCATGTAAAGAGATCGGAATTTAAAGTCATCACATAGCTCTTAAGAAGTTTTTAAAATTCTGTTTTATTTCACGGCACTTTAACAGCATGGTAATATCGGACAATTCTGTAGGATACTTTGATGACTATGTGATTGTCTCATACCCATACCGTACTGTACTGGTTTGGCTTCGCGTCAAACAGATGGTGTCAAAGTGCCGTCCAGTCTATCTGCTTTACCACCCGAAATGAGAAAGTGAAGTGGAGCTAGCCTTTCGAAGTCTCATCACTATACACGGAATCGCTTAGTTTCACGATAAGCAGAAGGTGGTTTTAGTGTCTTCCATCCTAGCTGCTTACACTGTCTTTGGATAGATGGCAGCGCAATCACAATTTCGTCTATTTTCAGTTTTAGACTGAAGTTGAAACTTTAACTGGTATTAAATATCCAACTGAGGGATAAAAAAAAGAAAAAAAAAAAAACAGCCAGATTGATCGACCAACGGGATTTGAACCCAGGACCTTCCGAATACGTGCCACCGATTTCCGCTGGTGCCTATTTCCACTAGCATGAAGTGGATAGAAGTTGGCAGTAGGCAGTAGGCAGTTTGTACCTAAACTACTGCGTCTCAACACCAAAAAGGCTTGCGGGCAGGACGGGCTGACACCCCGTTTCACTCCCTCCCGAGACTCGAGAGGGCCAGCATCTCCTCTGCAACCACGGCACCACCTACGGGCGGATCTGGCAGCAGCGGCAGGAGCCACGGCAGCATTCCCCCAGCGGCAACGCAGTGGGCACTCGTCCCTCTTCTAGCTTGCAGCTCCGACGCCTGCGGGTGTTCGGCTTTTACACAGCGGCAACGCAGTGGGCTCTGACCCCCTAATAGCTTGCCGTTCCGCCGCCAGTGTGCGAGCGGCCCCGACAGCTTGCTGTCAATTTATAAAGAGCAGGAACTCCCCTACTTTCCTACTTCTCTTCTACTGTCATCTTTCTTTTCATTGATCTGACTAGACCGACAGACAACGCATACAGCGGGTCCGTAAGGCCAAAGCCAAGGGTGAAGGCCATTGGCCTGAAACCTCGAGCCGATATGGCTCGCACAGGCGCCTCCTCTAAGGAGGTCCGGTCCTCTGCGAACAGCCGTAGGGCAACCGCACCGACCCTAACTAACGATGACGGGCAAAAGCCACGACCCAGCACAAGTATACCTACTCCCTCACCAGAGACGGCCGAACCTTCGCGCAAGCGAAGCAGGACGTCTATTGGCGGCAGCAACAGGCGCAAGCCATCCTCGCCTCAACGCCTCGTAGCGGTTGAGAGTGATCAAACCGGGCAGGACCCAACCAGTCCTTACGCCATTCCTATGCCCGACTCTGACACCGACGTCGAACCTGACGGGCCGTGGATAACTGTCCACGCAGGGGGCCGCAGAAGCGGTCGTTCCTCCCCCAACCCAGCTGCACCACCACAGGGAATAAACCAACCCCCATCCCAAGGGGGGAGAAAAATACCGCCTATAGTTGCCGACGCTTTCCGCAACCACGTTGTGGTTATGAGAAAGCTGGCAGCGAAGCTTAGGGGCCCCTTCGAGGCCCGGCGGAAGCAAAGGAAAGTCCACCTCCATACCTCCTCGGAAAGGGATTTCGAGGCAGCGAAGGCAGTACTACGGGATGAACAAATCCCGTTCTACAGCTACTCGCTGCAGCGTCCCTACGTGGAGCGTAGGATAATTCGGGGCCTTGACTCCGACTGCACCCCTGAGGATGTCAAGGCGGCTCCTCAGGACGAGTACAACATCACCCCTTCCACCGTGGCACGTCTCAGTAAGACGGTGGCAACAGACGACGGCACTCAGCGAGTGCCCATGCCCTTATTCCTGGTCGTGGTACCAAGGGAACGCGCCCAGTCAGTTCAGCCGATAGACGCGGTCCGTCGGCTTATCTTCACCGTCGTGCGTATCGAAAGATACCACGGCAAAGAGGGACCTGTGCAGTGCCATAGGTGCATGGGCTTCAACCACTCTAGCAGTGTGTGCGAGCGCAAGCTCGCATGCCTGCGGTGCGGTGAAGCCCATCTACTGAGGGACTGCACAAAGCCCCATGAAGCTCGCCACTGTGTGAACTGTGGTGAGGCGCACGTGGGCTCATATAAAGGATGTAAGGTGCGGAAGCGCCTTGTTGAGAGCCGCCGTGGAGGCCCCCAGGAGCCAGCTAAAGTGCGCCCTGGGGTGTCCTTCTCCTCGGCACTGAACCGCGCTGAGGGAACACTGCGCGCCGCTGAGGCAGCAGCAACTCCCAGCCCCGCAGTCACTGCAGAGACCGTGCCAGCTCCGTCCTTGACGGAGACCACAACGCCCCAACCTGGTCCGCCTACTTCAACGGAGGAAGCCGCCCCGACGCCCTCGACAGAGGGCCCACGCCGGACTTCTCCAAAAAAGAAGTCCAGGAGGAGAGGAAAAAAGAACCGTCGGGCGGCCGGCCAGTCGGGCCAAACAGAGGCTCCCACCTCTGTGAGACCCGAGGCCACGCCCCCAGCACTCCAGCAGCTACCAGTGGCGGAAGCTCCAGTAGCGGCCGCCACAGTACCTACTCCAGTAGCAGAGGCTCCTGCTGCACCTACCACCACAGCGGCTTCCTCGGCCTTTACAGCGGCCATCCCACAGGCGGACCTGGATGAACTTCAGGACCTAGCCCTGTGGTTCGGTGACCTCTTAAGTAAGGTCCTACCTGTACTGCGAAACTTCAAGTTGCAGTACAGCAATCCCAGACTCTCCCCCCTCCAGAAACACACCCTGTTCCTCCAAACCTTGGAGCAGTTGTACCCGGGTTCCGCTAAGTAATGGCCTCTAGATTCGTTCGGAGACCATTGCGACTCGCGTACTGGAACGCGAACGGCATCCGGGGGCAACGCCCAGGCGTCATTGAGTTTGTACAATCGTACGGAATTGACATCCTGATGGTTTGCGAAACCCATCTGGATGCTGTTACTGACTTCTCGCTGCCTAGTTACGTCACCCATCGGTCCGATCGGGTCGGCCGACAGGGTGGCGGTACAGCTATCTTCATTAAGAACCACATAACCCATACTCCTGTCCAACTCCCAGCACTACAGCACGTGGAGGCCTGTGCAATCCGGCTTGCCGTTGCCGGGCTAGACGCGCTGCTGATAGCTGCATATGACCCACCAAACCACCGCTTCCATGAAGCGGACTACACCACCCTACTCAACCTTCACCCAGTGGTATGCATCGCAGGAGATCTCAACGCGAAACATGCCCTCTGGCACAGCCGCACCAACAACCCCCGAGGCCGCGGGCTCTACCGCCTCATCAGCGGCAACCCCGCCCTCGTCGCGCACGGACCGAGAGGACCTACGTGTCATCCGGCTCGCGGCAGACCGGATGTTCTTGACATCATAATCACCAAGAACACACCATTTCATCTAGACTTCTCGGCGGTCAACGAGTTGGACTCCGACCATGACCCTGTCGTGGTGGATACAACCGAGACCGTATCAGCTCTGGTAACACCAGACTGGATAAATGAGATCGACTGGGACGCAGCCGTCCTAGACCTAAACCAAACCGTGGACCCGCGACCGCGCATCGATTCCATCGAAGCGCTGGAAGCGGCAGCCACGGCCTTCTCCCGCCAACTCCTGAATGTGGTACGCGCGCATACCTACCGCATCCCATCTAACAAACCTAACCCGAGAACCATACCGAATGAACTCCGGCAGCTGCTAAAAGCCAAGGCAACCGTACGGAAGCTATGGCAGCGCTTCCGCCATCCCAGGATCCAAGCAGTGTACCAGCGGTTAAAATCCCTGGCAAGGCGCCTGCTTCGCGCGCACCGCAAAGCGGCCTGGGAACACACAATGGCACATATAAACCTGGAAGAGAAACAACCCTGGAGGATCATCCGATCCCTCAGGAAAGACAAAAGTCAGTTTCAGCATCCCATCCATGGCTCCCGTGGGAGACTCTCTTTTGAGCCCCAGGATAAAGCCACGGATTTCGCAGATTATCTGGAGTCCCAATTCGAACCCCGTGAAGACCCCCAGGATGAGAACTTTACTGAGCTCGTGGAAGCGACGGTAGACTACCTCTATGAGGAGCCCCCGCCGCCCCATGAGGAGATCCGCATTCCTTTAGTCACCCCGAAAGAGGTGGCTTCCCAACTCAACCATCTAAAACCTAACAAAGCCCCTGGACATGACGGCGTTACGGCGCCTATGCTCCAGCACCTACCCAGAAAGGCCGTAATCCACCTGACGCGGATTTACAATGCATGCCTTCACCTACGTCACTTTCCAACGTGTTGGAAGGAGGCGCGGGTGGTATGCATTTTGAAACCCGGCAAGGACCCGGTCTTCCCGTCAAGCTACAGATCTATTAGCTTACTTCCGATCGTCTCGAAAGTATTCGAGCGGTTACTCCTACCTCGCCTCACCCCTCTCTTCGAAGAGAGACTCCTACTCCCGGATCATCAGTTTGGTTTCCGTACTGGACATTCCACAACCCTGCAGTTGCTGCGACTGGCTGAGAAGGCTGCCCTGGGCTTCCAGGACAACTTCAAAACAGTCGCGGTGCTCTTGGACGTGGAAAAGGCCTTCGCCACCACGTGGCATCAGGGACTCTTGTACAAGCTCAAGAACGCAGAAATTCCTCCCCCCTACCTTCACCTGCTTAGTAGCTTCCTTCGGGACCGCACTTTCAGGGTGAGGGTGGAGGGGAGGCATTCCACAGTCAGACCCATAGCGGCGGGAGTGCCGGAAGGCAGCGTGCTGTCGCCGTTACTCTTTGCTGCCTACATGTCCGACTTCCCCACAGAACCCAGTACAGTTACGTGCCAGTATGCCGACGATGTCCTCATAATGGCGCGTAACAAGAACGACCGATATTGCTTCCCCCCGCTACAGAGACAGCTCCAGGCCATAGGCAGATGGAGTGAACAGTGGCGGATGGCCATCAGCCCGCAGAAGAGCTCAGCTCTACTGCTGGCTAAAGTCCGTGGCTGGCGACCGGAGAGGTCTCTGAGGTTGCGGCGGCGGCGGATCCCCTGGGTCCGCTCCGCCAAATACCTCGGAGTCCTCCTCGACCGCGGCCTTACTTTCACTCCACATGTCAGGGAGAAGGTCGGCTTGGGACACGCTGCCCTGCGGCAGTTGTTTCCCATCTTCCGCTCCACCATGCCCACACACCTTAAACTACGGCTGTACCGCGCAGTCATCCCGCCCCTTATGCTGTACGGCTGTGAGGTCTGGGGTTCGGTGGCTCGTTCCACCATCCGCAGGCTGCAGGCGGTGCAGAACAGGGCATTGAGGATGATATACGGCACAGACCGCAGATTCCCGTCCCACATTCTCCATTCCCACTCCGGAATCCCTTACATAGTGGACGTTGTGCGAGAAAGAGCTCGCACAATATACACTAAACTTGCTCCCCACCCAAATCCCCAGGTGAACACTCTCGGTCTTTACGACCACACGCTACCAAGGAGACGCGTAAGCTACCGCCTACCCAAGGACGCCTTGGGATGGTAGTTTTCCGGCCGCCTCTCCCTTTATTGTTGTACCCGCCAAGTTAAGCAGCATCGGGCATGGTCACGACTCGGACGGGTGACCATCCAGTCGTACTCCGACCAGATCTGCAACACTGGCTTCCCCCACCCCGTACCTATATCCCTTCATGTCTCCCCGCTAGCCGGCACTGCTTTCCTTGACAGCCCGCAAGCGGCTGGCCAAGGTAAGCAGCATCGGGCCTGGTCCCTCTCTGGGTGGGTGGCCACTCAGATAGGTAAGCCAGCCCGCGCCGGCTGCACAGAGGGAACACCCTGCGGAATTACTTTGACATTGACAAAAACGCTTGCATAAGACTACATCTACTTTATCACACGGGTAAATCCGCAAGAAAAGCGGATAGGTACCGTGGTGATTTGCCCCCGCCCGAGTACACTCGGGCGACTAGTTCCTACTCCTGGCTCCTCCTGGCTGACACCCGCCATGCTCAGCAATCCTCCATTCAGAGCAGTGCTGTACCTCACCAAGGTATTCAACATGTGCCTCACCTTAGGTCACTTTCCGCACGGGTGGTGTGCATTTTGAAGCCTGGTAAGGACCCTGCACTTCCTTCCAGCTACCGCTCCATCAGCCTCCTACCCACCCTCTCGAAGGTCTTCGAGAGGTTAGTTCTACACCGCTTGTCGCCGCAGGTAGTCGACATTCAAGCCATCCCTCTCCATCAGTTTGGATTCCGTCCTGGGCACTCGACAACCCAACAGCTGCTGCGGGTGGTGGAGGCTGCCGCCCTGGGGTTCCAGGACGGGGCCTTCACGCCGGCGGTGTCTTTGGATGTCGAGAAGGCCTTCTCAACCACCTGGCATGAGGGTCTCCTGTTTAAACTCATCCAGATTGGCCTACACACACAGTTAATCAACATCATACACAGCTTCCTACACCAGCGCACCTTCGTAGTTGCAGTTGCGGGTCAAACATCTACACCTAAACCCCTACGAGGCGGAGTCCCAGAAGGCTCTGTATTATCACCCACCTTGTTTAGCCTTTTTATGGCAGACTTCCCTACGGTGCAGGGTGTCAATATGGCCCAGTTTGCTGATGACGTCCTGCTCTACCGCACCGACCGGAACATACGCAGAGCCTTCAACCCCATACAGAGACACCTCCGTCTCGTCCAGGACTGGTGCAGACAGTGGCGGATGTCCGTTAATCCGGGCAAAAGTCATGCTGTTCTGTTCACCAGAAAACGCCCCGAAATAAACCAGATACCCAACTTTTCCTATCAGGGCCAAAGGATAGAGTGGGGGAATTCCATCAAATACTTGGGCGTCATTATTGATAAGGGCCTAACTTTTCGTGAACACGTGCGGGGAACGTCGGACAGGGCGAAGGGGGCGGTAGCCTCCCTTTACCCTGTGCTGGCCTCCCAGATGCCGGTTCACTTAAAGTTACGCCTTTTCAAGGCGCTTATAGTCCCCCTGATGCTCTATGCCTGCGAAGTGTGGGGTATGGCAGCAGACTCCTGGCTTCTCTGGTTACAGCGGGTGCAGAATAGAGGACTCCGGTCCATATATTCTGTATGTCGACGTTTCCCTTTGAGGCTATTACATGAAGCTTCGGCCCTCCCATATGTGGAAGATGTTATTAGGCGCCGGGCTCAAAAATTCTACGCCAGATTAGGCGAACATGAGAACACTCTTGTCAGATCTCTGGGGGAGTACTTACCCTCAGAACGCCGAAAAAGACGGTCTCGGGTTACCCGCATGGCTTGTGGGCACCCCCGGTAACAACGGCTTTAAACCAGCTAACAGCGTAATAGCTGAACAAAGCACTGCCCCCTTCCATAGGGAGAGGTCTATCAAAATTCACCACCATATTTAAATAAATAAATAAACACCAGCGGAGCAGAGGAAAGGATGCTGTTCCTAAAAATGCAACCGCTCGAGGAGCCAACCAGCGCTACCTCCTTAACACCAACACTCGAAACCTCAAACAAAACCTTAACCATCACCTCATTCCTGTGGTTAAACCCTTACCAGGGTAGGTACACAGCAACAACACCCAGGCTCACCACGAGCTTACCAGATACGCACGCACGCACGCAGGCAGTTTGTTCCAGAATAGGTAGAGAATGTCATGTGAATGGAACGCATCAGATCTTTTACTTCCTCTAGCTACGATCTATAGTAGATAGAGGAAATACTGCATTTTATCCAAAGTTTTCACCAGAAATGTTTGAGACTCCTAAATATAAATAAATAAAAATGTGTTTAGAAGAGAGGCGTATTTGTATGGCGTGTGTGTATAACTCAAAAACGAAAAGTCGGATGAATTCAACTTGTATTTTAGGTAATCTATGTATTTTAGGTTCAACATCTTCCAAGCATACGACAAAGATTGAGGTCCCGGCCATTGATTTTAAAGAAATTCTCGTTCCATACAAATTTCATTCCTACTTCATATACTAAAGGATAATATGGAATGAAAGAATTCTTATGAAAATTTCGTTATCTTTAGCCCATAACGACTTTGATTAAAATATTTAAGACATTTGTATGACTAATAAAATGTAGATATGGAATCTTTACTACGAATGAATTTTGTATAACTGATAAATCATGGCAGACAAAAAGTTAGTATGCAAAAATACATGGTGCACCGTTAACACTATTCAAAATATTTCTGTAGCCTCAACCATTTTCGAAATTTCTTATTATTGGTTGGAATTTTTCAATTTTTTTTTTTTTTTTTTTTTTTTCCATTTTTTGAAGTGCTGCTTCCCATATAATTATTATTTGCGATGTCATGTAAAATAGGAACAGCTAGGGACTAGCTTTGGAACATATGACTGTCGCTTCAGCTTCCTGCAATCCCTTTGTACCCACAGTGAAATGTGTAATGAAACTATTTCTGCAAACGGTTTTTCTTATTAACAAAAGTATACACATACACATATAGAAAGACCAGCTCTTGAAAAACAGTTTGCAGAAGTTATTTAAAAACCAACACTATAACATATTTATAAAGCATGTCACATGAATGATTGATATAGCGATTTTTGTATTTATCTTAAGACGATGTAACTGCGAATTTCGGAAAATCCACTTCTGTAAGATATCTTTTTGAAATGTATATCACTATTGCACAAAATTCTGTATCAAAATTATAGTTCTCATAGTTATTTATATAATTCCTATTGTCTAAATTCATTGTTGTAATAAAAATGAGGTGCTTGATACATTTTTAAAAAATGTTCACGTAATATCCAGTTTTACAGCAAGTTGCTTTACAAATAGATCTGCCATATTGTATTTTTTTTTTATTAGCTTTATTTAGCGTAGAAAAATTATTACTTATAGTACTCTCCAAAGCTCTTAATTTCTCAAAATTGGAACATATTTCGAAAAAGTATATAATCATTTTATTTAATGCGATTTTAAGAAGCACTATAAACATTTTGAAACAAATTAGTGAAATATTACTATGAAATGTGAGTATAAAATTATTAAAAAGAAGTTTACGAGTAAATAAGGCCTAAAGTTGGCAGTGTTTATTGATAGTGTGCGCCTGCACAGTTATAGCTTTAGTTAATTGGTAGTTAAATTGCGCAAAGTGAGAAAAACTATATATTTTCTTAAAGTTTAGAATTTATTATGAAATTAATAATGGTTTAATTTTCCCAATTTTGGTCAATTTCACAGATGCAGCATTGTAAAGTAGGTTTTGTTAGAAAAAAAAAGGTTCTGAAATATTGGGTCCTTAATGTTGTTAACAAAAACGAGCATCTTAATAAATGTATATAAAGGAAATGGGTTTTTCAGAAATAATTTTGCGAAAGAAATGCAGGACAAAAAGATACTTCTGTCTCTGAGGTTAAGCTTTTTATCAGAATTTTGAATGTGAATTAAAATTTTGTAACAGCGTTTATTTAAATGGAGGACACAAGACTATCCTCAGAGGTAGATAGCTGAATTTTCGCTGTGTGGGGAACGTTGGTGGGACATTTTCGTTTAAGTCAATATTAGCAACTTTCTGCACGAACGATTGCAACGTTCCAGTTAGCCAATTTGGCAGAAGATTACCATTGCGTAAAATTTAAATCGAGTTGACGTTTGCAAATGATGCAAATGTTTTGCGCTGGGTGCGGTTCTCGAGAGGTTATTCAGGCGTCTAATTTATTGGTAACAGAGATATCAGGAAATTATCAGATGCGAGCAAACACCAGTAATCGTTCGCAGTTCATTTTTCGGGGAAGGGGGACGATGCGGAGGAAACTTGACTTAGTGGTAAGAATTTTGACAAGTATTTCTGTTTAAAATATTTTCTCTAAACGAATAATGGTTTAATTTTGAAGGGATATTGTGACATTTTGTGGGAAAGAAAATAAAATCACTCACATTAATATACACAGAATCAGTTAATGACGAGAGAGAGAGAGAGAGAGAGAGAGAGAGAGAGAGAGAGAGAGAGAGAGAGAGAGAGAGAGAGAGAGAGAGAGAGAGATTGAAGTAAAGGTAGATGAGTTTTATTTATGGATGCTCTTCTGTGTCCCATTCTATGTTGGGCGTGAAAGACCGTTTAATTTTGCATAGAGGCCATCAGGTTTGGAGTTCTTTTATATGCCATAATTCCTGAAACGGCTCTGGCTTTAGTTCCCTTCCGAGAATTTTTAAGCCCGAAAAAATTCATTCCCCTCGATCGGGTTTGTACCTGTGCCCTTGGAAATCAGAGGTTGGCGTGTTACTGCTAGACCACGAAGGACAGCAAATATTACAGAAAGGACATCGAAAACGTAGACCGTATGATCCTTTGTGATACGAACGCAACCTCATAGGAGTGAGAGCTGAGGGGAGACCAGATCCAGGAGACGACTTTCGTGTGACGGGACCGTGAAGTTTCCAGATGAGCGGAGCCGCCACATCTCAAGCCCACACATAAGCTCCTAATCTCCGTGGGTCCCATGAAGGGAGTATGCTCTTTGAGCATGATCATGAGTAGTCCAGTGAACGCCAGGAGAAACCTCCACCGCTCAGCCGCAACACGCCGAATTCCACTGCTTGATCTTTCAACCTGAAACTGATACTGATGTTGTGGATATTGGAACTGAGGGACAGGAAAGTGTGGTGGAAGGGGAAATACCTACTAGCCCGGAAAAAAGGCACGAAAATCCCATAGACAGATTTAGCGCTCCCTGGGAATCGAGTCCTATACCTCCCAAGTGCGATCCTCTCAAGATACAGCGGAGCCATCTCGCTAGGATTGAGAGAGACGAAGTACTTGTATAAGTTAGGACTGATGTAATACTTCCTTCATCCGTATAAAATAGCAACAAAGGTCAAACATAATTTTTACTTTCCAAAGCATGAATCTATTAATACCTTCTAGAGAAGTAGTTATTGCATTTCATTCAATAGTCCGATATCGATATTCGATTTGGTTGTAAATGCTTGTTTAAGGTCATCTGAATAAGCAAGTTTCAAAAAGAAGTCTGTCACCGCATTATCATCCCTATTTGAACAAGGTGGGGTTGTAGTCCCGGCCATTGATCATTATTATTATTATTATTATTATTATTATTATTATTGTTATCATCATCATTATTATACATCACAATACTTTTGGCTTGCGATTTCACTTATCCATAGTCGAAAATTATCACAATTTATAGAAGAAGGATATTTCTAATACATCATCACTTTTTATCTACTAATTTAAATCTGTAATAAAATTCAAATGCGCTACATTAACCAATAGTGTGTGAAAATTCATGAATTCGGTTAGTTACAGCAATTGAGAGCAAGAAAAGGTGGGAAGATTCACATGGTGTGTGGCTAGAGGGATGGAAAGATGAGCAAGTCCCTGAGAATGGGTTTTATATCTTGCTCTAATTATATTCACTGTTTTTCTGAGAATACCGATTTTGTTCAGCAATCTTCCAAAGAACATTCTTTTATAATCAAAATGAGATAGATATCGAGTTATCAATGTAGCCGGTGTTGCATATTTTCACGTATTTCGAGTCTGCCAATAAAACAGATACATGCTTTTCGGCTCAGTCGTCCATCTTTATGAAATTATCAATTATTTTTATTCATTTCTCAATATCCGCGACAGTATAATCTACAAGGTTTGCACTACCAAACCTAGCACATGTATCTATCTTCAGCTACAGTATTTTAAATAAAATTATTTTATTAGCGTTTTTGTATGCACCTGTGTATTCTATTTCTGGGCTTCCTTATCTAAAAAATCCAAGAGAAGTGTAACGTATTTGTCTGGCTACTAGAGTGCTTTGTCTCTGTTACAGTGTAATGATCCGTTTGAGAAGCGAACGGTGTTATGTGGAGCACATAAAACTTCTCAACTTAGCGGCATCTCCTCGAGGATTTCCGTTTCCGTTTACCACTTGTTGAGAATCACACGCACCTCCCCTCTTAGATTTATAATCCCGTTTTGTCTGTTGCGGCTTAACAATGCAAATTTTGCTGCATTGTCTTGCTTGCATAGATTTTATCTTTTTTATCTCCTTTTGTGATGCCGCAAACTCTAAATATCGAATAATGGTTTTCTTCAGATAACACATTTAATGATATAATAATAATATATGAATAGGATTGTGTTTGATTTCACAAACCGGTACTACAGTTGCGATATCCAGAGATGTGGGTTTTTTGTTCTCTGGATTTCATTGCGAGGAATAGATAGGAATATCGAATATGTTATACAACACCAGAAGGGTTTAGACCAGATTGACAGGATTGGATATTGTAAGATGCAATTTCAACATTAGAAACACCAATTAGGGCCAAGAGAAAAGCTTGGTTTCTTTAGTAGTAACATATGCGCCTAAGTCACATTAATGACCTCTCACTTCTCTCACCTTAATGTTTAAGGCCCTGGCCATTTTGGATATCTTTCTTAGGATTTTTTTTATTTCCATCAAACCAGCAAAAAATGTTCAGATTAACATGGGTCTGAAAACATTGATTGCTGAGTTTTATGACAAAATCTATACTTACAGAAATTACTCGCAGTGTCTTCGATGCATACCCTAAGCCTGCCTTTCATGCTGTCGCGCACTCTATTACAAGTTTCTGGAGTGTTTCATTTTTGATCAAAACAATGTGGATACGCTTTCAAGAGTGTCAATATTTGGAAGAGGAGTCTCATAAACCAGGAACTTTTAATGTCCTCATATGAAATAGTCCATTTGACTCAAATCAGGAGATCGAGCAAGCCTGCAATAAATCCTCTTTGACCAATCCATCTGAGCTGGCGTACCATCGTTTAAAAATATTCTTTGCATGATATCTCCAGAGGTACATATAATCAAAGTAGGCAACGCATTTCTGAGAAACTGTAGCTACATCTCTGCATTCAGTGCAGAGAGGAAATAAATAGGGACCAATAGGGTGTAGGTAGAACCTCTGTTGATGTCTGTCCTATCGTGCCCTATGCGGATTTTCATTATGAGTATTATGATAGATGAAGATCCCGTAGCGAGCAAACCCAGCCTAATTATTGAACAAAATGCATGCCAAGAAATTCACGAATACGACTCATTTCTGCAGCACGCGATAGCAGAAAGTTCTTCTTGACTCAGCGTCCACCGCATTTAATCCACTGTATATGGTGCGGTCTGTCACAGGAGCAAACACAGCAGTGAATTCAGGTTGAAAATGGAGACAACAGGTCTGAAACATGCCCCAGTAATTTGTGGTTATATTGAGTGTAGCTAGAGTAATAATCATCCAAGTTAGTGCATGTAATGATTATCATTGTTTCAGTAATCTGTAGATCTTTGTCTGTCTGTCTGTCTCCCTCTCTCTCTCTCTCTCTCTCTCTTTCTCTCTCTATGAAAAAACATTCTGTTCATAGAAAAATTAGGTTTGCCCACGACCGTCAATTCAGCGGCAGTTCTTCATAAGTTTACTGGTTTATATTTACATTAAAGAGAGAAAAACCTGAAAACCAATTATTCTGCGTCACATCATAGCTTTCGGCTTTCCATGGTTACTAACTTCAAGCATCTACGAGTATCTTGGGTTTCTTTTGGGCCAATATCTTGCTTTTCTGTATGAGTCGCCCATCCAGAAAAAGTAGGTATTTGTAACTGAACAGAACATGTCGAAGGAAGTAAATAGAATAGATGTCATCAAATTATGTACGAAAGTAAGCAGTTATGATCTCTAAACATAATGCCTTTGGTTTTTTTAGAAACCAATACTTGTCTTAGAAACTCCATTTTCCTTACCTGAGCAATTTCTTAACATCTGCAGAAAGCCGTAAACAACATTTTCAACAGAACTCCTTCCACTATAGGCCTCTCGTTACTGTTTGCTATCGTCCGCTGAGAGGGCAACCTCGCACAGCAGCAATACAGTGTGGTTTTTCAAAAATTAATTGTAGTCGTTTTCCCGGGTTATTCACTTTACCCGTGATTTCCTTTCTATTTACACACTCACAGACACACACGGACTGTTTTCTAAAAACTGATTTGTTTGGGTAGAGTACAATACTTTCACTACCTTGACATACGAGTAAATAAAGTTACAGTTGTAACGGATGTTTTATATCCCAATATTTTGTGTTTGTTTAAAACTATAAGATTAATAATTGTGTATAGGTAGGATATTTAAAATAAAGTTTGGGTCTAATTTCACTGGGGTGTCCCTCATTTATGCCAATACTACTAAATGCGTGCACATAAACAAATATTACGAGAACAAGCATGTAGTCTACAGCTCATTACGTATTATACAATTCAAGATTATGATATGAAATAACCTTAGAAGCTGTCACACTCTTATTCATTTATCGAGGAAGCTGCCCTGCGGTCATATAATCGGTTAAAATACTAACACGAAACACTATCTCATGAATATGTTATGAATAAATTTACACATTTCACGCATCCATTACCATTCATTTTACCATATACGTAAGGAGTATACTATAAAAACCATGAAGATACAGCATAGAAAACTTGATACTACCTTAATTTGTGTTTATTCATAACTTCGTCTGTGTTATGGTAACCATTGTGTACAGATAGTTCATGTGTATATTTGTATCCTCCTATATTCCAAGTAATGGCATACGTACAATGCTTAATCAAATATTCCAACTACAGCTGATTTTTGTGACCAAGTTAAATTAGCACTATAATGTTTTTCAAATAGGAAGAGTACTCTGCAGCGAATGAGATGGGTTATCGTGTTCTGCGTTGCCATGTCGCTACCCTCAATCTTTTCATATTTCCCTCTCACTCGCACAGCATGCAAATCTGCCTGGCGTGTTACTCCCCAGTTAAGCGGGGATGCAATATGTCAACACAGCAGCACTCCGGTTGGCAGACGGCTGGTGGCACTCAAGGACAAACCTCGTCCCATTTGAAAGTCATTGTAGGTTTGTTAAATCAACTCAGAATCTCCCGCTGTTTCACATTTGATGAATCAATTATACATTTGTAATAAGGCATTTTTTTTTACTTTTAGCAGTGAAATTATATAGTCATCTATTGAAGTAGACCTTTTTCGGAGCTGTGTTATGACTCATGTTCGGATGAGTTTCTTTAATAGCGTAAAGATAATTTTATCAGATATCTTAATTCCCACAGAATAATGTGCGTTATTTCATGAAAGTTTGCCATTATGGTGATCTCTGAAGGAATTCTAAAATACAGAGTGTTAGGGAAAAGGTTCCAGTGGAACAAAAGAAGAAAAGCAGTTTCTACAAATATTGGGCATAAACTGCAATTCTGCTTTGATCTACTCTTCACAATATGTGTTCAATGTGGCCGCCACCCATTGCATTGCAGGCTTCCACTCTACGTCACAGGCATTGAGCACGCGTTCTCTTAGAATAAAGCACATCATTTATTGAGACCGCATACATGGGCTATAAATGTGGCCAAAGCAAAAAATCTAAAGCATTAGGTCAGAAGAACTAGAATACCAACGTCCTTTCCGATAAGTCCCGCTTTTGAAAGACTCGTTTTAGCTGTCGCCTAACCCATTCCTTGTTAACTGACGCTCAGCGAGCGGGAGCGCCCTGGATAGCTCAGGACTCGGCTCCGAAATTGAAATTGAGTTTTATTTACTGACGCTCTTAACGTATTTGGTTCTCAGCATCCGACCGCTTAAATTTGATCAGAATCCTCTATCAGGCTTGAGATTCTTTTACATACCGGGTCACGGGAGAACAGACTTTTCCTCCCTTCCGAAGAAAACCATAAGCCACTACAGTCATCCTTCGTCTCATTCACTGGCACGGCCACGCTGCATGATATGACAGACTGCATTCGGCATAGAAGTGTGGCTCGATGTATGTCTATGAGTAAATATTTTCAACAATGAGTCTTAATAAGTCAAAAAATAAGATCAAGCAGTCAGATACAGCTTTAGAAACTATATTACGCATTCGATCTGTGTAAACAATTTTTCTTGACAAAACTAAACTATAAGAATCCAGCAGGTTACAGATTTCTACTTCAAAGAGATGGAAGTATATTAAAAAAAGACATATAAATTTGAGAGATAAAATCATTTCGTTAAACAATTTTTCTTGTTTAAACTACTACAGGTTTTTACTGCCCAGATGAAAGCTAATTAGACTTCTTACTTTCAAATAATAATTCTTTAATTTAATCTATGTTACATTTAAAATATGTATGCTATTTTGATTTTCTGGATTAAAATATAATTTGCATATGGGTATATTTTGATAGAATACTTTACCTTAGTTTATAGTTGTTAAAATCTGATGAACCAAACGTTAGTTTCGATTTCCCGGCAAATATAATATACGTATTATTATTATTATTATTATTATTATTATTATAGAATAATGATCTTTGTATAAATGTTTCAAATATTTAATATTTATATAGTCTTAAAAACCTATCAAGTTAGTTAATGCTTAAATGGGTGTTTATTATGGGAATTTTAGGCTAAACAGTCTTTCTCTCCGTGTTGTTTGGGGTGAACAGCTGTCTGATCCTGCAGTTGAATTCCTCTTACAAAATAAGATCATAATCTAGAAGATAATTAGGTTTACGGCTAATATTTATTGAAACATTTTTTTTTTACATACTACCTTCCCTTTACATATTGGAACTTTTTGACACAGGAATGGACAGAAGAGAGTGCACAATTATACGTAATAATTGTGCGAGCCTTTTCAGCCGAAGAATTTACAAATGAATAGAAAGAAGGAAACTGAATGGCCACACAGCTCTCCGGGTCGTACCCTTATGCATTTCTTTCGTAGAGGTGTCCTTAAAGATAGTTTTTTTTCAACAAGTCCACTTTCTAATGATGAACGATTCAGTTCATTGTGGAAACATGCCAAAAACTCTGTAAACTAAAGAAATAAATAATAAAATGTGCGAGTGTCACATCTAATTTAAGCAGTGTGGTAATGGTGAAGACCAACAATTTAAATACTCACAAGAGAGATCAAATATATCTGAGTCATAAATCTTCATTATATTACATTGGAGTTTCTTGACACGATTCCTATTTCAATTTAAAATGTATTTACGTACTGGCTGAATGTATTCATTCTTTTCAAAAGAACATTAAGTTTTCTGTACTACCTTCAACAATTTGCTTTAAAATATGCTCCAGAGAATGGACTCATGGGATCGGCTTTTTTAATTTTTTTGATCCAACATGTATCGAAGTTCACCTGTTTAACAGTTCTCATTCTGCTGCTAATATTCATATACTGTTCTTTTCATTGGAAACTTATTTTCTTTGCACAAGCTCTTTGAGTTTATTGCCTATTGATTTATGTATACCTTAATATGTTGGTTCACATTCGGAAGTATTAATTTTTATGCACTTTCCTCTGTCCTGTTTTAGTTTTTATGCAGTTTCCTCCTGATCAGCAAGCCAGTCACGTTTCCATCATAAAGATATTCTTCACACTACAGCTCGAAAGAATTTTTCTTTTTTCTTTTATCACCCTTCCAAAGACAACATTTGCGTGGTAAACCTCGCAATAAAAGCGCTCTTGTATTTCTAATATTTCTTTCCAAAACAAGCCCTTCGTAATGAAGCTTGGTTGCTAACATATGCCTAGAATTTAATTCGTTAGAAACGCTGAGGTTCCCGTAAAGGTCTGTTGAAATGAAACAAAAATATTTACGCAATGCGTTACGGAAAATGTTATTTCCGACCCTGCAGCATTCCAAACAGCTATTCCGGCAGCCGTTTAAACAAAAACTTTTTAGGAATTATAACCATGTAAACGTCCATACACATTCCTTTATAAATTACTTTTCAGTTCCTTCACCTAGATATCTGTAATTATAAATTCAGTTCTTTAGACTCTCGAGCATATCTGTGTATGTTTGGTTTGGTGTACAAAGCTTAGTTATTTGTGATACAGTGTGTAAAGTCGTCATATTTGTAATTGAGTTTGGATTACCTATATGAAACGAGGCGTAGCCAAGTTACTTGTTTTAATATACATTGAATAATAATAATAATAATAATAATAATAATAAAACATGGACAATTTATAAGATTTTGCAACATGCAATTACAGTTCAACGGAAATAGGTGTTTACTATACACTGTATCTTACATATTAAATCCCCCCCCCCCCGCGATAGTTCATAAAGTTACAATTTGCTATTCTCATGCTGTTACGGTTATACGCACTGATAACAGCGCAAACAGGTTTACATGCCAAAAAAAAAAGTATCCATTGTAATTTTGATGTTAATTCTGTTCCCTCGAAAGTAATAATTTTATAAATAATAATTTTGTTTTGTTTTGTTTTATTGATGGATCAGTGCTTTTCCGCTATACATACCATTGTGCTACATGTATAAACAAAAATAATAACAGTGATAAGGTGGGTCCAACTGACCTCCTCAAGAAAAGTTAAATTTGTGAATTATTGCAATTAGATGATCCATGAAGCCTATTGATGCGTGTTGTGCCATTGTATCTCTTTCCAAGGAAATAGCGGACTGCGCCTGGAACTGGAACATTACCTAGGTTGTTGCAGAACCTGTGTAATAATAAACTGAAGAGTGGGCGGTTTCTCTACGCAGCTATTTCGGGCAAACCTGTAAATAAATAAATAAATAAATAAATAAATAAATAAAAGTTTGGTAAACCAATACTGTGTATATCTGATGCATACCTACTCATAAACACGTTCTTCATTTAAAATGGACATGAAAATAATAATTGTGAACTGGTTTACTAATTTACAATTTTTTAATTATATTTTTAAAAATTCCAGAAAACGACATTTATAACATCAATACTTGGTAAAATATCCGATAGGTTTTGAAATACACATTTCCTCCCCTTAAAGCAGTCGATATCTACTACATTTTCAATGACATTTCGAGAAAAAAAAAAGAATCTGATATGTTACATTCACTTGACTTTCTCTACATATGTGTAACAAATTAGTGTTAAAAAGCTTATTCTTCTATTTCATGATAATCGAGATAAACATTAGCAGAAATTGCCCTTATTACTTGGTTCCTGGTAAGTAGAAGGGAAACATCTAATGTATTCAATTCTCATGATGTCCTCTAGCCTCTGTAAACAAATCTTTTATTCAAGACCTTAATCTGTTATCTACATCATGCTAATCAAGGTAAACATAAGCAGAATTGATCTTATTACTAGCTTCCGTGTAAGTAGAAGGAAATAAGAAAATGCACAGGCTAAAGCGATAGTCTCGTCCTTTAAAAGTCGGTCGCTATTTGAAAAAAATTGAAATTCCAATATCTTTGCTCGTCAGAGTAAACGAACGAGAAACGAAAAGAAATATATCTTCGTGTTTGAGAAACATTTAGAAAATGGAATATAGTTTTCCAAAATAATGTTCCAATTTTGAGGTGTAAATTATTAAATTTTGAAAAATCAAGGGTTGGGGTTACTACATATAGAGTTATGATAATTTATTTGTAAACCCGATAAAACTTGATATTGTAAAGCTTGAATTTTAATTCGATATTATAAAAATGAATCACATGACTCATTTTATTACAACACTGAATTAGACAGTTTGCATACACATTTAAAGAATCCATATTGTTTTATTATGAAAAACAATTTTTTTTTTGTTAAATTTCACAGATAGCACCTTAAGGCAAGGGCGATTTTGGTTTGCGTTGTTGAGCACTTCATTAAGATGCACCTGTCGTAGGGACGGGCACGTCTGCCGGGAGTCAACTGTTTCCACTGCTCAGCATGCACCTGTGGCAGCGAACCTGAATATACCAAGTGAGCAATAACTTCAGGAAAAGCAGGAGGAAAGTTACTATTGTTTACTTATTGTTCCTCGAGCTTTCTTTGACAGTAAAAACATAGGCGCTTTCTCATAGCATTGTTTTAACGTAAACTTGCTTACATACAACTTGCCACGAGTTATGACAGCTGGAGTGTGGCAGTTTCTCTGTAATAAACAGGACGTTGCCACAGTACAAGTAACTTGATGAAAGTGATCCCAGAGAAAGTGCAACCAACTACTGCAGGCAAAACACTGCTGCCAACTTAGCTTGGAAGCTTATTTCCAAAGAAATTAACATTACGTGGACTTTTCAGTGTATTATTCATGTTGAAAGTTTTGGATTTTTCAGAAACTTCCAGTTTCAAATGTTATGCTAAGCTGTCATGATAAACTCTCTGGCCTCACAAGTGTAATAAATGATTATTTCTGAATAATTGAAATAAATTTAAGAACTCTTAATTAGTTGTTTATGTCCCAAAGTCGAGGGATAAGCATAAACCAGTGTTATTAGGCTGAGAGATTAGCAGATGAGAAGATTCCTTGGCAAAGTTCGGAGTTTAAACGGTATCACAGTGTGTTACAGTAAAGCCCAGCCATGATATTGCGACTAAAGATCTTATCATTGTTTTCTTCTTTGATCTGTCCTTTTAACATTTTCAGCAAAGCCTTGCAACTAGTGAAGAGCTCTCGTGAATCTTGAGGTGACTTTGCGGTTGCCGTAGAGAGAAATGGACAGCTCTGTTACAGCAGAAACCACTCAACGTTGACTGGGATATTTTAATAGCGAAATGCTTAAAACCGGTAGCTGTTGCAACGTCACGCACATGCCCCCGGGATGGATCGGCAAGGCGAATACGACCTGTTACAGTCACGGTTACCTTTGGCTTTTGTTTCACCAGAGCGTGGAGCAGATTTGCTAGAAAATATAATATAAGCTAATAGAAGACAGTCGCTACGTACAACAATCTGATCTGTTCTCTTCCTTATTACAAACTATTCTCGCAAACGCGTTTATCTCTCTACCACGCATATACTAGGTAGAGGAGATAATGTATTCCATCCAAAAGTTCGACACCGAGATTTCACCAGAAAATACACGCTTTGAGAATTCTAGAATAAGAAAAACATTTTAAATGCCCATGTGTGTGTGTGTGTGTGTGAGTGTGTGTGAACAACATAACACAAAAATCTGATGGGTTTCATTAATATGACTTTCTCTATACTTCGGTAACAAATTATTATTATTATTAAGGTTTGTTCTTCTATCTACTTCATGCTAATCGAGATAAACATTAGCAGAAACATTATTACTTGCATCGATGTAAGTAGAAGATAAGGTAACACACTAGGCTAAAGCGATAGTCAAAGGTTGGTTGCCATGTCTATGAAATCGGTTTCTTTGCGTTGCCAGGAGTTGACAAATTCCCTTATATAAAAAGATTTAGTTTTTTAAAACTGAAATCAATATCAAGGAATAAGTCGAAAATGGCCAACTCCAGGAAAAAATCTGATGTGTTCCATTCACATGACTTTCTCTATATCGCTACAACAAATTATTGTTAAAAAGCATATGCCTCTATTGACTTCGCTCTAATCTAGAAAAAAAAATAGAAGAAATAGTCTTATTACTTGCATCCTTGAAAGTAGA
Organism: Hymenopus coronatus; assembly: GCA_030762935.1. Lineage (NCBI taxonomy): Eukaryota > Metazoa > Arthropoda > Insecta > Mantodea > Hymenopodidae > Hymenopus > Hymenopus coronatus. Next base: position 112,250,368 of record CM060890.1, read on the forward strand.
AGCGAAATAAGGAAGTAGCATAGGTTGTTAGTGTTAGTCAAAAGCTGGTTGCTATGTTACTGAAGTTCCTTTGTTTGTATGGACAGGAGTTGACAAATTCCTGCATGAGAAAAGTATAACTTTTTCAAAGCTGAAACTAAAAACAAGGAATATCTAAAAAACGATCAACTCCACGAACAAAATGTATATCACATAAATTGTGTGTTTTAACGTAGTCTACATTTTTTGTGTGGTAAGTTTTTCTACATCTCTTACGGTTTAGCAGTTATGCAAAATTCCGTAAAATTCATCCAAAATAGTCTTCAGAGATTATTCCTAGAAAATTCAAGATATACATCTTAAATGTCAGGTTAATATCTTTAATATACGATGTTTTATTCAAAAACGTTAAGAGCCATTTTTGAGAAAATCAAAATTTTCGAAAAAAGTTTCATGTAAAGGGTAGTTGGGGATGGGTGATATTTTCTTGAAAATCTTCGTGTCGCATCCTTGGAAGATACGAAACTTAAATACCAAGTTTGGTATTTAACGGTCTTTTCGTTTTTGAGCTATGCTGTCCAGACACGCACGCGCGCACACACACACGCACGCGCGCACACACACACACACACACACACACACACACACACTCACACTCACACTCACACGGACCTTTATCCAGAAATGCTTTTTTGGATTCAGGGGGACACAAAACATGAATTTCCGGTGAAATCTCGGTATCGAATCTTTTGGTGCATTACAATATCTTTTCTATACACGATGTACACAATACGTGTAGAGAAAGCAAAAAATGTATGTGACATAAATTGTGAGTTGTAAGATATCTAAAGTTTTGTAAGGTAAGTTTTAGTCAATCTTACGGTTTACCAGTTAAGCAAAATGCATCCAGAATAAAGATATCTTCACAGGTTATTCCTAGAAAATTGAATATATATATATATATATATATATATATATTTCTTTTGTCATGTAAATATCTTTAATATACGATATTTTAATCAAAATCGTTACACCTATTTTTGAGGAAATCAAAATGTTCACAATTTTTTCCATGTAAAGGGTAGTTTGGGGTGGGGGGGGGTTCTCAAAATTTTTGTCGCATCCTTGGAAGATTCTAAACTTAAAACCTAAGTTTGGTATTTTACGTACTTTTCGTTTTGAGTAATCACACACACGCACTTTTTCTGGGGGGGGGAAAGGGTTTTTTTATCCAGGGAACCCTAAAACGTGTATTTCCGGTGAAATCTTGGTATCGAATGTGGTACCAATGCAGTGGTGAGTTTGCGAACAGAATGTTATTGATAGAGAAGGATATAGCCGTAGGAGAAACATTATATGGCATATGAGCGGTATAGAACCTGTCACATTTAGCTACTGAAATGTTAGTTACATGGTCGTTAATGCGAAGGGAAGTTATTTTATGGAAGTAGCGAGCAGACAGCGTCACTCAACTGTCCAGTTTTGACCTAGGTCAGGCAGTTTCAGAACAGGTTGTGTGCCTCGGAGCACTTGTTCCTTGTTATACTAGCAATGTTTTCTTTCCTTCTTGGAACTAATTTTAATGTCTCTTTGATGCTCGCTCTACAAATTAAGCGTACATTCTTACCGCGGATTTATTTCTCAGTTTGTGTTAAAATAGTATGCATTTTAAAACATACCTTCAAAGATACTTACAACCGGAGTTATATCGGATGGTGGATCAGGGTATGAAATGTGTACGAAAATGAGATCGCGGTAGAGTTCTTAAATTGGGGTTATCCTTCTGGAGGACATGGAAAATTTACAGGGATGTGAATAATTTACTCAGAACGAAAAAAAGTGACAATACAAATAATAATACGGCAAAGGCTTCTTAAGCAAATGCATTCAAACCATCAATACGTAGAACAGGACAATCAACTCCAATGAACAATTTCTAATTAAAAAAATAAAAGATAATAAAATGAATACCAATCTAAGTTTATAACTGTTAATAGTTTATTATTGCTGATGAAGAATATTTTCTCAAATTTTAAATCTTATATAGTGAGGATTATTAATAGGTGATTTTTTTTTTTAATTTGTGTTATCGATATACGTGCGCACCGTGCTGAAGTTCAGTGGTCTGTGCCGGCGAGGTATACACCTGTGAATCAATCACTAGGTCACGCAGTGGCCTCCGGTAATCTTTAGTTGCGTTAAATGTACAAGATAGGATAGTGGAGAAGAAATGTCATAATCTGTGTTATACATAGTAGTTTAATATTCCTCTTGGTATTACATTATAGAGAAAGCCCAATAAAAATCAATTATAGCATTTGGTCACTAAATAATAGCATATAGGTGCAATATCTATAAGGACGAAGCAGTACTTTGTTAGCGGAAACTAGCATACTTTTGATTCTGGAAAAGTTGCATAAATATAAAATAACAAAGTAAAAGTGGTTATACAGAGATAATATTACAAAGATCACTTCAAATTTAACGAATATAAACGATCTAGGGAATTCATTTTCAAAGGCTAAATAATCATTAGCATGCAGCATATTAAAATGACGTTGAAGATTATATACTTTCAGCACTTGCATTTTTGTGACAAATTAAACAAATGGCACTGCCATAGGTAGGTAGCTCTCCATTCAGGATTGGTGTGGGGACCCTGTGCTTTAACGGCTGCCCTTTCGTTACAAAACGGCGCTGAAGTACTGACCACCACTGCTACTCAGGACAAACCGACTGCTCCGACTGGGCAGCACGCGCGCGCGCGCACACATACACACACACACACACACACACACACTCACACGGACCTATGCATGGCGGCATTTTTTTTACTTTCTCTACACGTACTATGTACATAATGTATAGAGAAGGTATTGTATAGCACCAAAAAATTCGATTCCGAAATTTCACCGGAAGTACTTGTTTTAAGACACCCTGAATACAAAAAAAGGCATTTTTAGAAAAATGTCCGTGTGTGTATGCATAGCTCAAAAACCGTAAGACCGTTAAATACCAAACTTGGCATTTAAGTTCAGTATCTTCCAAGGATGTGACACGAAGATTTTCAAGAAAATCCCCCCTCCCCAAACTACCTTTCACAAGGAAAAATTTTGAAAATTTCATTTTCTAAAAAATGGCTAATGATTTTGATTAAAATGCTGTATATTAAAGATATATACCTGACAAATAATATGTATATCTTGAATTTTCTTGGAATAACCTCTGAAGACTACTTTATTCTGGATGAATTTTACGGAATTGTGTACAACTGGTAAACCGTAAGAGATAGACAAAAGCTTACCACGCAAAAATTGAGGAGCACATTAAAACACACAATTTATGCCATATACATTTTTTTCGTGGAGTTGATCGTTTTTTAGATGTTCCTTGTTGTTGGTTTCAGCCTTGAAAAACTTATACTTTTCTCATAAAGGAATTTGTCAACTCCTGTCCCTACAAACAAAGGAACTTCAGTCTCATAGTAACCAGCTTTTGACTATCACTTTAACCTATGGTACTCCCTTATTTCGCAAAGGAGCAAGTAATAAGACTATTTCTGCTAATTTTTTCTCGATTATCATGAAGTAAATAGAGGCATAAGCTTTTTAGCAATAATTTGTTGCAGAGATGTAGAGAAAGCCATGTGAATGGAACACATCAGTTTTTTTCACCTATATAGCGTTTAACGCCCGCTATTACTACTATGACACCGTAGGTGATGACACTGCCTATACGTGGAATGAAGATGGAGCACCGGTGGAATGTGATGGCGGGGGAAACCGGAAAACCTGGACAAAACCCGCTCTTGCACCTATTTGTCCACCACAAATCCCACATTCGGTCGGCTGGGGTGAAACCCAGGTGAGATTATGCCAATAATGAATAGTAGAACATTATGAGTAAATCAGAAAAACGTATTCCGTTCACACAACTATCTAGTGTGCAAACAAATTGTGCTTACAAAAGATTATTCTTTTATTTGCATATGCTAATCAAAGTAAAAATCACCAGAAGTGGTCTTATCACTTAGTTCCTTACAAGCAGACGGGAAATAAGGGAACATGCTAAAGCGACAGTCAAATCTTGTAAAAGCTGCCGCTATGCATTGAAATTATTCTCTTTCCATGGCCAGGGATAAAACAAAAGAGATATGATATGGATGAGAACTTCCGTTTTGAAAAGTTTAAACATTTTAAAATTGAAACCAATAATAGGGAATACCTCTGAAATGGTCTACCTTTTTTGTTTGGGAAATTTTTGTCTATCTCTTACGGTTTAACTGTTATGCAAAAATCATTATTCAAAATGAAGAGGATTTCAGGGCTATTCTCAAGAAATTCAAAATAGGTACACATTTTATTTATCAAGTATAGTTAATATGCACTATTTTAATCTAAATCGAAAGTTGCGAAAGTTACGAAAAATGTTCTATATAAAGGGTAGTTTGGGTGGGAGAATCTTCGTGCCGCATCCTTGGAAGATACTGAACTTAAATACCAAATTTGAGTTTAAATGAACTTTACGTTTGTTATGCTGTCCACACAAAACACACACGCGCATGCACGGACCTTTTTCTAAAACCGCTTTTTTTATTTGGTGGTCCTCAAAACATGGATATCCGATGAAATCTCGGTATCGAATTTTTGGGTGGAATTATCCCTCTGTGTTCTATGTACATTGTATATTCGCGCTAGAGGAAGTAAAATGGTCTAATTCTGTTTTCGTATGCACATTCCTTACTATTTTGGCACAGAAGTGTATTAAAAATTAGGAAATAATAGATTAGGTGTTTTTGGTTAACGATATTTGTCAAGCCTAAAGCTTCGTTTAAGTTAGATTTGTGTATATTGATAGGTGTGGATAAAACTAAACACAGTACTGCTCAATCTTAGGTATTTATGAAGGGTTATAAGCAACGTCGAAAGCATTGTGATCACGGAACTTGACATTCTGCACATTCCTGATCGTCCAGTTCTGCTGTGAGGTAGTTAGCTGATATCCGGATTGATAGTCAAAGCGCAACTCAAGTGAGAGAGCAAGCACCCTTAAATGGCCGTCAACTAACGATCGTGAATTGAAACGTAACCCTTAAGGAGCACTTCCATCTAAGTGCTGACTGTGAATCTAGCCCCAAAACATTTAAACAAACGGATGTGCAACATGTTAGGTCAATGGAGTTTGTTCAAATTGTTTTCCGAATTTACCCAACATGTTAACATGTTTAGTTCAACATGGTCATATCGAATTTTGATTTGTATGGACTCTACTTTATGCAAGCTATGGTCACAAAACTTTATTTTTATGTTTAAATGTAAATGAAGATAAATGTTTTTGGGGATGGTGTTATTACTCATTTCGTATTAGGTAAAACGGGGTACAGGCGTACAGTATTCATAGCTCGCTTATAATGGCCTTGAAATGTCATACGTTTTGCATGACATTAAGGGATACAATGTGTTTTACCGAGATGACATTTTTGTGAGGTAAGCGTTTGTCTATGATTTAGGGCTTACTGGTAATACACGATTATACAAAATTCATTAAAAAGAAAATTTCCAACGCTATTCACAGAAAATTCTAATATTTTAAACATGTGTTAATTTAATCAAAATTGTTAAAACCTTTTTTGAGAAAAGAGAAGCTAAAGAAACATTTCCGTACAACAGTAATTTAGAATGGGGAAATTTTCTTGTAAATGTTCTTGTTATATGTATATTTTCATTTTTACAGCCCCCTTAAACTTCTTTTGTTATTTAGCGAGTTTTGACTTCAGAAACGGTTGGCATTACTGGTACTGAAAAGTAGGAGTATTTTAACATTTTTGTGTATTTATTTATTTTGTTGATTTATTTAATTTCTATTATTATTATTATTATTATTATTTATTATTATTATTTATAGTAGGTGATATCAGACGATAATGAAATCCATGAAGTGATGTTCAAATGCGCCCACTGTCCATGGAGTTTAAATTTATTCGGCATTCGTCTTTCAAGATAAGGGAACCTCCCTCCCAAAAAAAAAAAGACTTATCGGAGTAGCTCAATTGTAACAGAGATTCAAACTCGGGACCTCGCTACCCCCAGATTACAGAGACGAGCTATGTTAGTTTTAACAGCACGTATTACACACACTCGTACAATTCCCATATTAATATTTCCAGGCTATGTGTGTGATAGGGAATAATTCTGGTTCCCAGCCGGAATTGAAGCGAGACCTATTTGTTGACCACTCGACTGCAGCTATTGCAAGATTACTATTTATTTTACTTTTGTTTTTGAGTTCACATACACGCGCGCAGATTACGTTTTCCGCAAAGCGTACTCCCAATGAAATCTTGATAGTGAATTTTTATTGGAATACAATGTTTCCTCTACCCACTACAAGTAGATGCTGGGGAAAGTAATATAACAAATACATTTGATACACGTTTTCTTATACTGCCAGCATATAGGTCGTTTAAATTATGTTGTAAATATGAAACAATTCCAGTTACATATTAATTCATCCCTGAAATACAAAAGGTTATACAGTATATGATTTTATATCCTAAAAGGCTCCCTTGTTTGGCTTTAACTTACATATGTTAATTTATTAAAGTATACCTCCTAATGTTTATACCTAAAGAAATTGCATTTGTTTCTGTTATAAGGATGAATTTCACCTTTAGGCTTGGTCTAATTTAGTGGTTTAATAACTAAATATGGTTTGAAAAATCAATGTGGCTAATATAATCTTTATACACTCCAATATTACTAACTTATAATATTATTTTCATTCAATTTTAATCCCTATATCCATTTACATAATATTGTCAGTTATAATGCAGATTTGGAAAGCTTCACACACAGTAGCAAGTTTAGAGACGGCAGGGAAGTTAGCTTTAGCATTGTTACATTAAAAATCATGGCAATGGTTATATAGGTTCGTTCAGTGATGTAAGAAAAGGAAAGTCAAAAATGGTTTCAGTGAAAATGTTGCTAAAATATTTTAAAGACACATCTATTATATGAAAGCTCTTAACGTATTTATTAGGCTAATTACTCAAACTGAACAATAACGATCAGAGAGGTTAACCCAAACGTTAGAGCAAACGCATCTAGAATAAGTTAAACATTTTATATTTAGGCCGGACTCGGCAAGAAGTTGCAATTTTATTTAGTGGAATGTTCTCTTTGTAACGCTTTGTTGCAAGAAACATTTTGGAAGTAAGTTTATAATTATTACTAATTTATGTTCACAGTGAATGTTTGAAATACATTGTATTGCATGATAAATCACACCACGCAGTAGTATGTTTACGAACGATCCGTAAGATGTTTCACGCTGTCTACGAACAAAATGCCACCATTCCTTCTAGCATGTAACTCTGTATTGTATTCTTACAATTAGTTTCTGAGAAGCAACATTTTTGTGTGTACGATACCTAATATCTTATCTGATTTAATAATTTAAGGAACAAGTTCACTTGAAGTGATAATGCACTTGAAAAAATAATCTCACCAATTTAGTTTATTGCCAAGGTTCGTTTTCTTAGTTATAGCTAATGATTCATTACGACATAGTGACAAGGACGAAGTCATTAAAAAGCGTTTTTGTTTACCCGAATTATGATAATGTGTTATACCGCAGGTTACACAACAACCATCAGTTAATGAAGCTCACGTTGTAGCTTGTACACCACATTTAATGAACGTGTAGTATAGTTTTACAAGTTTTGTTATAGTTCCCCGGACTAAATTGAGAACTTGTTATCGAGGCAATAATATAGAAAATAAATAAATTGTAAATGGGTAACAGTGATCATATTTTGTTAGTAAACTCATGTCAAGAAACGCCTTTTTTGGGTGTTAAGCTTTGTGAAATATGGAGAAGGATAAAAAAAAGATAGAAAAAAAGTATAAAGAAAATTGACTTACTGAAAGTAAACGAACATTCTAATCAACTATTGAAGGTGTTTAGAATGGCTGCCACCATATATATATATATAGTTCCGGAGTCTGGTCGGGGCTCCGGCGCTATATACCCTACTGTTATTTACCTATTTTTTTTTTATTTCAGTTCTCTGTAGTTAGCCATGGAGTGGTTAAACCATGCCCATTAACCCAGATGCGTATAAAAATATGGTAAAAAGTAAGTTTTAATATGAACAAACTAATCGAAAGAATTAGAAGATGAAGAGTCGGACCATGCATTAAACAGGCCATGTTGTGTCATAATTTTAAATTTTAACTATTTATTTTTTGTGTTTTCACATGTCTGAAAATTCTTGTTTTCAAATTGTTACACATATTTCAGTTTTCGATATATATATATATATACGCAAAAGTTGGTTTATTTTTAAATAAATAACAACATTAAACATGATGAAATGATCTTTTGTCTCAATGAGCTTCGTTGCGAAGTGATTAATAATATATTTGTGTAGTTGGTTAAGCTAAAAATAGAGATGTGTATTTTTATATTTTCACTCCGCTAGTAGCATAATTAAACATTAATATCTATAGTTTATTCACATACTATTAAGAAGTGAAATTATAATATTAATGTTTTATAAATATAATTGCATGTGCGGAGCATTTTTGAAGCAGCAAAGATAATTAAAGTTGTGAAAATCCCGGGGGCCAATTTGAACAGATGAATAACATTTAATTTGCATTAAAGCTCTAAATGCGCTATTAACATTTCAAATGTATCGAAATGAAATGAATTTAGAGATTTTACAGATTTATATAAAATATTTTTCATTCTCTTTGTGATTTTTGTGTTTGAATCTTTAGAGGTTTTCATTGTTTAGTATTTTATGCCATTTTACATTGTTTTCCTATAGTATGACCACAACCATACTCTGCACGAGTTCTCATTTTAACACAGTAACTCACGGATGGAAAAACTATTAATGCAGTCTCAGTGACGAAAAATACCATTAACGTGCATAAAATACCAATACTTATAAATTGTCATCAGTAGTGTTTTGCATTCAAGGTGACGTCACCTCTCCCGTAATTCGGCGCTACTTACGCAATCCTAAACCTTTACTATTTTTCCACCATGCTGTAGTAAATATTGCAATTAAATATATATATGTAATTGATTATACTTTTTTTTTCTTTAGGTTTAATGTCCTCTACCTTATGAAGAATTGCTAATCAAACGAGCCCAAGGTTCATAGAACCTAAAGTTACCAACCTCCTGCTTCTCAGGATAAGAGATAACCCCCAAAAAACTGAAATAAGAGTTGAAGCTTTCCTGGCGACGAATATGCTCTAGATGTTCTCGGGCTTCAAGCCAGAGCCCAAAAAATCTTATCCGGGTAACTTACCCTAACTGAGATTGGAACTCGGGATATTTGAATAAGAGGTAAACACGCTAGTTACACACCACAGAGGCGGGTCTGATTTTATTGCATTAATTATATTACCATAAGAAGGAAATGCAGCCAAAATGGTATAAAAGGCGGAGGTTGCAACACTGTTACCGTGTTTATAAACTTCAGTTTCAGACAGTTTTTAAGTACTGCAATGGTTAGTGTACTTGCAAATCATCATGAGACGGAGCCTCTTCCGTACTATATATTTAATTTTTGATCTCCTTTATTATGGATGACCACATTTTTAACTATCTAGCTGAAATACATAAATAAGCAATGGAATTTTTAGCTTCTCACGTGAAACGCAATACTTGCCTGAGCTCAAATTTGTATTATACTAAAGCCACCATTAAAATTAACTAAATTAGTAAATCCTTGGGTATGTCAGCTTGCGAAATGCATAATGATGCAGTTAAGTTGGCATTAATGAGAGATAGCAAGTGGAGGTGCTAAATAAAGCATTTTCTTTTTCTTTTTTTTTTTTTCTTTTATCTTTTTTACTTCCTCCAGCACATATGTACAGTGTACATAGCAGGTAGAAAAAGGCATTGTATTCCACTTAAAGATTCGATATCTTGATTTCACCGGAAAGGACTCATGAATAAAAATAAAAAAAAAAATCGAAAAATCGCGCGCGCATTGTGTGTGTATGTTGGCAGCATAAGTCAAAAATGCAAAGTCGCTGTAATCTAGTATATTTCAAGAATGTGCTAAGAAGATATACAGGAAAATTTGCCCTCCCCAAACCACCATTTACATGGAACATTTTTCGAATTTTCATTTTTCTAAAAATGGTTGACGATATTTATTAAAATGCCATATATTAAAGACATTTACATGGCAAATAAAATGAATGTTGTATCTTGAATTTCTGGGGAATTACTTCATTCTGAATGACTGAAACCCCAACCATCAGCATCAAAATGTTGCGAACACGCCTTAGTGTAGTATTGTGTGAACTTTTACGATTTTGTTATAAAAACTTTTTTTTATAGTGTTTAACGCCCGCTCGTACTACATAGGGCACCGCAGGCGATGAATGACTTTGCATAACTGGTAAGCCGCAAGAGACAAAACATTGTTGTCTAAAAGGTCGTAATTGTTGTTAAAACACATTTTGTCATATACAGTTTCATAGAGCTAACCATTTCCGAGATGTTCTCTGTTATTGGTTTCAATTTTAAAATACTTAAACTTTTCTCAAACTGGAAGTCCGCATCGGTTTTATCTTTCTTTTACTCCAGGCCATGGAAAGGAGAACCAATGTCAATGACAATCGCATAGCGACAGATTTTTAAAAAGTTGACTGTCGTTTAAGCCTAGTGCATTCCCTTTATTTCTCTTCTACTTATAAGGAACTAAATAACAACACAATTTCTGGTACTGTTCGACTTGATTAGCATGATGTATATACAAGAATCATCTTATATAAGACTATTTTGTTTGCAGGACAGATAGAGACAGTCATGTGAATGAATGTAACTCATCAGATTTTATATAGATAGAACTTTAGGAGTTTTATATTTTAATTTTATTGGGAATCTGCTAAATATGTATATACTATTTTTAACTTGTTTCCTTAAAGTCTTTTAAATAACAACACGTATGACAAAAATTTGCGATCTGTTAATAGAGTGCGCTCCTCTAGCATCACTGCAAGCCACTCTACTAGTATGCCGATCCCGGTGGCTGCGCTCGCTGAAGTGCCTCGCTTTGGTGCTTCGTGGCGCACAGGATCGTGGGTTCAAGTCCCGCCTTGGGCATGGGTTGTGAATGTCTACATGTTTGCGTATGTATAGGTGAAAGGAAAACTTAATAGGTCAACTAGGGAAATGTAGGAAACTAGAAAAAAAAAAAAAAAACCAGAGGAAAAAAGGAATACAGCGCCGAAGTCCTGACTAGCCTCCGGAACTGTATTTTTTTATATGTAAACAAAAAAGTACCGGCTAACATTTCGAACGTCTTGGCAGATGATACTGGAGCGGTATCTCAAGTTTATCAATTTTTATCCAAAGTTCTTTTTTCAATAAGAATATGATTTTATTTTGCTTTTAGTTTCGCCTGGCAAATGCTCATGCAACGGTAGGTAAGACTTTTTAACTATTTATCACAGGTGACTTTACCTCTGCGTTTTTAGTTTTACCTACACTATTTTCGTTCCATAGTTTCCCCTAGTTTTAGACTGATGTGTTTGCCAGAGATGTCTTTAGTTTTCCCACTACACTGGCTTTTTATCTCTAGTTTTAACCAGTTTAATTATGATTACTTTTAGATTGCTTTTATCTGTTATTGTTTGCTCAGACTATTTTATTTTTAAGGGTGCTAATAATCTAGCAGTTGAACGCCCTTAAACCCCAACCATCATCATCAAAATGTTGCGAACACTCCTAAGTGTAGCATTATGTGTACTTTTACGATCTTGTTATAAAAACTTAGTCCGTTGAAGTTTTTATCCTCGAAATGCAAGGCGTGTGTTGTTTATTACTCTCTCTCTCTCTCTCTCTCTCTCTCTCTCTCTCTCTCTCTCTGTTTCCTCCTTTACCAGTTTATGTGCTCTGCTTACTATTCTGACTTTAAAAATGCAGGTGAACATCTGCCTAGCGGAATAGCTCACGTCGGTGGCCCGCATTCAGCAGGTCCCGACCTCAAACCCCGGGGCCGACCAATTTAACCAAAGTAGTTTTTGCCATTTTCTTCGGTAGCTATGTGAATGCTGAGTTAGATAATTTATTCTGCTAGTTTTCTTTCATCACTGCATTTCATTTCTTCTTCGCCGCCATAACAGGCATTGGGCTAATAATGCAATGACCCAAAGTCAGTTGCTCTCGATATGCATTGGCTTGTTAGTTCTTGAGTTGTAACTTCTACAAAGTGGAGAGTAATCCGAAAAAAGAAAAAATACACTTCCCGTTTAAAATCGGATAAAACATGTGATTTATATAACGTTTATTTCAACAATAGGTGTAAAACGACTGCTTTGTCATGCGGATGTGAACTTTCGTTTGTTTGTTGCTACGCGACTAAACAAACGCTATTCTGTAGGAAAACACGCTATGGTAAACAGGTGGACACCACAACAGAAAGTTCAGTGTGTGCTATGTTAGCAATTAAGAAAAATTGTTACGCGAGTATAACTTCGTATTCGTCGTACACAGAATGTATATCGACCTGAGCAGTAAGTAATTGTCAAATGGATGAGCGAATATATGAAACATGACTGCCTCCGAGTGGTTCAACGAGTTGATTTCTCATCCGGAGGTCCCGGGTTCGATATATATATATATTAATATCAAATATAATATAATATAATATATGTATATATATTTCCCCACCGCAGACTGGTAAACATACAAAACCTAGTGAAATGTGGTGTATGAAAACGGTAATTACTAAGAAGTCCAAAGAAATCGATACCATAGCTACAGCCGAACTTCAAGTTCCTAAATCAACAATTCACAGGATCATTCAAAAGCGTCTACATTTATATGTTTGTAATATACGACTTCATCAGTAGATAATCCTGCTGCAAAAATGCTTCTACTCGCTGACAACTCGTACCTAACCAACAGTATGAAACAACTTTTTAGTTAGGTATGTGAAAAAATCAGCAGAACAACTGCCGAATATGGGAGACAGAGAATCTTTCATTGTGTGTGAAAATGAGACACATCCAAAATGAATGTTTAACTAGAAACTTTGTCTTGGAACCATTATTCTTTCATAGAGACTATGGTTACAGGACGTAAAATTGGTATATATCACATTGTGTATCTCGATGTGTTACAGAAATTTGGTGTTGATCAACTCCTCCAGGATTGGGTTTTGAGCCCGTCTCATTAACATCAACAGGTGTGTAGATTCTTGAATGCAAAATTCCGTGATAGGTGTCGAGCTTGCCTGGTTTTTCTGGTGAAGGATGCTGGATACTAAAGAGGTAGACCTAATAGTAGAAGGAACTGAGACGATGTATTACAAGTGCAGCCCATGTTATGTATTTGATTGCATCAGATTAACTCACGAAATAACTTCATAGTGGCAATGCGGTTTCCGTCTTTAATAGTGCTATGTTGCAAGAAAAAGAGGCAGATAATTACACCGGTTGGTTTGCGTCGTTTGGCTGATAGCTGAGCCAGTATGGTAACGATCCGGGCTCATCAGAAGTGGTCGACGTTTTGTGAAGCAATTTTTGATGTCAGCTACGAGTATATCGCCTGCATATTGTGAGAATTGGAAGGCGTTAGTAAGAAACTGTTGGAGGTTCTTGACCACACATCTTATAGCCCTGACCTATCACCTAGCGACTTTCATTTGTTCGGAGCTCTTAAGGAAATATCTGAAGGACAAACGCTTCTACAAGATAATGAAGTCAAGGCTGCAGTGCGGAAATAATTCGTGTAGGAACACGATCTTCGATTACGGACGGTATCCAGTGTTTGATGAAACAGTGGGTCTATTTATCTAAGGTACTACCTCGTTCGTTTTTTAAATATTGCTGGTGTATGCCTGCGTGTGCATGAGAGACAGAGAGAGAGAGAGAGAGAGAGAGAGAGAGAGAGAGGGAGTATTTCATTCCCTGGTGTGTATTAAAATGACCCTAGTCAGGCTTTGGTTCATCATGTATTAATTAAACAAACTATACTTATTATTTCAAAGATTGCCGGTTCAAATGGGTAGATGGGGGGTGGATTTTCTTGCAATGTAAAATTCTTTAGTATGGCTTCCTTCGGATGGTAAGTAAAGCTGGATGTCTAGTGTATATTTTTTATGCACATTACAGCACCCATGCCTTGAAAAAGATCTCTGGGTAGAATTTATACATTTTTACGTTCGTGATTTCATTCTATATGAGCGATGAATTGATCTCTCATCACCATGGTACGTAGTAGCGAAATTTGCAAATTAGAAATTTCAATCGATCAAGAAAACAATAAGTGCGCCTATATGCTGACATGGCGCGAAAGGAAATTGAATTGAAACTTATTATTTGTATAATAATAATAATAATAATATATTGTATAGTATATATTTATATATTCGTTACTTTTATTCACAAAAAACGCCGAACAATGTACTACAATTAATATGTAAGTACCCACAAATTTATACCATATAATAATAATCTAGCGGGCTTGTGCTCAATTTGTTTTTTTTTTTATATGAATGACAAATAAAATGAGACAAATATGTTTTCATTCCACATCTCTTGCCATAATGAAAAATAAAAGTTTTGATGTATTTTAAATTTCCTAATTGGACCTTCTTTGGTATAGTTTGAACAAAACACAGCCACCTTTTTACCTAGGAGAAATGTAAATTCCACCCGTAAAGTTATGACACAAAAAAAAAAAAAAAAAAAAACTGCATTGGGGCCAAGAAAATCAGGACTCTCCGATCAAACTCCAGACGGATCGTATGCTAATACCTAGCAAGTGTTTCACTCTAGGGGAATATGAAACAGTTTGCTTGCTACAATACCGCCTCTAGCCATCGCCGACCGCCGTTACCTTCCCGGGAATGTGAGGTTATTGAGGTGAAATCGTGAAAGGCGTGACTTGTGATGCAATTGCGGTCTTCATCAACATGTGCTTGCGGTGACTAAGAATACCACATATAAATCCTAGAATGAAATGCAAAAAAAAAGCTTTCAAACCGGAAATACTGAATGACGTAACATGTACAGGTGCAAGTTTTATAACGTGTTAGGCACATGCGGGAATACAATAGGCGAGCCAAACAATGGACCCTCTGAAGGGAGAATTCTAACCTGAAACATCTGATGATTTACAGGATCTTATTTAAAGACACTTGGAAGAGCAGCTTTTTACTGTGAATAGAACATAGCGACCATCCTCAGTAGCCTACCTGCTGGCCGCACACCAAGATGTCTTAGCAGAATTGCCACGTATTTTCTTTGCTTTCAATAGATCCAACTACCGCTTTTCATTAGTTTACTCACACTGCTGGCTAATGTGATACAGGTGTTTCTCTATAGATTTAAAATTCTAGAGACAAAAATAATAAGAAGGGTTATAGTTGAAGCATATACTATCATATACAACATTTTTATGTCACAGAAGTTAAGTAATATTTATTACTTCCCCGAGGGGTTTATAAATATGTCTAAATGGAATATTGCAATTACTATTAAATAACAAAAGCTAGTAGCATACATTTATGGCCTGATTTGTCATTTAAAGCTATAAATATAAAAGTGTATTTACTTTTATTGCACCATAATTTGCAATGAATGATAAGGGGTTTGATTCGAGAGATGTTTAACCATGACCGAAACATAAGATACATTCAGTTGACAAACCCGCACGTAGTGACATTGAAGTAGGAGATGAGAAAATGCTGTAAAATTGCTGTGAAAACTTGATTTTTGAAGTGTGAAAGTTTTATTTAGTGCCATAACATTTAAGGATGGAATATACACTTCCCCTAGGTAAAAAGGTGGCTATGTTTTGTTCAATCTATATCAAAGAAAATCCAATTTAGGAAATTTAAAATAAATCAAAACTTTTATTTTTCATTATGGCAAGAGATGTAGATGAAAACATATTTGTCTCATTTTAGTTGCCATTCATACTTAAAAAAAAAAAAACTATTCGCTACCGAGATAAATTTTGGGGTTGAAAATGTCCAGTTTTTCGATGATAGATTATTGCAGTCATGATACATTTGAAAATTTGTATTTGTCTTTGGTGAAAAAAATGGAATAGAAGAAATTGTGATAAATATTGCTCACGTTAACAGCTATGACAGCGCAGTTGCTTTGTTGAAACAATTGACGGCTGTGTTCCGTTTTCATATTCCGTAAATCCATATCCAGGTATGGAAGCATGATCAGCATTCAGCAGGTGTGGCGAAACAGAGTAGCTCCAGGGCCGTGTGCTTTATTAAAAGGAAAAATATTTTAGTCGCATGCCCTTTCAGATCTTCTTATATTTGTGATATCACTATGGGGGAAAAGTGTACCTACGTTTAATGAAACACTCCAAAATGAATATCTATTTTTGAAACCAAGGAGTGACTGTAACGTTTATGAGTGGTGTTCACAGTAATGTCGTTCACAAAGGTAGGGAGGTATACACTAAAGATCATCTAAAATTAGATAAAGGTAAGAAAGCTGTACATGCTGCTTCATGTGTCCGAGGTCATGAAGATAGCGTACAAATATTTCCTAAAAAATCTCTTCACGTTAAACTACTGTTTATTAACATTTTTGAAACCTTTTATTATCTCAAAAGCCTTTAACGATTTTAATAAATATGGTTTAAACAGTTTTATGACAAATGGAATCTGTATATTTAGTCCTCCATGCCATGAGGGTAAATAGCGAACGAAGAAGAAGAAGAACGTTAAGGCTACAATCGTGCTGTGTAATTCGAAATAGTTTTTCTACTATGTCGTAACAGTAGTAAATATGATTGTAACTTTCATTGACATGTAATATGATAAATTGCTTCAGATTTTCACTTGAATAGATCGATTAAGCGTACTGGGTTGAGCAGGCTTAAGAATTTCTAAGCGTGAATTCATGCGAAATAAAACGAGTTTTGTCGAAATGTAGGTGCATTAAATAAGGAAAGTCAAAATTTTATTGATAATGCAATGCATGGTTATTATGACCTTAAAATGTATTCATGGTAGAGCAACCATTACGCCATTTACACCACAAAATACTGTTCAGAGAAAAGCTGTTCAACGTAAAAAATGGAGAAAACAAAGCCCCATGTACCTGTAAAGAAACAACATTACTTGAACACCCAGAACCTGCTTAACATTATTAACAATTTGTAGAGCTAAACTTCCTATATGGTAAGCTATAGATGTAAACTGGTGCAGAATTCAGAGTACAGCATGACAAATGCAGTGCCAATTTATAAGACTGTACAGGAAACTACAAATGCAATTTTTTACTTTCCCTAAGTACATAGAGTAGGTAGAAATATTGTATTCCACCCAAAAATGTGCTGTTGATTTTTCACCGCAAATGTGTGATTTGAGTCTCCCTATAAAAAAAATGATAATAAAATCATTTTTAGAAATAAAGCGCTCGCGCTGTATGTTTTGTGAACTGCTTATTTCAATAACGAAGAGTTGATTAAATAGCAAACTTAATGTTTAAGCTCAGTATCTTCTAAAGATGCGACACAAAGATTTTCAAGAAAATCCCACACAGCTTAAGATGGAACATTTTTTCAAAAGTTTTTATTTTAGCAAAAATGGCTTTTAAGATTTTGATTGAAGTACCCTCTATTAAAGATATTTACGAGACAAAATGTATATCTTGAATCTTCTGGGATTAGCGAGAAAGAGCTGGGCGATCGTAGAGTGAGATCGCAAGTGTCGATCAGCGAGGCTTTCAAGTGAGAGACCTGGAGATGTTCAGTCATGACTCGCCTCTGAATCCGGATTTTCTAAAAAGGAGTTTCTAGTGAGTGCGGTACGCTACCTTTGTTACTTCCCTATATTTTGAATTTATCTATTTATTTTATTTGTTTGTTTTATTACTGTTCCTGTAGTTGCACCTTCTTTGGTCGTACCAATCGTTCTTTTTCCTCTTTGCTTTTCTTATTTACCCTGTATTTATAAAGTGCCTTTTCACTCGTGCCATGTAGTACTTTATTCATATTCAATTGCTGCGAGAGTATATCATTCCGACGTATATGTTGCTGATTTAGATCCAGTCAATTTGTTCGGTGTTAATTCTAGCTTTCGGAGCTTTGGGATCGTTAATAACTCTACATGATAAAAATACAGCTGAGTATCAGGGACCATTTATAATATGTATCAATTCATATTAAATATTAACTTGGTCAAAACCTGCCGAGTGCAGTTTCGTCCATGCTAGGTCTAGTCACTCGTGCCAAATTAAAATGGGATATCAGCTGAAAAGTGTGTCGTTCTCACTGGTCTAGGGTAACATGCTAGGCTCTAGTGCCTGAGGTCGCAGGTTCAAACCTGCAGAGGGCGATGGATTTTTTCGGGCACAAAAATCCTTAGCATGGTTTCCTTCGGAAAGGAAGTAAAGCCTTTGACCCCTGTCGTAGATTTGCGGCATGTAAAAGATCCTCAAGCCTGATGGAAATGCTTATTGGGCAATATTAAGCAGTCATTCACGCCCAATATAGAATTGGACGCTGAGAAACGCAGCAGCTAAAAAGCATTGCAAAGTAAAACTCAATTTTTTTAGCTCAAAAGGGGTAAAAAGCTAAAAACCACGTGGGATATTTTCACTCATTTCCTAAAATTAAACTAAGTTATAGTATTTTTACCATATGCTGCGTGTGTTCCCTTTACTAAGTTAAAGTTGGAACATTGTCACAATAGGTTCTTAGCAACATGCTATTTTGGCCACTGTTTCCTGAACGATTTTTTTATGCTGGTTATGAAATCACTTAAATTAATTTTCTTACATTTTATTAACTTACCAGCTGAAAAGTATGAGGGATACTGTAGTGCTTTCTTGGCAATTTGCTATTGGGCCATACTTCTTTGTATAATTTACAGGTCATTTATTTTCCAAAATTAGAATAACTTTACAAGCTGAAAAGTCTGAGCGATAATTTACTAACAGGTGAGTTTCATTAGTTCCGAGTTCTTTTTAGTGAATAATACTTTTACTGTGTAAGTTCTTAACCAAGTTAGAGTAGCCAGCAGTACGGGACTTTGTCATAATAGTTTTCAACCCACTTGCTTTTGGGCGTATTTTTTGTTCAATTTTCTATGCTAGTCATGAAGCTACTGGCAGTAGTTTTCCCGCTTCATTCGGAAGGAATTTTGTATAATCTTGTATAACTGGATACGTTAAGCGATACAGAAAACGTACCTACTTCATAAAAAAAGAAGTAAAACCTTGACTTTTTGGCTTAAGAAATTTTCAAGATATTTGTCATTAATTGTTTGAACTGTTCAATACTTCGTCATTCTTTTCTTTTCAAGTGCTATTTTCAGTTGTTTCTCGCAAGTGCATGCAAAGAATATAGAGTTTTAAGACCAGAGCATAGAGTCCAGTTGTTGCAACAGTTTACCGCCGCTGTTTACTTTACCTCTATAACGAAATATGTATTTTAGCCTTTTCTGCAAAATTTTACCTCGATTAAAACATAGTAGATAAAAAAGTAAGTGGTGTCTGTGGCCACTAATATACCTGAGAGGGTAGAAAAATCCATGTGAATATAACTCCTCAGATTTCATTTGTCAGTTAATCTCCCTTGGAAGCTCGTTTCATGCTTTACCTGTTTCTGGTTGCAAATTGTCTTCTGAAGAGAGATTATGGCTGTATCGGTTTTGGTGATCCTTTTTTCACTTTGGTTGGTCAGGTGCCGTGGAGGTTTATATGCTTTTCGTTTGAATTTGGTGTTGTACGGTCATTACAGATAAATTACCCCGTTCGTTAACCGCTTGCCAATCCATGCAGGGTCGTGTTTAATAGGTTCCAATATAACTCCATTATGGCAGGCTTTGTTGGCCATTTAGGAAGATAGTTGCTAAGTAGTTTTCATCGCACCGCAAGAACATAAAAACTTCTTATCGTTAAACGAAGTAGCGGGACTCTGGAATTAAACGGCGGTTTAATTAGTGCCTGGAGCTAGAACTTGGTTCGCTTGCAAGTTAAAGAGAACAGTGCCTTATCCTTTCATTAAAGTGCTAGGAACTTCATATTTCTCATGTAGAGTATGTAATACTGTCATCGCAATCATTACAGACTATGTGCTGCAGCAGAATTGTTAGCCAAGTTAGTAACAACGCTGTTACTTTTTGAAACAGCTGAATTCTATGTATGTGAGAACTGCCAAAGCCCTCAGAAACACGGCATTTAGAAACCTGAAATAAATAATTGCTGCATTATGTTTAAGTATCCAACTGATGTAAACACTTCAACGCAATTTAAATTATGTTCTGAGTATCCATTGCCATCCTTTAATATTTCAGATATCTGTTGTTTTCAGCAGTTAATGGTTTTTCAGCTACCTTGGGCTTTTAATGCCTATTTTTGTTTTTATGTGCAGGTTGTGTGGCCTATACGTTTAACATTGAAAGCTTCTCTAAATTTAGTTGTATCAGATTCAGATAAAAACATTTGACATATGGTTAGTAGATCTCTTTTTCATTTATGTCATGCATGTCAGTCACAACAAGATCATGTCTTTCTCTTATTGATACTTGTTTCTTTAGACATGTTGGAAAATTACGCCACGCCTTGAATGCTACTTGGAGTAATTTTCCCAACACATTTTGCGATTAAGGTGCGAGAATATTTCGTAGAGGAGATGAACCTCATGCTTGGTCTCCACGAACTCAGATTTGACCCCATTGGACTTTTTTCCTAAGGTGTTTTACGAATGTCCAAGTGTGCAGCACTCCTGTAGACGACTTAGATCAGGCTGCGCGCCAAAATGAGCACGAGTAACTCGCGACTCAAGGCAACAGGCCGTGCGACACAACATTGAGGGCAAACTTTAGTCACTGCTGAATCAAGTGTTGGAAATGAAGTGGCAGGAAGCAAGAATTGTGGTGTGACCTATTCCAAGTGACGTATTGGTTATTATGCTCCCCCATCAGCTCTGCTTCGAATTTTGCGGCTGAGTACTAGTATGCACTTCGATTGAAACTAGTCGAGTTAAACTGCCTTAGATCATTTGTGACGAAAAATTTATTAAGCCATTGTCATCGTCACACCGAAAATGATGCTGAATATCTTGTTTGATGTACTCAATACATTTGTGAAAAAAAAAAAAAAAATAAAGCATATTCTCTTCACTAAAGTGGAAAATGTTGGATGGGAAAACTTTGAGATAATTCAGCACTAATACAGCTGTTTTTTTTTTTTTGTTTTTTTTTTACTTTCTATACCACGTACAATGTACACAGTAAGTAGAGAAAGTAGTGTATTCAACAAAAAATTACGATACCGAGTTTTCACTGAAAATACATATTTGGGGGGGGGGAACTTTGAAGACAAAAACAGTTTTTAGAAATAAGCCTGTGTGTGGCTGTGAACTTGGTATTTAATTTCAGTATCTTCCAGGGATGCCACATGAGGTTTTTCAGTAAATTTCCACTCCACCCTAAACTACCATTGATATAAAACATTTTTCGAAAATATCGACTTTCTCAAAAACAGCTCCAAAGATTTGATTAAAATACAAAATGTTTAAGACATCTTCATGGAGAATAAAATGTGTATTTTGAATTTTCTGGGAATAGTCTCTGAACTCCTCTCCTCATTCATTATCACATTTTCAGTGAACCGAAGAGATAGCCAAAATCCTACTACACAAAAATGTAGATCTCCTAAAAAGCACATAATCTGTAGTGTATGTATGTGTGTAGTGTTCTGTGTGGAATTAACCATTTCTGAGAGATACTACTGGTTATTAGTGCAAATTTTCCAACACTTAGTTTTCTAAAATCGGAAGTCTTCATTCGTTTTTCTTTTTTAGTCATGTAAAGATAACGACATCTCAATCATCACTTAGCGTCCAACTTTTAAAAGATTTGACTATCGCTTTAACCTAGTGTATTCCCCTATTCTGTGCTGTGCCTACAAGGAATTAAGTAATAAGATAATTTCTACTGTTTATCTTGATTACCATAGAGTAGATAGTAAATAAGCTTTTGTAAGACTAATTTGTAGTAGAAAGATGTGTGAATGGAGCACAGATTTTTAATGAGAAAAGGGTACATGATTGATCTCTTCAGTGTTTTAGAGTTGGTAATCCGAAAAGCTAGTTCTAAGGGGCTTGAAATATGTTGAATGGGAGTCAATTTGAAAGCTGTTCGTCCTAATGGGTATTTGTTACAATGAAAGGGAGGTTATCAAATTAAAACATTGAACGCTAGCAATGTTGTAAATGCTTTAATTAATTGAAAGTGTGAAGAATGATTAGAACATTTAGGTTCAACTTAATCGTGGGGGCATAGCAACCTCAGGTATTTGTACTAGTGTACATATAAATGGTGAAGATAAAAAACCACTAATAGGAAAGCGAATGTGTGAATAACTGTGAAGATTGCGTCTGTGGCTTAGAGGTAGAAACACTCACATATACTAAATATAAACAACTAGGTTACAGCTACGATTGTATGAGGAAATCCTTTTAAGAGACATGCTTTAAATGTGGACTCGCATTTTTCATCTCAGCCATGAAGCTAAAACTGTGAATTTGAAAAATGTTTAAGAGCATTTTGTGTTTCGAGCAACGCAAATCCAGTATTTGCTGGAGCAAAAAATGCACGTGAAAGCAAAACATGAGAACAGTACTTGCTTGTTTTCTTTTAAAACATCTTGAAAGAAGCTGTTTCCATGGTTGCGGCGCAAAAAACATACCACCATATCTTTAAAATTTCCGCAGCACTTTCCTTCTATTTTTTACGGGCTTGGCCACAAGGATGATGTGAAAGTGGCGACCTGGAACCAACTGGTAGCAGCGAAGCGGAACCGCCTGTCGTGCAGGCAGGCCGCAACACGCCCGTCTCAATTGTGCTGCATACTCACCGGGGATTAGCGAACGATCTTGAGCCAGGAATCGATAACATCACTTGCGTTTCATTAAAATGGCCCTTTACGGATCCACGTGCATTAATGCAGCACTTCGAACTTAGTCGGTTTTATTTAAAGCTTCAGCTTAGGTTCTAATATTTCGTTGCAGACGTTTTGTTCATATTTTGTGGAGATTTGAGCCCAAGAGTCTCGAGTTATTTGCTCGTTCTCTCTCTAGGCGTACCACTTTTTACTTTCTGTACCAATTAAGTGTAGTAAGTGGGGGAACTATTATATTCCACCCAAAAGTTTTATAAATTATTTCTACTAGAAATACATGTTTCGAGATCCCCATATAAGGAAAAAGTGCAATAAAAATCCGTGGGCGGATGTGCGCATCTTTGTGTATGTAGCCGCCCATCTGTTTGCCCATCGGTCACAAAGTGTGTGTATATACATAGCGTAACTCAAAAACAAAAACTCTGAGATAAATGCCGAGCTTTTAGTTTAAGTTTATTATCTTCCAAAGGTGCGACAAAAGGTTTTCAAAAAAGTCTCGACCCCAAACCGCCTTTTTAGTTTTGATTTTGTGAAAAAAAATCTCAAGGCTTTTATTAAAATGTCATATACCTAAAGCAATTATATGAAAAAATGCATTTCTTTAATGTTTTGAATGAAAACTGAAATGCTCTTCATTCTGAATAAATCTTGTACAACTGCTGAGCTGTGAGAGATAGACAAATTATAGAGTTCTTAAAACGCAGAGTTTATATCTAATAAAATGTTTGTTGCATTGGCCATTTCCTAGATATTTGTTATTATTGTAGGAACTTTCAAATGCTGCCATGAAGTGTTAACTCGCCATACGTTTGTTTTTCGTAGTCATGGTAGAGTGAGGTTTCAGAGCCAGCATGTAGCGACTCGCTTAAAAGATTTGAATATCGCATCAGCCTCGTTTACCGCCCCCCCTCCTGAACCAATAGCAAATTGTACAATGGAACTGTTTCTGCAAATCTTGAAATTTAGAAGCAGATCGAAGATTAACGATTCCTTGTGGATTATTTGAGGAAGAATGTGTGGAGAAAATCATGTGAACGTAAGAAATGATTGCTTTCGCGTTTTGTTTAGAGAGGCTGTGGTTAAAGGAAGCGTTGACCGTTTCCGCATAGATATGGCTTATCTCATTCATAAGCTATCATTAGATTATCCATTGCAAGGATCACGTTGTAAAGCCTGTTCTGCCGCCGCAAAGATATCTTCCATTTTGGCTCTTGCCTTGTCGTATATCGATTTTCTGGTTAGTGTTGAATGCTTGTTCGGTGATGATTATCATTCACTCTTTCTATATTGTGAAACCTTTTAATGCCAATCTTTTCTTTTAATTTATACATATTTAACTCCTCACTTAATTGGCTATTAATCGCATGATCCTGATATGCTTATGAGAGAGTGCACTTCAGTTAATTCTATTCTTCGTTCAGGAGTTCTGTTGAGGATCCAAAGAGGAAGTATCAGTATTTTATAAAATCGAATGATTGTGTATCTTCTTACTTCCTCCTTCAACTATGACTAGTCTGATGGGATGAATAGGCATGGATTTATTAAGCTTTGGACAGTAAAATAAACTCTGCGCATGCAGAAACCGAAAATATTTCAGCTATAATCAAAATTACAATAAAAATAAAGGTAGGTACATACCGCTGCTCCTCCAAAAATAGTCAGTAATAAGCTCCGTTTTTACTTCTTTATAGCGTATAGTAAACAGTGGAAGTGTTGTATTCCATCCAAAATTTGACGCCGAGTTTTCACCGGAAATGCAATGTTTTTGGGGCCAATAGAATGAAAAAAAGAAGATATCTGTAGAAAAATGCGAGCGCGTGTAGGTGTGTGAAAGCGAGGACAGCATGAATTAAAAACAAAAAGTTGGCTAAATGCAAAACTTGATATTTAAGCTCAGCACCTTCCAAGAATGCGACACAAAAGATTGTCAATAAAATCCCCCTACCACAAACTAAAATGTTTGCATGTAAGTGTAGTTTGGTTGGGGGATCTTTGTGTCGCATCCTTGATAGAACCTTAATTTAAATACACCTTACAGAAACACACACACTAACATTTTTCTAATTTTTTTTCCAGTGTGTCTTAATATGTGTATTTTTAGAGAAATATCGATATCGAACTTTTGTGTGGAATGCAATACCTTCTCCTTACCATGCACATTGTGCATCCGTGCTAGAGGAAGTAATATCTAAGCTTGCTTAAGAATAGGTTGGAAACCCTGTCCTACTCATGGCATGCATAAAAGAACAATTAATTTATATTTCTTGAGACTATTTAGTAGAAGTGATATCAAAATAAACGATAGTGAGTAGAGTGTCGTGTGAATATAGCACATCAGGTGTTACACATAAGCATTTAAATTAACAAGATAGGCATTAAAATATTTGCAAACAGTTGCTGATCAAATAAATTCAGAAAATGAATGCGTTTTCGGCGAAGTTTCGCTTATTATAGACTTATAAAACGCAGGCGTTCTTTGCCTATAGACTTTACATCCCTTGGGTATATTTTACGCCAGGAACTACTAGTTTAAGACAATCGATTTGGTGTTTGCATTATAGCGGAACCAGAAACACCATTTTTGAAAACAAAAGGCCAACGTTTGCACCTTAGGTTTGACTTTAAAAGTCTTCGCTGATGCATTAAGAGGAAACAAACGTTACCCAGTTCTTATTTTTATTTCTGTGTAGCAAACGTGATGTTTCATCTCGCCGTTACACTAGGCGGAGCTTAGAGAACTAACTGAAAAGAATATCGCCCTCGGACGCTGACATTTGCATATCGACGGAATAATCTAGAAAGAAATTGCTGCGCTCCCATTCTCACGGCTACAAGTATGAATACACGCGCTTGTTTTATTATGTTTTTGATAGTGTGGCGTTTCCCTTTCACTATCATTTTATTTGCTTTCCTCTTTACTTTTTACCTTATTTACCTTCCACCGATTCTTCATGCTTTCAGTAAATAATTTATGGCGTTGTGTTTGTTCGAAACGTGCCCAAGGAATAGCTGCACACGTTTTTGTGCACGGATGTTCATAGTACATTGTACTTCGTCATTAACGTTTCCGAAAGTTCTACTGTGGGGTTCAGTAACCAGAAAATGTTTTAATCGATACATTTATTTTCTTACTTTTAGCTCCGCATATGCTTGCCATACGTCCTGAATTTTGGCAGTTCAAAAATATGATGTGTTGCAATCACATGACTTTCTCTACCCGTTCTGCCAACAACTAATGTTCTTCAAAATAGTATTCTTCTGTCTGCTCCATGCTAATCGAGATAAACATTAGTAAATAAATGTCTTATTACTTAGTTCCTTATAAGTATAAGGATCTAAAAAATTCACTAGAGTAAAGTAATAGCCAAATTTTTTAAAAACTCGCTGTACGTACGATTGACATTGAATTTGATTGTCTTTGAATGGCCAGGAGTAAAACAAAAGAAACACAGACGACGACTTACTGTTTGTGTAAGTATTTGGAAACGAAAAATAATAACAAGGAATATCTCGGAAATGGTCAGCTGCACAACAAAAATTTACAGTACATAAGTTGTGTGTTTTGATGAAATCTTTTTTTTTCTTTTTCTTTTGTCTAGTAGGTTTTCGTGTATCTCTTACGATTTAGCAGTTATGCAAAAGTTATCCAGATAGAAGAGGACTTCATATGATATTCCTAGGACATTAAAGATATACATTTTATACATCTTTTATTGAAATATATTTTAGTAAAATCATTAGTCATTTTTGAAAAAATCTCAATGCTTGAACGGTTTCTATGTAAAAAGTCGTTTGGGGTTGAGAGTGTTTTTAATCTTCCTGTCGCTTCCTTGGAAGATGCTGAATTTGAATATCAAGTTTTGTATTTCACCTCCTTTTCATTTTTGAGTTATGCTGTTCACACACAAACAGGCGCGCGTGGACCTTTTTCTAAAAATGGGATATTTTTGCTTGAGGGAATCCTAAAATGTGTATTTCCGGTGAAATCTCGGTATGGAATGTTTTCGTAGAATGTAAAACCTGCTCCACCTATAATACGTTGTAGAGAAAATAAAAGCCTATTATGGCTGGAGACATTTATCAAGTTTATCATAGCAACATTATTTATTTTACATTTGACTATGAAAATTCATATATTTATTTTGGCTTAACTCTTTAGCCTGGTTTGACATATCAGCCGATGAATGAAATTGGTGAAATGATGCTCAAATGATCTCGGGGTCCATGGAGCTTAAAGTTGCTCGACATTCGTCTTCTGAGTATAAGGGATCATGCAAATTATAAACACATAAAAATACGTATTTCTGTAATGATTTTGGACTAAATCAGTGTGTTGCAGTTATGTCCTGAAATGTTTTCCTAGACGCATTAACTCTAACGTGTAGCAGTTTAGCAGTTACAAATTGTAACAGGAAACGCAGGCAGATCAAAGATCAGGATACCGCTGATACAAACATTAAAAGCTGCTAACAATAAAATGACGCTTTCTTTTGCTAACTCAATATCTGGAAGATTGGCAACAGAAATGTAATTCGATACCGTATCGGTATACCTACACTATCAGGCAAGAGTAAGTGGTCCCGAGGATTTTCAGCCCACGCAATTGGTATGCGGATTTTCGGCCTTTGTATAGGACCTATGCCCGCTCAGCAGCGTGCTGTTTTGAGGATCTACAACAGGCCTGTAGGCCACCAAAATTGATTTTCCACCTTGGGGAAGCATGGTACTCACCACAAAATCTCGCTTACCGCCTGGATGATTACCCGCCTCTGCCATACGCCTGTGGTTGGTGGGCCTATGTCCACAATGGTAGCCATATTTATTAATTATGGATTAATGTCTGCATATAATACTTTGTTAATTTTAAAGCATATAAAGCTGTGTCGCTTGAGACAGTTCACGGACAGTCACCTCACTGCAGCAATGTGTGTGATAGCCAATCTCCTTGATATCGCCCAATACCCCTTCGTCCCTTCCACTTATGCACTCCAGCACATAACATTTCCATTGTTTACGGATTTATTTATTTTGCTGCCAGAGTTGCCTTAAGGGACAAGTTAGAATATGGCAAGGTATCATTCAACTACAGTAATTTGCCACCCTCATTGAAAGAAAACCTTTGAATAAAATCACTCATTGTTGAGAAATGACATTTTAGCATGGTTTCACTGAAGTTTTTATTTTCAGGAGTAAATTAAACATGGTACAAATGTTTACTGTTCCCCCCCCCCTCTCTTTTCATTTTACGGTGTTACAAAGAATTTGGTACCTCTACATGTTCATATAATTATATTTCATCAATATATGCCAAGTGGTTTAACAGAAAAATATTTGGGATGAAAGAGCGATAGGCGAATAACTCAACGCAAAGTTAATACTGACAGATCTAAGTCGGTAAATGTGGCTCTCAGCAAATCAACGCAGTAGAAGGGCCTATCTGGGATATCTTAATAAAGTTTACATCGTAAAATTCCCCGGATTCAGAGAGACATTAGCGGCTCCTTTCAAAATGATGAGAAATTGACATTTTGTACTATGTTTCAGCTGCAATAAACAGAAAATAACTTTTTAAACATTCAAGAGAACAATCCACTTAACAAACATTTCAGTTGGCTATTTATGTGTATTTTATATGTTTATATACAAACTTAGTACATTTTATTATTTAATACCAGAGATTGGTATGCTATAACTTATAAAGTATGCATTGTATTTTGCAAAATTATCCTATTAGAATCAATTTAAAAGTTATTATTACAAACAGCGTTCGCTGTTTTAGTGACAATATTTATTGAACGTTTCTGCTACAGATATTACATTTGTGAGCTCATAATTTGGCAAAAATTGCAAGACTCGGGGGCTTTATTTTAGCCATAAAGAAGGTTTATAATTATGCTTCCTGTATAAAATGTAATCAGCAAGTAATTATAATCGTAGTCAGAGTCTTAAAGATTTTTCCTTCTTTCTTGTGTGATGAAAGGTTTACATGAGACTTAATATCTTATATTTTCCGTAATATCAACGTGTAAATAACACAAACAATTTACCATAAAGTAATTTACACAACATTTCCTTCAAAATAGTTCCTTTCCGCAGTGACTCATTTCTGCCACCTCGTGTAAAGGGATTGGAAGCCCGCTTAGAAATCATTTTCAGATACCTGTCGTAGTGCCCTTGTCGCATGTACAGTAATTTCTTTAGCGTTTCAAAATCTTGCCATTCATACACCTGTAACAAAACTTTATGTTCGAACGTGCTTCGTTGCCTATATTTCGAAATACGATAAACGAACATGCATACACAACAAAAACTAGGAACCATGCAAAGGCAACAATCATTATTAGCATGCAAATTGAAATGAAGTGTCATTATGGACGTTACCAACACTTAAAAATGAAACATCCTGTACTTTCGTATATATTAAAGAGAAAATAAACAATTCTGGGGACTATTTGAATCTAGGGTTAGTATTGTTATTAACTAAATAAAGTCAAGTTAAAAATTATTGCAGATAAAAGGACTGGATACACATTTATAACTAAAACAAATTGTAAAATGTGTACACTATAAACCAAAATAATGCGTACTTGTACTATTGCAAAACTTAAACCGATGCGATACCCATTACCGAGCCAAAATCATTTAGATTCAATACCCCTGTGGCATGTAAAATAATTTTCTTTCTGAAAATAATAGAACCAGAAATAATGAATCTAAAATCTTGTACTTAATCCATTATTTGGCTTGTAATTTTTTTTTCTTTTTCTAATGATTCTGCTATATCAGAATTTAATTTTAAAAGGGATGAATAGAAGTTCTTAAGAATGAGAAGTTTAAAATCATTAGTATCTACTCGAGGCAATCTGGGTGGACTTAGGATGACGCATCAGAGCAAAGTACATGTCAGATTAAAGTTTGTCGTCCCCAATAGAATGCCTGACAAAGTTTAGAATAATACTCTACCTGAAAAAGACATTCAAAAAGCAAACAAAATGAGTTTTGGAATATATGGAGTTGATGTTATCATTTGTAATTGTAAGTTTTCAACGTTGAAAGGTTATTAATATTGCCATGGTAGTTCAGTTGAATAGAACATCGGCACAAAAATCCGAAGATCCGTGGTTAAAATTCAGGTTATGGATTGAACTCTTTTTTCCTCTCCATTTTAGTCTTTACACGACTTTGTGAGAGACAAATAATTGGGGAATTTAACGTGTTGTTGACATGTTGCCACAGTATGTATTTGCTTAGAGCACCGTATGGAAAATCGAAGATCTGTGGTTCAAATCCCGTCTGCGGCATTGCATTTTTAGTCTGATTTTATCTTCAAACTGTAGCGTACATACAATATACGTGGAAGAACAATTTTATTCCGCTAGAGTAATTCATATGATGAGAGATATTTCATTATATAATAGTGATTTTGTTTCACACAACATTCTAATATAATAATCCTACTGTCTTTTGTTTCAGGTAAGTTGGCGATTCTGAAACTCTCGAGATCACGCGCGCTGCAGGTAATTCCATAATTGTATATGTATGTACTACATGATACTTGAAGAGTGATTGACCTTGAAGTGGATTTCCGTTATCGTTCCACCCACATGCAAAACTTTATAATCTGCTGACTCCTTGTAGCGGTACATACTGCAATATACGTGCGAATATAAATCATTCCTAACGCTGTTCTTACCCACTGTTCGCCGACTTATCTCTGCTGTACATCCAATAGAGTACCAACAATTAAATCTTTTTGCTCATAATGTCATCGTGGCAAAAATGACCTTGGAAAGTGGATGCTGCAAGAAAAGTTTGTGCTGTTTATAATGATGAAATGCTTCGGTGAGCATGCCACAAATAGTTTCACTGAAGAATATCGTCAACCACTGATGTGGAATCTAAACCTCCAAGGATGCATTTTCTACGTTTCCTGCGGTTTTACATTAGTTAAGTTTAGCAGCGGCTCATTTTTACTTTCTCTATAGGCACTATGTACATAGTGTATAGAGAATGTATTGCGTTCCACCAAAAAATTCGATACCAAGATTTCACCGGAAATATATGTTTTAGGGTCCCCTTTATCTAAAAAAAAAGCATTTTCGGAAAAAGGTCCGTGTGTGTGTGTGTGTGTGTGTGTGTCCGTGTATCTGTGAACACGATAACTCATAAACGAAAAGTAGGTAAAATACCAAACTTGGTATTTAAGTTTAGTATCTTCTAGGGATGCGACACGAAGATTTTGAGAAAAATCCCCCCACCCAAAACTACCCTTTACATGAAACCTTTATCGAAAATTTTGATTTTCTCAAAAATGGCTCTAACGATTTTGATTAAAATTTCTATATTAAAGATATTTACCTGACAAATAAAATGTATATCTTGAATTTTCTGATAATAGCCTCTGAAGAGTAGTTTATTCTGGATGAATTTTACTAAATTTTGAATAACTGCTAAACCGTAAGAGGCGGACAAAAACTTACTACACAAAAAATGTTGAGCACGTTAAAACACACAATTTATGTTATATACATTTTTTTCGTGGACTTCGTCGTTTTTGTGACATTCCTTATTTTTGGCTTCTGCTATGAAAAATCTATACATTTCTCATACAGGAATTTGTCAACTGCTGTCCATACAAATAAAGGAACTTCAGTGACATAGCAACCAGCTTTTGATTATCACTTTAACCTATGGTACTCCCTTATTTCACCTCTACTTACAAGGAAGCAAGTAATATGGCTATTTCTGCTAATGTTTTACTGATTAGCATGAAGTTAATAGAATTATAAGCTTTTGAAGAATAATTTGTTGCAGGGATATAGAGAAAGTCATGTGAATGGTACACATCAGTTTTTTGTCCTTTGTGCTGTATGAGTTAAATGCGAGATGATACCAATACATTATCTCAGGACTACGAAGGAGATTGTTTTAATAAAGCAAGTCCAAAGCGTCAGTTTTTTTTGACGGGAGATTTAAAGTCGCATCTCGCCAATACTTAATTTATGACTCACTGTGTCAACTATTTACCATCTGACTTAAGTTTTCACAGAATGTATATATAAATGGGTTCTAAGTTAACTGAAATACTTTATTAAGAATATAGCGTTATTATTAGGTATATCATATTTGGATTAAATTATTTTTGTTATAAATACCCATGTTTTAAATACCAAAGAAGATGCTTAAGGGCGCATAGAGGTTTCATTTTAACATCCTAAAATTTTACTTAGCTATCTTCAGAAGTTTCAAATTAATTTAACTATCGTCTGAGAAAACGAGTAATTTATACGAAGAAAGTCAAAAAGCAGTTCAAAGTTAAATTAGAAAAAAAACAACTTTGTGTATATTGGTAAAGAAAGAAAACCTTTGGCATGAACTCACAGAAGTTATTACATTTAGCTTTAGGTAATATGTATTAATAATCTGTAGAGAAACAATTTAATCTAATATATGGGCTGAAGCATACTATTCTCTCCAAAGTAGGTAGGAATTCAGAGTATTTTTCTGAGAAATTGTAAACTGATAAATAGTATTGCAGTAACCTTTTCCAAATTACATTTAAAAATATAAATATTTTGCATGCAATGACAAAATCATGTATGTATGGTATGTTATGTTATGTTTTATTATGTTATGCTATGCTATGTTGATTTTAAATTAGTGTTTGAGAAAATTCCGAAAGTGCTTAAATATACACTATTTTAAATGAAAATTTTACGAACCATAAACACTTTTTCCCAATATTTCTTAGAGAAGATTGAAAGACAAATATTTTCCGCGTGTT
The DNA here is from genome assembly GCA_030762935.1 of Hymenopus coronatus. Classification (NCBI taxonomy): domain Eukaryota; kingdom Metazoa; phylum Arthropoda; class Insecta; order Mantodea; family Hymenopodidae; genus Hymenopus; species Hymenopus coronatus. The sequence goes on from CM060890.1 coordinate 112,283,056, forward strand.
TATAGCAATATACAATTCTAACTCTTACTACTATTATTATGGACTTCTGGAATTTGTGTCACTTGAAGCATCGTTAGTCATGAGGCTACACATGACCACAATGTAAGATCGAAAGAAACGCACTTCAGCTGTTGGTTTATTGCGCGCTTGGCTTGTTTTCCCTAAACATTAAAAATAAGTTCTCATGTATTTTCTGTTCTTGCTGCTTTATTCACAGAGTTTTATAATTCACATAATTCGCATAATTGTTCTCAAGCTTTTATGTATTGTATAGATTTGCGTAATATTGTGGATGCTTCCTTTGGTGATATGAATGCAGTAACGAATGTGAGCAATGTAAAACTCAAGGTTAAAATACTCTATGCTTCACAGAGTAAAAACACCATCAGTAAGTTATTTCTCCAGTCAAAGCCACGTCATAAAAATTGTAAAGCAATTAAAAATAAGAATATAGGTCGCTGAGTAGTAAGTACGTATTTCTATTATTGCATACACCTTGTGTTTAACTATTTATTCTATACGTTGGTCATTGAAAACATTACCTAATCCTGTGGCTCAATTGGTAGAGAGCATGAGGCTCATGTTCTATTTCCGGCTATGCTGGAGAAACTTTTACTTTCTCTACCGCCTTCCTCTACTACCTAAATGAACTATTGTACTTTACTCAAAAATTCTATATCGAGATTACACTGAAAATGCACATTTAGAGCTCCCCTCAATCTAAAAGAAAGAAAAAAACTTATTTAGAAAAAGATCCGTGCGTACGCGTTTGTGCTTATTTCTGTGAACAGCGTAACTCAAAACGAAATGTCATTTAACTTCAGTATCTTCCAGTTAAAAATAAAAACATTAAAAAAAATCCACCAAGATTTTCCCTTACATGGAACATATTTACATGCTTTAATTTCCCCCAAAACTGACACAAACCATTTTAAATAAAAGAGTACAAATTGAATATGTGCATTGATAATAAAACGAATAGCTTGTGTCCTTTGCTCCTTGGTGTATTTTTGTTGCTACAGCCATTTCATATTTTCATTGCTGAAGTTTTACCTCCTGTGGTGCCATAAGTAGTTAAAGCGGGTGATAAACACTACTCAAAAAAAAAAAAAAATTACTGAAGTTTTGAATTATGATTTTAAGGTGGTGTTTTGTTTCACATGCCATGCATTCCAATATCGCTTCGTCTCCTGAGTTCCCACAACGAAATGCGTAAAGGAACTACTTCTGCAATCGTATATCTCGATTAGTATGTAATACCAACACAAGCTTTTTTTATGATAGTTTGTAGAAATAATATAAAAATAAACGGTAGTGGATATACAATTCGAATGAATGTGAGTAACTATCTATGGCAGAACAACCCAATTTCGAGCCTTGGCCTCCTGTAACGGTTTATTGATCAACGACATTTCTAATTCGCGAGTTCACTACTATACGTACATGGTGACTAGGGAGCAATTAGTCATCCATAGTATGAATGTAACGTATAAGATTTTTCTGTGATTTTCTGATATGTTCTTCGGCTGGAATACGAATGTGAGTGTGCTTGCGTTTCATCAATTCCACTGGAGCACATGTTTCACAGTCATTACGAATGATATATTTAGAAACACTATAGATCACACTTGACTAACCGGCTGCTGCAATGTTAGCTGAAAACAGCAATATACACTATAAAAATCTTATGCTTTACATTACTGGATTTTTCCCTAGCTTCTATTGTTTATCAACTATACAAACTATCGTACAAAAGCTATTTTTCTATCTACGGCAAGTTAATTAAAAATCTGATGTGTTACTCTCACATGCCTTTCTGTATTTTCTACGAACTTCTTACATCGAAATGTACTTATTACTTAGTTCCTTATAAGTACGCTAAATCGACAGTCAAATGTTTTAAAAGCTATCGCTATGCAATTGTCTTGCGAATCGCTTCTTTGCTTGACCAGGAGTAGAACAAAAAAAAAAGGAGAAAAGTATAAGTGCTATACAATTGAAACCAGAAACAAGGAATATCTCGGAAATGGTTACCTCCACAACAAAAATGAAAAGGATACAAATTGAGTGTTTTGATGAGATCTACATTTTTTGTGCAGTAAGTTTTTGCCTATCTCTTGCGGTTCAATAGTTAAGCAAAATTCGGCACAATACATCTAGAATAAAGGGGTCTTCAGAAGCTATTCCTAGAATATTCAAGATATACATATTATTTGGCATGTAAATATCTTTAATACACGGTATTTTAATCAAAATCGTTAGAGGCATTTTTCAGAGAATCAAAATTTTCGAAAGTTTTTCCATATAAAGGGTAGTTTGTGGTGGGGGGATTTTCTTGAAAATCTTTGTGTCGCATCCTTGGAAGATAGTAAACTTAAATACCAAGTTTGGTATTTAACGGTCTTTTTGTTTTTGAGTTGAGTTGTCCACAGACACACATAGACCTTTTTCTGAAAAGGCTTTTTTTTTCTGGACTCAGGGGATCCCAAAACATATATTTCCGATGAAATATCGATATCGAGTTTTGGGTGGAATACAATATCTTCTCTATCCACTATGTACATTGTACATACGGGGCTAGAGAATGTAAAAATAAGTGTTTGCAGAAATACATTTCATCACGTGTTTCCTTGTAGGTACAAAGGGGAGATACAAGGATAGTCATATATTTAAAATGTGGTTCCCTATACGTGACCCAGAAGTTTCATGCTCTTTCCATGATGTCGCGAGATACAGCTGAAGTAGCACTTAAAAATGACAAAATATTTAAAAAAAAAAAAAAAAAAAACTATCTAATTAGTATGGATACTTCGCAAATGCGTTATCACAACAATAATAATAATGAAACACATTTGTAATATGTTGTGTTTTTGTGTTAATACGTTTTTTCGATATTTTATGGTTTACCCATTGAACAACTTTATACAAAATTCATTCTGTACCGAATTCCATAGTAAATTCCCAGAAAATTCAAGTTATAAATTTGATTAGTCATGCAAATATAGTATTTTAATCAAGTCGTTAGAGCCTTTTTGAGCAAATTAAAATTACCAAAATATTTTCAATGTAAAAGGTAGTTTCGGATAAATTTTCTTGAATATCTTCGTGTCGTATTCTTGGAAAATCCTTAATTTGTTATTTGTCCAAGTTTTCACTGTCACGCGCGCAGCCTTTTTTAAATAATTTTTTAAATCCATGCGGCCTCATCAAAACTCCCGGAAGCATTGATATGGCTCAGGCGGCGAGAAGTCTCGAATTCAAATCCACTGGTACGATCTATATGGATTATATTTTTTCGTGGTTTCCCTTAGTGGCCTAGGTAAATACCGGATTGTCCAAGTTCCACCTCCAGTCTAAAACAATCGTAAAACTTAAATTGATGGTAATAGCATCTACGCTGTCATCTATGCCCGGATAGTAGAAACAGCTAGACCGAATGACCCCCTAACGACATCTGCTTGAGAGGATGTGGCGTCAAAGAGCTGGCTGGACCCTCCATCTGACTACGAATCCTTGAGGCAGCTAGACTATAGGCCATGATGTGTGGCTTTACGTGTCATCTGTTTACAGATGGCGGCAACTACCTTTGGATGTGAAAGTAGCGAGATTGGCACCCTATCGCCATCTGCTTGGCAGAAAGCGAAAGTGGTATGGTACAGGGTAGTCCTGGAAGCCTACTATCCACCACATACCCTCAAAGTGGTATCTTGCGGTACAGTTCCGACGTGATATGACCTAGAATTTAAAATAGATAAAAAAAAAAAGAACAGCCAATATTGCAGTACATAATTTTCTTAGCATATCGAAATAAGATTTCGCATTCACACACGAAAATCGATGGGTAGAATACTTCTTATATTTCCCAATTTCCAATTTTATCATGTGTTGTTATTGTTGTTTCTTATGAGGTGATATATAAACAAGCGTTTGCTGTTGCCAGAGATGTTTGAGTGTGATGTTATGTATTTAATTTCCCATATATTTAAAAATAAATCTATTATATTTTTACCATCCCCAGCTATCAAAAGAAACAAGTATTAGCTGCAGCAGCCCCAAAATATGTAGAACACTTATCATCGTTTAATACATCATTTTAATACTACTGAATATTGTTAATGTACCTACGCCTAATACAAACATCTGCAGTAATATTTAGCACAATAGGCTATTACTGTCAAATTCGAGCAAGGGGCTTCAAAACTACAGATCACGGGTAAAAATCTGATGTGTTTGATTCACATGACTTTCTCTACATCTCTGCAACAAAGTATTGTTAAAAAGCCCATGATTTTATTAACTTCTTGCTAATCCAGAAAAAATAGCAGAAATAGTCTTATTACTTGCTTCCTTGCAAGTAGAAGCGAAATAAGGGAGTACCATAGGTTCAAGTGATAGTCAAAAGCTGGTTGCTATGTGACTAAAGTTCCTTTGTTTGTATGGACAAGAGTTGACAAATTCCTCTATGAGAAAAGTATAAGTTTTTTTTAAAGCTGAAGCCAGAAACAAGGAATATCTCAAAAACGATCAACACCACGAAAAAAAAAAATGTATATAACATAAATTGTGTGTTTTAACGTGCCCTACATGTTTTGTGTGGTAAGCTTTTGTCAAGTAAATATCTTTAATATACGATACTTTAATCAAAGTCGTTAAAATCATTTTTGAGAAAATCAAAATTTTCGCAAAAAGTTCCATGTAAAGTGTAATTGGGGTTGGGGAATTTTCTTGAAAATCTTCGTCTCGCATCTTTGTAAGATACCAAACTTAAATACCAAGTTTGGTATTTAACGGTATTTTCGTTTCTGAGCTATGCTGTCCACACACACACACACACACACACACACACACACACACACACGGACATTTTTCTAAAAATGCTTTTTTTGTATTCAGGGGAATCCAACACGTGTATTTCCGGCGAAATCTCGGTATTTTTGGCCATCTCTATACACTGTGTACATAGTACGTATAGAGAAAGTAAAAATAGGTTCGAAAGCGATCGTTTTACAAAAACATCAGTAACTTTATTATCGGTGTTAGATCAGTAACCTTTCGAGACGAAGGGTGAGCTTAAAGAATAATTGCAGATCAGCACAAGAAACAGCTGCTGCGTATACTTGCGTAATATTGTTCTCATATGTGCACCAGATGCAACTTTCTCCTCAACCTTCTGAGATACTAAAGGTTTTAAGAGCACCAAACAATCGATCAATATCTTAAATGACGGTAAGAAATTGCTTTCCTCAGCAGAAAAATCCCTTATATCGCCATAAGACGGATTTTCTGGGTTAGACTACTTTCAATTACTCATAGCAGAAAGCGGGAAGTTCTAAATAAGTGAACTTAAGTTGATTTTATCTAAGGATAGTAAATATTTCCGTTTGAAAACCTTTCATGTTCGTTTATATACGTTTTTGTTTGTTTTTATTTTTTTGTTTGCTTTTGGGGGCTTAACGTGCTTTAACCCGATTGGTCATATTGGACAGTGAATGAAATCGATGAAATGATCTCGGGGCCCATGGAGCTTAAACTTACTCAACATTCATCTTCTCAGGATAAGAGAAAACCCCGGGGATATATATATATATATATATATATATATATATATATATATATATATATATATGTGTATAAACATCCTGGGAACTCACCCTAAGCGATATTCGAATTCGCGACCCTTTGAATGCATAGTTGTTGTTGTTTTTTTCGACAGTAAACCAGTATTTTTCTCACGTTAACAAACTAAAATAAAATTGACTATATCAGTCATGAAATCTAATCTTATGACTCGTCCAAGATGTATTTAAGGTAAATTTTGAGCTTGGGGGGGGGTTGTAATACACATGTCCAAATGTATTTCTTTATAGAATCATACGTATTAGAAATCATTGGGATTCTTAATTGCATAATCTTTAAAATTGAAGAAAAAGAAAAGAAACTACTTAAGGAATTTGCGTAATAATAGCTATTTATGTAACTAATAAACAACAAATCTTTAACAGACGACTGTAGTGTGCCCGTAACTAGACGAGCAAGCCAAATATCTAGGTCTTCATGTTGCATAATACATTTTATTTTGCAAACGTTATTTAAATATTTCTTACAAATATTAACTTCCTAGATTAATCAAATTTTATTTCACTTTTAGTTTGGTTTCATTTGGCGTGGTTGGCAATATTAGGAATTTGTTTATGAAGATTAAACCACGTTCTCTCAGGCATGCTTAAGCGAAATAAACATGTTATATACAGGAAGATAAATAGAGTCATTTACTAATTTCATTAAATTCTGGAGAGCAATATGAAATAAATACACTATTCAAAGAATGTGGTAAACGTTGAGTATGTAACTAGATTATTTGAGTATGAGAAGACAAAAGTACTGAGATTGTCGACTCCGTTGTTGAAGTAGTGTTAAAAACAACCTATTTTTGAAGTTGCTTATTCAAACTGAACTATAATATATTGTTATAAATTTTAAAACCATTTATACCCTGGTATATTGAATAGAGCGTTAATTATAAGAGTTAAAAACTTCACACATATAAAAGGATAAAAAGGCACATATTGTGAATGTTGAGATTCGTTAGTATATATTTGTTTTGGTGCTGATACTTAAATGATCTCCCTGATATGATCATTTCTATCGGATCCCTATCCATTCCGCCAGTATTGATTTCAGGTACATAATCAAAATTGATGAAGTTGGAACGTGAGAATATGCGTAGTAATACTTCTAATACTTGTATGACATTTCAAAATAATTGGCAATCCATACAGATAATATTTCATCAAATAAGCAGAACCTGATATATGTAGTATAGATTAGGTATACAGAAAGCTACGATAAAAATATAAAATAATTATACTTATTTAAAGTGTGATCTGATGCCTGTTTTGCAGACTACTGTACAACCTATATACACACACAGCTGTCTTGTACAACGGGCATTATAATTGTGAGAATAACAGCGTATAATTTACCGGTAAAAATGTGAGTCAGTTAGGCAGCTTAATATCGTAAGTTTTCTGAAAAATTTCACCTTACCAGTATGTCGTAACTGTAAGTTAGTAAGCCTGCATGTGCTAGAAAGATTTGTTCCTTGTGACATCCTCCTTCTTACGGTTTCCTTGCAGTTTCTCTGAGCTTCTGAGTTTATCCGCTGGGAAAGGTTTTTTCTGCATGTACAGTTATTAAATCTCTAAATAACTGTTATTCACGTTTCTTTAAATAAGCACACACAATTGTTGCTACGAATATCAAGTTTCATCAAATGAGACATCAAATATAGATGGCGGAATATTTCGTTCCAGTCACCTTCATTCCGATGTGTATAAAACAAACCTACAATAAATCGAAGGAATGCGAGAAAACCTGTTATTAAAGTCTTTCAGCCAGCAGTCTTTATCAAGAACGACCTCGAAAACAAATGTAACTGCTGCTGTTGTCCTTGAAACGGCCAGAATAGTAAGTGTTTTATTGATATTTAAATATTAAAATTATATTCTGATGAGAAGAGATATACATGCTCTCAACTGAGGATAGTAGTACAGAGGTTAACCAATTGGAGGTATCTGGTTTTATGTTTAAAGTCTGATTAAAAATTATAATGCCGTATTTTAGTCTCTGAATGCTTACACCGCTAGGTGGGGGGGGGGGGGTAAGCGGAAATCCGTGCTTTTCGTACTCTATATTTCAAGTGTAGAACACTTAAGGCAACTCTTGTTGACATAGCACTTACGTTGCATTTTTATTAGATCATAACTAGTCATGATTCGCCACGGTTTACATTTTTGTTTTGTACAATCGTAATGTTACAAGGAAATACTTTCGATACTTGGGATATATAATATCATTATATAAAACAAGTGAGGCTGGAAATTTAGCTTGTAAAAGTATAATTAATATAAACGGATATGTAAAAGGATATTTGGGGAAAAATGAATAAAGAAATCCAAGTAAGACTACATAACATAGCCTCAAAACCGTCCCTGATATATGCGTGCTAAGAACAAATTATAAATGACGCAGCCAAATTAGATTTTTAAGAACTATATTAGGAGTGAGCATTGGATATCAGAGAAGAAGCCAAGAAATTAAAGAAGAACTGAAGACATAAAAGAAAGAAAGAAGTGCAACATTATCAGAAGAGATGGTATCAAAACCACAAAGAATGCTCCCTGATCTTCTTCCCTGGCAAGTATATTCTTGTAATCCAATAGGAAGATGGGATATAGGCTGACCCAAAAAGGGATGGAAGTAGCAGTTCCTCTAACACTTTGACTAAGGCATGGAAAATAAACCCAACAATTTGCATTGGAAGATGTAATTTATGCTGAGTTATGATGAACGGTTAATTGACCATATGCACTCTTCGCACTGCTAATCTCGTACGCTTACCACGCAATTATATTTGCAGTATAAACATCATTGTCAGCATCCTTTTGCTGAACGTTTTAATAAAATAAGATAATGTAGCTGTTAGTTTCGTTATTAAATCTTTAGGTATAATTTATTCTTTTTGTTTTTTCATTGTCTAAAATTGTTAAATGAAAACACCCATCCATAAAATCTCAGATGCTTCGACAGCTGAACCTTTTATTGTAATATTCAAACTTAAACATTTATTTTTTTCTGTTTTATTGCTCATAAAACATTTCGCTGAAAATACACTTTTCCCATTTGTCTTGGGAAAATCAAACGCCGCGATCAAAGTTAATATTGTCCGCATCGTCAAGAATGATTTTCCCATTCACCTACAAAGGAAAGCGGCAAACATGTCTCTGTGTCGACGTGGTTTTATAGAAAATTATGAAAGAACAGTGTGTTCATAAACCTTTTCAGTGTACTTATCGAGATGTGCTTTAAAGGTATAATGATGCCGACAGCAAACGCATTCTCTGTTAATGTAGGAACACACAACGAGCGATGCAAGTACTGGTGCTTTCAGAAAGCCTTCTTGTTTACTGTATTTTTGTGCTTTCTCAAAGAGTTTGAGATGGGCCTACATATGGCTAAGCGTTTAAAAGGCTTTGCAAGGTAAACGTGGCGACAATAAGTAAAGGGAATATTAAATAATAAAACTGTTTGCTGAGCGCAAAGCTTCATTTCCTACAGTGTAATCCCACCACTTGACAAACCGCTGAAGCTTGCAACAGTAAAAAGGCTCTTTGCTGATAAAAGTTTAATCCCCCTTCTACGTTCACCTTGTAAACGTGCCTCGTGGTACTCTTCCAGAACTACTTAACATTCTGAAGCATTTGAAGTTTCCAAGTAGTTTTAAATAATACGAGTATATGACACTTATCTATTGTGGGTATAGGATGTACGTGATGTACTGTCCAATAAACAACTCATATCAGATTTCTGCAGAACTAAGTTATGAGGTTTTCAATAAAACAAGCACCTAATTTTATGAGGTAAGAAAGAGAATGGATGACTTAAAAACGAAAATTTGGATCAACGTCAGATTTCATATGTAAATTGAGGAGATGTGGAGGATGCAATACAAACATTTTCATGATAGACTCTTCACACGGTAAACAAGCGCTTTTTTTATTATTATTTTTATTGTTTCTTTCTCAAAAATGTCTCGATTGTGATTGAAATACCATCTGCTGGAGATAATTCATTCAGGTTCCATCAAGACATCCATGTCGGTGTGTACAGTGGTTTCTTGAATCAGGGAATTTCTAGTTCGAGTTCGCCTCTATGTACGAGTACTTCTGTGACGAGGAATCAACTCGTCAACTTCGCAGTCACCTGTGAATCAACTCGTCAACTTCGCAGTCACCGGTTAGTTATAGTAACAGTTTGGTTTTGTTATACAAATCTTATTTGGCCTCTCAGCCCCGAGGTCCTAGATTCAATTCCCGGCTGGGGTGGGAGATTTTTCTTTATTCAGAATCATTCTCTATCCTGTGTAGAGTCTACTAGTATGAATGTGGGAGTGCATGTGGGTGTGTTCAGTGTAAAATTAATGGAAAAGAAAACAACATTAAAATTCCTTCAGCTCAGGAAGTAAAAACACCATCAGTAAGTTGTTTTCCAAATCAAAGCCCCCGATATGATCTTGAAAAGAAGAGAAAGGAAAACACTTTCTCAGTAATCTTAATGTGCCGTAAGAATGTCTTACTTTTATGCTCCCCTCCCCATTCTTCAATCGTATGCAGTCACTGATAACATACGAGTTCAACTGCGGTATGTTATCGTTTCGCGGGCGGAATCAGGCTCTCAGTTTCTTAGAAATGTCTCCTTCCGCAGGTAAAAAATAGTTTCTTTACAAAGTCTCATGAAAACGCCAGTTGGTATGATAATAATCTGCGCAACTCCCAAGCCGCCTTATTATATGTCTCAGTATTAATTTTGGTCACGACCTAACTTATTTGCATTTTTTGCATTTATTGTCCTTCATTATCCAAGCTCTCTGTTGCAAAGCTTGCCTGCGTATACATATACCTTCATATGGACTGTACCAATTACGAAGTTTGATTAGTCCTAGCTTTCAAGAGCAACTGTTAGGTGGCTGTGTTTGATTCACCGTAAGAATTTATTTTGTATTCATGGTGTCCTCAAATGTGCTTTAGTATGGTCAAGATATAGGAAATATTACAAAAATTTAATGCATGGCTAATATTAATGCTACCTTAGACAAAACTAATTTTATTTATTTAGCTGCTGTATAGAATTTGGTATAAATAAGTCAGTTGCTTAGAAAACATATCTTATAACATATTCAAATTTAACTTTAGTCGTTTATTGTGACATTGCTTTTAATAATGAGTATTGTATACTAATCAATCATTAATTGATGATTATTTTCTTACTATTTAAATGCTTAACGTGGATTCCTGATTTATTTGTAGGTTTATATCTTGATGAGATGTATTGTAAATGCTTTTGGCTAATTAATGATGTTAAAAATGTAAGTTTTTCGAGTTTCTTGTGCTATTATGGTAATCTGAGTTGATTGAGAACAAAGATTTCTTTTGATGCATAATACAGACGATACCTCAGATATGTATACTATGCAATGTATAGGTAAGGTGTCAAGCTTTTTACTTTCTCTAGTTTACGCCTACGTGGTGTATAGAGAAGGTAATGTATTCCGCCCAAAAATTCTTTATCCAGGTTTTACTGGAAATATATGTTTTGAGGTCCCCTAAGTCCAAAAGAAAAGCATTTTGAAAAACTACCTGTGTGCATGTGTGTGTGTCTGTCTCTCTCTCTCTGGGGATAGCATAGCATAGCTCATAATCGAAAAAACCGTTGAATACCAAACTCGGTATTTAAGTATACTATATTCCAAGGATGCGACACGAAGATTTTCTAGAAACCCCCCCACCCCAAACTATGCTTTGAAGGAAAACATTTTCGCAAGTGTTATTTTTCTCAAAAATGGCTCTTAGATTTTTGTTAAAATACCATATATTAAAGATACTTACATCGCAAATAAAATGTATATCTTGCATTTCTGGGAATAGCCTCCAAAGACCTGTTCATTCTGAATGAATTTCGCATAGTTAGTAAACCGTTAAAGATAGACACAAATTTACAAAACAAAAATTGTACCTCGTTAAAACACAATTTATGTCATAAACTTCAAGATAGTCCTTATCGTTGGTTTCAATTTTAAGCTATGTAACTTTGTCATAAACTTCAAGATAGTCCTTATCATTGGTTTCAATTTTAAGCTATGTAACTTTTCTCAAGCGAGAAGACACCTTTCGTTTCATCTGGTTTTTTTCTTGTTGGCCATGCAAACTGAACTGAACTTAACTTCAATTATTCACATAGGGACCAGCTTTTAAAAGATTTTACTATCGATTTAGCCTAGAGTATCCCTGGTTTCTCTTCTTCTTATAAGGAAGCAAGTAATAGAAACTTTCTGCCAATGTTAATCTCGATTTGCATGATATAGATAAAAGAAAATGTTGTGGGAATAGTGTGTTTCCAAAACAGATAAGTCATGTGAATGGATTTTTTCTTTTTTTTAATAGGTTCACTTTGAGCTCGTATGTATGGTAAGTGTTGTCTCTCTATAAGATCGGAAACAACACTCTCCCTTTATTGTGTGTATAAAGTTAAATTTGTAGATGATACGGCTTACATTTTTCATGCTAATGATATTGCTGTCAGTTAAATCAGATTTCGTTGTATAACATTGAATAACTGGCGTCAATGTTAAGATCAAAGCACAAAACCGGTATTTGTGAGCAATTACCAGTAAATGAGCACATTATTGAAAAGAAGCTCAATGTTGAAAATATTCTCAGCTTACAAATTTGTTACCGAAATTATTGTCGCATAAAATCAATACTTATTGTATGAAGAAATAATGTGGAGATAGAGAAATAATTCCTTAGGTAATTTCGATATTAAAATCAACGAATAATGTAAAAATGCATGTTATAATTATGCATTAGTAAAAATGCATAATTCTTACTAATTGTATTATAGGTAACTGATTAATGAGGTATAATATTAAAGTAAGAACTCTATTACTGCGTAAGAAATCATTAGTAAGGGGAACTAACATTGGAGGAAAAAATTAGGCATAAAGTTTGGTAATAAGATCACTTGGATCTCGGTAAAAAGAAATAATTTGGCTCAAAATTCAACTCATCGAATTAGTGTGTTCAAAAACCTAAGGGACGCTTATAAGGTTGTTGAAAACAGCACGTGGACCGTTTCTAGGAATTAGCAAAATAGAATCATACTTCAGACTAAGCAATCAAAGAGATCGAAAAGCGTGTCTCAGTTGCTAATATAAAGTGTAAAATTTAGCAACGTAGAACCTATGAACTAAGGTTGGGTAGTTTGCGAGACTTGGGTTAATATAAGAACATAAGTTTCGAAAACGTTGTTAATCTTTGGCACCTTTTGCGCTTCGAGACGCTTGCTACAGTGTTCCTAGCGCATCGCTAAGCTTATAACCGTTAGTTTAGCGGCGTCGGTAAGTGGTTAGCCGTATAGCAGTTTGGTGAATCACGCTAACATCACGCCAACATAAACGGTTTAAACTGTTTACTCTATGATGAAAACATATTTTGTCTACATCGTAAAGTTCTTAATAATCTGGAAATCGCAGATTTAATACCACGCAGTTATAATTCTTTATGCTCACCTATGTTCAGAAACAGTTTATGCTTATTCACCTTGGAGAACTCCTTTCAAACAGATCCGCATTAAATTTTATTTATTAGTCCGCATTAAATATTCTCATAAATTATTTGGTGTTCTCTCCATTCTCACCAAACTCATGGATACCCTGAGAGAGTGAACTTAATTGGAGAGCTAGCGAACGGCAGAAAAGTTATTACAATATTTACAATCAAAATTATCTTGGGTAAAAATTGAAAAAGATTCGTACGCTAGTAAGTATTTAGATTCTAGAATAGGATACTTTCGTATTTGTATGATCCACGGTCGAATTACCTCAAGCATTTACGCCATTACAGTTTACAAATTGTGTTAAAATAAAATCTGTATTACATTTCAACTGTTTTCAATTTTCATAAATTTTTACTGTGAAGGTAAATGCTTATTCCGTCCTCGATTTCATGTAAATTATTGTGTTAATGTTGCCAACACTAAGATTGGTGCCAGAAACTGATTCACTTTAGTGTGCCAACATTTTACTTGCTGTCTTCGTATATGTGCCAGTAATTGCGAACAATTTATGGGAAATGTTTCCTTTTGTTGCCTGCACTTACAAGGCAAATATTTATAATCGCCTGCAATTCTGAGCATTATTATGCATGTCCCACTGTTACCGTAACATTTGTACTCTCAAAAGTTTGTGCTTCGTTTTCTCATTTATTGATTTTCATGTTTTATTTTCTTTAGTTCAGTTTCAAAATAATACCCATCACATACCATCTTAAATTTCTGTATATATATATATATATATATATATATATATATATATATATATATATATATATATATATGTAGCTTAACGCGCTTTAAACTGGTATGTCATATAGGACGATGACTGAAATTGGTGAAATGAACTTTAAATGATCTCAGGGTCATGAAGCTTAAAGTTACTCGACATTAATCTTCTCTGGATAAGGGAAACCCCAAAAAGGCTTATCCGGGTAACTTACCCTATGCGAGATTCGAACTCGCGACTTGTTGAGTGTAAGGCAAACACGCTAGCCCCCCCCCCCCCCACCACCCAGAAGGCAGGCTGTATCTTATATCTAATAGAAAACACGTTGAAAAACACCAAAACAAATATTTATACAACAAATAAAAACACGTGGGAAAAACTCACCCTCACTGAAAGAAGGAGGGGGCATAGACTTTAAAATGTACCTTACATAACTTTCTGACATTCAAAAAACAAGTTTACAAAAATTTATTGGAAAGTTAGAATTTTTAAAAGCATCAATATTTGTATACGCCTACATACTTTATGCACTATCATTAATATATATATATATATATATATATATATATATATTAATTTTTTGACCATAGAACACTTAGCATTGGTTCCTTATGAATCAGTAAACGTTTGATAAAAATTGCTCAATGATTGAAGATTTTGCAATAAAAGGATCATGAATATCTTAAGGCTTTACGTTTTCTAATAGTAAAATGGAGTTGCAAATTGGAACAATGCGGATTATGATTTTACTTCTGCATAGATCGCCAAGCCTATTGATTATAGTTTCTTATATAATAAGTAAAGTCCAATCGACAAAACCATGAAGGGTATAGTTGGCCTGGGTAGATCGGTTGGTTAAGAGCTGATTTTCTGAACTCAAGGTCGTGGTTCAAACCCGGCCCAGACCGATGGTATTTAAGTGTGCTTAAAAGCGACAGCCCCATGTCAGATTTACTGGTTTATTAAAGAAATCCTGCGGGATAAAATTTCGGCACACAGGAGGTGCTGATATGATCCTGACAAATGAGAGCGTCGTTAACAAACAAAATCATTTTTTTAATATCAAAGATATTCGTAATATGCCAATGTTTACTATCTCACTCTTGCATTATGAGAGGTTAGAACACTAAACATTGCTATTATCGTGCCTACTTTCCAGTACGTTAGTCGATTACCGGTTAACATATTTTAACATGCATTAATGTGCACATTTTTACCTGAAAGTGTTCTATATATCGTTTACTATGTAAAAGGCAAAAACGTGTTATTTGATAGTTTTCCGTAAGCATTGTTTTTCAACTTAAATGAGAGAATATTTATGGAGCGGCTGTCTCTTGAATATTCCCTTGGCATTTCAAAACTTTTTAATTTTATATATATAAAGTTTGCAAAATACTGGAGCAGGAAAAAAGTAATTACCTACCTTGTTGAAAACAAGTAAACAGTGTTATAAATATATTTTAGTTTTTAAGAATAGTTAAGTAGGTATATATGTTTAATTTTTAACTAATGTGACAACAATCACGGTATGTTTATCTCTTATACCCAAGGTCACTGTTTCAAACCCGGTGGAAGTCGAGGGACTTTTTCGGGCGTAAAAATCCTTAGCATGGCTTCCTTCGGAAGGGAAATAAGTCGTTGGTCCCGTGTTGTATATTTAGGGCACGTAAAAGAACATATCTGATAAAGACCCCTCTGAGCAAAATTAAGCGGACTATCACGCCCAATATAGATGATGATTAACCACGGTAGTTTAAGAGCGTTCATAAAATAACTCCATTTTAAGTTTATCTCACGGATGATGTATAATCTAACATATTGGAAACGAAGGCATAGTTGGTGAAGAAACCTTATACTGGTAGTTTGCGTTAGAAAACATCGTATACGCCTGATTCTCAGACGCTTTCCCCACAGGAAATAAAACTGGGTAATATGCCAAAAGCACCGAGCAGGATGCCTGAGGTTAGGGGATACTTGTCATTATTTGGATGGTTGCTGGTTCATTCCTGTGTACCAGTAGCCATTCTGACTGGGATTGTATTCAGGTGTCTTTTATAAAAGTAAATGAACATTTATTTTTCAAGATCCAGAGTTCCAAGAATGGCGATAATAATAATAATAATAATAATAATAATAATAATAATAATTATAATAATAATAATAAACGGCAGAGCATCCTGCTAGAGCGTAGCGGTACGCTATTCCGTGCTAGCTTTGTACAGTGTGCCCGTTGTGGACAGTCTCTTGTTTCACATTAATGCAATGAGTTGTCTTGAACTTCTTACACTACCATGCTCTGCAATGCACTAACAGAGATAAAATAAATAATGCAACTAAATGCGCCTTTTACATGATTGCAGTCTTACAGCAACTCGCAAAACAACTTGCAACGAGCCCTGGGAATTACCTAAATAAGCAGAAATGTCGAAGTGCTCAGAAGTAGAGGTTAAAAAGATCTAGTTATGCAGTTTCATAATAGCCATTCTCCAGTGTTGCAGTTAACCGAGTCAAGCAAATTATTAACAGTGGGCTGAGTGCTTTACTATCACGGTAAGGCATGCGTATTTGTGGATGTACTTGACTGGTTTTGAAACGGTTATTTGGAACCTGGTGCATTTCTTCGGAACTGTTTAAACTATTGCAACTTGCAGGTTCGGTTTTACCATAATACTCCAACATCCTGTTTAATAACGTTAAGATAAAAGATGTGCATTACATCAAGCGTTTCAGCGAATATCAAAGGCAACTGCGAGCAACAAACGCCTTTTGAAAAGGCGGTGACTGAACTGCATGGCTTTGTTTACGCACATTGTCTACGCATGCCAGCGCTCACAAGGTCAGCAGCAGACAACTAGTTACATAAATGAACAATTTGCCATGTGGTTTTCTTGATTGTTATTTGATTCCGATGTGAAGTGATAAATCGAGATGCAGAGAAGCTGCGTTTTCAACGTTCGACAAAGAGTTAATTATAGAACTGATTACTAAGCATAGAGAAATTATCGAATGCAAAGCAATCTATTGACTTAAAGTAGAAGGGTACAACCTGGGAGAAAGTCCATGAGAAATGTAATCGTATATCTCTCGTTTCTCCCAGTGTAGTAGTCAATTGCTGACAAAACACAGCATCAAAACGGCCGCGTGTGAAGAGTATTAAAACTGTTTAAAACTGGTGGTGGACGTTAAACTGAAACTAAAGTAGACAAACGTATTTATCACTGATTGAGCATCAACTATACCAAACAACACTATTCGTCGTTTCATAAAGTAATTGCTTTTTAAAACTATATAAACCCTCAAAAGGATAGCTTTGGAAGCTACTACACTATCGCCTTTTAAATGATAAGTGTAGGTGCATAAAAATCTAAAAGTGATTCACACTAGTAGCATTGAAGAAAGGAACGTGTTTTACGTTGGTAGTTGCTAAACTCTCTCTTGTTTATTCTACACCCTGCTCACGACTGCTTTGGACTCCCTCTCGGGTGTTTTCAAAATGATAATGTACCTCTTCTTGGAGCGGCATTCAGAAATAACAAATATCAAATTCACTTCAACAGCTTGGTTTGTGACAACCATTTTTCCTCTAACATTTGTTAAACGCTTTAATGCAAGGTTAAAATTAAATTAACGCGAAGTTTAAACATAGCGTTACAGTTGACGATCAATGAAACATAACTTATATTCACTTCATTGTTAAATGACTTCTAATAGTGCTGGGATTTAATAGCAGTTGGTGAAACCGGTTTCTATTCAGATGCTTATGCATAACAGTATACTGCGGAGATTATTTGTATACCCAAAGTATCTTCTCAAAAGTTTCTGCAGCATTATGGCATATGAATGGTCATTCTCATCCGACTTTCACAAGTAAGAATATTTAAAAGGCTACGCAGCATTGCCTCAAAAGAGATATTCACGGTGAGCGCCGCTGGTCCGGAAACTCAAGCTGTGCTTGACTGCCACTCTGGAAATACTATCCAGCTAGGCATCAGCTGAGGGCTACCTTACAGCGAGAGATGGATAAGTTCTCTCTATTGGCTGACGAACAATGAGAAGGAAGAGGGAGATGCCCAGCCGCCCACATGCATTCCCCTTCGTCCCAGCAGCACCAGCAATATTGGTTCATTCACTTGGAAGTCGGTTGTCGCCGAGGTTTGTAGCGTGTTTGTGTGCAAGTGATGGTGTGGAACAGATATAAGGGAAAATCAAGTGAGTGTTTTGTGATATTTGTTTCAATTGGTTTCAAGCCCTTGAAATAGTGGAGCTTGTGAGGAGTGAGGTAACTCATGAATATGGTAGTGGTAATTTTGATCATTTACTTTAATTTATTCCGAAGAAGCAACGCTATTGGTCAAATCAACAAAACATTTAGGGAACGCGTATAAGCATAACAGTGAAGTTGTTTATTGAAACAACGTCAGGGTATAACATTGAACGCTTTTGAGATATTTCGTTTTAATGTCTCCATTTAACAATTTAAGTCAGCTGAAAGAATGATGCGCAGATGAGTCCGCGGTCCTGGAAAATGAGTCACTGCACATTTATGTCCAAATGAGATTTGAGCAGGATCCGTCTGGTTTAGTAGGCAAACACGCTTTGTCCACACTGCGTTTAAATCCTTATTAATTTCAATGTTCACCAATTAAATGATTTAATATTTTTCAGACGTATTTGGAATCAGAGAAGTTTAAGAGATCCATGTAGTCACAGCGTTTATCTCGAAGTATTAATTACGAAAACCCACACAGATATTTTTATGTTCCCCTAGCAACTGAAAAGAACAGCTGAAATACGAAATTCTCTCTTGAATACCATATGCTTTTCTTTAGTGTTTGAATTTTAACCACCTCTAATTTTTGCTAAAATTGTTTTATGTTATAATTAAATAAAAATGTATATTCCCTCGTTGTGGATTACTTCTCTTACGCTGCTGCTGAGCGGAATTTTTGTATATGAAACGGCCTGCTTCTTTTCCGTAACAAATGCAGCAAAATCGAACAGCACTCTGCTGTGAACTACCGTGAAAATAATTAATAGGTTGTGCTGGGCTGCCGTGTTTTTTGTATGTCGAAGCGGAGTTGTTAATTGCCAACGGCCTCCAGCGTTAGCTAGGTTCTAAAACGAACTCAAGGCTGGGGCGACAACCCAAGTCGGAAATTACTTGTTCAGTTTCTCCCTTCAGCAGTTCTCTGAACTGGTAAATGTCATGTAGCTCTCCTCGTTTAGAATAACGTCATGTTGATGCCGTAATGGAAATGGGTTCTAAATACCTCCTTAAGCCCCGTTTTATAAACAAATTATCATCATCAACAACCTTCAAATAGTTCAAATAGGACTGTATTGACTTGGAAGGTATCTTCCCAACATCTTTGTGGTCTTCCAACATCTCTGGTACCAACTGATATATTTCAAGGCCTGTTTTGTCAGTCTTTCTTCTGGTATTCGGCAGATATGGTCTTCCCATTTCATTTTATACTCCCTGATTTTATCCCTTAGATTAACTATTTTTAATTTTTCTCGCATTGCTTCACTTTTAATGTGATTTAAGACTCTAGCCAACCACGTACCTAAAAAAATTCTTTCCACTGTTTCAATTATTCTTTTATCATTCTTATTCATGGTCAAGATGTCGGCTCCATAGGATACAGTGGATACTCCTTAGCTTTATAAAATGTTAATATCATTATTATACTCGCAATGTAATTAACTATATAAAATACGTTTTAAAGCCTGCACCTTTCACAAAAGCATACGTCGACTGATTATAATTCGGAACATGACAACATTCTGCATAATTTTGCCCTGTATCTCTTTAACTTCTTTGGCTGCTCTCGTGGAATATATTGTTGTGCGATATAAACTAGTTTGTTATTTAATAAGATTATTTGGTTTAGATAATCGAAGAGAGATGTTAAATATACGTTTTCCTAGCCGTAAATATTAATAAAATGTATAGCGTTTAAAATGAATCAAATATATTGTATTAAATGCAATGCATCTGAAATGCATTTAGTTCCTCTACTGTAAAGTAAATATATCGGCATGAAAAGTAATTACTTTATTGAGAAGTTTCATAAGGGTCTACTAAATAATTGGTTCATTTTACGCTACTGGTTCTGATGTACAGATTACTGCTCACCAAATATTGGTTTTTGAAAAGAGGAAACAAATCAGAATATATGTAAAGAAACATTGCCATATTCCAAAAAATTACATTTATAGGATAGTCAACTCCACTCGACTCCGGAATTCGTAGGCAAGAGGTGCTAATGGAAGGAAAGGGACTTTGTGCCTTACAATCTAATATGTTACACACTCGAGATTTTCTCTGCGAGAAATTTCTGGAATCAGCAGCTGCATAGACATCATTTTACTTTAAAACGGGTTTTAAGTAACACATCATTTTAGTAATATTTTGTGAGTAGATCTGTAAATGCACAAAATTAAGATTTTGCAATGTGATGCATAGTATATATAAATCTACGGAAATTTAAGCCTTTAAAATATTTATTTAAAATTATTTGATTTGCACTTCGATACATTTTCAGAATATAACAACAAATGAGTCATGCGAAGCATTTTCAGTACCAGTACGGTGGAATTTCTCATCAGAATTTTTAAGCAGATATTGTATGCTTTTTATCTTTGCTGGTTTAATAACCAAGATACCAAGTAGTTAGGTTGTTCACTGACTATCTCACAAGACGCATATACAAATATTTTTCCAAAAATGCGTTGTTATTTTTTTTATTCAGAGGTCCCCAAAAACCTATATTTCGAAAATATTGGGTGAAATGCAATATCTACTTTCTCTACCTACCATGTCCATTGTATGTGCTAGCGAAAATAAAAATGATTAGTTTTTCTATATAAAGGGTAGCTAGGGAAATTAGATTTTTCTTCAAAATCTTCTTGTTGCACTCTATGGAAAATGCTGAATACAAATACCAAGTTAATCTACTTTCAGTTTTGAAATGATATTCACAAGCAACTTTTTTATCATTTCTTCAGTTCTCTACACGTACTGTGTACATGGTATATAGAGAAGATATTATATTTCACCAAAATTTCGATACCGAAATTTCACTGGAAATATATGTTTTGAGTCCAAAAACGTTTTTATAAAAAGGTCCTCAGGTGCTGGCGGGCGAGTGTGTCTGTGTGTGAGAGGGGAGGGGGTATAGCACAAAAACGAAAAAGCGTTAAATGCCAAATTTCAAGAAAATCTCCCCACTCCAAACTACCCTTTACATAACAAATGTTTTTGTCAAAATGGATCTAATGATTTTGATTAAAATACTGTATATTAAAGATATATGACAAATAAAATGCATATCTTGAATTTTATGGGACTAGCATCTGAAGATCTCTTCATTCTGGATGGAAACCAGAACCGTAAGGGATAGAAAAAAACTTACAGCTCAAAAAATGTAGATCTCGTTAAAAACACAACAATTTGTCGTACATATGACATAAAAGCATAATATATATATATATATATATATATATGTGTGTATATTTCTGCAATTTTATTTCATATATATATATATATATATATATATATATATGTATATGATATAATATATGTAAGAGAGTAGACCGTTTCCGAGATATTCCTTGTTATTGGTTTCAGTTTTAAACTACGTAACTTTTCTCAAACGGAAATCACATTTTATTTCATCCTTGTTTTGTTTAACTGCTGGCCGTACAACGCAAACCGAATTTCAGTTCCCCACAGAGCGACCCAATTTTAAAAGATTTTACTATCACTTAAGCGTAGCCTATCCTCTTATTTCCCTTCTGCTTAGAAGGTAACAAGTAATAAGAGAATTTCTGCTGTTTGTCTTGATTTGCATAATAGAGATAAAAGAATCTTTTATAAGAATATTTATTTGCAGAAGAGGTAGAGAAAGTCAGGGATTTTAAAGGAATTCAGGGACCCTAAAGTGAGTATTTTTGGTGAAATCTCAACATCGATTGTGTAGTTGGAAAACAATACCTCTTACGAGCTATTGAGAGAGGTCGATCTTGTATCCAACTCCTAATTTATAAATAGATACAGCAAACTATCAATTTACAGTCCATAGTTAGGTTTTATTCTTCAGGCTTCATATGGCACTGTTAAGTTAATTAGGTGTGCATGATATTAACAGTGTAGATCCATTTATTTTTATGGAAGGGAAAAGAAAACAAACGCAATGGAAAAATCGGACAAAGGAATATTGTGCTGTATTGGAACTCTCTCCTGCTGCGGTTGTCACGGGAATCTAATGCCAGCCCACTACATGAAACGAGCGGTTCGCTTTTCAGTGCGCTTTGTGCATTCGAGGGCAGACAGAAATTAAATAACCGTGAAGCCAGACGCTACACAGAGTACCAGTCCAATGAACTGCAAACAGGGGACGGCGTTATTAAGAGGATGCTATATGCTATCTTAATATGTAGGTACTTGAAACGTCTAGCGCAGAGGTTTTCAAAGCGGTCCATGTGGTTCTCCCAGGGTCTCCTTCGCCTAAGATCTGTGCATTACTGCCCGGTATCTCTTAACTGTCACGTGACTATTCTAATTACCTCTCAGAGGTTGCTGTGGTGGAATAGGCGGTTGTACGATACAAAGTCAGGAGTCAATTTATTAGGTACCAATTAGTGTATCAAATACGTGTAAATTTATCAACAAGTACATATAGGAGGATCTTTCGTTTTAAACCTACCTCTCGAATTTCGAAAACACATATGCTACTGAAAAGGTTAACATGGGCTTTATCTTTGTTAATACAAACCTCTCAGATAGCGCATTGATTATTCTGGGAAGTCGCCGACAGTTTGCAGAGCACCAATGAGCGCGTCACCTCAGCCAATACATGCGTAGAATCACAAATGACAGAAAGTCGTGGAGTAAAACACGTCTTATCGCGGCCTTTGATGACATGTTAACCTTTTCAGTAGCACTGGATAGGGTTTGTATATCACCATTCAAAAGTATACTTAGCCAATCAAGGAGAAGGGGTCGCGAAAGGTTATATATCAGCAGGGTAATCTTAATATGAAACAAGGATTAGGAATTAAAAAATAAGAAGCACAGAGTACAATAAGAATAATAAAACTAGAAATTATTCTTCCAAATTGAAATCTCGCCACCCATTAGTGACCATTCCATTGAAATTGATCTAAAAAAAGGTCCAAAGAATGGAAAACTCTTAAGTTAAAACACGCAACTGGAGAAATGTCGAGGGTGACCTTAGCTTTATCCGTCTTGCTTAGACGGTGAACGGGTTGCATTCATTGCCCCGCTGAGATCCTATTTGCAGCATAATTTAATAATTGCTGTGTGCGATTCTGAAACGATTTGTTGCAATATGGTTTCAATGAAGGGAGTAAATACATTTTCATTTAAGGCTAAGAAACAGTCGTCACATAGCAAGCTGTCGGTCTGGTTGGCTAAGTTGGTTAGGCGCTGGGTTTTGATCCCAAGGTCGGGGGTTCAAATCCAGCCCAGACCGATGGTTTTTAAGTGTGCTTAAAAGAAGAGCACAACGTCAGTAGCTTTACTGGCATGTAAAAGAACTCTTGTGGGACAAAATTCCAGCACGCTTCTGGCACAAAGGACAGCCTTCATATAGCAGCCCTGGATTTGCTCCCTTGATTTCGGTTTGTTTTTACTCTTACCATTCAAAGAGGGATTAAAAGCTCTATATCGTCAGTGTAAATATATACTACATTCATGTCTTATCATCTCAAAAACTATTTAAAAGGACATATAGAGATTATTAGAGGATGCAGATATATGTCTTTCATCTATTTATCCAATATGTTTGTTTATTAAAGAATAACCCTTTTCTAATTATACAGTTTTTAAATTAACTATATTAGCAATTATATCTTTGTTATTAAATAACACTTATTTTATTTATCATTAAATAACTAACCATTTTAACAACAAAGTAGGTCCACAATAGTATTTAGAGGTTGTTTTATTACATTATAATTTAATTAACCTATTTTCAATATTTTCAGAGAAATTCATTTTAGTAAATGTAATTCAGAGGAAAAACCATTGGAGGTAAAACTAGAGAAACAACCCCCATTTTGCAAATAAAGAAACCACATGATTTGAGTACACAAAGCCTGCCATACGTATCAGTAGTGGAGCGAAATTTTCTCTAAAGTGTGGTCTAAAGTTTAGGTACTTCTCGACCCCAAAGTGTATAGAGGTTATGATATTTTTGTATGAAGTGATGCAGAATCACAGCACAAAATGGCTGATGCGCTATCAGTTTTTAAAATATAAGTGTTGTGCCTATACTTATAAAACATATATCAGATTAAGAAGGAAATTCTAATTTATAAAACTGCATTAAAAGCTAATATGACGGTTTTCACCATTTAGTCTGCACCTTAAGAGGACACTTTTATCGCGTTGTGTAACAAGCGCTGGCAGAGGTGGGTTGTACTTTGGACCTCCGATGCCGAGAACGCGGCCTACAAATGCCTACAGTGCAACAGATCAAACAAAAGCATCGAAATATGAAAAGTTGATGCGCGAGATATTCAGCTCTTCGGACACCGTGTATGGCCAGTTCAAGTCCTTACAGTAAATTAGATTCTTCAGGTCGGATTCAACTCCAACGACTAGTGTGAAAAAGAGTTATAAACAACGAAGTAAATGTTGACTATGTATATACCATAATTGGACCAGACCTGCCTCTTTAATTACAAGCAAGAAGGAGAATACGCGCACACATTCAACAGAAGCAAGAACGGCCGGTATAAAAAAAAGTCTGAATTCCCTTAAAATAATCTGTTTCAAGCATTTTGGAAAGTACCATATAATATGTCAGTCCGGGAAAGAAAAAAGCTTTCCGATATGAATACTATCAAAAGTAAGATGCACACACCACTTTAAAATGTTTCTTTCTACTCTCTATTCTAAGTAACATGGAAAATGTAATAACTACAATTCGTAATTTTATGAATGAAAATATTTATTTTGTGCGTGCATCTGCTTTCTTTCACGTAAAATTGATATCGACAGAATAACCAAGGTCTTAAGACACTCCACTGAGATTGGTTTCGGATTTCTTCAGCCTCTTAACTGGAAAATTCCGGGGAGGCATTCTAAATTAGGCTGGAACTTCCTTTCTAAATTTTCTTTTCCAGTTATCATTTCATGAGTCACCTGTATGTAGTAAAATAGGCGTTGTGCCTATGCACACCCACCCACCCACACACACACACTCACACACACACACATATCCAACGTGATACAAGCGCAACATACTGTGTCGGTTCACAAACGAGCATAAAAGTGTTACACCGAGCAAAATAGCTTAAGCGATAACATCTGTCGCTTATTTTCTGTGGTATCTCCTTGCTACACTTTTTTGTGGTTTCCCTCAAATGAACTAAAGTTCCATTTATAGAATCAAAATCGAAACAGACAGAGACTATTCAGCTAAAGTCATCTATTCAACAAGTTGGGTCATCTGCTCAGCATCACAATGAATACACTCAAAAAACAGCTTGAATCCACTCAAACATCAAAGTCCACATTCCGCCAAAAACTAAACGTCAGCAAAAGTAGGTAGTACAGTAAGGCGTCTGTCAGACCATCCGTTTGACATCCATTGACTCCAAATTTAAAGCGATATTTAACCAAAAAGTGTTATGTGTCCCATGCATATGACTTTCTATACGTTTTTTGTAATAAATTATACCTAAGA
The DNA here is from genome assembly GCA_030762935.1 of Hymenopus coronatus. Taxonomy (NCBI): domain Eukaryota; kingdom Metazoa; phylum Arthropoda; class Insecta; order Mantodea; family Hymenopodidae; genus Hymenopus; species Hymenopus coronatus. Next base: position 112,308,673 of record CM060890.1, read on the forward strand.
AACATATTCTTCTATCTACTTCATGTTAATCGAGATAAACATTAACAGAAATGGTCTTAATGCTTAGTTCCTTGTAAGAAGAAGGGAAATAAGGCAATACACTAGGTTAAAAGCTTGTTGATGTGTGATTGAAATTAATTTTCTTTACATGGCCAGGGGTTTAAAATGCCTGTATGAGAAAGGGATAAGTATTTTAAAATTGAACCCAATAACAAGGAATATCTTGAAATGTTTAACTACAAAAAATTGTATATAAACATAAATTATATGTTTTAACGAGCTCTACATTGTTTGTGTGTAACGTTTTGTCGGTTTACTAGTTATACAAAAGTCATTCAGAATGAAGAGAACTTTAGAGACTATTCCCAGAAAATTCAAAATGTAAATTTTATTTGTCATGTAGGTAAGTTTCTTTAATATACGACACTTTAATCGAAATCGTTAGAACCGTTTTTGAGAAAATACAAGTTTTCGACATTTTTCCATCTAAATGGTAGTTTGGGATGGAGCGATTTTGTTAAAAAAAAATCTTCGTGTCGCATCCTTGGAAGATGCTGGACTTAAATATTAAGTTTGGTACTTAACCGACTTTTCATTTTTGGGTAATCGTGTTTACAGACACATACACAGGACCTTTTTCTAAAAATGTGTTTCATATACAGGGGACCATAAAACGCGTATTTCCAGTGAAATCGAGTAATGAATTTTTGGATGGAATGCATTACCTTCTCTACGTATGAACTAAGTAGAGAAAGTAAAATTGTTAATCGGGTTCATGTTACAATCAATAGTCAATATCTATGTTTATTGTTGTGTTTGGTTTTATTTAAAATGTGGCCGATTAATACAGCTCTATCCTAAAACATGGAATATTATAAACCAGCGCTGCATCTTCTGGCGATTTTGCTACGATTCTACTACGACTCCTGCAGGATAGAGCAACAGCCCACTTCCTCAGAATAGCTCAAATATGTTATTAAATAAAATAATAATTTATTAGCATCTCCGAAATGACTACGACAAAACTATGGCTTCACTTAATATTCTCTGCCTGGAAAAGGCACTCAAATCGGCCGACCATCAGATGAAGGATTTCTTTAATTTTGTTTACCATTTTGATCTTCTAAAGGTCCCTTGGCATGTTACGTGCGTGTTGATATACATGTAAGAAAAGTAGGCAAGATATAAACTGCTATCCTTTATTTTTGTGCCCTCCTGTGTTAATTGCAGAGCGAAGATTGTACACAAAGCAAAGCTTCTGGCTTGCCACTGAAGATTTCGTCAACCTTTCCTTGTTCCTTGCCTTCCTGACGGCGTCACTCATTCTTCTTTTGCATGCGCCGTAGTTCTCAAGTGGTTGGTTACGACCCTGTCAGCCTTTAAGTGGAAAAGATCTTTAGAAGGCGTGACGAAAGTCAAGACTACCGCCGACTCTTGCCTGAGAACCGTACATTTGATTGCTTTTTAGGCGCAACCTTTCTTTCAGACTAAGGCTGTTACCACTTATCCTACAGATACGCCTTGGAGAAGTACTTTGTTCCTCTTTAACGAGGCTTAAAATTTTTCACCTCAGTTATGATCAGTTATAGAAAAGGAGTTTTCTTACTTTCTCTACTATTTGCAGTAACTAGGGAAAGTAAAATATCTTACCAAAAATCCTCGATTTCAAATTTAACCAGAAATGCACGTTTTGAGACTCATCAATTAACAAATCTGATGTATTCCATTCACATGACTTTCTCTACATCTCTACAATAGATTATTGTTAAAAAACTTATTCTTCTAGTAATTAATACTAATCGAGAAAAAAATAACAGAAATGGTCTTATTACTTGCTTCCTTGTAAGTAGAACGGAAATAAGGGAGTACCATAGGTTAAACCGATAGTTTAAGCTTTTAAAAGCTGGTTGCTATATGATTGAAGTACCTTTGATGGGCAGGAGTTCATAAATTCCCGTATGAGAAAAGTATATTTTAAAGCTGAAACTAATAACGATGAATATCTCAAAAACGGTCAAATCCATGAAAAAATTCATATAACATAAATTGTGTGTTTTAACGAGCTCTACATTTTTTGTGCGGCAAGTTTTTGTCTATCTCTTATGGTTTATTAGTTATGCAAAATTCCGCAAAATTCATTCAGAATAAACATGTCTTCAGAGGATATTCCCAGAAAATTGACGATATTTATTTTATTTGCCATGTGAATATCTTAAATATAACAGATTTTAATCAAAATCGCTAGAGCCATTTTTGAGAAAATCAAAAATTTTGAAATTTTTTCCAAGTAACGGGTAGATGGCGGTGGAGGGATTTTCTTGAAAATCTTCGTGTCGCATCCTTGGAAGATACACTGAACTTAAATACTAAGTTTGACATGACTAATGAGCTATGCTGCCCACAGACACTCACACGGACATTTTTCTAAATTTTTTTTTGATTCAGGGGGTTTCAAAACATGTATTCCCGGTGAAATCTCGGGGTCGAATTTTTTGGTACAGTACCTTCTCTGTACAGTATGTATATATTACATGTAGAGAAAGTAAAAATTATACATTCTTAGAAAAAGGTCCGTGCGCTTGCGTGCGTAAAGTTAGTTAAATACCAAAGTTCGTATTTGAAGCTCAGCATTCTTCGAGAATGTGACATGAAGCTCTTAAGGAAAATTCCCCAACCCAAACTATACTTTACATGGAAAAAAATTCGTTATTATTTTTCTCAAAAATGGGTGTAACGATTTTGATTAAAATCCGTTTTTAACATTTCATTACTACTGCAGTATCTTCTTCTGCTCTTGTACCTAAAATCAAATATAGCCTAATAAAAGCATAAGTTTACCTCGATTAATATAAAGTAAATATAAGGATAAACTTGTGCAACAATAGTTTATAGAAGAATGTGTTGTAGCAAAATTTAACAAATCAGATGTTTTTTAAAAAGTTGGTTGTGATTGGATTTTTTACTTGCTCTACACGTACTATGTACATGGTGTATAGAGAAGGTATTGTAAAGCACCCAAAAATTCGATACCTAGATTTCACCGGAAATACTTTTTTGAGACTCCCTGATTAAAAAAAAACATTTTTAGAACCATATCCGCGCGCGTGTGTGTGTGTGTGCGCGCGCGTGTGTGTGTGTGTGTCTGAGGGCAGCATAGCTCAAAAACGAAAAGTCGGTTAGTTACCAAACTTGGTATTTAAGTTTAAGATGCGACACGAAGATTTTCAAGGAAATCCCCCTTCTCCCAAATACCCTTTACTTGGAACATTCTTCAAAATTGTTTATTTTCTCAAAAATGGCTAACGATTTTGATCAAATACCATATGTTTAAGATATTTTTATGGTAAATGGAATGTATATCTTGAATTTTCTGAGAATAGCCTCTGAAGACCTCTTCATTATGGATGACTTTTGTATAACTGGCAGACAAAAGAAATAGACAACTTACCACAAAAAATGTATATCTCAGTAAAACACAATTAATGTTATATACTTTTTACTTTTCTCGAACGGAAATACATCTCTTTCTCGTTTGTTTACTCCTGCTGGCAAGAAAAGAGAATAGAATTTCAATTGTTTCACCAGCGACCGTCTTTTAAAGGTCGAGAATATCGTTTTGGCCTGTGCATTCCCTTATTTCCTTTCTCTTATAAGAGCTAGTAATAAACTAATTCTGCGTGTGTTCATTTTGATTAGCATTATGAAGCTAAAATATTAATCTTTTGAATAAAAAACTTGTTTGCGGAACAGCTAGAGAAAGTCATGTGAATGGAACACATCAGATATTTCTACCCTCTCTACTCCTTAACATAGCAAGTAGAGAAAATGCTGCATTCCACCGGAAAATATACGTTTCGACGCTCGTGAGTTAGAAAACAAAATCGAATAGAAATATTTTTAGAACAAGAAGTGTGCGTGCGTGTGTGTGTGTGTGTGTACATCATAACATGTTGGTTCATGGTCTACGGCTAAATATAACGCAGTTATATGTATTGGTATTAGACAAGTATAGAAATATCGATGTTCAGCAATTCATTATTAGCGTTCTCAAGATTTTCTGCTATAAAAATCTATCAAATCTCAAAGAAATCATTTAATGATCAGTGCGATACTGAACATGGTATGCTGTCTTGCATTATGCAGCCTACTTTAGAGACATTTCTCTAAGTATTCTTGGCTTAATCCTAATGACCTGAATTCGTTTCCTGTCTCGCAGTTTTTTTTGTTTTTGTTGTTGTATTTTTTCTCGAAGTAGTGCTACGATACGTATACTCAAGACGTAATTGTGATTGGCCTGTGCAATAACACAACTGCCATTTCCTTGATTCTGCCCATTGAGGTTAGTAATGCTGAGGAATATGTATGAGTAAATATGTTCGTAAGTACACTTCTTAACTTTCAGATATGCACCTTATTTATGGTGAATCAAAAAATACTCGTTATTCGATACACACCAGAAATTTTGGAGGAGTACGACAGCCATTCACCTTTGCCTTTGACAGTTGAAAATGCAGGTCATGATTTTGAGTAATAACTATAAAACTGACGTAAATAATTGGATGCTTTTACTTTTGTTCTTTCACTCTTTAAACCACTTCTCATTTTGAAGTGTAACATGTCAAAAGTTTTAGGATAATTGAATGTTTTGTTTGCCAGGAATGGAATTGTACCGATGGGCATGTTGAAATTTAAATGCATAAATTGCAATATGAACTAAACGTTTAGGCTTATACTGCATTATGGCCTGGGAAAAAAAAAAATCTTGATGGATGAGACTCGAACTCGAAAACAAAGAATACTACTAACTGACTCAATCGTTAGTGCACGTGCCTGCTGTGCGAGGAGTCCCGATTCGATTCCCGGCTAGGGGATAGAATAGAGAATTTGTATGTACGTGAGTGAGTTGTAATGAAAAATAGAAATCCAATGACAGCAGTACAGTGTTCCAAAGGTAATGCCGCCGATATGTCGTCCGTTAAAATAATAATAATAATCATAATAATAGTAATACCCATTAGTCGTCATAACCATTGCATAAATAAGAAACGCTCCTTAGTTTTTGTATGCTGTATTCTCGAATGGTGTCATTAACCAGTGGCGTACTGGTATTTTAGAAACTTATTGCTGTACTTTGAAATTTGGATAGACAGGTTATAAGGTCTGTTTCAAGTAACTTGTTTGACACCTCCTTATTCTGTGAAAGCATTTCGGCGTAGTTCATTAACATCCTGTGTGTATGTATGTTTAAAAATTACATACCTTTTGATCATCACTAAGATTATAATAAATTGAGAGATAAAAGGGTCAAATTTGGTGGCGGTTTAGCATAGTGTACAGGATTTGAGTGGCCTTGGATAGGTAACATTTGTTTTGTTAAGCGATGTGTACAGTGACTCTAAAATGCACTTCAGAGAATATCTTGATGAAAACTCACTGGACAATGGATGGAGCGAAAAGATGTTATTGAATTCGGCATGGAACCCAGACTTAACGCCTCTAGAATTTTACCTTCGGGGGACCTTAATGGTTTTGTGTACTGCAAAGTCCCCATCACCGGCTGCTTGACGTGAAAATATTGGACTGTGCACATTAGCGCAGGTTGTTGTCATAGGTACGTTTGACTGAAATCTCAAGTGATTTAAATAGTTGAACTTAAGCTGCATTTGCACCAAATTTAAATCTTGTAACTCCGTTTATTATAAAGTTATTGGTGATCAAAATATGAGTGCACTATTTTTACCCTTCTATGGACATATAAAGCGATTCACCTTTTAAAAAAAGAAGAAACAAAAAACTTGAAAATTACTTTAGCCTATTCTATTCTTGTTATACCTCCAACGAAATGTGTAGAAAAATTACTTTGTTGAATAGTGAGTAAAAACGGTAATATGAATATAACTTCAGAGTTTAAAATATGGTTGTTAAAAGTGTAAGTATACTGGTTTTAGTATTTGCATAGTTTACCATTAAATATATCGTTAAAGTTTTAGAACATTTCTTGTAGTAAAGATGGATGTGTCGGTACGAAATGCCTTAAATTGTATCACGAGAGGGTTGGAATTAACTCGTATTAGTGCCTATTAGTTTTTCTCTCCGCCTACAATTGGTTCTTTCTCTCACAGACTTAACCTCTTCTTTATTGTGCGCATATAAAACCGGTCATAAAGACTATGGTGTATGTGCTTCCCAATTTCCTCTACCACTTATATACTTCCTTCTTGTGCAGCTGTTTCTTTCTCCTTTTTTTTTTTTTTCTTTTTTTCTTCTGCTCTGTTGTGAGTCACAGCCGTTCTACATCTCGATTTTCCTTCTGTTTGCACATCATTTACTTCACTGTATGCTTGAGGAAAACCTAGATTAATCCCGTGAACCTCGTCATAGAAACGGGTTCGCGCATGTGGGAGAGGAGGAATTCAGAACCTGAAACCCTACGTAGTTTCATGCTCTCGTTCCATCGGCATGTTCACGGTAGTAACGGATTCCACCTTCAGATTGTCCCACCAGACAAGTTGATCCCAGGTGACAAGGAACAAGTAGAACGGATGCTGGAAAATTAGCCCCATTATTTCGGCCCTTAGGTTCATAACTTCCGGTTTTTATATTAGGATAACTGGCAGCTGTAGCAGTAACTTTTGCACCTCATGAGTTAAAAATAGAAAAAGAAAGACTTCTGGTTGCTTGTTTCACCTCGGGTTTGAATTGATACATTCGTCATCTCAAAATGAATTTGAAATCTCCTATAGTTTACCGGAAAAATTGCAGTTCGGGGATTTATTGTCGTGTCGGCATGTTGCCTGGTAGCTGGTCAGAGCAACCATGCGATAGCCGGAAGGTTCGTGGTTCAAATTCCGGCAATGGTATTGCATTTTTCAGTCGAATTCTATCTTTTCAACCTTGTCCTACAACACGGCTTGTTTGAAGGAACAATTGGTTGACCTAATAGCTGGTTAAACCATGAACCAGCTACTACGGGGACTTGGGGTAGGTACTTAGAGCATTTAAGTCGCTATTGGGGTTTGCCTTCTCAAAGATAGTTTGAGGTCTCCTTGTTGTTTACAGAGAAAAAATTCTTACAGTTCGTGAATTTAATCTCGTGTCTTAATTGATTGCCATGGTGTCTTAATTGATTACCTATATCTATCGGGCGAATTCAAATACCACCTAGGACAATGCGTTTTTTTTTTTGTTTTTTTTTTAATTTGATGTCCTACATAGGATTTGTGTGAAAGAATAAATTGATTACCAAGTATGCACTTTAATTCATTCTAAATTAACTCATTATTGTTAAATGTATTTTTTCTGCTTGTACAGCAGTTATAACAAAATCTGTTCCCGGATGAACACTTCAGAAGATACATTTTAAACATTAAAAACTAATAGAACGAAAATATGGAAATAGCCGGTTATACAGCAAACATATTTATTAGAAGTAAATTATTGTGTGTTTTAAAGAGGTTACATTCTTTGAATAATACATTTTTGACGCTTACATTGACTATCTTATAGTTTATCCATTTTACAAAATCATACAAATCCATAATTCAAGCTAGGATATTGTTTATGCATATACTTTAAACAAATATCATTAAAACCGTTGTAGTCGTTTTCAAAGTACAAAATATAACGAAATATTTTCCATGTAAAGGGTAGTTTTGGATAGAGGATTGGGGGGGGGCGGTCGCTTAACGTCCTTTAACCTGGATGATCATATCGGACGATGAATGAAATAATTGGTGAGATGATGATCAAATGATCTGGAGTACATTTATCTTCTCAGGATAAGGAAAAACCCCGAATAAACCTCATCCGGGTACAGAATAATCGGATACAAACTCGCAACCTGTTGAATGTGAAGCAGACACGTTACCGCCACACTACCCAGGCGGGCTAGAGGAATTTTGTTATACGAGGTACGTCCAGCAAGTAAGTTTCGTTTGGTAATAAAATTAAATTGTGTACAGATACAGTATAATTATTTATTGCACAAAATTCTACAACTCACTACTTTTCCACATAACTGCCGAAATTTTGCAGACATTTGTCATAGCGTGGCACAAGTTTCTGTATACCTTTTTCATAGAAGTTTGCCGCCTATGTCTTCAAAAAGTTGGAAACATTTTCTTTCAGCTCTTCGTCATTGTTGAAGTGTTGACTGCCAAGGAAAGACTTGAGATGTAAGAACAGATGAAAGTCGCTAGGAGCGAGGTCAGGGCTGTATGGAGGATGGTCAAACACGTCCCAGCCAAATCCCTGTAGGAGGTTTTTCGTCACATTTGTAGTGAGTGGTCGTGCGTTGTCGTGAAGAAAAACAACACCTTCTGACAGCAATCCTCGGCGCTTCTCTGTATTGTGAGGCGCAATTTCCTAAGTGTCTCGCAATAAACATCTGCTTTGATTGTTTGACCACGCGGTAAGGAATCAATGAGTAAGATGCCTTTCCAGTCCCTGAACACTGTGCACATCATTTTTCGAGGAGTCAAGATTTGTTTCGGCTTAACCTTTGCTGGGGATGAAGTGTGCCTCCATTCCATTGATTGCCGCTTACTTTCAGGGGTGTCGTAAGAAACCCAAGTCTCATCTCCTGCGACTATCTGTGTCAGAAATTCTTCGCCTTCATCATAACGGGTTAAAAACTGAAGTGTATAACCCATCCGTTTTGTTTTGTGTTGCTCAGTAAGAATCTTTGGTACCCAACGTGAGCAAAGTTTACGAAATTTCAGTTTTTCGGTAACAATTTCATGAATTAGTGATCGTGAGATTTGGGGAAGTTTCATAGCGAGAGCACTAATTGTAAACTTGCTATTTTCCTGGATCTTGTCATCAATCGCGTGAACCAGTTATTCTGTAACCAAAGATGGACGCCCATTTCGTTCTTCATCGTGCACTTCACTACGTCTTTCATTGAACTGTCGGACCCATCTTCTCACCATTGAATCACACATCGCATTTTGTCCTTAACTTCGCAAATTTGCCGATAAATTTCAATTTGTTTCACTTTCCTAGCATTCAGAAAACGAATCACAGATCTGATTTCACAAGCGGCGGGATTTTCAATCAACGCCGACATTGTAAACAAGCACAGCAAAGCGTACGTGGTTGACATGTGATCTCAAAATGGCGCAGCGATCTCTTTGATATAGAGCGTCTACCGCGCATGTGCGGAACTGCGATCGCAGCGCTGCAGCGGAGACAAATTGAAACGGAACTTACTTTTTGGACGTACCTCGTAAAACGCTTCGAAAGACATTCTTGATAGCATTGATCTTAAATGTCAAGTTTGGTATTTATTTGGCTTTTCGTTTTTTATTTTGCTGTTTACAGACACACAGAATTTTTTCCCCCACATTTCCTAGAACGTACAAAAAGGAATAATAGAATGCACTAGGCTAAAGCGATCCTCAAATCTTTTTAGGAAATTCCATGCCCTGGAATGAAATAAAATAAAAACGAATGACTGCTTCCCAGTTTAGAAAAGTAAGTATTAAAAATGTTAAAGCATCTAGGAATATCTCGGAAATGGTTAACTCCACAAATAAACAACTTTTTTAAAATAAAACATGTGCTTTAACGAAATCTACATTTTTTGCGTAGTAGATTTTGTCTAATCTCTTGCGGTTTACCAGTTACGCAAAAGTTTCCTAGAATGAAGAGACTTCAGAGGTTATTCCCAGAACATTCAAGATACACATACACATATAATTTGTTATGAAAGTATCTTAAACATATGTTATTTTAATCAAAATCGCTAGACCCATCTTGAGAAAATCAAAATTTTCTAAAAATGTTCCATTAATTTGGAGTGGGGGACTTCTTAAAAATATTACTTAAAATATTTGGCTACATCCTTGCATATAATTTGTTATGAAAGTATCTTAAGCATATGTTATTTTAATCAACATTGTTAGAGCCATCTTGAGAGCACAAAATTTTCAAAAATGTTCCATGTAAAGAATAATTTGTGGTGTGGGACTCGCTTAAAAATATTTGGCTGCATCCATGGAAGATGCAGAGCTTAAATATAGATTTGGTATTTAACGCACTCTCCGATTTATGCTTTTCACATATACACACACCTTTTTCTAAAATGTTTGTTTGCATTTAGGTGACTTCAAAACGTATTTCCGATGCTGTAGTCTCGATATGGAATTTCTAATTGGGATCCGATATCTTTTCTATTTACTATACGCAGTAGAGAAAGTAAAAATGCAAGCCTGAAAGTACATGCAATTTAATTTGGGTAACATGGGCAGACAAAACGGCACTTAAAATACTAAAAATAATCGGTAATGAAATTAAAATAGGTGTGTAATAAAAGTGAGATCAGAGCAGTCTCTATTAATGAAAATACCTATCTAAGATAGTTAATTTATTTTTCGTATAAAAGATTTTAGTTCTCGCATAAATCTTTTTCTGGTATTCATTGTGACTCCGTAGCCTGCATTCCTTTCGTAGGTTCTACTACTTAAACAGCTTAATTGAATCGTTTGAGAACGTAAGTTTTCGACGGCTTAAAAACAAATAAATGTACTTATTTATAGAGAACAATATCCGGAATAAATATTTTTGTGACGTGAACGTGCCATTTATTATTTGTGTACCATTTTCATTTTCATACTTACAAACTCTTTATTTGATTTTTAGAATGTGTAAATGATCACAGAAAAATCTCATGTGTTCTATTCACATGACTTTCTGTAGTTGTTACAGAATCAGTCTTTTCATCGTCATGCTAATTGAGATAAACATTAGCAGAAATAGTCTTATTACTTGCTTGTAAATAGAAGGGAAATGAGGGATAATTGGGTCTTTTAAAAGCCATCGCTATGTAAAAGAACTGAAATTCGGTTCTCGTTTGCATTCCTGGGAGTAAAACAAGAGATGAAAACGAAAATGAGATCCCGCTTGAGAAAAATTTTAGTAGTTTAAGACTGAAGCCAATAAGAAATATCTCGGAAGCGGTTAACTCTACACAAAAAATTGTATATGATATAAATTTGTGTTTTAATGTAAGTTTTTGTGTATTACAGTTTACGAGTTACACAAAAGTCATCCAGAATGAAGATGTCTTCAGGGGCTATTCTCAGAAAATTCAAGATATGCTGCCCCACACGTGCGCGCATACACACACGGTATTTGGGGGGGGGGGGTTCAGGGGATCTCAACACTGTGTTTCCGGTGAAATCAAGGTATCGAGTTTTCGGATGGAATGCAATACCTTCTCTGTCTATTATATTATATACGCATACTAGAGAAAATAAAAAAGGTTAATGGATTATAACAAGCCAAAAAAGGAATGTACACGCTAAAATAAGCAAGAAAAAACATGTATTGAAAAACGTATAACAGCATGCCTTTGGGTTGGCCGGCATATTCCAGTTTCGATTTATCATCGCCTCTGCGGATAGTAAAGTGGGTCCATTAATAAGTAAGAGTCTTAAGTGTTGTTTGAGTAAAGATTCTCGTTATAGTTCATACTCGTATACCAGTCTGGAGAGGAAAGGAAAATAGGTAAAATAAAAACTAGCTCTTCTGTCCCTTTATGTGTGGAATTGTTATCTCCATTTAGCTCCACACAAATGGAAAATGCATTTTGACTAACTTTAGGACCTCTCATACGTTAGGAAAATAAGAGCAAATCTGTACTTCGTGTTCAACTGTCAGGCTGAAGTGAAAGATGCCGAAGGAGAAACGCTGTTGTACATGCTGCTGACGATTTCAATGCAGAAGCGTTACGAATGCTGCGGTCGGTCGCCGCTGGGCCAGAAACACGTATACACGTGGAGCCCCGGAGAGTGCGTGAGTGGGTGATGGTATCGATCCTGCTTGCTGCTGTTGCGACGATCCCATTCACAACTCTCAAGGTCACTTTCCAAAATTCCTGTCCTCAGCTGACTTGATGCCAATGTAGATATTTACCCAGTTTCAGTGCGATAGCTGGCGAAATTTAGATCAGTTGCTGCTATTCTGCATACAGTAAAAAAACTTTCACCTAACACATTCCATGCACACCTCCCCTCATGGAGCGCATTCCCTATTTTCGCGCATTGGTCAAGAAAGCTTCTTGTGTAATAACAGTATACATATTCTAAAATGCGTTTATAATAATAATTGTATAATGTATAAAACTTTATATGTATTGCCTTTGTAGCCGGCTTCTCAATTCAGATTTTCCGGGATCAATTCCTGGCTGGGGCGGAATACATAATATAGTAACTCACTCTAGCTATTCCAGCCATGAGTCGACGATCTCTGAAGATGCCCGACGGAGAGACGGGCGAAACGTTATGTGCCTCATCAACTACTGGACCACGATGAATAAGCCTGGAAAATTCATTCAAAACAAAAGAAAGTAAAGAATTAATATACAAATTGTTATTCGAATCATTACAATTATCGTTGAGAATGATACAAATGGCCTTGTAAGCTTTGATAGGAATAACATAAATTAAGTAATTAATCCTGTGAAATGCGACGGAATTTTGAATTTTAAGCTAGATGTGTTTCTCCCCGTGTGTCAAGAGGTATTTGTGCCAAGTTTAGCTGAAATCGGTGCAACGGTGTAGGAGCCTTTAAAATGCATACTTACATACATACATACATACACTAACGTTTATATATTAAGATTATACAGAATTTCTTCTGAATGAAGAAAAAAATTAAGGCAAAACCACCTCTTCCATATTCAACATTAAATCCTGATACTAATTCAGATTCCCCAAAATAATTAAAATATTTCCCGAATTAAATTCGTTTATTAAAAAACTAGATATCCTTAAAAACGATAAACATTTCATTACCAATAAAGCATTATTAATATTTATGAAACAATAACTAAAATAAGCTTCACAGGCTTTTCCCAAAAAATCCAAAATATGGCACTATGACAGCGCCCTGTGCGGCTGTTTACAGGTTCGCAAAAGCCTTGATCTGCGGCGGTGGGGCTGGAAGCAAGTGCAACGCGCCGGTAACCAGAGGTTTGGAACGCGACATGTCTGGCGTGCGTCAAAATCTTACAGTAGCTTCGGCAAGCTTCTATAAAGTTCTCTGATGTTATTTATAACTATTAAAAATGATAGTGTGTGTGTTGTGACAAGTTTGTTAGCGTGCAGTGGCGTACGAGCAGCGAAGCATCGAGTAAAGTGTTTGAAGCAGTAAATTATAGACTGTTTTGTAACCAAAATTTAAGTCAAAAGACATTGTAACAGTATATTTTAGTTGTGATGTAAATAGTTTAAATATATGCTATTTTAATCAAAATCGTTACCATTATTGCGAAAATAAATAACTAATATATATATATGTTGCTATATATGTGTGTGTGTAATCATTGTTTACCTGTAAAAGGCAGTTTTGGGTGAGTGAGTCGCGTTTTTGAAAATACTGGTATCGACTTTTTTTAGTGTAATGCATTATTTCCTCTACCGGTTAGGTATGTGGTACAGAAAGTGATATCTTAGTATTCTCCGACCTTGATAAGGGAATACAGAAATATGGCCATACTTGTAGGGAATAACTGGGGGCTCCATTAGGTTGATACCCTATAGTTTTGTACTAGAATGGTATAAAGTGACTTTAGAGTGCAACAGTCATGCCAAACTTGGCTGTCGCATAACTAACTAATTATTTATCTAACAACAATGTTACAAGACTACCTCCATGGTCGAGCTGACTTCTTACCCGGAGATCCCGGGTTCGATTCCCGGCTGGGGCGGGGAATTTTTCTTTAACCAGAATTATTCCCTATCCCCCATAGAATCTGGAAGTATGAATGTGAGAATAAATGTGTATGCGTTTAGTAATATAATTGATTAAGTTAATGTTCTAAACCTACAGTTTTACAAGTCAAAGTCCCCGATATGACCATTGAAGTTAAAAAATAATAAAACACGTCTTTAAAACAGATGCTCCCTTTTTATCGCCATACGTGAAGCCTATGCAGAAAACAAACTTTGTGGTTTGTAATTACGACATGAAATGGAAACAAAAGAGATACCCGAGTCACTAAGAGCATTTGATAAAAAAAAGACCTATTCACTTTGCACTTAATGTTGTGTAATTCCACATCGGGTCCCATTGATACCTGGCTCACTGGAATTAACAGACAAGAAGACCTCTTCGGTCGACGAAGGACAAACACTCAGACCGTCTGTTGTGACGGATACTGTTAAGTGTTGCTAATGACTATTTGCAAGTGATTTCCTGGCAAATAATTATCGACCACCTGCACACTTCCTAACAGATTCTGCAAACATAGCCTTTGTTTCGCAATAAAATGACATTCTTGGTTAAATAACAAACAAAGTTTGTCAATATTGGATCTTTTGCTAACACTGTTCTTAAGTGTGAATGAGAATTGTTTTCATATACTAAGCGACGCGATATAACCTGAACAGGTTGTGATTTGTGAAAGTGTGTTTTGTGTGCAAACTTACTGAACGAGAGATGGCTCCGCGGTAAGTTGCATTCAGGAGGTCAGGTTTGTTTCCTGTCTATCTTGGGTTTTCCGTGGTCATAGCAAATATTGGGGTTGCGATTTAATTTCCCTTTAATTCCGCTTCCTGTGATCTTTCAGGTTTGCTTCTAGGTTTCGTGGCATATGGGATGCCAGACAGATGGCGCGGATGTCTATTCAAAGGAAAGAGCACTGCCCTCTGGTCACCAGGGGATGCTTGGTCGCTGCTCGACTTCTCTAACTAGCTCCGGCTATGGGACGAGTCTTCGAGTCTTATAAGATACATTCGCGGAATGTCTGTCGATATTGAAATAAAATTGCTTCAGATGTAATTCTATACTTACTGCACTAATTTTAACTGCCTATAGCGGTATTTTATCTATTTATTGAAACAAAAATAATAACAACTCCCCGTATTTATAACTCCCCGGGCTAACAGGGACAGAGTATACCAGACAAAGTATACATGGAACTATCTAAAGGAGGAAAAGAAGTAGTACAATGAATTTGCAACTCTTCTAACCAGATAATGTAGAATCGAGATAATGTTGAACCTTGTAGATAATGGGTAATAACGACTAGGACAGGAAAGACAAAATATAACATAATGAGTATTCTATTCCATTAATGTACGTACCTATTATTAAGCATGTTTGTTGGTCTTGATGTAGAAATCTGTTAAACACAAAATATTTAAACGACAATACGTTATCTGGAATATGGAAGCTTCTCAACTGCTTAACTGTATAATTTATCCAACAGATTACAAGAAAAGTTCTCGAAGTCCCAATTAAGTATTCACCGTTCATTCATAATGCATATGTAAGCCACCACAGCACTGATAAATCTGCCACGGGGCTGCTACCGGAATGAATCGTTTTCTTTGGCTCTACATGGTATTGAAATAGTGTAGTGGGGACGAGAGGGAGGGTAAGTTCACACCTCTTGGGCTTTGCTTGCCAAGTCTGCACTAGCTAAAGCGATAGTCAAATCTTTCAAAAGCGGTCGCTATGTGAAACAATTGAAATTCGGTTCTTTGCTTGAGTAAACAAAAGAGAGACAAAACAAAGATGACTTCTTGTTTGAGGAAAGTTAATTAGCTTAAAACTGAAACCAATAATATAGAATATGTCGGAAACGTTTAACTCTGGGGTTTAAAAAAAAAAAAAAAAAAAAAAAAAAAAAAAAAAAAAAAAAAAGTACATGGCATAAAGTGTGTGTTTCAACGAGATTACAACCTCTGTGAGGTAAGTTTTTGTCCATCTTCTTCAGATGGCCCAGAATGAAGAGGTCTTCAAATGCTATTCCCAGAATATTCGAGTTATACATTTCGTTTGACATACAAATACTTATATATTAAGGATGTATTTTAATCAAAATCGTTATAGCCATTTGTGGGAAAATCAAAATCTTCGAAAAATGTTCCATATAAAGGGTAGTTGGAAATGGAAGGTTTTTTCTGAACATCATCTACTGAACCTTCCAAAGGTACCAAGTTTGGTATTTAACCGTTTTTTCTTTCGTTTTTAAAGTATGCTATCCATATTTACACGCACGGACATTTTTCTAACTTTTTTTGATTTAGAGAACCCTAAAATGTATTTACGGTGAAATCTCGGTATCGAATTTTTGGGTGGAATACAATATCTACTACTTCTATGTTCATTGTACATAAGTGCTTGGGCAAGTAAAAAAATGAATTGGTGTCAAAGTAATATCTACTTTGATTTACCATGAAAACCTTCGAAAATATGTCAAGTAGCCCCTTTTTACGGCATCTCTGTTCATTGCGCTCCTTGTGGATCAAGACGAGCTGTTCACAGTGCTTCTAACTTAATGAACCTTGCTCACGCATGATTTGGTTTGCAAGATGGTCGCATATGTATTTGTTTCTTTACGTTGCTATTTCCTCGCTGTGTGCTAATGTACATGTATCTTGACTGATCCCCATATCTGGGCCTAAAGCAAAAGAGGTATTTATCAGATGTCCTCAGCCCCACTGAGTCCTCTATTTTTGTCAGTTTTAAATACACTTAATTTTCTCACCAAACTCGTTACTTAATAGGTTGAAAATGATAGTAAGGATGATGTACCAATTATGCAATAGTCTGCAAGTGTTCTTAAGAGGTGTGGTGTTACAAGCAGGTGAGGGGCTCTTTCAACGATGACATACAGGATTTGCGATATTATCTCCTACTCCACGGTCTAATGGTAGTCCACATCCTGCTGAGGAAGTTCTTGTCAGTGAGCTGGGTGAGCACAGTATGACATGGCTTTGTCTTTTATGTTTAGGTAACTCAGTTTAGTATCAGAATATCAGGGGAGTGTCAAATACGTTAAACTTCTTGAAATCATTCAACGCAAGTTCCTAAACGATATATTACTCAGACAATTCCGTTGTTATCTGGATTTCCTTTGCACTGATGAACTGCTCCCGTATTTTCAGTTTAAAAGCTTATCATACCAAAGAAAATGTCAATTTGTTACCTTTCCTTTAACAAGGGACACCTTTCACCTCGAACGCTCGGAACCTCACGAAAGCATGCGTAGAATATAAATGGACAGCAAACAATGTGTGTCATTTCGACATACTTTTGACATACGAGTTATTTCTTATTTCTTATCTCATCCTATGGTATTTTAATCAAAATCGTTAATAGCCATTCTTCAGAAAATCAAAACTTTCGTGTTTTGGAGTGAAGAATTTTCTTGAATATCTTCGTGTCGCATCCTTGTAAGATGCTGAACTTAAATATCAAGTTTGGTATCTAACCGAATTTTCGTTTTTAATTTATATTGTTTACAGACACAGACACACACATACCGTTGAAATCTCGACTTCGAACTTTTGGGTGGAATTTTGGGTACCTCTCCCACTTACTATAGGTGGGAGAAAGTAGAAAAATCTGATGTGTTCCATTCATATGACTTTCTCTATATCTTTGTAACAAATTATTGTTAAAAAGCTTATGCTTCAATCTACTACGTGCTATTTAAGATAAACATTAGTAGAAATGCGCTTTTGTAAGTAGAAGGGAAATATGGGATCACTAGGCTAAAACAAGTCAAATCTTTTAAATCTGGTTCCCATGTGGATGAAATCCTTTTCTTTGCATTGCCAAGAGTTGACGAATTCCGCATGTAACAAGTATTTTAAAACTGAAACCAATAACAAGGAATAATGGTCAACTACACGAGAAAATGTATATGACATCAACTGTGTGTTTTAACGAGATCTACATTTTTTGTATAGTCGTTTTTGTCTATCTCCTACGGTTTACTAGCTATTCAAAATCCAGAAAAAAGAGATCGTCAGAGGCTATTCCCTGAAAATTCAAGATATACGTTTTATTTTTCATATAAAAATATACGGTATTTTAATCAAAATCGTTAGAGCCATTTTGAGAAAATCAAAAGTTTCTAAAATATTTCCATGTAAATGGTTATTTTGGATGGGGGGGGGTTCTTAAAAATCTTTGTGGAAGACACTGATCTTAAATACCAAGTTTGGTATTTTCCGGTCTCTTCGTTTTGGAGTTACCGTGTACAAAATACACGGATCTTTTCTACAATAAGGCTTCTCTCTTTTTTTCTTTTCTTTTTTTTTTATTATTTTTATAGACGGAACCCCAAAACGTGTGTTTCCGGTGAAATCTCGGTATCGAATTTTTGAGTTGATTGCAATACCTTCCCTATGCACTATGTGCATACATAGTATGTGTAGAGAAAGTAAAAATGTATGGGATTAGCTATGTCTGTAGTTAAATGTTCATGCTTTGCAATGATCTTTTGAATAATACAGTCTATTTTTACTTTCTCTCTACGCACTATGTACATAATGTATAGAGAAGGTATTGCACTCCACCAAAAAATTCGATACCGAGATTTCACTGGAAATATATGTTTTAGAGTCCCCTGTAGCCAAAAAAAGTATTTTCAGAAAAAGGTCCGTGTGTCTGTGAACACGATAAATCAAAAACGAAAAGTTGGGTAAAATACCAAACTTGGTATTTAAGTTTAGTATCTTCCAGGGATGCGACACGAAGATTTTGAGAAAAATCCCCCCACCCTTTACATGGAACTTTTTTCGAAAATTTTGATTTTCTAAAAAATGGCTCTAACGATTTGATTAAAATATCGTATATTAAAGATATTTACCTGACAAATAAAATGTATATTTTGAATTTTCTGGGAATAGCCTCTGAAGACTACTTTATTCTGAGTGAAGTTTACGAATTTTGCATAAGTGCTAAACCGTAAGAGACAAAACATGTAGAGCACATTAAAATACACAATTTATATTGTATACATTTTTTTCGTGGAGTTGATTGTTTTTGAGATATTCCTTATTTTTGGTTTAAGCTATAAAAACTTATATTTTTCTCATACAGGACTTTGTGAACTCGTGTCCATACAAACAAAGGAACTTCAGTCACATAGCAACCAGCTTTTGACTGTCACTTTAACCTATGGTGCTCCCTTATTTCGCTTCTACTTACAAGGAAGCAAGAAATAAGACTTATTTCTGCTAATGTTTTCTCGATTAGCAGGAAGTAAGTAGAAGCATAAGCTTTTTAAAAATAATTTATTGCAGAAATATAGAGAAAGTCATGTGAATGGAACATCAGATTTTTATATTTCCAATGGAGAGGTAGATAAAATGTGAAATTTCCAAAGCCTAATAAACAGAATCGCAGAGATTGCGCTTAAGATATAGTATAATGGAAGTGCTGGATAACCATTCTGACTAGTTAAGGGGGTTCATACTGTGCATTTTACTATATAGTTTGCATTGTTATTACTTTTTATTTATTATTTCTTTAAAAAACATAGTGTTTCCTAAGAAACTCTAAATATTGTATACTAATGCTGGAAATTCTGCTCTTTATTTGATATAAAGGCGATAAAGTATTTATTTGGATGAGGTGTGTGTTCTTGCTCTTTTAGTTAGCGAACAAATATGCCAAAAGTGGATTTTACAGATTCTATACAAACCAGTTTACATAGCGATACTATAAATTCGTACTTTGATGCATTTGTAAGTAACACTAATTTCCGTGACATTCCGAATACTCTCACTTCAATCCATCATGCGAATTTACAATGCTAATAACATATGTTTTGCTGTTTCGTTAAGTCGCTTAGTACAACAGAAGTATACGATCATGTAAAAATAAAGATTCTGCAAACAGTAAATAAAATAAACTCATTCGCTCTCGTTTTCTAACAACTTTTCTCTGAATTCAGAATAGTCTAATGTAATATTATTATTATATAGCGTGACAGCTATTGTAATTATATTTTTGAAGAAGGAATATAATTGTTTACAGAATGTTACTCAGTACTAATAATATCTTTATTCCATTTAAGTGGAATTCTCATATTAAATGCATCTAGATTTAAATTTGTTAGATTTAAGAAAAGCTGGTTTGGTGTAACGGTGTTTCAAAATGCCTTCCGTTGTGTATAACATTAAAAACATCTGTTTACTGCTTGTGCTGTTCATGAAAGGTTAGAACTTGTGTTGTTATACAAATTTGGTGACCACAAGTTTCACAAAATGGAAGATGACGAGTTTTGAAAGGAGGAACATTGGGTTGTGTGTGATAATGCAAATATCAGGAAACTAACAAAACAAAGTAAAAAGCAAGATAATAATTTTTGGTGGTACAGGATTTCAAATATTGGCTAGAGAAAATGTCCTCTATTTTAGTGAATAACCTGCCGCTGTCTTCACTGCATTATTTGGTGGTGGTAAATAGCGAAGTTTTGCACTTTACCTACTCTAAGCGGTTGACCATAGAATTGAGTGGACCATTTAAGGTGAGACTATACAATATCTCATTGCGTTCTTCGTACACAACCATTCAAAATTTTCGTTGTTATTTACGTTGGTTATATAAAAGGTGCTTAGTTGTTTAAGAGGAATGGACAAAATAATATAATAAAGCAGGCTCCTTCCCATTAAAAACAATTAAATTGACTCCAAAATGACCATCACAGCGTTTATCAGATAAAAATTATGATGTATTCCATTCACATAACTTTCTCTAGCTTTTCTGCAACAGATTATTCTTACAAAAACTGGTCCTTCTCTCTACTTCGTGGTAATCACGATAAACGGAAGATAGCAAATATGGTTGTATGAATTGCTTCCTTATAAGTAGAAGGGAAAACATTAGGCTAAAGCGATAGTCAAATGTTTTAAAAGCTGCGTGCTATGTGATTGAAATTTGTTTCTTGGCCAGGAGTTGACAAATTCCCGTATAAGAATATTTTAAAACTGAAACCAATAACAAAGAATATCTCGGAACTGGTCAACTTCATGAAAAAGTGTATTAGAAATTGGTTTTAACGAGATCTACATTTTTTATGAACTAAGTTTTTGTCTATCTCTTGTGGTTTGCCAGTTATGCAAAAGACATCCTGAATAAAGAGATCTTTAAAAAATACTATTTATTCCCAGAAAATTCAAGATATATATTTTATTTGTCATGTAAATATTCTTAATATACAGCATTTTAATAAAAATCGTTGAGACTTTTTGAGAAAATCAAAATGTTCGAAATGTCTTCCTAGTAAAGGGCAGTAGTTTGGGGTGGGGGATTTTCCGCAAAATCTTCGTTTCACATCCTTATGACAATAAACTCAAATACCAGGTTTGACATTTTACCGACTTTTCTTTTTGAGTTGGCGATATCACGGATACATACACGGGATCTTTTTCTACAAATGCCTATTTTTAATCACAGGGGAGTCTAAAACATGTGTCTCTGGTGAAATCTTGCCATCAATTTTTGGCTGGAATGCAATACCTTCTCTACGGACTATGTATTTTGTATCGTGCTAGAGAAAGTAAAAGATTAAAATAAAAAAAGTAATATCATTTACTTTTTCCCATATTACAAACAACTTTTAATCAAGACATTTCTTTCTATAGCGCTTAACTAGGAGGTATTGTACAGTCTCAACTTAAGTGATCTACCCTCTATTTCTACAGAAATTACTAAGCGAGTCCTTCCAACGGCTCACATTTTGACACGTGCTATGATGGCACAGACTGCGAATATTTTCATGTAAATCGACTGTATTAGTGTTGTTAGGTAACATTGTTTTTGTTCTTCTGAGATGTTGATTTCGAAATGTGGGAAAGTGCCTCGAAAGAGACTAGAAAAGGCGCCGTACTGACGCCTAGAGTTTTCCGAGTTTAGTATGTCGGAAGACATGCAAAGACAAAAGAGGGATAGAAATGAGATGAGTTAGCCGTCATTGCAGAAAGAGCAGATATATTCCTATTAGACTGTAAAGCTTTTAGCACAAATGAAGCTTGTGAAAACCACGAAAACAAAATTATTATAATTCAGCAGTATCTTTACTTTTTCGATCACGTATATACAATGTACATAGTAGGTAAAGAAGTTATTCTATTCAACCGCAAATTCGATACCGAGATTTATCGGCAAAGTATGTTTGGAGATCTACTGAATTAAAAAAAGAAAAAAAAACGGGTCAAATACCTAAGTTGGTATTTAACTTCATCTTCTAAGGATACCCACACGAAGATTTTCAGGAAAATTCCTTCACCTCCAACTACCCTAGAGATGGATATTTTTTTGAACATTTTGATTTTCTCAAAAATGGGTCTTAACAATTTTGATTAAAATGTATAGGTATCTTGAATATTTTGGGAATAGTCTCTGAAGACCTCGTCGATCTGGATGATTTTCGTATAACCTATAAACCAAAGAGACGATCGAAACCTATTACATGGAAATGTAGATATCGCTTTTTTTTTAAAGTAGAGATTAAAATATCTGAGAATTTCCTTGATATTTGTTTCCATTTTAAAATACTTTAACTGTTTTTAATGGGAAATTGCCATTCGTTTCATAGCTCTTTTGTTTTACTCCTGACCGTACAAAGAACACCAAATTTCAATTATATCTCATAGCTACCAACTTTTTATAAAATTTGATTATCGCTTTAGTGTAGTGTATTCCCTTATTTCCCTTCTCTTACAGGAAGCAAGTAATAAGACAATTTCTGCTAATGTTTACCTCGATTATCATTAGATATGTCGATAAAATAATATTTTTAAAGAAGTTTGTGTACAGGACAAATAGAGAAAGGTAGGTGAATGGAACAAATCAAAATAATAATAATAATAGTTATATTGTTATTTTAAATTTAGTATTTTACTGAGAGAGAGGCAGATAAAATGTATTTTCCTACTTGTGCTCCCCAAACGAATTCTGCCTAAGGATATTTCAAAATCCCAATGTGCAGGTCCTCCATCGGTCTCTCATTTATTTCCAGAATATACATTTGACCCTTGATATCAGGGTTTGATGGAGTTTTCAGTTGTAGAAGCTTTGTGTGTGAACATATTCCCGATGGGGTGAATTTGATTATCGCTTTAGTGTAGTGTATTCCCTTATTTCCCTTCTCTTACAGGAAGCAAGTAATAAGACAATTTCTGCTAATGTTTACCTCGATTATCATTAGATATGTCGATAAAATAATATTTTTAAAGAAGTTTGTGTACAGGACAAATAGAGAAAGGTAGGTGAATGGAACAAATCAAAATAATAATAATAATAGTTATATTGTTGTTTTAAATTTAGTATTTTACTGAGAGAGAGGCAGATAAAATGTATTTTCCTACTTGTGCTCCCCAAACGAATTCTGCCTAAGGATATTTCAAAATCCCAATGTGCAGGTCCTCCATCGGTCTCTCATTTATTTCCAGAATATACATTTGACCCTTGATATCAGGGTTTGATGGAGTTTTCAGTTGTAGAAGCTTTGTGTGTGAACATATTCCCGATGGGGTGAAGAAGGATGTTGTTCCTTGTCCAGACCAGCCCTTCTTTCCTCAAGATATATTACACTTGGGAAATAGAGAAAGTCTGGCGGCCGACTTGGAAGATCTATAGCAGCTGCATTCGACTCCATAGTAATACATTACAAGATCCTTTCACTCGGGAATATAAAAACTGATATACCTAAGCAAAGGATGAAAGTTTGAGGAAGATCAGGAATTAGAAAGGGAAAAACTTCATAAACTGAAATAACAAGTGCACATCTTGCAGGGTAATTCGTGCAAACGATCAAATCAGCATTTTCTGCGTGTACTACTGCAGTTTTGCCGCCAGTATGGATATAATCATATCTAGAAGCCGGATATTAGGATTAGTCACGGATGGGACGCCCAAGTCTCAGGGACAGAACACCGTACGTAGGTCCTTGTGTCCTTTTGTCCTTTAAGTGAGCCCAGGGCGGTAGGGATGAGGGGAGAGATTGAAGGGTGACCAGATTCGGATGACGACGGGCGTAAGCTTGGATGGAATCCCTATCGGTTACAGTTAGATCGCTTCCGACGCCTCCCTATATCCTGCTCACGAGCCCTGAGCCCCCGGCGAGCCTCCAGAGGAATTCCAGAAACAGGAAGGCTGAGTGTTCCCGATGACGAGGCCAGGATAATCTTCTACAATGAACAAATCACCATCCAGTCGCAACCCGCCAAACACCTTCACCTGGTCCTCAGTCTGAAAGAGATGATTAGAAAATGATGGACCGGAAACTTTGGGGGTGGAAATGAACATATCCATCATTCGCCTGACGTCCTATCTTAAAAGATCCATGGGTCAGGTGGTCGGCCACGGAGATCAAACTCGCGACCTCCCAAATGTGGGCCAAAGACGAAACCCATCCTGCTCGGTCCGAATGTTTGACTGGTGTTTTACATTCTCTATCACGTTCATAGTAGGTGGAGAAGGTACCTATTGCATGCCACCCAAAAATTCGACAGTGATATTTATTTCATGACAAATATATCTTTTAGGGTCCCTTGATTTAATAATAATGAAAAAAATAAGCTTTGCATATGTGTGTGTGTGTGTGTGTGTGTGTGTGTGAGTGGTTGAACAGATTAACCCAAAAATGAAAAAGTCCGTTTACCAAACTTATCACTTAAGTTCAGTTTGTTTGTTTTAGTTAACATTTTCGAAATATTTCTTGTCTAGCAAAGAGAGAGGAATTTCAACACCTTTGTAACCAGCTCTTAAGAGAGTTGACTATCGTTTAAGCTTCTGAGATCCCGGGTTCGATTCCCGGCTGGGGCGGGAAATTTTTAAACGACCGAGCTCGTTAAAGCGCCTCGCTTTGGTGCTTCGTGGTGCAGGGGATAGTGGGCTCGAGTCCCGCCTTGGGCATGGGTGTTTGTGTGTTTGTGAATGTGTACATGTGTGTATATTCGTCATACAATCAGAAAACGGAAATCAACGAAACTGTAGGGGAAACACAGAGAGAGAGAGGGAGAGAGAGAAAATTAAGAAAAAGAAAAAATAAATTACGCAATAAAAGCGTTCCTGCAAATGGTTTTTCTCCATTAAGGTGAAATAATTTAAGAAAAGGTAAGCCTTTTTAAGGATAATAATATTGTGTAATAATATTGTTGTCGCGTTTCTTAAATGTAATACTTGCGAGCAGAAGGGAGTAAAGGCAGTTTAGAGTAAACACTTGTTTGCGACTCGAATTTTAATGATGATGAATATTATCTGCAAATTAAAAATGTCATCTCCACTGCGTTTGTACGCACCAGCAAAAGTCTTCGAGTCTGTAATCGATAGAAATCATATAGCTTTATTCACTTGAATTCATTACAGTATAAATTTATGTTGGCGTAGCTCCTTTCACTGGAAATTCTCATTAAACCATTTGCTTTAGTTTGGATACTTCAAAATAGATTTACGTGCATACAACAGCTGTTTATGAGTGTGTGTGTGCGTGTGTGTGTGTGTGTATGCAACCGAACCGAAGGTGAGATGTACAATACGCCGAGTACTTAAAACAATAATTTCGTTCGTGTTTCGTACAGTGGTTTTTAAAAAAGTGGCTCGAAAATCCTTTAAAGTTAAGTTTAATAGGTAATAAAAGTACATATTTGTTTTCTTGTTTTTATTTTAATATTGGGGACCAAAAGCCAAATACAACCAAAAAGATAAAACTTGTTAAGGCAGAAATGAGATTAAGTATTCTGCTGCAGAGGAGAAAATAATGTATTTTGAATATTTGTTTTTAAATAAGAATAACTTATGTTTTTGTATTTTAATTAGCATGGTTGAGAAAATCAATTAAATTGTTATAGTACAATTAAAATTCGAAAGTCGTCATGAAACAAGTGTCTAAAGAGAATAGAACACATATTTGTGAAGCACAAGCAAACAGAATAGCTAGCTTATGATTTCTTCCCCTTTCCTCAGTTGTTTAAAGCATATCGCGTAACAAGCTATTATATTTAAGTAACATTCAGCCTTACAGTCGCCTCAAAACAAACGCACCTGAAATTAAATACTGCTCGTACCCGAATATCAGATCTTTAACTTACCCTCCCATCTTTACGTTGAAATAAAATCCTTCACTTAAACTGTATGTAAATACCCCTCGGCAAGTTTGTTCCTAGCCTCGAGTTTATGGTTGTTTTCCTTTAATCTTAACTTTCCAGGTTATCGCAAAGCTCAGGCTTGCGCTGAAGAAATTGCTTGCGCAAATCATGCAACTCAGTCTTCTTGGTGAATAACAGTGCTGGCTTTAAGACTACTGTACAGGGAGATGTATGCCATTGTTACTGGAAAGATAACATGGCTAAGGGATAAGACTTAAGTATTACAAATTCCAGGTGAAATGGGTTTAAAAATTAAAGCGTTGGTTCACAGTAACCTGAGAAAGAAAACAAGTACGAGAATGCATATCGATGTCTATATCAATAGCAAAGGGACAAGCCCTTTTTGCGCATTGGGACGTCATTTGTTATGTATGTTAGCCAATGTCAGAATTCGATAAAGTAAACAGTTCTAAATTGCATCCATTACTATTTTCGTTTCTTGTAGTTGAATTATTTAACCTGTTTGTTGATTATTTTGCATTTTTTTTTTTTTTCCTGGTACTGTTGTTGAGGATATAGCCAGTTTTTAGTTGTATTATCCCTAACTATGCAGGTGATGTGTTTTCTAGAGGAACCAACGCTCAAAAGATCTGAGGGAGCCAGGTTGCACATTAGCTGGAATTTCTTCACTTTTCATTTTCCCAGTTTGCGACTAGGGAGAGACCTGAAATTAGAAATACACTTGCTGTAAACAAAGTACGTGGCCGCAGTGAATGCTCGTATTGGCCCCCGACCGCATACTCGGTCTCTACTTTTTTATGGTATTGCTTTGATAATATGCAAATTGATATTTTTATGTTTTATTGAAATATACTGCAACTTTGTTATTTAGAAAATATAAAACGAATAAGTTTACTGCAACTGAAGACTTATCGTATATTGATTGCTTATACTCTACACGTGCTGCACGGATTAATGCAGTGACATAGTTGCCTCAGTAGTTTGGTGGTAGCGTGTCTGCCTCACGTTAAAGATGTCCCGATTTCGAATTCGATTAGATTGAGTTGCCTGAATAATCTTCTGCGGCTTTCCCTTATCCTGAAATGACAAGTGTCTGATAACTGTAAGCTCTATGGATCCCAGACTCATTTGAGCACCATTTCATACATTAATCATTCGATATGATTTTCACGTTAAAGGTCGTTATACTCTCAAGAAACAACCATAACTATCTTAGTGAACCCAGCATTGCAGCCTTTGAATAATTTCAGCAATTCTGGGTAGTTAAATTGATTAGGCGCTAGCCTTCTGATCTCAATTCGCAGGCTCTAACCCGACCTAGACAATGCTTTTAAGTGTCCTTAAATGCGACAGCCCCATACCGACAGATTTATTAGCATTTAAGACTCCTCGGATGAAATTTCGTTACATCGGCGGTGCTGATATGGTCCTGCCAGTTGCTGTGTATCAAAGCTGTTTACATGACAAATAAAATGTAAATCCTAAATTTCTTGGGAATAACCCCTTCATTCTGAATGACTTTTGCATAACTAGTAAGCCGTAAGAAATAGACAAAATCTTACTGCACTAAAAGTATAGATCTCGTTAATACATTCAATTTATCTCGTATACATTTTTATAGAGCTAACATTTCAGAGATATTCCTGATATTGGTTTCAATTTTAAAATAACTTTTCTTGAGCGGAAAGCCGTTATCTGGTTAATATTTTTCTTGTTTTACTACTGGACAAGAAAAGAAATGAAAGAAATAAAATTGGAATGACAATCGCATAGCGACAGCTTTTGCCTAGTGTATTCACTTATGTCCCTTCTATTTACCAGGGACCAAGAAATAAGCTCATTTCTGGTAATTTTTATCATGATTACCATGATGTAGATTTGTAAGAATAGTTCCTTTGCGAATAGATAGAAAAAGTCAGTGAATGGAACACATCAGTTTTTTACTTCCTCTACACGTACCATGCACATAGTGCATAGGGAAGGTATTGTAATGCACTCAAAAATTCGATACCGAGATTTCACCGGAAATTGATGTTTTGGATCCCCCTGAATAAAAAAAAAAAGCACTTCTGGAAAAAGGTCCGTGTGTGTGTGTGTGTGTGTGTGTGTGTGTGTGTGTCTATGGACAGCATAACACAAAAACGAAAAGACCGTTAAATACCAAACTTGGTATTTAAGTTTGATATCTTGCAAGGATGCGACACGAAGATTTTCAAGAAAATCTCCCACCCCTAGCTATCCTTTACATGTAACTTTTTTCTAAAATGGCTCTAACGACTTTGATTAAAATATTGTATATTAAAGATATTTATCTGACAAATAATATGTATATCTTGAATTTTCTGGGAATAGTCTCTGAAGACTTCTTTATTCTGGATGAATTTTACGGAATTTTGCATAACTATTAAACTGTAAGAGATGGAAAAAAAAACCTACCACACAAAAAATGTAGAGCACATTAAAGCTCACAATTTATGCTATGTAATTTTTTTCGTAGAGCTGATCGTTTTTGAGATATTCCTTGTTTTTGGTTTCAGCTTTAAAAAGCTTATACTTTTCTCATACAGGAATTTGTCAACTCGTGTCTATACAAACAAAGGACTTCAGTCACATAGCAACCAGTTTTTAACTATCGGTTTAACTTACGCTTCTCCCTTATTTCGCTTCTACTTACAAGGAAGCAAATAATAGTCTATTTCTGCTAATTTTTCTCGATTAGCATTAAATAAATAAAAGCATTAGTTTTTTAACAATAATTTTTGCAGAGATGTAGAGAAAATCATGTGAATGGAACACATCAGATTTGTTTTTTTTAGAAATAATTGTAGCGAAGAATATTTCATGCATACTACACCAGTATGGACTTGTGCTGAATACTCAGGTCTGTCTCTTCTCTCACGAGCAACGCACCACCGCCAGCTGAATAAGATAAAAGTTTTTGGTCTTCGTATGCATACTCTGCACTGGTCTGGACCGCAGGAAATGAGCGGGAGAAGAGAAATAAAGATAAGAAGGGGGAGGAACACTATTGTCTTTGGAAATCGACCAACTACATGTGCCTCATTTCCGGATGGTCTATGTGTGACTCATCTACAACACGCAACACAACATGGGGAAGTCAAGAAAAACTCTTGTGAGATTGGCTTTTTGGTATTGTGTAAAGTAAGTCTACTTTTGAGCAATGACCGACTGAAGTTGAATAAGTAAATGCCTCCTAAAAAAAAAAAAAAAGTTCACTTTGTTTATGCAATAGCGAGTCAAAAATATAATATTCGACTTCACTTTCTCTAGTTTCACTCATTGAAACTTTTCAATAGTAGAGGAAACCATCTGTCATCATAATGTAAAGTTACATTTTTACTAACGTAACTCACTTTAAGATAACATTCAAAATTAATTTAATTTCTCCATACCTTACTCCATTCATCAGCTGCTGAATATTAGACCGCCGGCGTTCACACAGAATAATGCAATTCTCATTATTTCAAGAACATGAGAAAATTGCATTTTCCTAAGCGCAGTAACGAATTATGTATGTTTATGCATTCATTCTTGTAACTTATACACGACACTGTTAGTAATTATCTCTCACTTTAACCTGAATAGCCCCAATGAGAGCATCTACGTTAATTGCTTGACTTAATAACCCGGCATTCAGAGAATATGATACGTGCAGAATCAGTCAGTCAGACCGAAATAACTCAATGTAATTGCCGGAATTTGAACCTCGAATCTCCTAGTCTCCGTCCAGTCGCTCTAACCATAGAGTACTATGCTGAGATAGTGATAACTTACAATGTCGTAACTTCTTTTAAGTCCCGGATTTATAGTATCAAATTAAGTCAAGCATTGTGAAATAATTGTTTATTCCATACTAGCCGTGTGTAGGATAGGAGTTGGAAAGGTAGACTCAGAGTGAAGAAAAACTTGACAATCTAACAACCATAAGTAATCAAATGCGCTGAAGCTCACATTAGAAACTAACAATATCTTTAAATGACGACAAATGTAAATAAGCATTAATCAAATGGTGCGAACAGCTGCTCAACAAAATCTAAATAGTCCTCCATACTCCAAACTGCGCAGGAGCCAAGTTAGATAAGCATGCGGAGCACTTCGCTTTCTGTCCCTATCCCCCAAATGGTTCCAAATTTATGCATTTGTTTGTTTCTTTTGTATTTTCCATTTTTTTATTTCTTTGGTTCTTTTTCTGTATTTTTGCACGGCGTTTTACAACCCTCTTATCTCATTTGGCAATTTGCTGCATTTTATCTGATTCACTGAAGAGCGCATTGTTTTTTAACGCGATTAAACCTGTAGGTATTAACTATGCGTTTTGTTCTTTAATATTCACACCAAACTTAAGTTGCGCAACGTACATACGTATTTGGGTCTGCTTAGTTCAGCATGTATGTGATAAACCAATTGTGAAGAAATGAAAAAAAAAAAAAAAATGTACACAACCTATTTAGGATTCGAAGCGTATGTGCCCATTCCAGCCAAAAAAAGCAAGTAAGTTCAGTTTTAGAATTGTAAATATTTATTTCTTCAATTAATATCCGTTTTCATCTCTTTTTTAGGGTTTAGAGCGTTCATTAATATTTTGCCATGGTAGAACTTATTGATCTAGTACATTACAACTGCAGGCCTTAATTAAATTTCTGGAATGGAAGCAATTACTGTTATTAAGCTGTTTTTATTCAAACAAAAGTCTGGATTCGCGCGACTAATACATAGGGTGTAACAAATATATGTTATAAGTTTCGGTGGTAGATGTGCACCATGTTATCCATAAATACTTTGTTCACATCCTAGAGCCTACGATACGGAAGGGGAATTACTTTAGGTAAAGGAACTGTGGATGACTGCGTCGGTCAATAGACGTCGTATTCATTAATTAATAATATTTACATGATTCACTGAAGTGCTTTAGCAACACTTAAGCAGTGGCAGTGCTCACAACATTATTCTGTTAAGCAGTTTCATGCCTTATACTATACATTTGTGTGGTTATTAAGTGGGAATTAATAATATCGTCCTAGTATGTATCGACATGCAAAGTTCACCGAGATGCTCGTCATCTATGGGAAACTCCAAAGATAATAGGGAACCTTGCCGGTTCTATCAACCACGTTATCGCAAAGGCATCACCCGTCTCAAACCACGTTTCCATGATAGGAGAGGCAATTAATCGGTAGCTTATGTCCTAATACTTGCTGACAGGCTATACACTAGCTTATTTCATAATATTTAAATACATTAACATAATAATTAATTCTATATTTAAATATAACCTCTTTCCAAGGTTTCGAGGTCCCTTACCGACAATGCACAACATGTACCGAAATTGGCGCCACCCATTTTGAGCACGTTCAGTAGTTGACTGCTTACTTATAGTATTGTTCTTTTACTTCTTTCCTATCTGTAGTGCCTATGTTCTGTCTCTACATATTTTAGACACAAAAATGTACTCAAAGCGTTTCTGCATATGGTTTTATTAACAAAAGGATCACGTGGTACCCAACAACCTAACCCGAATATTAAAACTTAAATTTACTGGATACAAACGGAGCGATATCGATCTAATTTCAGGTTATTTCACTGCTGCATATATCATGAATCATTGGGTGGTCTCCAGAAACAGACTGCTCTTCTGTCATTTTTAGGGTGTTTTTATGCAACTCAAATGATTGAAAAACTTTTGTTGTTTATAAACCAGTCTGCATTGTAATGACGATGATGTAGGTAAGGAAGGAGAAATGAATAGCTGGAGAAACGAGTACCCGGAGGAAACCTGCTCATGCGCCGCTACGTCTACCCCGGGCTCCACTAATGGGTTCTGGGATCGAAGTCATGTCTCCTCGGTCTAAGCAGCAAGATGCCACTATTGTGAAGTCTAGTTATGGCTGTAAATTTCAGATAGCAAGGTATAAAAATGTTACCGTACAATTCGCGTTGTTGTTGTTGTTGTTTTTTTTGGTGCCTTTTATATTAATAGTCTCATCTCTTGATGTAAAAATATTCAAATCCAATAATTAACTCAGCTGGTAATAATCAAGATTCGGATGATAAGAGCAGTTAAGTTCTCGATTGGTGTTAGAATATACGGAACCAGCAAATAAATAACATAGGAGTTTATGAGCTTTAAACTTAAAGAATTTGACGGTATTATAGTTTTTTAGAGGAATCTGTTTTGTAATTGATAGTCCATGTTGAACCTTTGACTATATATTAAATTTAAGCTCTCAAATATGCAAACCCTTCTCATTTGCTATTGCCAAATAAAGCTTAAAAGCAAAAGCTTAAATCTGCAGTGTTGCTGGATTTCAAAACTTTGACACAAAATGTATTCCTCAAACCTATATATAGTTTTCTCGGAGCAACATATATGCATTGATTTTTATCTTAATAAATATATCACGGATATCCAGTACCAATGGCAATCAGTGCCATCATCTTCAGTTGAAATTTTTAGTAGCATTGTAAAAACTTCTCTCAGAGTTAAAAAGTGTTATAATAAAAAAATGCTTTTGGCACAAGGGTTCACTATTGCTCTATTCACGATAATTAAGTGAAATTCAAAAATAAATACAAATACAAATAAATACAAATCGAGAGCTTTAATATGTACATATTTTTGAGTTACAAGTTTTATGCGTCTCTTTTACTATTTATATAAACTTATTTTGATTGCAGATATCTTAAACATATGGTAATTTAATCAAAATAGTTTGAATCATATTTGAGAAAATAAAAAATACGAAACAATTTCGATGTCAGATGGAGTCATTTGCTAGAAAAGTTTGTGTCGTGAAAGATGCTGAAAAAATCTCGAGTTTGTTTAGAACCCACTTTTCGTTTTTTAATTATGATGTAGAGATTGCTTTTGCTAATTTTTTATTGTACAGAGAACCTTAAAATGTGTTTGAGGTTAAATATCGGTATCGAATTTTTGGGTGGGACTTATTACTTCTTCTAATTATTATAGATAAGCAATTGAGAAAGTTTTATCGTAGTTGCAGGTTGTTGTCTTGTACTGTTATGTCTCATTTTAGGTGCAATCATAGGTCTAAAAATAATTACATTCACTTCTGAATTCCAAAGTTAATAGCCAATGGCGGCTGTTATTTAAGAGCACGTGAACACCTAACTTTTGACAACTTGTGGATTTATTAGATGTTTTTCTTTGACTGTCATTAAATGTAACATAATGCGGTAATTTAAAACACAAGACGTTTAAATCTGCCGCATTACTCTAAACTCTATTAAATGTATCATTATTGTGGTAGCACATCTTGGCATGTGCACGTTTTAAGTAGCTTTTGCTCATGCGCAACTGGTATGGCATATTGCCTTATGCGGTGTGAACACTGCATACTGGCTAGCCTCAACAATTCTTATGTGTACAGGGGGAAGACGTAATATTTCGGAAGGGAAAAAATTGCCTAAGGTTGTGTAATCTTGAGTAGGAATTTTAACGTCCGAGGTTGTTGTGGTTCTAAAGGAAACGCCCAGAGGTCATTTAATTACGGGCCCTCTGCTGAACCACAAACACCACGCATTAGCAAAAATGTTGTGCAATTGTTTCGTCTTGTCGCCTAGCAAGAAAAGTGTCGTGAATCCGCTCCCGGGCCTTGGGATAACACAGAAGTCCGAGGAGAGTTAAAGTCGGAAGGGAAGAAAACAATCACGCTAGTTCATACAGTAAGAAGCAAAGAAAGATGAGACGAAAAAAGAAACAAGGGAGAAGATAGCGGAAATAGGGATAGCGGAATCAAGATAGTCACAATGATATTTGATTAGGAGGAGGAAATGAAACCGAGATTAGGACAGAAGCAGAAAAATAAAAATGGAAATGAGTTTTGAAAACAAAGGAAAGCGGTGTTGCAGAATGGTCATTATAGGATAGAACATGAACAGTGAATTGGACACAGTATCTAAAGCAAACCAAAGGAGAAACGTTAAAAAGCAATGAAGAACAGAAAATATACCAGAGATATTATCAACATTTTTAAGTAATATGTGAATTAGAAAGATATAATGTAGAGAGGAAGAAAAAAGAAAAATGAAAATGGCATAGAGAAAGAGTTCAAGCAGTAATAAGGCTTAAAACGATGATACACAAAAAGCTAAGGCGCAAGAATAACAAAAACCAAAAAGAGTACGTAGTGAAAGGGTTAAGGGGGGAAATTATTGACAAAGAACAAACATAAAAATTATTTTCTTTTGTGTCAGCCCTGGATCCAATTAACATCAATACTAAGAGAATAGAAAATCTTATAGGAGGAGAATAAAATAATGTCTTCCTATTTCTTATGGCTTGCTGGTTATCTAAAGTTAATGAGTAAGCCTTCCAAATAAAGAGGACTTCACAGGTTCTTCCCAGAAAATTTAAGAAATGAATTTTATGACATGTAAACATCTTAAATATATGGTGTTGTAATTTAATTATTTTAAGGCATTGTCGAAAAAATTATAAACATCGAACATGTTTATATGTAAAAGGTAGCTTGGCATGGCAGATATTTTTTAATATGCTTGTGTAAGCATATTTGGAAGATTCTGAACTTAAATATCAAACCTAGTATTAATCCAACTTGCTTTTGACCCATGCCCACACGCGCATTAAAAAAAGCGGACCTCAAAATCTGTATTTTCATAGAAATCTCGATTTATAGTGAAATTCAATACTTCCTCTACCTCATTAACCAACCATGCTGTGCCAGCTTGGGTTGTGCAAAGGAGCAGCGGATTGTGCCTGCAGCATACTTACACCTCGCCATTGGGGAAGCTTGTCACGGCTGAATGAAATGATGTATAATGACGTTGCACCTTCATCGTCGAATTCGGCACCTTTTGACATACAAGCATATTGAGAGAGTGCGTCTTTTTCGGCAAACAGAAACTGTTTTTCCCGCGAAATAGTCAACGGGCCTTCCCGGCTTGGTATGGCAATGAACAGGCTAAGAAACTCTCAAGTAGTTGGCTTCAAGTTAGCTACACGCAAGCTATCTTCAACTTAGAACGTGCACAAGTGACCATGAGCCTCTGACAGGTAAAACATGGTCTCGTGATTGGTCTGTAAAGGCCAACAAATTGACATATATGTCGTCATACCGTAAATTCTGCTAACAGTTCAATCTAATTTCCTTTCGCCCTGGTTTTAATGCTTGGAAATTCCTGGACTGGTTATGATAAAAGAGACAACCTTAAAATTGATAGGAAGCGTAACGACTTATGTTATAACCTTCATCCATTAACGTATTGGCTAAGAATCTCCCTCTATTTGGCTCCGAGGAGTGTTGCTATGTACGCCCAAGTCAGCCGCGCAGTTGGCGGAGGCTGTTTTAGAGCATACTTATTAAGACATTATTTTACTTTCTTTCACTAGCCCGTAAGTACATACACCGTACATAGTAGCTAGAGAAGATATTGCATTCCACCCAAAAATTCGCTGTCGAGATTTCACACAAAATATGTTTTGAGGTCCCCTGAGTTTAGAAAAAGGTCTGTGTGTGTCTGTGGGCAGCATAGCTCAAAAATGAAAAGACCGTTAAATACCAAACTTGGTATTTGTATTTAGTATCTTCCAAGTATGAGGCACAAAGATTTTCAAGAAATTCCCCAAACCGCAAACTACACTTTATATGGAAAAATGTTTGAAATTTTTCTAACGATTTTGATTAAGGTGCTATATATATATATATATATATATATATATATATATATATATTAAAGATATTTACATCTCAAATAAAATGTGTATTTTGAATTTTCTGGGAATAGGCTCTGACGACCTCTTTATTCTGGATGAGTTTCGCAAAATTTTGCACAGCGATTATACCGTGAGAGGCACATATACTCTTACCACACAAAAAATGTAGATCTTCTTAAAGCACTTAATTTATATTATATGCATTTTTCTTATAGAGTTTACCGTTTTCTAGATATTCCTTCTTATAGGTTTCAATTTTAAACTACCTACTTTTTTTCAAATCGGGACCATGCAAAGCGAACCGTATCTCAATTGTTTCATACAGCAATGAGCTTTTAAAATATTTCACTATCGCTTTAGCCTAGTAGTATATTCTCTTATTTTCGTTCTACTTTCAAAGAAGAAGTAATAAGACTAATTGCTAATATTTATCTCGATGAGCATGAATAATAGAATAAAAGAATGATGTTTTTTAAGAATAGTTTGTATATGAAACAACTAGAGAGAATTATGTGAATGGAACACATTAGAGTTTTTATAGTACGTTAACATCTGCAATTATTTTTCCATTTAAGTAGTTAAATAATAAATTGTGAAAACATGTTTATAGACTTGTTTGTCGAATCATAGTGATCCCTATAGAGATTGCTTCACTATGTACACTTTGAGGCAAGCTTTTGAAGCACGCTATCTGCCGGAAAGGAAGACACCATTCATCGACACGTGTATAGTACTACACCTGCTCGACGAGGTAACTCCTCGTGTACGAACTTCATATCTGAGACGTTCCACAGCAAGACTCCACACCGAGTATTGTTAGCAAGACAAAGGTATCGAGCGTGGCAAGAGTCATTGACTGGTCCAGTCGCCGAGGGGTGAGAACCCGGACACAATGCTGAGAACTCCCTTTGCATTCCTCACTAACAAGCGGGTGACGAAAAATCTCACAGCCTTGATTACCTCAGTTCAGGTGCTGTGGCATCTATCTTATTCTAGTCAGGTTAATCGTCAATATATCAGTTACCTACCAACATAATTCAGTTTTTATCATTTGTTGCAGGTGTAACGTTTCTGTTATGCATTCAAAGTAAAAGCAAAAGTGGTCTAACAAATGTTTACCGAAAATTCGTACGCATCTTTTGGCAGAAATATGAATCAGTTATTGAATTTGCATTGATAGTAGACATGGAATTGAAATAGAAGCCCATATTTTTTTTTTTTTTTTACTTATTATTGGTATTATTTTATTATTAGTGAATCAAGTAGTATAAATGATGTCTATTATGCAATATACATGCATAAGTTCATCTACTGTACCATGTGCTTACTAGGTAGGGAGATACTGCATTCCACCATTTGATCTTTAAACGGAAATGTTTCAGACTCCCTTAGTAAAAATACACTTTTAGAAAAAGTTCCTTGTGGAAGTGTCATGAAGAACATAACTCAAAAACAAAATGTGGATATATAGGTTAAATATGTTCCAAGAAAGTCGCCTTCCGTGGTGTAATGGTTACCACGCCAACTATACACCAATGTCGTGGGTTCAAACCCGGCAGAGGACGATGGATTTTTTCCGGTGTAAAAATCCTTAGCATGGCTTCCTTCGGAAGGGAAGTAAAACTGTTAGTCCCGTGTCGTAGATTTACGGCACGTAAAAGAACCTCAAGCCTGATAGAGAGGTCATTGAGCAAAATTAAGCGGTCTTTCACACCCAAATTAGAATGACAAGCTGAGAACCACAGTAGTTAAAGAGCGTCCGTAAATAACACGTCATTTCCAAGGATAGGACTCGAAAATCTTCCGATTACCTATCCTTTTAAATATTTTTTTCTTCAAAAATAGCATTAACGATTTTCATTTAACTGTATGTTTAATATATTTGCATAACAAATAGTTTGAATTTTGTGCGAATAGTCTGTGTAGTCCTCTTCGTTCTGAATTGCATTAACTGTATAATTGACAAATCCTTATAGATAGAGACAAAATCTTGATATATAAAAATGTAGATCGCGTGATAACACACAGTTTTTGCTAACAGTTTCCGAGATGTTCTTTGTTATTGGTTTGCATTTTGAAATTCCAAGTACTAATCCGGTATTCGTTTTGTTCTTACAATCATGTTGATGTGGAAATTAAATGGTTCTATATTCTGCATGAAAGAGAGTATATATTGCTCAGATGCCTCTGTAACAGGCTGGAGCTTCTTTAATGGCATACGAGGTGTGATCAAAAAGTTTCCGGAATGACGTCATAAATACTACACAACAGTTTGTTTTGTCTAATCTGCACTGTCACCCTCGAAGTAGTCTCCTTGGGTGTTGATACACTTGTCTCAGCGCTTCTGCCACTGCTGGAAGCACCTCTTTTTTTCTTTTCTTTTTTTTTTTTCATTAACTACAGTTCCGGAGTCTGATCGAAACTCCGGTGCTGCATACCCTACTTTTATTTACCCAAGTGTTTTACTTTGTTTTCTGTATGATTACTGAATTCTGTTTTCTTCTTTTTACACACACACACATACACATATCCACAAACATATAACACCCATACCCAAGGTGGGACTCGAACCCACGATCCCTGCGCTTCGAAGCACCAAAGCGAGACGCCTTAGCGAGCGCGGCCATGGATTCTGGAAGCCCTCTTCTTTGAACATGTTCAGAGCCTTCTTCGATTCGCGATGGATGACATCAATGTCCTCAAAACGGTGTCCTCGGAGCCGCATTTTAAGTCGCGGGAAAAGAAAAAGTCTACTGGTGCCAAATCTGGAGAATAGACGAGATGGGGAACACTATTCATCCTATTTTTATCCAAAAATTGGCGAACAGAAAGAGCTTTGTGCGCGGGCACATTGTCATGATGCCCGAACCAGTCACCACTCCTCCGTTTCTCCGGTCGTTTGCGTTGCACATTCTCCCTTAATGAGTCAGAAAGTTTTCTTATTGTAATGCTCCTATCATTTAAGACCATTACTCTACCTGATTGATATTTTCATCAGTTTTGCTGGAACAGGGTCGTCCCGAACGATCTGCATCTTTAACTGATGTCACACCACTTTCAAATTTCGAAAACAGCTCAAGTGCTTGAGTTTTGCCCATAACTTCCTTCCCATAAGCTGTTCTTAACATTTCATAGGCTTCTGTTGCAGTTTTATAGCAAAATTTTATGTTTGTTTTGTGTTCTTCGTAATCTGACATTTTTGCTATGCGGAAAAATCGCAGCACATGCAAACCACGTGTTCACTTCAGAGGGTCTACCTCGTCACTACATGGTCACAGGAAGTCACGTGACCTCTCATTTTTATCGGGAAGGAGCGCTGCATGTATCATCTGGGATAGACTTAAAGAAATCTCAGCGTCAGCATTGTTGCGAAACCATTCCGGAAACTTTTTGATCACACCTCATAAATCTACGACACTTATCCACCGGCTTTACTTCACTTCCAAAGGAAGCCATGGTAAGAATTTTTCACCCGAAAATGTCCATCGCTTTTCGCCGCGTTTTAGTCCACGATTTGGTGAGCTAGAGGCTAGCATGGTACCCCTACGCTAATGTGGATTTTCATAGCCGCTATTGCTATTTGATTATTAGACTTTGATTCTCACTATAGTCTTCTGTATCCTTGTACCTACAACGAATGAGTAATGAATGTTTGTGTTGATTAATAAAACGTGCAATAGTATGTTTTTATAAGAAGGCTGAGTAGATAAAGTAATGATAATGCAACATATCCGATTATTAACCAATTTACCTCAGCTGTTTTTCGTTTGAAAAACCGGCAACATCTTTAAATATAGTTTCCTCTTTCATCCTAATGATAGTTGTAATGCATGTCATAACACACAAGCAACTGTCATTTCTTAGTATGGGTTACGAGGCAAATGGAACTATGGAGAAGAAAATTTGAGAATGCATGTATGTACTTTATTTATTAGTAAACCGTGGCATTTAATATTGTCACATAGCGTCAATAGACTTCACTTCCTTTTCACATAAAACATAGAGTAGCAATCGTGCACCTTAGAGATGTCTTTGAATGCATGGATCCATTACCAGAAATAGAGAAGTATCCAGAAAAAGATTGGAGGCGCGCCATAGCTAGGCCAAGGTTGTTTCTACGCATAGAAATGGAAATGGAGTTTTATTTATGGACGCTCTTTAACTGCTGCGGCTCTCAACGTCCCATTCTATTACTGGGCGTGAAAGACCAATTAATTTTGGTCAGAGGGCTCTTTATCAGGCTTGAGGTTCTTTTACATGCCTTAAATCTACGACAAGGGACCAACTGCTTTACTTCCCTTCCAAAGAAAGCCATGCTGAGGATTTTTACGCCAGAAAAAAATCCATCGTCCTCCGCCGGGTTTTGAATCCGCGAAGGGGCGGATGGGTGATAATCCTTGAAAGAAAAAGAAGATTATTTATAGTAATGCAGTAGTATAAAAAAATCTGATGTGTTCCATTCACATAACTTTCTCTACATCTCTGTAACAAGTTATTGTTAAAGCTTAAGCTTCTATCTACTTTATGCTAATCGAGATAAACATTAGCAGAAATTCTTTGTTGTAAGCAAAAGGAAATAAGAGAATACACTAGGCTAAAACGACATTAAAAGCTGGCTGCCATGTGGATGAAATCCTTTTCTATGCATTTCCAGGAGTTCACAAATTTCCGTGTGGGAAAAGTTTTAAGTATTTTAAAACTAAAACAAATAAACAAGCAATATCTCATAAATGGTGAAGTCTAGGAAAGAAATGTATATTACATAAATTGTATTGTTTAACGAGAGCTACATTTTTTTTTGTTTAGTAAATTTCTGTCTATCTCTTACGGTTTACTAGTTATGCAAAATCCAGCAAAATTCATCCCGAATAAAGAGGTTTTCAGAGGCTATTCCCAGAAAATCCAAGATATACGTGTTATTTTCCGTGTAAATGTCTTTAATATACGGTATTAAAATCAAAATCTTTAAAGCCATTTTTGAGAAAATCAAAATTTTCGAACATTTTTCCATGTAAAGAGTAGTTTGGGGTGGGGGAATTTTCCTCAAAATCTTCGTGTCGCATCCTTGGAAGATACTAAACTTATATACTAAGTTTGGTATTTTACCGACTTTTCATTTTTGAGCTATTGTGTTCACAGACACACACGGGCCTTTTTCTAAAAATGTGTTGTTTTTTTTTGATACAGGGGACCCTAAAATGTCTATTTCCGGTGAGATCTTGGTATCGATTTTGGGGTGGAATGCAATACCTTCTCTATACAC
This sequence comes from Hymenopus coronatus, assembly GCA_030762935.1. Lineage (NCBI taxonomy): Eukaryota > Metazoa > Arthropoda > Insecta > Mantodea > Hymenopodidae > Hymenopus > Hymenopus coronatus. The sequence continues at coordinate 112,349,510 of CM060890.1, forward strand.
GATGTACATTGTACGTGTAGAGAAAGTAAAAAAAGTCCATGCCTTTTTCTGCTGGTCTTTCATAGAAGAAAAGCGTTTCTGCAAGAGAAACAAAGGATTACAATTGTCAAATTTAACACCTCTCTTTTTCATTATAGTGTACACTTATCATTCCCACACTTATATCTAATCGCAGCGAATATCCTCAAAAGAGAGGAGCATGCCAATTGATATTGAATAAGTGCATAAGAAATTGCAAACTTTGCCATTTCATACTTTGGGCGTTTAGCACCTGCCTATGAATCAAATTCCTTGCGCTGCTGCAGATGAGTACTTGCTCCTGTTTTATTCATACATCTCTAGCGTCAAGTGTGTTTGTTAGATGCAGATAACCAACCGAGCACATGCTCCAATCATCGCGTTCAGTATCCCTGACGGAGCTGTTTTTGTGTGCTTCACTGAACAAGTGTACCGCCTCAGCCTTTATGGAAACAAGACCGCAAGCCTGATACAAACAAAGATCTTAGTATGCCTGCTTTAGAAATTATATAGCTAAGCGCATTTCACCTTGAGGATGCCGATGATTGAAATTTTACGAATTAGGACCAAAAGCTGCATTTTCTGTTTAAAAAAAATCTTGTATGTTGCATTCATATGACTTTATATATCTGTTCAGCAAGTAAACTATTCTTTCAAAACATTGTTCTTTTATCCACATCACGCTAATCTAGATACACATTATTAGAAATGGGAAATAAGGGAATACCCTAATCTAAAACGAGTCAAATCTTTTAAAACTGTCGCTATGCGATTGACTATGAAATTCGGTGTTCTTACCATAGTTAGGAGTAAAACAAAATAGACATGAAACGAATGATGACTTGGTCGTGTAGGCAAAGCTTCAGTATTTTAAAATTGAAACCAATAACAGAGAATATCTGGGAAATGGTTAGGTGTATAAATAACTGTATATGCCTGACATAATTGTGTTTTAACGAGTTCTACATTTTTTGGCTAGTATGTTTTTGTCTAACTCTTACGATTTACCACTTATGCAAAAATCCTTCGAATGAAGAAGACTTCAAAGGATATTCAAAAGAAATTCAATATATACAGTTTACTTGCCATGTAAGCACATTTAATATACAGTACTTTAATCAAAATCGTTGGCCATTTTTTTTTAAATTAAAAAGTATTAAAAAATGTTCCATTAAAGGATAGTTTGGGGTGGGAGGATTTTCGCGTGTGCCCTTATTTCCCTTTTACTTATAAGGAACTAACTAATACGACCTTTTCTGGTATGTTTATCTTAATTAGCATGATGTAAGTTAAAGAATAATCTTTTGTATGGAACACATCAATGTGTTTTTGCTTTTTTTTTTTTTTTTTTTTTTTTTTTTTTCAAATTTCTATCTCCGACATTAAAGTATCCAGTTTTTTCAGAAAGTGGTTAGCTTTCTTTATAACAACTTTCTTTCTTTTGGCCCACTAATCAATCATCAAGACTTGTCAATTCATAGAGAAAATCCACATTTTCTCGCTTGACTTGGATAATATGTTGTAAATTTGAAGTTTAAGTTAATTTGGAATACGACATTTGTTGTTACTTTATTACCTGATCTCTACTTGCTATTTCTTATGCTGATTCAAGCATCCCAATTATCAACGTAACCAACTATTAAAAGGATGTTCAAATTTACAAGTAGAGTCTTTATTTTCCGAGTTTTGTAGTTATATTTTTGATCAAAGAGGAAATTTCAATGCGCATTCGGGCTTCCCTCCTTCGTAGCTCAAATGGTAATAGGCATGGAAAGTAGCAGCTCCGTGCTTCGAATCCTGACAATGGCATTGAACTTTTCAAGTCTAATTTAGCATTCCAATTTAGTGCTAACAATTATGAAAATATTGCTGTTGTTATTATTATTATCATTACTATTCGTATTTCAATATGGCACAAATAAGCAATATGCTAGAAGAATGAAAACATCTCTCTCTCTCTCTCACACACACACACACACACACACACACACACACATTCTCTCTGTCTGTAACATTTGGCTTTGGCTGCATATAGGTGTGTGTGACTTCTGAACAAAATTTATATTTCTCAGCATTTCTAATTTGCAGTGATTTACTCAAGGCCAGATTGTAGCTAAATTACGTAAAAAACTGTAAAAGAATAAATAAATAATGCGATGTTTATTGAGCTATAAGTATGGCGATTGTGCTCTAAAAGCACATAACTGTATAAAAATATCTACCATGATAAACAGTCATCAATAATGGAGATATTTAGGCTCTTGCACATATGCGGAAAAATGATTTCGATAAAAACTGAAATGTAGATTCATTTTCTTCGACTATTTACTAGTCCCTGCTGCTTTTATATTTCCGGTGGTGAAATACCCACAAAAGAACAGTATCGCAAAATCGATGTTTCTACAACTGCTCGCGTGATGGCGCTTTTACAAGCGAAAAAGGAGAGGGAATATAGATACCAGAAAATTGAATGTTAGGAATTGGGAGCGGCAGTCGATAACATATTTCAATACCCAATAACCTCATAATATAAATCTTCAATAGCCGACACATAGCGGGTTTGAAGCAGACAAAAATGGTGATCGCTTACTGGAAAGTTACAGTAAGACAATCACTTTTGCTTTGTCTACCGAGTACTATGAACAATCCACATGGTAGGTAGAGAAGGTGTTGTATTCTACCCAAAACTTTGATACCGAGATTTCACCGATAATATGTTTTGAGGACCCCTGAATAAAAATGAGGTCCATCTCTGTCTGTGTGCAGCATAGCTCAAGAACAGAATGTCCGTTAAATACAACTGTTTGTATTTAAGTGTAGTATCTTCCAAGGATGTGAATCGAATATTTTAGGAACCCCCCAACCCCAACTACCGTTTACTTGAGAATTCTTTTGAAAATGTTGTTCTCAAAAATGGCACAAACGATTTTTATTAAAATACGTATATTTAATATATTCACATGTCAAATAAATCTAAATCTTGAATTTTCTGAGAATGGTTTCTGAACACTTGAATACTGGAAAACTTTGGCGTATCTGGTAAACCGTAAGAGATAAAAATAAGAGCTTACTGCACAAAAAATTTAGATCACAGAATTTATATCATATTCATTGTTTTTGTAGAGTAAACCGTTTCCGAGATATTTCTTGCTATTGGTTTCAATTTTAGATTAGTTAAAACGTTTTGCAAATACGTTTTTCTTTCGTTTCATATTTCTCTGTTTTACTCCCATGCTAAGAGAACCTAATTTCAATTTTTTTCACACTGTGTTTTGTTTAAAATCAAATCACAATTGCGTCAGTTGTCAAATCACTGGTTATACGAAATGAACAATCGAATACGTTGAGGGGTACAAACCAATGCTAATAACAGTGGCAATGAGAAAATAATTAACCTTAAAGTAAGATAAAATCAAATATTTATTTATCGTTTAATCCAGTGATTCCTTTATTTCCCTTCTACTTACAAAGAATACAAGGAACCAAGTAATAAGACAATTTTTGCTAATGTGTTTCTCGATTACATTGATGTAGATAAAAGAATGGTTTTCAGAACAGACAGAGAAAGTAATGTAGTGGAACACAGATTTTTACTTTCTCTACACGCACTATGTACATTATTTAGAGAAGGTTTTGTAATTCGATATCGAGATTTCACCGGAAATACATGTTTCGGGTCCCCCTGAATACAAATAAAAAAAAAAAGTCCGTGTGTGTGTGTCTGTAGATAGCATAGCTAAAAAACTTAAAGACCGTTAAATACCAAACTTGGTATTCAAGTTTGCTGTCTTGCAAGGTTGCGACACGAAGATTTTCAAGAAAATCCCTCCACCTCCAACTACCCTTTACATGGAATTTTTTTCAAAAATTTTGATTTTCTCAAAAATGGCTCTAACGATTTTGATTAAAATATTTACCTGGTAAATAATATGTATATCTTGACTTTTCTGGGAATAGCCTCTGAAGACCACTTTATTCTGGTTGAATTTTACGGAATTTTACATAACTCTAAACTGTGAGAGAGAGAGACAAAAACTTATCACACAAAAAATGTAGAGCATATTAAAAGACACAATTCATGTTATATAAATTCTTGTCGTAGAGTTGATCGTTTTTGAGATATTCCTTGTTTTTGGTTTCAGCTTTAAAATACCTAAACTTTTCTCATACAGGAATTTGTCAGCTCCTGTCCGTACAAACAAAGGAACTTCAATCACATAGCAATCAGGTTTTGTGTATCACTTTAACCTATGGTACTCCCTTATTTCGCTTCTACTTACAAGGAGAAGCAAGTAATAAGACTATTTCTGCTATTTTTTTTTCTCGATTAGTATTAAGTAAATAAAGCATTAGCTTTTCAAGAATAATTTGTTGCAGAGATGTAGAGAAAGTCATGTGAATGGAACACATCAGATTTTTCCATTTGTGCTGCTAAAGTTGACTTGGTTGAATTGGTAAAGTAGGCGAGCAATTACGAGGACGGCATTGACCCCACAAGGCAGTCAGGTGGAAAGGAATTGGACGGTGATAAAGGCTTCACACCGCGTTCAACTAATTGTATCCTTCCGGATGTACATCACTGCAAGGTCAAGGTTGCCTTGTAATCACTCTTCTTCAGGGAAAAGATGATGTATTGAATTGAATTTTTAGATTTTCTTGGCATTCGTAGATTATAAGAGAGACTTCGACAAAATAAATGGGTCCTTTCTGTGAAAGATATGTATTGCAAACAAGACATTTTCCAAAACACTTCAACAACTCTAGTAAAAGTCTATGTATAATATATTTATCTAATCCAATTATGTGACGAAACTAGTAATCTTGAATGGGATTTAGGAGGCAATTCAATTGAATGAATAAAATGATTCAGATTATACAAATAATACATTTTCTTTAGTGTGTTGTTTAAAATCAAATCACAATTGCGTGGAACATAAACCAGTGCTAATAACAATGGGAATGAGAAAATAGTTAACCTTAAAATACGCTAAAATCAGGACAAATAAATGCACATTTTTTTCATACACATAATGTATTTAAAAATTGACACTATATGAATATACATTGATTATAAACACAATTGGATGATGTAGCGTATAAAGGGAATATTAAATGTTCTAACCCACTAATGGTAAACCTGCTAAACCCATTATCCCAGAAATTATATACATTATCGGAATAAAATTCACACCATTTGTGGAAGTTGTAGATTCATACTTGTGAGGTACACTGGTCTGTTTTTGTGTAATGAGTTTGCTTATTAACGAAGATAGGCTTTTTTCTCAGACATATATAAATTAATAGACATTTCTCGATAGAATGCCATCCACAAGAGCCATTAGAGGTTTTTATCATCCTAAACTTAATTTAGAGTCTTCAATACAGGTAATTTATACCTGAAAATATCATTTACAGAAACCCAACTCTCCCAATTAAATAAAACTTAAGCACTAAAGCATTGGTTTATATATATAAAACTGCTAACAATGGCGAGAGATCTCAATCACGGCGGCCTATGAAGATCTGCTTCGCGATAACAGCCCCCCCCCCATTAGGAAGGGATGAAGAGAACCACTGACGGCGGCAGACAGAACTTAGAGTCAAATGGAAGTCCTAATGGTTTGGATGGTAGTTCATCTCGGCAGCAGGAGCGCCTCGCGTCGCCAACATCACGGGTTCCGGGCGTCTGCAAGGCAAACTTCCCCGTCCCCGCGAGAACAGCGACTTTAGTGCCCCACCTCCCCCAACGACTTGAACATCATTCATAAAGCTCATGCTTCTGCGCGCCACCTGCCAGCACTGCCACACCACGAGCCCAGAGGCGCACGCTCCTGGAAGATGACAAGGAAATGAAGTGAAAGGGAAATGATGGAAAGGAAGCGACAAGGGGAAACCACGAAATACTCAAGTCACAGTGTGAGAGGATCAAACCCGCCACCTCTCGAATGCGAGTCTTACACGTTACTGCAGCGCATCTCACTCGGAAGAGTATAATGATCTATAACTTCCTAGACTCTACTTAAAAGATGCTCAAAGCAAAATTGAAGAGGAAAACCCCGTGTATATTTGCAATATATATAGTTTTAAATATACATATGTGACGCTATAAGAGAATACGACCAATTAGTCCTAAAGCGTAATTAAATAAGAAATAAGAAAAAGAAGATAAATGTAACCAAGTAAAGCTTAGTGGACACTAAAGGCAATCTGAGGCCAAGGAAGTTAGAAAATAAGTGGAAGGAAGAAATAAAGAACGGATAGAGGAAAGTCCAATTTCTTCTTCTGAAATAAATGTCTTGTTATTTTGAATAATGTCTAAGATATAGATGACTACACGAATTTTGAAATGTTGTTGGTCATTGTTTCTCGGGATGTCATATCATGCAATTTAAAATTCAGGCTATAGCGGCCTTGCCTATCGTGTTCAGTTTTCCCCTTGTACCTACAACTAAATGTGTAATGGAACCACTTCTGCTACGTATATCTCGATTAACTAGAAGTAGATAGGAATGGTGTTTTGTAAGAAATAATGGATTTTTATTAATAATTTAAACATTTAACAAAAGAATATAAAAAGGCGTTCGTTGTTGCTAAATGTTCATTTAGAAAATATAATATGGCAGATAAGAGACAGTTCTGTGAGACGTGTGTGGTGAGTTATTCAATTGATCTGTTGCGATTTACACAAACTTCCTAGATTGTGGCGAAACAAGGCGCATAAGGAAGAAAGTGAGATCAATTAAAATTAATACTATTTAACATATACTTCGGAAATGCTTCCCTTAATCGATCCCTTCTTTAATTATAATTCGACTAAAGTTTGGAAATAAGGGAAATAAGCTTACAGAAACTAAAAATAATAATTGAATGTTTCCGTCATCTTTGTCCATAGTACCAGCAGGGTCATATCATTAAGCAAGATTTTGTATTGACAAGATTTCAAATTTCGCATTGATAATTTTAATTACTGATATTAATGTTAACATTGTACATAAACTTATTGCTAATTTTCGTGCTTATTAATGAGTAATGACATGACAAAAATAAATTGACAGGTAGGTTAAGTAACTTTAATGTTGAAATCCCTTATTTCCAAATAAAATGTATAGAATCAAACATCAAACTGCAGATGCAAACGTTGTGACATTTTCGTTTTTTCATGGTTTTGCTTCTCTCTGTTACAACTAAGTTATACGTAAAGAAAAATCAGCATTTCATATCGCTAGCCAAAGTAATTAAAGGAAAACGTGGTAATACCTTTTGCATTCAGTGCCAAGAATTCCATTACATCTAATTTGCAACTATTACCACCATGCTTAGCAGTTCAAGAATGACACAAAGTTCTTTGTAAAACAAATAAGCAAATCAGAATTAATTTATGCAATTAATTTTAAACACATTTGGTTGGTTAAATGCTACCATTACACTATTTAAATCGCCGATACTGATTTAGTAACTATTGTTGAAGGCTCTTACCAATGATCTAAAGTGTTTGTGTTATAAAATCGCTTTCAATCCAACCCTGTCCAGTTTAGGCAAAGTCATACGGCAGCAAATTTAAATTGACTTCTACTGTATCTGTAACATTGGGATCCATGCGATCTGCAAGTGCACTTACTTTGCCACCAAAGTGAATACGCTCTGATATGTCACCTTTGGCTTTCATTTAGGATATTCGGATAAAGCAAGGTGAACCACAGATTTTTTTTTTAGATTGAAATTCTAATATTGGATCTGCAGTTTTCAGAAACCACACATTTTCTTCTGTCCGCTAAAATACTAAACATTGTTTCACAACATCTAGCTTCGTGCTATGACGACGCATGAATTAAAATTATATTTTTATAACTTGAAATAAGCGTACATTTTCTAGCCAAATTACAAGCAACAATAAGTATTTCTCATTTATCGCTAAAATAATTTATTCGCGAAAATATAAAAAATTCTCAAAAATTAGCGAAAAATGAATGTGTGTGTCTATATATATATATATATATATATATATATATATATATATATATATATATATATATCTTTTAAAATTATTTCAAATGCATACAAAACATTTTGCTCTTTAATTAAAAAACGTTATCATTTATCATTAAAAACGAAACCTCTTGCGTGTGGTCATATCTATACCCCTTCATTCCACGGTTGCATTTTTAGTTTTAGCTTCTAGTGAATGGGTCCATACATCTACAAGTCTGCACTAAACTAATTTTGATCAGTGCTTGACTTAGAGAAAGTAGCGAAACGGAATACATTGTGATAACATCGTATCGCTGTTGCGGTATAACACAGGTCTTGTCAGAAGACTCGCTTACAGCAGACTCAGAATTACATCAGAGAGCGTTTCCTGGAGACCGCGCGGATGTTATTTCTTTCCGGTACAAGGTAGGATTACAACTGGTTTCACTTAAGATCTCAGGTCACATGGCAATGTCGAGGTTAGCGACCTTGCAGACTAGCACACTTCGAGCACGCATCCATTTGTCATGTTTTTGTAACAGACAGGTTGTGAGTCCGGAAAATAAACACGCAGACGGAGGGAATATCCTGGAACTTTAAATTACAGTGTAACCTCAGTTACAACTATCAAAGGGTAACGGCAAAGTCCATAATTTCCATTTGTATGACACAAGAACATATCGATAAGCACAATAAAGGAAGTAGTGAGTACACATATTAATTTTACAACTCATAATCTGAAGCCTTATTACTAAATACAGTTCTTAATTTGGATCAATTTGGCAGTTATTTTTTATTCTACTAAATTAATCATAGTATTCTTCGGCTTATACATTTTATTCATCGAATTTATACAACATAGATTCAAACTGCGAAATTAGGTTAGAAATTACAACTTCTACGAAATGGATGACGTAAAGTTTGTTATAAAAATAGTGCTTAGACTATTATGGGAGCCTAAATCCTATATTAATATACTTCACTGGCAGTTCTACTTACCAAATTATATGTAATTCATTTTTATTTATCATACAATTCAAATAAAACTATAATTTAATCTCCCAAAATGTAATATTCATGTAATAGTTATTAATAAAGCAACATCTTCTACTTGAATTGATAAAGCAGTTAATATTTGACAGAACGCTATATAGAAATGAACGTTCTGCCAGACTTCCCATTCAACGATTCTGTTAACATTGGAGCATCCGTTTTTAGTGATGGTGGGAACAAAAAAACGGGACATAAATAGCGAAAAATATTACTTTCGGATGATAACAGTAGATATTTTACCATTTAAATCATGTTATATAGTATGTTTGTTCAATTCAAGATTTTTACTGTAATAATTGATACATTTATCTAAGTTTCAGTGTTTACATTATGTTAAAATCACGTAATTAGTCATGTTACGAAATGAAATTAACACTCATAATACTAGAAGCAACTTGCATATATGCATATACGCATATATAGGACGTTTCAAAACGACACCGAACCAAGTTGTGTATGCTGTTGCTCAGATCCTATGTGATACGAAATTATAGTTACAATGCCAATAAAGGTGCATTAGTAAAACATCTCAAGATCAGAGTGTATTAGGCCAAACAAAGGCCGACATGCTACGCAGTCGTTAACTAACATTACGAGATTCCTTGTCGTAGAAATCCCGCTTAAACTATACTGTTAGTTACATGTTTATTCTTCCAACATACAGTTTCTTTTAGCAGCAATGAATGAAAGGAAATGGCTGGGAAAATAAGCTAAGATGCATTTATTTTTAATACTATATTTTACGGGTAATCCAATGTTTATAATCTTGAGAATGTAGGTAAGGAACTGATAAAGATATCAGAGATAATACTAGCACAATATTATAAAATGCTTGTGATAAAGTTAAACAAAAATAAATCCTTTTTGCAGTGAAACAACAAGTTTATTTAGTTATCTGTAATGCGTAATCCTAAATGAAATATTTGCACATTTAGCAAGTTTTTGTTTATATTTACAATACTTTTTTGAGAGTTTAATATTACGATTACACAATGATTAGGATAATAAGTACAAGATATTTGTGATTAGAATAAAATATGCTTGTTTCGCATTCAAGAGAAATATTGAAACTGTCCTAGTCATAAGTAGTCTTTTACCTCTTTACCTGAAAGCCAAAATGGATTTGCTGATAATGAACAAGAAGAAACTCGTTTACATGACACGTGCTTACCAAGCACATCCTGGAGTGTATGTGGGCATCACACACTAGTGCTTCGTACGCTGTCTAATCTCAAAATGATGTGATTTTTAATTATGCATAAAATATACCTAAAAGAGTTTCCGAAGCTGCGACATAAAAATTTGGATCATTTCAAGTGTAGGTAAGTTATAGGACTGTTATATTCGTTTGGTGTCAGTTCGAAGCAGCTCTAATACGTGGGTGTGTGTGTGTGTGTGTGTGCATAAGTGACGGGTCTATTTTAATTTTATGTTGCTTAAAGACAACAAATATTGAACGGTGGTGACGTAATAAACTTTCAATCTTCATATGCAGATACATGAACACAATATCGAGCAAACATTACGTCCCAATACGCAATATTTAAGGTGAAGGTGAACAAGTTACTGCACTTATTCAGGGCTTTTATACGATAGTAAATGCATTTGACATTGTAGCCACCATGAACGCAGTTTATCACAAGCTTTTCTTTTGTAGTGTTTAATGCCATTCTTACTTTATACGGCACCATAGGCGGCGAATACTGATGACTCATGAAATAAAATTATAATCGGGGTAAGGAGATTTGCAAAGGAAATGTTCCTAGCATTTGTCAATTGAGAACTGAGGAAAACCGGGGCAACTCCGGTCAGAAAAGATCCTGGCGGGATTTGAATCGTAGACGTCCCATTCACAACTTCATACCTTAATGGCTTCGGCTATCTAGCCGATTGACACAGTGCAGAAACCTGTATTTTTCTTGATTACTCAGCCAAGTTACTAATTGTCACAAGTTTACCGATTTTAATGAACATTGTAGCAGCGTTGTGTCCACGTGTTAATATTGATAACAAGTCTTTCGAGAAAGAGAGGCACAGCTAGGGCACACTTCTCTGTGAAATGAGCCCTTTCTTGAACGTTATTCTTCCTTATGTTTTTTTGCGAAGGTACAATCGCAGCCTTAAAAAGGGACATTGGAAACATTTGCTACTTCAGAAAGTTATATTACGTTATCAATATCGAGTATCTTAACAGAAAAATGCTACTGAACCAATTTTACTTCCCGTTTACAATTTCCTGCAACATAAATAAAGGAAACGCTACATTTCAGTCACTCGCTACAGTCTATTATCATTCTGTGGTTTTACATCCTTGGCTTTTGCTGTATAACAAACATGAAGACAATCGATTTTGAATGTCGTACCTTAGCTCTGTCTAAAATTTAGAAGTCATTGGTGTTGCATATTTAACTGGCAACTGCCGAAATAATTAAAACGTTAATTGAAGTTACTATTAAAGATACAATTGCAATTGACATATTGTTTGTCATTCAATGAAAATAATGCTGAGTGGAATGATGAAAACTAGGTATATGTTTGGGTATGCCATATACACTATGTAGCAGGTGCTGTTAGACAGGCGCCTTAATTCCTAGTTCATTATGTTAACTGCGCTACAGCAGAAAATGACTTGAATGCTACGTTAGAGCGAAGGTAGGGGAAGAGAGAAAATAAATTCTAAAATCTATGCCTAACCTCTTGGCAGAAACCTTTTTAAGGTTGCCAGTCCTAAAAAGATTTGATGCGGTGCTGAGTAAGGAATGACGCAAATGCAGTGTAAGATAAGCGCTCCGCCCTGGTTCTTGCCTCTTCGCTTCGCCTCTTTCCTCTGCTATCTTGTCACTAGCTCGCATCGTTGCATTTTCGTGTAAACACGACGCGCTGGGTGTTTACCTTGTAACGCCTACGGCGGCACGGTTATGGAACCCGCCTTACACTCATGTCGGAGTAGTTGTCGCTCCATCACATCAGCAGGCGCTATGTTCTGCCCGCCTTTATGCTTCGACTGAAGGCATGAATCTATTCATACAATGCTGTAACTGACATATTTTGTTGTACTTTTCGATTTGAATGAATAAAGTCATACCAACGCATATAATGGGCTCTTCTAAAACAGACATGTGTGTAGTTTTTGTTTTTATTTTCTATCTTGTAATTATTTTTTTCTTCATGCAAGAATGGCCAAACTCATAGAAATAAAACAGTGTATTACATGTAGCTATGCAGCATTTGAATTACTATGCCCAGATTGAACGGGGATTCTGATTGGGGCGCAAACAGTAATTATAAATACCTCATTTCTTAGATAATTTTAATAATGCAAGCTTATAACTAATTTGTTATTTGTGATATCTCGAAAGGGCAACAATTTAAGAAGTTGTGGCAATTTTTCATTACTATTATTCGTTGTTTCCACTAGTTTGTGTGTTGGACCTTTCACTTATGTTGTAATTTTTGTTATTTTAGCAAAGCAGTTTTATTCATAGTTTTCTAAATAATGGCATGTAAGTTGCGTAGAACAGAAAGAGGGCTGAGCGAGATGTATGAGGAGAATGAAAACTAGGAAGGGGTACTGAAAGAAAAGAAATACTACCCAAAATGTAGGGGATGGAGTGTATGGGTTAATGAAAGAGGAAGACAGGCAAACGGCAAAATATAAATAACTTGAGGGTTCTGTTAGTAAAACACTTATCGGGCAATAGAATTAAATACAAAATAGAAAATAATTTTAACGACATGTACTTGCCCTTGCAACAAGTATTAGAGATCCTTTGAGAATATCGGAAAAGAAGCAAATCGGCACATGAATATGGTCCCCCCATTATCTCGTTTACTCGAGTAGTTTTGGTGAGTGGCTCGCGGAACTATGGTTTTCAGTCTCATCTCCGACATAGACATTGTGTCCATGCAGGGAAAAAAAAAAGAAAAATCAAAAGTTTAAAAAAAAAAAATTAAAGAATAAGGCAAAATCATGACGTTGGAATTTGACTGTCATAAACGACGCGCAAATAGCATTACATAAAGATATAATAACAATTAATATATAAAACCACCAATAGTTGTTTCAACATATTATATTATGTTACTTAAAAGGAAAACACATGTGTTTAACTGCAAAGTAAGATGATAACAAGATTTAATTCTAAATTTAACATTGGTGTGACAGGAATAGCTAGTTTTCAAATTCTTATAAAGAATCTGATGCACACAATTTTCCGCGCCTATGACAACTTAATATTATAACCCCTTATGTATGATATGATTTGTATAAAACATATCGCTTATGTTTATGGTATATTAATCGCTAAATTAATCCCAGATTATACAATATATGGGTTGTTGCATGCACAGTACAGAAAACAAAACACAAATTGTCTTGTCTCGTAAGTCGTTTTTATGGTAGATATTGCATTAAAATTATTAAAGACATTTTTTAAAATTAACGACAATGTTTCCATTCAAAAGGGAGTTTTCTCGAAAACTTTCGTATTAAATTCGTGTGACATGCTACCAAGTTTGCAGGAAAGAAGGGAATCACGTATGATGCTTTATAGATAACATGGGAATTCAATCATGGAAAAATTGAAAGCTTCTCCTAAGATTTACAAGCTAAGGACAGTAGCCTGTTGAGGAGCAAGCAAACTTTAAATAGAAGCATATCCAGGTTGGGTGATCAGGATTCGTGTAGAAGGAAATTAATTTACGATAATAGAAAATTTTACGGATAAAATTCTCCAACCCAGCATTCGTCTAGCGACCGAGGAAAACTATAACTGGGAGAGGGAGAGAGAGAGAGAGAGAGAGAGACAGAGAGAGAAGCTTAGGTCGGTGTCGGTTCCGAGGTTTGAACCCGGGAGCTCCCTAATGCAAGTCGCTTACGTCACCGCAGCCCCACCTCAGTAAATTAAAGATCTAATAAGGAATATATATAAAAGAGCACCCATTGCAAGAATTGCTCATGCAGGACCTGCAATAGATTTAACTATTTTTCTTGTTGTGGGAAGTTTTCTTCAACAGCATTTTTTTACATATAAAGGTATGCTTTGAAACACGCTATTCAGGTTTTATAGCAACAGGCTTTAAATCGTAGAATCTGTAAATATTGTAGATAGTAAATATTTGAGTTAATGAGCAATTTTTAAAATTATTAAAATAATATGCTTGTGATTTTTTAAATTATTAGTTTGATCTTGAAGGAGTAATAGTTATTGGTAACATTAACGCATCAAAGATAAAATAATTACAATTAAAATGCAAATATTGTAAACATTTTGTTTTGATAAAATTCGTTAGTCATTTTTTGAAAAAAAAAATAGAATAGTGTAAGCATTTCTATGTTTTGAAGTAGGAAAATTCTTTTGCAAAATTTTCATGTGGCATTCCTGGAAGAAGTGTTCTTGAGTTATGTTGTAACATAAATATACACGCGGACTTTTTTTTTTTTTTTTTTTTTAAGATCTCTTTCTTCAAGAATACTCAATACGTTTATTGAGAAATTTCGATACGAAGCTTTTGGGTAAATATTTCCTCTTTTTACTGTTAGCGGTAGAGAAATAAACTTAGCTTCTAATGTCTTCGGTATAACCAATATGCTATGTATTTATTAATTAGTAGCTTTGCGCATAGAGTTATAACAACACATTGTCTTCGAGAAGTGATTATTTTTGCGCACGCGTAACAGCTGCTCTGCTCTGCGCTGGTAAGTTGCTATTGTTGGAAAACATGTGAAGTAATTGGAGCGAAGAGTCGAGCGAGGCAATGGCCTGTACCGTTTCTTGTTGCCAGAGCGAACAGAAGTTGCATAGTTACAGGAACAGGATTACCGTTATATTCGCCTTGGGACAGGTGGAACCGGTAAACAGCTGTCTCCCCACGCATGCGCATCTAACGCAATTCTGCATACACCGCCCGAAGCTCGGGATGAACCACGATAAATTACACTCAATAACATTCTTTGCTACTAGCTGGCTTACCCAACAACGCAAGCTTAGCGATTTAAGGAACACTGGGAGTGAAATTTCAAATTTCTATACTTTTGATTAGATTTTTATGAAAATTATACTGCTTGCGTTGCAATTATGTCCATATGAATACCATTTTTTTTTCAAATTTGATTATTAATATTTTGCAAGCTATAAAGTATTTCATAAATTTTATTATGCAATTATACTGTATAATCAAAATGTTTCCAGCACCTTAGAATTTGAGAAAAGTGGTTGACATTTTCTGAATTAGAAAAATGAATCGCATATAAAAGCCATACGCGGCGATATTTCAGTAACTCATGATAATTTTTTAAAACGTTTAGAAATTCTAATCTCTAAAATTAATCATAAATTAATTAAAATATACTTTTAAAAATACCATTTGTGTTAGGACAGTTTTGCAATATTAAATATAGGTTTGCATCTTCTGGGAAATGTTAATTGTATTTAAACAGAAACTAAGGCGTGTGAAACGTTTAAAAGGTGTGAAAATGTACCTTTGATAAAAATGCTGTCTCATAAAATAGTATGCTACGAATAGGTGTTTTATACTATCTTTAAATACCTCAAAGCAAGAGGGAAACAGCTAAATGTCGACTCTTTATGGATGCCCAAATGTCCCAATGACCTTTTCCTATTTAAAAAAACAACAACAAATTTTCGACCGATTGTAGTCAAAATTTGAGTCCTAGTGTCCCTTAGTGTGGAATGAGGATATGATCAGTTGCATTCTCCGCTTTACCTTCTTGTAAATTCGTATAAACTCGGGTAGTATCGGATGTGAATCAGCAGCGGAGATCCTCCTTTACCCTCTTCTGATAGTTTTCCCAACTTTGGAAATGTTACAAAGCCTATAAACTAGTCTTTGACGATGAAACAATCATCGGTCAGAATGGTTACGTAATTTTTTTTAATAATTATAATTAGATGAAATATTAAACCTTTGAACCTTCTCGCTGGTCTCGAAGTCATTTAATAACATAAAAGCTAGATAGTTTCCATATAATGCAGAAACGCTGAATATACAATGAAATATGTTGAATAAGAAAATTACCCTTCCCAGAACCCAAATTAAAGGTCATTGGATAATCTGTGACTATAACTATAAATGTCTTATCAGTTAAAGTGCCATTCACTGATTTCTAATGTAAGCACTTTTCGCTCTTTGTATAATTGCCTTGTATAGCATGCCTTGCTAACGAACTTCGATTACAGCGAAGTACAAAGAAAGTAAAGTATATTATTGTTACTTTATCCGGCATGTATGTACAATGTAGTAGGTAGAGCAGGCACAGTATTCCACCCAAAAATTCAATACCGATTTTTTATTAGAAACTATGTTTTGGGGACCCTGGAATCCAATAAAGCATTTTTTAGTAAATGGTTACCGTGTGTGTGCGTGTGTGCATGTGCGCGCATGTGTATACAATATATCGAAAACAAATTGTCTGCAAATACCAAACGTGATATTTAGGTTTAGTATTTTTGTTCTCAAGAATGACTTACTTGGCTAATTTATCAGCCAGGCTGAATGGGCTAAGTGTTACTTCGTGTACTCAGAAACGCTACGGCTTTACATATTCCTCTGCAGCGAAGGCAGGAAAATATCAAAATCTTCGAAAGCTTAAAATATCCATTAATGCTATTATATTTCATTAATATAAATGAATATCATTTCAAAAAAGCACCGATAACATTACCAGTATGACACACATTTTAAATTGGAGAAAAGTTCAGAGAAGCATTGACTTTGTGGTTTTCTTTTCCAAATTAAAAACTAGAATTTTCACTCTGTTAATTTGGATAAGTAGAGACTTCTACTAAGTGAAGATGAATACTGCTATACCTTATTAATTTCTCTTGCAGGTAGAGAAGAACAGCATTTCACTGAAAATTGGATAAGAAGATTTTACTGAAAATATGTTTTGAGATCCCTGAATGAAAAAAAAATAAGTGTGTATGTATGCATGTGAATCGGAGAGAGAAAGAGAGAGAGAGAGAGAAAGAGAGAGAGAGAGAGAGAGAGAGAGAGAGACAAGTGCGCAACTCAAAGTCCAAACGTATAATAAATACTACACGGCATTTCATTTTAGCGTTTTCAAAACATGACATGAACACGTTCAAAAAAATTCCACATTGCCAACTATCCTTTCCATGAGAAAATATTAATTACTTATGATTATTTCAAAATGGCCGAAAGGATTCTGATTAGAACACCACATCTTATGTTCTTACTACACAGAATAACTTAGATATCAGCGCTTTCAGTGATATCCGCTGTTATTAGTTTGCATTTTTTAATCTCTATAATTTTTACTTTTCTACATAGTACATTGTACGTAGGTAGAGAAGGTTACCGATATTTCACCGAAAAAAAAAATTAGAAAAAAATCCGTGTGTGTGTGTGTGTCTGTGAACACAGCTCAAAAATGAAAAGACAGAAAAATACCAAACCTTATATGAGTCTATATGTACCAGGGATGCAACACGAACATTTTGAAGAAAGTCCCCTACCCCATATTACCCTTTATATGGAACAATTATCGACAGTTATGATTTTCTCAAAAATGGTTAACGATTTTGCTTAAACACATTGTATTAAAGACATGTAAAATATAACAAAGATTATATAAAATGTATTCTTCAGTTTTCTGTTAAAAGCCCTTGAAGACATATATTTTGGATGAATTTTGCTGAATTTTGCATAATTAATAGACCGTAAGAGATGGACAAAAACTTACTGAAAAAAAAATGTAGATAATGTTAAACCATAAAATTTATGGCATATATATGTCATTTTTTCGAGGAGTTGACCATTTTTATTTTCTCTAAACGTACTATGTGCATACCTAGTGTATAGAGAAGGTATTGCATTCCATCCAAAAATTCGATAGCGAGATTTCACCGGAAATAATATGTTTTAGGGTCCCCTTTATCCAATAATAAAAAAAAAAAAAAGCATTTTCAGAAAAAGGTCCGAGAGTTTGTGTGTGTCCATGTACCTATGAACTCAAAACGAAAAGTCGGTAAAATACCAAACTTGTTATTTAAGTGTAATACTTTTCAGGGATGCGACACGAAGATTTTGAGAAAAATACCCCCACCCCTAACTACCCTTTACATGGAACTTTTTTCAAAAATTTTAATTTACTCAAAAATGATTAACGATTTTAATTAAAACATCGTATACTAAAGATATTTACCTGACAAATAAAATGTATATCTGGAATTTTCTGGGAATAGCCTCTGAAGACTACTTTATTCTGGATGAATTTTACGGAATTTTGCATTACTGCTAAACCGTAAGAGATGGACAAACACTTACCACGTGTGAAGCACGTTAAAGCACACACTTTATGTTATATGAATTTTTTTCGTGGAGATGGTCGTTTTTGACATATTCCTTGTTTTTGGTTTCAGCTTTGAAAAACAAACTTTCTCATATAGGAATTTGTCAACTCGTGTCCGTACAAAGAAACTTCAGTCACTTAGCAACCAGCCTTTGACTATCACTTTAACCTATCGTGCTCCCTTCGCTTCTACTTACAAGGAAGCAAATAATAAGAGTATTTCTGATAATTTTTTCTCGATTAGCATGAAGTAAATAGAAGCATAAGCGTTTAACAATAATTAGTTGCAGAGATGTAGAGAAAGTCATGTGAATGGAACACATCAGACTCTTTAGATAAAGCTTGTCATTGGTTTCATTTTAAAATATTTCAACTTTTCTAAAATATATTTCTATCGTTTCTGCATAAGATACTGCCCTACTTAAAAGGAAGACCATTTCTGCTAATAGATCAGCATGAAGTTGATAGAAGAATAACCTTTTTAACAATAGTTTTACTTGTTCTACACTTAGTATGCACATAGTGTATACATTGATAGAGAAGGTATTGCATTCCACCCAAAAATTTGATACCGAGATTTCACCGGAAATAGATGCTCTAGAGCCTCATGTGTTAAAAAAAAATCATTTTAAAAATGGTCCACGCGTGTGTGTGTCAGTGAGTACGATAACTCAAAAAGAAAAGTCGGTAAAATACCAAACTTTGTATTTGAGTTTAGTATCTTCCGAGGATGCGACACGAACATTTTGAGGAAAATCTCCCAACATTAAAATATCCTTTACATGTAAACATTTTTGAAAATTTTGATTTTCTCAAAAGTGGTTCAAACGATTTTGATTAAAATAATGTATATTAAATATATTTACTCGATACATAAAATGTATATCTTGAATTTTCTGGCAATAGCCTCTGAAGACCTTTTTATTCTGAATGATTTTTTTCTGGATTTTGCACAACTAATAACTGTAACAGATGGACAAAAACTGTAAATCCCGTTAAAACACGCGATTTATGTCATATGCATTTTTTTCGTGGATTTTACCATGTTTGAGTTATTCCTTGTTATTGATTTTAGTTTTAAAATACTTAGATTTTTCACATGTGGGAATTTTTCAACTCCTGGCAATGCAAAGAAACGAATTTCATCCACATGGAAACCAACTTTTAATAATCTGACTATCCTTTTAGCCTAGTGTGTTTATAAGAAAGCATTTCTGCTAATGTTTATCTTGATTAGCATGAAGTAGACCGAAGAATAAGCTTTTTAACAATAATTTGTTACAGAGATGTAGAGAAAGTCATGTGAATGGAACACAACAGCTTTTTTAAACCTTACTACTGCTTCAACCTCCTGTATCCTCTTTTCTACCTAGCGAAATGTGTAATGAAACTATTTCCCAAGCGTTTATCTTGATTAACATGAAGATATCGTTTTTGTTCCTCTTTCAAATGCCGATACAATTGTCAACGAAAATAATTTGTCATAGGCGTTTGAAGCATTTAGTACTTTTGAGATTAGAACTTTATTGACTCAGCTAGTAAGCTTGTTAAGTGTTAATGTCCTGTAAGTTATTGTTGACCAAAATAATTGCTTAGACAGTTGTTCTGCCTCCATTTTGAAAGTTGGCAGCGCATGGTTGAGATAGATCGATATGAAATGATAAAGCTTCGCGAGGGTTAGGGCACCGTAATCTAATAGCAAGTAATCCCGTCGCCTCCCCATGATGACAGGTAATAACCCTCCGGAGGGGGAGAGCTTAGCTACAATTACTGTTAACCCCAATTTCACAACCCTTAGTCCGGGCCTAAATTACAGTTATTTGTTTTTTCCTAGAAATTTCTCATTTATATTTCTTTTTATGCTTTTCGCATTTAATACTTTGGGATAGAGGTAATCCTTAAAGCGAATATGGCGGTAACAGAACTGTGTACTCTTCGGCTGAAAATAAATCCTTTGAGAGTTACAGTTGTGCTGCTTTTGAGTGTAAGTATTATGCTATTAAAAGCGTTTTATTTTTCAGTAATATGAATGTTTGAGGTAATGCGATTGTATAAAATATGTTCATATTAGCGATCTGCATTGGCGGTTTCGCATAGTATGTTTTCGAAAATGGAAATAATCGATAAATGTGAGCTGGGTGGTATTTATGTAATAAAGATTGCGGTCAAACCGTTAAATTGATACGTAAAGAACTGTCAAGAATTCGATAAAGCCACAACTCTCTAAAATGTTTAGCTATTGCCAGAGTTAATTTTGCGAAAGTCAATGCAGAAATGTTCCGTAGAATAATAAACATAGTTTGCATTTACCTAGACATTTCAACGAAAACAGTAGGGCGTAATGATTTTAATTGAATAATAATTATTATTACATGTGTCAAATGAACCGCGCTACAATGTGAAGAATGGAGGAAGTATTGAGAGAGAGAGAGAGAGAGAGAGAGAGAGAGAGAGAGAGAGAGAGAGAGAGAGAGAGAGAGAGAGGGAGGTTACTGCTCACACAAAAAAGTGGATTTATCTGCAATAACATTCTTTGTGGTAAGCCATTTTCTAAGATATTCGTTATTAATTTTTAATGTTTTGCTCTGGTATGAAGTTCTGTGTTCATTTAGCTAATTTTCGTAATTTCGGGAAAAGACTATAGACTTTCTAAGCGAGCTTATATCGACCCGCTTTTCTCTGCTTCCTTTCCATTGCAGAAGCTTGTTGTAAATAAGCATTTTATATTGTTTCTACATGTTTTAAATTAAGCACTTCTTGCTTAATTGAAATCGTTCTTAAACAAAATTACATATATTGTGTAATGTAACGTGATTATAAGAATCGCCTAATATGTGTATAATAATGATAATAGATATGTATGAGTTTGTCGTTAGTAGAGTAAATCATGGGAACTTCTCAAATTAGTGATCAAAACGTTTCATGAATTTTATGCATACAAATTAATGAAAATGCTGAAATTTTATTTTAGGGCCCAAAAAATCTGTCCATCAAAGTCGGGTAAGACTTTAAGTATAGATAAATTAAAACTCAAGTCCTATCTTCATTACGATTTGCTTTTCGTTCAGTAGATTTTATTTGAAATGTCCCCTCCGCCCTTTCTTTCACAAGCGCTTCCTTTACATTAGATTTCATTACAATTAACCAGCTACTCTTTCACGCTTTCTCGCTTTCAACGCCAACGCTGCGCTAAGACTACATTATGATCAACGTCCATTCTGTATATTCCTTATTCTATGGTTCAGTTGAGGACTCGAATATTTTCTAAGTCAAAGGATTTTACACTCTGCATGCCTCAAACCTAACTCCTATTAGTGGACTAATTGTTCTATTTCGGATATTTTTGCCGTTTGCCTGGGTTTGTGAATATTCAAAATATTTAAGTTAATAGTGCTTTTTCATCCAATATATATTTCTTACAGATATAGGTATATACATTTTAAGAGTACCTACATATCCAGCCACGCAGGTTTATGTTTTGAATCCAGCAAAGTAAGCCTTTATGGACACAAAATACTGCTAAAAGATGACGTGCTTTTCCTTCCTAAATTCAGCGGTTCGTGTAGTTTCTTTTAATTTCTTTGAAAAGAGGAAAAGCCATAGAGAGCAAATGAACATTCATGTATCTAGCATGAAGCACCCTTCCCTGAGGGTTTTTTGTTTCCTACCCTCAAGGGCAGGGGGGCTGCTACCGTGGTAACGCCCCGCCTACACTCACGATCCGCCCCGGGAAGCGGGGCTTCTTACTCATGTCGCGTAGCCAGATTAGTCTCATGCTTTACCCAAGGCTAAACGAGAAGTGATAAATGGTTTACAATAGTGAATTTTACAGATATAATTTGTTGGCACAGTACAGCTGACTACACCCCGTAGAGATGATAGAAATACTTCAAATAGCTCCTACACTATTGTACCTTTTAACAGCGTTCGTATTGTCTCTAGCTTGATCAGAAATGAAAATAACGCTTTAGAGATTATTTTTGAGCAACAGTTCTGGCCGCTTCAGTCCCGAAAATATATTATGTCCCAAACAGTTTTCCAAAATAAAAATATATGTGTTACACTCACATGATTTTCTCTAGCTGCTCTACAAACTTCTTACAAAAAAAAATATTCTTCTTTCTACACAATGCTAATCGAAATAAGCATTGGCAGAATGCTCTTAACACTTAGTTCCTTATAAGTAAAGGGGAACTATGGGGGATGCACTAGGCTAAAGTGATAGTCAAATGTTAAAAAGCTATCGTTATGCGATTGCCATTGCTAATCGCCTCTTTGCTTGGCCAGGATTAGAACAAAAGAAAATCGGTCACTTCCTGTCTGAGAAAAGTATGGTACTTAACAATCGAAACCAATAGCCAGGAATATCTCGCAAACGGTTACCTTCACATCAAAAACGTAAAAGACATAAATTTACATTTTTGTGTATTAAGTTTTTGTCTATCTCTTACAGTTTAGCAGTTAAGCAAAATTCGGCAAAATTCATCCAGAATAAAGAGGTCTTCAGAAGCTTTTTCCCAGAAAATTCAAGATATTGGGATTTAAATGGCTTTAATGTACGGAATTTTAATCAAAATCGTTACAGCCATTTTTAAGAAACTCAAACTTTTCGAAAATTTTCCCATGTAAAGGGAGGTTTGGGGCGGGGCAATTTTCTTGAAAATCTTGGTGTCGCATCCTTGAAAGATAGTAAACCTAAATATCAAGTTTGGTATTTAACGGTCTTTTCGCTTTTGAGCTATGCTGTCCACAGACACACACACAGACATATACACACGGACCGTTTTCTAAAAATACTTTTTTCGGACTCAGGGGACCTCAAAAATATATTTCCGGTGAAATTTTAACATCGAATTTTTGGGTGGAATACAATACCTTCTCTACCCACTAATGTACATTGTACATAAGGGGCTAGATAAAGTAAACATTAGGTACAGCCATGAGTAGGTACTGTTAAAATAACTTAACAGTAAGATACTCTTTCCCGCAAGATACTAGAAGCACTAGTGTTCTTTCGTATCAAGTCGTGATTTTTCGATCCGCAAGGAATATTATCCTCTGTTTCTCCAATTCTATATTAGCGATGCATGCGCGAATTCGCAGTGTACGTACTGTTAACAATGCGCATGCCAGGTTACGTCTAAATATGTATTATACAACTGCTGACTTAACTCACATGAAAGGAATGTACTTCCATAACCATCATCGTAACCCTATGGTATCAATGACGCTATTGATACAGCCGTTCCAAAATGGTATCTCGGGGGTTGCTGTTTGCTTGTGCATTATAAGAGTTCATTAGTATATTTCATCTGATTGACCGAAAATATTTATTGTGCGCTTACATTATTAGAAATTGGAATGACTGTGATTTTTAAAAGCTTACATCATATTCATTATTGTAACTGTTGTAATCTCAGGCGACGTAGTCCCTTAAGATCAGAGTCCAACTTCTGGATCTGTTTATAAAAACACTGGATGGATAATGTAAACCGAAGAATTTGGAATTATATAAATGGACCTATGATTCTCGAAGAGTTCCAAAATGACGGTTACGTTATTTATTTCGAACCTCTGTGAATCTATCGTGATTATGTTTATCGTATGTCCATCTTGCAGACAGAAACGTAAATATAAGCTAAACCTCAACGATAGCCACCATAGTTAAATATTTCGATGGCTATGCTAATTTTCTTGGTGTGGTATAGCACACAGTTGCATATCGCCAACATTTTCTAAGGTTTTTTTTATTATTTTTTTATTTTTTATTAAATAATGCGTAGTATAGATTATCATCTTCGTCATAAAGAATAAATGTTCTCGTTAAAGATCTTTTCGATTTTCAACGGAAATTGTCATTTTTAAACATTAATACAGGCTTGGCTTCCTTCAATGGGAAAGGAGGGAAAAGTCTCAGAACGAATATTTTGTGACTAAGGAAAACTTAGAAACATTACTTTTTATGGAGAGAGAAGAAAATATAAATTTTAAATCACTAATATCATACTGTTAAAACATGCCTAAGTTTAACGTTCTGTGATATGGAAATCGGACATTAGAAACTTCAACATCTATATTAAAGTTAGTTTGCTATGCATATTTTAATCCAATAATGACATACAGCCTCATTTATTGTAGAAGTTCGTCTCATGTAAACAAATTAACAAAACCTTATAATTTAGAAATTCATGACGTAAATATTAGACAGGAAATAAGCAGAGACAGATACGAGTTTCAGCACTATGCATCTTTAACGGATTACCCTTCTCTGTGTAGGATACACAAGGACTTACAACAATGTCTTGGGTCAGAGACCTGTCGCGAAGAACAAGCAATTTTTGGATCGCACGTAGTATATCCAGGATTGGTTATGATAAGCCCAATGCCTGGTAAGGCGGTGAAGAAGGAAATGAAATGCAATGAAAGGAAAACCTGCGGATCAAATTATACAACATAGCACATTCTTAGCAACCGAGGAAAACGGTGAAAAAATATTCGGTCAGGTTGGTCGGCCTCTGGGTTTTGAAACAGGAACCTCTCGAATGCAAGTCACATTTCCCTCGGTATCGTGCTATCTAGAAGATTTATTATGAGTGCATATTAATATAAACACTTTATCCTAGTCGAAATCCTTTATTAATTAATAAATCATTCGAACCTACTCTTAAAAACTACATAAAATTTTACTCTAACAGCATGGTGATTAACTTGTGCATAAATGTGGTATAAATCTCTATGTAAAAACTTCATAAGGAGCGTATGCTGAATGACTTCATATTGTTATATTATTTCTATTATACGTTTTAGTGGTTATTGCACGAACTTGCAGAATGTTTCTATAACTAAGCCTCTAAACTAAACTAAGCCTACTATATTCTTGTTTCATGTTATAAGAAGGTAATTTGGTATCAAATATATTTCAATAAAAATGCTTTGACAAGTTTTAAAAATGCAACTTCGGTCTCCCAAAGACGATACATCAATGTTGTATTTTGTTTCTTATTGCGCATGCGCTACTTGATGCACACGAGGTTGAGTTATTGAATGAGGTTTACTAGATGTACAAAGATTAAAACATAGAAATATCGGATTCAGTGTGATCTGATGTGTAACTTATGTTGAGGAATCATTTAAAATGACGCATAGAAAAAGCGTTTTACCAATAGAAGATGAACTGCAAATGGCTTTCTGATGAAATTGATTCTGAAGAAATTTCATATACCCAAAGAAAGTATGTGCAGATTCCGAATAAAATGGTCTGGTCGGCTTTCTCAATCAATAAAGGAAAAGGATGATTATGGTTCCATATATTATCTAGGGAAGGAAAGGTTTATACAGCACATTAAACATTAAGAAAATTGGATGTTATTACCATACATGCAGCAAGCTATACTATTCTCAAGATGCCATCAAACTATGCCAAAAACATGTATAAAACAATGAATGTGTAATCATTCCAGAAATTTGAAGCTTTTTATTTTAGATTGTTTCTAACGTAGAGTGGTAAAAAGACAAGTCTCCTAAATATTATTCACTTTATAAGTAACATGTACTCCCATGTGACGTTTGTATTTTCTTAACCTTTTAAAACTCGTTCTATTAATGGCAGTCATATCACGAAAGTTAACATGTCCTTAATATATCCCAATATACTTTCAGTATAAATGAATGTGTTTTATTTTTTAAAACAATTACTTGAAATTGTGAGTCTGTGCAATTAAAATATGATACTTAGGAATCTAGTGCACTAGTTTGAACAAACCTGTTGAAACTGGTCAGTACGCTCGACGATAGAAATTATGTCTTGGTAGAAAACATACCAAAAGATTATGATTTCCTTTCTATAGCGGATTTTTCTTGAATTGCGCACCAAACCTCGCGTCGCTCCCACGGCGGGCCGGCCCCTCTTCATCCCAAGATAAGCCGGTCCCCATGGCCGCGCTCGCCAAGGCGTCCCGCTTTGGTGCTTCTTAGCGCTGGGGATCGTGGGTTCGAGCCCCGCCTTGGGCATGGGTGTTATATGTTTGTGTTTATGTGTGTGTTGTAACAGTAAGAAAACAGCAACCCAGTAATAATACAGAAAAACAAGGTAAAAAAAAAAAATAGGTAAATAAAAGTAGGGTATACAGTCCTGATCAGACTCCGGTACCGTCTTTAAAAAAAAAAAAAAAAAAGTTAATAGAAACGATTGGAAATATTACGAATAGGTTACGCTTACCTCTAGGTGTTCGAAATGAATGCCCTCTGCGTCGTGCAAACCTGCGTGTGCACACATTATTCAACACTCGACAAATTTCTGTAGCCAAAATATTGTGAAATACGTCCCGGATACTCCTTTAATTCGTCAAGGGTCTGGGAATTTGTTAAATCTTGACAGAGAATCGCATGGTATTATATCTGGTAAGCGACTAGGCCAAATGCGTTCTGATATAGGCAATTTTCTTGGGTTCCTTCAGCTTCAGACTAAAATGCAACTGCTGTTGCCTTCCCAAGACCCATGGGTTGCCAAAGAGCGACATTATTCAAATCGGCATCTGCTATCAGTCCTGTCATTCAAATAAACCCGGAATTATTTAATAATATGAGCTACTTCCGAAGTCGCCTTACATTTTGGTAAATGTTTTCAAACCTATTGCTTTCGAATCGGCAATGAATTGCACGTAGTATTTGCAGAGTAATCTCAACGTATATTCCATTATTCCATAAGGATAGACAGCGTTTACAGCATAACTAAACGCCAAATTAACGGAAGCATGAAATACCGCGTATATCCTTCATAATTTAGGGGGCTTCAAAAAGTGAATTTAAGGGGTAAGTGTATACTCGGTTTAGCAAGGAATGGTAAGAGAATCAGGGTTCATAACAGACTAGCGGGGTGCATATGCACTTCCCCATAGCGAGCCCGTTTTAAATTAAAGTGTTTTCCACTTGGAACAGCGTGTTGTCGAACAAAGAACTGTTAACGCAAGGGGAGAAGCCAAGTTGAAAGTAGGGAGACCTCTCAGTCGACAAATTGGATTGAAATAAGACGGGCGCGTTTGTCGAAGCAAATTGTTCATTTGACCCTAAGAGAAAAGCAGATAACTTGTTTGTCCAGGTATGTACAAGAAAATCCTGGTTGGAAAGAAAATACGATATGGAGGACATATTCCGTCCGCCTAGCGTGTCAGTTAAAGTCAAGTTTATTGTTTACTACAGTCAGTAAGTAAGGAAACTATTGTATTCCAACAATGTGAATATTCCATGTCAACATTTCGCCGGAAATACACGTTTTATGGTCCCCGTATGTATTTAAAAAAACATTTTTAGTAAGGACCCCTCCCCCCCTGCGCAGGTATGTGTGCGTGTGGGTGTGTGTGTGTGTGTGTGTGTGTGTGGGTGGGTGTGTAAACACAATTACTTAAAAACGCAAAGTAGATTAAATACCAAACTTTATATTTAAGCTTAGCATTTTCCAAGGATGCGATAGAATATTTTCAAGAAAATTCCCCACCCCAAGCTACCCTTTACATGCAACAAATTTAGAACATTTTGATTTTCTAAAAAATGGCTCTAACGATTTTAATTAAAATACCCGTATACTATAAGGTACTTACAAGACAAATAAAATTAGAGGTATCTTGAATTTTTACTTTCTCTACTTAGGTAGAGAAGGTATTGCACTCCTCCCAAAAATTCGATACTGAGATTTTACGAAAATACTCGTTTTAGAGCCCCTGCATCCAAAAAAAAGTACTTTCTTTACACCTACTATGCACATAAAGTATAGAAAAGGTATTGCACTCCACCCAAAAATTCGATACCGAGATTTCACGAAAATACTCGTTTTAGAGCCCCTGCATCCAAAATAATGTACTTTCTTTACACCTACTATGCACATAAAGTATAAAAAAGGTATTGCACTCCACTCAAAAATTCGATACCGAGATTTCACAGGAAATATACGTTTTAGGGTCCCCGGTATTCAATAAAAGCATTTTTAGAAAAAGATCCATGTGCCGTGTGTCCGCGTGTCTGAAAATGAAAATCGGTAAAATACCAAATTTGGTATATAAGTCTAATATCTTCCAAGGATATGACAAATGCATTTGTGAATTAAGATTAAATGAATCTAATGCATTGTACTCTTTGCTGTCCAGTTGTTCCGGAAACATACTCCGTATTTTCATTTATGTAGTTTGCTTAGTGTGATAAACAAAAAATCCAGGTCTCTCCATCACTATGCAATTCAAAACAACTAAAATGTTTTAGGCTAATTGCTGAGCAAACAGGAGGATAGCATGTGCACATGATCGATGTTCAGACTAAAGCTCCCTCACCGTGGGCTCAAGGGAAACGTCTGAATAAGGCGTTTTGTTCAAAACAAGGATCGAACCAGTTCCCACACATTTAGCAGCTGGTGTCGGACCATTGCCCTAACCAGACATGGAGGCGACTGGCTATCCTTCTCTGACCGAATACGTGTAACTTAAACTACTTCCTTCATGAGCCATCTCCAGTATCCTTTGAGATACAAAGGATTTCTCTAGAGGAGCGTTATGGGATGACATTCGCGTGATTTCATAACAAATTCTGAAAGAAAACTAAAGCTCCATTATGTAGATACCTACATACTTACTTACCTTGCATGGTTGATTTCCATTAGGAGAGATTGAAAGCCACCAATGTTACATTTTCTAAATCCATGACCCCAAACTTTGAGATACTAATTATGATAACAGACAGAACTTGAAGAGCATTAAAAGGAATAATTCTTATTGGAGGTCAAAGATCCAATATCAATTGTAGGGGAACAATTATTAAATTTACATTATTCATTTCAATATTATCCTTGGTGGATTGTGAATGATAATTTATTGTATTAAATAAGATTAATATGATTGAGAAAAATTAAAACAATAAAAATAAATTTAAAGGTATTATTTGTGGAATAAAGAAGTATTAATTTATTAACAATTTTAATATGTTTTCAGGTTATAGATGTCAGTTTATACTGATACACTGACATCTTATTAGTTTGTTTATTAAGCAAGGGGGATTATTTTCTTAGCTAAATCATCATTTGATCAAAATGTGTGAGAATGCTTGAGAATAATGAACCATGTTATAAACACAAAAATAGGTCCGACAAAATGCATATTATTATCCTAAAATTAATTTAGTGTCTTCAATAGTTTCTGAGAAAACGGATCATTATACCAGAAAAATAATTCACAGTAAAGATTGTTCCAACCAAAACAGGAGAAAATAAACTCGCATATTTTGGCAAACAAATAAACCACTAGGCTGACCCCATAGAAGCTGCCATATCTAGCATTAATTTCAATTTGTACAGCTAAACTTACCTTAGAAAATGCGCTTAAGTTTACCACTTCTCTACAAATTGTGTAGGAATAATATTTTGTGAGATAGTATAGAATTCACAGTATAAAATAACAGCGTATATTTGTTTACCAATAGTGATAAAATGTAGTATCCAATTAATAGGAGTGCAGAAACAAACACTTAAAAAAAAGAAGATGAAAATCTTTTGGCAATTTTCACCATTAATCTCCCCTTAGTTGTTATTTTGTCTTTGGATCAATGCTAAACAGTAAGGAATCTTCCATGCTACTACAGCCAAAATAAGTTTCCATGGACGCAGGAGTCAGCTATCCCTTTCAGTGCCTTTAAAAATGATTTCTTGACGAAAAAGTATATTCAGCCCATCATACAATCACGATAGCTGCAGAAGTGTGACCTGAAAGCATGTATGTTTGCCTTAGTTACCCGTAAGGATCCAGAAAGTTATTTTATACCTAGATTTCTTCAAATATTAAAATATGTAGCAAAATTGCTGTGGTCTTAAGAAACTCAGGATTAAAGCCTACATCTTTAATGTTCTACAAATAAAGCTAATTTATTTTTAAATCACTGGCATTTCTCTCTTTCTCTCTCTCTCTTTCTCTCTCTCTCTCTCTCTTTATAGAACTGTCTTTACATCTCCGGTCAATTTGGCGCCTTTTTACCTTCAGAAGAATTGTATCGCCCCTCGGCAATGATGTTTACTCGTTTTACAACAGTACTGGTCTTTGGGTTAGTATCACCTTTGGCGATTACAATAAATTCATATTCAATTTCACATTCTCATTCATACTTTCAGATGGCCGCGTCGTGGCCGAGTGGTTATACAACTCACCTCTCACCTAGAACGGCCCGGGTTCGATCCCAAGCGACTGCATGTGACATTTGTGGTGGACAAATCGGCGCAGGGGCAGGTTTTCTACGGATTATCCGGTTTCCCTCGCCATTACATTCCACCGATGCTCCATCTTCATCGCTTGCGGGCGTTAAACACTACAAAAAAAACTTTCATTTCTCTAAATATGGAATAGTCTGACTGAAGAAAAATTCCCACCCTCCATCCGGAAGCAGCACCCGGAACTTTTGGGTTTGGAGGTAGCGTGCAACTACCAGAATGTTTAAGTTACGTTCTTGTTAAAGAGAAATGGAATGTCGTTTTTAAGTCAGTAAAAACTAATGAGTTCCAGCTCTACTGCGGGTAGCGATGTGGCAGGGAAGACAGAGATGTGAAGCTGGGAGAAAATAATGGAGCGTTCTAGAAATTTTCAGAGACAGGAAAAACGAGAAATTGTAACGCTTTGAATGAGAAAGTTGCAGAATCTGGGACACTCGAATAGAATGGAAACTCACGATAAGAGGTTATCTTGAGTACTTCGATGAGCAGCATAATAGTGAAACGAGAAGAGCGAATGTTGTTGCGAGTTAGTGAAGTGCTGCGGAACTGAAGCAGTGTTGTCAGTGTTTGAGAATCCTGAGAAATTACGAAAACTAGGACAGGATAAGGTATTGCAACAGAAAATTAAATTTCAACCAGGTCATTGCTCTGGTTGTTATGGCAAACAAATGACCAATATTTATTCTGCGTTGGGTTGAGGAGAGTACGATTACTTCGGATTGGCCAGGCACGCGCTGCTCATTCGCTGCCTCGTTTGCTAAGTCTTTTCATTATGAACGAAACGGTTGACCCCTGTCTGCTGCGGGGTCATCAATTTCTTTTAGCTTCAGTTCGCAAGAAAATTAGCAGCAATTATAACTCATCGCACTCAATTGTCTAATTGCTGTGCTCACGTAGAGATGTCTTCCGGAACGAGTTGTAGACATGCATCACTCGAGAGACCCAGCATTTTAGCATCTCTGTAAATATATTTACGGAGGGACACTAAACGAATATATTTTTTCTCAATTGTTTCTACTATATTAGTGTTAAAAGTACTCAAATAGGCTTTAAAAATTATCCTATGTGTTCCATTCACATGACTTTCTCTACATATAACAAATTAAAAAGCTTATTCCTCCATTTACTTCATTCCAAATGAGATAAAATTAACAGAAGTTGTCATTGCTTGCTTCCATGCAAGTAGAAAGGAAACAAGGGAGTACCATAAGCTAACGTGATAATCAAATCTTTTAAAAGGTGGTTGCTACATAATCGAAATTCCTTTTTCTGTATGGCCAGAAGTTGAAAAGTATGAGAAAAGTATAAGTATTTTAAAGCTGAAACCAATAATAAGAAATATCTCAAAACGGTCAGCTCTAACAAACAAAACAAAAAAGTGTATGACATAAATTATGTGTTTTAATGAGATTTACATGTTTTGTGCAGTAAGTTTTTATCCATCTCTTACAGTTTGTTATGCAAAATTCAGCAAAATAGATCTTCAAAGGTTATTCCCAGAAAATTCAAGATATGCAATTTGTCATGTAAATGTATCTAATATACGATATTTTAATCAAAATTGTAGAGCCATTTTTGAGAAAATCAAAATTTTACCATTAAAAGGATGCTTTAGAGTGGGGGGGGGAGGAATTCCTTGAAAATCTTCGTGTCATACTTGGGAGATACTAAACTTAAATACCAAGTATGGTATATAACGGATTTTTCGCTTTTGAGCTTTGCTGTCCACACACACACACACACACACACACACACACACACACACACACACAAACACACCACAAACACACGCTGACCTTTTTCTAAAATGTTTGGATTCAAGGGTCTCACAACATATATTTCCAGTGAATCTCGAATTTTTTAAGTACAATACCTGTTCTGTATACTGCATAGTACGTAGAGAGAAAGTAAAACGTAATTCCTATCGTGAAATAAGTTTTAAAAGTTACTTTTACTATAGAAATAACAACATAAATCATGTGATTATAAAATAACATTATTGAGTTTATTATAGGACAGGTAAAACGACAAGTTTTATTGTTTTTTAAACAGAAAGTCTCAAAGATTTGAAGCTTTCTCGGTGTTGGTCATTAATGATGATTTCACTTGATAACAGCCGAGTTAAATTGGCGTCATAAAAATCGGAACTTTCTACAAACTTAACTATTCGCTGACGAAGATGTTCAAAAGCTCAAATTTTTACGGCTCCATTTTAACTTGGTTGCTGTCCCGTGAAGTCATTAAGAAAATCTCAAGTTTGATCGTCTCGTGCTCTGGGGTGGTTCTTTTAATACGCTCAATACAAGAGTTACTCAAGTAAAATGCAATAAATGCATCTCACTTCTAAATAGTTTTACAATCGTCTGCGATAACAGATGATAAATTAATTATGTTATTGTTTTATAATTTAAAAATGTTGGGCTGTTTTGCGATGGTCTGTAAGTTAAATTATTTTCGTTGTTTAAAATTTTCTACCTGATGTTTCGTCCCTGTCTGTAAGGGTTTACCTGGACGGAATATAATTTCGCCACAGTACCTAACCGCTAAAAGCTGTTTTACCTGTGCGATATTATTGGGGAAATAGATTTTGTTCACAAGCTTTGTTGTCTGTGTCCGCCGGGCGGTGTAAAATCCCTGCGCAACCTTAGGCTTGAGCGTAGTCAGCCATTTGGGCGGTTACCCACCAAAGTGATGACCACGCTCAATGCTGCTTAAATTGGCATGCCGCTTGTGTGGCCACCGAGTTAAGCCGACCAGGTGGCAGGAAAAGTGGTAGGATTATGGGATATAGGGGTGTGGGGTTCCAGGGAGCGGGGCACTGCCGGCATGGTCACCCATCCGGCTGTGACCCCTCTCGTTACTGCTTAACCTGGGGGCGCCGCTGAGCCCCAGACCTCGCAGCCGTACAGGATCAGGGGCGGAATGATCGCCTAATAAAGGCGCAGTTTGAGATGTTTAGGCATGGCGGATTTTAAAACGGGGTTCAACTGCCTGAGTGCGGCGTAGCCTAGCCCCACCTTACCCCTTACATGTGGCGCGAAAGTGATCCCGCGGTCGGGGAGGACCCCAAGGTATTTGGCGGCGGTGACCCTTGGGATCTGCCGCCGCCTCAACCTCAGGGGCCGCACCAGCCGCCAGCGACGGACCTTCGCCAGGAGAGCCGAGCTCTTCCCTGGGCTGATGGCCATCCTCCACTTTTCGCGCCGCCGGCCGATGGCCCGGAGCAGTCGTTGTAGTGGGGGGAAACAGTAGCGGGCATTCTTGCTCTGTGCCATTATGAGTACATCGTCAGCATATTGGCACAAAACAGTCCTGGGTGCCGTTGGGAGGTCAGACATGTAGGCAGCAAAGAGTAACGGGGACATTACACTGCCCTCAGGCACTCCCGCTGCTATGGGTCTGACGGTAGAAACCTTCCCCTCCACTCTCACCCTGAATGAGCGTTCCCGGAGGAAGCTGCTTATCAGGGTGAGATAAGGGGGAGGGATGCCTGCTTGCTTGAGTTTTTAGAGGAGCCCCTGATGCCAGGTAGGCCT
This sequence comes from Hymenopus coronatus, assembly GCA_030762935.1. Classification (NCBI taxonomy): domain Eukaryota; kingdom Metazoa; phylum Arthropoda; class Insecta; order Mantodea; family Hymenopodidae; genus Hymenopus; species Hymenopus coronatus. The sequence continues at coordinate 112,383,657 of CM060890.1, forward strand.
CCACGTCCAGCAGCACCGCGACCATCTTGAAGTTGTCCTGGAAGCCCAGGGCAGCCTTCTCAGCGAGACGCAGGAGCTGCAAAGTGTGGAGTGCCCTCGACGAAAACCAAACTGGTGATCCGGTAGGAGATGACTTTCCTCAAAAAGAGGGGTGAGGCGGGGGAGGAGCAACAGCTCAAAGATTTTTGATAAGGTCGGGAGCAAACTAATGGAGCGGTAGTTGTATGGGAAGACCGGGTCCTGGCAGGTCTTACATTATAAGAGCCGCTGTATAAACTCAGGCCCGTGGGCGAAGTCAAGGGGACGTGTTTTGTTGTTAATATTTTGCACGGAGGATTCGGAGTTAGGAAATTATGGTAATCCAGTTTCGGTTTGGTTTCAATCCTTCGTTTTTATTTAAGTTGTTTTTATGTTCGTAGATTTCTATGACCTCTTTGAATAACGGGGATAATAATGTTTAGTTGTAGCTAAAAACTTCTGCTATAGCACATTCCATTCTATGGTCGTTCAAGGACCGTTTTTCTGTTTGTCCTAGGAGACAGTTTATTTTATATTCCGTTATGTGTTTGTTAATGCTTCGCTCGGTAGCGCCTATGCACACTTGTTCACATGTGCACAGGATTTTGTAAGTACCTGCTTTTGAAAATGGGTCGATTCGATCTTTAGCTGATTTGAGAACGAGAGATGTACTTACTCGAACCAGGGACGTACGTACCCATAAAACCAAAATGGCTTTACCTTATATAAAGAACACAACAGATCGTATTGAGAAAGTTTTAGAAAAACTACAAGTCAAATCCATATCCATGATAAAATAGATTCTCAAACTGATTCTCAGATCAGCCGGAAATTTTAAGCTATAAAACTATGGACACCGATCGTGAAGGCTTACGCATATATTTGATTTTTTTTTCTTTTTTTTTTTTTAATAGTTTAACGTCCTTTAACCTGGTTGGTCATATCGGACGATGAATGGAATTGGTGAAATGATGCTCAAATGATCTCGGGGACCATGGAGCTTAAAGTTACTCGACATTCGTCTTCTCAGGATAAGGGAAAACCCCGAAAAAAAACCTTAGCCGGGTAACTCACCCTAAGCGAGATTCGAACTCACGACCTTTTGAATGTGAGGCAGACACGCTACCACCACACTACCCAGGCGGGCTTAATTATGTTATTGTTGTGGCTTTTATCTTTGTTGCAGATTTTGTAATAATATTTCTTACAATTTGTTCTCATAACTTAATTAATTTTATATAACCATTATAACGTGTGGTTAAATATTTGTTTTTGTAAAACTCGCTTATAACTTTGTTTAAAATCACTAAATGTATTTTGTATACGCTGTCACTAGGCAAACTCATTCATAAGTCAGATAATAAAAAAGTCATCTCCACATGTTGTGCCAGGCTAAAATTAGGAAAGGTAGAACCAGTCAATGCAATATCATAGCAGGGATTTGAATCACGGATCCCCGGCTTTCCATGGTACAATTCTAACCAACTGAGCTACATTAAATTCCCAACTATTCCCTCGTTTCCCGATGAATTACAACGAATTGAAGAATTATTCATTTTGGATATAGCTTACAATCCATTGGTGGCTTACAATGTTTAAGTCCCGGTCCAATAGGACCAAAACTTGTTAATTAATTGTTCTTAAGATCCGGGCAATATGTGTGACTATGGCAAATTTAATGTCTTGTCGGCATATTGTCCATGACATCAGTGGCTGAACAGCGGCGCGGTAAGCCGAAGATCTTTGGTAAAAAGTCCGGCATATGTGTGATTCTACTGCTTTCAAGATGAAATTAATTTAATATTGAAGATGAATAAGCTGATGACATATAATGGAACCACTCTGTCCATCTGCTTCCAAGGGCAGCGAGTTCAACCACTCACAAGGTTACACTCTCATTGAAGTTTGTCCCACTGGACTCATACGAGTACAACACTTTCAAGTAGTGTGACGACTCGCAATTGTCACCAAAATAAATTTGTCGTAAGTCCGCTCAGAAACACAAAGAATGAACGAACAACGTTATGGAATAATAAAGTCTCCCCACTGCTTCCATGCAACTCAAGCATTTTAAATAATTTTCAGCTTGCATATTTTAATCATAAATGTGAAAAACTTTTTTTTTATTTGCATAGCTCAGTTATTCATTTACTTTCTCTAGCACTTATCTGTAGTAAGTAGATGAAATATTGCATTCCGCCTAAAATTTCGTTACCGAGATTTCACTGGACCTCGCCCCCGTAATAAAACATTAAAAAAAGAAGAAGAAAATTGTAGAAGAACGCCCGTATGTATATCCATTTACGACTATCTGCCTGTCCTGCTCCTGAAAGAGCATAACTCCAAAACGAAAAGTCGGTTAAATACCAAACTTTTGTGTTTTAAGTTCATCCTCTTCCAAGAATTCGGCACGAAAAATTAAATTGAGTTTTATTTACGCACGCTCTTTAACTGCTCCTATTCTGTACTGGACGTGAAAGACCGCTTAATTTTGCTCAAAGGTTCGAGGTTCTTTTATGTGCCGTAAATCTACGACACGGGACCAATGGCTTTTCTTATCATCCGAAAGAAGACATGTTAAGGATTTTTACGTTTGAAAACTTTCCATCGCCTTCCCTCGGGTTTGAAACCGCGACTTTGCGAACCAGAGGCTAGACCACGGAGGACGACAATTCGACACGAAGATTTTCAAGGAAATATCCCACCAGACATACTTTTGCAAGATATTTTTTCTCAAAATTGGCTCAAAACTATTTTGATTAAAATACCATATATTTAAGATATTTTCATAAGATTGAAGTATATATACACATATAAGTAGCCTGTTGAAGTTTTCTTCCCCCCCCCCACACACACACACACATTCACTCTCGCATACATACTTCAAGACTCTGGGGGGATAGGGAATAATCCTGCTTAAAGAAAAATTTCCCGTCCCAGCCGGGAATCGAACCCGGGACCTCCAGGTGAGAAGTCAGTTCGCTGACCCTCGACTATGGAGGCAGTCTGTGAATGATCTTTGTATATTGGTAAAAGGCAATAGACAACGTCTTACATATAAAATATAGATCTCGCAAAAGCATACACTTTTTTATGTTTTTGATCTGTTATTAGTCAAATATTTCTAAAATACTCCCTGTTATTAGTTTGAATTTTCAAATGGGATCTCTTGTATTTTTTTTTTCTTCTTCGTACCCACTGTATCGTACAAGGAAATATGTAAATGTGAATTGAACGTTTATCTGAATTAACAAGAAATAACTAGAATATTCAGCGTTTTCAAGAACAACTTGTATGACTAGAAACATAGTCCTGTATAGGTAACATCAGATTTTTAAATATGGATTTTAGTCTCATTTCCCACAAACCAAAAGACAATAATGTTGATCAGTTCTAATTTGTTATGCTGCTGTTCTAAGAATGTGTGAGGTAAGGTAACATTTGACAAGTTGAGACCTGGTTTCGAGACCCTCCTCATGCTTCTGACGTCACCACACCCCTTGGCCTCTCGTGGGGATGCTACCGCCTCGAGAAACCCATTTCGCAAATGGAACATGTACCTTATGGGCATTTTGCATACGGTTTATGCCCCGCAGAGCAATTCTCTAACACGCCTCGACCCAACCCCATGCAAAAAATAACAGCCAAGTTATGCAGGTAACCGTATGTACATTTTATTGTGTACGCTTCGTGTCTTCTCTGTATAAAATGTATTTCTCTCTTTTCCAAGAGCTGCATTTATCCGTTGGGCATGTAATTAAATGAATTCGGGCACACAAATGTCTGAAAGAGTCAATGTAAATATGTGAAAAAATGTATAAATATGAACTTTGGTGTCTATATACAACATTTTTAATTTAGCGATTTAGATATATATCCCTAAACTTAATGAACTATACAATTTTAATAAAAACAATGAGTTTGTTTATGTTAAACTGAGCAAACCATTCAAGAGATGGTCTAAGTAATATTCATATACTAAATTAGCTGCAGGGAAGCAGCAAATTCTTTAAACAGTATAAAATAAAAAAGCTGATGTGTTCCATTCACATGACTTTCTTTAGCTATTCCACACACAAACTTTTCTTACACAGGTTTATTCTTTTATCTACGTCATGCTAATTAAGATAAAAGTTACCAGAATTGGTTATTATTACTTACTTCCTTGTAAGCAGAAGGGAAATAAGGAAATACACTAGGCTAAAGCAATAGTCAGATCTTTTAAAAGCCAGTTCCTAAATGAAACAATTGAATTTGGTTCTCTTCGCTTGTTAGGAGTAAATAAAAGAGAGATGAAAATAAAGATATCTTTCCATTTGAGAAAATTTTAAATAGCGTAAAATTAAAATCAATAACTTGCAATATCTCGAAAACATTTAAATCTGCAAAAAATGTATACGACTAATATGTAGTTGGGGTGGAGGATTTTCCAAAAAACTTCCATGTCGCATCCTTGGAAGATACTGAACTTAAACATCAAGTTTGGTATTTATCAGACTTTTCGTTTTTGAGCTATGCTGCGCATAGACACACGTACGGACAAGTTTCTAAAAATGTTTTTTTTTATTCAAGGTGCCTCAAAACATGTATTTCCGTGAGATCTCGGTATCAACTTTTGGATGGAATACAATGCCTTTTCTACCCACTATGTATATTGTACATACATAGTAGAGAAAGTAAAACTCAATCTTGGAATTAATTAAAAATATACATGACATTTGTTTTGCGCATTATAGATACCTCATTAAACCGAGATTGCTATATTAAAATAGCAAATGAATCGGACTAAGATAATGGATTCTGCCAAATACTAACTGTCGCGAACACTCATTACTTTCTTTACACATACTATGTGCATAGTAGGTAAAGAAGGTATTGTATTCCACTAAAAAAATTCGATGTGCGATTTCATCAGAAATATATATAAAAAAAAAAATTATAAAAAGGTCCGCGCGCGTGTGTGTGTCTCAGAGCAGGATAGCTCAAAAACAAAGTCGGCTAAATACCAAACTATTTTTAAATTCAGCATCTTCGAAGGTTGCGACACTAAGATTTCCAAGAAAATCCTCGCACCCCAAATTACCTTTTACATAGAAACATTTTCGAAAATGTTGACTTTCTCAAAAATGGCTCTGTTGATTGTGATTAATATATTACAGATAATTACAAGACAAAATGTATGTCTTGAATTTTTTGGAAATAGCCTCTGAAGTCCTCTTCATTCTAAATGACTTTCAGAGAGAAAACATTACTGCACAAAAAATGTAGAACTCGTTAAAACTTTTTTGTTGTAATTTGCTAGTTGACGATTGCCGAGATATTCCCTCGTTTGTTTCAGTTTTAAACTAATGTAACTCCCACAGGAAACCCTCATCCCTCGTGTTTCTTTTGTTCACTACTAACTATAGAAATAAACCGAATGTCAATGACAATCGTATAGCGACAGCTTTTAAAGGTTTAACTATCGCTTTAGCCTAGTGTGTTCCCTTACTTACCTTTTAATTGCAGGGAGGGAACTATTAACAGCAGTTCTGCAAAGGTTTACCGCAATTGGCGTGAAGTCGAAAAAGAATAATATTTTGTAAGAATAGTTTGAACAGGTAGAGAAAGGCATGTGAATGGAACACATCAGGTTTTATTTTCTACTTAGGTTCCATAAATCTTACATATCTATTTGCAAGAAAATGGTTTCATATCGCTAATACCATAGAAATAGAACGCATTTACTAGCCCAGATAGTCAAAAGTTGAGAAAGAAAATGGACGTGTGTGTGTGCGCGCGCGCGTACGTACGTACGAGCACGCGTTGAAAAAAAAAAAGTTCATATTGGTGGGTCGATGCGGCCCGTGAATTTCGATATGCATATAAATTAAATCAGAAATAAAACAAGTGTTCTCTAAATTTCTATGAGCCTAAGCATGTTTTCAGTTATTATCTCTCTAAAAATTATGTACGTAAACTGAAAGTAAGTCCGATTTATTTTTTAAAGTTAACATTTTATATCCCTCTACTACATTTTATGCGGAAACCTCTTACCTAAACCTTTTATAGTGCTTGTAAAGGGCCAAGTTGTAACTAGCTCAGATTATTAATCTTTTAATTTACATTGCTGCTCTTCTTAGATACTGTAAATAAGGAAACTGCTTAAGCTTAATTTACTTAAACCGGAATATTTTTTTAAAAGGAACAAATTCAATAGAAAATTAAATTCAGAATGTGATTAATTGAATAATATTAAAGATGAAGACTCAACATTATTGAATCGCTTTAAGAATAAATGACGATGATGACAAAGTTTAGAGAGCATCGAGAGTGCGTTTGCAGCGTTTTGATTTTATGTAGATAACTGTGAAACGGGGGAGAAAGCAGAAAGCTTTTAATGTTTTGCATTAATGAACCCTTGTAATTAAGCAACTAACCGAAAAATGAAATGGTTTTATCATGCTGTTAATATTTGGTATGTGGCATGTGGCAGAGAGGCGGAACAAATGGATGATACTGTACTTTGTGAACCGGTTCAACTGATACGATTTTGTCGAGTAGTGGAGTCAATGCTCGATTGTGACGTAAAAGTAGCCGCAGCAATGACAGCTTGCGGTCTGCTTGAGAAAAATACATTCATGTTCAGCAAACACGTATAGAATCTCCCATCCAGAGTTCCTGAAGTAGGACACAAGTGTAGACTGAGAAGCGAATACAAATATGGAGTGATATTGTTTTTTAAATGTGAAGTAATATTAATGTAATGCGTTTTGAACTTACACTAATTGATGGCAGTTCTAGTCAGTGTCGGCATGTGATACCATTGACCAGAAAAGTCAAGTGTATTTTTGTGTGCATCTGAGATGACAGATAATCGTAGACCCATTTCTCAGTACATCTTTCTTTGCAGAGGGATCGAATATGAATAGTTTCTTTCTCCAAAAAATTCTATGCAACAGCCGAGATTTGAACCACGTATCTTCTGCTCTCCGCGAGTCAGAGAATTAAATGCCGTGTTGGTATGTTGCCAGGATAGCTCACTGGTTAGAGTAACTGTGCGGAAAGCAAGAGATTCGTGGTTCAAACCCCGGTTATGGTGTGGAATTTTTCGGTCAGACTCTACCTCTCACTCCTGTCCTACAAACGGTTAATGTGAAACAAAAAAAAATAATTAACAAGGATAGGTACTTATTTTAAGTACTGTCTACTATTTTTTAGTTTAAAATAGAGTTGTTGATCCGTCTCTAAAAAGGCATTAGTTGAACAGTTGCTATTAGCAATCATGTGGCCATGATAAGAGTCAGCCAAATATACAAGCAGAAACATGTTTGCTTTCGAGCAACATAAGGTTAATCTGAATTCCCTGTAATTTCCTAGACACCATAGACATGTGCTGTATAAAAAGGACACCGGTTGTACTATCTGAACTATACTGGAAATAACGGAAATTACTTCCACAATAGTCTCTGGACGCTACAATAATTATAATGATTAATTTTCGTGTAGCAGCTCACTGCAATCGGTGTCTAAATGCTAATGCTAATTATTTTGAACCTCATTTTGATTGCAGAAGTAGAATAAAATGGAAAAAAGATCTTGGGACTGAAATTTTAACAAACCATAGTATTGTGCATTACCGTATTTTTCCTTTGACCCAATACAAATGTCGCATCATAGTTTTGTGTTGTCATTTTTACTTTCTCTAGCCCCATATGTACAATGTACATAGGGATAAGAGAAGTATTGTATTCCACCCAAAAATTCGATACCGAGATTTCACCGGAAATACATGTTTTAGGACCCCCTGTATCCAAAAAAAGCATTTTCAGAAAAAGGTCCGCGTGTGTATGTGTCTGTGAACACGATAACTCAAAAACGAAAAGTAGCTAAAATACCAAACTTGGTATTTAGGTTTAGTATCTTCCAGGGATGCGACACGAAGATTTTGAGAAAAATCCCCCCACCCCAAACTACCCTTTACATGGAACGTTTTTCGAAAATTTTTGATTTTCTTAAAAATGGCTCTAACGATTTTGATTAAAATATCATACATTAAAGATATTTACCTAACAAATAAAAGGTATATCTTGAATTTTCTGGGACTAGCTTCTGAACACCTGTTTATTCTGAATGACTTTTGTTTAATTTGGCATAACTATTAAACCGAAAGAGATAGACAAAAGCTTACTATACAAAAAATTTAGGTCTTGTTAAAATACACAAGTTATGTCATATACATTTTTCTCGTGGAGCTTACCGTTTTCGAGGTATTCATTGTTATTAGTTTCAGTTGTGAATACTTATACTTTTCTCAGACGGGAGTGTCCGTTTTTCTTTTGTTCTACTCCTGGCCAAGAAAAGAAGCGATTTGTAATGACAAAGGCATAAGCGACAGCTTTTAAAACATTTGACTATTGGTTTAGCCTAGTGTATTCCCTTATTTTTTTCCTGCTTATACGGAACTAAATAAGAACATTGTGCTAATGAGTACCACGATTAGCAAGGTGCAGAAAAAAGAAGAATCTTATGTATGAAGTATGTAGAACAGCTGGAGAAAGTCATGTGAGTGTAACACATCAGATTTTTAAAGATCGAAAGGAGCAATGAGCATATATTTAAATGCTACTTTGCATTCCCCTCCCACGTGTATTTTTCAAAGTTTAAATATTTCTTACGTATCAGTTATCCAATTAGAATGAAGAAATGTGTATTTTATATAGAGTAGGATTTTCACAAATCTAAGTATTAATCATTTGAACTACGGTTTGTCCAAAATAAAATATAATCCCAGAAATGTTCTTTTGTTTTAAAAAAAATCCAAAAATATAACAGCCCTACTCCTTATTCCTCTGGAGTTAGGAAAAAATCATATATGAAACATGTGTACACATCTTTTTATAATCTCAAAATTACAGAAATGTGTACATTCAGTCCCCGGGTCGCTTAAGGTTCGCTTTCAATGTTTTCATGCATTATCTAATAATAAGACTTTAAAGCGTTTTTTACTTTCTCTATACGCACTATGTACATATTGAATAGAGAAAGTATTGCACTCCACCAAAAAATTCGATACCGAGATTTCACCGGAAATATGTGTTTTAGGGTCCCCTTTATCTAAAAAAAGCATTTTCACAAAAAGGTCCGTGTGTGTCCGTGTGTCTGTGAACACGATAACTCAAAAACGAAAAGTCGGTAAAATACCAAACTTGGTATTTAAGCGACACGAAGATTTTTAGAAAAATCTCCCCACCCCAAACTACCCTTTACATGGAACTTTTTTTGAAAATTTTGATTTTCTAAAAAAATGGCTCTAACGATTTTGATTAAAATATCATATATTAAAGATACTTACCTGACAAATAAAATGTATATTTTGAATTTTCTTGGAATAGCCTCTGAAGACTACTTTATTCTGGATGAATTTTGCAGAACTACTAAACCTTAAGAGATGGACAAAAACTTAACACACAAAAAATGCAGAGCACGTTAAAACACACAATTTATGTTATACACATTTTTTTCGTGGAGTTGATCGTTTTTGAGATATTCCTTGATATTGGATTCAGCTTTGAAAAACATACTTTTCTCATACAGGAATTTGTCAACTCCTGTCCACACAAACAAAGGAACATCAGTCACATAGCAACCAGCTTTTGGCTTTCACTTTAACCTATGGTATTCCCTTATTTCGCTTGTATTTGCAATAAAGCAAGGAATAAGACTATTTCTGCCAATTTTCCTCGATTAACATGAAATAAATAAAAGATAAGTTTATTAACAATAGAGAGAAAGTCATGTGAATGGAACACATCAGATTTTTGCAGCTTTCATTGTTTCGGTCGTTCAGTATTTACAGCTCTATACGCAATAGTACTTCTATTAGTCGCCGTGGTCTTTCTCTCTCTCTCTCTCTCTCTCTCTCTCTCTCTCTCTCTCTCTCTCTCTCTCTCTTTTCAGAATGTATTTGTTGTAGAGCTTCCGAAATCGTCGGCTGTACTGTTATCAAGCCATATTGAGTCCAGTTGTAGCGCTTCTTATTTCATAGTAATCTCGATTGCGGTTTAAGGTTTTTGTCCGAAGAGTAGTACGACATATTAAATAGTCAAGTATTGAAGTCAAGGTCAAGTTGGAGCGAAGGAGTTATTTGGTTGTAAATGATGTAACAATTAGAAACGTCAGCCAGTTCAAATGTTTTGTGACAGTTCTGCTACCTATCGAAAGGAATTGACACTAGAAGCAACCAAGCTAGGAAACTAACAGAATCTTTAAATGGTGTCCTATGAAGTACGGAAATGGCAAAAATAACCAAAAAACGTATCCTGAAAACATATTAGAGAGTGTCCCTTATGTAGCAGGTCAAGTATTACAGTGAGTGATGGAAGAAAATGCTGGAGAGTCCGAAATTGAGGGACTACGTGGAAGTATGAGAATATCTCGACTACAGCATGTAAAGAATGATGTTATTAGAACCGGAATGGAAGCAAAAGATATCGTGATAAATAGAAGGATAGATATCGTAATGGTGCGGACACGCACAAAGAATGAAGGAGAGCTGGCCTAGACGGGTAATTGGCTGTCTCCCACAGGAAGAAGGAAAAGAGGAAGGGCTTGTGTAAGTTGGTATGGTAATGTAAAAAAAGAAATGGTTAAATTTGGCAGTGGAACATAGATCACTCTGAGGATATGAGTCAGATATAAACGCAGAGAAGTTGGAAGTTGAATTTAAGAAGAGGAAAAATGGTTGGGTGCAAAAGAGAGTCTGTACTTTTGGTGTACTACTAGTTCTTTCTCTATTTATGCTCCTCATATGGAGGACTCCACTCCCCCTTCCAGGACTTACAAACCAGCGCATAGGGATTGGTATACTTAGTGAACAATGATTAATTTTACTTGTCCTCCTGCAGTAAACAGCATACAAACACTAACTATGCCACTAAGTTTTTCAGTTTTTGTGCTGCTAATTTATTCTAAAGATGTTTTTTTATTTAATTTATTATAGTCGCGTTAATAATGACGTCATATCGCGACTGAACACTGAGTTATATAATGAGGTAGAATCACAAAATGTTACATTAAATCTTACATTGGCTAATTAACAATAACAAATTAGCAACAATTTAAATATCATTAATAATTTTGCACATTTTCATGAAGTTGATGACTTTCCTACGGCATTGTTGATCACCCAAGGCCAGCTGTAGGTTTCCAGGAACTCCACAGTTAAGTCGCTCAGCAGTATATCTCGGTGAGAGCATAGACTACATGTTGGAGCAGGTTCATGAGACAGGAGGTAGGAATGGGTTAGCGCAGTGTGACCAATACATAGTCGATTACTAGGATCTGGTCTTCCGGGTAAGAGTCGTAATAGACGTAGCTAGATTAGGTCCTGGCCAGGCATCATGTAGTGTACTGGTGGATGTTGTAGTCCAGTCTGTCTTCCACTGCTGTAGGATTCTGCGTCTTAGATGTGATAAGTAGTCTTATGAGGAAGCTTGAGATCTGGTAAAGTACATGGATGTTTTGTAGCTTCCTTAGCGGCAGTGTCAGCAAGATCGTTACCTGGTATATTACGGTGAGATGGTATCCATGCAAAGATGAGTTGTTTGCCAGATGATTTTAAGTCATTGTATAATAGGTGAATCTCGTTTACCAAAGTATGGCGAGGAGATCGCTGTTGTAGGGCCATTAGGGCACTAAGGGAGTCAGTGAAAATAATGTAGGAGTTCAAGTCTTTGTTCTTTGATATATAGTCTAGGGCAAAGCGGATGGCGAAAAGTTCGCAAGAGAGAATGGTGAAAGTTTGTGGCAGACAATAGAGCATGGTGTGATTAGGCACAACCACCGCGCAGCCATTACTGTTGTCACATCGTGAACCAACGGCGTAAATTGGTTCGTAGTTGGAGTATGTTTCACGTAATTCTTTGAATAAACTGGTGTATCAAATTCTTTGGATATCATTTTTATTATATTTTGTGAGAGCGGTGTTGATTACAGGAGTTTTAAGCCTCCATGGTATAACATTTATATTGAAGGAACGGGGAATCCGTGAGGGAATTGTCAATTTAAACTCTTCGATGTACATAGCCATTCTTTGAGAGAAGGGTTGTAACGGGTACCGTCTATACTTCTAGAGTCTTGTGGTGAAACACGAGAGTCTAAACCAGAGCCAGGTCTGTTAGAAGTCTTGATGGCATAGGACAGATTTAAGGTTTTACGTCGGAGAGAAACAGGTAGTTCGCCAGCAGCAATTTGCAGGCTCTCTATAGGACTGGTATGGAAAGCTCCAAGTGCAATCCTCAGGGCGGAGTTCTGAATGATGTCGAGTGTTTTAAGACTAGAATGACTAGAGGAGTTAATAACAGAGGCGTAGTCCAACTTGGATAGGGTCGTCATTTTGTATGTGTAAAGTAGAACAGTGAAATCGTCTCCCCATGTTTTGGCAGATAAAGTTTTTAAAAGGTTCAGGCGCCGAATACAATCGGCTTTGAGGAGCTTAATATGATGGACTCAGGTCAGCTTGCGGTCAAAGTACATATCCAGTATTCTGATTGTGTTTACTACTGGGAGATGATAGCTGGATATTTGTAGTACAGGGGTTTGGGTAGGTTTCCTCCCCCTAGAGAAAACAATACTTTGACATTTTTCTGGAGAAAAATTAAGGCCGGTGATTTGACTCCATTTTTGGAGCTTGTCTAGGGTTGGCTGTAGTAGTTCTTGTGCTAGTGGCGATATTCTTCCCTTTACAATAAATAGTCAAGTCGTTGGCAAATAAAATTGCCCATACTGGAGGTTGAAGACATGAAAATACTGTATTAATAGCCACTAAGAAGAGTGTTACACTCAATACCGATCCCTGTGTTATACCATTGTTGAGAACAACACTTTGTGACAAAACACCATTAGCTCTTATACATTTTCGTCGATCCTGTAGAAAGTTGACAATAAATGCAGGCATATTTCCTTTGACGGTGGCTTTAAGGAGTGTTTGTAGGACGTGGACATGCCACGCTGTATCGTAGGCTTTAGCAATGTCGAGACTTACAGTGAGCATGTGTTGGTGATTAGCAAAGGCGTCACAAATTTCAGTTTCCAGCAGTGTCAAGGCATCAAGCGTTGAGTGCTACTGGCGGAAGCCACATTGTAAATCATTAAAGAATCTGGTGCACTCCAGAAACCATCGCAATCTTCTGTTAATGATCTTCTCCATAAGTTTGCATATAGTGCATGTCAGTGAAATACGGCGATAGTTTCCAGGGAGCGATGATCCTTGTTAGACTTTGGTATGGGAACCACTATGGATGGACGCCATTTACTGGGAAAGCACTGTGTTGTCCAGATGTAATTAAATAGTCGAAGTATATACAGTAAGCCATTCTGGGGTAGTTTATTAATTAGTGCATAGGGAATGTTGTCAAGTCCAGTGCTTTTACTCGTGCAGTTATTTAATTCAGTTAACATTTCATCCATTGTTAAATCTTCGTTGAATGGTTGAGTTGTATCGGAGAAAGCTAATGAAAGCGTTGGAGTAGGGCGACAATGGGAAGTTAAGGGGAGTGCAGCGTTATGTTCGGTACCACTGGGTATAGTAGAGAATGCAGATGCAAGAGTATCTGCAATAGAGGTTCGGTAATGACATCATCAGAAGGTGTTATTCGAAGATGAGATATCACAGATGTCCGACGTGTGCCACAAATTGCTTGGGGAGTTTTGTTAGTAAGGGAGGATACGAAGGTCAGCCAAGACTCCCGTTTACTGCGTTTAATTTCACGACGCGCAGCTGCGCTTGGAATTCAGATTTTGTATCTGCGGTAGGATTTCGTTTGTATTTATAATAGGCCTATATTTTAGCTTAATAGCTTCTTGGCATTTTTCATTCCACCATGGAACTGTCCGATGATATGCACTAGTTCTAGTGTTAGGTATAGCATTCTCTGCACTCTTAATTATAGCGGTAGTAACTTTAGACACAATTTCATCGATTCCTATTTGTGGAAACAATTCTGCAGGTGGAAGGTGTTGCAAAGCGTTTTCGAAAAGTTTATTTTTTTATATAGGTTCCAATTGGCTTTGTTAAATTTCCAAGAAGGAGGTCTCATTTGCAACGGAGGAGCAAAGTTTTGAGTAGTGATTGTGATTGAGAAGTGGTCACCACCCTGAGGTGATGAGTAAACGGACCATTGGAATAAAGATGCTATGCTGGAGGAACACATAGTGAGATCAATGCAGCTGTAGGTGTTGTGGTAAATATGATAATGAGTTGGTGTTGGAACATTTAGAAGCGTTAAATCTGAAGTATGTAGCAGGGTTTCAAGCATTTTACGATGTTGATCAAGTTTATCACTACCCCATACTGGATTGTGGCTATTAAAGTCACCTAGCAACATAAATGGCTCGGGGAGTTGAGCGATCAGTGCGGAAAGCATAGAGAGATCAACAGTAATGCTGTTCGGGAGATAAAGATTGCAGATGAATAGCTCTGTTGTTGAAAGAACTGAGATAGCTACGGCTTCCAGTGGAGTATTGAGAAGTATTTCTTTATGCGTTAAGATGTCATTAACATACCTGGCGACACCTCCACTAGCGCGTCGAGCTTCTGTGCGGTTGCAATGATAGCCAGAATATTTTCTGAGAGGGGCTATATAATCTCCATTGAAGTTAGTTTCTTGTAAACAAATAATAAGAGGGTTGTGAGAATGCAAGAGTAGCTGTAAATATTCAAGATGTGAGTGAAAACTACTGATTATTCCATTGCAGTAAGGTGAGATCACAGTTCATTATTTAGAAAGCGACCTTATACCTTCAACAGCATCTGTAGGAGCCCTTCTCGGTACATCAGAGCGGTCCTCTATTGTTGCCAATAATTTCTTCAGCAGACGAGTAGTGCGATTCTTGATGCTATTGCCTGTAAGGTGGGGATAGATCTTACGAAGCGTCTCGACTATGCCCTGCAAATCTGAAGTGTAGGTTAAGGCTACTTTGGTGATATAATTAGAGCCGTAGGTATCATCATAGAAGATGCAAAGTTGAGGGAAGGTGAATTTGGTGTAGCATCCAACAATGGCTTGATCGACAAAAGAGAGTCGCTGATAAAGGGTACTGTATCTGATGGTTTGGGCTTTTTAGTTAGGGAGCAGAGTTATGCGTTTGAGTACTGTCTTCATCAGACAATTCATCTTTTACTTTGTGAGGCACATCAGAACTGAATATCCCATGCCCCGCGGAGCTTTCGGTCGATTTACTACTGGCAGAAGAAAGTGGCCGTTTTGTGCGAACAAGAGCAGTCAGAGATTGGTCTTTCAATTGTTTTGCTGAAATATTCAGGCGCTCCAACGCTGTATTATTAGGGGAGCAGTGAAAGTCATAGCATCCAGCGCTGGAGTCGCAGCATCCAGCACCGGAGACGCAGCATCTAACACTGGATTCGCAGCATCCAACACTGGATTCGCAGCATCCAACACTGGAGTCGCAGCATCCAACACAGAAGTCGCAGAATCTAACACTGGAGTCGCAATTCACGACTCTGCCAAACCCGTATCGATATTAGCTCCATCTTTTGATAAACTGGAAGTAACACTGGGGAGCAATTCTTTTGTTCTGAGAGAAGGAAAGTCTTCTGTGTTGGGGTTAATGTTAGTTGAGATTGGAGGATCAGTAACTTGGTGAGAGCACTAACGTGCCAAGTGATCCTCCATCTTACATATGAAGCACATGGGGGGCATCAGAGGAAACGTAAATCCAATAAGAAGTGCCCTCATAGTAAACCTCAAAACTATCTGTAAGTTTCTCAAGGTCTTCAGATTGGACATAAAGTTGGCGCCGGAAATTGAGAATGCGGGAGTATCTTGGGATGTTAAAACCTGCACGAATGTGTGTTATTGCAGAGGTTAGGTTAATTCCAAAGTGACTCAAAGCACGTTCTAACACAGGATTTGGAATACCTGGGCACACGTTTGAGAGTATCATCCTGCGTTGTTTAGTAAGTAGTAGCCTTAGGGTCAGGGTTACGTTACTAACTTTGATCTTTGGATGTTGGGCACATAGCGTTTCAGCTAGTTGTTTGTTAGTTAAGTAGATGCAGTTTCGGCTGTTTGAGATTCTGGATACAAATCTAATGTGAGAAGGATCAGTGAGTTCGCCAATAGCGTAAATATACTCTTTGGGAGGGATACCATCATGTGATTCAATTATAATGGCCTGATCTTTAGTTGGTCAACTTTTAGCAATTGACGAATAACTTTGAGTTAGGTTAATCGGTTGAGAAGACATTTTAGGTTACTTAGTTTGAGTAGCTTTTGAAGAAATCCAGGCGGTCCGAGTCGAACCCGGGCCGGGCACGTGAAGACCCTTCACAGTCACGTCTAATTTCACTCGTAGCACAAGATTAAATTAACTTATACACTGTAATATTCTCAAATATTACGGATTATTAACGATAAACTTGCAACAATCTTCCAAGGCCTACTCTGTCTAAAGAATTGTTGATTAAACATTAATGTTATTTTCACATTAATTTGCTTCATCCTTGAACGCTACACCACGAAAGAAAATGCTAGAAGGATATCTGTTGGTCATCCTACTGTTGTATATGCAAATTAGTCTGAAACAGACTGTTTTTTTTGCCCATGCCCTATTAAATAAATTCCTTAGAAAACTGTATCTTTCATCAACATTCTGCCTATGGACAAAATTACCGTTTGGATAAACTCAGAGGTTAACTACTTTTGTTTTTAATTTACCTGTTTCCTCACATACCTCTGTTTGTTGGAAGTGAAAGATGTCACAGGCGCCGCCGTGACCGAGAGGTTAGACTGCTCATCTCTCACCAAGGTGATTGGGCTAATCTCAGGGGATCGCATGTGGGATTTGTGGCGAACAAAACGGCATCTGAGCAAGTTTTCTCGGATTTCCCGCGCCATTCAATCCACCAATTGTTCCATTATCAGCTTTCCTATCATTCATTTCGCCCTCGCTTCATATCATTTACTGCCTCACTCGCGCGAACGATCTTCGTTCTGGGCTCTTCATTCTACGATAAATGTTGACTTCTGACCCTAGGCTACCTCGTCAAAACCTGTATGCGGAGAGGATAAACCGACTAAGGGGTGTGTGTGTGTGTGCGCGCGCGCGTGTGCGTGTGCGTGTACGCGTGTACGCTTGTTTTTATTTTGAATAACGGTTTAGATGTTCTACCGCAGGTAGCTGGGGAACGTGTTCACGATTTATCATATTACCATTATTATTATTATTATTATTATTATTATTATTATTATTATTATTAAATGCGTATTTAATTTCTGATGTGAGAAGTATTTGGTCAAATGGTAGGTATTTTACTTTGGGGTTTATTCATGTTTAATACGAAACGTATATTCATTCCTTCAGGTTTAGTAACAGACATTACAAAGGGTAGAAAGTTATAGTAATAAAAGATAGTTAAATTTAACCGCTCCAGCCGGCAATCGAAGCCGGAGAGGTAAGAACGTGGAGTTCTTAACCTGAGTCACATCGGCTTGCTATTGTTCCTGTGTACCTCAGAAATAGTCATAATCTTCTCTATAAGTAAATTTACAAGTTTTAAAATAATTTAAGTTGTAACTATACAAATGTAT
Source organism: Hymenopus coronatus (assembly GCA_030762935.1). Lineage (NCBI taxonomy): Eukaryota > Metazoa > Arthropoda > Insecta > Mantodea > Hymenopodidae > Hymenopus > Hymenopus coronatus. The sequence continues at coordinate 112,401,266 of CM060890.1, forward strand.
ATTACAATGTACATTATCTCGAAAATATGGCTGCTCTCTAGACAATGTTGGTAGAAATTAAAATAATTATCATGAGAGATCTTAGATAAGGTGATACTAATAAGATGTAGAAAATTATATTCCTTTAGCTACTTCATATTAATCAGATTAATGTTTGGACTGATAGTTAATTACGCATTTTTTGTAGATACCAGGGATACAGGATGCTAATATGACATGTATTTTTAAAAAATTCTTGCGTGTTACATTCAAATAACTTTCTAACCACTATCTTGTAGCTTTTCTATCTATTTAATGCTATTGAAGAGTATACCTTTCGTTGAAGATACACGGGGGTTAAAGGGAGCCGAATCAATATCAGATGCTTGAAGATAGAATCGCTACATATACCTAGAAATTCTACTCTTTCCAGGATGTCACGAAAAGCAACTGAATAACGACATCACTTTAAAAGAACTGATAAAGTATTGTGCAGTTAAAAGCAATTAAATGGATACCTTTGAAGTGGTTGAATTTTACAAGTTATCGGAAATAAATCGTATGTTTTAAAAAGGTATACGATATGTGCGTAGTAAGTTTTGCCTATCTGTTAAGGTTTACCAGTTACACAAAATTCATCTTCCTCTCTCCCAAATCAAGATATACATTTCATTTGGCATTAAAATTATATTTAAAGAAAATATTCAATAATAAAAACGATAAAATAGGGATATTTTCTTAAAAGTGTGTGTGTGTATGTGTGTGTGTGTGCGTGTGATATCTTTGGATCTAAATATGAAGATAATATTTATCGGACATTTTCTTTTTGCCTTATACTGCTCTCACTTACATACGCGCGCGCACACGCACACACACACACACACACACACACCTACACCTACACACACAAACGCACCCGTGTTTTTTTTTTTTTTTAAATTAAATGCTATTTTTATTCAGGGAGCCTCAAAACGTGGATTTTCGGTGAAATCTGAAATCGGATATTCAGATTGGGTGGAATGATGTATTTCGTTTGCATACTATTGGTAGGCGGTATGGAAATTAAAATATATATATATATATATATATGTATTTACTAACTTTGAAATTCCCTTCGAAACGCTGGTGTTAACCTTTCGAACATCACTAAAATCATTGCTATTTTTAATTAGCGTATACGCTAAGGGGACCAGTAGTGTTTGTTTGTTTGTTTTTTGCGCGCGCGCGCGATTCTGGTAATAAATGTCGATGTTAGTGTTTGATTTCCTAGATCGGATGTAACATACGTTTTGGACGCCATTTCTAAAGCGTTCCGCTGGTTAAATTGCTGTGTCAAACTCAAAAAGCCTCCCCCCAATGTTTAAAATCGATCTTTTCCCACAAAAATATAGATAGAATTATGAAAAAATTACTCAAAGCACTGCAGAATGTGTGTAATAAAATGTCGGGTTGGAATTTTTATATTGGAGTCATAGATTTACTTTAAAAATAATAGTATAATCATGCCGTATTTTTCGCAGGTTTTCACTTGTGTTATAAGATATTTTGTTTTAAATAACACTATTCACAATAGTAAAATTTACGCAGAAACTTTCTTGCAAAGACATTAAGGAATATAATTTTAAAAATGGTGAATATAGACGATAGAACTTATTTTAGTTAGTTAACTTGAATAAAGTAACATATCCGGAATTATATATATATTTGAATGAAACTTAATATGAAAACTTTTTTGTTTCCAGTAAAGTCTGTACAAAAAGTAGAGCTTTAGCTTTAATACTTAAAAAAAAAAAAAACAGTACTGGAGTCTGGTCAGGACTCCGGCGCTGTATCCCCTATTTACATCCCCCCCTGTATGTTTACTGGTTTTACTGTTCCTTTACACAAACATATACACATTGCACAAACATATAACACCCATGCCCAAGGCGGGACACGAACCCACGATCCCCTGCCCACAGCGTGGCCATGGGGACCGGCTAATACTTAAGAAAATCACTTTACATTTCGGTCTCCCCTTAACACCATCGTTTGTTCAAAACACAAAATTAGTAGAAGAAATTCAGTTACGTTTTATTATAAGCATAGTTTTGGTATTGGCGTAATTACGTGCTTGATAATAATCAGCTTTAGAGGTAATAGGAGGTGCGTCGCAGCAGCTTCCTTATCCGTTTTGGAAAATCTGTAGCACGCGACGCGACGGTCAGCCACACGTCACTTGACATCACCTGGCTTCTTCAAATTGCGGCCTAAATTAATAAAGCGTCAAGTGGAGGGGGCAGAAGGATCTCATTATTTTGCGGTACAAGGTCGAGAAACTCGAGGCACGCACGGGGTTATCGAACCTCTAGCTTATTAAGAAAACACTGCTACAGCATAAGATTCACTCCAGGAATACTCTGGAGTACGGTAGTTAACACCATATAGAGGTATTCAATGAGAAAACCGTTAACAATTATTCTGAATGTCTTAAGGAGCATTTTGCTACAGCGGAGAGCCTATTAGCTTTGCTTTTCCCATCTGTAGGCAAGAAACAATTGACAAACATAAAATCTGTTGAAACATTTAAAGTTTGGTGTCTGTATACAATTGTGTGTAAATCTTATACGAGAATTTCCTATCAGTTTATTTCTTTAGGCGAAGCGCTGCACGGTTTGGAGAAAGCTTACTGACCCTTTCAAATTTGGCTGTAACTTGTGCAATATTAATGGTAATTATATAGAGGGTTTCTAAAGATTTACTGACTTCAAAATTATTAAAAACATGTCAATTTTTATAAAATATTCCCTTAAAAATGAACCCAGCGAGAAATCTAACACTATATTTTACATTGCTTTTCTTATAGACCATGAAATTCTTAAACATTAGAATATTAACGTTCTTACACACACACACACACACACACACACACACACACACACACACACACACACACACATATACACGTACAGGGTGGACGAGAGTAAGTGCAAATAAGTTGATATTTAGAAGTGAACGATACATACAGCTCATAAGTGTATCTCACTTTGCCCGCTTACTAATAGCATTGTCGTAAATAAAGCACAAATTTCAGGTTTTAGTGTGTTTTGAACGGGCCTGCATTGTACCTCTCTTGGTGTACATACATCACGCAACGGCAGCTTCTGTGTTTAGTACAACTCGCACATTTGCGACCTGCATTCACGTGATTCACAATGTGTCGCAAACTTTCCTTTATACAATAAATGGTTTTGCATACACTGAATTAGCAGATAGATATTCATTTAATTGACACCAAAGCTAGGAAATGTACCAAAGCTTCGAGGGGCTGTATCATCGGCGATTTCTAAATTAACTTCTCAAAAAACGATCGTTTACTATAATGTATTAAAGGGTCTCTTTTAATTCCCAATTTGATTTTTTTTTGTAATTGTTGAGGTTTAATTTTAATGTCTTACCTATTTAAGAGCAATGAGGGTGGTTGTAATTTAAAGAACGGAAGTGCAAGTGCTTACATGTGAATCCTAATCAGATAATTTTATATGAAAACAAAAACGTATGGTTACGTATGTCTTCCTTCACATCACACCGCCTATAGTCAGGCAGGGCAAAGGACAGGGGAGAATCAACTGTGTGACCTGTTATGTAGACAATCACCGAGCGTCTGAGACAGGTAATAATGGCCATCCTAAAAGCATCTTACAATTTTCCTTATGAACATAAACTTAGAAAATTGCAAAACAAACTGCAAATACTGAATCAGCACATCGCCTTCAAACGCTGATACAAATATTTGCACTTAATTCACCTTCCACCTTGTCTACATATGTGGTAACGTTCAACTTCTCTACCGCTCTTTCAGTACCAAATTTCTATTTCCCTTTATCCTCCACTAACAGTATTTTTATGGGTTCCTGTCACGCATCTGCGTGATTCAGATCTTTATGCTTTCGTTTTGCTCATTGAAACTTACTCAAAATCCTTCATTGGCGTTCTCTCTCTCTCTCTCTCTCTCTCTCTCTCTCTCTCTCTCTCTCCCTCCTCCTCCTCCTCCATTAGATTCAATAACATTTAGCGTTTTTAATCTGCCTTATTGTTATTACTGTCATGTCCAAAATCGATTACAGGTGGTCGTCAAATCCGCGCTACTTTAGAAATTATGTTCCACATGGCTGTCTTATCCCGAGTCACTAAGCGTGAGCACTATTGTAATTCTAATTATTGTTAAGGGATCACATTAACTTTGACTTCTGAATTTGCTCTCCTTTAATTTTCCGTGGCAAAAAAAATCCAGTAAACGTCTGTGGCAACAATAGAACTCAAGTTCTTAGTCTAAATTGAAATACGCAGAGAAGGGATCATTTAAGTTGAAATGTATTTAACATGTTTCAAGCAACACATTTTGACAGTTATAAAATAAATAGCTCTGCTCACAATCGGAAAACGACAATGATCAGTTTATCTCTGTAATGTGGAATCAGTGTGTCTGCCTTCTAACATACAGGACTGGAACTGGCATCTCTGTTGGAGCGAGTCGCCTGGATAAGGTTTTCTTTTTCACTCACCAGCAGCACTCCAACTGTTCAAAATTGAAACTTAATTTCATAGATGTTACACTGAGGTAATACACTTCTCATAAATTCGAATGGTATTTAGCGCCGTTTTTTAGCATTAAAGTAATCGGCCGTGTGCAAATTTGGAGACATCAGAGAAATCGATAGTGACTCAATACCCCTAGTACAAAGCGAACGTCAAACTAATAATTGAAGACGGACTTAAATATCCGTCTTGGTTAAAATTATTTCTGAAATGCACCACACCTCTGGCAGTTGATCTGGCAATCCTAACTAAATGCCTGTTTGAAACGAATGGAGAAAACAATATGTAACAATCCCCATCTCTGAGGATCTTATAATTAATTGAGCATTCATTTCACCCATTTTGTTAGAGTTCTTTTAGATTTGATTGATTATAGGAGGTTAAAGACATGGATACCCTGAGCATAATTTAATTAACTTTATATAACATTGGATAGGTGGGATTTTTATCGATTATTGTGAATATAATCGTACACCAACTCCTGGGAGTGGCATATGAAGCAATAAATTAGATTAATAGGACATGACCGTTGCTTTTTACTCCAAATTCCAGTTATCATTAATAGGACATGACCGTTGCTTTTTGCTCCAAATTCCAGTTATCCAGAATGTCAACAAAGATTTATCTTTTCAGGGCTGTGTTGGTCTTGGCTAACAGTTAATCTAACAAGTAAGTTGTGTAAGTTTGATTTTAAACTAATTAAATCAGCTAGTTTCAATTACGTTGGTGTTTGTTGTACAAATTCTGCAAATTTGAGATATACCTCACATAGAATTGGGAATAAATCTTTGAAGATTTTTAAACCAATTACACTGCTGTGTGCTTTGTCAAATATATTTTTTAGTCATGTTGCAATGTACACAATGACATGGAGTTTCAGATGATTTGATTTAATCTTTAAGGTGGTAACACAATTGATAATTGTAGTTATGCTGTGATAATGCACAGCTTCCAGTTCAGTTGCGATGGAGCGTTGGTCTCACCTGCAGCGTATTCATCCAACAGAATGTTTACTAGAACAAACTCAGTTACAGTGTTATCATACAAGTTTGTACTGGATGAATGCACACCAGTAGAAGCCAACGCTCCATCGTAACTGAACCGGAAACAGTGCAGTCAGACCATAACCACAACTGTCAACTGTGTTATCAACATAAAGCAAGCAAACAAATAAAATTGAAATTAATCATCAGTGAATCTTATCTGCAATTCCATGTCACTCTGTACATTGCAATATGACTAAATTATATCTTTGACCAAGCACACAGTGTTCTGATTGATTTAAACTCGTCAGGGTTTATGTTACACTCGATATTATAGATCACAATGCAGTATATGGACGGCGACTTGTACCGCGCTTGCGCGCAAGCATGGTACATTTATTAATCTTGTAGTCTAGGAATACGAGAGGAAATGCATAACACTTAATTCAGCTGTTCTCCTTCAGTTGTGTTTTGGATGATATAGAAAATATTTCGAAGCTATAAAGTGCTGCTCTACCATAACCAGTAAGCACCTCACCATCGTATAATAATAATAATAATAATAATAATAACAACAATGAGAAATTTACACGATATGTTTTTACAATCTGTTGCTTTCTTTTATTGCAAACGTAAATCAAACCACTCCACATAATATTTATCTTCCCCCTTCCTGCCCTCCTGAGCCGGAAACCCACCTCTGTTCAAGTTTAAGGCGAGAATTGGTATACTCAGATATCCGATTTTTTGTACTTTAAAGCTAGAAGTGTAATTTTTTTCAGACATGCCAAAGTATTAAACAATGTTATCTCAGTGTAGTTTCCTGCCTATGGTTTGGCAGATAATTTGTTCTTTTTACGTTAATTTTATTAACCTTAAAATTTTTAGGTCTGTAAATTGTAAGGATATTGATTCACCTGCTTTACTGCATACTCTATATGTAATTAGTGATTATTAAAAGGCATTTACGATTACAATTTTCAAAATATTGAAAGACATAGACCGCCTGCGGAGCCATGAGTAGTTAAAGCGGGCGTTAAACACTACCAAAAAAAAAAAAAAAAAGACATAGAGAAACTACAGTATTAACTAATTCATTTATGATAATTGCATTTTTTTCAAACTACCTTTCAAATTAACTGCGTTATTTTACTATAAAATAATCCTTGAGGCTTTAAAAATGGGCACCAAAAATGTAATATATACTGAAGCTGAAAGTTGTTCCGTGTAAAGGAATAATTATATTCTAGAGAAGTGACTTTAAAGTTAAAACTAACCTATCCAAATAATAAACTGCGTTAATATTTGCTGTCTGCTGTAATGAATGGTAGAAAAGCTGAAATGATTTGTATGGTGTATTCTAATACATTAAAGTATATCTAAACTTAAAACAAAAATGTAATATTTCACTATATTCTTTGTTTTGGAGTAAGGGTCCCTTACACTTGTTTACTTTGTAAAAATGGTTTTAACAATTTTGATTGAAATATTTTTCTTAGATATTGTTATGAAAAATAAAGTGCACTCTTGAATTTTCCGAATTCTCTTTCTTTTCATCGATTTCTTTCCACCTGCAAAGTCATAACATAGAAACAAAATCTTACTAAGGTAGGTCTCTTCTGTATAAGATGAACATTTTCACATTAAAAATTGTCGAAATATTCGCTATTTGTTTGCATATTTTAGTAGTACACTTTCAAATACCAAGTTTCTAATTAGCTCATACAAATACGTAAAAACGAAAACTAATGTTTTTCAAATGGGAAGAGTTCTACGCTGCAGCGAATGAGATGCGGTATTTGCTCTCCGTTGCCAGGTCGCTACCCTCACTCTTTTCATATTTTCCTCTTACTCGCACAGTGAGCATGCAAATCTGCTCATATGTATTATGAAAACTATTTGAGCTAAAAAGCGTGGTTTTTACGGTTCTGCTACGAACATTACTCCCTATCTTCCTCGTGAATTGTTTGTTTGAAAAATTTGAATATTTTGTCGTAGCGCAAGTTGTATTTATGAGAGAAGGTATCGCTTAGTGCGTTAATTCCTAGTTAAGCACGAATGCAATATGTCAATACAGCAGCACTACAATTGGCTGCCGGCCTGGTGGCGCTCAAGGACAAACCTCATCCCATTTGAAAGACACATTGTCGTTCTGTACATTTCGTGTAGGCAACCTATATGTGGCGAATATTCATCACAATTAATAGAAAAGATAAATAAAGCTGTAAGAATAATCGTGGGGTGTAATGGGTAGATAATGTTTGGTGGGATTATTACAATGTTATGAATTGAAATGGGTGGTTATGCGCAAACATTGAACACTGCCCACATTACAGCTGGTTCTATTTAGATAAAAAAGTAAATTTAATTGAAGTCCATCGATTATGGTTGACGAACTTGATTGGAAAGTTCTCTCCACAATGAAATGCGTGTAATTCATTCACAGTGTAAATCTGCAGATTCCAGAAGGAGGTTGACCTTGGATAGTTGCTGTCATAACTTGCAGCGTGTGTCGTAAACTTGCAACTGATGACGAAATGCTCTCAGAAAGACAAGGCTAGGCAGTGTATGCATAAACATAACCCGTGGAAGACGGCTCGTGAATAAGTGAAGTGTTCCGAGTGAAAGTGAAGCGATGTTGACGCAGTTGGAGAACGTGTGTGCTGGTCTGCGTATCCGCAGCAAGAAAAAACCGCAACATAGTTATCCTCCCATTGCCGTGGACCTCCCTCCCATCCGGAGGGTCTGCAGAAGGCGCTATGGCAGCACAGGCCGCCAGGGTTCAGGTAAGCGATTCCTACTCCACTAAGGGAGGTCACAAATCAAGTACATATATAAAATATGAATATTTTCATTATTTTAACCTAGAGAGTCAAAATAAGTGCATAAAACGTGATACACTTAATAGGATACCTATCAGAAACTATGGAGCTTTCGTTCGAGCGCATGGCCGGTCTAACGGGAATTTTCTTGTAGCCCGGAAGCACGCTATTTGTCGGCGAAAATGAAATGCATCTTTATTTATGGACACTCTTTAACTGCTATGGTTCTTAACGCCCCATTGAGCTTAAAATACCGGAAATTTTGCTTAGAGGCTTCTTTATCAGGCTTGAAGTTCTTCTACGTGTCGTAAATCTACAACGTTACCACCGGCTTTATTTACCTTCCGAAGAAAGTGATGGCCTCCGCCGAGATTGAACCCTGATCGTGGGAAATGAACTGTTCCATATCAGTTTGCCTGTATCGCTTATTGGTCACGTGAAGTAATGCTTGATTCTTATAAGCTGCCCCGCTGATATACATTTTGCCTCACAATTTCCATCCCCTTTCCCTTGATTGGTAAGTACACCTTTGAATAGCTTAATATTCAAACCCTATCCAGAACAAGGTCTGATGATAAAAGCGATGTGAACACTCCATCATGATAGACGTAGGTAGTTTCATCATTTGAGAGGCGGTTCTAAAGGAAGGACCCTCGCCTATTTCAATACAGTAGCCAATGAGACTAGTCACCTGACAGTTAAAGAGAAGACGGACAAACTTAGGTGGAACACTAAGCTAACTCGGTACCCCATGCGGATATGGGCGAACGCGTGTTATATCCCAGGAGGAAGGGGCATGGAGGAATATGGTGACGTAACGTAGGTACTCCTCTACTGAAGTAGTGGCGTAACGCCATTCTTAATTTTGAAAGGCTAGGAATGTCTTATTTATTAAAATGCAAGGTATTCATTAAATGACCAAACAAATTGTTTGTTCATGATTATTGAAACAATGAAGGCTTGAAGCCTAAAATATCTCATACTCATTTCTTATCAAACCGAGGAAATGTAATATCGCTTATAAATTTGCATGAAAATGAACAAACAATAATTTTTACAACCTACACGCGGCTTGTATGAAAAAACAGTTGATTACAATTTTTTACTACTTTTATAGTAAATAAATATCGTCTTGACACGTTGTTGCTATACTAATTGCAGAAAATATTAAACAGTTTATTTATTAAAGCAGTGCCCTTAATTGTCATTCTCTATACTGAAAAATTAATTGAATAGCACATAAACCGATTGATTTTCATATTCAATTTTTTTTAGTTATTTCATTATTATAATGTATTTATTATTAAAATAAGCATTATTATTTATAAATATTATATATTTATTATTATATTCTAAGTTATTATAATGTGTTAATTATAAATTGCTTCACTAAATATGAGATTGGAACAGGCAAATGCCTAAACCATAAAGGAAGAAGAAGAAAATATAATTATGTTTAGATAAGTGTTTTACAAGATTGTTTTATTTGTATTGTATTGTTAACAGTTTCGAATATTCTTTTATTGTGAATGTATTGGGTTTATAGCAGTCTCTAGTTGAGGGAAGCAGCATTTGCTAATAATAATAAGAAGAAGAAGACGAAGAAGAACAGAATTATTCTTCTGTGTGTATGTCATATACTATATAGTACATTGCAGCCTGTTTGTATGCTACAGAATATGAAAAAGCCTTCCGTGAGTATCCGACAAACTATTGAGGAATGCATCTGCAATTGTGTAAAGCAGTCGTATGCGGTGACACGTGGGCTTAAGAAGATATCATTGGTGGACGAAGCTGTATATTAATAGTACCTATAAATTCAAACACGTAGATGCCTTATGCAAATTATAACTAAATCCTGTTTCTTATAAATTTACACTTCATTCATTATAGGTGCACGTGCTTTCGTCGTCCTGAGAGGCAGGTTTAAAATGAAGGATTCTCTACCTTATTTTCATAAGAATTTCAATGCATTTCCCTGGAATATATATATTCCAGAGAAATTGACAAATTTACATTTTCATGACAGCAAGAATTAAATGTATTACATCAGAATATAATGATTCTGGAATGCATATATATGTGTGTGTGTATTACAGGTAAACTGATAATAAGGAATTATTTTTGCTACTTCACACGTACTATGTACATAGTGGATAGAGAAAACATTGTATTGTACCCAAAAATTCTGTGTCGAGATTTCATCGAAAAAATTAGGGTTCCCTGAGTCCAAGAAAAGCAATTTTAGAAAAAGGTCCACGTGTGGATTGTGTCTGTGAACACGATAACTCAAAAATGAAAAGTCGGTTAAATACCAAACTTCATATATAAGTTCCAGCATCTTCCAAACATATGACACGAAGATTTTCAAGGAAACCTCCCACCCCAAACTACTCTTTACGTGGAAAAATTTTGGAAAATAAGTTTTTTTCTCAAAAATGGCCTAACCGATTTTGATTAAAATATCTTATATTAAAGGTATTTAGGTAGATAATAAATAAAATGTATATCTTGAATTCCCTGGGAATAGCCTCTGAAGCCATATTCTTTCTGAATGACTGCTAAACATAAGAATACAAATTTAGTATACAAAAATGTAGATCCAATTTATTTTATGTACTTTTTTGTGAATCTAACCATTTTCGAGATATTCCTTGTTATTGGTTTCACTTTTAAAGTACTTAAAACTTTTCTCAAATGAGAATTGCCATTACTGCTTTACTCCTGGTCATGCAATCACTTGGCAACAAACTTTTACAGAATTTGACAATAGCCTCGTGTATTCCCTTTTCTTTAAGGCACTAAGTAATAAGACATTCCTGCTAACATTTATGTTGATAAGCATGAAGTAGATAGAAGAATAAGCTTTTGTAGGAATAGTTTGTTGCAGAGTAGTTAGAGAAAGTTATGTGAATGGAACAGATCAGATTTTACACGGTGGCGTCCAATGAGATGATTGAACGGTGAATAATGCACGTGATAGTTAAAGAAATATGGGGCAAACAAATGTAAATAGAACAGGCAATGATGTCCATATGCCGTTTCTTAGGACATTTACTAAGGCAGCAAGTATTTTGAAAATGATGATCGAAGTACAATTGAACGCAAGAATAGCAAAGGTAGAGCTGAATTAGAATACATGGAACAAATTAAAAACAACGTGAACTGCAGATCGTAGGAAGAATAAAAAAGCTGATGTAATCCGTTCACTTGCCTTTCTCTATATCTCTGCAACAAATTTTTGTGAAAATGTTATGCTTCTATTTACTTCATGCTAAGTGAGAAAAAAGTAGCAGAAATTGTCTTACTACTTGCTTCCCTGTAAGTAGAAGCGAAATAAGGGAGTAACATAGATTAAAGTGGTAGCAAAAGTTGGTTGCTATATGACTGAAGTTCCTTTGCTTGTATGGACAGGAGTTGACAAATACCTGTATGAGAAAAGTATGTTTTTTAACGCTGAAACAAAAAACAAGGAATATCTAAAAAACTATAAACTCCACTAAAAATATTTATAACATAAATTGTGTATTTTAATGTGCTCTACATTTTTTGCGTGGTAAGTTTTTGTCTATCTCTTACGGTTTACCAGTTACACAAAATTCCGTAAAATTCATCCAGAATAAAGTAGTCTTCAGAGGCTATTCCCAGAAAATTCAAGATATACATATTATTTGTCAAGTATTTATCTTTAACATATGATATTTTAATCAAAATCGTTAGAGCCATTTTTTAGAAAATCAAAATTTTCGAAAATGTTTCCATTTGAAGGGTAGTTGGGGATGGGGGGATTTTCTTGAAAATCTTCGTATCGCATCCTTGGAAGATACTGAACTTAAATACCAAGTTTGGTATTTAACGGTCTTTTCGTTTTTGAGCTATGCTACCCACAGACACACACACACGGACATTTTTCTAAAAATGCTGTTTTTGGATTTAGGTGATCTCAAAACATGTATTTCCGGTGAAATCTCTGTATCGAATTTTTGGGTACAATGCAATACCTTCTCTATACACTATGTGCATAGTACGTATAGAGAAAGTAAAAAGGAAGGCAGAGAAAAGAACGGAATGGAGACTGCAAACCAGTACAAAGAATAATGACTAGGGGAATAAGAATTATTTCTGAGTTCAAGAGTCAAGAGAATGTTTTTCTAATAAAAGTTTTTAATCTTGTTTATATGATTTTACGTATTGACTGCTGATCGATCATATTAATACAAACGGCGCATGTCGCCGAGCCTGGACTTCTTTTTATTCTGGGATCTCTAGAATTTTTGGTGCAATCTTAATGTCAGCATTTTGGATGGAATGCAATACTTCATACTCGGTAAGTAGTGAACAAAGTAAAAATGCTCTTTTTGGATTTAGAGGATCTCAGAACTTGTATTTCCAGTGAATTCTCCGTTTCGAATTTTTGGGTAGAGTACGATACTACTTCTACTTGTTATTGTTAGATAAATAATAAGAGAAAATAATAAATTATTTTTAAACAAGTAAGGGTAGATTTTCGACCTATTCCGAGTGTGAAGGTTCCGCTAAACATGTTTCTTTCACAGTACGCATTTCTTGCTATTTGTGCAATGCCGAGGACGATGTAATCTCCGGATCTGTGATGTTATATCCGGTACAGTGGTTGTGGGAGACAGCTGTGGGTTTGGGCTAGTTGTTCTTTCGTATTCAGTTTACAGTTTCACCTGTCACTGTTGGTGTAAGAGCAAATGCAATGTATTTTATACAAATGCAGTTCGTTTTTTATGAGGCGTCAGTAAACATAAAAAATCTGATGTGCTGCATTCACATAACTTTCTCTAGCTATTATTCATATAAACTATTAGTATAAAATTATTTTATTTGTATAATGCTAATCGAGATAAACATTATTAGAATTTCTCTTATTACTTCCTTCCTTGAAAGTTTAAGGGAAATAAGGGAATACATTCGGCGAAAGCGATAGTCAAATCTTTTAAAAGCTAGTCACTATGTAAAACAATTGAGGTTCGGTTCGCTTTGCATGGTCTCGTTTGAAAAAAAGATTAGTTTAAAACTGAAACCAATAACAATGAATATCTTGAAAACAGTCATCTCTACAAGAAAAATGTTCCTAACAAATTATGTGTACTACATAATTTTGTGTACTAAGTTTATGCAAAATCAACCAGAATAAACAACTCTACAGAAGTTATTCCCAGGAAATTCAAAATATACATTTTATTTGTGATGTGAATATGTTTAATATACAGTATTTTAATCAAAACCGTTATATATACCTTTAGATAGATAGATAGATAGATAGATAGATAGATAGATAGATAGATAGATAGATAGATAGATAGATAGATAGATAGATAGAAAATTAACATTTTTGAAAAAATTCCATGTAAAGGGTAGTTGGGGGGGTGGAGGATTTTCTTGAAAATATCGTGTCGCATCCTTGGAAGATACTGAACTTAAATACCAAGTTTGGTATTTAACCAACTTGTAGTTTTTGAGCTATGCTGCCCACACGCGCGCGCGCAGGCACCTTTTCCTAAAAATGTTTTTTTCGGACTCAAGGGATCTCTAAACATATTAACGGTGAAATCTCGACATCGAATTTTTGGGTGGAATACAGTAGCTTCTCTATTCACTATGTACATTGTACATACGGGCTGGAGAAAGTAAAAATTAAATTGACCCTAAAATGACAACGTCCTCCAAATAAAACAACTAATGCATTTAGTTCCCCCCATAATATCGAGCAAATTTTATGCAATACATTTCTTTTTATAACGCTTAGTTTTGGAGAAATTGTACTGTCTCAACTTAAATGATCCGGCCTATTTGGTACGTCGCAAACACAGAGGCAAGCGTAAAAGTGCACCCAGAATTGTTAATCGCATTTCAGAACCAACCCCTGTTTTGCATAGCTTGTTTTGTCGAAACTCATCTGTCACTGAAGGTGTAGGCAGGATCATGCCGTCGTCAGGATTGGTGTTATTTTATGAATCGTTTAGGATCTCGCCCTTGCTAAATGCGCTTCGTCATATTCATGCGAAACTGGTAGCCCTTCAGGCCTCGTCATCTCTTCCTTTATGTCCAGTTGTTCCTTTAGACACAATAGTCCTACTAAGATATCCCAAGTGCGATTCTGAGCGCTAGACAATTCTATACTAACCTGAATTCTTCTTCGTTTCTAGCTAGAAACTCCTATCCAAAAAGAGACACGCCATCTCAATTATACCGCGTTTTGGTTTACTATATGCCTAAAGAAGGGAAAGTGATATGTTGCACACCGTTTCTTGGGCGCCGGCTTTACGGGAAGCGAGGGCTGGGGGGGGGGGAGAAGAGAGAGCCTGCCCGCCTGTCTTTCTTCAGTGTTTTCAACCAACCAAAGGCAATTTCTTTCTTTGAGACCCTCAGTTCATCTAGTTACAGCGAACAAACTGAAATATTTAACAGAACTCAGCGCATGTGTGCGAGAACTCTGAGATCTAAAGACGGAACAAAACTTTAACATTGAAGCCACTCTATACCAGAGTGTATAGTGCACTTCATATCTCAATGTGTACACTTTGGCCTTCCAAAATTGCGCGAAACCTACCAGATGAGCACTAGCGCCCAAGAAAACTTGTGCGCACAGTACTGGCAGCCACCCCCCCCCCCCCCACCAAATTTTTGGTTTTCTACCTTCCGTAACTTGCGAGATGGCACGATATTTCACTTTTATGGTCCCAAAACAAGTTAACCCAAATTAACCAAACCGTTTTGACTCACCGTCGTCTTTTTTCGGTTTTTGTGGACAGTTGCTATGGAGACACTACGGAAGGAATTGAGAGAATGCAGATTTAAAGTAAATCTGACACCAATGTGGTTGGCGTAAAGTAAGGCTAGGGAAAAGCTTTTTATCTGCAGATGTGTCGCGTCGAGAGAATAACCGCTTGGTATGTTAGAGATCCTCCACGGTGGCTCTCGACCCGGTTAAGACCGCTCGTCAAAATACTCTCATATCATTCTATCCTGTCTGATGCTCAATAAGCCATGGTGGCTGCAGTGTGGAACACCCTCCGGAATGACACGCGCACGCGCGAGTTGTTTCACAAGTCAAAAACCTCGAATATGACTTGAGATTACAGGGTTATACAAACGGGGGGTCGAATAAACCATATAGTAATATAGGTACTAAAAGCCCTCAATCTTAAATTCTTCCAAAGGAATTATAAGTGCATAGGGTTTATTAGTAGCCAAAGTGAAACATTCAACATGTTTGTATTAGCCATAGTGAACAACCCGGGACTGTTGTGGAATGTACGCTGTATGACAAAGCAACGTGAAGTAGTGACGACGGTATTGATCCTTCTTCCCCCTCATTCAGATATTGCATCTTCCTCATGCCATGAACTTTCTGTTTGCAGCATAGAGACGGATATTACTTTGCCGTAGACGAAGATGAAACTTCGGTTTAAACAAAAAATTAAAAAGTAACGCGGCGGCAAGATACATTCCCCGCCTTGCATCCGTTGACAAGTTCTTTGTGCACACAACAGATCGATGTTTGCAGGCCACTCTGTGCATTCTTACTTCTAATTGATAAGAGTATGCTGGGGATGTTGAATTAACTCGCGTTGTCAATCTGTCTATATAAACTACTATTTATGTTTTTTGCTTTCCATTATACACACCTGATGGACACATCACCGCTATTTGGTGTATTCAAGAGGTGATGTACGGACTGAATAGTGAAAAGCTCGGAATGTTTAATAAATAACACGCCTTATTCCGTTCATTTATTTTCATAGGTGCAATTCAAAATAGATAAACTAATTCTGATGTGTCCATTCACATGACTTTCTCTGCCTATTCTGTAACAAACTATTCTCGCTAACGCTTATTCTTTTATCTACTTCATGCTAATCGAGATAAGTGTTAGCATAAATTCATTGTAATTACAAGGGAAATAAGGGTTTACATTAGGATGAAGGGACAGTCAAATAGTCATATTCAAATTGGATTCTCTTTGTGTGGGCAGGATTAAATACGGGTATTAAAAAAAGTATGCTGTTTTCTGTTTGAACAAAGTATTAGAGAATTAAACCAATAACAAGGAATATCTTCGAAATGGTTAATATCTCTCTCTCTCTCTCTCTCTCTCTCTCACACACACACACATGCACATTCACATACTTTTATAAAATATTTTATTTTACAAAAATAAACTTGAAATAAGTTAATTTTAGAATGTATATGACATAAATTGTGTCATTGCCTTGTAATATACTAAACTTAAATATCAAGATTTTTCGTTTTGGAGTTACGCTTTCCACGAACACACTCCACACACACAGGGATTTTCTTGTAAAAAACACCTTTTTTAGATTCAGGGGATCTCAAAACATGTATTCCGGTGAAATCTCGGTATCGAATTTTTGGGTGGAATACAATGCCTTCTCTATCTTCTATGAATATTATACATGCGTGCTAGAGTAAGCAAAAACCCGTGCCGCTACATCGCTTACGAGGCTGGGGCTACCAACTCGATATCCGGCCTCTTGCCCACTTACATTTGTGTCGCTCTTTTGTTGACAAAAATAATATGTGTCGTCGTTCATTTGTCCACCTCGGAGTCCGTCGAGATTAGCAACCGTGAAATGCTTAATAAGCAAACGTGTACATATGAAAAGTTCCTTGGATGCACCGGCTTTGCTCGTTCCTGTAGAACACAAGTTGATTCTCACTCGGGGGGGGGGGACTAAGGTATGTAACACGAGGTAGACTCAAAATTAGAAGTACTTCGCTTTGGATTCCACTAAATGAATATTTTTATTCTTCTTTGTTGCTAGTTGAGGCACTAATCCTAGGAGCGACTCTCGACATAAGAATTCTTGAAGATGTAGAAATAATAACTAGTGCTATTTTCTGCTGTCGCTAAGCTCTTGTTGTCGACGGGCATTGGTAATTACTGCGTACTTTTCTGTTACGAGACAAATTAACTTGTGCAATAACTACAATATCTCGCATAATAAAATTACATACAATCTTAGGCACTAGCACTTCTGCGTTCACATACGTACAAAGTACAGCTTATAGCGTACCGCGTAAGCATCGCGTCGTCTATCACGCAGAATAAGCTGCAACAGCAACAATAATCACAATAACAGTAAAGATCACATCCTTGTAAGCGCATGGCTTAAATACCTAAACTCTCCAATATTAAACTCCTTCCTTATTGGCTGAAAAGAAGCGCGAAATAGCGTTGTCACGTGACTAACTTTGTAAGTTCTTTGTATTCAATTCACGTGACCGTTCTTTATAATGAAGTCCCAAGCTACTGACTTTTTGGGAAGTAACCTTTCTCTAAGCTTTACCCTGTAACTTATGTCTCTAATGTGCTAAAAGTCTTGCTCCACAAAGGCAACTGTGTTACTAGCATTAACAAAGAAAGTAACCTTGGCGAGCATAATAGCGACTTCTTCGCCCTAAGGTTTTGCGTTCTACAATCTGCTCAGTCTTGGCTACTGAAACAGATATTACCTATATGAAACCTATATAAAAATATTAATTAAACTAATAAAATACACATCGGGCTAATATACTGTTGCATATGATAGAGGTGGACGATGATATAGCCTATACGGGGATGTGATGTGGCCGGCATCACGTAGCTAGTCATGGCCGGATTCGCTGCCTAGCACACTTCTACACGATGTGGAGTGCACTCCGGACCAGGTCTACCAGCGGAAAAATCGCTACGCCGAACCCGCCGGTCCCCATGGCCGCGCTCGACAAAGCGTCTCGCTTTGGTGTTTCGCAGTGCAGGGGATCGTGGGTTCGAGTCCCGCCTTGGGCATGGGTGTTATATGTTTATGTATGTGTAAAAACTAAAACAGAAATTCAGTAATCATACAGTAATCACAGTAAACAAATTAGGTAAATAAAAAGTAGAGTATACAGTGTCGGAGTCCCGATCAGACTCCGGAACTGTATTTTAAAATAAAAAAAAAAAAACCCGGGCCACCCGCTTGGCAAGCAGCTGCACTACCATCGCGCTAAGACGTCCATCAGCAAATATAGTTATCTAACTATCGTGTTTCTTGTTTATTAAGGGAGCTAATTGACAAAAATGGTGAAATAAACAGTTGTGATAATCGAACTAAACATCCCTTTGTCATTATTATGAGAGCAGTTAAACTGCCTAAAATGGAACGCGATTGTTCTGTTGTTGTTGTTTTTTTTACGCTTTCACAAGTTCCGTTTTACAAAAGGCTGTATCTATTAATAAAGCAAAGTATAACAAAATGCAATGAAGGAGTAATTGTCAAAGGGTACTGTCGCGACTTTTTAATAAAAATACAACGATAAAACCGTTAGACCACTCGCCTCTCACCTAGACGGCCTGAGTTCGATCCCAAGCGACCTCATATGAGATTTGTGATGGACAAAGCGGCGCAGGGGGAAGGTTTTCTTCGGGTTCTGCAGTCCCCCCTCCATTGCATTCCACCGGTGCTCCATCTTCATTTCATGTATTATCAGTGTCATCGCCTGCGGTGCCAAATGTAGTAAAAGCGGACGTTAAACACTATAAAAAGGTATATACGGTTCTGAAAACTTCGGCAAAAGTATGGTCGTGCTTAAAATGCGTGCTAATCGCTTTAAACGCATTTTATAGCACGTTTCAATGTGTAGCTTTCACTAATTTGACTACACCCCAAATCGAGGTCCCATGCTTACAATACGCCCGATAATTGCAGTATTCTCCAACGTTTAGTTCTGCTCACCTGCTGTAAACAAATGAACAGTGGCCTCTCGGTGTGATAGAAGTTTGAGGTAGTGAGTGCAGGTTTCCGTTTCTCCCCACACAAACATATCAAGGTGGAGGGTGTGGAGTATCTCTTCACTTGCCACCAGAGTGCTCCAGTGTTAACGCAAGGTGTTTCCTTCTAATCGCCTAATACAGTCTTGTAAATGGTGCTCCACCACTGCATGCCCCTTCTGTTCTCCTCGTTGCAGTTGAGCGCAACCTTTTTTGCTGGAAAATTAAATTACTTTGTCACCTGTTCCAAAAGAACGTCGCAGCGTGCAAACATAAAGCTACCCTCAAAACCAACATTGTAGCGTATTTCTACTGGTTTTACCTATTGAAAAGTTGGCACTGTTTTATTTTGTTGAATTGCATTTTCAAAATGCTAGCACTATTTTACAATTATATATTAGAACTATAGTTGTAAACAATGTGTACTTTTATGTAATAACAGTTAATATTAGGTTTAAATGCCACAGCAAAAGAATTAACATCATTGTAAATGACATTACAACAAACTAGGTTTTCGTAACTAAACAAACCGGATCACAAAATCAAACGCCATTAAAACTGCAACAGGTATGTTAAATGGTGCTACAAGATTATCCCTAAATTTATGATGTACTTTAAGATTCTTAGAGTTGCTGTCTTTTCTTTGAAAGCGTCGTACATGTTTTAAAACATTTAAGTCGGTATTGTATTAAGGGATATAAACCATCAATGTAAATTTGAGTTAAATACAGTCTGTAATCACGATAACTTTAGGTATATTTGAGCGTTAAGGGTATCCATTGATCAAATTCGGTTATAATTTTCGGAACCCTGTTTCTCTCTCTCTCTCTCTCTCACACACACACACACACACACACACACACACACACTCTCTCTCTCTCTCTCAAATATAACTTTAAAACTTTGCCCACATAAAAATTCAAACCCCATTACATGATCTTTAAATGCCCATCTGTACAGTGTTCAAAGCTCTGGAATACTTTCGCTCTAAAGTATACTCTGAAACTCTATTTTCTATTACGCCTATCCTCGGAGAGAATAAAAGCTATCACATGCCGTTTAAATCTCTAACTTTGCTTATTGAAAATTTTCCACGCGGTGCAGTGCGTAAAATCTTAACATTTTCAGTAGAAACTAGAGGATAGGTTACCAAAACTAGCATATCTGTAGTTTTTATTGTACTTTTAAATTATGCAATGTACACTAATTGTTTTCACCAATAAAATAAATTATATAATACATATTTACAAAGTATTTTATAGACGTGACTACTTTACAGTACAACATAATTACAATAGGAACTCTACTTCAACGTTAAATTACAAAGAGAAATCAATATAATTACAATAACAAATACAATATTTTAAACTAATAAGCGTGTTGTTATACAATTTTGTCCGCGTTAGAAAATTTAAAGTTCTTTGTTCTGGTAGGTTGTTGGGGAAGTCTGCGTTGTACTGTAATGAAATAATCAACTGCGAGGTTAGATCTGTAAATATCGCACATAGGTGAAAGGTCACGGTTAAGATGTTTCTGCATTATACAGGTATGTCCAACAACAACAACAATATACAACTTGATCTTTGCTGTTGAAGTCTGAACTCGTAGATGTAGATATGATGTAATTTGCTTCTTGAAGTGGCTTTCAATGTTTGTTCCATTGGAAACAATTCCTTTTGGTGAAATTGAAGAAGTCCATGTGTGAAATCTTGATGTCCTGAGGGTAATATTTGGTGGCTTTAGCTGCCTAATCAGCTGATTCGCTCCCGAAATTCCGACATGAGAGGGAGTGCGGCGAATGATACTGATTTACCAGAGATTAATGTTTAATTGTATAATTTCTTAAGTCCATAATATTTTGAGGGTTGTTAGATAGAACACTCAAAGAATGAAATTATGAGGATTGTCTTTTTTTTTAAAGTACATATTACAATGAAAGTTGAATTGCGTACTATACGCATTAATACACAGAAAGGTAATTAGGAATACCGCATTGATTGATGTAATCCGGAAATACCGCATCCATTATGATCGTAAGTTTGAATCCATCAGCGAAGGTTCGAGTGTTTGTAGGATAAAGTTCTCGCTTTTATAAGAAACTCTACTTGTTTGTTTCTTATCTAAACAGTGATGTGTCAATAAAGGATATCTGAATCTCCATAGTGTATAATCTGAATGAATGGAACAAAGGCACACATTAAGCAGAGGCACGTTAAATTCCTTAAGGTAAGCTGAGAGACGAGTTGGAAAATCTAAAGTTAGTGCTGATTCTGTGACATTTCCTATATTGTTGGAAATATAAAATAATATATTAGAAATGATTTTCTGGTTGCTGAGCGTGTGTGTATGATAAAATATTCCTTCTAATATTTATCGGAGGTACGTTAGCTTCAATTTGTGGGCTCAATGGGGCTGGTGTGAAAGGCTGCTAGAGCAATTCGTAGCTCCGAAGATTGATTAAATCTAGTATTTTAAGAGATGGGAGAGTTTCTGAATGTTAAACTATAGTCCGTAGTCCAGTTAAGATTTGATGATAGATTTACAAGTGCATAGTAACACCCTGAAGTCAGCTGTCCATGATCTTGCTGGTTTAACTTTCAGATATTGGGACGATGGTCTCGTTGAGCTTTAAGGAGTTTTAGATGAATCCAAGTAACTTTAGGTCGAAAAACACACCAAGAACAGAGTTACATTACTGGAGTTTGAAGTTTATCTATCATAAGATCCGGATTCGGTGAGTGTTTGGAAGTCTTGAAAAATACTTTTCACTGACTTTTTGATGGGACAAAATTGAAGCTGCAAAATGATACCAGTTCAGGATTTATTGTAAGTAGTTAAGTAATCTTTGTTATTTCAGTTGTCATACCTGCAAAAGGTCGTCAGCAAATAGTAGATTTTTAACAGGAGATTTGGTGAAGGAAAAGTTGTTAATATTAACATTATTGATGGCGAGAAAACATTTAATATTGAACACTGTGGTACTCCATTTTCGCGGAAGACCATTAGGAGAAACATTCCTTGCTTCTGCCTTACAAGCACGTGTGTTGCAGGAAGTTGTATACGAAGACAAACATCTTTTTTACTTTCTCTATACATACTATGTACATAGTGTATAGAGAAGGTATTGCACTCCACCCAAAAATTCGATACCGAGATTTCACCGGAAATATATATTTTAGGGTCCCTGGTATTCAAAAAAAGCATTTTCAGAAAAAGGACGCGCGCGTGTGTGTGTGTGTGTATATGTGTGTGTCTGTGAACACGATAACTCAAAAACGAAAAGTCGCTAAAATACCAAACTTGGTATTTAAGTTTAGTATCTTCCAGGGATACGACACGAAGATTTTGAGAAAAATCCCCCCACCCCAAACTACCCTTTACATGGAACTTTTTTAGAAAATTATGATTTTCTCAAAAATGGCTCTAACGATTTTGATTAAAATTTCGTATATTAAAGATATTTACCTGACAAATAAAGTGCATACTTTGAATTTTTTGGGAATAGCCTCTGAAGACTACTTTATTCTAGATGAATTTTACATAACTGCTAAACCGTAAGAGATGGACAAAAACTTACCGCACATAAAATGTAGAGCACGTTAAAACACACAATGTATGTCATATACATTTGTTTCGTGGAGTTGATCGTTTTTTTTTTTTTTAGGTATTCCTTGTTTTCGTTTCAGCTTTAAAGAACATACTTTTCTACAGGAATTTGTCAACTCCTGTCCATACAAAGGAACTTCAATCACTTATCAACCAGCTTTTAACAATCACTTTAACCTATGGTACTCCCTTATTTCTTTTCTACTTACAAGGAAGCAAGTAATAAGACTATTTCTGTTAATTTTTCTCGATTAGCATGAACTAAATAGAAGCATAAACTTTTTAACAATAATTTGTTGCAGAGATGTAGAGAAAGTCATGTGAATGGTACACATCAGATTTTTCAACTCTGTAGTTCTGTGATATGCGGAGAATATGGGGTTGACCCATTATGTCGTAGAATTCGGTATCGATTGTTGGCCAAAGAAATGTGTTCTAAATGATGAGGTGTCAAAAGTTGAATGACCTTGTCAGAAAGCACTTTGGGTTTTGTCAACAATATCTATATATATATATATATATATCACTCGAAGCCGTTTAACGAATTTTTTTCATAAGTTTGCTTATGGTACAAATTGGGGAAATAGTACGAAAGTTGTTGGTTTTAGGAATAGGTACCATTATTGATATGTGCCACTATGGTCCCATATTGTGGCTATCCCTTATGTGCTTGTATATGTGTAGAAGTTACATTAAACAATTTTTAAGTTTTTGCTTGTAAAATTCGCAAGGAAAGTTGTTCCAATCCAGGGCTCATTCTGTTAAGTGTTTCTTGAAGTTAATATATCATTGAAAACTTGGTTGATATCAAAGTATAACGTTATGCTCAAATTTTCTAAGCCACATTTCTGTTGATTAAATAGGTAAAACATCTGTATATTTCAGAGAAGCTGAAAGAGAGGGTTTCAACAATTAACTGAGGATCAGTTACAGGATTTGTGGAATTTGTAGAATGAAGCTATGATATAAATTCTACAGATGGCTTGTATTTTTGCCACATTTCAGTCTGAGAAATCTTTTTAGTTAGAAATGATATACAGAGCTTTTATTTTAAAACTTCTTTGTCTAAATAATTTATTTAAATTTAATTAAACAAAAAAATATCAAATTTGATACTGAGGGGGAAGCTTAAAACTGATCTCCATTGCATTTTAGGTTTCAACCATCCCCACTTTGAAATTTCAAATGATACCCCTATGTTTTTATACTTAAATATGAAAGGGTATTCATTTATTTATTCATCTCGTTCATTTATTTTACATATTTTAATTGGCAACCTGACAAGAAATACAATTTTCTTGGACTAAATCAAATGTTTTCCATTGTTGGCTAAACAGTAGTGCAGTTTAATTTGGATCTCCTCGGGAACTTTCTGGTGTGCCCGTTACTAATCCGATTACATTCTTGAGTTATTGTATTTCTTAGTTCTTGAATATTCTCAGGCGGAGGAGTATAAACAGCTAATTACAAATGACACCATAGGAAGAAGTCATCAATCCATTAACTGGAAATCTTCCGTCCAACCATTGTTGTACGGGTACTGCATAATGTGGGGGAGCTCTGTCCTGTTGAAAGTGAAAACTGTGTTTGACAAACACCAGTTTCCTTCACTGGATTGGTTTTCTAGCGACAATGTGATAAGTGAATGAATTACATGTTTTAGTATGTTCATTTACAATTCTCGGTCAGATTTTTTTTTCAATGAAAATCCCTTAAAAGAAAATTTTTAATCCCAAATATAAAAATAAAAAAAATAATGATAAAGGTAAAAATCTCCTTCATGCCAAATATATTAACTTATCATATCGATATCGAGGTCCAACAGTATCATTTCACATTATCCCAGCCCACACATTGATCTGTAGAAATTTTGCACGAAACACATGACGATTTAAGTTGTCCCAGTACCTAAAAATGTGTTTGCTGACAACCCATTTAAGAAAAAGGTCGCGTCATCACTAAAACAAATATTATGTGTTAAATTTGGATCATCTTCGATTCTCTGAGGCAACTGTTCACAACATTCTACTTCGTCTTCTTCGCTGAGCTGTTGTTGAATTTGTATTTTGTAGGGATAAAGTTTGTTTATTTTTAGCAGTTTATGTATAGAACCAATCGAGATGTTCCTTACAGCAGATACTTTTGGAATGGAATGGTGTGTTCAATACTGACATCTGCTATTTAAATCTGCAAGATTTCATCGAGTTTTGTAAATTTTTTACTTACTTTATCGCACACAGAACCAGTTAAAAGCGGTAGCAGTTCTGCGGGCATAACGGTTTTCAACTCCATAAAGAAATGTGATTTCTATTCTCTTTTGAATGGGATACACCATTTTACAACATTTAATACACAATAAATGTTCGAAATGATATTCCACGATTACTAGTTGATAATTTAAAACAAAATATGTAAAGTAGTGAAATTATGAAAGCAATTGAATACTCGTTCATATTTAAATATAAAAGTATAGTGGTGTCATTTGAAATTTCTAAGTGTGGTTGGCTGGGCTAGAGGGTAAAAGCAAAAATGCAGTTAAGAACACGTTTAAGCTTAACACTCAATATCTGAGTTGACTTTTCTTTTTAATTAAATTAACTGTAAATAAATTTTTATTTAAACTGGGGAGGTGTGAAATGAAAACCCTGTTGATATATGTAAGCAATGATTCCTTCTTTATTTGTTTAACTTCTCTGCGGAGAGTTTGGAATTCTAGTTTGGTTTGCACATAAGAATGTCATTTATATCGATTGTAAGATCTATGTTTCTGTTTAGTTATTATTTGGCAGTTTTCATTCCACCATAGGTATGGTCGCAGTAGAGACGATAATTGACTGATTGGAATGCATAACCTGGCGCTGTTGGTGATGACAGCAGATGATTCTGTGACGGTTGGGTCAATATCCTTTTAGAAAAGTTGGCCAGGTTCAGATATGAAATAATTTAGATTTTGCAAAGCACGTATTTATCCGATTTGAATGTTCACATTACCTCAACAGCAGTCTAATCACAGTAACATTTATAGAAATATAGAAATTTGAAATTTTACTCCCAGTATCCTTTACGGATATGCTACATTAATTATTTAAGGATTAATAATATCCAAAGTTTAAAGCTCTCAATCGCTGTCCTATATTTTCAGTCTTCATGAACCGATGTGTGGCCTGTTTTTTTTTTTTTTTTCCTTCCTTCCTTCCTTCCTTTTTTTTTTTTTTTTTTTTTTTAATTTGGGGGTTATTTGTAAAATTAATGCAATCGAAATCGACGATTAAAAATAATTTCAGTTAAAACAAATCGTAGGTGGTGGACATAGGCAATACTTTTAGAAAACTGTGGCAAACTGTGCAATCTGCTTTCGTTTAAGAGCAATGTATTCGGAAATGTGTTTCGGAAACCCGTGGAAGGCCCCTCCGAGATGAGCAAAGTGAACACACTCAATTTTCGGGCGTACCAACATGGTGAGGTGAAGCTGTTTTGTAATGTAAACATGAGATGCAGGTGTGTAGCAGCAACAGCAGCATTCCGTCACGCCATCCCAACGAGATTTCGCTCAGAAGAACCGACCGTGTGGGAGTATGGCTCTATCCGACCTTGCTCCTGGTGCATGGCCTTGGTGATTCACGCGGCTAGGGAAATACCTTACCGACAGATTCTGTTTTCTGAAAAACATGTTCTTGATGATATACTTCAGAACAGTGACTAAATTATGGACCAAATAGAATATTTTCAGATTTTCAAAATTTATATTGTGAATCTTCATTGGTTTTCACATAAACTAATTTTTTTAGTATTATATACAGCATATACTAGTATATTAACAGTACTACATGCTTATTCCAATCACGAACGTTGCTTCTTAAGTCTGTAAATGTATTTATTATTATTGTTGTTATGTCATTATTATGCTATTACTAATCTTATGATCTTACAATTTCACTGTCCTAAAGATGCCTATTTTAGCATGAGCCTTAATGACAAATTGTGGACATATTTACAATGCGATAAAAACTATGTGCAATGTATTAAAACCCAGGTCAACAAAACACGTGCCGCCCACCTGGTTAGTGTGGTGGTAGCGTGTCTGCCTCGCATTCAAAAGGTCGTGAGTTCTCGCTTAGGGTGAGTTACCTATAAGGTTTTTTTCGGGGTTTTTCCTTATCCTGAAGAGACGAATGTCGAGTAACTTTAAGCTCCATGGACCCCGAGATCATTTGAGCAGCATTTCACTAATTTCATTCATCGTCCGATATGACCAATTAGGTTAAAGGACGTTAAGCAAAAAAAAAAAAAAAAAAAAAGTGCCAGCCATGTATTACTTGAGAACAGCAATTTTCGTGTAGAGCGCTTGTAGTAGTAATTACTTTGTGATAACGACTACAAGACCAATTAGCATTGATGCTTTAGCTTACAGCCATTTGTTATTAATACTCGTAGCATTAACATCTGATGTAATTATTAAAATGTTGCAAACTGGGATATTGCACCGTGTACCATGGTTGTAAGATAATCGCACAGAGTTGTTTCTTAGCAGATGGAAATCTTGTGCAGATAAGACACATTTTAATTTCAATTCCTAAACAAATTAAGTACTAAGACCTGTATATATTAAAATAGGAACACGTTGGAATCATTAAAGAACATACTTGCGAAGAATGTTTTTTTCTTTGAGAATATCCTGGAGCTGTCAAACACCAGTAGTTATTTTTTTCCGTTGAGGATGCCTTGGAGAAAGCTGCAGTTATTTAATTCCTAGCAGCACTATACATATATAGCAAAAGAGAAAACGAAAAGAAGAGACAGCAAAACAAAAGACACTCCGATCTGCTTATAACGGTACTAGATGTTTAAGGGTAAAAAGTTCGGTGATAGATAATGTACCATATATGTTTATTTATAAACTCGCATTCAGAAACTATTTGTTACGCGCTAGAATTCCGAAATAGGTAGTTCGGAACTGTATGTAATCAAACTATAACTGACACGAGTGTCCGAGATCGTGAAGGCTTAGAGTTGTGAACGGGAGGTCCACGGTTCCAATCCTGCCGGCGTCATCCTGCGTGATACGTTTGTTCCTTGCTTTTTTTTTTTTTTCTGGCGAATGCGAGATAACTGGAAAATGCCGAGGATGTTCTCTAAACTTACACCGGAACATTTTCTTCCCAGATTCCATGTATCATCAGCTTTACAGCCTTGTGTAGTTAGAACGGACATTCGCACTATATAAAAAAAAAAATTCTGATGTATTACACTCATATGACTTTCTCTAGCTGTTCTACAAACTTCTTACATAATATTATTCTTCTTTCTACACAATGCTAATCGAGATAATCATTAGTAAAATGTTATTATTTAGTTCCTTGTGAGTAGAAAGGAACTAAGGGAATGCGCTAGGATAAACCGATAGTCGTCAAATGTTTTAAAGGTTGTTCTTATGTGATTGTCATTGCAAATCGCTTCTTTGCTTGGTCAGAAGTAGAACAAAAGAAAAACGAACACTTCCTGACTGAGAAAAGTATAAGTATATTATAACTGAAAGCAATTGCAAGGAATATATCGGAAACGGTTACCTCCACAACAAAAATGTAAAAGACAAATTTTGACGAGATCTACATTTTTTGTGCAGTAAAATTTTGTCTATCTCTTACGGTTTAGCAGTTAATCAAAAATCGGCCAAGTTCATCCAGAATAAAGAGATCTTCAGAGTTTTTTTCCAGAAAATTCAAGATATATATTTTTTATTTGGGATGTAAATGTCTTTAATAACAGTATTTTAATCAAAGTCGTTAGAGCCATTTTAGAGAAAATAAAAAGTTTCGAAAATTGTTCCATGTAAAGGGTAGTTTATGGTGAGGGGGTTTTCTTTAAAAGTTTGGTATTTAACGGTCTTGTTTGTTTTTTCTCGCTATGCTGTCCACAGACACACACGGATATTTTTCTAAAAATGATTTTTTCGGACTCAGGGAACCCCAAAACATATTTCTGGCGAAATCTCGGCATCAGCATTGCAATATCTTCTCTATCCACTATGTACATTATGCATACGGGGCTAGAGAAAGTAAAAAGAAGAGGAAGAGAGGAAAGAAAGGAGAAATCGTGACAAACAAGAGGGCAATGTACTCTAGTCGAAGGGTTGTTTACCATTGATACTGCATCAGCGTGATCCACAGCAGTTCTTCCTTATATATATACGTAAGCCGTAAACCGTAAGAAATAGACAAAACTTGCTACACAAAAAAGTAGATCTCGTTAAAATACACAATTTATGTCATACCCGTCTGTTTGTTTGTTTGTTGTTTTTTTTCGTTTTTTTTTTTTTTTTTTTTTTTTTTTTTGTTTTTTTCGTGCAGTTGACCATTTTCGAGATATTCCTTGTCATAGTTTGTTTTAAAATGCTTATACATTTCTCATGCAGGAACTTTTCAGCCTCTGCCCACGAAAAGAAACGTAATGTTTGCCTATTTATTCTGTTTAGTAGATATTACAACGTGTTGCTATCACGAAGTGTTATCAAAGTTACTCCAACAGACCACACCCAGCTCACATCATGTGTCCAGATTGGAGAGGCGTTAGAGTTGAAAAACACCTCTGTTGACACTCGTGGACACGCCGCATACCAAAGTTCGACAACATATAACTAGGTGAACATAAATGTATCGAAGTTGGCGGCAGCTATTTTAAGGACCTTCATTAATAATTAAAATATGTTTACTTACGGCATTTCAAAGTTCCTATTTATTTCCTATCTTTTGTCATTTCTCCATATTTCAAAGACAATTAGCACTTAAACAAAGGGCTTTCTGGACTTGAGTTTATTAACAAAATATATCGTACATATCTTTATTTTCACATATCTTTGCATAGCAACCGACAAAACAAAAGAAGACTGCAGTCGAGTGGTCAGCGCTCTTGCTTCTCATCATGAGGTCCCGGGTTCGATTCCCGGTTGGGGCAAGGCATTTTTCTTTAACCAGAATCGTTCCTTATCCCTCACATAGTCTGGAAGTATGAATATGACAGTGAATGAGTGTGTGTGTTTAATAACCGAAAAACCAACGTTAAGAAACCTACAGTTCAGCGAGAAAAACACAATTAATTGCTTCTCAAGTCAAACCCCCGATATGACCATAGAAGTTAAAGGGGGCTATACAGATGAAACAATAAAAGAAAGGGGAAAAAATAATCAATCATAAAATAATGGCAGGTAATGTATGTAAAGCTAAGGTAAAAATGTTTAAATAATGCTTACAGAATAAGGATTTGTTGTACTTATATGTGCTATATTTAAACTCATAATTGATGTATTTTAAATAATTATATAAGGAGAAAAATAGTGTGCGGCGTAACATCAGAGGCTACTCATCCATATTTTATAATTAACATCTGAGAGGTTTCTTTTTTTCGATGGTTGCAGCCTATGTGTCACTTCTAAAATGTTTAGTTTTGTTGCCTTGGAAGTGGGGTATCTTCATAATGAGCGTTTGGCTTTCTTGATGTTAGAGTTTTCTATATCATCTGCATTATGCCGTTGTGTAATTTAATAATTACTGGAACAAACAGAAGTACAAACGTTTCATATGTCATCTACTTTCGGTAATTATATATACAAGGTGATCCTTCAGGCAATTCTTTCCAAAACTAGGATGTCTCTCCAGGAGAGGTTAAGAAAATCTGAAATGTCACTTTCACCGCTATTGCATAATAATTTCTATAAATATCAAGAGATTTGTATAATCCGTTTTTACGAATATTACATTGAACTTATAACTACAATTTTAATGATGTTATTCAGATTTTAAAAACCATCCGTGCAACGCTCGTTAAGTAACTACCTCCGCATGAATTATTTGTCAAGTATTTACTCGCTAACTGATTGGATTGGAGACGACAGATGAACAATAAAGAATTTACACTACCTGCTGCAAAACACATATTTAATATTTATGTTGTTTACATGGTATAATGCATCTATGAAACGATATTGCCATCCTGTCTTGTTTTAATTGACGAGTTTCAGCGATATCAAAGATTAGTTTCCAGTAAAGCTACGCTTAAGCAATGGATGTAGTTACCGTCCGTTACTTTTGTATCCCTTTCTGAGTAACTAGTTAGCTTTTTCTCCTTGATTTGTAACGGATATAACAATAACCAATGCAGTTTTGGCGTTATAAGTGATGTGTAGAACACGAAGAACAAACGTTTATGAACAAGCCAGCCAATTAAGAATTTCAAGCATAGTTGCATTATTTTCTTGAATGTGTGTAGTAAAGTTTGCTAAATAGTCCAGTTCCTGTATGGTTGGTAAATTTAGTAGTTTTTCCAGTTAGATATATGACTTCGCCAATGCCTTTCATTATACTTATTTTGCAAAAGTATTTTTACCGACATTCGGAGGAAAAATAGCATATTAATAATATTGGTCTTCTGAGGAATGAATGCATATAACTGAATGAACAAGAATAGAAAATACCAAAAAGCCGTTTATAAAGCAACCGGGTAGCCACTTATGTATTAACATTTCTTAGATACCTTAGGGTCAAAGAGTTAACATGATACGAACTGCCTGGATAAATGCAGATTGAGAACAGTGTACTCTTCATAAGATTTTAACAATCAACAAACAAGACTAAAAGACGAAGTTCTCCCTCCCCCAGTCAAAAATTGACGTTTTTAACAAAACTGAGAACTATAATAAAATAGTTAAACTATTAAATTATTATTACTATTATTATTATTATTATTATTATTAATAATAATAATATCAATATATAGGTACATATGGCCTATTTTAAGAATTCTGCCGTATACTTTATAAATCTCTGTTTTACATTTTATTTATCACTACATAGTAGGCACAAAAAGTATTGCATTCATCCTAGAGATTTGATACCGAGGTTTTACTGGAAATACTCGTTGTGAAGTCCTCCGAATAAAAAAGTTTTAGAAAACGGTTCTGTGTGTGTGTGTGTGTGTGTGTGTGTCACAGAGAGAGAGAGAGAGAGAGAGAGAGAGAGAGATCATATTACTCAAAACGAAAAATCGGTTAAATACTAAATTTCATTGTAAAGTTCAGCATATCTCAAGGATGTGACATGAGGATTTCTAGAAAAATTCACACACTTCCGAGCTATCCTTTGCATGGAACATTTGGAACATTTTGATTCTTTCAAAACGGGCGCTAACGATTTTTATTAAAATATTCTATATCTAAGACATTTTTATGACAAATAAAAGTATGTATCTTGAGTTTTCTGAGAATGGCCTCTAAAGTCCTCTATATTATGAATTATTTTTGCATAACCGTAAAATAAAACATGTAAATCTTATTAAAGCACACATTAGTTAATTAGCAATTATTTAATGTTTTTTGTTGAATTAACCGTTTCTGAAACATTCTTTGTTATTAATTTCAGTTTTCAAATACTTCTTTCTAAAGTTCAAGTAAAGAGATCGGAATTTCAAATCATTTATTCACCCCATGTATAGTTTCTTTGCTCTGCCCTTTTGAAGAGTTGGGTGTTTATTATATATTATTTGGTATAGAAAAATGAGTGCAAGGAGGAGGAAATAAATAGAGAATGGGATTTTCTAGAATTAGTTAAACAGAATTCTTACATACCAATAACAGAGTGTTAATGTGTATAAGGTCCCAAGGAACAAGCAACCCTCAAGAATAGAAACTTGATGAATGTGCTTAAAGAAAAGGAAAGGAAGAAAGTTATATTGTTGTATGAAGTGTAACAAATGTTTTATTGTGATTTAAGATAGTATATTATCATTTATTACTATAGATAAACAATTTTCTTCACGCTGCAAATATGTCTTGAAAATGTTACGCTGTTTGTTTCACAGATGAGACTTTTTAAGTCACATAAACGACGGTTCTCTAAAGGAGATATAGAAAGGGTTTGCTTCGTCGCTTCTAAAAAGATAATTTGCAGAATCGATAACTCGCAGGTTTGCCAGTAATTAATTAGTGGGATGTGCGTGAAGTAGCGGATGGGTGGGTAATTAAAAGTCGTAACACTTTTGCAGCTTTGTTAATGAATTGGATCTATAGAAAATTAATAACACGTTCTAGATTATTAAATGTCAAACTCATCTGAGCACAAAGGGATTTTTAATGCGCTACATGTAGTTACCCATTGGTTTATTTTCCTTTTCAGGAAATGAGAATAAATGTGGTAGCTTTATTTCGGATGATATTTTGGAAACAATTTTAGGATTCATGATTTTATATAAAAATTCCGATCTAAATAATGTTTACGTATGTTTAATTGAACCCAAACAAACTACAGTAAATTTAGAAAGAACTATTAAAACCAGAGAGAAATGCTGCTTATCAAAAACCTTTACCAGGTAACTCATGCTAACCGAGATTCGAACTCTGCACCTCTTGAATGTGAGGCAGAGACCTCTACACTACAGAGGCGGACCAGAGGATGTTGTTAGCACTCATTTCAAAAAGTAGCTCTGTACAAGTTATTTAGGTTTGAAATAGTATTTGCGGGGAAGCAGTGTCATTTATCCATCCTCACAAATTTGTTGTTCTATGTCAGCTGTTCACTAGAAATTGTTATGCGGGGATTACGATGAGCTTAACGTAAGTGTCGTAAGACAAAAGGCTAACGCATTGCATGAAATGAAGCTTTTTAGGGTTGATTTAATGTGACGTAACTTAAGAGTTGGGTAGTGTCAAACTTTTCCTCCTGTTACGCTAAGTGATGTCACATGGCAATAAGAACCAATCCCGTGAAGTAGTAAATGGCACGAAGTAATAAAAACTACTAATCAAGAATACGTTAAATTCCTGTTACGTTAAATCAAAGTGCACTCATAGCATTTCTTGGCTATGTCCCATCAGGTAAAGTAAAGTTCATCGTAATCCCTGCTTTATTTCTCTCCAGATTGGGTGCCCATGTCAAAGAAAACTCAATAGATATAAACAGATGCCGGCTTCGATGTTCATGGTCTCGTTTTATTTCGTAATTTCGCATTATTATTATTATTATTATTATTATTATTATTATTATTATTATTATTATTATTTTCTCTACACGTACCATGTCCATAGTGTATAGAGAAGGTATTGTAATGCACCCAAAAATTCGATACCGAGATTTCACCGGAAATACATGTTTTGAGTCCCCCTGAATAAAAAAAGGATTTTTAGAAAAAGGTCTGTCTGTGTGGACAGCATAGCTCAAAAACGAAAAGACCGTTGAATACCAAACTTTGTATTTAAGTTTGGTATCTTCCAAGGATGCGACACCCAGCTACCCTTTACATGGAACATTTTTCGAAAATTATGATTTTCTTAAAAATGGCTCTAACGATTTTGATTGAAGATATTTACCTTACAAATAAAATGCATATCTTGAATTTTCTGGGAATAGCTTCTGAAGACTACTTTATTCTGGATGAATTTTACGGAATTTTGCATAACTGCTAAACCGTAAGAGATGGACCAAAACTTTAACACACAAAAATGTAGAGCACGTTAAAACACACAATTTATATGTTATACATTTTTTCGTGGAGTTGATCGTTTTTAAATATTCCTTGTTTTTCGTTTCAGCTTTGAAAAATTATACTTTTCTCATACAGGAATTTGTCAACTCCTGTCCATACAAACAAAGGAACTTCAGTCACATAGCAACCAGCTTTTGACCATCACTTAAACCTATGGTACTCCCTTATTTTGCTTCTACTTACAAGGACGCAAGTAATAAGACTATTTATGCTAATTTTCTTCTCGATTAGCATGAAATAAATAGAAGCATAAGCTTTTTAATAATAATTTGTTACAGAGATGTAGAGAAAGGCATATGAATGGAACACATCAGATTTTTTTCTCTAGCACCTCCAAGTAATAAGAGGAAATATTTTGGTTCATCTAAAACATTCTAACCCCTAATTTGAATCATATAGCACTCGCCCTTTTTAAAGCTTTCCTTGATTTTCAGGCCTTTATAGATAAAACTGCACTGCTTGATCAACCAGGACACAAATCAACCGGGCTCTAAGACTGGCGAAAATTATAGGATACCATAGAACTTCAAACAGATACATACATTTCAATTGCTTGTGTACTGTCAGTATTTGACCAAATTGAACAAAGCTTTGGATATGTATACTTTAGGCACAGCTTATATATTAAATAAAATAATAATAATAATAATAATAATAATAATAATAATAATAATAATAATAATAACTATTATGAAGTGAATAAATTCGACATTAAACGCCACCGTACAAAGTCAGCCAGATATGAACACAATTTTAAAATAGTCTAGTAAGCCCCAAATAATAATAATAATAATAATAATAAGAAGAAGAAGAAGAAGAAGAAAAAGGACAACAACAACCAATGAATAGATTGCCAAACTTGGTGGGCTTGGTCGCTTTACACGCTTCTGTTAATAACTGAGGTGTAGGTAGCATATTGGTATATTGGTAAAACTATTTCGGAAACCTCACTTTGAAGGTTGCTGGGAAAGGTCTATATTAAATCCCTGGCGCCTTAAAAATACATACCAGCAAAATTTACAAATAAAAATCGGCTCGACATTCTGCCTACGTACATTATATGCTTAAAATGCATAATTAAGAAACTAATTAAATGGGTTCAACAAATTTGGTAAAAATACTACTTGGGAAAAACTTGATACAACATCAGAAAATGCCTTAACTACACAACTGGGCTCTGCATTCAGGGTGGTTTATATCGTTACGTAACTCTCATTTTCATTGCGACGTAAATAACAACACGATAATCTCTTAGAGAAACGGACGCAATAAGTTAAAGACCCTAAATTGTAATTTCTTAACACATTTCCCCAATTTTCACCAATTGGTCCCCGGAAACTTTGAGTCATTCTGTTAACCAAAGAAAAGTGGATTGTGTAGTTCGGTCTAGATAAACAATCCCAAGTGTCCCGCCTCTGTAGTGTATGGGTAGCATGTCTGCTTCACATTCAAGACGTCCGAGTTCGAAATTCGGTTAAGATGAGTTACCGTATAAGGGTTTTTTTTTTTTTTGTTCTTTTTTTGCGCATGGGGTCCCCTTATTCAAACTCCATAGACCCCGAGCTCATTTCAGCATCATTTCACCGATTTTATTCATATCCGGTATGAACTTACCAGGTAAAGGATGTTAAAAAAGTGATATAGCGAGTCAATATCGGACAAGCATTATTCGCCTTAGCTTTCATATCTTCTAGGTACACCTAACTTTATTAGCTATAGACAATTAAGCCACAAAACTTGCTTAAAATGTGTGGGAGTGGGGTGGGGGTGTCCTTTAAGAGAGAGAGGGCGGCATATCTGCTAAAGTGTGAATGTTTACTACTTCAGGTTAACACTTTCAAATAAGCACACACTTAAAAGATGTGTAGTTTGCTACATATTTGCACTCACAAGAGGTCATTGTCTCATTGATGTTACAAATTGAGCTGAGATTTTTAGTGAAAGTAGATCGAAAATAAAAATACCTATCTCGACTTTCTCTTCCATCAGTCCAAATATGACAAGAAAAAAAAAAGTATTTAAAACGAGAATGATTCATTATAATATCTAAATCCTTCCATATATCGGTTTTTAAAAAATAGTAAAGAGAGCTTACAAAACTGTACAGTTTTGATTACTGCAGGCTTTCTTCTTCTTCTTCTTCTTCTTCTTCTTCTTCTTCAAGGGTCTATGGTCACATCGATGTCACAGATTGAGTTACAATTTTTTGTAGTGTAAATACTTCGAAAACGAAAGACCCGTGTCTTTGCACCTATCACTGGGGAAAAAATAAAATGTAGCTACAGCCGATTTTGTCTTTGCGACATGAAATCTTGATCTTCCTCTTTAGCGGGGTGTTGAGTATTGTGAGGACCTGACATAGTATGGGTAGCTGATCGTTGAGTGGAAGACAGACCTCAAGTTGACCCTTACGGGCTTAAACTGCAATTTTCCCGACGATTAGAGCCTGTATGGAGGCTAAATTAGAGTCACGGTTTTTTGTTTTCGATTATTTTCACTAAACTTGCAGCTATTGTCATATGGTATGGTGTTTTGTTAATAGCTCTTTTGTATTATTTTCTTCTCTTCGTAACACTAATGATTTTCCGTAAACTTTATTTTTGACAACTCATTATTTCCAGGCTTTGCAATAACAGAAACCGTTTTGTGCTCATAACTATTCGGCAAATTTCCACTTTTGTATAAATGCGACAATCTGTCATTAATTTCCTGAAGAAGTTATAGGGTTTTCCTTAGAGCTATTCAATAAAGGAGAAGTAAAAAAAATGCATAAACAGATAAAATAATATCCGGAATGACTGGTAAAAGAAGCGCACTTAAAGATCTTCTTGGATAGCGAAGAACAAAGCAGCAAAGAGAGTTTTAAATCGATATATTTAATTGTAAGGAGGCAGACATCGGCAAGCGATACGCTTAGAAATGAGAGAATTAATTCGGCAGGGAGTTTTAGAATCCTAAATGGTTTCACACCAAGCAAGGTAATAAAAATATTTTATTTTTCGGGTGTTAGAGTTTAAATCACACTGAATAGTTATATAAAATCTCTTACTCCTTAAAAATAAGTACTTGCACGATTTTTTGAATAAGACTATCGTTTCCCTACTTTCAATTTCAAAAGTGAATAATTTTTTGCAGAGGAAAAGGCAAATTAGATTGATTCGGGACAAAAGGTACTGTGTAAAACTGTAAAATACGTAGGCAAAATGTAGCATATCATGAAGTAAATAAATAATGTTTATTACAGAAGTAAGTTTTAAAGTCCGCTTCTGTGTGTGATGTCCTCCGTGGTGTAATGGTTACCATGCTAACTACATATACCCACGGTCGCGGGTTCAAACCTGGCGGAGGACGATGGATTTTTTCTGGTGTAAAAATCCTTAGCATGGCTTCCTTCGGAAGAGAAGTAAAGCCGTTGGTCCAGTGTCGTAGATTTACGGCACGTAAAAGAACCTGAAGCCTGATAGCGAGGCCTCTGAGCAAAATTAAGCGGTCTTTCACGCCCAATTTAGAATGGGACGCTGAGAACCACAGTAGTTAAAGAGCATCCATAAATAACACGCCATTTACATTTTCTGTGCGTGATGTCTCCTCAGATTCAAGAGATCCCAATATCGTATCTCGATCAGAGTTACCCGTATAAGGTTTCCCGAGTTTCCCTTATCTTGAGAAGAGGAATGCCGGTAACTCTATGGACCCTGGGATCATTTGAGGATCATGTTATTCATCTATCGTGCGATATAACCCACCAGGAGTAACAAATTATGAAACGAATTTGGGGGATTTCTTAATAATTTACGAAAGTAATTATGAAATTTAAATATAAATAATATTACTGTTGTCTAAGGAATTTCTGGAGGTTTGTTTTTGTGTGTTTATTTTATTTTCTCTGCCACATAGATACTAGGTAGAGAAGGTATTGCATTCCGCTCAAAAATGTGTTATCTAGATTTCACTGGAAATACGCGTTTTTGGTCCCTATGAATAAAAAATAAAGTATGTACGTTAAGAAAAAATGCGCAATTGTGGGTTTGTGTGTTCGTCTGTGATTAGCATAATTCAAAAAAGTCGGCTAAATTACAAACTTGATATTTAAGTTCAGCATCTAAGGATGCGATACGAATATTTTCAAGAAAATCCCTATGCATGGAACATTTTTCTAAAATTTCTACTTTCTTAAAAATATCTCTTAACGATTTTTATTAAAATACGGTGTGTTTAAGCTATTTTTATGACAAATGAAATGTGCCTATATTTTGAATTTACGAAGACAGAATCTTACTATACAAAAAATGTAGATCTTGTTAAAGCACACAGTTTGTTGTATACTTTACTTTTATGGAGTTAACTATTTCTGAGGTATTCCTTGTTGTTGGTTTAATTTCTGTTCTTTTTTCATCCTGATCAGCAGAGAGGACGGAATTGCGAGGCTATCACATACCGACCAGCTATTAAAGAATTCTGCTGATGTTTATCTTGAATAGAATAATGCAAATAGAAGAGTAAGCTTTTCTAACCACAATTTGTTAGAGAAAGTCGTATAAATGGAAGAATCAGATTCTTCTGAGCTGTTTTATGTCACTCCATCAGTGGAGCTTATAAGACTTCATTTGTTTGTTCACATCAAAAACGAAAATAGATTTGCCGGAAGACTATAGTGGAAACTTGCATGGCTAAAAACGAAAAGTCCGTTAAATACCAAACTTAGATTCAAGTTCAGTATCTTCCAAGGTTGCGACACGAAGATTTTCAAGAAAATCCCCCCACCCTCAAGTATCCTTTACATACAAATAGTTTGGAAAATATTTATTTTTTAAAAATGGTCCTAAAGATTTTGATCAAAACATCGTATATTAAAGATATTTACATGTCAAATAAAATGTATATCTTGAATGTTCTGGAAATAGCCTCTGAAGGCATCTTTATTGTGGACGAAGTTTGCCGAATTTTGCATAACAGTTAAACCGCATGAAAAGACAAAAACTGTAGAAATCTTTAAAACACGCAATTTAGGTTATATACGTTTTTTTCATGGAGTTGGCCGTTTTTTGAAATATTCTTTGTTATTGGTTTCAGTTTTAAAATATTTACACTTTTATCATACGGGAATTTGTCAGCACCTGCCCATACAAATGAACTTCAATCTCATAACAAGCAGCCTTTAAAAGATTCGCTATCGTTTTAGCCAACGGTACTCCCTTATTTCCCTTCTGTTTACAAGTAAGCAAGTAATAATGATTTCTGTTAATTTTTTCTCGATTAGCAAGAAGTAAATAGAAGAATAAGCTTTCTAAGAATAATCTGTTGCAGATATGTACAGGAATTCATGTGAATGGAACACTTTTTTTTTTTTTTTTTTTTTTTTTAAGTGGCTTTAGCAATTTTGATACAAATACGTGTGAGATATCTCTTTGGGTAATAAAATGATACCATTTAAGTTGAGACTAATATTCCAAAACTAAGCGTTGTGGGGGGGGGGAAATGTGTGGGACAAAAGTTGCTGAGTATTATGGGAGAAATTAGTCGTGTTTTATTTAGAAGATGTGATTATCATTTAGGGTAAATCCGTTTCTTTTTTAAATGGGAACCTGCCTTTTTATTTGTTTTCGCATTCATAAAAAACTGAATCACATTTATATAAAGCAAGTGCTCTTAATACCAACGTAAATAACAACCAAAATTCTGATTGGTAATGTACAATTAGCTAAATGAGATATTGTGCACTCTAAACTTAAATGGTCCACCTATATGTTGAATGTTGTGCATAATTTTCTACTACCGGTAAATCACAGAGAGAGAACAAAATCTCACTACACGAAAAAGAGAGAGAGAAAGAAAATCCAGAATATCGTTAAAGCACAGAGGTTGTCAAATATAAATGTTGTGGCGTTAATTATTAATATTCTTTGTTTTCTTGTGGTCCTACAAGGAACAAAACCAACAAATCATCAAAATAAACACATAGCGATCCGTTTTTTAAAATCAGGCTATCGCTATAATCTATTGTAGCTCTGGTAAATGAGTAATTATACTCTTATCTCGATTAACAATAAGGAGACAGAAGAATAAGTGACTAGCTCTAGTAAAAATGTATGAAAACACACGTATAAAATGATTATATAAAGAAATGGAAGAAAATGAAATAAAGACCAAACTATATGCTTTATTCTCTTTTTCTTTTCAATTAGTAGTTTAAATTCTTCGTGAATTTATTAAGTATTATGGTAAGAATGTTATATATTTGAGTGTAATACTTCAGATTTGTTTTTACTTTCTCTATTTTGTAGATAGCACATAGGTAGAGAAGGTATTGAATTCCACTTTAGAATTCGAAACCGAGATTTCACTGGAAATGTATTACGTTTTAGAATCCCCTGAATAAAAAAATGTATTTTTAGAAAAAAGTTTGTTTGTGTGTCCGAGTACAAAACTCAAAAAACGGAAAGTCAGTTAAATAATCGTACTAAACTTGGTATTTTAAGTTCAGCAGCTTCCAAGAGTGTGACACGAATATTTTCAAGAAAGTGCCCCACCCAAACTACCATATTATGGACAAATTACGAAATGTTCATTTTTTTTAAAAAATGGCTGTAACGATTTTGATTAAAATATATATTAAAGATAGATGACAAATATATTGTATATTCTGAATTTCCTGGAAATGCCCCTGAAGTCCTGTTCGTTCTGAAGTACTTTTGCATAACTGGTTAACCATAAGTTATAGACAAAAACATGTAACACAGTAAATGTAGATCGCGCCAAAACACACAGTGTGTGTCAAATACATTTTTGTGTAGCTAACCAATAACCATGGAGCTAACCGAGTATTGCCTTTTATAAGTTTAAAATGTTCAATGCTTATACTTTTCTCAAATAGGAAGTCTTTATTCATATTTTTGTTGCTCTTGGTAAAGCAAATCCCAAACATGGGATCAGATTTTAAAAGATTTTACTATCGCATTAGCTCATTGTATGCCCCTTATTCCGTTGTGTTTACAAGGAAATATGTATAATTGTATTTAGTGAAACGTTTATATGGATTAAGGTGAAGTATTTAGAAGAATTCGCTTTTTTAGGACTAGGTAGAGAAAGAGTAGTTGCAGAATAGGTAGAAAATGTCATGTTAGTGTAAAACCAGTTTTTGTTCAGGGTTTCTCTAAACGCCTATGATTTCCTATAAAACTTATGGGAAAAATGTTATGGAATATAGTATTTCTATAGCAATATCAAAAATAAATATATAGTAGAGAAAGTAACTAGAAGCAAAGAGATTCGACAATAAGCTGCGTGATGATTAATAAGTGGGACTTATTGTTCAGCCAAATGCTAAATCAACAAACCTCACCTTGATTTCGCGGCTAAGTAACTAAGAGTGGAAGAATACTTAAAATAGTTTGAAACCAGATATCACATAATTGTCGACTTATTACACGACACATTTGAAATGCCAAGTTTTTTATTTTTTGTTTTCTTTTTTTTATTTAACTTTCTCTACATGTAGTGTGCACATAGTGTATAGAGAAGATATTGTAATGCACCCAAAAATTCGATACCGAGATTTCACAGGAAATACAGATTTTGGTTCCTCCTGAATAAAAAAAAACATTTTTAGAAAATGGTTCGTATGTGTGTGTCTCTGTGGATAGCATAGCTATAAAACGAAAGGCTTAAATATCAAGTTAAATACTAAACTTGATATTTAAGTTTGGTATATTCCAAGGATGCGACACGAAAATTTTCAAGAACCCCCCCCCCAACTACCCTTTACATGGAGCTTTTTTCGAAAATTTTTATTTTCTAGAAAATGGCTCTGATGATTTTGATTAAAATACTTATGCTTAAGATATTTTATGACAAACGAAATGTATATCTTGAATTTTCTGGGAATAACATCTGAAGACCTTTTCGTTCTGGACGACTTTTGTATAATTGGCAAACCATAAGAGATAGACAAAAACTTACTACTTAAAAACTGTAGATCTGATTAAAATACACAATTTCTGCTATATACATTTTTTGTAGAGTTAACCGTTTTCGAGATATTCCGGATTATTGGTTTAACTTTAGTCACAAACTTTTCTCAAACGAGAAGACCTCTTTCTTCTCGTTTGTTTATTCCTTGAAAGCAAAGATATTGGAATTTTAATTGTTTCACATAGCGACCGGCCTTTGAAGCACGAAATTATCGCTTTGGCCTGTGCAGTTTCTTATTCCCATGCTATTTACAAGGAAGCTAGTAATAAGACTAATTCTGCTTATGTTTATCTTCATTAGCATGATGTAGATAGCAAATTAATGTTTCGAATAAAAGGTTTGTTTACCATACAGCTAGAGGACACCATGTGAATGGAACAATTAGATTTTTTCCCCTTCTGCTTACAAGGAACCAAGTAATAAGGATAATGTCTGCTAATGTTCATCTCAATTATCATGAAGTTGATAGAAGAATAAGTTTTTTAACAATAATTTTGTACAGAGATGTAGAGAAAGTCATGTGAATGGAGGACATCAGATTTTTTTTATTGTTTTGTTATTTTTCCGGTTGAGAAACAGAGCGCTATATTTTGGGAGCTCTAAACTTTACTAGCATCAGAAACCGCTAAACCAATCAGTCTACCCGCTACTTTTAACTGTTTTGTGGGTGGGTCAGGAGTTACATGTGGCAATTTGGGGTACGCGGCAATTTCTGTTCTTTCGCAATGTTCCCACTTCGGTATTATCCAAGCAGTAGCATTAGTGGTAGTGGGTGGTTGCATTATTTAAAGAGCAATACTCTCTTCAGTAATACCATTAATCCTGATAGTTTTTCAGTAATTTAATTAGGATTAAGGAACGTTTGTGGTCATAAATCAAGACCGAAGGTCGAGAAATAGTATGAGCCCGAAAGTTCAGTTAAATTACTTAGGAGGGATTCAATGACATTATTACAGTACAAGGACGGTCCCATTTGTTTGTACGTTTAGCACAATCACTGAATTGATTACATTTTTATTCCCTCTGCCACGTACATAGTAGATAGAGGTGTTACATTACACCCAAATTCGATACCGCGATTTCGCCTCATGTACATTTTTTGAGGCAACCTGAATCCAAAAAGGCATTTTTAGAAAAGTCCTCACGCGCGTCTGTACATGTACCAGGTGGTCCAACACCGTATTTCACATGTGCAGATAACCCTACGTGCTTTATAAAAATGCAGTACTCCACGCGGTAAATCCAAGTATACGGCGATCAATGGCGTTATAAGCGAGAGCGACCTTCGTTTTTCTCCCTTTGCATATCAGCATAGAAGCTGTTCCCAGGTTTGTAGATGAAGAATCCGCGATGATGCACAAGAACAGCGTAAAAACACGAAGAAAGTTACATTTTTTCCACTTCAATTACAGAGCCTTTATTTTTTAGAGAAATGAAGTCACCTTTTAGATTCACAAGTAATTAAAAGGTATGTTTTACCTATGAATATCTTCCAGTAACTAGTTTTGTAATTGTGAAATATTAAGGCGCCGCAAAAACCATTCAAGAGATAATGAGAACACCTAGTGTTTCACTGTATTTTTATTATTATTATTATTATTATTATTTTATCATCGTCATCATTATTATTAATTGGTTGGCAAAATAAAAATAAAACTTGATATATTCATAACGAAAATGCAATCATGAGAGCACGTAGTACAGTGATATTTTACCTGGCTTCGGGTTTGCATGTTTTCGTTACAACGCTTTGATGTTTGATTTTCTGCTAAGGTATATTATTATTATTGTTATTATTATT
Organism: Hymenopus coronatus; assembly: GCA_030762935.1. Taxonomy (NCBI): domain Eukaryota; kingdom Metazoa; phylum Arthropoda; class Insecta; order Mantodea; family Hymenopodidae; genus Hymenopus; species Hymenopus coronatus. Next base: position 112,445,321 of record CM060890.1, read on the forward strand.
ATTATTATTATTATTATTATACTTCCAGATGCTATGCCTTCTCGCGTTGACTTGTTTATTGTTACATATACACATTAAAGTTTTGTTTACTCTGCTATGCGTATGGTGCGCAATGATGATGATGATAATGATAATAATAATAATAATAATAATAATAATAATAATAATAATAATAATAAATACGTGAAGCGCTACGTGATGCATTACATAATTTTTTTACTATGGCGCCTCAATGTTTTGATTTAATCCACAGTTTCTAATGTTAAATAAGAATCATATTTCACAGTTTCAAAACTACATAGCTATTTGCAGGCATTGATAGGTGAAATCGTGTTTTAATTACTTGTGAATCTGAAAGGTGGCTTTAGTCTCTAAAACATAAAAGCTCTGCAATTGGAGTGGAACACAAGTTAACTTTCTCCGTGTGTTTACACTGCTTTTGTATATCATCAGGGCTTTAGTGTCTACAAGTCTGGGAACCGCCTCTCAATGAGCGCGATTCCTTCAACATGTACGTTGGTATGCAATAAGAGAAGAACGAAGATCGCTCTCGCATACAATGCCATTGACCGGTGTATGTTGGAACATCACGTGTGTATGAATATCACAATTCAAAAAAAGAAAAAAGAAAAGTCGCTAAATACTAAATTTCAGTTTGTCCCGTAAACGGTTCGTTCAGAAATTATCATCTTTTGCTTCATTAGTGTCTAATAGAAAATACTGCTGAATTTGTATGCTGAGGGGACGGGAAGTTTGATAAAGCTGTGTCAGGGCTTTTGCCACACCTGCACTTTGGTACGTAGCGTCTCGTGGTCGAGACAAAACTGTACTATAATAATAGCTATCAGTGCAGAGAAAAGAAACCACGTTTTGTCTTTTACAGGTGTTTCTGTGGCTTTTCAAGCAAACATCATTAGGGAAGAAATTCTGGAACCTCAAAACTACGTCTCTTTGGCGTAGTTAACGGTCACTATTACATTTCTGTAATACGCCATTTGTTGTTAAAAAAAAAATTTAGAGCAGCTGTTCTTACTAACAGCGCTAGTTTACTCTTCTCGGAATCGTAATAGTGTTTCATGTCATTTCCGTAAAAGTGAGGGTCATTCTCGCGCGAGCGTGTGTGTGTGTGTGTGTGAGAGAGAGAGAGAGAGAGAGAGAGAGAGCGCCAGTCGTTCTCAGAATGTGGTACACCATGCCTTAAGAGGGCATGAAGTTCGAGAGTGGGTTTAGTATGTAGAAGATAAAGAAGAGCTGGGATTACCATAGATGTTCTCCTTTTTATTTATCTCTATCTTTTTTTCTTTTTAGCTTAACGTCCTTTAACTTTGTTGGTCATATCGGACGATGAATGAAATTGGTGAAATGATGCTCAAATGATCTTGGGGTCCATGGAACTTAAAGTTACTCGACATTCGTCTACTCAGAATAAGGGTAAATCCCGAAAAAAACATTAACCGGGTAACTCACCCTAATCGAGATTCGAACTCACGACCTGTTGAATATGAGACAGACACGCTACCACCACACTACCCAGGTGGGCCGTATTTTTCTTTCTTTTTCAAATATGAAGGTTTAATTAGTTTTAAAATCTCCAAATAAATTTACTTGTTTATTATACGTTCATGCTACACTGTTGATTATTTAACATCAATGTTTTATAAAGCTCCATTCAAATGGCCACTTGTAATCTAGGTAAAAGCACAGTAAACTTCTTTTTGTTTCCTAACCTAATTCTTTAGTCTTCAATACTCTATTATGCCGCAGTTTTTACTTCACATTCTTGCAATTTTTAGGCGCTTATGATGATAAAGGGACTTTAAAATTTGTGCAACTTAAAATATACCATATCTTAATTATCAAACATTTTCCACCACTAAAATTGGTAAAATTGAAAATGCATCAATTAAGATTAAAAAAAAAAGAGTACAATAGTTTCTTTATATTGGTTTCTTAAATTTAAAATAAAACGGCAGTGCAGTAAAAATAAACAGTTTGATACAAGGTGCATTTTGTATGAATTGATAAAAACTGATCAAAACACACTTTGATACAATCCATTAGCATTGTGCATATTCCATTGTTCTGCGTATGCGCTAAATATATGCAGCTGTGGAGTGTGATTTCTTCACATGTTTTGTCTTAATCATCGCAAATATTGTTAGAAATGTTTTCAATTCGTTGTTAAGCTGAGAGTAATGTCCACTATTCAAAAACTCAGGTTGGTAAATGTCCTCCTTATAGTGAGGTATTATCTACCAGTCATTAGAATTTCTAAGTATTTCTTAGAATTTCTAATATAAGGACGAAAGGAAATTGGTGTTTGCAGATAATGCTCGTCAGACCTATTTACCTGCCATCAGTGAACCTTGGTCGTTATTGTTTACGTTATTTGTATTTTATATTGTTTATATATAGATAACTTGAGCTTATTTGCTGAAGAATGCCTGATTAAGATATCTCCTTCTGCATGAGGTCGCCCTCCGTCGTGTAATGGTTACCATGCTAACTTTACATAGCCAAGTTCGCGGGTTCAAACTCGCAGAGGACGATGGATTTTTACGCACGAAAATAGCATGGCTTCCTTCGGAAGGAAAGTAAAGCCATTGGTCCCATGTCGTAGATTTATGGCACGTAAAAGAACATCAAGCCTGAAAAAGAGGCCTCTGAGCAAAATTAAGCGGTCTCTCACTCCCAGTGCGCTAGGAACCGCAGTACTTAAAGAGCGTCCATAAATAAAATCATTTACTTTTTTCTGCATGAGTTTATTAACAAAAGTTTAATGCTCAGAATGCTTATCAGAAAGTGAGGAAGATTTCTGCACATTAAGACTTACTGTGCTTTTAAAATCCTCCAGGAGAAAGAGATGAAGCGAAGAATATCGACACCGGCTAGATTTGGGGCCTCCAGATTTTACATTCTGACGCCGGTGGGAAACCCCTTCACCCTTATAGACCTAAATCTCCCCATGGAGAGGTCTCTTTGAGGGGCCGTCACATACAGGACGCTAGGGCAGATAGCTCTTCAAAGCAAAAATCCATCGCCACACCCCTTACCCGTCTTTCATTTATCTGATTTTTCGACCCAGAAACATTAAAACGAAATGAAATGACAGAAAAAATCATGGCATTAACATTCGCGTACAGATCAGGAAACAACCGCGAAAAAGCTCGAGAGTGGCCGGCCCATCTGGAATCTACTTCGGACAACCCGAATTTGAGCCTCACACATTACTCCGAAACCATCCCGCACGCCTGAAATACTAGAAGACTCGGGCAATATCTGGATATTTTCGGAAATGTTCATTCCAGGAACATATTTGACACACATTGCATTTTTAATTCTATATATTGTCCAGAATACGTTTTGTTTATGTGTAATAGTATCCTAGTTACAGACAATTTTGTAGGAATTAAGAGAATTTTTTGTATATATAATTCAATATATGCATTGTATTTATAAGTATATTGGTAGACCTACTTGAAAATCTTTCTTTTACATCTTTAAAAAGATATATTTATATGGCAAATAAAACATATATCTTGTATTTTCTGGGAATAGCCTCTGAAGACCTCTTTATTCTGAACGAATTTTGCAGAGTTTTGTATAAGTGGTAAACCGCAGGAGATAGACAAAAACTTACATAACAAAAAAATGTAGAGCTCGTTAAAATACACAATTTATGTTATATACATGTTTTTCATGGAGTTGACCATTTTTGAGATATTGCATGTTATTGGTTTCAGCTTTAAAATACTTATACTTTTCTCATAAGGGAACTTGACAACCCCTGGCCATATAGACAAGAACTTATATCACAGAGTAACCAGATTTTAAAACATTTGACTATCACTTTAACCTATGGTACTCCCTTATTTCCCTTCTACTTATAAGGAGGAAATATTTCTGCCAATTTTTTCTCGATTAGTAAATAGAGGAATAAGTTTGATAACAATTTGTTGCAGAGATGTAGAGAAAGTCATGTGAATGGAACGCATCAGATGTTCTTTTTTTTTTTAAGTTTAGAACTTATATCATTTTATTATGAAAAAAAAATGTTTTATTTTTATTTTTTACATTTTTTGGTCAAATTTCACCTCATTTTTTTAAGTTTAGAACTCATATCATTTTATTATGAAAAAAAATCTTTTATTTTTATTTTTTACATTTTTTTTTGTCAAATTTCACCTATGTTTATCGTGATCTCATGGAAGCTTATGAAAATTGAAGACTAACATATAACTTTCAAACATCTGACTATCGACTGCATCCCCTTGGTATCTAGTGAAATGTGTAATTCAATGAAACTATTTCTGTAAATATATTTCAATCAACACGAAGTAGAAAAATAAGCATTCAAGAGACTAGATTTTACGTACAAATAAATCATGTGGTTACAGAAAGTCGTGTGAGGTGACACATCGCTTTTTATGGGGATGTTCTATAATTAATCGCCCCAGGAGCCACATTTGAATATTTTGCAATGGGAAATGTGTTTGACCTTAGATGGGTTTGTAGCGCAGTCGTAGAATTTTGAAACGTTACTTAACCAAATGATGTGCTGTTGTCAGGAAACTCTAATGTTGCTGCCTGACTCGGCCGAACCAGCTACTTTACCAAACAATCGTGCGAGGGGAGGAAGAACGCTGTTAAACTTCAAGTGGGACAGGAAGAAGGGTGCAGAGTTGTTCTTTGTTGTTAACAGCCTGTATCATAAATGGGGTTGCCAGATTTAAACTTGACCCTCCCCCAAAATACTATTGCTTTGGACCATGATTATTCTATATTCGTGACGTGGCTCAACGAGGGTCTTAAATCCATCGAAATCAGACCCACCAAAACACGTGGTGTTTTAATTCTATTACTTTCTTTGCCACCTATATTTAATACTCCCGTAAACCACAAGGAAAACTCAGATTATTTTGAGATGATATACCCCAATGAAAATCTTCAATGTTTTAAGTACTTTAAAGTACAACGTTAGTCAGTTCGGCAATTTAATGTCGTGTCAGGATGTTGCCATTGTAGCTCAATGGTTAGAGCAACCGGACGGAGACCAAGAGGTTCGTTACTCCATTTAAGCTGCTATTTCTTCCCATTGGTATTTTTATTTTCTCTACACGTACCATGCACATAGTGTATAGAGAAGGTATCTATTGTAATGCACCCAAAAATTCGATACCGAGATTTCACCGGAAATACATGTTTTGAGACACCCTGAATTAAAAAAAGAAAAAAACAACATTTTTAGAAAAATGTCCGTGCGTGTGTATGTGTGTGTGTCTATGAGTAGAATAGCACAAAAACTAAAATACCGTTAAATACCAAACTTGATATTTATGAATTTTGCGTAACAGGTAAACCTAAGAGATAGACAAAAACATACTATACAAAAATATGTAGATCACGTTAAAAAACAGTCATAGGCGATTTTTTCGTGGAATTGACCATTTCGGAAATTCCTTGTTATTTGTTTCAGATTTAAAATACTTAAACTTTTCTCACACTGAATGTTTTAAAACTCCTGACTGCATGGAAACTGATTTCAACAACATGGCAACCAGCTTTTAAAAAGATTTCACTATGGTTTTATCCTAGTGTATTCGCTTATTTTCCTTCTACTTACAAGGAAGCAAGCAGTTTAGACAATTTCTGCTAATGTTTATCTCAATTATCATAAATTGCATTCCTATCTACTTCTTCTAATTTGTTACAGCAATGTAGAGAAAGTCATCAGATTTTTTTATACTGATTCGCATGGCAAGACGGATAATGGCGCTCTGGATCAATTTTTACTACGTACCTACATTAGAAGGTATTATATTGCACCCTAAAATTCGATACTGGTATTTCACCGAAAATACATGTTTTGGGACTCACTGAAACTAAAGAAGCATTATTAGAAAAACGTCTGTATGTGTCTGTCTGTGTGTAGCAGCTTAGCTCAAAAACAAAAAGTCCATTACATACCAAACTTGATTTAAGTCAAGTATCTTCTAAGGATGCGATAAAATTATTTAAAAAAAAACCTCCCACCCTTAACTACCCTTTACATAGAATAAAATCGAAAATTGTGATTTTCTCAAATATGCCTCTAACGATTTTGATTAAAATCTCTTATATTTAAGATATTTACATGGCAAATAAACTGTATATCTTGAATTTTCTGAGAATAGTCTTTGAAGACCCCTTTATTTTGGATGAATTTTTCTGAATTTTGCATAACTAGTAAAAAAAAAAAAAAAGAAAAGAGATAAGCCAACTTACTACACAAAACATGTAGATCTTAAAACACACAATTGATGTCATATACATTTTTTTTCATACAGTTAACCGTTTTCGAGATAATCCTTGTTATTTGTTTCAGTTTTAAAATGCTTGAACTTTTTCTCGTACGAGAATTTTTCAACTCCTGGCTACAAAAAAAAAAAAAAAAAAAAAAAAAAAAAAACTATATCCATCCCATAGAAAACACATTTTATAAAACATTTCATTGTTGGTTTAGCCTATTGTATTCCCTTATTTCTCTTCTGCTTAAAGAAACTTAAGTAATAATGCAGTTTCTGCTAATGTTTATCTGGATTAACATGAAGCAGATAGAAGAATATGCTTATTAACAGAGATGTACACAAAGTTAAATGAATGTAACACATTAGAGTCTTTTTGTTTTGTTAATGTCGTTTTCGTATTACAAAGCAAACACATCCTGTGCCGTAATAAAATGTGTTTCCTGCCAAGCAAGGTTGAAAGTAGTTGATGTTGGTGACATACGCTTTGACGTGTTATTCTACAATATGGAATATTACCGTTAGGACTAAACCCGACCCGCCACTGCACTAGGGTCACTTTCCCCTCTGTTCCTCTTTTAGTTGCTCCTAGCAACTGAGCGGCAGCTCCCCATCCTTTTGCTAAATACTTCTCAATACCTATACAGATATGTTTGTGTCTTCATCACATTTACTTAATTTTCATTCATTGGAGTGAACAACGATAATTTCCAGAAAACATCTATCCGATTAGCCGCCATTGGATACACACATCGATTTTTTTTTTTATTTTTTTTTTATATAGTGTTAAGGCCCGCTTTTACTAATATGGCGGCGCAGACGATGACACTAGTGATACATGGAATGAGGATGGAGCACTGATGGAATGCGATGGCGGGGGAAACGGGAGAACCCGGAGCAAACCCGCCCCTACGCCGCTTTGTCCATCACAAATCCCACATGATGTTGCTTGGGATCGAACCCGGGCCGCCTAAGTGAGAGGCGAATGGTCTGACCACTCGACCACGGCGCGGCTCACCACCGTATTTAGCTACTTATTGTGAAGTTATGGACCTTTGTCATTTCTATTGCTGGGATATTTCTGGCAGATCGGCAACAGGTTTGGTAGAATCTCGCGAGAGGGCTCTATATGGACACGTGTAAGAGCAAATAAAACATGGCGCATTTAATTACCGTTCCTCCCTTTGGGTTCAGGGTGGTAGTGGCGTGAATCATGTTGAGGGCGCCGGCATCGATCCGAGGGAGTTGGTCGGCCTAGCCAGCGTTGTCAGTTCGATCACACGTGACAGACTCCAGTACACCTCGTTCACCAGGTGTATGTATTCTTCCAGCATGTTTATTTTTCGTTGATCACTGTGTTTTCATTGATTCTCTCCTAGTAATAGAGAACGATTATCTTCTCACTTCCTTGTGCAGATATTTGCCCACATGGAAAGCGATTAGGTGCACAACTTTGAAAAAAGGAAAGGAAGAGAGGGGGGCCTGGTTCACTATTCGCAAATTGCAGCATCTTTATCAATTATACACAACTAAGTAACGTATTATAAACCTGTGATTGAGAGATCCCTCTCCGTGGTTTTCAGTGACGGAATTTTAGAATTTTGAGCAAGATATCGTTGTGTTACTGTTCTGAATACTGGCGTATTTCATGCATTGCAACAGCTGTTCTCTTTGATTACCTAAGAAATGCGGCTAACATGCTGTAGAAGTGGACTAGGTTCAAGTCCGTTTGCCTGGTTCACTTTTGCTTTCTTTAGTGTGTATGTACAATGTACATAACAGGCAAAGACGGTATTGTATTCCATCCAAAAGTTCACCGAGATTTCACCGGAAATACATGAATTGAACCTTTTTAGTAAAAGGTATGGATGGGTGTGTGTGTCTGTGAACATCATCAATATTTAAGATCAGTTATTACCTTCTTAGAATGCGACGCGAAGATTTTCAAGAAAATTTGCCCTGCTTATCTTTATATGGGACATTTTTCTAAATTGTTTGTTCTCAAAAATGACTATTTTTATTAAAATGCCATATGTTTAATTACTTTCTAAAGCCAAATTTATATCTTGAATTATCTGGGAATAGCCTCTGAACCCTCTTCATTCTGGATGTTTTTGTAAACCATTAGAGATAGACCAAAACTTACGAAACATGTGCCTATAGATCTCGTTAATACACAAAACTTGTCTATTTTGCATTTACTGCTTCTGGCATATTTCTTGCTACTGGCTTCATTTTCAAACTACTTGAATGTTTCTCAAACAAGAAGTCATCTTTCATTTCATATCTCTTGATTTACTCCTGGTCATGCAAAGATCAATTGTTCCACATAGCGACTAGATTTCAAAAGATTTGACTATCGCATTAGCCTAGTGCATTCCCTTATTTCCCTTCTGCTTAAAAGGAAGCGAGTAATAGAATTGTTGCTAATGGTTATCTCGATTAGTACTAAAGAATAATCTTTACGAACTTTTTGCTTCCTATAAAAATAGCACACAGACTTTTGTGTACCACCGTCCGGAGAGTATTGAATCAGAATTGCAGGTTGTTGTCCTTAGACAGACGAAGGTGTGGAAGAATTTTGTTCTCGGCTCCGTAAAGATGCTGGCAGGATGTGTGTTGATCGGTTGGCGAAAACGTGTTAGTGCATGCACACTTCCTGTGGCCACGGTAAACAGGATGTGTCCAATAAACTGAATTCGCTTTCACTTCGCTTCATAGACTCGAGTCCGTTTTCATACATGTTAGTCACTCTGAATTATTCAAGGTCGCAGCTCTATTGTTGCCCTGGCTTTCCTAATGTTAATGAGAATGTTCTGGTAAAACTAAATTTTCCCGTGGCGACATTAAGGGACTGTAGCTGTCTTTCTTTGTATGTTCAAAATCCTTTGGTAAATTCCCTCAGCTGTCAATACTAAAACAGCTTACGCTTCTTCAGGAATTCAGAGTTTCATAATGTACTAAAGCAGCGAGCGATTTTACGTTGTGGGAGGCGACCTACTTGGTAGAAAGGAGAGACGGATAAATTCACATTCGCTACTGTAAATCAGCCCAAAACAATGCTATGTGGCGTGTGTGTGAAATGCCCATTCGTACGCCGCCACAGTCGATGGACTCGGATGAAATAAAACGCAATTTGAGAAGGAAATGTGTCAAGTTTTAGGGTTCCTCCCTGGCACTTGCAATTATGAGGACTAAGGAAAAACCTGGAAAACCCCGCAATCGGATAGAATAGTCCTAGCGGGATTTGAACCACAGACTTTCCGTTCACGAGTACGTATCTTAATGAACTCGGCTGGCTGAGTCGGTAATCTTGATAAGTAAATGGATGGCTGAGAGGAACGCAGCATATTTTAACATTTTCTTAATTGTTCCATTTATACTCCGCCTTTAGCCATGGTCATATGGGCGCCACTTAACTTTCGAACATATTGCCTAACTATGGTGTTAATTCGAGTCTTTGGGTTCCTGTTTCCCTTTGGGTTTAATTCTTCGAAACGGGAACCGAACACGGGATTCAGTCTACCACCTGAGCTATGGGGCCAGTCCTACCTAACTTCATTGTTTTCTACACAAAGAAACACATATACCCCCGCCGCTGAATCATTGCACTTGACAGTTAGGAGTTAAGTTGCTACACCCACAGCAAACAGGTGAAAAGCTTTATCCGTTTGACTTTCTGAACCAATCACAAAGGAGCATTCCGGTCCGTCGGTCAGACAATGGAAACTGATCTAGATGCTGCACCGTTGCAATATCTATTTCCAACTACGTGCTCAGTTTGTGAACTCCTAAAACATGCGTTGAGCTGATCTGTTCAAGATAGTATTATTCGTTGTTATTTATATTTGTTGATAGTGTTGTTGGTGTTTGTTCGTACGTGAGGTAACATAACAAGACTTTCACATTTATAGAGATGGATAGACTTTTGCGGAAAGGTGTGGCGAGGGTGGAAGAAGAAAGTGAATCATGTGCACAAAATAATGCGTAAAGCACAGGAATTAGACGGAGTCATCAGTGAATGTGAACCACTGATATGTCTTGGCGTCGACGATGATGATGATGACAATGACACTTCCGAGAATGATGACGACGGACACTTGAATGGAATTGAACCATTAAAATTCTAAACCAGTGGAAATCACTTTGTTATACCTTCTCATTGTAACGAGCTATTTTGCATTTTTGTTCAATATTGTTGTAAATAGGTAATGTAAGCTATAGACAAGGCAGGAAAGAAGTTATGTATTTTCCATACATAAGAAAGAAAAGTAGCATGTAAAACGTTCTGATAAAATTGGACACAAATATTACCAATCCACTTTTAAGAATAATGTTCGATGCTCGGTCCGGGGTCGCGAAATTGCCGGATTGAGTTTCGGTGCACACAGAGTATAACTATGATGGAGTAGACGTGGTCTCTACAGCCCGTTTCTAGCAATGCTCATTAGCTGGCCTCGTTCAGTTCCTGTCATTAGGTACACCAGTTAACACTGAAAGAGAGCGCAGATTAAAAAAAATGTAAAAATCATTAGGTAGCCGACCGACTTGTAGAGTATTCAAACATATTTTGAGTGACAGGAGGAGAGCTATTTCTTTCGATGTAGTCAAGATGTATTTTGTAGTTCACAGTAATGAATCTGAGTGAGTTTGGTTGATTTATGATCATTTTCTTTTCAAAGCCCAGCACATTATTATCCTGATATTTTTTGTATCAGGCGTTATACTTTTATTTGTAAAAGTACAAGTCGTTTTTATTTACTAATCATATTATGAAATCATTGTTTTATTATGTTTATGAAATAGAACGATGCATGTAATATCAATACATGTAATGAGCTTCTTTTGTAACAGATTATACCTCAACTTGTGCATGTTTACGCTACAAACCCCTCCCCACTACCTTCTCTTTATACCTCTGACTGCTCTGTGTGTTCGTAACTGTGTGCGCTTCGGAATCCAAAACCGAGCTATAATAATAATAATAATAATAATAATAAAAGTACAATGTTCCAAGTAATAACGGTTTAAAAATAAATCAAGCACGTTCACGGCTGTTTTGTAATACCGCGATAGCAAGCTACTCTTGGTGTTGCTGGGTAACTTGCTGTACTCTTGGATATTTTGCATTAAGTTGTGATTATTTATCCGTTCCGTTAACAGAAGATATGTTCTCCGTTACTTAATGAGCACTGAATAAACGTGCTAAGCTCTCCTGACGTTAAGGCAATTCTCGTTCATCATCAGTATCGGTTTACACCGCATGTTCCAAAACGGCATCTCCTATAATTGCCTTTTACATGTGTATCAAAGCTCAACGGCACCCGAAGGTCCTGGGTTCGATTCCCGGCCGGGGCGGGGAATTTTTCTTTAACCGGAATTATTTCCTATCCCCCATAGAGTCGGGAAGTGTTAATGTGAGAGTGAATGTGCGTGTGTTTAGTAATATAAAGTTTAACCTAATGTTCTGAACCTACAGTTCACAAGTGAAAAGCCGCCGATATGATCATTGATGTTAAAGGGGGCTATACAAATGAACAAATGAAGTAATTAAAAAAAAAAAAAGCTCCACGGTTAAATTTGATTGACTGGTATATTTTCAGTGGGCGTTGATTTGTTTGGCACTTGAGAAACAGGGTTGGTTCCAAGGTCTCGCATCATACACATGCATGCAACATTACTCTTAAACGCAACTACTATTTGTAATGAGAGAACGGTTTCAAAAAGGATTTAATGATAGAGTAGTGCGTAGATGAATCCAGCTTTTGTATAACTGGATCTTAATTTTAGAAGGGTTCTATTCTAGGCACATACCAAAATAGTTACGTTAAATAGATAAGAGTCAGACTGAAAAATTCAATACCATAGCCGGGAGTTGAGCCACTGATCTCCCGGTCTTTAGCCCGTTGCTCTAACCATTGTGCTACTGTGACACTATACCGACACGGTATAAAATTCCTCTACTGACGCGGATGTTTTATGGTAAACCGGTTCTGCACACGGGTTATGTGAAAAAAGATCTGATGTGTTTCATTCAAGTGACTTTCTCTACATTACTGTAACAAGCTATCGTTATAAAGCCTATTCTTCTCTCTGCTATGCTAATCGAGATAAATATTAGTAAAAATTATCTCATTATTTACTTCCTTGTAAGTAGAAGGGAAATAATGCTGGTTGATATCTGATTAAAATTAGGGTTTTTTTTTTTTTTTTTTTTTTTTTTTTTTGCATGGCCAAATTTAACAAATTCGCGGATGAGAAAAGTATTTTAAAACTGAATCCAGTAACAAGGAATATCTCGGAAATGGCCAACTCCACGAGAAAAAAATGTATGACGTAAATTGCGTGTTTTAACGAGATCTACATTTTTTGTGTAGTACGTTTTTATCTATTCTTACGGTTTACCAGTCTTGCAAAATTCATCGAGGATAAAGAGATATTCAGAAGCTATTCTCATAAAATTCAAGCAAAACATTTTATTTGTCATGTGCATATCCTTAATATACCTACGGTATTTTAATCAAGATCATGCGAGCTGTTTTTGAGAAAATCAACATTTTCAAAACATCTTTCATTTAAAATGTTCCTCAAAATTTCCGTATCGATCCTTGTAAGATACTAAACTTAAATACAAAGTTTGATATTTTACCGACTTTTCGCTTTTGAGTTATCGTGTTCACAGACACACGCGGTCATTATTCTAAAAATGCCTTAGTTTATAAAGGGGGTCTAAAACGTGTATTTCCGGTAAAACTCGGTATAGAATTTTTGGATGAGTGCAATACCTTCTCTACCTATGCACAATGTACTATGTAGAGAAGATAAAAATGCAGTTGGCAGTAATTGACCTAATAGTTCAACTATGAAGCCCAAGACCTCAATTACTTACAACATTGTAAGTCGCCATTGTAGTATGTCATCTCAAAATGATTTGAGATCCCTTGTGGTTGAATTTTTCAGCCTGACTGTACTTATGCCCTACACGGGCATAAGTGGGGAGAGGATTAAATTACGTTAATTGTTCCTATCTCGATAAGAAAGGAGAGACGCGTCTTCTCTCAGTTGACCACTCATTTATTGTGTATTTCAATTTGGAGATATAATATATATAAGGTCGAAATTACCATGCTGGTCGATCATTTGGTAACCAAGCAACTCTAGCCTGCTTTTCATAGGAAAATAGATATTAGCAACAATATTTATCCATTCCAAAAGCATGAGCTTAATAACTCCTGTTACAGTATATGTTATATCAATAGGATCGCTGTCAGTCTATGTTCTGCACCGTAAATTATAATGTAGGTATGGAGGTTAAACGAACGGCTTAAGCTACAAAAAGGAGTTACACAACATTTATAAAGAGATCACAAGCGGAGAGGGAGATGTGAGACACTATACCTACAAGTTTTGTCGGAAACAGTGGGCGCAATGATTGTAGCTCAACTGATTAATTTCATGTTCCCTCATCACCTCCAGCGCGTCAGCGGTTCGGGTCCCACAGACTGCGTGCACCTTTTTTCTTCTTTACGTATTGTCCATCAAGGTGCAAAGCTAGTTCAGTGTTTGTCACACTAATAAATTTAGGTGTAAACAAAAAGGTATACTAATTAAGGTAAGACGGTAGCTCATTTTACGTGTTCTTCCGTTTTCGATCCTTAATTATCATTCTAATTGTTTTGAAAAAGAAACTTCACTAAGACTTTAAATAATACTGGACTGATAAAGTTATAATAAACATAAATAAAGAGAACAACAATAAAAGAAGCAGATAAGCAAGATAACAAATTTCCTGATACCCCATCTAGCTTTGTACCAAATCAGGAAGAAAGTGGGGGGAAAAATTCTCAATGTTTTGGTAAGATTCGAACTTGAATCGATCTTTTTGGAACAGAAAATAACAGCGCGCAAATACGCTACTGTTTAGTTTTAACTTGCAGAGCTAAAAGTCTATAATGTAGTATGCAGTAGATGGATCTCCGGAACGATGTTTTCAGGTTAGACTGTATTGCATGAAACCAGAGAATAAGGGACAGGTAAACCACCTTTTATATATTATATCCAAATAGCCAAGCCTTTTTTTTTCTTAGTCATTTTTACATGTGCATCTTAATAGTTTCCAGGTTAGTATTAAGTTATACAAATTGCAGTCCGAATGGAGAGGATTGAGTTTTTTCGCAGACAATTCAATATAAACATTTTATTCATGTTGGCATTTCCGATATACAACCGTCGGCCGCAGAGAAAGCAAAAATTAAATTTGGCATTTCAGATTCATGAGGGTTTCGATATGAAACTCGCCAAGCAGTGAAGTTTCGAGATGTAAATTATGCTAGAGATATTTTCAAGCAGGACTTCTGAAAACAACCTCTTGGATTAAAGACACTCTAAAGTCTTGTCGTCTCATATCATTCTTACCACTTAGCTCCACGACAGGCGGAGTCGTGCCTTCCAGTCTACTGTTTGCACTACCTGTGGATAGATGGCAGCTCAATCGCAATCACCATCTAATTTCAGGGTTTTTTTCTTTCGTGGTATTAAATATCCAATCCGGTATTTACCTTGGCGACTTATGGGAAACCACTAAAAATTCCAGCCAGATTTGAACCCAGGACCTCCCGAATGCGGGCCATAGACCGTCTGAGCCATCCCGCTCGGTTATGTTTAGTTTAATTTAACAAGCTCCGTCGTTTCATGAAGAACCGCAACGGAACCTGTAGCTACTACTTCTCATGTTTTCAACAAACGCAAAATGACAAACTCTGCGACATGTACGTGTGTGTATGGGGAGGGGAGGCGTATTTTTTAGCTTTTTTTTTTTTTTTTGAGACAGTGGAAAGGGCGAAGTCAGGCTCCTTCCCAGTTCATGTACATGTGTATGATAGCCGTTACAGACATTCCACCTTCCATCGTCTCGAAAGACTATATATATATATATATATATATATATATATATATATATATATATATATATAATCATTCATTTGTTTAGCCACTTTAGGTCATATCGGGGTCTTTGATTTGAAAAACAACCGAACTTTAAGTTTCTTAACATGGAATTTTATTACTTTGCACTTAAGCACACTCATTCATTCCTACACTCATACTTTTAGACTCTGAGGAGGATAGGGACTGTTTTTTTAAATGCATTTATTTATTTAGTTTAGCTTTTTTAATTTTGTTGGTCATATCGGACGAAGAATGAAATTGGTGAAATGATGCTCAAATGATTTCGGGCTCCATGGAACTTTAAAGTTACTCGACATTTGTTTTCTCAGGGAAAACCTTATCCGGATAATTCACCCTAAGCGAGATTCGAACTCGCGACCTGTTGAATGTGAGGCAGACACGCTACCACGACATAACCCTGGCGGGCGCCAGAATGATTTTTGTTAAAGAAAAATCCTCCCTGCCAGCCGCGAATAGAAACGGTCAGCATGGCTGAAACACCTGTTTGCGCCAAATCCCAAATGCCCATCTACGTGTTGTTGAGTAGGATATTGCAGTATTGCAACTTGCTTCTCATGAACGCAATTGAGTTTGTATTACTTGAGTTTTCACAAAAGAACGCTGACCTGTCTAATCTGTTATTAAACGCGAGTTTCATTGGCTATGTCGTGCTGTTGCCGGGCGACCTGGCCATAGGGACGGTACGTCAGGACCAGCATTATCTCAGAATTTACGAGTATCTACTTTTGATATCAGAATATGAAGTTACAAATAATCATAAATGTAGCACCGCTGACTTAGAAAAAAACGGTTTAGTTATGAGCTAAAATGAATTTTATTTTAAGGCATGTTTCATTAATTACTGGGTAGTTAACTTATGTTCACTGTAGGCATTATGCCGAATGGCGGATGGTGTCAGGAAGCGGAAGAGGATTTCGGCACATAATCGCCTATTATGCTGCCTCTGAAAGCCTCTAGGAGGAAGGAGTGAAGCGCCGAGAACGAGTACATCCGGGGCGTCAGGCTCGAACAAAGGCGGGTTCCTAACGTCTCCAGATATTTACTAGTAACCTGGCCCTAGCGGAACCCCCTACAGGCCAGGGCTCTCACCAAGGAGAGATCTTGATTCCCTTTGGGTCGGCCACTCTAACCTTGATTTTCTCATGGCTTTCCCTGGTTGGCAGTTGGTTATTTCCTTATTGTACTTTAGGATTGAAGGATCAGGTGAGTTGTCGACGTGCTATGCTGTGATCTTCAGTGTGTGGCGCACTTTTATTTCTGATATAATTTAGAAGTTAATATATTGACTGATTGGTTACAATAATTAATGCCGAGAATTTTATGATAGTGTGTTTTTAAGATAAAAGTTAGCTAGAAATAACGGTAAATAAGTCAAGTTAACATTTTCAGTTATGCACAATTGGTAAATAAGAGATGTAGTTAATGCAAATTTCTACAAGAAATTACTTTATCTGGATTTCAGTTAAATATATTATCCCAAAAGGGGTTCTTTATCTACAAACACCTGTTTAATCCCTGGAATAGTGTACAGAAGGCCACCGCCTAACTAACATGAGCTACATGATTCAGTCCGCTCTCTTATGAGGCAGTGAGACAGTCCGTGCAATTAGTCAGTTAGTACTAAAATTGCATTCCGTAATTTAAATTAACGATTTGAGGGTCGATTTCGGGTTCTTACGGTTAAAATGTTATGCTAGCATTCTGTGTGTGATAGAAATTTCGAGGTAGGTTACTTCATTGAGAGGATCTTTAGACTATGTTTATCTTTGCTGAAGTAGCTTGATTTTATGATATTATTATTATTATTATTATTATTACTACTACTACTACTACTACTACTACTACTACTACTACTACTACTACTTATTATTGTTCCAAATCCAATCGTCATGTCGTATTTCCTTTGGACGGCCCAGGCAAGCTTTTCCTCTAGATCTGTAATTTATTGCCTCCAGGATTCTGTTTTCCTTCATTTTTCAAATGTTAATTCATTTCTAATGTCTTGATTCAGATTTTGTTATCTAGTCTCTTCAATTCCGAAAACCAAAGTAACGGTTTATGCAGGAAAGCGTGAGATCCATTATTATTATTATTATTATTATTATTATTATTATTATTAATGAACTGCCTTTAGAACTGGATATGCTTTAACTAGTTATCGTTATATATCTATGAAAACAAATTTAGACCTGCCTTAAATTCCAGCTACATGTTTGGGATGTTAACTCTGTCGTTAAATTGGATGATTTTAATATGATAAGATAGAGATAAAACTGCAGTTTTGTTACCATGTAATGATCAGTTCATATAGCAAGTCATTTCGATGAATAATTGAAAAGTTAATATTGGTTATACTTCAATATGTGCGCGGCGATCGGGGTTAATCAGCGAACATTTTCACTCAGGAAGTTAACAAAAAGTCATATTGTAACATTGTCATAAACGCAAACGTTTTGTTGATACATTCATGAACAAGGTTGAGTAACAAGTTACGAAAACATGTCAATCCTGAAGTCCACGGAATCCAACTGAAACAGCGTTAATGATACTAGTGTCTGTTCGGTGTATGCGCATTCACTTTATTGTCGATAATTATAATCAGTTTTTGAAAGCAGCGACTGAAATAAAGGAAACTGCATGATACCTGATATGGAAGACCGTTGTGATGCAGCGCCTCGTGAATTACGCGATTGAGCGAGACAAAACCATTCTGTGTGATTCCTCCTATAACATGCCATTGGCTAACAATAGTTCGTCTCTAATTCGTTGGTCATCCTAAAGCGGACTAATATAGCAATAGCACATAGTAGCAGTAGCAGCACAAAATCATTGGCATATTCATCAGATAGGTATCAAAACGAAAGAACTAAGCACCACCAGTCGTTCAGTTGAGCGGAACTTGTATCTTTCTGTTAATAAATTTCCACAGCAAAGCGTACATGAAGTACTAACCAAATACTTCAAGTGCTATCGAAATGCTTATCTTCTTTATCAATGCATTTGTTGTGTGTATATACAGTAAGCTACATAACAGATGTTGGGCGATAAATCGGTTACACTTTTTGTTTTCAATGTATATCCAACATTTAGTCCGTATGAGCTCAGCGACTAAATGTAACAAAGAGCAAAGCATAGCTGATAGGCATCCGAAAAACACGGTGAAGAAAGCAAATTTGTTGGGACATTAGCTGTGTATCAAGCTACCAGGCTAACTTGGCTGGCTTCGTTAGATTTCAGCATTACAAAAATGTGGTGCTGCTGTTTAGCATAGTATGATGAGCTTCGGGAGAGTTTCTTACGAGCATAATGTCTTCTTTACAGAGGCATTGCTGCAGAGCCGGCCTCTGCCGCACATCCCGGATCTTCCGGACTCGGAGCCACCGCAACAAGGAACCCCATTGCAACAGTCTGGGGGCTCCGGATCGGGCACGGCAGCCCCAGGAACTCCTCTGCCCCTCGATACGGCCAACAGATGGACTTCCAAGGAGAATCTCCTGGCTCAAGAAGAGGATGACCCCCAGCTGTTCGTGGCGCTATACGACTTCCAGGCCGGGGGCGAGAACCAGCTCAGCCTCAAGAAGGGTGAGTGAATCGCGTGACGATAACTCAGCTTCCGGTGTAGGAATAGGAATGTGCACAATAAGCAAATTGGCTTTTGAAGTTTATTCTCAATAATCCGTTAGAACTTTCACCCGGTAGTTCCTGAAACTGAGTGCAATCTGAGGTGTGAGAACACCTCTCCACGAATACTCCTCTTAATAAATTGCTAATTCACTGAAGTGTATTGTATGGATGTTGAACAATTTTACAATACACAACAATAAAGTAGTGGCTAAACCTATGCACTCATTAGTCAGTAGTAGATGTTACCTGATTCATGCACTCTGCTGTCAGCACACTTGCAGATTCTACCAAACTAGGAGATAAGCGAAAATATCTGTCCAAAACACTTTCATCCCAAATGGGGGTTATATTCTTTGAGGAATATAAATTGCAGAGTTGTAAACGTATGGTCCTCAATAAGCATTAATGTGTAGAAAAGAGGCATAAAATAATACTATGATTTCTTCCATGTTAATAAATATAAAACAAAATTATTGATGACAGTACTATAATGGCTTCATTTGCAGAATATAGATGTAATTTATCCATTACTTATTTTTAGCATTTCAATAATGCTATTAATATAAATTTCAAATATTAATTTGCAATTGCTAAGTTTACAAGTGTTTAATACTTAATTTAGTGCTGTTATTCAAACTTAAAGCAAGTAAATATTCATTTGCAAAGAGTACTGCATTGCCATTTTGCTTGTGTTGTAGACATTGCACTCAAAAATCTCTTCCCACAGGTTAACTACCTACCATTTTTCTGTGCACAAAAATACACAGCAGGATTTGAAGAAAACATTTACTGTGGTTCATTGCAGATATTACTTTACTTTCACATCAGTTGTTCAGTCCTTCCTAAATATGCTCATCTCACCATTGTCCTAAGGAAAGAGAATGCAAAATTCCATATGGTTAACAGATTTGGCTATATTGCCCATTTGCTTGAGAGTACCTCTTCAAGAATGCAAAATAAGCCAATGATGAGTATATCTTCTTAGTTCCTAAGATTGGTAGAAAATTATTTAGCTGTGCAAATTACAATCATAAAGCAAAGTGCATTATGTGCAAAATACTGCCATGTTTGTCACATTATAATACATTGCTGTTAATCTAACATAAACTGCAGTTTGCAAAATAATGAAAGCAACAGTGGGAAGATATGTACACACACACACACACACACACACACACGCGCGCGCGCGCGCGCGCACGCACACGCACATGCACATGCATGCACAATCATGCACACACACACATGCACAGTCGCACACGTGCACACACACGCGCACACGCACACAGATATATGAAGATGATGATAAATCAAACATTTTATTTATTTCTTCATCATAAGTAATATTCTGTTAGGATATGAATAGATTATCAACTATATGATTATGAACTTGTTATGGGCATTAAGGATTTTATTAGGACTGCAAAGTTATTTGGATTATCATGGTTACATTTTAGATCCAAACAAAAAGCAAATCATTTCAATAACTTGTGCAGTTCAAAACCCAAAAAAGTTAAACATGAGTGTCCTTTACCAAAATTGAAATAAAAATGAGTTATTGAAACTGTCTCTAAAATTCACATTATTGGACTGGACACAAATTCATTCCAACCTTGCCATTACAATTTTCCAATAAATTTGCAAGGTTTCTAAAGTATGACAGCAGAACAGCTTCACTTACAATATTCACATCCAATTATATTTATTGCGCTAACTCAATAATGTATGACATGTTATGGTCATATGGCATGTTCAAGTTTTTCATAGGCAAGGGGTGTGAAGGGAAAGGATGTACCAACCATGTAGGTACAAAGTACAACACATATTCCTTCTTACCTCTGATACTTCTTTTCACTTGTCCCTTCTTTCATGATTCTCATTTAGTTCCTAATAGAGAACTGGCAGCAAGAAGATATTTGCTTGCAGGCGATACAGACATTCAATTGGTTGATATTGATAAAATCTAGAGGTACCTAGTAATGTTTCTTCTTCATCCTTAGTCAATTCATGTATAAAGGAAACTGTGTTTAATAGTGTTAATGACAAAGTCTCCAGGAATAAGTACAAATCAGCTTCATTAAAGAAAGAAAGAAATTCTTTCATTAAACCATATTTTAATTTTATTTAGTTTATTAATCAAGAAACAAAATATAATACAGTTATTATGAAAAGGTAAACCATAAAATTTAAGCACCACATTAATTATTAATAATTAGTCAAGGGTTATAACATTGCTGCTCTAAGGCATTATCATTAATATAATACCTTTAATAAATAGTATCAAGATAAGCAGATCACAAACCTATGTACCCTTGATGTAATTATTATCTATTTCTTGTCATTTATCAAATTAAATGATTGCAGTGATTTTCAAAATTAAATAGGTGTGCAGCATGTGAAATTAGAAACCGTTTGCTGCACATTACCAATACGAGAGCTTAGGGTGTATCTAAAGGGAAGTGAAATACTTCCAGTGTGTAATAAAATATGTACCTACACATTTTCCTTGATCAACTTTTAGGCGAATTCCAGACAGCTCATTGCAGAAAAAGTCCAAGGCTGCTGCTGTTGCACCGCTGTAAGTCCTTTATCATTTGATTAAAGTAACAACTGCAATTAACTCTTAACAGGAGTGTTCTTTCTCTTACTTTTGAAGTGCTTAAAGAAAATAATACAAGTGGTGAGTTAATGCTAACAGGTTGGCCTTTTTACTACAACTACTAAAGTAAACAATTTTTCTCTTCAGCAGTGTTACAGCTGTGATCAACTTGATGTTAATGGACACCCCGAACTCTGCTCCTTAAGGCTATTTGATTTTTATTCCATAAAAATATTTGTTTTTCTGCATTTGCATTTTAAGCCATCTGCACAATCTCCATTAGATATGTTCAGGGAATAAGTTGGCTGATTTTTCTTGGTGCTCATTACTGATAACGCATAATGTCTTCAGATGGGTACCATAAGTTTCTAAATTTAATAAAATATGTTAGCATACCTCAAGCCACTGTTTTGAATTTAAAATAATGCATTCTAATTCTCAAATAAGAACTGCTTATACTTCCTCAAGGATCAAGAATGACTGCTGAGTATTTCCAAATTAGGAGCTTATAATGGAGGTATTATATTTTCATGCTGAAACCCACCATCAAATTTAAAGTCTAGAATAAAAAGGCTCCTTCCTCCCCCCCCCCCCCTAAAAAAACACCTTGGTTTCATCTGCGAAGTACCAAATGGTATTGCAGTGTCCAATGCAGATGGACGTCCCTGTTTGAAGTGAAGCAAGACTCTGCAAATATTATATAATTAACTTATCTTGCACTTAATGCATCCTTAAAGAAGGCTATCAGGACATCCAATCAAGTCAGTTAACAGAAGTATTGTTTCCATGTAATTGAAAAAGATGATTTGGCACTTAATTGTGAAGCCTTGCAATTAAAGTGGCAACTAGTATTTTGCATGTGGATATTTTGTAACAAATTAGTTCTATAACAACTGTTTTGAGGTAGGTTTTGGCATGAGCAGTATTATACTTTCCATGTAACAAAAGTGTACAAAATAAATTACATTAAGCTATTAAGCCATTATTTCTAAAATGGGAGTTATGTTCCACCAGGACATCCTCTCTAACTGAGGTGTCATTAGCCCCCCACCCTTCAGGTTTTCCTCCAACCTCATATACTATGACAATATGCTGTAAATATTTCTTCCCTAATTTACTTTGCTAATTATAATTTTTATTTCACATGTCAGAGACTACCACTTGGTGTCTTATGCTGTAAAAATGGGTATTAAAAACTACTCAAAGAGCATAAGTTGAATAATCACATATGTTTTAAATATTACTGCAAAGAATAAAAGCCAACTGTTAGGGGTGCATTAACAGGATGGGTATATATTCTGTTATACACAAAGACTGTTTTCATTGCTGATGCTTGGATAGATGTTCTGATAACCATGCATACAAAAGTTTTTATTTTTCTTTGCACATCCTGTTGATCATAATAAATCTTTCCAGAAACAGCTTCAACACTGATGTTCTTTTAGGTATGCAGGTATAGAACAGGATAGATGATTGCTTCCTATTAAGAAGCATATCAAATGTGTAAATTATTTTATGGGGTGATGAAATATAAAAGAATGGACATAACATTTCTGGAGTGCATTGCTTAAGATATTGAAAAAAATAAATGAAAAAATTTAGGAAGAATGAGGAGGAAGACTTCATAGACTGTGTACAGAAAATCAAATCATACTGTGTATTTAACATGTCAGTGTATCAAAACTTTGTTTTTTACTCAAAGTTTTCAGAGCTGTTTAACAGAGAATTAAAAAAAATATATTTCCATGTAAGAGGTTGTGCAGAATGAGAGATTATTATTAAAAAAATCTACTTTTCATCCTTTAAAGATGCTGGAATAAAAAAGGAAGTTTGGCATATTAATCAAAACTGGTCTATTTCATGAAAATGCTGTTTTGGGGCTCATCAATCTATTGAACATTGACAAGCACAAAATGCATTTTTTTCATTCTACATAGAAGTTAATAGAAATATTTAATGCTGTGTTGCAGGTGAACAGGTTCGAATCCTGAGCTACAACAAGAGTGGTGAATGGTGTGAAGCACACTCAGCCTCAGGCCAGGTGGGCTGGGTGCCATCCAACTACGTTACACCTGTTAACTCACTAGAAAAACACTCTTGGTACCATGGTCCTATATCACGCAATGCTGCAGAGTACCTCCTTAGCTCTGGAATTAATGGCAGTTTTCTTGTCAGAGAATCCGAAAGCAGTCCTGGTCAGAGAAGCATCTCCCTCCGTTATGAGGGCCGTGTCTATCATTATCGCATCAATGAAGATTCCGAAGGCAAGGTAAGTGAAGTAAAATAGCATCCTTTATACCCTGAATTTTACTTTCTTTCATTTCTTTTGTTATCTAGCGACTTATATTTATGTTTTAGGAGTTAACAACAAATTAATAAAATTATTGACACAGTAAGTTTGAAATTATTCATACTGAAACCTACTTTAAAATTATAATTAGCACCAATTGATGATTCAGACTCCATTGACACTGTATGTATATTTTCACAAATTTGGGATAGTCAGTTCAAAAAATTAAAATGAGAATGAAGAAATTAAGAGAAAAACAAATAGAAACCATTTTACAATATGAAATTTAATACTGTTTGCAAAATCTTGAATAATAAATAAAAGGTTGTGGAGTTGAATATGAATAGTAATAGTATTTCTTGTATTAATTTCTTTTTTAGAGTTGCTTATCCTATATGAAACTGCCATTGTAACGATAAAAGGACAAAAGCAAATTCTAAATGTCTTTCAAAGGAAAACTAAAGAAGCTATGAATGGGGTAGAGAAAATAAATGGAATATAGAAAATGAGATGTTTTAGGAAAGTAAATGAGGTGCTAGCTTGAAATTGTCCACCTGTATCCAGATTTAAAAATCCAGTGGAATGATAAGAATAGAGAAGTGTTGGGTTCCTAGAACAGCTTTGGAATATGCAGTTAATGGGAAAAGGAGCATGGGAAGATCCAGAGATGGGAGTATAAAATACAGTTTTAGGAATAGAAAAATAGAAGATGGTAGCAAGTCATAGAAGTGAGTAAACCCACAGAATTAAGAAAATAGAGTTCAATTTGGAATTTTAACAGCTAAGAGGAAGAATAATAATTTTAATTGACTTGATTGGATCGTTAAAATGCTGCCATTGCAAGATTGTGGCTCTGATTTTTTAATTTTTCAGTTGGAACACTCAGCCAATTTTACTTGTTCTGTTGCTTGGTAGCAATAGGATGAAATGAAACATTATTGATAATTATAATACAATAAAAGTATAATTTCATCTCCCAAAATGTAATACTCATACAGTACAGAAGTATTGCATTCCACTTGTGTTTCCTTTTTTTTTTTTTTAATAGCAAATGTTATATTTTAGCTGATGCTATTTAAAATAAAAAAAAAAAATGTAAATGGCGTGTTATTTATGGACGCTCTTTAACTACTGTGGTTCTCAGCATCCCATTCTAAATTGGGCATGAAAGACCACTTAGTTTTGCTCAGAGGCCTCTCTATCAGGCTTGAGGTTCTTTTACGTGCCATAAATCTACAACATGGGACCAACGGCTTTACTTCCCTTCTGAAGGAAGCCATGCTAAGGATTTTTAAACCCAAAAAAAAATCAATCCATTGTCCTCTGCTGGGTTTGAACCCACGACTTTGGGTATATGAAGTTAGCATAGTAATCACTACACCACGGAGGGCGACGATGCTATTTAAGCATTGCCAGGTAAACAATTTAGCAAATTCTGCACTGCAATCTACATGTTAAATAGAAAAATTGTTTCCATTTTTTTAAAATATCTTGGGTGATTTGGATTAACATATAATATTATTTAGATTGTAATGAATACTTTTATATGTATATGTGCTTGATATCAAAACAAATGCATTATGGAGCTTAAATACAACCTGCCCAAACAATAATATCTAAGCTGTGTTTCCATTTCTATATAAATCTGTCTTTATACATCTTGTCTGTTGCCATTATTGGAGAGCAGTAAGTTAATGTTGCAAAATCTTATATTTAGCTTTTGAAATATTAGTATTCACTATCTAAATTGAGCAAGTGCTTCCAATTGGACGTTGAATATGTTTTATTGTGCCTATTTTTAGGTGGCTGTCGCTTCTAAACATCCCCAAAATGATGTATATAATATTATATTCATTGTTTGGATATTACAGTTTGCCATTAAGCACCTTATATGCTTGATGGAAAAGTGTATTTGGCTTTGTTCAGTGGTTGCAAATATTCACTTAAGTTTGGGAGCCCTATGTATTGCATTCAATGACATGGCAATGTAATATGGCATAAGGGACTGACCCTTCAACAGAAACAAAGCTTGCTCGCAGTATGTATTTGGAGAGAAGCATGCTTCCCAGAGTGGCCAAATTACAAGTCAAATCTCTGATACTTCTCAAATCCAGTTTGTATTGCAACTTGGGCTAATGTTCAAGCTCCACTGTGATTTCAGTAGCCTATTTTTCTCTGCAAGTGAACTTAAAGCATTTTTCCCAACTTTTCCTTTAATTGATATATGGATTTAGTTTCTAATGCCAATAATGTGTTAACAAGTTTTCTTTCACTGACTAAGTATTTTAAACAGTGTGTATTAGAGAGTATTTGTTTAGGAATATTCCATTTTTTATAAACTACAATTTAGCTTCCAATTGACTTTATTCTCTTTCTTATGACTGAGTTGAAACAAATGTCAAAAAACCAATAAGACCAATAAACAAGCTGTTTGATTTCAAGGGTTCAGAAATAACCTCTCATTATGAATTGTGCTATGGTTGATGTAAATAACCAGTAATGAATGATATGGGCAGTACTGTAATAGAACTAAAGACTCAGCTTTGAAGAGGGAAGATATGCAAAATTTACTGTAGTTCTAAATTGTACACCAGCCACAATATTACTGTCAACATTTCTTCTGAGAAGACATGTAGAAGAAGTATGAAATTATTGGTGTGCAATGTGCTGTGATAGGTGTGTGAATACTTCCAAGAACCAAATTATGTCATTGGAAAAATAATCAAGAAAGAGACTATTACTGGCTGGAGTATAATCCGGGCTTGTGGGCCGTGGTCTACTGGGCTCCTCCTTCTTCTTCCCAGACGTTTCGCCTGAGACTACGGCAGACATCTTCAGTGGCAGCGGCGAGGTCGAAGTGCTCTAGTGGACGTTTCAACTATGACTGTCACTAGAGCACTTCGACCTCGCTGCTGCCACCGAAGATGTCTGCCGTAGTCGCAGACGAAACATCTGGGAAGAAGAAGGAGGAGCCCAGTAGACCACGGCCCACAAGCCCGGATTATACTCCAGCCAGTATTGACACCGGCCGTGAAAGCCTAAGAATTTCAAAGAGACTATTGTTTGAATATATTTGGCAATTCTAATAACTGCTTTGGTCCAAAAATATATAGAAAAATTATTAACAATAATAAATAACAAATGTACATAATAATAATAATAATAATAATAATAATAAATGTTGTTGCTATGTCACTAGCTGTGTGTAGGTACTAAGTTGGAAAGTTGAATAAGAGTTGAAAGGTTCAATGCCATGACCAAAACTCAGCACAGAGATCCAAAGATTTGTGGTTAGCATTCCAGCTATGCATTGCATTTTTTAACTCTGACTAAACTTTCCATAATTATATTGATATTATTTATTAACATAATATCAAGAACATATTCATCTCATTGGCAGTGCTATCCTTTGCCAATCTTTTTGAGTAGGCAACTTGTCAGTGAAATAGCTAGAACTGAGCAAAAGTGGCCTTTGAAGAGAACTGAGATATATATTTCAATACAGCCTAAAGTGATACAAACTTCTTGGACACCAGACTAATGTCAGTAAGAAAGAAAGAAATCTGTGTAATCAGATCTCTGGTCAAACATCAAGCTGAAATGAACAACACTTCAGTAGAGTTTAACAAGCAAGAATTGGTCTGAAAGAGAAGTGGTACAGAGCCTATCTTGTAACTTTTAAGTTATTTTCTCATTTGCATTAGTTATGCTAAGACTTTGTTGTTTTTTTTACTTTCTCTACACGTACTATTTACATAGTGCATAGAGTAGGTATTGCACTCCACCAAAAATTTGATACTAAGATTTCACTGGAAATATATGTTTTAGGGTCCCCTGTATCCAAAAAAGTATTTTGAGAAAAAGGTCTGTGTGTGGGTGTGGGTGTGTGTGTGAACACGATACAAAAACGAAAAGTTTATATTTAAGTTTAGTGTCTTCCAGGGATGTGACACAAATATTTTGAGAAAAATCCTCCAACCCCAAACTACCCTTTACATGGAACATTTTTCGAAAATGTTGATTTTCTTAAAAATTGGTCAAACGATTTTGATCAAAATATTGTATATTTAAGATATTAATCTGACAAATAAAATGTATATCTTGAATTTTCTGGGAATAGCTTCTGAAGACTACTTTATTCTGGATGAATTTTACAAAATTTTGTATAACTGCTATTCCGTAGGAGTTGGACAAAAATTTTACCACATAAAAATGTAGAGCACGTTAAAACATACAATTTATATTATATCCATTTTTTTCGTTGAGTTGATCATTTCTTAGATATTCCTTATTTTTTGTTTCATCTTTAAAAACTTAGGCTATTCTCATACAGGAATTTGTCAACTCCTGTCCATACAAATAAAGGAACTTCAGTCACATAGCAACCAGCTTTTGACTATCACTTTAACCTATGGTACTCCCTTATTTCCCTTCTGCTTACAAAGTAGCAAGTAATAAGACTATTTCTGTTAATTTTTTCTTGATTAGAAGATGAAATAAATAGAATAATTTGTTGCAGAGATCTAGAGAAAGTAATGTGAATGGAACACATCAGATTTTTAAACAAGAGATCCACATATATAAAAAGAGGGTATACTGCTGAAACATTTGTAAAGAACTAAACTCTCAGGAACCTGTACAATGAAACATTTTTAGATAAGTTGAAGCTAAATATTGTAAGTGCTAAAAACAGATTTATTTACACAGGTTTATGTGACGACGGAGAGTAAGTTTAACACACTGGCAGAGCTCGTGCATCACCATTCAATGCATTCTGATGGACTAATCACCCAGCTGCTGTATCCTGCACCGAAGCACAATAAGCCCACGGTGTTCGCCCTAAGCCCAGGTGGGAGTCAACCTGTGATCCTTCCCTCTAAAGCAAGTTAGTTACCAACCCTGTCTGTCTTTCTCTCTATCATCACTAACCTTAACAAGCATTCACATTGGTGGAGGTATGGTTGGGCTGCGATGGTGTTGGAATCATTAAACTGCTGTCGAAGAATCACAGATTTCTGCATCATTCTCCAGCACACATTCTGCATGTTCCTCACTGACAGTAATGTAGCATAGTAATTAAATTATAACATTTTAACTAAGATATTTTTTTAGTTGATATGACATCACTATTAATACAAAAATAGTCTTGGGTCCTCCTTATAGTGATTAGTAAATTAAACTGTTTCTCCTCAAAGCATGTTCTTTAATTGAAAATAAGACTTTATTTTAAACACCATGGGCACAGTGAAAGCTGATTTTCATGCAATGAAATAAACACATATTGGATTTATTCTGTGATGTGACAGACAGCCAGCACTTTAGTAATCAACCAATGAGAAGCTAAAAACTGCCCTAATGTTTTCAGCATTTTTGCTCTGATTAATGCTGGAAAAAAACTATGTGAATATATTAAACTTAACTTCGAAAGCACAACATAAAAAATTTTTCAAAATTATGTTGTGCTTTCAGACAAACCTTGCAATAAACACCTTACAAATTTTTGGAGCTGAAATATTAAATATATTCTTTTTTTTAAGTATTTTACCTTTAACTGTTGAAGATTCCTCACACATTAATCATTTATATTTGAGGTCCAAGTAGGTCAGTAAATAATACTGTTCTGAAAAACAGTTTGTAATGGTGTCATAGTTGAATTTACTGAATACCCAGTTGTATTATTCTGCATTAAGTAATAATAAAAACCTTGAGTTAATTTTCTCAATAGATATTATAATGCAGCTAGTAACATATGCTGACATAACCCCAAGGCAAGATCACAGATTCTGCCAATACATGAGATTGCTTGTATAAATGAAACAAAGAGCACAAAGAATAACTGTTTGACAGGTCATTGGATAGCATTGTTAGATATCAATGAATTATCACATCATTGAGAATAATGGAGGTGTAAAATGCCTATTATGCATGATATTAATAAGGTTTTGGTGTCTATATATTTACATATGGTCCAATGGAAAATGTGCAGGAAATTGTAGAATAGAAAGGCATTCTATGATAAGCATTTTTTGGTTCAGATCAAAAGGTGAGAGATGTAGTATAAAAACAAGAGTGATGCATGAATATCGTTTGTAAGTGAAATTTAAGTGTAATTCATACTACAAGTGTGTGTGGGGGGGGGGCCTTGCATGTGCACACGGGAGTGTGTCTGTGCGCACACAAATTGGTATACATTGATAAAATTACCATTACATGTGCAGGACTGTTTGTATACTCTTTGTATTTAACAAAACTAGCGTTTATTACTGTACCATCCAGGAAGCTTCATAATACAAATGTGACTACTACTGTAGCGTGTTTGGTTTACCTCTGACTCAGCTTTCAGTATAGGGGACTCAGACATGTCAGATTTAATGCTGATCCATATAGTGCTGTAAAAGAGCTTCTGTGGCCTATTGTTCTTTTGCTCAAAATGTTTATTTTGGTTTATTAATAATAGAAGCACTACTAATCGTGAAGTTATTTTCATTTTCAGTTAATTTATTTTTAAAATATTTGTAATAGTGTTAATATAATGTTTGAAACACTACGCTTTAAAATGCTTATTTAGGTACTACTTTCGACTCTACAATCTTCTGCACATTGTTTACCTGTGCTATATATACGCAAGTATCAGGTGTACATTTGGGACAACATATTTGTTTTTCTTGACATAATTAAACAAGCATGACTTAGGAGCAACAACTGACAAGCATGTTATGGTGTTTCTAAGAGTAAAAGTCAGCATTAGTATCAATAGTTACAAAATAGTTAAAAACCAATTGGAATTAACACTGTGAAGCACTGTAATAATTTATAAAATAATACAGATTGAGTCGACCAGACACTCTATGACTTCACATACCTAAAACTTATCCCGATGCGTTTCACCTTCCATTGAAGGCATCATCAAGGTGTCAACGTATTATTTTATAAATTATTAGTATCAATGTTAATATTGAAGATTTAACTCAGCAGATTTCAACATTAAAATTTTTAGTTGTTAAGTTGAACTTCAATTTTTCTAATGCCTCTGTTCTTTAGACCCTTTCCCTCCCCCCAAAAATTGTTCTGGAATCCCCTAATTGCCTGATTGTCAGGCAAAAAAAAGAACATTTTTTTTGTACTTTTATCTGTTAATATGGGGGTGCATCATAATATATAGAAATCCTGAACCTCTGAATTTTGATCACCCAAAACACAAAAGTAAAGAGGAAATATCATTTCTATGATACTTTTTCCACATTTTTGGATCAAATATGTATTAATAGAATAATGACCCAAAAAATATCACTTTGGTAGGGTAGTGGAACAAAAATATGCTGTCAAATAGCTCACCTAGCTTTCAAATGTGACTTTATGAAACAAAAGAATAAGGACATCTCTCATTCTAAATTCAGCAGAATTGCTGCCTACCTACTTTACTCTGAACTATGAAAATCTTTGATACCAATGTATGACAGTGAGCAAAATGGTGAGGAATATGTGAAAATAACTGAGGAGAGCATAGAGATACAGCTGCAAGAAACAACAGCAGAAACCTAATTCAAAGAAGACCATTTATTTGAAGCAGAAAGATTTTAGGAATTCATTGATTAATTACCACAAAATGTATTTAACTCAAATTTTGAAATGCGGCTAGGATTTCTGGACTCTGGGTTTATTAGAAACAATTTGTCCTCATTGTTTATGATCTATTATTATGCTGAGAGGTTAAAACACTGCAAGTTTTAATTGCATTTTATAGCATCTCTTTATCTTTTTGGATACCTTAATATAATCACAAGTCAGAATGTACAATCCCATCCCTTATTCCCTATGCTTCTTAATTAACTTTTTTATAGTAAAAAGAAGTTTACACTAATGCTGTTGTATTTCCCAAATGTGGTTAACTTCTTTTCTTTCTTTCTTTCTTTTTTTTTTTTTTTTACCATTGAAAGGAAAGAAGAATTAATAATACTTTCCTTATCACTAAAATTGTACAAATGAGAGAAGTTTTATTTTACTTTTCATTGTAGTGTTAGATTAGTTTTTGTTTTTATGTAGTCCAATAATTAATAGGTTTATTGTACAAAGATAGGGAACCAAATTTAGTAACTCTATGTGCTTGCATTGCACGCTTCGCTTGGGCTTGGCATGACCTTTGTGCAGCCACCCGCTGACAGCTGAAAAGTGAGTTTCATATACAAGTGTTCCATTTAGTTTTCCCTTGACCCTCCTCCCTAGATCATAGCTCACCTTTAGTTGCTTTCCAAAATGGCAAAAGCTGCAAAGTTGTTAGAAGACTTGAGTTAGATATACTTTTAATTAGAAATAGTGTATTGATTCAGTTTGTTATATGAGCATTCAAATATTTTTGTTGATACATATATACATATGTTCATTTTGTTCCTCATTTCCTTATTATCACTACTCATTTTATAGGTGGAAGGAGTAAAGCTATCTTTAGCTAAATTAGTGATTCCATGTGATATACTCAATGTATTATTGTAAAAATTTTTCCCCATGAGTTCTAGATAAAAATAGTTTGTATCAAAATTCCTTCTTGTCACTAAGCTAGGTACAAAAGAATTGAATTTCTCCTACAACGGTTTTGTAAAACTAAAGATTAATGATTATTTGCTTTTGAAATCTCTGCATATTCATAATTTTTATGGAGAACTACATCTGGCAGTGTACTGTCCGGCCACACAATACAAGCCTTTATCATGCAGATCTGTTGAAAATGGGTCAGAGTAAATAAGAGCTGCTCCAATTATGTAATCGAGAGAAGTCAGTATAGGAAGTTTAACTTCTAGAGTCCTGAGATCAAATTAGGAAACTTTGTTTGTATCGTGCTTAATGAGTTTCCATGAGTTGAAATTGTATGACAAATTTGCATAAATAAAAACATTTTTTATTAGTTTTTTAAGGAGTCAAAAATGAGATTTAGGCAGGTGCAAATTTTATTCTGTGAACTAATGTGTGATTAATTACACATTAATGACTAAATGAACTATCTACATCCAAACAATATTGTATTGTTTGCTGATGAATGGGTAGCAATAAAGATGTTGAAATAGATATATCAATATTAGAACAAAAAATTCAGTAATGGTTTGTTCAAAATAAGTTAATAATTTATAAGAATAAATCTGCAGCCATTTCATTTAATCATGTTCAAAATATAAATTCGTAGGCCACAAATTAAACTAGAAAATGAATTGGTGCACTATAAACCCACTACCAAATTCCTGGGTGTATTGATAAGCATTTGAAATGGAGCATGCATGTTGAGAAAGTGGCATCTAAGTTAAGTCAGCTTTGTTATATGTTTAGATCTATAAAAAATATTGCAAACTTGAAAACTTTGAGAAATCTATACTTCACCAATTTCAAGAGTTTATTAAAATTTGGCGTGGTGTTTTGGGGTAATTGTGATAAACAAAATATAATCTTCAAAATTCAAAAACAAGTAATGAGAATAATAATGGGGAAGAAACAAAGGGATTTCTGCAACAACTCCTGCAACACTCTATATATTACTACTTTCTTGCCCCTATATATATATAGAAGTTGTCATATTTATTAGAAAACATCTGGTATACTTTCGGGCAAACTGGAAAAAAACATAGCTATCACACAACCTATAGGCATAATTTAAACATAATTTCACATAATACGTCATTATTTGACAAATACATTAGACATTCTGGAATTATATTATACAAGTTACCACCCCAGAAACTACATTTAGACGCAAAATGAAAATGGTTAGTACTACACTGTTTTTATTCAATTGGGAATTTTCAAATACTTTTAAATAATTATGATTACGTGTAGGATGTGTAATTTAACATGTTGTAGTTAAGTGTATATATTTATTCTTATTTTGTTCTATATTTACTGTCTGCATTTTTGTAATTCCTACAGTTGCCAGAAAATCTAATGTAATTAATGGATTATCAAACTTTGATTTTATTTTGAAAGGGGTATTCTAGGCAGTAAGGGATGGTATCGTATATGATACCAGGACTGTATCAATTTTGAGGATTTTTTTAATTCATCCATCAATACACATCAGATAGAGATAAAAAAAAGAATATTAGCTTGCAGTGCAGAATGTATCAAATATGATACCTCCGGCCATCATTATTTTGACTTTTACAGTGAGTGAACTTGCCAGAAGTGCCATATTATAAGGGATTTCCCATATTCAAAGGAAGAATTGTGTTCCATATTATTGTCATATGATACTGGTAATAATATTGATCATGGTCACAT
Source organism: Hymenopus coronatus (assembly GCA_030762935.1). Taxonomy (NCBI): domain Eukaryota; kingdom Metazoa; phylum Arthropoda; class Insecta; order Mantodea; family Hymenopodidae; genus Hymenopus; species Hymenopus coronatus. Next base: position 112,479,342 of record CM060890.1, read on the forward strand.
CACAGTCGGGTAATGGTTACTCATTTGATTTCTACTTATTGGAAGAAAGTGGATGATTCCTACCCCTAAAAATGACAAGTTTGTATTTATTTAACAAAATGAAAAAACAAAGAAAACTTTTCATAATTATCAGCAATGAAAAATTGCAATTTCAAACTGTTATGTCAACACTTGCAAGTTTATTGATGCACATAGCAGCAAATCCATTTTGAAATATGCTTCCACAATCTGTCATAAAAATGCAGTGCAGTCTTCTTCTAATTAGAAAATAACTTTCTTTGTGTGGAAAAACAGGAATAAAAAACTGTTACAACCAGAGAAATTGCAGTGTAAAACAATCTTGGTTATAATAATTTCGATAAGTGTTTGGTAAGTGTTTGGTAACAACTCCAGCAGCATAAGTAAAGTTAACCAAAATAATAGAATCTTGGTATTGAAAAGTTTTTATCTTATGAAGATTCTTTTTATTATTTAGAGTTTTAATGTCTTTGAATCGACCCACATTTGAATCTTCTGAAAAGAAATTGCTAACATTTTTCAGTTATAATATTTAACTGGTTATTCCCAATATGAGTAATGTTAATATCATATTTATTGAGTGTTCCTGGTTCAAATTACTATGTAGAAAGAGGATTTTCAATGTTGAACAAAAAATGAATAACTGAAAGGAGTAAATATTTGAAATTATAAAGTATGAAACTAAAATCATATTGAATTTTTGTGTTGGCTTGTCAATGTTTTTATGATCTTATTAAGAATGGTTGAAGTTTTTTGGTCTACACAAGGAAAATTTGCAAATGTGATTACTCCTTCATAATATATAGCTGACTGACCAACCGACTGACTGACCTATTTTGTTATAAACAAAAGAAAACTTTAACTGAAATAATTTTAATTTCACGTTAATATACAATATGGATTTTTTGTTCTGTAAAGTCTTCATTAAGTTATACAGTTATGGTATAATTTTGGCAATCCCCTCATCACAAAAATCTATGTCATAGCTTCTGCATTTGTCAGAATATTTTGTTCTGCTGACCTGGTGAACTAGTGGCACCATGGCTAGATTGGTCGCCTCTCACCTAGGCAGCCTTGGGTTTGATCCCAGGAGATCACATGTGGAATTTGTGGCAGGCGAAGCAGTGGCTGGACTTATTTTCTCCAGGTTCTCGAATTCTCTGCCATTCATTCCATCACTTGCTCTATAATCATCTTTCCTTTCACATTACATTATCCACTTCCTCACTCTTATATCATCCATCCTGGCTTCTCTCTGATCCAGAGCCTCTGCTTCTCAACGGCATCTGACCCCAGGTGCCGGCTTGTTAAGTCTTGAATTGTAAGTCCTAAATACAAGGAAGGTAAACAGAGAAAGGAGGAAGAAAGGACTTCATTAACTAATGGATAAGATGAGTTGATTTCTAAGAAGTCTGGAGAGTTCAAAGCTTGGCAGACTTTTCAAATTGCCAAATCTCTACTTCAACTCTGAAAATATTACTTGAAGCTCCCATCATGATTTGAATTCCATCTTAAGATGTAACTTCCCTCTGCTAGTTGTCATCAAGGATATTGAGTTGTGCTTTTAAGATGTCTGTGAGTGATAAGGATTACAGCCAAGCAAAGGTCAGAAATACAAAGAAACAAAATCTTGTGATGTTGGCCAATAACAGAAAAAAATATTTCTGCACAGTTCAGAATAATGATTACTGTACATCTCTTAAGTTTACATGTTTTATTACCATGTTCAAACCACAAGTTGTAACAGATGAAAATCTTATCTGATGCTTAATTTTAGTAACTTTGCCATTGCTTCACATTAATGGTTAACAACATGGCACAAGCTTGAAGCTATTTATGTAATCTACAAGTGCAGTAATACCAAACAAATTAGTCAGATGTAAAAAGTATTCAAATCAAAATAAATAAAATTAACTGAATTCCAGATGCTACAAATAGAAATAATGGAAATACAAAGTTGCTATTGTAAATAAATAATTTTAAAATCTAGAGTATACACAGATTATAGGAGCTATAATAGACAAATACTTGAAGGAGAACAAAATATATTCAGGGTTATGCATCTTTAAAGGTCTTACTTTTAAAAACCACTACACACAAATTTATTCATATTTTGTGTAGTAATTGGTAGCAGAGTGCAAGCAACCATTTAAAGACAAAATTTATATTACAACAAAGATCAATCAGAATAATCTGGATGTTAAAGCACATAATGCCTTGGAAAGAGAATTGTAAACATTTAAATGTTCTGACACTATTCTCACCAATTTTTAAATAAAAATAAATGAACAAAAAAATAGTCATAGTATGAGACTTTGTGACTCATTGTGGGGGAAGGCTGCTTTGAATTTTGTGATAAATGGGGTTCTGCCAACATAGCTTATCAGAGGGTTCAGGGTTTATGTGAGTAACCTTACCTGCAGTAGTGCAGGTTAACATAATTCTCGTAACAATAATAATGCAATTGCAACCACTCTTGCAAGTTTGTCACAATCTAACTCAAAGCAACAACTTACTTACCCATCTGCAGGAAAAGTACACAGCTGTTAAATGTTTTTCTCAAAGAAATTTACTACAAATCTATGAATGGCAAAAGAAAAGTGCTCACATTTTTTCAACATTGGCAAGATCTTTCTTCTGTTTAAAGGATGATACATAAACCCCTCTCTAGCATATATGACACCAATAGGGAATAGAATAATGGGAATATGGAATGAGCAGCGATACTAATAGTAATGCATTTGTAACTAATGCTTTGAGCTTAATTATCTTACCACTGCCACTGGTATTTTAAATTTGTACCATTTGAACAAAATACCTTGTACATAGATTACATTAAAAATGTAGCCCTCCAAGATACCTTGCTACAGCAACCATAAACTGAATGTTCACAGTCATTAAAATTATTGAAAAGCTGCAAATAAGCAATATGTTTTAATTGGTCCTTAAAGAAAAAGTTTAAGAACAAGATGTACTGGGCAATACAAGTATCTCTAGTAGCCTGAATAAAATTGCTAGTGTTTGTTATACAGGGATCAGGGACTTAAAACTGTACCTTAAATGTTTCCGATACTGTTATCACTAATTGGAAGGAATAGTTAGGCTAAAATATCAAGCTAAGAAGAGTAAATTTTATTCAGCAAAAATTATATTTTGCACATATAGTTATGCTTTTTTTTTTTTTTTTTTTTTTAATTTTTTTAAATGTGCAACTTAAATTGTCAAAATTATAATTAATGGTAAAGGCACTTACACCAATGTTTTTATGCAAATAAGTAAACTTTATTAAATTCCTTTTTTTTCTTTCTCCCCCCACCCCTTTTTTTTAGCTGAAGCTCATTTTTTGACTCGGCAAATACAATTCTCTTATATCTTCCTCTACTACTCATCTATAGGAGGTAGAGAAAGCATGGTATTCCACTCAAAATTTCATTATCAAATTTTCACAGGAAATACAAGTTTGAATACTCTGAATAATATATAAACAACTTTTGAAAAAAAATCTGACATGTTCTATTTGCATGACTTTCTCTACCGTTCTGTAAGAAATTATTCTTAAAAAGCTATTATTTTATCTGCTTCATGGTAAACAAAATAAATATTAGCAAAAATTGTCTATTACTTGTTTCCTTATGAGTAGAAAGGAAATAGGTGATTGGCTAAAGTGATAGCACTTTATTTAAAGCTTACGCTGGCTTAAACGCATGGGAGGACGTTACTGACAAACTGGAAAACCCAACTTACTATGCATGAAACGATCATTCGTTCAAAATTAAGGGTAGCAGATACAGAACTGACGTGAGAAAGTTCTCCTTTGTAAATAGAACCATAAAAGACTGGAATGAATTGCCTGGAGCAGCCTTTCGGGGTTGTCCTCTGTCTCTGAAGAAATTTAGGAAAAATCTTGATATTAATGTTGGATAATTTTTGTAAATATTCCTTAAATGAAATGCTTATGATTTTATATTGTTGTAAATACAAATGTTAAATTGGTTGGTGATTTTAATTATGAAATTAATTAATTTGAATTGAGAGAAAAATTAATGTTTTCATATTTGTTGTAAATAAATATTATATCTAGCTTACAAAGCCATAAACTGGCAGCTGTAATTTATTGTTTATATATCTTGTATACATATAATAGCTCTGCCACCGGGTGATATCCACTTGCAGAGAAATAAATACATACATACATACATTACATTACATTACAATACAATACATTACAATACATTACATTGCATTGCAATGCAATCCAATCCAATCCAATCCAATCCAATCCAATCCAATCCAATCCAATACCATACCGTACCGTACCATACCATACCATACCATACCATACATACAAACAAACAAATCTTATAAAACCTGGGTGATTTGTTATTGAAATTCAGTTCTATTTGACAGAAGTTGACAAATTCTTGTGTCAGAAAAAGTTTTAAGTTTTTTTTTAAAATTTAAACTAATAACAGGGAATATCTTGAAAATGGTTAACTCCTCAAAAAATTGTATAAACATAAATTGTGTATTTAATGAGATCTACATTTTTTGTTTTTTTTAACTTTTTGTCTGTCTCTTACAGTCTTCATAATAAAAAGGGACTTCAGCAGCTATTCCCATAAAATTCAAGATACACATTTTATTTGTTGTATAAGTAATCTTCAATATATGGTAATTTAATCTAAATCGTTAGAGCCATTTTTAAGAAAATAAAAATGTTCGACTTTTTTTCCATGTAAAAAGTAATTTGGGTTGGGGAGATTTTCTTGAAAATGTTATGTGGCATCCTTGGAAGATTATTGTACTTAAATATCAAGTTTGATATTTAACCGACACACACACACATGCACATGCACACACGCACACTTTTCCTAACAGGCATTTTTTTTTATATAGGGAACCCTGAAATGTGTATTTCTAGTGAAACCTCTGTATTGAAGTTTAGGGTGGAATGCCACACCTTGTTTACCTATGTACTATTTACTAAATAAGAAAGTAAAAGAATTAAAATCTGCATTTGGGGTGGAAGGTAGAGAGAATTCTAACAATTTTGATTAAATTATTATACAAAAAATAAAAGAATTTGAGTCGGTTTTTGTAACACAAACATCACTTGTTTTTACTTACTGAGACCGGTTTCGGGAACACTTGTTCCCATTTTCAACCCTTAATTCCGAATAAATCTTTCTTAGTTGGTGTCAACAATGGGGGTAGTGGTGTATCAATTGTGGAGGCATCTGTTGCTGGATCAATGAACTTCCAGAGGTGCTGTATGGTGGTAATCAAAATTCATGATATGGCTCTTTTTCTTCATGATTTAGATCTTCTCCCAGACATCCAATTCTGTGGGTTTATATGCTGGTTTTAACAGTTTTATATTCAGTGTGATTTTGTGTCATGATGTCCAAAAATGATAGGAAACTGCTGATTTTTCTATTTGCTTGTATTTTAGGTTTCTCATGTGTTCCTTTAATCTGGTCTCCAAACTTCTCTTTGTCCTTCCTATATACACTAGATTACTGTCTGAACATTTAATTTTATAAATTCCCAGTTTTTTGTCTGCAGGGATAGGATATTTTAAATTTCTGCACAACAGTTTCTGAATGTTGTAGTTTTTTTTTTTTTTTTTTTTTTTTTTTTTTTTTTTTTTTTTTTTTTTTTTTTTTTATATGCTTAAGATTGGGTAGTGTGATTAACACATAAAAATAACAATTCCTGTTAGTTTTATAAATAATGCTTATAGTTGCTCACAGTAATGCATACTTTATCAACATTTCTGATGTACATAAAATGTTTAGTAGATATAAAAGAGTAAGTAAAAAACTTGTGTCACTGCTCTTTCAAAAATATCTGGAGCAAAGTTCAAGTCAAATCTTCATAAAATCTTCTTCAAAATAGATTAAAATTATGTAAAATGCTGATAATTTAAAATGCATAAAACAAAGAATGAAATAAACTATACTGTACATTTTAAACCTTCTAAGCACACGTTTCAAAATGTAAGATTTAAAATTATTTTTAAAACCAAGTTAGAAAATTACTTTTGTTTTGTTTTCTTTCTCGCCCCTCCTCCCCCCCCCCCCTAAAATGTTTCACTTTTTGCCTTAGTTAAATAATGATAATTATAAAATGACATTTCAAGCAAATTGGAAGAGTTTTAAAATGTTTTATTTGAAACGAATCACCCTATATAACAAACCACTTTTGAAAAGAGACAGTTTTTTCCCGCCTCAATAGCCTGCCATTCAAATTTTTTTGAACTCTTTTTCTCCTAAAATAAAAAAATGGGGTTATGTAAATATTATATCAATTTTCAAATAAATCAGTGTCACAAAGAATATAAGATAAATCCAAACTTTGAACAACATTGGATAAATTGTTTTTTCATACAAGCCGTGTAGGACAGGAGTTGGATAGGTAGAGTCAGACTGAAAAATTCAATGCCATAGCCAGGATTTGAACCATCTCTAGCCAGTTGCTCTGCCACTGAGCTACCATGGCAACATGCCGGCATAGCATTGAATTTTTCAACTGACTCGTATGTTTCCCGGTAAACCACTAGGTGATCTCAAATTATTTCAAGATGACAACCCCAATGGCGACTTACAATATTAAGTACTTTAGACCCAGGATTCATAGTATAGCCAACTATTATGGTCAATTGGTTTTGGATAAATTGTGTTTTTCACACAAGCCATGTGTAGGACAGGAGTTACATAGGTAGAGTCAGACTGAAAAATTGCTTTAAAAACTATTTAACATTCAGATATGTGGAATGATATAGGTCTTGTGTGTAAACAAGAGATTCAATTCCAATAAAACCAGAAAGTATATAAGACTATCATTAATTATTTTAATTCATATTATTAGGTAGCTTTTGGAAACTGAAATTCATGATTTAAAGCTTAATTAGGTGATACAAAAGTTTGTTTTATACTTTGATGTTTACTCCCTTAGCCACTTTCATCAATAGTTACAAAGGTTTTATGTCTAAATTACAAATTAGCATATATGCCTGTTCATAGCAGAATTAATTTTCCAATAAGCATCTTGCTCATTTGCATCATGCCAAAGTTGCTAATATGTTTGTTAAATCTGTATGTTTGTAAATCTATACAATTATAATTTGCAAAACATAAGCTTTTATCACGCACAGTCATCAGTAGATTATGAGTTTATATGGAAAAGAAATGCATATTTGCAGATTTGTGTTTTGGCATGGGACCAACAATATTGAAACCTAATGTAGCTCCCTATTAGTCACATTAGAATATAGTTACTTTGGAAAGCATGTAAAACTTGTAAAAATGCATGATTTTTCAATGAAAATCTAATAGGTGTTTCATAGTCAATAACATAGTGTTATTGCATGGTAAATATATTAATAGAATAGGATGATTTCAAACACAGTTTTTGTAAATATTTTGAAATGCACCCCATCTCCCCGAATGGAAACAATTTTCATCTCAAAATGTGGCTTGATTTTGGTTCCAAAACCTTAAAAAAAGGCTGGTTTTTAATCTTATTTTAAATTCTTAGATTCTATGATACGTAGATACTAAGTTTTAACATTATTGATACTGTTATCTGATAACACAGATTGTACAGGAACATTTTAGTACATTCAGCTTAATTGCATGCAGTAAATACTATTTAGTTGTAATTGTAGTTTTAAATTATAAACCCTAATTGAAATTAGCTAAATTACTCCTGAAGAGAATTGATTTTCTATTCTCAGTAAGTAGAGATTACTTCTAGAATGCATAGTGGTGGTTTTCTTGGATGGGGAAATTGTGGTTTTTATTGTAACTTTGGAAAAAATAAATACTCTTTTTATAGTTACAGCAAATTCTGTAGAAGTTAACACAATGACATCTAACCCTTTTAGCCCCAACTAGATTTAATTTAGGTTATTTAAGTTATTGTTTGTAAAGACATTTTGCATAATGAAGGAAATTAATAAAAGCTTTACTATTTTTACTTGCAGGCTTCTTGTTTATGTGGACATTTTTGGGGCATTATATTAAGTGTAAGGAAAAGATAGTTATCATATGCAAATTTGTAAGGATATTAAACATTACCTATTCTATGGAACATAAGCTTTTGGAACATAGAAGTTATAACAACATGTTTGAAAGACTGACACTAATCAAACTATCCTTAGCTCCCCAACCTACCATATTAGTAAGCATACACTTTTTTTGGATTGGGATTTTAATATAGTATATAAACTTCACACTGCAATGTCTGTAAACTCCAGTGAATGGCTACTCAATGTTGCCAATTTTATGGTGTTTGGTGGTTAAAATATTTAAAAATAAATGATTGAGTTTAAAACAAGCCACTAGTCACAAATCACCTATATTAAAAATTTGTGTACCTCTCTCAAAATAAAAAGATATATATTATGTAAGATATTGAACATTAAGCCATGCGTTTCCTTTGTTTAAAAAGTTCCAAACTCATTTCTACTTAGAGATTGGGCAGGGGGGGAGGATAAAAGAAAAGACAGAAGCAAAGAAAAATCTGAATTTTTTTTTTGGGTAGTGTTTAACACCCGCTTTTACTGCTCTGGCACCGCAGGTGATGATACAGATGATACATGAAGATGGAGCCCTGGTGGAATGTAATGGTGGGGGAAACTGGAGAACCCAGAGAAAACACACCTCTGTACCTCTTTGTCCACCACAAATCTCACCTGCAGTCCCTTGGGATCGAACCCGGGCCATCTAGGTGAGAGGCGAATGGTCTGACCACTCGGCCACAGCGCGGCCAAATTTGAAATGTAGAGGATTTCTGAGATAACTTTAGCTTGAGTAGTTTTAACTTTTTTAATTAAATGTTAACTTAAGCTTGAATAATTTTAACTTTCTCTGTCACCTACTTACCTACTCAAAAGTTTGACATTGAGATTTCATCAGAAATACATTTGAGACCGCCTGAATTCAGTAAAAGCACATTTAGAAAAAGGACTGCTAAGGCGTCTGTGAAAAGCATAACTCAAACAAAATGCTCAATAAGTACCAAACATGGTACTTAAATCAAAATATTCAATAAATACCAAACTTGGTACTTAAAGTTCAGTGGCTTCCAAAGATGTGACATAAACATTTTCAAGAAAATCCCCTGCCCCAAACTTCCCTTCACAGGAATAAAAAAGTGATAATACTTTTTATATTCTCAGAACTTAACAATTTTAATTAAAATACCATGTATTTAAGATATTCACATGACAGTTAAAAGGTACATCTTTAATTTCCTGGGAATAAATGTGAAGTCCACTTCATTAGGAAGGAACTTTGTTAATTTTCTATAATGGGCAAACCATAAGAGATAGACAAAAACATACTACATAAAAAGTTAAATCTAAAACACACAATTTATTTCAAAGACCTTTGTAGCTTTAGATGTCTATTACCAATTTATTTGATTTTTAATTGTTTCCCATGATCTTGGAAAATTATGGAATTTCAAGGCCATCATATAACGCTTTTAAACATCTTATGGTTCATTCACTTTCCTTTCTCCCCTTGTACCTATAACAAAATGTGTAAGGTAATTATTTCTGCAAATATTTATCTCAATTAACATACAGTAAGAATAAATAGTTTGTAGAAACTATATAAAAATAAACAAAACTGTAGAAAAAGTCATGTGAATTTAACACATCAAACTTTTATGATTTAGTTATGTTTAGTCTTATAATGTGTGCAATCCTGTGAAAAATGAAAATAATTACTTTCCCTCTCTATCTGGTTGCGAAATGATTAAGGAATAAATAATTTGTATAACATATTCATTATGTATAAATTTATAGAGGTATCCTTCTAGTTTAAAGACATAGAATGATAAAAATGTATTTGTTACAGAGCCTGATGAGTGGGAGATCAATCGCACAGATATTGTGATGAGACATAAACTAGGGGGAGGACAGTATGGGGATGTGTATGAAGCTGTATGGAAACGCTACAACATGACTGTTGCAGTCAAAACTCTTAAGGTGAAAAATGTCAATATTGATATCTTGAAGTGCTATTTATGCCTGTGTATCAACAGGTGGAACATAAGATTTCATGCTGTCAGGCAAATTGGCTCAAACATGTAGTTAATTCGTGACAGAGTAAAGGAGCAGAAATGCACATCTTTAACTCTATATTCATTACATTGTAAGTCATTCATGTTATTGATAAGAATGTGACAGATGTTTGTTTGTTAATAGTACCTATTAAAATAAGTTTTATTTCAATACAAATTAACTGCAAGTTATTTTTTGAAATAATTCTTGTAAGAAGCAATGCCAATATATGCTCTCAGAGAAAGTAGTATAGCTTCATGAGAGTATTCTGCAGTGTCATTTGTAATTTTTCTAATAGATTAAAAGTATTTTAAATTAAATATTGGTATCTAATGACTGTTTATTAAATATGCTCATATGGTGCATAACTCAAGTAATTGTTGTTGCACTCCCTCCATGTTTGATATTTTAACAAATTTTAGCTTTCAAAATAATGAAAAGCTTTGTGTTCTATGTGAAACTAAATGTTTAAGTGGATGTACAAATTATATACAATCAAGAAGAGTTTTCATAAAGTTTTGAATTTATAGCAGAGCTCTCTTGTGAGTTCTACTATTGTTACTATTCATGTCATGTGATGACTGTATCAGGTGTACTCTACTGAGATTGATGCATTGTTGGATCCACTGTTGCAGTGAACAGCTACTTTGGAGGAAGAAAGACATTTAAGCTCAAATGCTGGGCAAAATGTTATAGAACTTCAAAAGTTTCTGGATGCGAAAGTCTCTATAAACTGTATATCTACACTAAGGGGAGTCATTGTGTAACAGCTTCTTGGGTAACACACTACGATTAACAAAGATGGAATTGCAAGCATTGTTTCATTATTTAACCACCTGTAACAGTGATTCATAAGCAAAACAGCGTTGTTGTTCTTTTAATTCGAGCCCCACAAAAAATATCAAAAGCTACAAGTGAACTATGCAAGTACCATAAATGTCATCTGTTCAGTTCAGAGAAAAAAATTATTTATGCCAAAAACTGTGTATGTTTACATTATTGTGACTCATTGTCTTTAAACAATAATGCAACTTATTTTACCTGGACTAGTTGACCAAAGTTTAGGTTGGACTTAAGTGGTTTTCTGTTTCCTGAAACTGTTGGATAGGAAAATATTTGGCATTAATTTGTTTATTGTCTGCAAATTGTGTTTCACAAATCTGTTTTATTTGTGGAGTTCCTACAGGAATTTAGTGATAATATCATGCAAGAAAACAAGGATTCCTGTGTAAGCTTAGTTGATTAAGTGCTGCAGATGTGCTGCAAGTTTGGGAACAGAAAATCAATTTTTTCAGCATTTACTATAAAGCATTTTGCTGGCAATTCTTGATTCTCCGCACAGTGGAAAGAGGCACAAGAGGAATTTACTTTATGATTTAACAACCGTATATTATGTATTACATTCAACTTTGTGCTTAATAGATCAAATTAAAATTCCACTTCTTAGCTCCTGTGCCACTTATATCCTGGCACTATGCTTAATATTTACATTTGTATTCATTGCTGATTCAAATGGGGAGCATTTTTGTACCATTTTCCCACTAAATATATTTGCAGTATAAGTAATTGTGTTTGTTGTACAAAGCTGAAAACATTCAAATTGTTATCCAAATTTATAATGCTTTATTTTTGAAAACCTGCTCAGACGAGTAAGCAGACATGTGAAACAACATTCTGGCATACCAGTGACACTGATATGATCCTGGCAATTGATAGCATCATTAACAAACAAAATAATAACAATAAAAAAAAAAGTAAGAAGATCCAAACATGCATTGTATATATGTGTGTGCATGCTTATAGCACAGAATATACTGGCCATGCCCACTGCCTGTTTTACTTTGAGTTGATTTATATAATGCATTATAATGGCTATCTGCTGAGGCCATTGTTTCTTTTTCTTTCCCATTCTCTATCATTCCTTCCCTTTCAATATGTTGTTAAAATTGTGTTTAAAATTAATAGTAGTAGTATATAATTTATAAATATATATTTCATTTCTCAGTAAAATTAAGAGAGAGCCACAGAAAATAAATAATTTAGAGTATCAAATTTATGTACATTTTACTTAGATAATAGCTTTTCAAATTTAATTTCCAAACCTTTAATTTTACTCAATACCAATTAAGCTTGTATGTTGTTCTCTCTTTTTATTATTTTATTATTTTTTTAGGCTTTACCCTCAAATAGATAATATAAGTATGAAAGAAGTGCACATATCTTGAATTTAATATACCAAAACTAGCTAATGCTCATCTTAAGGACTTCATAGTAAAGCCTTGAATTAAATTCAACCAGGTAACCTGATCCAGGCAGAAGTCAAATCCAAACCAATAGAATAGTGAAACATTATTCTTTATCAGTGTTCAGAGCATTACTGCATGTAAAGATAACAGGAAATGAACACAATTTATCAAATGGCTGGATAGCAAACCTGAATTAAAAGGAATGACTGAATTTATGAATTTATTTAGTTAGTACAAATCATACATATATTGGGCTGCCCTTTGGACTTAATCTTGCCCTTCTACATTTTAACATACGCTTACAAATTTGCAAAGATTTCCATGTGCCCTATTTCTTTTTCATTATGTGTTCTTTTTATTCTCTTTTTCGTTTCTCCTATTTTTCCCACCTTGCTGTCTATCTAGATTCTATGTTCACTTTTCACTTCCTTCTATAGCCTTATTTGAATTTTACCTTAACTTTCTCTTCCCCTCTTCTTCACTTTTCTTATCTATTATCTCTTATGACTTGTCACGTATCTTTCCTGTATTTTCATCTTAAACATACTGCACTTGATTTAACTCTCACCCCTTCTCCCTTCACTTCTATCTACATCTTCATTTTGTCTGTCTCATCACTTGCTGTGATTTCCATTTCCTCCATGCTCTTCCAGATTTCACACATACATTTTCTTTCCCCTTCAAAAAGTATGCAACTATGCAATTATCATATCAAAAATTATCAGAAAAGTTATACTTAATAACTTTTGTTCTGTAACATTTATCACAAAACTCAGAGAGTTTTTTTTTTTTTTTTTTTTTTTTTTTTTTTACTTTGCACCCTCTTTTATAATCACCTTTGGGAAACCAATATAGGTGCTACTTACTGTTTTTCTGAGGTATCTTAATCAAGTTTCATAGTAATTGATTGAGCCATTCTTGAGGGAAAATAAAACATACACAAGTGGAAACCTTAAAGTTGTGAATTTTGGCTTCAGAACATCCCATTACCCAGAATAAAAGCTAAACAGAAAAGGTTTGTTTTCATTTTGATTATACAATAAAACCTTATTAACAGGAATCATTCCAAGATACCAAAAAATGAAGAGTTTGTGTTAAAAAAATTCATGCTAACTGGGGACTACAGTAACTTTAACTTGCATTCTGTTCATACTCACTACTAACATGGCTACATGAAAAAATATATTGTAAGTTTTGTAATTACTTACTTTTAAAAAGATGATTTCATAGATCACAAATTACAATGTCATTGATAGGAACAAAACTCCATTTTTTCTGATGGCAGTTCCTGAACTTAATACACAAATGCTTGTGTATCAGTACTCATTTCAGCACAGACAGCAGCATTGTCATCTGCAGTAGCAAATTCCTCGAAACTAACTCCAGAGTTTGTAATGTCTTTTGGAATATCCCACTCATGAGATGAAGTGATGCTGACATCACCTAACTCACAGACACTGTTATCATCACTATGCCTCCAGGCTTTGCAAAACAGTACTGTATGTGTTGTGAAGAGAGATATTCTTAGAATGCAGCGATCACTTTCACTGCATTCACAACACGCAAATTGGAGTGGCTGTATTGTTTTCAACGTGAATTGCAGCTCTTACAAGCCACTTGCGATAAAATCTCTTTGAAGAGCAATAATGCCTTGATCCAAAGGATCACATTTGGGAGGAAAAAATGTACCTTAATGCTGCTTAAGTTCAGTTCAGTTTAGAAGTTATGGGACACACACCTTTGAGAAGAATATTTCTATTCTGAGTGACCATTCAACTGCTAAAGCAAACAAGGCTCTTGTGAAATAATGAGCTGTCAATCCAACCTTTCTTATGGTGAGTCTAAATCCATTTATTTGACACAAGCAAGTTTGGTGTAATTAATCGACTCGTCAAATAAATGAATATAACAACACTGTTTTCAAACTTCCATGATAAGAAAAGTAGAGTATCCATGTTTATGTTTTTAAAACAGCATGTTTCTCAGACTTACCAATGGAGTTTTTCACTGCTATCTGTCTTATGTACAAGGACAACAGTTAGGCATTATTTACCACCTGCTACACTGTGACACACATCATCTTTTTTCTGAAGGTACAGCTTGAAAAAGGATTGTAAAAAAGTCTAGTTTTTATCTGTGTTGAACACATCACCTAATTCATAATTTTCTCTCACAGTCAAATTCATGCAACCATTGCTTCCTCACCTTTGTTTGCTTTACCACAAATCACTATTGACGAAATCAATACCTTGTTTGGAACTGGTACAGCCACCAGCAGAACAACTAAAATCCTGATTGTCTAAGCTTTGGGCAATGTTCATTTGCTTTTGACTGAATTATAGGTGCACTTAAATGTTCATTAAAATGCACATTTGGTTGAACCAGTCTACAAGTAACATTTCAATATCATCTTATTAGCACTAAACTCATTTAGATTTGTTCCTGGAACCTGAAGCAACATTGAGTATTCTTTCATGATCTTTAATTAATGTGGACAATTACTGCTTGTAATGGAAAAAATGCAAGTCATTTGGGGAATTTAATGCTCTATCAGCATGTTGCATTGGGGGCTCAGTAGTTGGAAGAACTGGATGGGGACCAGCAGATCCTTGGTTCAAATCCTGGCTATGGCATTGAATTTTTCAGTCTGACTCTACCATTTCAAATGATTGTTTAACCCAAATTTTAAACTTTATTTTTGTTCCAAATATTAAAGCATTGTTTTAAACATAAACAATTGCAATGAAGAAAGTTTTAATTATTCATTTGTCAAAGGACACACTAGTATTTAGAGGGGTGAATTGGATTGGTTGATGAGAGGTGACTTAAGTAAAATAAAACAAAGGCCCTTCCTCCCAAAAAAAAAAAATTTCGCCCAAAAATTCAAACTTTTAAAAACTAATCAATTTAACGGCATATCAAGACATATTCGTTTAAGAAGATAAATGTTAAGTCTGGATTTTCATTTATGCAATGGAAAATATGTTTGCTTGTTGATTCTCATCCATCTAAGCACATTTAAATGGTCTGAAGTTATATTTTATTAAGATACAAAATCTCGAAACAATATTTGCTCGAATTAATAGTTTATTGAAAATGTTTACAGTGAGCAAGATGAGAGAGAAGTCTTAAGTAAGAATCTTAAGTAACATGCATTGCTGTTATAAGTAATTAGTGCAATAGATAACAGGAAAGGAGAAAGAAAAAAATATTTAAAGAGGTGAAAGAAAATAATTTTAAGTATTTATTTACAGAGTGTTTGAAGGAAGAGAATCTCACGGACAATAGGGACTTGTTCAGTATTACTGAACTTTGTAAGGAGACTGTTGGCAATATGCATACATATTTTAAATTAAAATCATTAAGTAAAACTGGCAACATGACTACATTGTTGAAAGAAATGAAAATAGAGTTTTATTTATGGACCCTCTTTTACTACTGTTGTTCTCAGCATCACCTTCTATGTTGGGCATGAAAGGGCACTTAATGTTGCTCAGAGGCTTCTTTATCACACTTGAGATTCTTTTATGTGTTGTAAATCTATGACAAGGGATCAACGGCTTTACTTCCCTTCAAAAGGAAGCCATGCTAAGCATTAAGCATTTTTACACCCAAAAAAATCCATTGTCCTCTGCCAGGTTTGAACCCATGACCTTGGGGAACCACTACACCATGGAGGACAACTACATTGTGAAATAAAAGGCAAACAGGTTTTAATATAAAACTAGCAGGAAATGAAATTCAGTGCTTTTCAAATATAAGCTATGTTTCACAAATTTCATGAATGCCTGATCTACAATGTTTGTCCCCTTCTATAATTATTGTACTGGACAAAGTTAATGATGATGTATATGTATCAAATTTTAATATTCCAGTATATCATTCTGAGAAAAAATGAAATTTGGTTTTGAAAAGTGAAGAAATATGATTGATAGAGTGATGTAGCATAGCAGAATTCCTATTTATAGCAATTAGTTCAGCAAAGAGAGAAGGAAAATTGTGGAATGAAAGTTGGTTTAACAGTCAAAATGTTTAAGAATAAGACTGTTAAAAGATATAAAGAAGTCCTTTTTTGCTGGATTATGCACTAATCTTAAATCCCCTACTGCTCCTGGAGTATGATTTGTGTTGTCACATGCTGGTGTTATTTTGGTATTCTTTTTTTAAGGAAAAAGTTGCTTGATTATATTGAAAGAATGAATAGTGTTAGATTTGATCACCAATACAGAATAGAGAATGATCATTGTTATGGATAATGCAATTTACTATGGTAGAAAAATACAATTTTTCCCCAATTGCAAGACCTAAGAGGAAGATTAAGAGGCTGTCTGATAGCAAACATTTTGAGTACATTGTTTACATTATAAGCAGATAATATGACACATGTTTCCAGTATTATTTGGATTAATGTGCAGCATATATTCATATATATTTCACTATTGTTATGCAATGTTTTTCCAAGGAGTTGCAAGTTTCTCTCTCTCTTTAAGCAGATTAATGCCCACCCACTTAAAGGAAGCACTATGGTAATATAGGTTAAATGTTGCAGGAGGATACAATGGCTCTAAAAGATTTCCTGGAGGAAGCAGCTATAATGAAAGAAATGAAACATCCCAATCTTGTTCAGCTGTTAGGTACGTATGTTCTCAACTAAATGCTATGAATTGAATGTACACTAATTGCATTTCTAAAACCTTTATTAAAGTAAAGATGTTGTCTATATCCTCTGCTGTTTCCATGCCCTTACCCAGGAAAAATTCAAGGTGGTTTCCATAACCAGACCTAAACTTAATAGTACTCTACATTTGTAGTTACCATGCACCTTATATAGGTGCTACTAGCAGTAGACCTACTTTTATTTAAAGGAATTGTCCCATATTGGATTGATATGAATTTAAATAAATAAAATATATCAGAAGTACAGAAGTTTCGGTGCTGGCCATCTCTGTGAGAAGTGCTAATGGAATCTTACCCAGGCTGTTGAGATTTTTCTGTTGGACCTCTATCAAATTTGTCAATTGAAACCTTCAAAATTTATCACTATTACATTAGAGTATTATTACATCATTCAATCATAGTTTTACAATCAAAGACAATCTCCTTCACTCTTCCCTATTTTCTGCTTTTCTCTGCTTAACTACTTATGAGCCATGTATCCCAATTTTTTGTATTTTCTTGAGTACTGCCTTTACCCACTCATTTCTTCTAGTGCTTTCATGTTTCATCTCCCTTTGCCTAGGTGTCTTAACCTCTTAACATATGTATTAATATACAATGTGATGCTTCTTTTTTCGCCTATTTTATTTATTGTCAAAATGAAATATTCAGCACAGTACAATAATGACAGTAACCTTGAAATTGTTTTTTAAGTGCTCAACAATGAAAATTTTCATTGCTGAATATCCTGTAGTTTAAAATCACGAGTATATTCGTGATATGATTATCCCTTTTTTCTTCTTGAAATTACATTAACAAAAGTGAATTCCGAGCATTGAAACACTAAAAAATGAACAGCAACACATTTAGAGTCATTATTTATATGTTTGTGGCTGTGTGGAATACCCTGAAGCAAGAATCAATACACAATCTTTACACACGTATCTAGATTCCCTCCTTGCCTTCTTTCCTTTGACATCACGCACACTACTGCACATCCTACATGTTCTTGTTGGATTCTACTTCTTCTCGGTCGGAGGAACCGCTGGTGGAAAATGACGTCCAACAAGTCAAGTTGGGGGTTGCCTTTGCTGATGGACGGCCCGGCCCGCTGCTTTTGGTGACAATTGCTCCCTCTGATGGTTTTCAATGAGCTGCTCAGCGACAACCATGCGAAAGTCAAGGGCACTGTGCTTTGCTCCATGTTTTTTATACAGGATAAAGGCATTCCATTCTGCCAATTCTAAAATATAAAAAATATCTTCTTGTAGTACTTCTTGCTCCTCTTGCGTGGCAATGGATTATTTGTGATGTGCTGGTCTACTTTATCCATACCTCCCATTGTGTCATTATAAGCAAATACAGCTGACAATTTCTTTGTTTCTAACTTTCTGTATCTGCATTGTGGATAGTGGACAGCATACAGACGTCTCTGTTATCTTTCCATTTCAGTGCAGTTAGTTTCCCTTGCTGAAATGCTGCAACCTCCCCTTTCTTTAGTTTCTTGGTCCGGAAAGAAGGTGGCTTTTCAAAGCAACAGTCCACAGCGATATCTATGAAAATATAAAAGAAGTGCCAAAATATGAGATAGAACGAGTAACTTAGACCTTTTAAAATGTATGCCGGTCATAAATGATAATCCCGAGTATACTCAGCATTTTATTATGCCGTCAAATTTGAAAAAATGAGTATACTCATGGCTTTATATTAAGAGGTTAAAACAATTTCATTCAGTTATACATGATCAATTCTTCTTCATATTCAGATTTCAAAAAAATGTTTTCAACAACTTTTCATCTCTTAATTGTAACATCAAAAATATTAACTATATAATGGTAGGTTCCCATGATGAAAACTTCACTAATGTATTTCTTAATTATTTCTCTATGCACCAATATCCAAGTATATGAAGCTACCCATTGGAAACAGATTTATGAAAACAAATGTTTTAATTCCATTATTTTTCTTCTTTTTTTGTTTATTTTTTTTCTTAACTGTCACTTCATTATGTGACCACAATTTGCTTATGTTTATCTCAATTAGCATGATGTTGATAAAAGAATAATCTTTTTAAGAAAGTTTGTTTGCAGAATATTAAAGAAAAACATGTAAATGGGACACATCAATTTTTTTCTTTCTTCTTTAATTCATACATGATGTATTTACCTTAAGGAAGTTAATACCATTGTTTCTATTTAAAGGTGTATGCACTCGAGAACCTCCATTTTACATCATCACAGAGTTCATGAGTAAAGGAAATCTACTTGACTACCTTCGTAATGGCAACAAAGATCAAATTAATGCTGTTGTGCTGATGTACATGGCAACACAAATTGCTAGCGGCATGAGCTATTTGGAGAGTAGAAACTTCATCCACAGGTAAAACTTCCAGGAAATAATTATGACACATGAATGTGAATGTTTGTAATCGTATAATTAAATAACATAATATCTTTTTACACTGTATTCAATATTTTCTTCTTTAATATGTTTATAAAAGCAATATTTTAAGGACATTTTTAAGAAATGGATATGTTAATGCTGCACTTTTAGAAATTCCTTATGATGAGACTGTTAAAAATTTACAAGAATCAAATGCACTGGAGCATAGAACATCATTTGAATGATCTTCACTTTAAAAATGCCATTAACTTATATGTGTCGATAGCTTTGTTCTCTTTATATTTAAGGGAGGTGATGAGTGAAATGTTTTGCCATTTTCACTCAAAATATGCTTTTTGGGTTTTTTCTTCCAAGGGCAAACACTAGACATATTTATTTGCATATGTGAAATGTTTCAAAGCTCTATGATGTCTTAAAGTTGCCTTAATTACAACATATTTAAGGTCTGTGCCCTATCAGGGTAATTAAAAATCATTTTTGCAGACTTTAATTTTTACAACACATCAGTACGTTCAAAATATAATGCAATTCACAAAATACATGCTAGAAACTGAATATTTTACTATAGCTTCTGAAACCTGTTTTAATAAAATGAAGGATGGAAGTTTTTATTAGAGCATTATTTTTTGAAATAAAAAATAAAATGTATGCAAAAAAGTAAACATTTTAGATATTTTGCTTTTCACAGTTAATATAATTTGTTTTTTTTTCTCCCTTTGTAATGAATTTCAAAAACATTTTAATCTCATTACTCAAAAAGTGAAATTGAAAAATTGATTTTTCTGACAGAAAATGTTAATAACTCAAAAAATTAGGGAAATGAATATCACAGATTTTTTTTTTTTTAAATTGAAAACATGAAGCCTCTAACATTAAAACTCTGGACAATCTAAATTTCACATATCTCCCGTAACCACATTTTAATCATTGAGTAGTTATTACTGTCATACATTTCCAGAATTTTCAATTTTTTCTTCAAAATGTGCTAACTAGTTTAGTAATCTTCAGGACCAATGGAGTGGAATGCAGTACCTTCAGTTTGTCTACTCCATTGACAGAATCTGTATGTATGTAGGCATAAGTGAACCAGTTTACCTACCACACTGCAGTCAACTTATAGTTTCGGTCTCAAAATTTATAAACTTTCTAACAAACTATTTTCATTGTACAGCTTGATTTCTGCATTATATAATACCATTTTCTTGATTTTGATAGGATGAATTCCAGCTCTGCAGCTTCTTTTATTTCATCATAATCCAGTGTGAGTTATAATTCTACAACAAAAACAACTATCAGTTTTTTAAAGCATCAACAACAAAATCTGGTCTAAATTTAGGTGTCCTGGATTTGGTTTCTAGCGAGAGGTTGGGAATTATTCTTTAGCTACTTTATTCCCCTTCCTCCCTGATTCTGGAACCTCCCTAGAGTCTGGAAATGTGAGTGAGACTATAAATATGTGTGGGTGTGGGTGGGTGCGTGCGAGAATTTAATTTTTATAAAGAAAATCTAACATAAACAAACCCAAAGATCAACAGAATGGTAAATGAGTGAGCATCTTTGCTGATTAGCAATTTTGTGGCAAACACAGTAGCTCACCGACATTACCTTAGTGTTAAGCAACACATAAACGGGACATAACACCCTCCTCCAAAAAGCATGACTTACCTTGTCCTGAAGAATGACTTAGACAATAAAGCAAGCATAATATTATTGCTTTTTACATATCAATTATGCAAAATAGGACTTTAAAAGCCTAGTCCAGAATACAGGATGAGGTGCAAGTATGTGGTGCATACAATATGTTTAGTAAAAGCTCTCTAAACTACATGAGTAATATAAAGTTATAACTATGTTAGATATTTGAATTCAGGTCTTGGATTATGTATTCATTAAACAAATGGCTGTATCAATTTATAGCCACAAGATGCTTATTAAATTTGTTACTCTGAAGTATAATAACTTTTTGAAAACAAACAGCAAATAAAAAAGCTAGTTACATATCAAATAAAAAGAAGTATTTTAGACAGTGGAGCGCCATAATTAAATTTAAATGTAATGAGTCACCTTTTTATACTTTTTGCTCCGACTTTGCCTTCGTTTGGGAAGACCGGTTTCAGGGTACTTTAACCCTATCTTCAGTTCCGGGAAGTACCCTGAAACCGGTCTTCCCAAACGAAGGCAAAGTTGGACTCATTTACATTTACATTTAAATTTAAGTTAGTTACAATTTATAATTATGATGTATTGTATAGTATTCATTTTCCTGTTTATAGGCCACATACAAATACAGGTTTTGTTTATATGCAACAATACACACAAAGGACTTTATTTATCAAAACCTTTATGCAGCTTTCTGAAAATAAGACAGATAGCCCCTAGAAAATCTCATTCTGGCACAGAAGGATTGAATTAACGTAGCAGTGTGCAGATTTTGTATAACAACTTTAGCAGCTTAGGTCGCTCAAGTCCAATTTTTTGGCTCATTAACAGTCAGATAAACAACCATTTATTGAAGGAAAAATTATTGAAGTAACTTGTTTATTTTTAAATGATTAATGATACTCTGAAAAGCACTCTGAATTTTAAGTATTTTTGTTTGCTTTGTAACTAATGTAATACTGAATAAATGTTATTGTGATTATAAAAATGGAACTTTCTTTGAAATTGTAAATTTGTGAAACAAAAATTAAAATTTAGTTTTTGTATAATTTGTGTGCATAAGTTACTAACTTAGTAGACGTATTTGAATTAGAAGTTATTTTGAGTTGGGTCATAGAAACACTATAACATCGCTAACAGATAAATTCAGACCATAAAATGAAATAAAATATAACTTTTGGCTAGTATTTAAAATGATCATGTGTTAATAATTATTACAGAGATCTTGCTGCTCGCAATTGCTTAGTGGGAGAGAATCACCTTGTGAAGGTAGCAGACTTTGGTTTGGCAAGGCTAATGAGAGATGACACCTACACGGCTCATGCAGGAGCGAAGTTCCCCATAAAATGGACTGCACCTGAAGGGCTTGCTTACAACAAGTTTTCAACAAAGGTGACTAGGAATCTTCTATCTTGAATTATGAATAAAAAAAAATATATATATATATAAATAAATAAATTACTGCAAAGTTTTCTTCGTGGGTGTAGCTAGACTGGGTTTTATAACTTTTAGCTGCCCTGTTGGTTGGTAATTAGCCATTTATCCCCCCAGCCACAATCTATCACTCTTTCCAGACATACTCAGTACTATTATGATGATAGCCTTTTTACAAGGTGCATGGTTATCAAAATTTTGATAAAACTGTAAAATTACCAAGTTCTAGATTTGTTTATATAAATATACTTAGAAACATCATTACTTTTTTTTTTATATTATTTTTAAAGATGTAGCATTACTTTTTAATTGATGGTGCACTTATGTTTTAAGGTCTTTCATGGCCTCTTTTGCATTTTCTCTAATATAGACTTATCAGAAATAAAGTGTTCGTTGTGTTTTAGTTCTGACTCAGTTTTCCAAGCTATTGATGCTTGTATTCATATGTATGTCCATAACCTAAATAGTGTTTTGTGTTGAATGCTAATGGTGTGTGTTGAGACTATTGGACCTTCATGGGAACTCGAGTGATTTGTGAATTCCGAATAACTATTATTATAAAACAATTTTAAATACTTTTGTTTGCTTTATAACTAATGTAATAATGAATAAATCACATACCAAGTTATTGCAATTATAAAAATTAAACTTTCTTTGAAATTGTAAATGGATTAACAACACTTTAATTTTACTCACTAATATTTCACTCAGATGTGTTTTGACGATATTTGTCTGCATCATCAGCTGAATATCCACTGGCTTCTGGAAAGTAGATCCTTTATTTTAGTGTCATTTTTATGCCATCTAGCTTTCTAATGGAGAACTTCAATGTGTCATTAACCAGTGAAATTTTAAGATTTATTACTCTATGTGTATTTTTGGTGTTCCCATATTGTGAGTTCTGCTGGTGTTTTATGTTTGAAAAGTGTTATTTCCTATTTAATGATGTGTTCTATTGATCAAAAATGATGAGCTTTTACAGATTTAATACTTATGCATATAGGTATATCTGCAGATAATATTGCAGTTGTCAATTGCAACTGTTTAGCAATTTGTCTGGATGAAAATAATGGTGTACCACCATGACCTCCTCCTCCTCCTCCTCCTCCTCCTCCTCCTCCTCCTCTGTCTTCCTCTCGGTTTTAGCTTCAACCTGTTTAAGCACCAAATTGCTGATGCCATCATTTCCTTGGTCTAGCTGGTTTTTATCTTTCCTTGTGGGTTATAGTTTAAAACTGCTTTGGATATTCTGTTGTTTTGCTTCTGTTCTAAATGTTACTTCCAGTTTTCTTTATATGTTTTTATTATTCTACTTAATTCTTCTATTTTTAATGCTTCATGATTGTTTATTTAAGTCTGTATGTCCTACTAAAGTACCAGGAATTTCATTTCTGCTGTTTGAATGTTTGCAAGTGTTGCTTTGCGTTACTCTATGTTTCAGATCCTTAATTGATAATTAATAGGCATTGCCATTGACTTATAGAGTTTAAATTATTGAGTCTGGCCTTGCTTTATTTTTTAATATTTGTCTTAATGTTTCAGTTATATAGTTAAATTTGTTTATTTTTCCATATATATTTGCTTCTTTAATGTATGAGTTTTTCAACCAAGAAAATGAAATATTGACACTATTTTCTAATACAACATTAATGAACAGAATGGATATACATATTTAAATGGCATTGTTGTTATTTTTTCTGTTGATATTTTCTTCCACCACTGTGCTCAATATATATGCCATCTTTTGTAATTCATCTTCAGTTTTCATCAGCAAGACCTCATCATCTGCAAGTAAAATTTTCTTTTAAATCCTATTTCCTGGTCTGATTCCAGCTATAATTGATAGTAACCTTGTTGCATTCCACTTGTGATTATTATTGAAACTCGCTGGTTTAATTTAAACTCTGTTCCTTTCTACAAGTTTTGTATTGTATTAGTTATAGTGATATTCCTTTCTTCTGTAGGACATCTGAATTTTGTTCTTACCTAATCAAGTACTGTGTTACAATTGACAAATAATAAATGTGTTTCCAGTTATATTCTCTATAATTTTATATTATTTGTTTTAGAGTAAATAGAACTTCTTCTTTTTCAAAATTCTACTGTTCCTCAAGGATTAATGCATGTTATTTTCCATAATCTAAAACTTATAATCTTTGCTTAAATCTTACAAGGTGCACAAAACACCTCATAATTATTAGGATCATTCCTGTCACCTTTTTTAAATATTGCTATATTTTCCAGTTTTGGAATGCTTTTTGTCTACACCACACATTTTAGAAGCATAAAAAGCGTTCCTGAAAATTCCTCGAAGCAAATTTAGCTCAGTATTTATATTGTCTACTCCAGGAACTTAAAGCTTTTGCTGTTTTGCTATTGCTTCTTTTAGTTCATCTATATTTGTACTATCTATTTCTTAAACATTTGTCAATGTTGTTTCTTTATTGGTCCATGACTCTTTAAAGTATTTTTCTAATTTTCCATCAGAGATTATCTGTACCAAAAGTTCAAAATAATTGAATAATTATGTTTGTCCATAAAGTTTAGCAATGGTCCATGAATTACTAGTTCATATACTGTGACAGTGCTCTCATCATTTTTGGCCCACTTGGAGAATAACGCAGAAAGAAATTGAAAAAGATAATGCAGATATTGCTTCTTATTGCAGTCTGATGTGTGGGCATTTGGAATTCTGCTGTGGGAAATTGCTACCTATGGTATGTCACCTTACCCTGGTGTAGATCTCACAGATGTCTATCACATGTTAGAGAAAGGCTATCGAATGGAATGCCCACAAGGCTGTCCTCCAAAAATTTATGATCTAATGAGACAGTGCTGGCAATGGAACATAGGTGATCGGCCTACCTTCCAGGAAATTCACCATGCCCTCGAGAACATGTTTCAGGAATCCAGCATAACAGAGGGTAAGGCACAGGAAATGATTTTCCTTTGTAACATACATATTAAGTTGTTCAATTTTAGATTATGGTAAAATAATAATAGCAAGGGAATGAAGTAAACTGATGTTCATAATACAAATCTGTATGTATAGATATCAAGTATAAGAGATTAAACATATTAACACAGTTAAGTGAAGTTAACACAGATAATTTTAGATGTATTCCAAGAAATCTTGTATACCTTTTTACTTTCTCTATACATACTATGTACATAGTGTATAGAGAAGGTATTGCACTCCACCAAAAAATTCAATACCGAGATTTCACCAGAAATATATGTTTTAGGGTCCCCTGTATCCAAAAAAAGTATCTTCAGAAAAAGGTCCATGTGTGTGTGTATGTGTGTGTCCGTGAGTCAGTGTGTCTGTGAACACGATAACTCAAAAACGAAAAGTTGGTAAAATACCAAACTTAGTATTTAAGTTTAATATCTTCCAGGGATGCGACACAAAGGTTTTGAGAAAAATTCCCCACCCCAAACTACCCTTTACATGGAACTTTTTTCGAACATTTTGATTTTCTAAAAAATGGCTCTAACGGTTTGATTAAAATATTGTATATATAAGATATTAAGATCGGACACAGATTCAAGAAAGGGGGAAATTGGAAACATATGAAAAAATGGAAGACAAGTTGTTTAGGGTAGTGAGAGAATGAAATTATCTGGGATTCAAAATAGATGGTGGCATTAAATAGGAAAAGAAAAATAAATTTGCACTGCAAAAAGAAAAAGAAGCTTTATCAGCTCTCACACACTGCAAATACAGAGTACCTAATATAAATATTAAATGATTAGCTAGAGTATATAAATGGTTGTTGCAACAAAAATATATGGGTTAGAAGTGTGGGAATTAGGAGGAGGATGGCAAGTCACACATGAGGTGCATAGGTTTTCTGTAGAGAAATGCTTGGGTTACCAAATGCAGCTGTTAGCAAGTAAGGGAAAGATTAAGGAAAGGAAGCTGAGATTTTGCTATAGAACCTTCTACTTAGAAGAAAGAAGTTTGTTAAAATCAGTTTTCAGAATATCAAGAGAAAGACTTAAAATGGATGGGTAAAGTGGGGCTATGGGGGAAATGGAAAAGATGATAAAATAATGTGAATAATTCTGAAAATTGGCAAGAAAGAGATTTGAGGATGTAAAAATATTTAAAAAATATTTAGTAAGGTAGCCGTAAAGAGATCTTTAATCTTCTACATACCAATGAAAGGTTCATGGGGAAGAGAAAAATACATAAGACATAATAAAGATGGCGAGAAGATATTGCATGGGTAAGAACAGGAGTATAATCTCCTATATGTAGTGGAAATGAAGGTGTAAAACATAAAATACTTAAATATAAAGGAACTGAAATTTGGTGAAAAGAGTACATCAGTAAAAATCTGATGTGTACCATTCACATGACTTTCTCCATATCCCTGCAACAAATAATTCTTAAAAAGCTTATACTTCTATTTACTTTATGCTAAGTAGTTAAAGCGGGCGTTAAACACTACCAAAAAAAAAAAAAAAAAAAAAAAAAACTTTATGCTAATCAAAAAAAATTAGCAGAAATAGTCTTATTACTTGCTTCCTTGTAAGCAGAAGCGAAATAAGGGACAACCGTAGGTTAAAGTGATAGTCAAAAGCTGGTTGCTATGTCAATGAAGTTCCTTTGTTTATATGGATAGGAGTTGACAAGTTCCTGTATGAGAAAAGTATGTTTTTCATAGCAGAAACCAAAAATAAGGAATGTCACAAAAACGACGAACTCCACGAAAAAAATGTATATAACATAAATTGTGTGTTTTAAAGTGCTCTACATTTTTTGTGTAGTAAGTTTTTGACCATCTCTTACGGTTTAGCAGTCATTCAAAATTTAGTAAAATTCATCCAGAATAAACTACTCTTCAGAGGCTATTCCCAGAAAATTCAAGATATACATTTCATTTGTCAGGTAAATATGTTTAATATCCGAAATTTTAATCAAAATCGTTAGAGCCATTTTTGAGAAAATCAAAATTTTCGAAAAAAGTTCCATGTAAAGGGTAGTTGTGGGTGGGGGGATTTTTCTCAAAATCTTCGTGTCGCATCCCTGAAAGATACTAAACTTAAATACCAAGTGTGGTATTTTACCAACTTTTCGTTTTTGAGTTATCGTGTTCACAGACACATGGACACACACACACACACATGGACCTTTTTGTGAAAATGCTTTTTTTGGATATTGGGGACCCTAAAACATATATTTCCGATGAAATCTCGGTATCGAATTTTTGTTGGAGTGCAATACTTTCTCTATCCACTATGTACATAGTGCGTATGGAGAAAGTAAAAATGGTTTAAAATAGAAATATTGCTATAGTTGAAATGTTTCATAAAGATAGTGAGAAGTTAGGATTATTCTTAAACAAAGTGAAGAATAAATAGTTATGCACAGTAAATAGAGTCAACAAAATACATATGTTATAATAAACTAGAATTAAGGCATTAAATATACAGTAAAAAATAAGTATTACTGGTAAAGAGCCAGAATTGAGCAACGATCACATTCACCACAGCTTGGCATAAATAAATTAATAACATTTATAAATAAATAAATTTAAGTCAAGCTTGTTGTTTTGTATTTGAAATTCCTTTATACTTAGTAACCAGGTCTATAATTAACCCAGATACAGAGAAATAAAGATGTCTTCTGCATTTACTTTTTTTGTTTGACATTAAAATTCTAACTTCAGTGTCAGTAATATTTCAAGTCAAATTGTGTTATTATTTAAGTAGTAGTTGTCTGTCATCTGCTACTGACACAAAGAACACTGTGGTGCACAGACAAAACACATTGGAGTGCATTAAGAAGCATTTAGTTCAGTAATGGCTTTCTCAAGTGCTGTCATTTGCAGTATTGTGTAACATTATCACGCTTTAACTAACAATTTGATGTATATTTGAGTTTTAATATTATGTTAATCTTTTAAAATAATGTTTGCAATCACAATGCTTTTAATTTGTTGATGAAACCAGTTCTAAGGAAAACATTCCTTCACTTATAATGGCATAAAATTGTATAACAAGTTCCCATTTTTTATTAAACAGTTTCACAAAATAAGGAGTTTTAAAAAGAAGTTACATAGATTCTTAATTTAAGAATGCTTTTATTATATACAAGATTTTTAGTAAGTTAGTTTTATCATCAAATTTTCTTTTCTTTAATAATAGTATGTTACTTTCTTTTTTTTATATTTTTTTTGTTTCTACTCTGTAAATATTGTACTTGAGATGTCCATTATCTTGTACAAGATATAAAAAGAATGAATAAATTGAATCTTGAACCTAGAAGAATGGATTTTTAGAACAAAACAGAGATTGGACCTGATGATCTACAGAGATGAAGACATACTAACTTGGTGTTCTGTTTTTCAAGTGAGGTGATATGTTGCAGAGGTGGAGAAGCAGCTCCAGGGCAGTGGCACGCCACAACTGGCATACAAGAAACCTCATGCAGGAAGTACGGGCAACATTCACGGACTTGTGGTGATGTCAGAGCAAGTGGCAGCAGCTGGCATGGTTGGAGGTTGGTTTGTTTTCTCAAAAATTACCTTCCCTTCCATTAGTGGGTTATTTTGTTATATGCATAATATATTGGTATCAAAATGTAGGTAATTATTTTAGTATGGTTGGAGTAAATACCTTGTGCAGTTGGAAAATTCTCTGATAACAAAAAGAAGGATTTATGGGTTGACTAGTGGTCCATAAGACTGTAATACTTGTTGAAAGCAGAACTGTATGCATTTAGGAATCAATTATTGTCAATTAGGTAACTTATCAATGTATATATAGAATAGGCAAATGCATGGATAAATAATGCACAGATGTTGATTTTTAATATAAACATGCATATTGAAAAATTTGTACCAATTTGTAACAGTTTGAAATATGCATCTTCGCCATGCTACTGTTTATGTTGTGCACTAATCACAAAACTTTTAATAATATGGACTTCACTTGTAAACGTCTTAAAACAAAGTTATACTGATGTAGACGTTATTAGGCAACAATTACCATATTTCCAAGGTGAATTGAGAACCCATACTGTATTACATACGCAAGGAAATGCAGATTTGAATCGCATTGAATCTTGGATCTAATCCTCTTAGAGAGTGTGATCAGATCAAAGTATTTGCATGGAAACACTTCCGCATTCAAATTGTATTGAATAAGCCAAAGATGTTATCTTCTGCTGTACACTTGCATGCTAATTATTTTGTTTTCTTTATTTTAGTTGTCAGCTGCTGGTGTAATAAAATGTACAAAAGCCATCTTTTATCCTTTCAATAATATCCAATTCTTTCTTCGCAAAAACATTCACTAACCTCGAAACCTGCTTATAATACACAAAACTATCTTTAATACTTTTGCCAATACAAATCTAAGTCGACCAAATAGAAGCTTGTCAAACCTTGTCTATTCAAAATGATCTCAGTTCATATTGAATTTAAAACGTGAAACTTGAATCTTATTCAGATAGAATTGGACTCAAAATTGATTTCAATTTCCCATGTAAATGTGGTAAATGTAACAGTCGATCATTGAATGAAAACAATGGCCAACTGTATTCAGACACTGCCTCCTGAAAACTTATGTATGGCACTCCTCTATGTATCTTAATTGCCATGCATTTAGTTGTAGCCTACAAAGGAAAGAAATTTGAGTCTTGTAATTTTGCTGACCTATTGAGTTAATAACTGTTCAAATGAGGCATCTGGCATGGCTATAGGTGCTGTAGTTTTCTCAGAATTTGTTGAAAGTTACAGAACTAGAATTATATATATAGCAAGTGGTTCATCGGTCCCTTATTATTTTTGGAGATGGGCAACACTTCATACTCTGAAAGCAATAAGATTGAAATAATAGTGCTTGTTGACCATTTGGCAACCATGCAAATCTAGCCTGCTCTTTATAGAAAAATAAACCTTAGCAGCAATAGTTACATCCATTCCAAAAGCATGTGCGTAACTCATGTTACAGTACATGGTATATCAATAGGATCACTGTCATACATTGTGCAACATAATTATAATGAATGAATGAATGCTAAACGAACAGCTTAAGCTACAAAAGTAGACACACAACAGTTATAAAGAGATCAGAAGCGGAGAGGGACACATGTGTGACACTATACCTAAAGTTTATCAGAAAAGCAGGCACAATGATTGCAGCTCAACTGGTTAATTTCATGTTTCTTCATCTCCTCCAGAGTGTCTGCAGTTTGGGTCCCACGGTCGCATCCACTTTTTTTCTTCTTTATGTATTAACCATGAAGGTGTAAAGTTAGTTTAGTGTTTGTCACTCTAATAATTTTAGGTCTAAACAAAAAATTATATAAAAGAATAACAAATAGTTCATTTTACTGTTCTTCAGTTTTCGATCCTTAATTTTCATTCTAATTATTTTGAAAAAGACTTTAAATAATATAGGAAATTTTCAAAATGTATAAAAGTTAATAAAACAATTGCAAGTACTAGAACACCTGACATATTATTGATTGTTCTTTGTAGTTAGAGAATGTTCTCTACAAACTCTCAGCTGGAACCCTCAGTGTGTTAGCGAATACTACCGGAAGACACTTAGGTCTGGACACACTCTATTAGATACAATGTACAAAGTAAATATATAAGTATGTGCAATACCTACAACTAAGGTTATCTTCTATGAACCTCACAGCCCATTAGATAGGCAGTTTCAGTTGGTCGTGAACTCACCATGTCTTCCAGTGATGAGTACTTTGATATGTTACTTATTTATGGAGAAGCTCAATGGAATGAATTACAGGCTAAACACCTGTATGGAAATTGATTTCCAGAAAGACGATAACCTACTTACAACACTTTTTGGAATGCTGAATGATGTTTACATATAACAGGAGCATTTAAAAGGACAGGTCCTGTTAGAGAGGCACCAGTTACCTCTGGACACAATGAAGGTATAATTTTAGATGCTATCTTAAATAATCCCCACATTAACACGCGGGCACTGGCCCAAGACACAAACCTCAGTAGGTCATCTGTTATAAGAATATTGCATAACAATATATTTCACTCTTACCACTTGCATATACATCAGGAACTCCAATGGTTGTGATTGAAGCTTGAGTAAATTTCTGCCAGTGGGTATTATGCAGTTTGAACCGTGATACATTCTTTTTTTATCCAAACTTCTGTTTTCATATGAATCACGCTTTCACAAGAATGGCACTGTGAATCGCCATAACATGCACTACTGGAGTGTTGATAACCCTCATTGTGTAAGATAGGCAGTTTCCAAGACCAGTGGGGAATTAATGTATGGTGAGGTATTTTGGGTGATCATCTAATCGGGCCACATTTTCTTGAAGGTCACCTTACGGGAGCATGTTACCTTCACTTCCTCTAAAACAATCTCCCTCCATTGCTGGAGTATATACCATTAAATGAAAGATTATGGATGTGGTTTCAGCCTGATGGTGTTCCACCACACCATTCAAAGATCGTTGTAGATTATCTTCACGGCACACATCCTCAAAGATCGATAGGTAGCTGAGGACCTGTCTCTTGGTGTGTCTATCTTCCGATCTTATGCCACTTAATTACTTCCTATGAGATTATTTAAAACAGTGTACAGCCAATAGCCACATAACATTAATCATCTTCAGCCTGCAGGTCCATCACACCCAGATGTTACAATATGCCAGGTTGTCATTGCAACATCGCGCATAGCTATGTATCAACAAAGAAGGTCATTTCGAACAGCTGCTGTGCTATATGAAGAAGTTTCATCACCAAGTTTCATGTCAGAAACGTTTTATCTTGTGGATATTCAGAAGTTTGTTAAGTTATGGGTATTAAACCTAGTTTTCTTTTCAACTGAAAGTATTGCTGAATACCTGCATTTGGTACAGTTTGTGACTGTCGACCTAGGTATCTTGTATAATTTTCATTTTAGAGACCTGAAAATGGTTCTGGTTTTGTAGTATTATCTGAAATACATATGTTAGTTTTAAAACATTGTAATAATACCTGCATATTTAGAAGAAACTGAATGAGCCTCAGAATGCTCTTTTTCATTTGTAGTTCCTGTAACTGGACTGATAAAATTAAAATTAAATAACTCAGAAGTTTGAGACAAGTGAAGTTTTAATCAATGTGATGTTGAAAATGAGTCGGAATAGTAACACTCACCTCACTTACATATAAGTGAGGTGAGTGTTACTATTCCGACTCATTTTCAACATCACATGGACTGATAAAGTTAGAGTAAACATAAATAAAGAGAACAATTTCTCATCTAGCTTTGTGTCAAATCAGGAAGAAAAAAAAGGAGGGGCGGGAATTGTCAACGTTCTGATTAGATTCGAACCTGAATCGAATATCCTGGAACTCATGCTAACACTGCGCGTAAACCAAATACGCTACTGTTAAGCTATAACTTGCAGCGCCATGGGTTGCATAGAACCAGAGAGTAAGAGACAGGTGAACCACCTTATATATATATATATATATATATATATATATATATATATATATATATATATATATATATATATATATATGTTGTTCTCTGGTAGCTGTTAAGCGTATTGTGAGCTGTTAGTGTTTTATGATTTAGTTACCGATTTTAATCCAATGTTATATTGCTCAGTATTCCCTCTACCATTTATTTGGTACTTACCATATTTATCTGAATACAAAATGGTGTTTTTTTCCAAAATATTAATGTTCAGAACTGGGGAGCTGTATTTCATTTGTGTATGTGTTTTCCGAATATAATGCGGAGAAAAAGTAGGTTTCAGACTTCATGGGTATGGCAGTCACAAAGCCTGGGGGAAATAGTATAAATTACCATGGCATATGGTTGCACATATACAGCAGATTTTGTGCATTTCATTTGCACCAAAAATTAGTCCTTAATGGGCATAAGAGCACTCTCATAGGAAAAAAGATTACTCTCCGAGACTAAAATAAAATTAGCCACTGCCGTCACCCTCTACAATTGCATACATTCTGTATATCTTCATACTCCCCTCTTCATCTCTCCCATTCAAAATATGAATTTGTGCGCAAATTCAAATTAATTAAATGTTTTACTATATATTATATTGATGAGTATGTTGTCTTAATTGAAAAACATATCCATAGTCATGTAACAGCTAAGCTGCCACCATCACCACCAAACATAAACATTCCGGTACATTTCCACTCTCCCTTCTCCTTCTCTCCCCTGCTTGCAATGTGAATTTCTGTGCAAATTCAAATTAGGTTGAAAAAAAAATTATATTGTGTTATATCGAGTGCATTGTTTAAATAGAAAATCATATCCATGATCATCATTACAGCTATGCTGCTGCCACTACCGCCATCATGTTTTATCTTCGCACACATATCATACGTTACCGTTCTCCCTTCTCCATCTCTCCCGCTCACAATGTGAATTTCTGTGCAAATTCAAATTATACCCCTGATGCTGAATCCTTGCACTTGACCGTTAGAAGTTAAATTGATACACCCATAGAGAACAGATGAAAAGCTTTACCTGTTTAACTTCCTGAACCAATCAAAAAGCAGTATTCCAGTCGGTTGGTCGGCCGACAACTGAAACGGATCTAGATGTGACACCTTGCAATATCTGGCTATTTCCAACCACTTACTCAGTTTGTCAACTCCAGCATGTGCATTGAGTTGTTCTGCACAAGCTACGTATTATTCATTTATATCTATTGTTGCTATTGATAGTGTTGTTGGTGTTTATATGTGAGGGAACATAAGACTTTCACAATTATAGAGGTGGATAGATTTTTGCAGAAGGTGTGGTGGCTTCATGGAAGAAGAAAGTGAAACATGTGCACAAAATAATACAAAAAGCACAGGAATTAGACGGAATCATCAGTGGATGTGAAGCACTAATGATATGTCTTGGTGACGACAATGATGTTGATGAGGATGATGATGACAATGACGATGATACTTCCGATAATGATGATAATGGAGACTTGGATGGAATTGAGCCATTAAAATTCTAAACTGGTGAAAATTAGTTGATTGATGTTTGGAAGAATTTAGTAACAGTGACGGTCAAATTATATGTTTTATTAATTTGTTGAGTTGGTTTTTTAACACTACGTCACTTACATTGTTATTATGAGGGACTAGTTTCGAAAACCTATGCTTTCATTTTCAACCTCACGGGTCCAACTGCCATTGCTGGCTGCATTTGCTTGTACACTCTTCTCTGGTGGCGAAATAATGAACTTCTTAACTAAGCTGTCTACTGGCAGGATTTCAAAGTTTATTAGCCGATCTTTGTTTTCCCATATGAGGATGTTTTCCCAGGTTGTGAGTTCATTGTGGCCTGACATGGTTTTAAGCAATTTTGGATTTGGATCTAGATTGTGGTTTTCTTTCCAAAAGTGAAATGCTACTGCCGATTTATCTTCATTAGTTTCATTTGATGTTACAGCACTATACCCTAGCATCCCAACACAAAAACTGCAAGACCTGTTAAAAAACTGGCTAAATACAACAGAAATAGAACCTGCAGAAGTAGAAGATTACATACAACTAACAAGTTTGTGCATTGAACAAAACTACTTCACCTTCAATGGTAAATATTACAGGCAAAAATCAGGACTCTCTATAGGCAACCCTCTATCTCCATTTTTGGCAAATTTATTTATGAGCAAATTCGAAATGCACATGAAGAAAGCATTCCCATGGATTTTCAAAGTGTGGTACCGCTATGTTGACGACATATTTGCAATAGTACCAAGTATACATTTAGATGATGCCATAAAATTATTAAACATACAGGAAAAAACAATAAAATTCACAATGGAAACAGAAACCAATGGAGAACTCCCATTCTTAGACCTAAGAATCATCAGAAACGACACAAAAGTAAACTTTCGAATCTACGGAAAACCAACTCAATCAGAAAATTACATTAAAAATGAAAGCTACAACCCATTACCACACAAACATGCAATAATAAACAGCCTCACACATAGATTAGTAAATGTACCTATGAGCACAACCGAATTCAACAAAGAGTTAAAAACCATAATTCAAACAGCAGAACAAAATGGATACAGCAAGAACCTTGTGTACAAGAAACTAAACAAAGCAAAGCAGAAAAAAACCATAAAAGAAATAACTAGCCTAACAGCAGGAAAAAACAATATCAACACATTCAAAAAAATTCACTTACCACCCCTGAGCATTTAGAAAATTCAAAAAAATCTTCAAAGAACAAGACATCACCCTAGCTCCAATAAACAGATTTTCTGTCATAAAATTACTAAATTCAAAAATAAAAGATGAAATTCCACCAGAAAATAGGTCAGGAATATATCAAATTAAATGCACAAATTGTGAAAAGTTCTACATAGGACAAACCAAAAGAAGTTTAAAAATCAGATCCAAAGAGCACTTTAGAAACCTAAAATTGAAACAAGATAAATTGGCAGTAGCATTTCACTTTTGGAAAGAAAACCACAATCTAGATCTAAATCCAAAATTGCTTAAAACCATGTCAGGCCACAATGAACTCACAACCTGGGAAAACATCCTCATATGGAAAAACAAAGATCGGCTAATAAACTTTGAAATCCCGCAGTAGACAGCTTAGTTAAGAAGTTCATCATTTCGCCACCAGAGAAGAGTGTACAAGCAAATGCAGCCAGCAATGGCAGTTGGACCTGTGAGGTTGAAAATGAAAGCATAAGCTTTCAAAACTAGTCCCTCATAATAACAATGTAAGTGACGTAGTGTTAAAAAACCAACTCAACAAATTAATAAAACATATGGTGAAAATTACTTTGTTATATCTTTCTCTCATTGTAACAAGCTATTTTGCATTTTTGTTCAATGTTGTGGTAAATACATATGTATGTTACATACATTATAGTATCACTTATTTTCAATTCACATCAATAACAACGAATTAGTTTCATTGTTTATCGGCATTCATTTAATATGAACACTATTATTATTCGTCTGTACACATGATAGAGATGTTTGTAATCAGCTGTTGTCATGTACTAGTTAATCTGACAAAGCCGCAAAGGCTACATAGCCACCACGTGAAACCAACCGAACTGTCAAGTGCAAGGATTCAGCGGCAGGAGTATAAGTAAAAACATTTATGATGTATAAAAAATCCAATCCATCATGCTCACTAGAGTTACGATGCTGCACCGCGCCTGTACCATACTTCTGTGAGCTGCTCAAAACATGATTTTCAGCACAAATTCAAATTAAATAAAACAAATATAAATAAAAATTAAGGGGCTTAATCACCTAATTTGTCCCTTTATTTGTTCAAAATATGTGGTAAATCTATAAAGTTCATTTAAACATTAAGTTATATCTTCTTTTTATGTCTATATTACATTCCAAAATTCCAAAATTAAGTGGCGGGGCAGGGGGTATTGGATAAATACTGTAACTATTTGTGCATTTGAGATATCCCTTTTTGCATTTGACATATCTCTGTGTATTCTAAATTAAATAAAATGCTTTTCAAAAACTTTCTTAGAAAATCTCAAAATGCATTGTGAATGCCTTTCACAGCTTCATTATACAAGAGGTAAGTCATTTCAAATATTTAAGCATGGTTGTGGTGGTGATGGCAGGGGCAGCATTAGTGTTGGGGTAGTCTGTCTAAGCCTTGAGGACAGCAACCATGAATAATCCAGAGCATAATGTAAAATATGTTACTTTGATGGTTTTCCATGGCCTTCTGCACTTTGGAAATGAAGTAGCACCACATTCAAGCTGCCATGCATACAAGGAACAGATTTTCCAAGATTGAAAAATCCCCCACATCAGCCAGGGATCAAATTAGGAACCTTTGCATATTAATAGGTACCCTAGAAAATGTTGAACAAAATTCTTAAAAATTGCTAAAAAAAAGTGGTGGATGATGGTGTAAAAAGTTGATATAAAAAGGCTCATACATGTGGAAAGCGGTAAATAAAAGCATTAAATAATTTGAGGCAGTTTTAATATTTATGGTGTTTAATGTCTTAAAAGATAAACACTAAATAAAGATAAACTATAATACAATGTATACAGTGAAATGCTCTTTTAACATATGTAATACAATGTGATTTTTTCTTACTTTTCAAAATATTTCCCCAGCAGGATTTCCACATTTTGTGACTCTGATAGTATATTTCCATAGTGGGAAAAGGTATGCTCAGCATCAACATTGGGTGGTGGAATCCATAGTGCCTGGATACTTTTCTCAACAAATGTTGGGCATTCATTCCTAATTGCCAGCCATATTGTCATAATATTAACTTGGTCCCTATTTACTGCTGCTTCCTTAATGCTAGTTCATGAAGTGATAAATCTTTCATCACAGGCATGCCAGCAATGACAGAATGCAGATTTGGACCAACTGAATTTGTTAATATATTTTGTTCATCAAATAATTATTGCTGATGAACCCTCACCCTTTATCCTCACATTTTAGCCGTGATAGTTTTATGTAACATTTCTGTCCTAAATACTGGAATGTTTGTTTAATGCTGTAATTCTTGTGAACTAAAGTAACAAATTTTTGTGTTTCTTCACCCAGTACACCACTACCTACTGCCTCAAATGTGCAAAGAATATGCTCGATCTTTCACAATAGTTTGTGCACATATGGGTATAAATTACCTTCAAGAACCTGGATTAGATTGATAACTGATTCACAATGTTCTAAAAGAAAGGATGCTGAGGCCACTGTCACAATCTCATCATTTTAAGTAAGATTTCTGAAATATGTGACTGCATAGCTTTCCTCTTGCAGTGATTATGAAAATTCCTTAATATCTTTAACATGTTCCTTAAGGTATTCGTAGATTTGAACCATGAATTCCAGCGAGTTAATACAGGCATTGGAAACAGAGTGCACTTGCTCTCATCACTTACATATTTCTGCCTTAGGAAGGAAAGGAAGCAGTGTTTTCTCTTCCTTGTGTTCATAAACATCGCCTTTGACTGGGCAACACAGGTATTGAGCTCAGGAAGAAGGTTCAACCACATGCTGGCTAAAATATTCAATTTGTGTGCCCAGCATTGAATGTGCACCATGCAGTCTGAAAATGGTATTCACAGTGAATCCACTCAGGCACTCAGACCATGCTGAGTCTGAAACAACTGCTACAACTTTATCAAATTCAATACTGCAAGACATAACAACACTTAATATGGCATGAGAACATTCTGCTGCTGTTACATTTTCCAGGGCTTTGACCCCACCCACATATGTTCTAGTGGTTTCTGCGCAAATAAGTGGATGAAGCAAAACTACAAAAATGCATTGTCCTTTGCAAACATTGGCTGCATACAAGTATTATTCAATATACAGAGTGGTCCAAAAAAATATATACACTGTTTAACAGTCCATAACTTGTAAACTAATGGGCGGAAACATCTCATTTTTGGTAGTGTAATAGTTTGTAGTTCTGGCAATACCACACAAGCGGTGTCTGATGACAGTCGTCAGATACGTAAACATTCTTTTGTTGTTAGTTACTTGAGTAAACATGGCTGGTGCAAGGCTTACATTCAGTTTTGAAGTGGCACATTAGGTACAAAAACATTAGTGAGGTTCAACGCCAGTGGCAAAATAAGTATCAAACAAAGCCACCAACACGTTTAAAAATTGCGCACATTTGAGACAAGTTTGAACTCGACGGCTGTGTTACAGATGTAGGTACAGAAAAAACGATCTGGACGACCTGTAACAGCAACAAGTCCAGCGAAAGGTTTTACTTCCAACAAGATGGTGCACCAGCCCACTATCATAATCATGTCAGGGAGTATCTCAACGAAAATCTACCTGCACGATGGATAGAGGTGCTATAGAGTATCCACCAGGTTCCCCAGAATTAACACCTCTGGATTTTTACCTATGGATAACACTAAAGGATGTCATTTATGGACAAAAGCCACACACATTGGATAATCTACGAGAATGTATCATACATTCGTGTGCTGATATCCAACTGAACACATTGCAGTCGGTAGTTTGTGCTGCAGTTTGGCAGCATCGTCTGTGGATGAATGTTGCTGGTGACCATTTCCAGCACCTACAGTGATATCTGTAAGTTGGGCTTTAAGCTACACTTTCACAAAAAATGAGACATTTCTGCCAATTAGTTTGCAAGTTATGGACCGTTAAACAGTGTATACATTTTTTTGGACCACTCTGTATATACGTATATAAAAATTTATGAAGGAAGTGGTATGATATGTTCATTTTTTCTTCATGTTTCTCAAATTGCTTCTTAGTATTTAATGCATAAAATCTCTAAAATTATTAGCAATAACATAAATAAGAAGAAGTTCCAGCTACCCAGGTATAAATCCCTAATGAATTGAAATTCAAAAAAAAAGAAGCGAAAAACAATAGTAATAAAGATAAAACAGAAGAGAAGCCAAAAGTAGGAATATGTGTGGAGTTATTTAAGCTACAAAAAATATTCCCAGACTCTTTTCAGCTAATAATTCACTTTAATTTTGAAAAATAAATGCAAATTAACTGTAGAAAGAACTATGAACCAATAGCAAATTGCCAGAAAGTTAGTTAAGTATCCCCCAGGGCTTTCAGCTTTATCTGAGAAAATTAATAGAAGTAGCTTCATAACCAGCATCAAAAACTATACAGAAAACTGTGGCCAAAATAGAAAGTTACAGGAAATTATTTAATAGAGGCGGTCAAAACCCGTCTCACTCTTGCTCGTTACTCGTAAGCCATGCCACTCTCGAGAGTGTGGCAATGAGAATCTTGTGTATCAAGAACTAGTGCTCACAAGCAAGGCAACTGGAGTATTCTGATAACTACAGACAAAGTAGGTTCACATATGATTCGTTATATAAGCTGGTTACATAATAACTATTCCCCGGATTTTTAGATTTTAACATATTTTTTCCCTTATAAGTAAGTTAGGAAGTTTCAAAGTACTTTTATGTTTCACGCCGTTTGGGTGCTAATGTATGAATCTTAAAAAAAAAAAAAAAAAAGATAAATGAGACATTAAGACTTAAAACTTGCTAAATTTATGTTTCATTTATTTATTTTTAACCTCGGTAGAAAGTGTATCAATTTTTTCTTCAGTTCATTTTAACAATTTTTGTTTAACAATTTATTTAGTTTTGTTTTTCAAATGTACATGTGAGGTTATCCAGGAAAGAATTTATCATGATTTTTATCTTGATATAGAAATTGCATGTATGAAATATATGCCAGTGCCATCTTGAGATGTTGAAAGATCTTTTCTGCATATAGGAATATATCAAAAAACAACAGAAAATTTGCAAGTGTTGCTAACTGTGTACAGCAAATTTACTGAAATGTGAAGTTGTATTAAATGAGTACTATATATTAAAAATACATGCTAAATTTTTAGTTAGAATATTCGAGCACGAGTATATTGTGTAATACGTTACCTTAAATTACGTATCTACATATTAATAGCATGCTTCTGTGAAGTAAAATAGTTCTCTTATTTTTATCTATATTATGTAATAAAAGGCGTTTGTCATCAACTTCCTTAAATAGGTAGGAAAATTGTTTAAAAATCTAAAGAGTTTAATAGAAGGCTAAAACTGCAATTATAAAAAGCCAAAAATCTGTGCCCTAGTAATAACACAAGATGACTCATTGTTTAACAGTACATATATCCCAAATGCATTCACATTTGAATCAGGAATATTAATTGTTAATGACACCTATACTTTGTGTTGCTATGTATAAGTACGTTCAGATTACAATCTAAATAGGGTTACTTCTTGCAACATAAACGTCTTAGAAGTAATAAAATATATACACACTTATTTTTAATAAAAGTGGAGACCACATAACTATATCTGCAGATTCTGTGATACCACATTTCATTTTTAACCCTTTCCCTAGTGTGGTTATTTAAATATCTTTATTCTGGTAGGCTATTTAAATCTTAAATAATTTAAACAGATGAAATAATATAACTTGCAGAACTGATTATGCAAGTTTCTGCTCATTACACTGCAGTCTTGCTATTAACGAGACTTATGAGTCTTGCAAGAATCGGACTCCCATGCACTTGTTGGTCAAACACTCTCTGCCACCTAAGCGTTCAGTTGCATGTTCTGGCTGCAAGAGACAGGCTAAGTGGCAGCGAGAAATGAGTGAGACTGAAAGCTGACTTGACCGGCTTATTATTTAACAATGTTCCATATTTGTGGCTACTAAAATTTAGTTAAGAACATACCAGTAAAGGCATTATTCACTAAAGGAACTCAAAACTAATGAAACTCAGTTGTTATTAAATTATACTCAAGACTTTTCAGCTGGTAACTCGCTTTACATTTCAAATAAATGCAATGAACTGTGCAAAGAACTTTCGCCGAATAACAAATTGCAGAAAGCTACTAAAGTATCCCCAGAAGTTTAAACTGGTAAAATACTTTAATTTGAGAAAACTAATGCAAGTAACTTCATGACCAGTATCAAAAACTATGATCAAATAGCAAATGGGTAGAAAGCTATTGTGACAATGGTTAAGAACAACCAAAGTAAAAATATTATTTGATAAAGGTACTCAAAACTAATGAAACTGAGATGTTATTAAATTATCATCAAACTTCAGTGGTAACTTACTCCAATTTTGAAAAATAAATAAAAGTAAATTGTACAAAGTACTATGACCCATTTACACCTTTTCTTCCAGGCCTTTTTTTGAGCCTTCTTACAAGGTATAGGCATATTTATGGTCAATGAAGCAGAAAAATATGCAGGTGTTTGGCCCCTGAAAACAAATGAATAATAAAAACAAATTAATCTATTACAAAATGCTTGAAGTAACTAATCATAGGTAAGAAAGTGCCTAGAATTAGAATATTAAAAAAGATGTCTTAAGACTGTGCAGTACACTATCATATAAGGCACCAAAGAGAAAAGCAGTATAAGGTGTTTCACATTAATTTTATCCATAATTTATAAACAAATTTCTTCTTCTTCTTTTCATATTCATCTTTAATGATGTCTGAGATACTATATCAATATTTTATATTCAGCAAATTAACATATTTCTCTTTTAGATATGCTGTATGTATCCATCAATTTTATTATATTATCTGTCCAACCTTACTTCACTGGTGTTTCACATTAATTTTATCCATAATTTATAAACAAATTTCTTCTTCTTCTTTTCATATTCATCTTTAATGATGTCTGAGATACTATATCAATATTTTATATTCAGCACATTAATATATTTCTCTTTTAGTTATGCTGTGTGTATCCATCAATTTTATTATATTATCTGTCCAGCCTTACTTCACTGGCGATGTAAACAAATCTGAATGTATTCTTCCGTGAACACATGTGCTCACACTACGTGG
Source organism: Hymenopus coronatus (assembly GCA_030762935.1). Classification (NCBI taxonomy): domain Eukaryota; kingdom Metazoa; phylum Arthropoda; class Insecta; order Mantodea; family Hymenopodidae; genus Hymenopus; species Hymenopus coronatus. The sequence continues at coordinate 112,522,181 of CM060890.1, forward strand.
TACTATTCGATTCATTTGCCTACAATTGTAAAGCTGCATACCTTTGTTTGACAGGAAAAGAAATTTCTACCTACTTACACTGTTTACAGATAGATAATGATTAACTCTATTAAATGCATAATAAATAACACACAATAAAACAGGTAGGTGAGTTGTATATTCATTACGAAATATAAAACTCTCCTGTAAAATTATAAAATGCAGATATGTTTATTTGAAAGTTTGCTGAAGTATCGTATATGTACATCTCTCCAATAGTTGCTGCTTTTTTTTTTTTTTTTTTTTAACCACCATACAGCGCACATTTCGTTAATATAATGTCATTATGCAGTGATTTACCAGAAGAGCTAATTGAATATGGAATTGGGCCCACTCAAGATATGAGTCATTTGCTGTAGTTGCGATAGAACTGTCTGAATCATCATAGAGATTGATATTTAGTGGTCCAATGACAATGTCCACCATTCCCTCTAAATCTCACTCTGTTTGCTCTTTCCGAACAATGTATGACACACATTCACTGCATTTTCGGCTGTCACTTGTAAACCTACTGGCATAAGATGTCACACCTCAGCTAATTCAAAAGTTTTGTACACTTTATGCTGCTTTCGGAAACACTAGTAAATTCTTTCATTAAGCTAAGAACACTGTTTAATGAAAATATAAGATACTTTTCACTAAACTTATCATATATGAATTGCTGAAATATATGTACGCATATCACTTCCAAACGACTATATCAAATTGAAGATTTTTTTTTTTTTTTTTTTTTTTTTTCCTTTTTTTTCGTTATTGTCGCGACAAGGTTTGTGGAAAAAAATAATATGGGAAAGTATTTAAAATCTCATAATATGAATAAAAACCATGCCAAGCGAACGCATTTTGGTTAGCAGCCACCAGATGGCAGTGGTATCATGGTTATTTGTTGCTAAGTGGTCGTATTACTGCTATATTTTTCCCTCCCTATTCAATGTTAAGGCAATGCTCCAGTTTATCGACACAATAGCGCAATGCAGCAGTGACATTCAAATACATTTTTATATATTAACTGTCCTTTCCTTACTCCTATCGTTTAAAATAAAGAATAAAAGAAGCTTTCCTGGTGACTAACAGCTAGAGTAAGTACTTATTTATTTGCTACTAGATAGCCATAGTAGTATTTTTCCTCCCCATCCAATGTTAAGGTAGCGCAACAGTTTATCAAGATGACACAATGCAGCAGTGAAATTCAAATAAATTTTTATGTATTAACTGCCCTTTCCTTACTCCTATCGTTTAAAATAAAAGCAGCAAAGAAGCTTTCCTGGCGACTAACAGTTAAAGTAAGTACTTATTTATTTGCCAATAGATGGCCATAGTGGTATTTTTCCTTCCTATCCAATGTCAAGGTAACGCAACAGTTTATCGAGATGACATAATGCAGCAGTGAAATTCAAATACATTTTAATGTATTAGCTGTCCTTTCCTTACTCCTATCATTTAAAATAAAAAAGCTTTCCTGCCACTGAACACCTAAAATACGTACTTACTATTTGCCACCAAATGACCATAATACCTCCTGCTCTATTTTTCTGCTTCAATGCTAAAAGAATGCACCTGGGTATGGAGACAATGATGCAAGATAATTGTGAAAATCAAATATATTTCTTATGTATTAACTATTGTTCCATTGGTCACATCGTTTAAATAAAGAAATAAGTATATTTTTGTTGTAATTCTTTAAAATGAACAAGTTATAAACAATGCACATAACCATTAACCCTTCTTGGAATCTGAAAATGACGGAGAAATGACGGGATCCGTTTTAGGTTTCTATTGCAGATGTTGGTTATTTGACGTTATGTGGTACATGAGCTAGCTAAAGAACATGAAGATACCCATGTCACCATCACATTGTAATTGCGGTGCTCTTAATACATTTGATCAAGTAATATTTTTAATTAAATGGAAAAATTTAATACACAAAAGCTATCATCAAATAAAAGCTTATCAATTGCCCAACCAGATCTACTTGCTCTTTAGTTATGTAATTTTTAGCCTTTGGCTGTTTTGACATAGAAGAAAATAAAGAAAGAGGTAGAAAACATTAGGAGTAAAGGAAAGAAAGAGATTTGGAAGATGTATGAACGTTACTTTGTGACTTTCTCCTTACTGTAATTCATTACGTATGCCAGTGTATACCTGCCACACTATGAAAGCACTGCCATTACTGTTATTATGCCAACATCTTGGTTGCCGATGATGCTAACTGTATGTCATCCTTTCCACAATACCTTATGGGTGCTCTGACTTCGTCCTTTTCGCAATACCAACTAACTATATATGCTACATTATGCAGATCATTGCACTTTTCAGATGCAAAGGCATTATTAAACATTGCCAATGGATAAATTCCTGTTGACACTTCTGCTGGCCTAATTTTGTTTCCATAACATTTTTTTCACTTCACAACGTCAAAGGAAGAATTAATATCGAAAGTGTTTCCAAATATTGATGCAAATTACAAAAACTATGCTAGGTTGAGTGAACCAAATATTTTAGCAGCTAATAAGAATGTAGGTGATTTGAATGTAAAAATTCAGGGTAAAATTGATGGACAAATGCATTCATTTAAGTCGATCAATTCCATTACCAATCCAAATGAAATATTGTATCATCAATAGGATCAATAATTTCATTTATTGCAGTTGTTATATTTATTCTTATCTTATGAGAAAGCATAATTTCTAGACGGCCCGTTCTATATTCATCACAAACAAATAGATTAATTGAATGAATATATAATCTTCCTCCTGCTGAACATACCTATAATGAATTAACTTTAATCAGAAGTCGTCAGTTATCTAACTGAATTCCTAAATTCATTGGATTTGCCAGGATTCCCGCCACACAATTTACAGCTCAAGGTTGACTCAGTGATAATTATACTATGCAATATCAATCAACCAAAATTATGCAGCGGAACAAAACTCATTGTTAAAAAAATTATGAAAATTTTGATTTAAGTTACTATAACATAGGAAAGTTCAAAGACGAGGATATACTTATTCCAAGAATACCACTAATGTAAACCGACTTTCTTTTTGAATTTAAGTGTGCCTTGCATTCGCAATGACAATAAATCCCAAGGTCATTTGGTAGAAGTCTGTGTAATATACCTTGAATTGTGTTTTTCGCATGTTGTACATTGCGTGCTCAAGAGTCTGCAAACTATCGGCGCTATTTTTTTCTCTCAGGAAGGAAAATTGTACATTACAAGCCACTACAATAAAGTATTATTTAATTGTAATTTTATTTCATTGCATGGTTGTATTATAAACAGAAGATTTTGTCTGAGTTTTATTCGTTAGGTACACCACCCGTGCAAAGCAGGGGCAGGTAGCTAGTATACACACACACCCATGCACGCACGCGCACACACACACACACACACACACACACACACACACACACACAAAGAAAGAATAATTTTTGCTATGTTTCACTACATTGGTATATGTAATACTTGCCAGTACTTGCTGACTAGAACCAACCGTTAGAAACAAACTTCATATTGGATACACATTGTTACTTAAAGAAATAATGATTAAATTATCAGTAAATTTTGTTGCTTAATCATTCATACTATATTATTTAGACAACATTACATAGTTTAATACGATATTTCTGTACTCGTCAATTTAAGAGGAACTATTTTGTGATGGAGAAAAGCAGTTAAACGCTCAGCAACCAATCTTAGCCATTGCTACCTGTTGCCTTTGTTTACATTACCGGTGAAATAAGGCTGGACAGAGAATAGTTTATCTTCAATACTATTTATTTTTGATTACTCAGTAAAATGTGTGTACTACAATTCTGTTGGTATAGCGATATTTACAATGTTCTGAGGGTTTTGCAAGGTCTGTGTGCCTTTTCTCTTGAGGCAGGCTGTGGTTGTTTTGGTGGTATGTTCTGAGATATTCAATTCAGCAAGATAATGGATGTATTGTAAACATTGTTATTTAATAACATTTAATTATTTTACATTTTAGATTGTGATTTCTAGCTGTTTTCTTGGTCCAAAAATTCTGTATTTTTGTGCAAAATAACTTCCTTTGCTAAGTTATGATTTAACTTCCAGATCAATTTTAGATTACTTTTTGTCTCATCCTTCTCTCCTAGAAGTTTAGTAGGAACAAAAAGATAATGTGATATGTTATAAATATACTTATATATATAAAGAAATCTGGATATGTTATGAAATTCAACATAATGTATTAGGATTCAAAGGGCCACAAAAACAAAAATTATAGAAGAAAGTTTAAACTTAAGTATTCTCAAATTCTGTTGGATAAAGTTTTTTCTATAAAAGGCTAACAAAATGTCACTAAGTGCCACCTTAAATTTTTTGAGAAAATCATAAATATAAAGAAGGTTACAAAGATATTATTTCAAAACCTATGTTACATCAATAGATGGTGCTGTGAGCAAGCTTAGCACGTTCACTGGTGGTCCTGTCTTGAGTAGCAGCAAAAGTAACCTGGTCCAAATGCGTCGACCAACAAACAGGAAAGGCAAGCAAGCTCCAGCACCTCCCAAACGTACCAGGTAGGCCCTTTTTCAAGTTCAGTAGTTTTAAAAACAAACTGCTGTCTTGGGTTTATGAGTTAAGGCTGGAATTCCATGAATGGCAGTCAGTTTGCTAAATTTTGAGTTAGAAAATTAGAATTTATACAGCAGAACCCCACTTTTACTTTTATGAAATTAAGGCTTGTTATTTATTATTGTTAATGGTTCCTCGGATTTTGAATGTTTATTTGTGTATTTAACATGTTTGCACATACTTAATTTTTAATTCCAAAATATACATTATTTTTGGAGTGCTTGAGGACACCTAAGATAGCATAGACCTGTCAAATGATTGTTATAGTAGCAACAGCTGTGATAGATATAAGCAATTTTCAGTTTTTTTATGCAGTAAAGCTATGCTTGATTGGGCTGGAGATGTATATTATGCGCAGGCCTGTTGAACATAAAGCATTAACTGCAAAACTCGATGTTTACACACCAAAGATACAAATCAGTAATCTTACTTGTGTAATATCAGTGTTGTACTTTACAGCAGGTGTTCAGCAACAATGTGCAAACATTTCAAAACCTCCTTCCAACATTTTCCTCAGAATATTATATGCTCTACTATTAAATGTGTAGTATATATGAATTGACTACTGTTTTTAGGAGCTGTTGACTGTAATTTGGTTTAGCATTCATCAGTAACTAAATAAAAATATTTTGTGTCACAGCATATATAAGCTATGCATATAATAAGCAAATCAGAATATATTAATCCAAAAAATTGTTTTTGCCCCGTTCACAAATTAGAATATTTATTTGTCTTTGGCTGTTTATTTATCTTTGCTGGAATTTAGAAAATTGTAAAAGAGGGGTTCAGTTGTGTTTAAAATAATGCAGATACTTGCTTCAGAACATTAAAATTAGGTCTGAAGCATTTGCTCATAATTATGTGATAGGTGTAGTTGGTTTTTTCTTTTTTTCCCTAAAATGAAGGTTTTACTTGTCTTAAAGATTGGTGTAACTTGGGGTTACATCATAATATTACATTTTAAAGCGCAAAGTCCCATTTTTACTGTTCACTAACTTTTACTTTCTGCATTTATATTCTGTGCTGTTAAGTCTAATTTTGCTTTTAGAATTGCTTGCTTTGCTGCATCCCCATTAGACAGTATTTGCATTTATTTAAAATACCAACTAATACATAAAAGGAAGAAAATTGCAAATGCTAAATAAGACAATAAATTAACAGAAAAATATACTAAAAATTAAGCTACAATAACTTAGAAATTTGTAGATTTTAACATATCCTTAAAAAATATGGAACTTTAAACAATTATAAAAGTTGTGATAATGGGTGACATGAATAAAGCTGAGCAAGCTGTCATCACTGAGTGCTTTTACTCATGTTTACTTCTATTCCCTGAGTCATAACAAAGAGTTTGCTCAGGCAGATTTATGTGAACAAACAATATTCTCATTCTCTTATTTAAGCTTTCAAGTGTAATATTCTGAGATTCTACCATAAGCGATTTCAAATCTTGCAAAAATAGCCAAAGTAATAATCATGAAGTTGTATGATAGAAGATGAAAATATTAAAAAAATGCACAATACCATAAATTATTTACTATCAGGTTCTTGGAGAAGACAGTAGAATGTAATTTATGGTTAATTTTCTTGGATATGTGTGTAATTTCTATTTTTATATAATTTTAAGGGCTTGACTGTAAATAAAGGAAGAGTTAATGATGAGAAAAGCTTCAGGAAAATTTGAATATTGAAAATTATTTACCATAATGGTAAACATGTTTTCACAATGCATAAACTATTTTCACACTGACAATTTATCAACTGTATCAGAACATTAGGATAGCCAGAAATATGTTTGTGGGAAGGGGGTTATGCATAGGAATCCATTTTTTAAACATAAATTCAAATGAAATGGAAAAAAAAAAAAAAAAAAAAAAAAAAAAAAAAGTTATGTTCATAGCTTTTGCAGCAATTGGAATTAAAGTTAGATTTTTCAATAACTACATTTTTTAGCAAGAGGAGTTGCAACACTCCGTGGTTTTGCCTCTGCTTCAGATAGCTCTTTAGTCATCAGTTAAAAAAATAGCAGAATTTGATATGTAAAGATATTTGGTTCTAAAAAACAAAGGCAAAAGCTTTGCAATATATGCACTTTCATTACAATTATTGTTCACAATTATAATACCACATTTTAATTTGAAAAATAAAGCTTCAGTGTAGTTCAAATGGATAAATGACTAAGTGCATAAACTGGAAGTCTCAACTCTTGCACAAAATTTATATTAAAAAAAAAACAAAAAAAAAACTTATTTTGCAATTTAAAAGATTTCTAAGTTAATTACATTTTGTGGAACTCAGAACAGAAGTTCAGCATATTTTTAAACTAAACAACAAAAAAAAGTAAATAAATAGAGACAAACTTTTATATCAGTGAAACGGTTTTGCCAGAAAGCATTTCAATAAATTTTAATTCAATAATAGTAATTTATATTCATTTATGTAACCATAATATTAAAATAAATGGTGATTTCAGTTGACTGATAAATAGTGTACACTGTTTGAAAATAGCAAATAACATTATATAATAAGCTGCCCAGAAGTCTTAAAACAATTGTATTCAAAGGTGTTTTTCAAAATTTTCCTTCTGGACAAATGGTAAAATCCAATAATGGAGTAAATTGAAGAAAAGTAGTTTTATACAGATGTCAGTATTATAATTGACATATATGTTATTATTTTGATTCAAACTTTCCCATAAATTTAAATTTTATTATTGCTCTGTTCCGGCTTCAAATTCCATCTTATCCTAGGTCTTCCCAAGTTTCTTCATTATCCATATATTATACAAAATTATGGATATTATTTATTTATTTTAATCTTGCTTGAACTTTAAATCTTACGTTACTCTTTGTAAATATATAAGGTGTTAGGGGTATGAGTGCACAGACTTCAACTTCCTGACATTAAGTTGAAACAAGTTCCTGTACGTTTTTCCTCTAAAGTATAAAAAATAGAATTGGTCAAATGTTTGATTGCAAATTTTTCACCACTCCTTTATCATTTACTTCTGCAATTAGAATAACCAGATAGAACTAAAAAAGATGAGTTATTTGTCTTTTTACTATTTGTTGCTAAAATGAGTGGTTTAGCAACAAAAAAAAAAGAAGAAGAATAAAGGATTCCATCATGTCTACTGGAATAAAATCAAATGAGTATTGCACTTTCTACAGAGATGTTTATTTAAAAGTGAGCTGAAGATTCACTCTTAGTTGATATTGCTAAAGTCTGCTCACTTTTTTTATTCATGTCATCCATTACCTGAAATATATGAAACATTAATGTTATTTAAAAGCATTTTAGCAGAGTTTACTGAGGAATTATTGCTTAAAGTGCATAACATTTACAGAAAAAACAGAATCATAAATATGATTGACAGTTAATTTTGTAATAGTAATTTTATTTGCATTCATTATTTGACATGCTTTTAATTCCATATTTTTTATATTTGTTTAAGTTGGAGTGATGATTTCTGCAGCAAATAAAAATGCAAAGTAGGTGTTCTGTTGTTAGATCAATTTACTTTGTTACTTTAAGAAATATTCATTAATAAAACATACTATTAAGCTATACTAAGTTTTGAAAAATATGTTAGAATAATGTACTTTTGAAAGGCAAAGCAATCATCTGGTACCCAAAATGCTGATATCATTGAAAAGTAAAACAATTTGTTTAAAATATTAATTCTTTAGATCATGAAATAATAAACATATTATAAAAAAATTGTCTGAGAAGATGTTGACTATTGGATGATGTGCTGTAGCCAATTAATGCAGTAATATTTGCAACACTTCAGAGGGCACCACAGGTGCATTGACCTTGCGTAGTCTGCTTTCATCTTGCAGCTCATTCCGGGACAGCACTTATGCGGACCATGATCCTCTGGGCCATGCTGAAAACCAAGATGACACCTCGGACTTAAATGGTATTGATAAGATATTTGAAGGTATCCAACCCGCTTTCCTTTCTCTGGTTGGTTTTTCTCCTTGTTCTGCTGACTGCTTTGCTTGCCTCTGCCTCCTTCATCCTGTCTTTTTCTTTTAGCATGCCAAAGAAATCACACTGCACCAGTTTCAACCTCTATCTGTATCACAGTATTGATATAAATATTTCACACATAAAGCAAATTGGAGAGCAAGCTGCACTATGTCCTGTCTAATCACAACAAGAAGGCAATCAGGGTCTGAGGTAAAGGGGGGGACTGTTCTCATGTAGATCTGCTTACTACAAATTGTGTGTGGGGTCGCTACACATCCTTATATACAAAGATATCCAAAATTAATGTTAAGATCTACAATCTCATAATATTAAAAATGCACATAAAAATTTGTGAATGTCATTACTAAATTGTTAGTCATTACTCTCAAAACTACATATGCAAATTATAGTACTAAAATATATGCAATAAATATTAATTTTTTAGTCCAGTTAATATAACAGTTACTAACATAAAAAACTTCACTTGACTTTTAGTCTGCATCATAATACATAGTGTTTGTATTCTTATATGTAATGAATGTCAAAATTTGTATTCAAATTTGCATATTGGGTTTAAAATGTAGGTACATTGGGATATTAAAGGCACTTAATGTTTGCATCCTTAATTATATGTAAAGAGCGACAAAATTTGATATTAGGATATACACTCTAAAAATATTAAGTATGATCATTAAACATATTAATGAGATTTCTACATTGCTACCTACTTCATGTTAAAGTATGTAATAAGTTTATAATACCATGAGTTGTAGTGTTAGGATACATGCAATTTTATTATATTTCTAGTTCACTCAAAACACAGTAAAAATAGCACAAAATCATTCACTTAGGTTTTATATTCTGTGTTACTTCACTGAATGCTTGCTTTACAAGAAAAAATGTGTCTGATTATTGATATAACTATTCCTCTGATTAAGTATTATTATTATTATTATTATTATAATAATAATAATTTCCACGTTTTCATTGCAGGCATGCAAACTACCTGACAATTTTTATGTTTATCAGTGTGTAACAAGTTAATACAGAAAATCTTTATTCAGCAAATTCCTCTCATTTGCATACTTGTTGTGGTTAGACAGTATTGTGTCTCTGCATTGTGACATTAAGATCCCAGTTTAGAAATGTTCATTTGGTTGCAAACCATTCAAGTTTTCATATCTCACAACATATCATATTTGAGAATGTCAAACAATAGCTTGAGGATAAAATTAGGGAACACACTTTATTTACAGTGAAAAACACAGTATGGGTTCAGAATGACCGAAATAGTTTAACCACTACCACTTCCTTCATTGTTTGTAGATTTAAATATAAAAAAAAATCTTATATGTTACACTCACTTAATTTTCGCTACTCACTCTTCCTCAAAATATTCTTACAAAAGCTTATTATTCTATGTACCTTGTGTTAATCTAGATAAACATTAAATTCACATTTATACATTTTGTTTTAGGGAAAGTGGTAGATTTTTAAAGAGCAGGTTGCTATATGAAGACTTTGAAATGCCATGTTCTTTGCATGATCACGAGAAAGAAACAAATAAGACACTTCTGAGAGAGAGAAAAGTATTGAGTATTTGAAAATTCAAACAATAATAAGGAATATCCCAGAAATAGTTAACTTCCCAAAAGTATTTTATTTGACATAAAGTGTGTCTAAATTTCAAGCTATTTAGCTGGTTTATGTCTATCTTCAGATAACTTCTTGTGGTATAGCTGATAGAGAACTGGTATAATTTGACTTGAAGCAGAATAATGAGTTACAAAAGAAAGAAAAAAAAAATTGTGATGTTATATTCACATGACTTTCTCTACATATTCTGAAAACAAACTTGTTTAAAAAATATGTTCTTCTATCTACTTCATGCTAATCAAGATAAACAGTATGATTGGTTTTTTTTTGCATGATTCCGTATAAGTAGAAGTGAAACAAAGAAACACACCTAGCTCTTGCTATGAGATTGCCATTGAAATTTGATCTCCTTGATGGGTAGGAGTAAAGCAAAAGAAATATGGATGATTTCTGTTAAGTATTTTAAAACTGAAACCATAACAAGGATTATCTTGGAAACGGTTAGCTCCATAGCAAAAATGTAAAGGACATAAGTATGTGTTTTGATGAGTTATATATATTTTTGTGTAGTATGTTTTTGTCTACCTCATGGTTTACTACTTATGCAAAAGTCAATCAGAATGAAGAGGGCTTCAGAGGCTATTCCCAGGAAATTCAAGATACACATTTTATTTCTCGTATAAATATCTTTAATATACTGTATTTTAAACAAAATAGAGCCCTTTTTGAGAAAATCAAAATTATAGAAAACTTTTCCATGTAGTTTGGGCTTGGGGGGATTTTCTTGAAAATCATTGTATCTCATCCTTGGGAGATACTAAACTTGAATACCACAAATACAACCTTGGGTATTTTTCGTTATTGATCTATACTGTCCCCCTCCCCCCCCAAAAAAAAACACACACACACACAGACACACTCTCTCTCTCTCTCTCTCTCTCTCTCTCTCTCTCTCTCTCTCTCTCTCTCTCTCTCTCTCTCTCTCTTTTCTGAAAATCCGTTTTTTGATTCAGGAGGTCTCAAAACATATATTTCCAGTGAAATCTCTGTATTGAATTTTTTGGATGGAATACAGTACCTTCTCTGTCTACATGTACATTGTATATATGTGCTAGGGAGAGTAAAAAGTCGTTAATGAGGTAAAATATGGTTATTTCAACAAGTGAATGCTTTGATTTAAAAATCTGTTGGATAATGGCATTCTTCCAGAAACATTCTCTCAGAGAAACAAATTTTTTTTCTTGTGAGTTTTTATTTTATTTATTTATTTGTTTATTTTTGTGGCAATAATGACTTCAATATGGAACTGTTATGACAACATTTATGGGACATTAGTACAGGTATGGAATACAATAAAATTTTGTATGGATTATTTTTACAAACAGTTTGACAGGCATTAGACATAAGAAACTGCCTGGTCTACCTGTTTAAATAACCACAAAATTTGGTAGTCAATATAATTACAAGAGAGTGAATATTCATTTCCATTCACAGAGGGAAATGAAAGAAATGTGAAAAAAAATCTGATGCGTTCCATTCACATGACTTTCTCTACTTCTGTGTAACAAATTATTGTTAATAAGCTTATTCTTCTATTTATTTCAAGCTAATCCAGAAAAAATTAGCAGAAATAGTCTTATTACTTACTTCCTTGTAAGTAGAAGGGAAATATGGGAATGTCATAGGTTAAAGTGAAGTCAAAAGCTGGTTACTAGGTGACTGGTTCCTTTGTTTGTATGGACACGAATTGACAAATTCCTGTATGAGAAAAGTATAAGTTTTTCAAAGCTGAAACCAAAAGCAAGGAATATCTCAAAAACGATCAACTCCTCGAAAAAAAAAAATCATATAACATAAATTGTGTGTTTTAATGTGCTCTACATTTTTTGTGTGGTAAGTTTTTGTCCATTTCTTACGGTTTAGCAATTATGCAAAATTCTTCCAGAATAAAGTAGTCTTCAGAGGCTATTCCCAGAAAATTCAAGATATACATATTATTTGTCAGGTAAATATCTTTAATATACGATATTTTAATCAAAATCGTTAGAGCCATTTTTGAGAAAATCAAAATTTTTGAAAAAAGTTTTATGTAAAGGGTAATTGGGGGTGGGAGGATTTTCTTGCAAATCTTCGTGTCGAATCCTTGGAAGATACCAAACTTAAATACCAAGTGTGGTATTTAACAGTCTTTTCGTTTTTGAGCTATGCTGTCCACAGACACACACACACACACACACACACACACACACACACACACACACACACACACACACACACACACACACGCACACACACACACACACACCTTTTTCCAAAAATGCTTTTTTTGGATTCAGGGGAACCCAAAACGTGTATTTCTGGTGAAATCTCGGTATCAAATTTTTGGGTGAAATACAATACCTTCTCTATACACTATGTACATAGTACGTGTAGAGAAAGTAAAAAAGAACAGTGTAATGTCTTAGAGAAAGTGAATGATTCTGATAAAAGTGTCATTTTCTTCAAAGTAATCTTTATTAAGCTCCCTATGCTAAGTAATAAACCAGATCTAAATTTATGCTTATATCTGTAGATATTGTTCAGGGCAATGATTTTCAATAATTTAATATATAGTTTTAATTCTGAAGAATTCATCTTGTTGATTCACATGTTAAGTAATAGCACATGCTTAAAAAAATTGTCATCTCTTGTTAAATAAGAGTGAAGCTTGCTCTTTGATTCTCTATTTACTTAACAAATTACTTGTTGCACAAATTACTTGTTGCACAAATTACTTGTTCTAACTGTTACACTAAATGTATATTATGTAAGTAAGAGAAATGAGATCAATATAGTATATCATATCATATATCATATAAAACAAAAAATAAGGGAAAACACATTATAAGATAGATGTTTGTCTAATGCTGATCTTATATATTTTATTTTACTTTTATGGTCTTTCATGTAATACAGTTCTTATTGGTATTTTTCAAACTATTGACTGCGCAAAAATTTGAAGTGTCATTAAGATTCCTCAGCGTTCATCTTTTGTTGTGTTTAGAAGACAAAACTGATACCTAAGTTAACTTAGTAGAAAATCAATTAAGGTGTTCAAATTAAAATCCATGTAATGCATTAGAAAGAGAAGTTGATGAAAAGCAAAAAAAAAAAAAAAAAAAAAAAAAAAAAATATTCACTAACTGCATTGTGATACTAAAATATCTAATTGAATCAAGATTGTTTGATAGTTGTATACATACTAAACCACAAAAAAGCACTAGATATTTAATAACACAATGCATGAATGTTTTATATGTTGTCAGACTGTGAATGACTCTGTATTATACACATTTTAGACAAAAGAAAAACAAAACTGTTTCATCATACATTAAGATTAATCAGGGATAAGAATATTTTTAACACCATTGAAATAGTTAGCTCTTGACCATGCTCTTGAAAGTTGCACACAAACAGTTAATCACCATGTAAATATTACAGATGCACTGGTAGTGAAATAGGATATGTTTATTAAATTTACAATTTAACTCCATGTATTTATAGTTTTGGTGTAAATGCACAAAGTAGCATTAAGAAACTCACAAAGAAAGAAACTTTAAAGAACTCTAAATAGAAAAATTTAATTAGTCTTAGTTACTTACATTTTGTGTTGAATACTATATATTTTAAAGTGTCTATTGTTATAAGCAATTTTGCATTTTTAATTTAATCAAACTAGAGCAAAGCAAATTACTAGAAAGAAAAACCCATCTGACCCATATATAAGCTGCACTTCAAACTAAGCAGTAGCAAAAATTAGTAGCTCTAGGCATCACATCCCTGGATTAATTAAATAAAATAGGAAATTAGTAGAAAGCAAATTTAACCATTCTCATGACTAAGCAGATTCATGCATGAATGATCATTATCAACTGAAATTTACAACAATTTAGATGTAGAACTAAATTATGCAATAACATATTTTGTAGGAACCTAAACTCAGTTGCTAGTGCAGTTTTTTAACAAAATGCTTGTTGGCTTAAGTGTAACAGAATCAGCATTTGTTACATATTTGCTTAAGAGGTAACATAGCAGTTTTTGCTTATGATGTTGAGGTTGTACAAATCTGAAAGAAGGATTTACTTCACTTAATTTCATTATCATCTTTGAGATGTATTTCAGATAGTTTATTATTTGAAAACTTTCCTTACTGCAAGCATTTCATTCTAACGTAATTGTACATCACTTAGTAATACATCTTGAAGAGATTAATTTTTCAAGAGTTTTCCTTGTATAGGCTGATAGATAAACAAATAATACATAAAATATGAACCAGCAATACTATTGAAATGCTGGATATCATAAACAATAGTTATCCTAAACAATAGTCTGATAATGGTGCTTGTACTTGTTCTCAAGAACACAATTCTGCATCCATCAACAATAATACAATGGTAGTGAATTTCAATGAATAAGATTCTCATGTCTTTAAGATTTTCCAGTTCTGTATCGTTCTTATGTAACCTAGTTTGATTGCTGACAAAGCGATGTTAAATTCTTAATTAGTTCCCCTAGTAATTTTCTTGATCCATAATTCTGGTGACTTATAAAGTTTTTGTAGTGAATGGGCACTGACCACTACTTGCCTTTTCTTCAACTTGTAGCCTTTGGTTCCAAATCTGTGGTTTATTAACATATTGAAAAGCTACATTAAACATACAATGAAAAATGTACTAGATGTTACGTCTCTGTTGGTAACAAGATAAAAGTGCAGAGAAGATAAAATAAGAAAGAAATAAACAAATAAACCAGTATTTTTGTGTATATGCATAGAGCACTGAGTTAGGTGCTCTCAGATACCCTAGAAGGAATTACCTCTTTGGGAAGTGCACTGTGTAATCGGAATGTGTAGTTCACTGGATTGGTCAATGTTTATCTGGAGAGTTGATTCAGTTCTGGGTGATGTGTGTAGGATAGTTAAAATAGTTAAAAAATGTTCCTATATAACCCCATGTAGACCCCTATTTATTGAGTTAGGCATTTTAACTATTTATAATCTTTATATTTTAGATACTTTAGTATATATACATGCTTCTTGTCATAGACATATTTTGAGGATGGATATTCATAGCTATAGTACTAGATATAGGTCCAATGTAAACATTCCATATTATCGACTAACAAAATCTCAGAATAGTTATCAGTACTTAGGTATTAAGCTGTATAATAACTTGCCTGATAGTGTTAAATATTTAAACATGCAGAATTTTAAGTCCAGAATATATACATGGTTAGTCAAACATCCTTTTTATTCTATACATGAATATTTTCATGATAAATTTTGTGATCTTGTTTTGTAATTTATTATGACAAGGTTATTGTACTGCTTTTAACAGACTATGTCAATGCCTGTATAGTGCTTTTAGACAAATAAAAAAATGAAATGAAATGAAATTATTCAGCAGGAAAACTGGTTTAAGTGTATCAATAGAGACTATCTGTTGACCTTGAAGCATTTCCAAAATTAAGTACTTTTCACTGTGTTTGACATGAGGTACAATGGGTGCAGTCCATTATATATAGGCTGGAAAGATTTCCAAACCACATCCTGTCTTGTGAGTATGCCATAAGTTCTGGATAAATGAATGCAGATTTTGCAGAGTGATATTGAATGTTGATTAGTTTTAGTGAGGCCATGTGCAATTCAGGTTGAAGACAATAGAAGGAATATCACAGTCCATTGGTATTGAATTTAACAAATCAGCTGGAAGCTTGATTGTGACTTCTGCCAGAGTGATATGTTTTGGTGTGACATAAGCATGGAGTTTGTGGGCAAGTTATAGACCCAGTCATCTGAGAGGCAAGCTCTAATGCTGTTTTAACACTGTGGTGTGAGCATTCAACTTTCCCATTGGATGCAGGATAGTAAGCAGTAGTTTTTATATTTATCCAATGCCTTGGTGAAGTGAGCGAACAGTTGGTAGTGAAGCTGTCATCCTTTGTCCATGTGATTAATTGCAGGATGCCATAATGTGCAATCCATGATAACTAAAAAGTACTAGCAACGGTTTCTGCTGTGATGTCCTTTAATAGTACTGCTTCTGGTTAAATGTGTAAATCTGTCTGTCATCTTTAACAGATATATGAAACCTTTAGAACAAGGTAGTGATCTAAATGCATCCGCTTGGAAATGAGAGAGGTTTGACTTGACAGAAAGTTCATATAGCACTATTTGTGTGCTTCAAAATTTTTGCTCGTTGACAAGGAATGCAGCTTTATGTCTTATTTCAATGAAGGCCAAATAAAGTGTTATCACATTCACGTTCATACCATACCAGAATGGACATGCAATGCATGGAAAATTAGTTTTCTGTAGGAAGATGGGATTACATCTTGAGTTTTCCTGTAGCATTGTCACAAACTCACTCAGTTCTACTAGGTAAATACAATGGTGGTAAATTTCAATGAATAGGATTTTGATGTCTTAAGACTTTCTAGTTCTGTATCATTCTTATGTAACCTAGCAATATCTTTATATGAGATGCTCACTGGCAAAACGGTATGTGTAATCCTAGAGAATGTATGAAGAGGGAATATTATCTCCATCTGGAAGATAGTGTAGGTATATCTGTAGTGAACTGAGTCAGATAATCAAGATGTTGGGTGTTGCTTTGTCCAAGCTTGTTTGAAGGCTTGTGGGCTGAGAATATTTGAATTCCCTGCTCTTTAGCAGTATGTGAAGTATTTCACAGCATAATAGGCCACTAACAATTGTAATTATGGATGCTATAATTTCATTAAGTTTCTATGAGAGATTTTGAGAAGAATGTGAGTGGTTTTGGCACTTCTCCCCTCCATTGTTCTAGCAACACATCTGAAACATCAGTTGTTAAGATTAAAGAAAAATCAGATGAAGAATGTGCAAGCAGGGCTGCATTAACTAGCTCTTCTTTCAACTTGCTGAATGATTGATCTGGTGCATGATTCCATGTGACTGAATGCTCATCTTTTTCCTTTGCATTTTTGCATAGACCATATAAGGGTTGTTAAGTTTATGCAATTGTAAGGAACATTGGTATAAATTCACAAGTCATATAGGACATGAAAAGTTTTTGATGACACACTCTGTCCGCTAATGATGAAACTGTGCAGGAATGGTTATTCATAATGTAAAAAATTTCCAGGATATTCGTTTTATAGGGAATTTATCAATTTTTATACCTTTAACTTCTGCTTCAATATATTCAAAGAGTTGTAAACAAGTAAAATAAATCCCAGTTTCTTTAAGAAATTTAAATATATTTATGTATTTTTTGTATTTTTTTTCATTTAGCTTTTTTTCATTTATTAACTCATGCTTTATTTAAAGCTTTATTATTTATGTGTGCAGGAATGGTTATTCATAATGTAAAAAATTTTCAGGATATTCGTTTTAACTCCCCAGTTTGATACAAAATAACCAGAAACAGCATTTTTCACTGCTGCACTTTTTACATTGATATTGAAGCTATGTTCATCTAGCCATTCAAAAGTTGTTGTGGTCATATGTACTTCCTCTGATGATGATTTTACCAGGATGTCATCAAGGCAAGAATAAGTAAAGACAAACTCACACAAAATACGAGGGCGATCCAGAAAGAAACCGCCGTTTGTGCGTAGCGCAGGAAGTGGTGGGGGTAGCGCCATTTTCTACACATCAGTGTGCACAGTGGTCAGTATGCTTCTAGCTATCTAAGGAAGAGCATTGTACTGTCGCGGGTTGGAGAGATATAACCTCAAAACTTGAGTGCCGCAATAGAAAATCCCGCCAAGAGTGAGGGGCACAGTGTTATAAGATTTCTTTTGGCAAAACATCACTCAGCAGCCGAAATTCATTGTGAATTGTGTGCAGTATATGGTCCTAACATTATGAGTGAAGGTGTTGTCCGTCAATGGGTACAATTTTTTAAAAATGGAAGAACTAACATTCATGAAGAATACAGGAGTGGTATGCCTACTCTTGTCAATGATGACCTGGTGGTCAAAGTGGATGGAAAAGTTTGTGAGAACCGTCGGTTCACGATAACGGAACTTTCCGATCATTTTCCCGAAATTTCTCGGAGTCTTTTGCACGAGATAGTGACCAAACACCTAGGCTATCGTAAGTTTTGTGCTCGTTGGGTACTAAAACTGCTGACTGACAAAACCAAAAGAATGGGTTGTGCCATCGACTTTATTTCTCGGTATGCCACTGAAGGAGAAGCATTTTTGAACAAAATTGTTATTGGCAATGAAACTTGGGTGGCCTACGTGAATGTTGAGACAAAATGGCAGTCAATGCAATGGGGACATACCGCTTCTCCAAGCAAGCCAAAGAAAGCCCGTCAAACTTTGTCTGCGAGGAGAGTCATGGCTACGGTTTTTTGGGATGCTAAGGGCATCTTACTCGTTGAATTTATGGTACGTGGCACGACTGTCAATTCTGAAGCCTACTGTGAAATGTTGAAAAGACTAAGAAGGGCAATCCAAAACAAGCATCGTGGTCTTCTGTCATCTGGTGTTGTGTTTCTGCATGACAATGCTCGCCCGCACACAGCTCGAAGAACAAATGAACTTTTGACCAGTTTCAAATGGGACGTTTTTGACCATCCCCCCTACAGCCCGGACTTCACTCCCTGTGATTTTCATCTGTTCCCATACATGAAACAGTGGCTTGCATCTCAGCGTTTTGGCAATGACGAAGAGCTTCATCACGCCGTGAAGGGTTGGCTAAGTTCACAGGTGGCAGAGTTTTATGCAGAGGGTATTTCAAAGACTGTTAAAAGGTATGGCAAGTGCTTGAATTTGTTTGGGAAATATGTAGAAAAATAGAAAAAATTTTGTATTTTTCATATATAATAAATACAATTTTTATATCTCAACTGGTTTAATTTTTATTTCCAAATGGAGGCTACTTTCTGGACCGCCCTTGTAATATGAATTTAACATTTTTGTATAAAATGGCATAAATTAAAAAATACCAATGAGTAATAATGGCTATCTTTGGTATGTCTGCTGGTACCACAGGGATGTTATGAGCTCAAATGAGATCAACTTAGGAAAAACTGGCTTTATTGAATTGCTGTAAACAATCTGGATCGCAATCTGTGATGGTATTGAGTGCTCAATAATCTCCACAAAGGTGCTTTGTTCTGTCTCTTTTAGGGATTAGATGGAGAGAACTGGAGTGGCAGCTTTTTGAAGGCTGGATATGACAAGAATCTACCGATTTGGAGAATTATAAAGCAGTTTTGTAATTTCAGTCGGCTTTGCTTCTGTAAGCTTTAATAAGCATATCTATGGCAACTTTAGACCATTGCGTGTATAGAAATGTAAGGAAATTATCAATAAGCTATACATCATAGAATGAATAACTACAGTAGTATCAACTACAGAATTTACAACTGCTATGTCAACCATTTTCCTAAAACATATTGCCACTGAAGTGGGCACATGTGTGCTAGAGGGCATACAAGTCAGTGGCACAAGATAGTGTACATCATATGGTGCCATTTCTTGTATAACTAATGGAAACAAAACAGTATTTGTTATCAATCAAAATCACATAGAATCAGTGGCTAGAGAGCTTAAAAGCTTGTCTTTTAAATAAAGCATCAGGGTATTTATATTCAATATCTTACATACCTAATAACTAAGGTCTGGAAGTTTATGTTGGTAAGCTGTGTGCACAGTCATCAGTATAGTAGGTTATTAAACCCAATTTGATGTTGCATATAAATGCATGTTTTGGATTTTCTGATTCATATTTCTATCATGCAAGATTAGAAAAGATGCAACTCTGAACTGAGCCATCTGCGGTAATGCTGTATGCATTCTTACAGCCCAAAATTTTTTGTGTATTAGTAAATTGAAAGCCAATCTTGTTTTTCTGTCTGTGCACTTTTCTGGGCTACCTATAGCTATCATCCCCTTAGAAACAGTAGGCTTGTCTTAAATGAAAACTATTAAGTATTTCAAGAAACAGCATCCAACAGCATCTGTTTCAGGTATTGTAGGGGAAATACTAAAAGAAAAAGTGAAGACAGTAATATTAAAAAATCTGAAACATTCCATTCACATGACTTTCTCTACATCTCTGTAACAAATTATTGTTAAAATGCTTATTCTTCTATCTACTTCTCGCTAATCGAGAAAAAATTAGCAGAAATGGTCGTATTACTTGCTTCCTTGTAAGTAGGAGGAAAATAAGGCTAGAACAATAGTCAAATCTTTTATAAGCTGGTTGCTATGTGATTAAACGTCCTTTGTTTGTGTGGCCAGGAATTGACAATTCCGTATGAGAAAAGTGTAAGTATTTTAAAACTGAAGCCAAAAACAAGGAATATCTCAGAAATGGCCAACTCCATGAAAAAAAATATATATAACATAAATTGTGCAGTTTAATGAGCTCTACATTTTTTGTTAAATACTTTTTTGTCTATCTTTTACAGTTTATCAGTAATGCAAACTTCTGCAGAATTCATCCAAAATAAAAATGCCTTCAGAGATTATTCCCAGAGAATTCAAGATATACATTTTATTTGTCATGTAAATATATTTAATATACAATATTTTAATCAAAATTGTTACAGCGATTTTTGAGAAAATCAAAATTTCTGAAAATTTTCCCATGTAAAGGGTAGCTGGGGTTGGGGGTTTTCTTGAAAATCTTATTGTCTCATCACTGAAAGATACTGAATTGAAATACCAAGTTTGGTATTTAACAGACTTTCGTTCTTAAGCTATGCTGTCCACTGACACACACACATGCACGCGCACACACACTCACACACATACACTTTTTTTTTGCTTCAGGGGTTATCGAAACATAAATTTCCGGTGAAATCTCGGTATCAAATTTTTTGGTGCAATACAATACCTTCTCTATACTCTATTATATAGTATGTGTAGAGAAAGTAAAAATCCTTGATATGAACACATATGTAAAATTGGTGACACTGTAAATGAAAATACTACAATTAACTTACACGATTTGCCTTTTACTGCGAACCAGTTAGCTTCATTTAAGCATATGCCTTTATCATCTTGTGATGTAGATAGGAGTTTCTCAAGATATAAGCCCATTTTCTGAGATAACAGGTATTCTTTTAAGTTTGAAAACCTCTGTCTCGAGGCTGTTGTGAATTGCAATTCGTTGCTTCTTTTGAGCAGTGAATCAAAAGCTTCTATTTCTCAACAATAAATTCTAAGTTCAATTTCATCTCCTTTTATACTGAAGAATATTACACATATAAAGTATATTTTAAGTGCAAATTTACTGGCATATTTTCAGGTTTTAAGAGCATATTTGCATACATATTTTATAGATTTTTAGGTTATGAACTTATAACAAAGTGTTCAGAAAAATAATTAGTTGTAGAGTTCCAGTTTTTTTTTTTGCAATGGCTATTAAGTATATTTGAAAATCAAAACGTTTAACAGTATGTTTGGAAATTGCAGGCATCACACGAGACCTACAGAGCCTAACTGCAAGCAATAAAGGTGATAGTGAGAGTGATTTGCAGGATCAAACACCAGACACAGATGACTCCGGAGCTCACTCCTATCCTGAAGCACCCACTGGCACATTCTTCCCACCAGGAGGACCCACCAGTTCTTTTAAAAGAGCTCCCATAATGGGTAACAGGGGGTTGGAACAACGTGGCAAAAAATCTCGCACATATCCACCCAAAGAAACAAACACTAATACCACACAGAAGGTAAGAAAGTTATAATACCCAAGCAGTTGCAAATAAAATATAGGTAATAGTACGTAAAAACTGAAGCTAGTAACATGAAGCAATACAAAATTAATAAAGCAAGAAATAATTTGTGAGGAAACTTCTTTTATTTTTGTAAGTAAATTCAAATAAGGGCATGTTTCATAATCATAATCCATTGATTATATTGCCAGCTTTTGTTGACTTGTATACTGTAATGAACAACCCATCACCTAGTAGCAATAACTGTAATAATATAATTTAAACAAACCAACAGAAGCTACAATGCAATCGTTGGATTACGAAACATGTCTCATTTGAATTTATTTACAAAGATAAGTGAAGTTATGTCACAAAACTTCTCTTGGAGTACAGGCACTTTGCTATGCTGAATTCTGTTAAGGCAGGTTACGGCTGCACCATGGCTGAGTGATTAGACCACTTGCCTCTCACCAAGGTGGCCCGGGTTCAATCCCAGGTGACTGCATGTGGGATTTGTGGTTGATAAAGCAGCGCTAGGGTTTCCCCTGCCATGGCATTCCACCAGTGGTACATCTTCATTCCATGTATCATCAGTGTCATTACCTGCAGTGCCTATGTAGTAAAAGCGGGTGTTAAACACTATTTAAAAAAGAAAGTAAAGGCTGGTTCACAACAACCAACTTGAAAACAAGCATAGGAAGGAAAACACCATACAACATTTTGGTTCCTAATGTCCCAGAAACAATAATACAACAACAGGAATGATTATCAATGAACATATAGATAGCAAAAGGGAAATTCAATTTTGTAAATATAAATTTTGGGATATCGTTTATTTGTATCTATTTTTGCACCTGCTTCCAATTCAGGCCACAATGCAGGTTAGTCTGTATAAAAATTTATCAATAGAAGTATTATTATTTCCAATTCCCCTTGATATACCAACTGCATTTCCTTTATTAATAGTGAATATTAAGAATATTTTTATTACTTTATTGTTCTCTGTTACATTATACTGGTTTTGGGCTATTCTTTGCAGTTTTTGCTATCTTTTTTGAGGTAATATGAAAGTCATTTGATAAGTTCTCAGAATTGCTAACAGTGCTCAAATAAATAAATGTAAATGGCTTACTATTTATGACTGCTCTTTAACTACTGTGTTTCTCAGTATCTCATTCTAAATTGGACATGAAAGACCGCTTAATTTTGCTCAGAGGCCTCTCTATCAGGCTTGAGGTTTTTTTACGTGCCTTAAATCTATGACTGAGGACCATTGGCTTTACTTCCCTTCCAAAGAAGCCATGCTAAAGATTTTTACACCCAAAAAAATCTATTGTCCTCCGCCGGGTTTGAACCCGCGACCTTGGGTATATGAAGTTAGCATGGTGACCATTACACCACGGAGGACGACAATAACAGTGCTCATCGCCAACATGGTTCAATATAGTAATTAGCCAGAAGTGTGTTTCAATGCTCTGGGTTGAGAGTTATGTTGGTAGACGACTTATTATTGTTGTTCCGTGTAAGAAATTTTGAAGATGGAAAACACTGAGTTTGAGTAGTGATAAAGAAAGGTATAAAAGCAAATGAAATTCATGTCAACTTGATGAACATATTGGGGAACTCTGATTCTTTATATTCAACCAAACCTAGTGGACCATTGAATTTAAATTTGGTCAGGAGAGCATAGAAGATGATCCATGTAGTGGTCGGCCAAGATGTCTCACCACCCCAGAAATGGTTGCAAAAGTTCACAAAATGGTCTGGGGGGTTGCCGACTAAAAGTGCATGAAATGTGTGAAGCTGTAGCAATGGACTTGGGTACAAAAAAAAATTATCTACCAGTAACTGTTAACGCAAGATCAAAAATGCACCAGAGTACAAATTTTTTAACAATGTCTGGTCTGTTTTCCGAAAAACCTACAAAATGTTATGTACTGCTTTGTGACCATAGATGAATATGGGTCCATTACTATACACCAGAAACAGACGGTCAACGGTCAAGCAAAAAGAGAGAGGTTAGCTGTACAATTGCCCTCCTTGGCCCGCTATTAAACTGCAATTTGAATTTACGTGCAAATTCCAACTAGGTAAAACATTTTACTACACATAATATTAAGTATGTTGTCTTGACAGAAAATAGTATTCATAAATAATCGTCATTACAGCTACACTGTCGCCACCACTGCCGTCACGTTTTGTCATCGCATGTACTTTACATTTCGTTCTCCCCTCTCTGTCTCTCCTATTGCAATATCAATTTCTGAGCAAATTCAAATTAGGTAAAAACATTTACAATTTGTTATATTATGTTGTCTAAATATAAAATAATATCCATCATCATTACAGTAACACTACCGCTATCATCATCACTGCCATCATATTGTACCATCGCACCCATATTGTACATTTCCATACTCTCCTCTCTGGCAACTACTCAAAAGGTGAATTTCCACACAAATTCCAATTACATACAATAAATAAATAAGGGCCTTAATCAGCTTAAGTGTTCATTAGTTTGTTCAAAATATATGGCAAACCTTTAAACATTATTTAAAAATCCTATGTAAATGATATGCCAAATTCCAAAATTAAGTTCTGAAAAATGGGGATTGTCGTGCATTTGGATAAATACAGTGTGTATATATGCTTCATCCACCTGTTCCATAACTGTTACCATCAAGTGCATTCATATTGTAGTTGACTATTATATGTACACAAATACATGGGCAGTATACTTAGTTTGATTTTTAATTGCAAATAATTTTCTTAAACCTTATTTAATAAATGCATGCAAAATACTTTGCCATACTTTAAAACTTACGTTGATAAATAATCAAAGAGGATGTATCTTCAGTATCTGGAATTGCAGAACATTATAGCATCTGTTTTGAATGAAGAAAGAGGCCCAAAAGTGGATGCTTGGTGGAATAAGTATCATAATAAAAGAAAGACATGATTCTTATTCAAGAAACTAGAAAATATTTCATTAAAGCTGGCCCATACTTACATGGGAATGAGAACAGGAACCAGCAAAGTAACCTGAAAGTAAGAAGGTATTGCTTTACAATACATTGGGAATGCAAGTGCCAATCAGTAACAAATCAGTTTTGTGCAATGGGATGTTATTTGTTTTGTAATTGACCAATAATAATTTTTTCACCTGCTTCCAATTCAGCCAACTTAATGCAAGTTAACCAACTTAATACAAGTTAACCAACTTTGAAGTATAATACAATAAAGATATTACAGAATCCACTCCTGAACATTTTCACCCTAATTGGTTTAAAATAAATAGGTTGTACCAATTTTGCAATTTTCTTTTGTTCTGGTTTTATTTTTCCAAGATAATATTTCACCCTAATTGGTTTATAATAAAAAGATCATACCAATTTTGCAATTTTCTTTTGTTTTTTTATTTTTCCAAGCTAGGTACTATAAAGAGGTGTAGCAGTGGTGTCCTGAATAATTTTTACTCCACAGCCACTAAATACAGAACAAAAACTGAAAACGTGAGCACGTCTCTATTACTCTAAAACTCCTGTTAATTGTCAATATATTAACTTCAACTTTGACATTCTCATTTCCAGTTATTGTGAACCAGCCTTTACTGAAATATGAGGGCTATTTGGGACTTGTTAGAGCTCTACCCATGGGTTATGAAGAAAGCTACTTAAGAAATGATCCAGCTTAATGCACAATAATGCAATTCATTTGTCAAAGTGAAATAAGACATGGTCCACATTTTTAGTGAGCAGCAAGCCTAAGGTTATTAAATAAAAGGAAATGATAGGTTTACTAGTGTGTTATTTTGTTTGTTTCCATGAATGTCATTTAGAATGTATTATAAATTATAAGGAATATTTACTTGTACAGGTAGTGCAGGTGGCAGCGCTGGAGGTCCAGAATGTGAAGAGGGCTATAAATCGATATGGTACATTGCCCAAGGGAGCCAGGATTGGAGCATATCTGGAGTCATTAAGAGCAAGTGGTCTGACATCTGCTCAAGATGTGGAAGGTGCTGTGGTTGATGGGCCAGATGATGACTGTGTGGAAGAGCCAACTGATCTAGGGGCACCTCATAGATCTGTTTCACCACGCACAAACATCCGTACCCAGTCACAGATGATCCGAAGCAATTCATCCGGAGGGGTTGTTGGAGGTTTTCACCATCATCCACCCCCACCCTCGTCTCCAACTGCTGGAAAACTTCATCGTCCATCTTCTCGCAGAAACCAGCATGGGCCAGACATGCCAGTATGTGGCAGTCTACGCACATTCCGTGCTGCTCCAAACACATCCTCATTTCGAGGAGGTAGTCCGTCTCGTGTGCTCCAGCCAAACCTTGCTGATCTGGAGTTCCCACCACCACCTGCCGATCTCCCACCACCACCTGAAGAATTTGACAGCTTAGGTGATGGTCCACCCCTAACTCCTGAACCACCTCCCCCCCTTACAACAGCTTCACCTAGTCCTGAGCGCAGACGACTACGTACTGGACCACCAGGAAACAAGCCATCAGGACTGGCATCATCTCCACGTAGCTTGAGGAAATTGGGACACAGCTCTAGTCTTGATCAACCCTCACCAAGATGGCTTGCACAGGGAGATGCAGCTGATGTTGAATGTTCTGAGCCAGTGTTAGACAGGGACAGTCCTCCTAGCTCTGGCACATCTCGCATAGCTGATGTGCGGAACACAGAACCATCTGTAGAGGAAGCTAGTTCAAGGTTTGGTGTAAGTTTGCGTCATCGGGAACCTTCTACTGATTCTTGCAGCAGTGCTAAATCAGGAACAGGAGACCGAGATGATGGAACTTTGCAACAAAGGCGTAGTTCCAAAAGCAGACCACGTGACCGACCACCAAGTCCTCCTCGGTCCAGTAGAAGTCTTACATCTCCTAGTCTAGAAACCAAAAGTCCCGTGTCCCCTGGAAGTGACCTTGTTCCAACATTGCAGTCACCCTGTGAACCCCCTGGTGATTCCAGCATATCTCCTCAGCAGGATGGTGAGGCCATTTCTTCACCCAATGGTCCATGTCCAAATGCAGAGGACCCTGTAGATAAAAAGTCATTGAATAATAAGGTGTTGAAAAATGTGTTGCCTAGCATGAAAGAAATGTTGGAACTGAAACTTGTAGCAGAAATCAAAGAAAGAGCTGATCTAAAATTTAGTCGACCTGGTATAAAAGAATCCCCGCTAAGTGATGTCCCAGTACCTGCATCATCATTGGACCCAGCAGCACAGTTGGTCTCAGAGCTTTCTGAAGGTCTTCAGCTTTCAGATTCCAGCAAGAAGGAAATAACCCCAGAGACTCCTCCTAATCGAAGCCCTCCAGATTCCAACAAGGGCCCTATGTCACCTGTTGACTTTAAGGCTAATCTTCGTAGAGTAAGTCGTAGTTCAGAGAATGGAAAGACAACTGACTCTACCCCTTTAACAAAACCAGAAGCTGGAGTTCCTCTTGGAGGTTTTAAAGCACAGTTAAAAAAGTTTGAGCCTTCCATAAAGCGAACAGGAAGCAAGGATGAAAATGAAGAACACTCAGGGTCCATTATAGATTTTAAGTCCAGGCTAAGAAAAGTGGATAATAGCAGTAATATAGAAAGGGGCAAAAAATCTGAGGAAGAAGAAAGTCCAGCAGCTACTGAGGATGAAGTAAAGAATAGTACTGCTATTGTAGATGATGATGAGGATAAAAAGAGAGACAGCACAGTGAGTGTAGACAGTGGAAGTGGCACTCCGCAATTGAAAGTGGAGGAAGGAGAGGACAAGCGACGCAGTACAGGAAGCATCAGCAGTCTAAAGAAATTGTGGGAGAGCAAAGAAACAAATGAAGTTACTAGTACTACTGCTTCAACTACTGTTGCTGGTCAATTGAGTCCTAAATTGGGTTTGAAATCTACTAAGCCAGAAGTTCCAACACGTGCTCGTGATCCAGTACAGCCAGCTCAAGAAGAGGATGAACAGGGCTCACCACCAGAAGAAAACAAGCATCCTGTGATCAGCAAAGCAGGAGAGAAACGCGTTTGGCCCCCACCACCTGCTACAGCAGCTGATGAGAAACCGGTAGTGCCAACAAAACCACCAGTGAAAGCCACTAAGCCCATCTTACCAACAACAAAACTTCCTCCAGCTGCTCAGTCTGCCATATATGCAACACCGTCACTTCCAAAATCCTCCAGAGAGAACAAAAGCTCAGAAGAAGAGGGATCTACAGCAGTACCAAGTGGTAGAGAAAGTGTACTGGAGATCTCTCAGGCACTGGAAACTAGTCTCAGTTCTCTTCGATCACAGACAACAGTCTCTACAGGAAGCTGGCTGCAACTCTCAGATAAAGTAGGACTTTTTCATTCCTCTTGTGTTGGTTATGCAGATAGTATTGTCCCGCCTCATGCTCGTTTCCATTTTCGTGAGCTTCTGACCCGTTTGGAAAGCCAAGCTCGTCAGTTGAGATCAGCTGGTGCACGCAATTCTGCAGATAACACTCGATTATGTGCTGAGGTGCAAAACACTGTAAGGGACGTGATTAATGCTGTACAGAGATAGATGTGATTCATTACTTTCTCCATAAGAGAATCAGTACTGTAATATAAACCAACATTTTAATCAAATATCTAATTAAAACAATCCAGAAATATAGGGTAAAGTGTACAGGAGAGAAAGTGTATAAAATATATTGTGTACAGGAAAAATTTAACTTCATAGTGATTTTTTTTTTTGTGTGTGTGTGCGCGTGAGTGAAGTCTGCCAAAGAAGCAGTCAGGTTGATCTTGTGCCGACTTATATTGTGTTCATAACCTATCTGTTTATAAGAGATTTCTCTTAATTTATTATGACATGAAGTGTTTGTGATTTTAGCACTTCTTTGCAACTCTGGCCAAAAACTAAAGTATAAAATACTCTTTGCTGACATTGTGGCAAAATTTGGTCACAAATTCAGCTGATGAGACTCAGGAGGAATCGCAGGACAATAAAAAAAAGAATAGCTCATATAGAAAGGAACAACATTTGAATTCAAGCCATGCCAAGCCTAGTGTTATTTTTTTAAAAAAATGAAGAAATGAGTAGCAGTTATTGCTTTTTCTGAAATCTTATGTTTCATTCCCCATTTTACCTGTGATACTTGTATGTTGATTTAATAGATTTAGGTTGTTAGTCAATGTGTAATTTACTCTTCAAATGCTCTGTGTTTAATGGTTGAAAGTGGCTGAACAGGACAGTATAGGGACCAGTGATATAACAGTTGCAATTTATAATTCCAACAAGAGTATAACCATGACTGCATCAGAGAAGGTTTAGCTTTCCAGGAACTGTATTTGAAAAGCTTTGGGAGAAAGGGGAGAGAATAATTTCAAGACTTGGGTCGTCATGTATGGAGTTCAACAGTTGCCTGAAAACAACCTTCGCATGAAAGAAAACAAGTAACATGTTTATGCTAGTCTTTGTATTGTATAATAATTGGTAGTGTATTATGAGTGTGGAACACAAATATTTAGATGGAGATATTTTATAAATCCAAAGATTGACCACTTAACAAGTCTCTGTCTAAGCACAACTTCATACTTTTGAGTTTTCTGTTAATTTTTATGACAAGAATTCTAAGCTAAACTCCTTGCATATTTGATGATGCTGATGTGCACTTTTTAGAGTATGGAAACATCATGTATACTAGATGCACTATCCTTATTAACAATTGGCACATCAATGGATGCAATCCATGTCTCTCAGGTTTGGAAGAATGTGTTTTCACTTATTTTTGTGTATTATACAACTTATTATCTTGTTATCTTTGTCTTAAGCATTAACAAAATTATGCAGTGTTAAATCATACTGCATACTTCAGTGCTGAGTCAATTCTTTTAAGAGTGAGGCAGAGAAATTCTGTATATTGTAACAGTGAAAAAAAGGAAATTTCTCATGTTACTCTTAGGTGAACCAAAGGCTTGCTGGAGATTAATGAGGATAGTGTGCCTATAATATGTGATTTTAAAGATGTGTACAGCTTTTTCAGTATTCTCAAGGTAGAAGGCCTGCTTTGAGAATTTCAGACTCTTACCAAATTACACTAAATGTATCTGTAGATCACCAGAAACTTTGGTCCTTACAGATAACAAAGTAAGTATTTATGGTTTGCTAGGTGTGCTCCCTCTAAACTGATGAAACATTAACTTCGAAGTTCATATAAACTAGCTAAAGAAAACCAATATTTTTGTACTACCCGTAATCTACTATAGAAGTCATTATCCAGAAATTATGTTACTCACAGTAGGTTAAAACTGTATCAGATCTGATAAAAATCATATGAGAGAGATAGAGAGCGAGAGAAGAAAAGAAAACAGCAGCATAAGTTACAACATTTCTTAATCCATTCTCCATAGTTTCAAACTCTTAGGCTAACAAATGTATGACATTTAACTTATTCTGATTAGATTTTGGACCCCTAATGTTTAATTACCAGGCAATTATTATAGGCTGCCTATTGCTTTAAAAAAGTATTTATTTTTTACTTGCAAATTTTCATTTTGTGATGCATCTGGAAAAGTCCTTTGGGCACTAAGAGAATAACACCCAGAAAAATTACAGGTTGCTCTGCAGTTTTAAAAAATTAAACCCCCTCTCCCATATTTTTAACTTGTGTTTAGAAAGTGAGAGGAATGTGCCAGCAAAGTGTTTGTCCATTGTTAAAAGGCAATTTTTTTCTTGTTTGTAATCTCACTAACTTATATGTCAAGAGAAATTTATAAATATTATAACACATCAGACTAGAAAATCCAAATTTTATGCATTTTTGTTTTTATATTTTAAATTAATTTATACAAAATTTATTTAAAAAGATAAATGCCACATTTGTTTGAAGTACGTCATTTAATATTTAGATTTGAGAAAATTTACTCCCATTCACAAATATGTCACAAGAATTTTGTTACTTTGCTCATAATTATGTGCAAGATAAACTTATTATATAAAAATAATACCTTTCTAGCTATTCCTATTTTTATAATATAAGTTTAAATGAACTTTCTACTGTGTTTTTATTAATATATTGTCTCAGAGTTAAAGTTGAGTAAAAGAAAAAAAAGAAAAAACTAATAATGACTAAATAAAACTGCTCATATGCAGAACTGAGAGAACAGTTCAAGGATGCAAATATAAATGTGGGTAGCCATTTGGAAAACATTTACACCTGAAGTAACAAATCCTCCATACTGTTTGCAGAATATTTAAATAATGCACATCCAACAACTTAGCATTTAGCATTTTTAGGGAACATTGCAATTATAAAGTAATAACTTTGATAAGTAATATTCCATAATTTTTGTTCACTTTGTTCATAAAACCCAAAAGAAAAGTTTGGACTAGTAAGTGAGTACATTATAGCACGAGGTGGTTGTTCCTAATGATGGCTAAAGACTTTAACATTTTGAACATTAAAAGAAACAAACTGCAGGTGAATTTGCTTTCAGCATGCAGTTACTCTATTTTTAATTGTTTATGGTTGAATAAAGTGTTATGGTTTGCAAAAACTATTTTAATATCCAAAAAATTGATGGGAAGTATAAGATTTAATGTTATATAATGTTATAGCATCAATGGGCATTGTCTGCTATTAACTTGAATCAAGTATACTGTCTTGATGTTGATGCTAAGGAATTTAAAGTTGTAGGTTACAGGAAAGATATCACTGATCATGAAAGTGCTTATAGAGTGTAGTTATGGTGTTTTAAATGTTGTGGTTATTATGTCTTTCATTTAGACATTTAAAGATTGTCTATCTTGTATAGCACATTGTCAAGCTGTGAATAAATGATGTGTTTATTAGATCTGACTCAGTTTTAATCTTAGCATTGTGAAAGAATATAGTCAAAAGGACAGCATTGCATAGCACCAATGTTTTGGATAGTAAATTGAGTCACATACTTGACACATGTAAAACCAAAACATAAGTGGTTACAAACTTTCTTGATGCATTAATTATTGGCAGGTAGTGAGAATGTGAAGCCAAGAAACAGCTTAAAAGTAATCTAGTGCTTTCACTGAGACACACAGAAAACAATTGCTAGTTAAAAATATTAAACAATTGCTGTGCGCCACATAATTTCTCTGCCCATCATCATTTCTTAGTTATTCTATAAACTGTTTACATGAAATGTTTTCTGTGCATTTTATGTTTATTGTAATAAATATGAATGATTTTATTAACTGAACTGAATTTCCAGTTTATCTGAAGGATCATTGGATGATTGAAAAGCAAGTAATGGTCTCTTATAACTAACTACTGCAGTAAATGAAATTATTGATCAATTCAGTTTGAATTACAATTTTCCAATATCATGGTAATACACATTTTAAAAGGCTAATGAAACACTGATACCTATAAACATTTCAAAATATATTGTATAAAATTAGGCAAACAAAAATGTACAGTGGTATTTCAGAAATGGTTAATGCTGCAAATGACAATGATGATGATGATGTACACATTGTTGTTGGAACTGTCTATAAATAGCTCTTTTTACTCTCATTGAGTTGTATATAATTGGGAAACCATAATAAATAGAAGTAGACTACTATATCTCATTTTTATTTTCATTCTTTTTTCATGGAAAGAGTGTGGAAAGCAAAAATATTTAAATTACCCCAAGGTTTTTGTGCATATCTATAACAACATTTTCTGATGAATAATTAACATATTTTGACAAGAAAAACAAGGAGAAAATAATCTTTCATGTAAATAAATTGTAGAACATTTATAAACATATGATAAATGGTAGAGAAATTCATGTGATTTCTAGACATACATTTTTACATAAGAAATTTTACATGGACAAAACACATTCAAAATATAGGTGCATTTTAATTGCAGTTCTATCATCTCAAACTTATGGTATGTTAATCAAAGTTGTTAGTGGTTGTTTGATAAACATAGTGCATAGGATAATTGGACTAGGTGAAATTAACATCCTCAGAACATGCCTAATGTGAATATTGAAGTTCACAACCTTTTGTTTCTGAAATATACGCTTCATACAAATACTCACATGTTCTCTCTAGGAGCATTAAATAGTTTCTCCCAGTATAAAAATCTCATAGGGCCATATTATGCAGCTGAATTGTATGCATGATTAATCTGAGTATAATTTTAAGATGTTGAACAAAATGAAAATTTCTCACAAAGTCCATGATTTGAAAGATACAATCAGATCTTTCCAGATTGTCTCTGCTGGCTGCTTAACCCAGAGGTACCAGTTTGATTCCCAGCTAGGGCTGGGTTGTTTTTTTAATAATTAGAGCCCTTTGCCAAATCTGCAAGTATTATAATTTATTTCAGTTTTTTCTCATTTCACTTTTATTTTCTTTGCACATAACAGTGTAATGAACCAGGCATGAAGCACCCTCTCCTTCCAATCATGTGCTAGAGTGTGCTCCTTTTTCAACTGTCAAACACAAACTTCTCTTATATAAGTATTATTTGAGTCAATTGTAACACTTTTACATCACTTACACTTTATATTAAGGACCTGTTTTGGAAGCTCTGTTGCTTCCATTATTAACTTTCCCTCGACTGCCAGTGTCATGGATTGCAGGTGTTGTGGTGAATGGGTTTGTCTTTGGTGGTGGATTTAAGAATTTCTGGATGAGGATGTCTCCGGGGGGGGGGGGGGATGTCGAGGTTCATTAAATTGCTCCTGTTTTTACAGATGTGGATATTCTCCCAGGTGTTTCTTATGTATTTTACTAAATTCAATGTTTTTCCTATTTTGTGGTCACTGCCGATTTATTTTACTGTTTTAATTTTATGTTCCTGAAGTTCTCTTGCTCTATTGCTTGCAAAACATGAGTAACAACACACAGCAATGTATGTCACATTCACAACAACCTGTCACTGCCAATGAATACTCTTCTTTAAAAACACACTAGCTTTCTGGAAAATTTGTAAACTGCCAAGACAAAAGGAAAATCATTCTTGAAACTTCATCATTCACAATCAATCTTCTAAGGAGTTTCCTTATCTGATACAGCTACTATTCATGAAGTGAGACCCAACTTGACACAGTTTAATGTGAAAATGACCCTATGATTGCACTGCCTCATATATCGCACAACTTTGCAGTTTGTCTCTCAGTAACAAGATGTATTACAAGAT
The DNA here is from genome assembly GCA_030762935.1 of Hymenopus coronatus. Lineage (NCBI taxonomy): Eukaryota > Metazoa > Arthropoda > Insecta > Mantodea > Hymenopodidae > Hymenopus > Hymenopus coronatus. The sequence continues at coordinate 112,556,241 of CM060890.1, forward strand.
AACTTCACCCTCTCATATATTTGATACATTCATCCTTCATGTGTAAATCATGGTTGCTCTAGGTTTAATTTATAGGCATACTGATATCAAAATCTAAACTGCCACTTAAGTATCTAAACAATAATTTACTAAGCACTGTCAAGCTAAAACAGCAATTTGATTCTGATTAGGCTACATTTTTTTAATTTACAGGCTTCTATCATCAAATATGCATGGAGTGAACTAATTTGTTATAAACAACGAACCTGAATTATTTTACATTTTAAAAAAGCAGGAATATTGCGTTTTGTACTATTCCTGACAATCAAATGTTAAGAGCTAATGTTAATCGAAATATCTTCATCTCTTATGTTTTTTCTTTTCATTATTTTAACATTATTGTCTCTCCATTTAGCAAGCATGAGCACCTTGGGTGTGAATATTGAAAGGATAAAAGCTTAAAATAACCATAATCCTTTCAGATAAAGCATATGTTTGAGAGAACCATTGCTGATGTTATTTACTTTTGCTGCAGTATTAATTATCCTGAATTTTTCACCATATATGTGAATCTGTGATGTTTGGTTAAAAGCTTATTTAACATTTTAAAGATTTAAAATTTAATGGGAATCATAAATGAAGTGTGTCAGCATTAGAAATAAATATTGACTTATTATTGAATATTTCTTAATAGAACAGCTCTCTTTATTCAAAAATCATTTCAGGGATCCTTCTCTATTTGATGAATAACAACTAGAATAGGGCAAGCTGACATCTCTTATGTGATGAATGCAATCAGGTTCTTGCAGTTGGTGCATAGGAGAGAATAGCCTTACTGTTGGGAGATGTTCCTGTTTGAGATAGTAAACAAAACAAAAGAACATAGCTTGTGAAATTGTTCTGAAAGACTGCTTAATCTCTTCAGCATTATGAATGGAAGAATTCTGCTAAATCAGTTTACCTTCTACAAATTATGGATAGAATAGTTCCATTAATTTCTGCATGTAGCTGAATGCTCCAAAACTTGTTCAAACTTACTGTGTTTTGGATATAATTTTCAAGGAACAGAGGTTTCTGCTCTTGCCTTAATATTTTATGATTTATTTATGCACAAAATGTCTGTATATACTAGAGTATTGGTCAACTATACCAGTTTACTGCAAAGACAATTGTTCCTGAATGTTTTCTTCATTTTTAAATCGGGTAAATGCATTTGTTATAGAAAATGATGAGACCTCTGTCATGGAAACAACTTTGGCTTATGGATAAAGCTTCCTTGGACATCAGAATGAAAAAAGAATCATAGAGGGCTGGTAGAGGATGATAGCATTTATAGAAGAATTATTTATTATTCCCTTTGCACTGTTTAAATGGCTCAAGCAGATGCATAGGAGAATACCAAAGATGAAAACATCAAGTGTAAGCATTCATCTGTTATCAGTACTGTTTCACAAGACAGAAATAGCCAAGTTGCCTTTCTATCTTGCTTCTGTGGCTTACAATCTACAAGGAAGAAACTAACCAGCTTTGACATTTTCTTATATGCTATTAAATATTAATATTCCATGAAAAAGTAAATGATAATCAGTGTAGAATTAAATATACAATAATAACCTTTATTTTTAATAACAAGTTACAGTTTTAGTTGTTAAGCAATATATGATTCACTCAAATGTGTTTGAGTAGATTTGAATCATCAGCTGTGATTTAAGCTCATTTTTGTAGACATGCTGCTGTGATGACCATATTTAAACTCCTGCAGAGAAGGGGTGAAGATTTCTATTTAATGAATAAAACAATGTCATTAAAAAGTATTATGGTTCTCGGGAAGCTGAGGAAAATTTTGGCGCTGAAGTCCACATGAGGACGTATTGTACTTCTGTAAACCTCCAGGAGGAAGGGATTAAGGCAACCAGATCTGAAGCAGCAAACTTAGAAGCAGGTGGAGTCCCTAATGTCTTCAGATATTATATCCTGATGCTGGCAGGACCTCCCACACAGGCCTATCTCTCTCCATGGAGAGGTCTCTCTGGGACCTGTCACACTTTAAAGCCAGACAGTTCCTCAAAATAAACTCCATCACCACACACTCGCCCACCTTACAGCCCTTGATCCTTTTATCCTGAAATTTCAGAAAATGGAAAATGGAAGACAGGAAAATTCACATCATTATACAAATCACTCCAGCATTTGCCTACCAATTAGCAAATCTGTGAAAATAACCTAAGTTGGAGTGGCCAGTCAAATGTAATTGAACTTGGGAGCATGGAGATGTGAGACTCATGTCTCATTCTGTCCATGCATATAAAAAGTAGAAATGTTGTTAATAAAAAAATATTTGTGCTTGGACTGCTTTCAGTTACATACCATTTAAATGAAAAGTACTTCTTACAGTTTATTTTTTTATTTTATTTACATAGCATGTTCCAATGAGCATATTGCTCTAGATAGGGATTGCCCTTTAGTGTGGTGGTAAGCAAAATACAAAGAATAAAATAAACACATTAACACATATAAAAAGGAGTATATAAGTATAAATAAATAAGTTTAAATAATGTATTCTCTTCACAATCAAACCTTTAAATACTGATTTAAATCACAGCTGGGTGTTTTATGTCTTTTAACCTGGTTGGTCATATCAGACAATAACTGAAATCGGTGAAATGATGCTCAAATGTGTCAATGGAACTATAAGTTACTCGACTTCATCCTCTCAGGATTTTTTAAAAAAAATCTTTCCAGGTAACTTGCCCTAAGCGAGATTTGAACTTACAATCTCCTGAAAGTTGTGACATGAATTTGTGGGTATTCATGAAGACATACTTAATTTTTTATTTTTCAAGATATTTGAGTGAAAGAAAGGACTACATCTTAACTGAAACAAGGGTTGGGCCTTAGAAAAAGTATAATCTACGTGTATTTTCTACTGTAGAGTATGTAACAAAATATTGCTTGTTAGTTCATAACCTCAAAGTTGAAAATTAAATTTTTATTACAGGAAGAGAGGATTTTAGGAGAAGAATAAGATTTATATTAATTGTAGCAAGAACACCCAAAGTTAAGGCATTTGTGTTTCAGTTTATCATGTAACAATAAAAATCATACTAGTCTATCAGAATTTTTATTCAGTTTACTTATTATCATCTGCTGGAATACAACATTCTTTTTATGCACTAGAATATGCTGGGTCTCTAGTGTTGTGAGACTATGTACATAATAGACTCTTGTAACTGTAGTTGCTAGATAACAGTCACAAAGTAACAGCTAATCAGAACTTATTAATTTATGACGTTGAAAACACAAATATACAGGAATAGCATAGATATATTAAAAGAACTGAAGGGCAATACAACAAGAGAAATTATTGTAATTTCATAAGAAGAATTAAGGTGTAAACTTTGTTAAAAAGTTGTCAGAAATATGTTGAAGATCTTCTGTGACAAAGGTAGGAGATTATTGTAACAGTAGTGACAAATTCACATGCATGAGTTTGAGTGGTTATGTATAAGTGACTTTGCTGGGCAACAGCTTGCTTATAAGCTCTTATAAGCTGCCCAGTGAGAAAGCACAATGGAGAAATAATGGCAATCACAGCGTTCATTAACTTTTATTAATATTCATCAAATAGAATACTTATATAAGTGTGGAATGTATATACCACAAGTTTTATGATCTTCCCAATGTAGGCTTTTTCTATGGATAATGAATGTAAGCACAATAGTTAAAAACTTTCCAAATTTTGCAGAAGTAGCAGGATGTTTAGCAAACTCCAGAAAGCATACAGTAATTTTGTTTCTAAATTTAGATGCACATTTCTCTAAAAGACTTGTTGAATTCACATAGAGAAAGCTTGAGTATCAGTTAGAGAATTGCATATGAAAACTTCTTTTTAAAATTGGTATATTACATTGAAACAAATAAGCAAAATAATTTATGTAAATTGAGCAGTAACTCAAGTAGAGTATGCCTACACCATAAGTGTCATATTCAAGTAAATAAACAGTTATTTACATTCCTTACTTTCCATTGTCAAATTTAAAGTGTATTATTTTCTACATAATATGCTACATTATTTTCAACATGTAAATAGAAAAATAACATTTTACATGTAATGACCCAACCCTGATTGAAACTAAAGATGCATGTACAGAGTGATAGGGAATTTCCATTATAATCTTCATGGATTTACAGAGGGAAGTGGACTAATAAGTACCATGACGAGCAGTGTTTAAATATTTTGCTTTGTTGGTTGAAAGAGATACATTGAATTGATTGTGCTTTAGTACACTGCACTAATTAATTTGATAACAATATCCAACATAAAAGGATAGTGTATGTGGAGATGATAAAACATAGAAAAAGAGGTTTGCAGTGACGAAACCTTGAGCTGATTATTTTATTTGTAACACTCCTTTTTTTTTGTAATTTTAACACCATGACTTTTTCTGATGGTTAAATGATTAGCATCTTGGTTCTTAAGTGGTTTGCAACCACAAACTTATTGGTATAGTATGTGGACTGCAGAAATAGTGTGTTTTAAACCTCAAAACTGCCTTGGTATTTTGTGAATGTGCACTGGTACTTAAACTGTGTTGAATCACTGTTTAGTCAGACATTGCTTAAGTCATAGCATCAGCTGCAAAAAGGACTGTTGATGCATGGTTGGCCAAATGTTTATGATATTTTAACAGTGATATAGGTACCTCTATTTTGGTTTCAACTAAATAAGGATAATTATTTATCTTATAGAAATCATGTATGAACTAAACTTCTGATGTACATGTACTCTTTGGACAATTCAAGAATTAATGTAGCAAGTAAAGCCTATAATAGCAGTATATTAGAGAAGAAGGAAGCCAATAAGACAGAAAATAATACAAGTTAAAGAACTCTACAGTTTTATTTTTACAATGCTTTGAGAGGTCCAGAGAAATATTAATAGTAAGATTAATACTGTAAATGACACAATTTTGTTGCTGCCCTAGTCTTATGTAACATAAAATGCGACAGCATTGTTGTGATATATTGCACCACAGTAACCTTCTGTGTTTGTAAGAAAACGTTGTTGAGCTATGCGTTTAGATGCTGTTTGCTGAGTAGCTCATCTCTACAATTATAATTCACAATTGGGAATTTGTTACATCTTCTGATCAACCAAGCATGAGATTAAATAGAAATAAAATTATTAAAACATGTTCAAAACCAGCAGAGCTGTTTATAAGGGAAAAAATGCACATAACAATCAAAAGAAAGAAATTAACTGTGATATCTTGAAACACAAGTTTAGTTTCTATGGCTGAGAAAGATAAGTATCAATAGGTAAGAAATATTTAGTACAATATTTACAGAAAATCTCTGGTTATTTCTCATTATAGTCAGAACAATTATTCAGGCATTTATCATACCAGATCACCAGTATTTGTATGCCCATGTTTTAGGAGTCTGCCACCAACGTCTGAAGTCATTAAGTCACTGCTGTCTGTATCTCAGTTCATCCTGTAAACATTTTCCTGCCATAAAGCACTTCATGAGACAGAAGAAGTGAAGTCACTTGGTGTGAGGTCAGGGCTGTAGGGTGCATGGTGAAACATCTCCCATCCAAACTGAAGTAACAGATCCTGTGTGGCATGAGCTCTGTAGCATGCAAAAGGAATATCTCTTGTCAGCATTCCAAGTCTGTTGTTCTGGATCACCCTCCTCAGATTTTGCAATGTCTGAAAATATTGATTAGCCTTTATAGTCTTCTCTTGCAGTAAAAACATGCACATAAGGACATCACATCAATCCCAGAAGACAGGGCACATTATTTTTTTAGCAGAGTTTTTGGTTTTCACAAGTGAACATTGTGCCAATGCATGAATTGTTATTTTGTTTCTAGTGTAGTAAACAATACCCGTGTTTCATCCCCAACATTATTGAGAAATTTTTCGCCTTTTTCTGCAACATACGGCCAGACGTTTGGTTTTGTGCTCATCTGATAGCTGCTTGGGCATCCATCTTGCACACACTTTACAAATTCCAAACCATCAAGTGTGCAACAATGGGTAAGAAATCTGGAGGAATTGACCAGAGAGTTCCAAAATTTAGAAGGATCAGTTCTGTACAATTGCTTGCTGCACACTTTCCATCAGTGTCACCAGGGACGGTCAGCCACTACAATCTTCATTGTGTACATTTGTTTGGCCTTTAGATAATTGTCTGCACAATCATCTAGCTATACTGTTGCTCATAATGTCATGTTCATAATATGGCACAAAAGGTGGTGAATTTTTTCTGGATAAGACTTCTGAGTGTGCAAAAATGTGATAACTGCATTAAAATCGTAGTTGGCAGGAGACAATATCAGCACAGCCATTTTCTCCTAGACTTGTGCAATAGTTCTGCCATCACAAGATTGAAATTGCAGTGCATTATTCCCATATACCCCCTCTCCATTGCTACACATACCAGTCCAACTACTCCTGCCATCTCAGGATGTGATTGACAATCTAAACTTAATTTCTGGATGCACTTCCTAGCATGTCAACATCACATACCTGTATTCGACTCCATGGCACAGCTCGCTAAGAGCCTTGGCCTACCGCCTGGCTGCTGTGTTCTCCATCTCAGTTCATTACAGACGTCATGGATGGGATGCTGTATTGGGGGGGGGGGAGTAAGACGTGGTTAGCACTTCGACCCCCCCCCCCCCCAGCCAGTTAATAAGTCTTCACGACCTGGAGCTGCTACTTCTCCATCAAGTAGCTTCTTAATTGGTCCCCCAGGGACCTCATGAGGCTGAGTGCACCCCGGTCCAGATCTCCCAGTGGGGGAAAAATCCCCATGCCGGTACTGGGAATCAAACCCAGATCTCCCATTTGGCAAGCAATAGTGCTAACGCATATACCTGTATTACCATTAAAATATTAATGGCAGCACAAGGGTCCATATGAAACATATCTGGCCATTAACGAGCAATACAAGTATGTAATGTTGACTCAATGGCTAGGTTTTTTTTTGTTTTTTTTTGTTTTTTTCTTGTTTTTTTTTGTTTTTTTTTGTTTGTTTTTTTTTTAGTTTAACGTCCTTTAACCTGGTTGGTCATATCGAACGATGAATGAAATTGGTGAAATGATGCTCAAATGATCTCGGGGTCCACGGAGCTTAAAGTTACTTGACATTCATCTTACCAGGATAAGGGAAAAACCCCCAAAAAAAACCTTATCCGGGTAACTCACCCTACAATAGGTATAAATTTGTGGTTGGCCCCACGGATTTCTGAGCATTGTCCATAAGATACTCCAGGACGATTAAATCAAAGTGAGATTCAAACTCACGACCCTTTGAATGTGAGGCAGACACGCTAGCATCAACTACCCAGACGGGCAATGGCTAGTATTGTTTCTTTGCTCCACTGTGTAAGTTGTAATTATTTTTAAAGTTTATGTCTGGAGCTTTTAAGCAGTGAAATAAAGAAGAGGTTAAATCAGATTTGTATTTGATTCTTCCTCTTCTCTGTTACTTGCTTTAAATTCACAAAATTAGCCCCACTAGAGCAGTTTGTTATTTGAAAATTCTTTTTTCAAGCCCTGCTTTTACACTGGAAGAGAAATTTCCAGTAACTAATCACATTTTAGTGCTCTTGGGAAGATTCTAGAATGGAACAATATTGAGATGGAACATGCCCACTTAGGCTTGCATGTTAAATGTAATTTTGCAAGATAAAAATAGGTTATGACAAATGTTCATCACAAATCTCATCAGTGATGAATTATGTCAGTAATAAGTTTACATCAGAACAATCCACAGTTAAACATAAAAGTCAATAAAAATGAAGATTCCCTTCCCCTTTCCCTTTTTTATGCTATCTGAGCGTATACTGTAATAACAGATGATTTTGAGTGGTATAAAGTTGTGGTATTTATGTTAGTAGATGAAAAATTTAATACAAACTTAGACTAAATTATACCAATGAGTCAAAAATCACCCATGGTATGTGTACAAGAATGATGTCCTAGCATAAACATTACCCCCACTTGGTTCAGGATAGAAGCAGCTGCATGCAACACAGAAGATATGTTTCTGTACTGTCCTGTTGGTGCATTCTTAGGTGAAATTCGATAAGGAACCTACGTTATTAATGATTAATTGGGACTATATTACCAACAAGGGTGGCCAAGGCCATTAGGGGCTGAACTCACAATTGGGAGATCATAATTCAAATTCTGCCAGGCTCATCTTTTCTGAATGAGCTGTTATCCAGGCTGCCCTCAGTTCTTATATCTAGTAAATGCCAAGAAGGTATCCTAAACTTCTGTTGTTTCTTCCCCAATTTTCATTTCATGCATCATCATGTAGTATGTATAATCAGTAGCATCATATAAGTAAGAACAGGCACTTTCCAAAAAACTGGCATGTGGGATACTTGCATGGCAAATGAAATAAATATTTACAGTTGATCATTTTCAATGAGATAGTATGCTATAAGCTAAAACAGAAACCAAACCTATAAATTGCCATGTCAAAAATAGAGTTAATGATAGTTTGTTTTAACCATACAAGCATGGTGTGTACCAACATTATGCTTTTATTGTCAATACCATAACAATATGTAATTAACCAAATTAAAAATGGAAATCCACATAACAACGCTCAGAAATTAAACTAAAAATGAGTCAAACTTAATACTCTTAAGCTTCAAAATGTATTATTTAGTTGTATATTTAGATATTACAATATGTCTGCACATACAAATGGGTATATGTAGAGCAGATCTGTTAATAGAGGTTTTCTGTAATGATGACCTGAGGATATTGAAACTGGAAAGAAAGAAAGAAAAAAAAATCTGTACCGATTCTTTATTAAAAAGTGCTGGTTGACCTTCAGAATAATTTTAAACTATCATAAACTGACACTTAGAAATAATATTAATTTGTTGGATTGTTTACCAGAAACTTATCAATGACCCAGGAACTAATAGTTTCACACTGATGGCAAATCACTTCCATAATTTGTGAGGCCAGCTTTACAGTTTTATAGACCAACTTCTAAAATCTGAACATGCTCTATGGTTTCTAGCAGTGTAAATGTCAACAATCTTTGCAACTCCGAATATAAAATATTATGTGTTACACCCACAAGACTTTCTCTAACTGTTCTACAAACAAATTTCTTACAAAGGATTCTTCTTGTTTCTACACCATCCATGCTAATCGACATATTCATTGGCAAAATGTTCTTATTACTTGGTTCCTTATAAGTAGAAGGAAACTAAAGGAATGTGAAATGCAAAGGCCATAGTCAAATGCTTTAAAAGCTATCATTCTACAATTGTCATTGAAATTTGCTTCTTTGCTTGCCCAGGAGTAGAACAAAAGAAAAACAAACACTTCCTGTCTGAGAAAAGTATGAGTATTTTAAACTGAAACCAATAACAAGAAATATCTCAAAAATGGTAACTCCACAGAAAAAATGTATATAACATAAATTGTGTGTTTTAAAAAGCTTTATAGTTTTAAGTAAGTTATAGTGTATCTCCTACAGTTTACCAGTTATGCAAAATTCCATAAAATTCATCCAGAATAAAGATGTCTTCAAGACTATTCCCAGAAAATTCATGATATACATTTTATGTAATGTAAATAAATATATTTATTATTCAATATTTTAATCAAAATCATTGGAGCCATTTTTGCGAAAATCAAAATGTTCAATGTTTCCATCTAAAGGATAGTTCGGAGTGGGGGAATTTTCTTGAAAATCTTTTTGTTGCATCCTTGGAAGATACTGAAATTAAATATCAAGTTTGGTATTTCATGAACTTTTGTTTTTGAGCTATGCTGTCACCCCCCCCCCCCCACACATGTGCACACACACAAACAGAATACATATGGACACTTTTCTAAAAATGCTTTTTTGGATTCAGGGGGTCTCAAAACATATATTTCTGATGAAATTTCAGTATTAAATTTTGGGTGCAATACAATACCTTCTCTATACACTATATACATAGAACATGAAGAGAAAGTAAAAATGAGCCCCTCTAACCAAGATAGAATTGTTTTCTCCATTAGCATCTCTTTGCATTATTGTTTCCACTTCTGACAGCAGTGACACTTCTATATCAATTTTCTGTGTTTTTCTTCTTCCTGCTACTACACACCTCCCTTTTCTGCAAAAAATTCTTCTCCAAAAATCACCAAATAGATCCATACTATTAAATATGCTGCATTTTGGTTTTTGTCAGTATCCCATAAAAACATTTCACTATTATTTAGGAGACTTTGTGTGAATGAAAACCAAAAGAGGAGAGAAGCAGTACAACAAAAACAAAGCTGTGGGTTCTGCTGGTGTTTGAGTCACCCCTCAAATACATAATTTTTTTTACATTTGGAATTTAAGCAATTTTAAACCACTACTGCATCATTTACCAAAAAGGTGTTAGGACAAGGGTGCACAGAGCATGTCATAACAATTTTAGATAAGTTAAGAAAAAAAAGTGTATAAAATTGTGACAATTCCAAAGTTATTATAATGTGCTTTAAGGGTGCACAGAGCATGTCATAACAATTTAAGATAAGTTAAGAAAAAAAAGTGTATAAAATTGTGACAATTCCAAATTTATTATAATGTGCTTTAATGCTGAGGAGAGATTAATTGGAATTTTAACATAATGAATCCAATTAAAACGGTTAATGCTTCACTTGTTTAATTCTCTTCTTTTAGCATATGTAATTGATGACTTGCATGCTATCCTTTATCTGTTTTGGAGGAGATGTGCAAGAATCTTTGTTGGGACACCATTACAGTAAATGTAAATGGCATGTTATTTATGGGCGCTCTTTAACTGCTGTGGTTCTCAGCGACCCATTCTAAATTGGGCATAAAAGACCACTTAATTTTGCTCAGAGGCCTTTCTGTCAGGCTTGAGGTTCTTTTACGTGCTGAATCTACAACACGGGACCAACAGCTTTACTTCCCTTCCGAAGGAAGCCATGCTAAGGATTTTTATACCCGAAAAAATCCATCGTCCTCCGCCGGGTTTGAACCTGTGACCTTGGGTATTTGAAGTTAGAATGGTAACCATTACACTACGGAAAGCGACACCATTACAGTGCATACATATACATACAGTATATATTACATCGGTAGAGCCTATATAGTTAACACATGCACAGTTTGGCCACCTCCTTTGTGGAACCTTTATAGTCATTTCACAACAAAGGCCCTTCTTCTTCAGTCCTTTCTGCAGAGTTGCAATCTCTTAACATCACAATCTGTTTCTAGAGTGACTCAATCTCCCTCTCTCTATGCAACAGTGAAGTGAGTAACTTTCTGCAAAAGACTGGGTTTTTACACGAATCAAAATCAAGCACTCCACATCATGACTTTCAACAAACTTTTGCACCTGGTGAAATAGAACAGCTAGAATTTGGAACTTTGGCAACTGAGACTCCTTGTGGAGTCAACAGATCACTATCACTTCCTTAAAATAAGGTTGCTATTGGTCTTAAAGGACAAGGAAAAGTTTTCCATTTATGGGGCATAAATTTGTATTTATGACTGTCATTAGTAATTGGCAGGGCACATTTGCTTTGTGAAGCAACTGCACTTGCACTCATTTAACAGACTTTATTAGTGCTGGTATCAATCCAGCTATCATGATTAAAATTGAGTTGACTTTGGATATAGAAAATGGACTCATGAATCAGTTCTAACAGTCTTACAAAACAAGGGGTTAAATACATTGTAATGGGAGGGTTACATTACCGAACTAAACCTTTAAAACAAAATCTTTAATCCTAAATAAAAAATTCTACTATGTTCCATTCACATGGCTTTCTGTACCAGTTCTGCAAACAGCAACTCTTACAAAAGATTATTTTTCTAACTTCTTCATGCCAATCAATATAAACATTAGGAGAAATTGTCTTATTTATCTCCTTATAAGTAGGAGAAAAATAAGGGAATGCACTAGCCTAAAAGCAATAGTTAAATCTTTTAAAAGTTGTTGCTATGCGACAATATTGAAATTCAGTTCTCTTTGTATGGCCAGGAGTAAAACAAAAGAGATGAAAAAAATGACAACTTCATGTTTGAAAAACGTATAGGTATTTTAAAACTGAAACCAATAACAAAGAATATCTTTGAAATGATTGATTCCATAAACAAAAAAAGTGTAACATAAATTGTGTGTTTTAACAATATCTTTAATTTTTGCTACTAAGATTTTGTCATCTCTGTTATGGTTTACCAGTTATGCAAAAGTCCTCCAGAATGAAGAGGGCATCAGGGTCTATTATCAGAGATATCAAGATATACATTTTATTTGCCATATAATATCTTTAATATAATGGCATTTTAATCAAAATAATTTTTGTTAATCCAAAAATATAAAAAAATATTCCATATAAAGAGGAATGTGAGGTGGGCGGAGTTCTTCTAAAAATCTTTGTGTTGCATTCTTGGAAGATACTAAACTTAAACACCAAGTTTGGTACCTATGCGACTTTTTGTTTTTGAGTTATACTGTTCAAATATACATACATGCTATTATTTATTTATTTATTTGTTTATTTTTTTTTTTTTTTTTTTTTTTTTTTTTTGTATCTAAGTGATCTCAAAAAATGTATTTCCAGTGAAATCTAGTATCAAATTTTGGGTGGAATGCAATATCCTCTCTACTATTTATGTACATTGCACAATGACAATAAATGGAAGTAGGTTTTGCCGTCAGCCTAAAGAGACTTTTTGTGCACTTACAAAGAAAGTAAACATAAAAATACAATTGGAGAGCAAATTTATAATGATATATTCTCATTTATATATTTATAGGTTACATACAATTTTGATGTGCTTAGTTAAATTAATAATTATAATAAAATAATTTTTATGCATAATTTCATTCATAAATTATTTTTAAGTCACATTAATTGTTGAAGCATTAATGTTAGATATTGTAACATCAGATTTTATGGACCCTCTAACTGAGTGATAACTTCATGAAGCTCTGTCATGTGTTAACAAAATTCCAAGCTATGGTTCCCCTGCTCTCAGCATTAATCTGATCACTCCTGCAGATGGTATTTGGATTTATAACAGTAAATGCGTTCATAGATTTTTTTTTGTCCTCCCCTACTTCACCTCTTTGGGTTGACCAGTTCACAAAGAAATAAACTGACCAGCAGACTTCTTTAGCCTTGTCTAAAAGCTATTATTCCATGAAATCATTGTAAGCTTTATAATCAATAGTAAAATATACATTATGTTTTCCAAACTATTTTTAAATATACACAGCTATTTTGAAAAAAAGAAGGGAGTAAACTATGATTCACTACAGTGATAGTGGGACTTAAATGGTTGACAATGAAGGAAATAGTAAGGTCACATAACGTATTAATGTGCATAGTTATCTTTGTTTTGAAGTGTGTAATACAAATAATATATTAAGGAAAACAAATTATTGGACACATTGTGAATTAAAACTATACAGTAAAAATTATCATAAAGCATTGATAGTTTGAAATGGAATATTGAATCTGAATGCACAAGATTTGCCCTTTAGGTAGCTCAGTAATTTAAATAAGGCTACTTAATCACTTAAAGTTTTATAATAATGATAAATGCTGCAGCAAAAGAAAAGAATGTCAAGTGGCACTTGAATATAAACAGTATGCTGCTCAGCTTGACTGTTGTGATTTGTATTTAAACAAGATATTTATTTTAGCTTTATTTGTATTGATTAATGCTGTGCTGGATACTGAATGCTACATGTAAGCTTATAAGTGTAGATAACAGCTTATCAAATTGTTTCTGTACATAGGCACTTTTATTTCTTCCCATGTAAATTTTTCTACATAATGTATAAATATGTGCAGATTCAAATCTAGGCACAATCAAAAGGTTTTGTTCCTAGTTTTCACAATATAGAACCTTTGGAGAATTGTATGTATCTTAGTTTTCTGTATAATGGCTCAATATTTGAGATGGAATTTTAAATTCCTTATTAGCAGATGCGTATGCTGGTGAACATAATTCTGTGAGAGAAAGTGTTGTATCTTTCATTTCCTGTAAGCTACATGAACATTGGAGAGTGACCGTTTCACAATTTAATATAAGCCAGTATACATACATGAATATCCCACTGTATGATTGCTCGTTTATATGATTTAATTTTTTTTATATATATATATGATGCATGCATTTTGTACAGGTAAGAACGTGTTCCTTCTAAATGTGACTTTTCTGTATGGATGTTTGTATAATGACTTAAAACAAATATAGGACCATGTAGGTTGGAGATAAAAGTTTTTACTCATAAATGATTTGAATCAAATTTATCTCCCAGATAAAAGTATTTTAAATTTCCTTTAAATAAAATTATTCTGACAAATGCATCTGTTAATAAATACTGTGATGTCATTAAGTGTTTGAGTGCAAAGATTAATATACTAGGACATAGACCAGGGCTGTAGTGAGACAGAAATCTACTCCTGTGAAATAATGATGATCTTTTAACATAATATTTACTGCAAATTTTAAACAAAGCAAATACTGCTATTGTACTTTATCACAAATCATAGTTTTTTAATTTTTTTTTCTTTGTTTCTCTCTTCCTTCTAAATAGTTTTAATGGCCACTGTTACTTCATACAGCTCTATACACAAATGATTGAGAAAAAAATTTGGGAAGGAAATGTTCCAGGCCTAAGTAATTGCCAGTAATTAAGATTGAAGAAAATGTGGAAGAAACCTCAATAAAGGAACATGACCCTGGTGAGATTTGAACCACAGAACTTCCAATGATAACTTCATGCCTTAAAAACCTGCTACCCATGTTGGTCTCATAGATTTGAAATACACACTTTATTGTCCTTTCATTAGTTATGATAAAATTATTTACTATTTCATGTGTCATGAGAATACTTTGTAAGTTGAAACTTCATGTGATAATTGGCATTGTTGCCAATAGGTTTAGTTATGAATAAGGTCTTTCAGATGTTAGTTTAAAACATTAAAATTGCATAATAAGAAATTGACGAATATGAATATGTTACTTTGTTGATTAAGGATTGAGTTTAGTTTCCTCAATATACTGAAAGTATTTCAGAAGAACTTTTATCCATAGTGTACCATGATGCTATGCACAGAGTTCAGTCAGGGTCTTGGGATTTTCTGGTGACATGCGGTAGTTTTTGTTGGGCTGTTAGGTAGACAATCAAAACCTGTTCTTCAATAAATAAATATATATTTTATGTAGGCATTGGCTATACGTATTAAACAATTTCCTAGTATATCACTGCCTTTGCTTCATTTAGAACATTTCGATTTTTGTCACATTTATTGGAATATCTTCCACGGTTGTCATATACTTGTTTCCATAGTGTACAGTTTTTCTAGAATATTTCTCATGTACAATTGCTGTGTCATTGGCTTAGTGATCCTAGTGTTCTGCAAGGATCATGAAAGCAGTTGTCATTTCAATTGTGAGTTATTGGAAAATTAAAAGAAAGAATTTAGAGCAGATAAATGCCAGATGGTGTTAAAAATGAAGGATTAGTTTATTAGTATTTTGAGTTGATCATCATCTTTGCTCATACAATTTCTTTTTCTTCTTATTTTTAAAATATTATTACCATGCTTAAAATATTTTCTTATACTGTATAAAATACTAATATTATAAGGGTTAAAAAGTGATAATAATTGATCCTGAAGGTACAACTTTAAAACTATGTCTTTGTTGTACACAAAATACTGAAATAGGGTTCTCATGACATACTGAGCTGTGTTCACAGGTGTGACAGTACACTTTTCTTAAGTGTAATTTTTCTTAAATGCAAAGAAAGATCCTATTTGTTTTAAAACAGCAATGAACTGATGTATCCAAACATTTAATGCTAAATCATAATTTGCACCTTAAATATATTACATGCAAATGAGAAGAGAAAAACAAACCCCCATTAAGTATACAAAACTTAATTTTATTCTTTTATATTTATCACAACTGAAATATTATTAGCTTTATTATGCTCCATAGTTTGAAATGACTTTTGAAAGGTTCCACATTTACATTTCTTGATAACAGCTGTTTAGATACAATATTTTCTTCTTTTTTATTACAATGTTGAAAACTGACATTATAAAATGCCGTAATTGTTGCTTCAGCTTATACAATGTTGGTGCTCAGGTAATACCACTATAGACAAAGCCTCACAATACTTTGCATGACTTCACCAGATGTGGCTCAACCAAGCAAATTGCTATTAGGCTTCATTAGGATACACTCATAACTAACATACTTCATACTTCATTCTTATCAATCTTCTTAATGGTATATAATTTAACACTTGGACACACAAAAAAGATTAATTTCTGGTAACTTTCAAATTAATAATGCAAAATATGGTCTTTTACCTTATAGTGATGATATGCAAAATCTGAAATTTCAATAAAATTTATACCTATAATACTAATTGAACCAGTAGCTTTGCTTATGACATGACTATTTATGGTTGTTTTGGCTACATGGTCATATAGTCACATGATATAACCTTTCTATTCAGTAATGCAGAATTTGGTCATGGTGCAATTGAGTACTAAATTTCATAACATATTCCCCTCCTCCCCCAAAAAAATTCCAAACTTTGCAACATGATTAAATGATGACTCAGGAAAACCAATTAGAGCTGCCAGAATACAATGCAGTGTTAAGCAAATTTACATTATAGGCCAAGAAATATATATATATATATATAACATTAAATTAAAACAAGTGGCTAGAAATGCATACTAACTTGGTTGATATATGCTGAATTGTGTGCTCAAAGATCAGTAATGTTATGTAACTGTAATAGGGGATGTATGGATTATAGCAGTAACCTAACCTAACCTAACCAGTAAGAACTTGATTGATGTAGCATAAGCTTATGTGTAGCAGTAAAGTGTGGGTAAGGAGTGCATGCCAATGACAGTGCTAGAAATTATTGATGATACAATTAAAGATAAAACCTTAGGCAAACTTAATTTTAAATTTATACTTCATACTTCTATCAAATACACTATCACACTCATTGTTGTTGCATCTATAATGTATTGTTTTATATTTCAGTAAAGCCCTCTCGTCAGAAATAACGAGAGACAGATCTGTAGTTCAAATCTCACATATGGAATTGAGTTTTTCATTCTGACTCTGCTAACCAACTCCTGCCTACACATGGCTTGTGTGCAGACTTTTTAACATGGAGTGAAATCTTAAGCATCAGATTTGTTTTCCATTTGTCAAATCTGCTTTTGTTTATACATCCCCCAATTAGTGTAATACACTTATTCTTACTAGTTTCAGTAACACATGTCATTTCCAATGCTGTGATTTTTAACTAAATATTAATATGAATTGAATTAGAAGACTGATATTTGAACTGGAATACATCACTGTCATTACTTTTTGTATTTTTACACTTGTCAAAATTCTATTCATACCAACAAAGATGCAAAAAGCTGAACTAAATACTGCAAACTACAATTATTATCATTGCTGGCGCAAATGCTGGAGTTATGACCCTGAATGCAAACCCAGCTGATCAAGCGAGAATTGTTTATTGTTTATCTTACTTGGTAATAGCGATACAATAGTTTAGTTGTCTCAGCTTACACTTGCATAAAAAATATTCCATGTCTTCCTGTATTTTCAAAGAGAGCAGTAAAAGCCCTTATAATAAAAAGAAAAAAGTACTTCTTTAGCAAGCCAGGGAAGTTATTTAATAAGCCAGTAAATCCTCCCCATCCACTGTGTTAATTCAAACCCTGCTTGTGTGAGAGAGAGAGAAAAAAAAACAATTAACTCTAAATAAATACCTAGTTTCTGACATGATGCACTTTTGTTTACTTCATCCACCCACAAAAAGAGAGCTAATCTAACCTAAGCTGTAACATGGTGCAGAGTGTGCAACCAAAATGGAGGCTTAAGACACACTAAATACGTAATTACATATCTCATAAATCAAATCTTTTCCCTTAAAATCAGCAGTATAACTATAAACCATAATAAGCCATTCTTTCATCTAGCACTTGTAAATAATTATGGCATGCAATTGTTTAGATTATCATGTATTTCTGCAGGGTTTTATCCAATTAGTTTACACTTCAGCAGATTAATCAAGCCTCCCATAAATCTAGTTTTAGCTAGAATACCTCTGAATTGTCTAATTAATTAATAAGGCTTTATATACCATGGATTGCTTAGTGGGCTTCCAATCTCCTATGATTGGCAAGAGATCCATTTTTGCCTTAATTTTCTTCAGATGGTAAGGAAAACACACTTTTTGGCCAGAGCCATAATTCTCTCTACAAAGAAGTATGCAACACTTTCTAGACAGTTTAACACCAAGTTATCCTATTCATGTACTCTCTATACTCCAAGTATGGCATGGAGCTGCCCCACTGCCTCTCTGTGACGTTACAAGTAACTTTGTTATCTGTGTGAGGCTTTGTCTCTAGGTGGAAATGGTTCTGTGCACCTAGAGTCAATTTGTTGTATTTCAACAATTAAAATCTGCACATGGAATAAACAAATCATTATCAAGGCCTTACAGAGTCTAGCTTAGCAGCATCTAGTATTCTGTACTGTGACCTATGGTATAATGTTAATATCAGTGGCTATTTAGTGTTTTCTAAACTCATGCTTTTGGTGGCCACCAAGTTTGCCAGCTCCTCACTACAACCCTGGTAATGATCAATCCATTATGAAAATCCATAAATTCAATCCCTTAACATTTAAAGATGATTCTGACAGAGTATAGGATAGGAATATTGTGCATTTGCAGTTGTTTTCAAGCTTACCTTTAATCTGAATGGAAGCTCTGCAGATGGAGTATGGTGCAACCATGCAGTTTTCACATGTCCTACCACGTATCTGTTCACAAACTAGGTAAGTAGGATGGAGGGGACTTGGCACTGAACCATTGAATTATTAGGAAGGAAGAATGAGATGAAAGGAATCACTGGGCAGCAGGAGCCAGAAGTGATGGCACATCAAGGACAGGTCCCTGCAGTTACCAAATTAGACTATCTGACTGAGGACCCTATATGCATATGCTCAAATGCCCCCAAGGGTCAGCCTTTCTACCCCGGTCACCAGCCAAAGGCCAGGAGACGATGAAAGCTCCAGGGGGCATCCTTTTTTTTTCTTGCTATACTTTACTGAAGCACCATTGTCGACACTCCAACCCTGAAACATCAACGAGGCACACAGAATGAATGAAGCAATAAGAAGGGTCTGGAAATTTGAGGGATGAAAGAAACCATTCCAGCATTCACCTTTTGACCTGGAAAACTGCCAAAAAAATCATGAGTTAGAGTGGGCGGTCACCAGCAATCAAAGTTAGGACCTCCCAAATTGCAGTTGCACTTTCGGTTCCACAACTTAATATAAAATGCAATTTTAATCTATGGATTATGTAGTGAGTTTGGACTAACTACAGGAGAGTTAGTTTAATTCTATGATGCAGATTATGTCAGACGTTGCATACATTATGAGTATTTGATAATTGAACTTCACATTTACAAATTCTCACTCTGGTGTAGGGTTTGTCAGAGCTTAGCCTCCAAAGAAGGGAAAGCTTGCCCAATAATCTCTTTGGTTTCTTGCTGCCATAATTGAAGCTGCTGGTAGAATCATTTAAAGCTCACCTCATCATCCAGGCTACATGGTTTCTAGGTAAGATTATAAAGGCAAAAATTGTGAAAACAAATAGTGTACATAATTAAATATTTGACATATTATCTTAAAAATTTGATTCTATGGAAATTTTTCTTGCAAAATTGATGTTTGCTATCTAAATGAAATTGAATGTATTATATGATGATTTCAAGAATCCTTATCCTTGCTGTGAAAAAGTGCAGGAAATAATTAATATGCTACCACAACCTCGGGTAGGGATTCTTGAAATCATCATGTAATATATTCAATTTCATTTAGATAGCAAGCATCAATTTTGCAAGAAAAAATTCTAATATGTCAAATATTTAATTTTGTACACTACTTTTTTTCACAATTTTTGCCCTTACAATCTTACTTAGAAACCATGTAGCCTGGATGATGAGGTGAGCTTTATGGTATGATTCTACCAGCAGCTTCAATTATGGCAGCAAGAAACCAAAGAGGCTATTGGGCAAGCTTTCCCTTCTTTGGAGGCTATATATTGAGAAGTATTGGCAGTATTGCACAAAATTAGCCATCTCATTAAAACACCAACTTATGTCACACAACTACATTTTTTTGTCTACTTAAACTGTTTTCAAGATATTCCAGATTATTGCCAATTTTTAAGCCACTTAAACATTTCTCAAATGGGAAAATATCTTATTTCTCGTTTCTCGTTAAACTTACTCCTGGCAAGCAAAGAGATTGGAATTTCAATTGTTTCACATAGCAACCAGCTTTTAAAGGATGAGACCATCGCTTTAGCCTGTATAATTTTTTATTTTCTTTCTACTTACAAGGGAGCTAGTAATAAGACTAATTCTACTTTTGTCTATCTTGATTAGCATGATGTAGATAACAGGTTAATGTTTTCAATAAAAGATTTGTTTACTGAACAGCTAGAGGACATCTTATGAATGGAACACATTAGATTTTTTCTCCTCTACTTACAAGGAACCAAGCAATAAAGACAATTTCTGCCAATGTTTATCTCAATTATCAAGAAGTAGATAGAAGAATAAGCTTTTTAACAATAATTTGTTACAGAGATGTAGAGAAGGTCACGTGACTGGAATACAGATTTTTTTTTTCTTATTTATTTTTTTTTTTATAGAAATGTGTATAATTTTAAGTTCACTTCTTAGGAAAGTTATTTTCTAGCCTAATAAGAGTTCTAAATCTGAAATTCTTTTTAAAAATATGAAAATTGCATAAAAGAAACATTTTTTATGAAAAACCTTGACGTGTTGCATGGGTAAATTTAAAAAACCAAAAAGTTTAGTTCATTTCACATTTAATTTGAAATTTTAAACCAGAAATCAAGGTTTAATATGAACAATATGTAGTCCAAATTTCATACAGATCTTGAAATTAGATCCCACTATATTTATTATTATTATTATTATTATTATTGCATTTTGTGTTCAGTCTAATAATTTAGGTGATATTGATAAATAGTGATTAATTAATATGGATTCTTGTGAATGCAATGTGTACAATGAAGTGGCATTTTTATTTATGGTCGCTCTTTAACTGCTGCGGTTCTCAGCATCCCATTCTATATTGGGCACGAAAGATCGCTTAATTTTGCTCAGAGACCTCCCTATTAGGCTTGAAGTTCTTTTACATGCCATAAATCTATGTCATGGGATCTATGGCTTAACTTCCCTTCCAAAGGAAGCCATGCTAAGGATTTTTACATCCGAAAAAAGCCCATCATCCTCCGCCGGGTTTGAAGCCGCGATTTTGGATATATGAAGTTAGCATGTTAACCATTACACCACGGAGGGCGACAGTGCAACGTGTGTGTGTGTGCTCCTTCTGAGGCAGTGATGTGTGACTTTGGAATATCTGAGGGCTTCCATGTTCAAATTTACTTTTTATTTATGTAAAACTGCAAGCTGTTTCTAAGCAAATTACATTAAGTTGGATATTCTCCTTATTAAAATATTTAAATTCTTTAAAATAATGTTTCAAACTTCACTAAAACACTGTAAAGTCAAAGAGGCCTATATTCCATTTTCATGCAAACAAAAGGTATTATGTCCTTTCAGTCCAATCAAAAACAACTATGTTCAAAATTTATTGTATTATTAATGATTTTGTGCCCTACTTTAAATTGATATGGTGTCTTGTTTTATTCTTATAACCTATATGAATGCACTAAAATACCAAAATTAAACAATAACATGTTACTTTAAGAAAAATATATCTTTGGGTTATTCCGGAAACTTGTATTTGAGTGACAATGCCTACAAAAGCACTCTCATTATATTTTGTCCTATTATTAACAAAGTGGTTTACAAAATGTCATTGATACCAAAAACTGTCATTTGGGGAAATTTCAAAATTATAATGCTAAAATAATGCCATTTTTGACCATGCTGTTAATACAGACCTTCCCTCATTTTTACCGTCTGTAGTTGTATGTACATACAATGACTTCACCAAACTGCTGAAGAAGAGGACGAATGTCCTGGAAAACGTTTCAGTGTTTTTTAACATATTAAGTGGAGACTTTTAAGTGTAAATAAGTGTGACTCAATACAACTCCAACATGAAGAATACTTCACTGTTAATAGTGCTTCTGTTTATAGTAGTGTTTTAAACATGTCATATTTTTGGTGTTTATGCCTCTAGGAGCTTAGTAGTAGCATAGAAAATTGTGAAAATCTGGGATTTACTGCTCTTCAAATGAAGTGGGCTAGTGGCAATTCCAAGTGGAGGAACTGTGCAATGGCAAGGTATGTAACAATGAGTAGGCTTCTCTTTCTTTGGCGGCTAAGGTCAGAGATAGTAAGTTTTACATTATTTCTTAATATGCTATCTACCTTGAAAAACAAACTACAATCACTGGTAACTTGAACTCTTTATGTTCAGAATGTATAAAAATGTACATAACTTAAAGTATTTATGAATAAATCCAGTATACAATGTTTTTTAAATTGCAGGTTTGATTTCTTATTTCTAAACACAGAGTCACCCATCTGGCAAGTATTGCCATACATCTGTTGGAAATTTTTTTAGAATACTATAAGAACATTATTATAAATGTCTAAGCAGTGTTTTGTTTATCCCTCTATATTATGTTTTAATAAATTCATAATTTCATTATTGAAGAAGAATCCACAGTTCTAATCTACTTTTGCGGCAGGTTTCAATTTTATGAATTAAACCTATATCATTTCAGAGCAATGATTCTCTAAGTCAAAAATGCATTTAGAGTTATATTGTAACAGTGATTTAAACACCTCTCTTCTAGTCATTCAAGACAATATAACAATCACCTTCTGGCAAACACAATTACAGAGTATTGTTGGAAATAACAAAGTTAATCAAGTAACTCTATGCTAAATCAAGCCTGTAATTTGGCTGTTCTGTATGTTCAAATTCATATTTAAAAGTTTTTCTAAAGAAAGAAGTAAAAACAGTAGAATAAACTCTAGTTAAATTTTCAACTAACAAGACATTTATTTTTTCCCTCAGTTTTTTATCACATATCATGTAAGTATTTGACACCAAATTATATGCTTATTCAATTTATTATTGGACTTGGAAAATTTAAAAGTTGCCTGCAACATTTTCATTTAGTCACCTAATGTTTTTCTTGCAAATATGAAATTCCAGAAGAAACATCATTCCACCTGCTGTTTCACTCCAATTGTCAATATATAGGGAGATGCAGTTTACTAGAACAGCTTTACCATTATAAAATCAATTATTCAAAACCATTACAAAAATATTCATAAAATCATGTTGTACATCTGGTTTTATAACCTTCATATTTTGCATTTATTCATACATTCAATTATTTGTAATTAGACTTACCAAATGTCCTGTATTATATGGGATTTCCTGTATCTAAGGAGGAAGAATCATGTTGCTTATTACTGTTATACAAAACATCAAAAATCCCATATTTATTTGTTTCTTTGCATTATGAAATCCACGCATATTTGTTCATGCTTGAATAACAATCTTTAAAGCTAAGTGTAGCACTTGCAATCCTAACTTACATGGTGGTAAATCCAATTTGAAACAGGTATTTACAATCTATCAGAAACTGCAGCACAATCTTTTTCTAAGCAGAAAATAACAAACTTTCTTTGTGAGGAAGAATAGTAATGAAGAACAGGCAGTTACAGCAAGTGAAATTGTGATGAATTCTCACAATACAAAACAAAATCTATAAAGCAAAAAGTTATAATGTTTTTGGTGAAGGTTCTGATAGGATAAGTAAACTGGGCTGTGACAAAAATCAAAGTAGAAGCTTTAGTAGAGAAAGTGTTGGGATTGAAAAGTTAATAGGGCTTCTTTTATGAAGAATTTGATTTGTGTATTTTGAGATAATATAAGGTCTTTGAACAGCCCAAAATTTGATTATCTGAAAATAAATTGTTAACATTTCTGAATATGTTAATTATACCCATTTATTGAATTTCCTGGCTCAAATGCCTCTACATATAAAATATGTTAATGTTGAGCAGATCATGAAAAATTGAAAGTAGGAAATATTACTTGAATTTGATGAAGTGTAAAACGCTCACTGAATTATAGTGTGGCTTGTCAGGGTTTCTATGATTTTATTATGAATGGATGATCTTATTATGTTGACCAATGCAAGAAAAATTTGCAAGTATGGACTACATAGTCTATCAGAATATACAGGTGACCTAATTGTATATTGGGAATAATTTCCCATCATAAAAATAAACAAACATGAAATAAATGTTAATGTATATAGCATGCTATTGCATATATTTCAGCGAATTATCTCCCTGGACCTTAGTTTGAAATTTTGACACAGTATAAACACTTTTTCTATTTATGCAAATATATAAATACGCCTCTGGTTTTCAAATGCAGGTGGAGGAAATGAATGTCCTTAATTGTCATTCTAAAAATTGGGCAAGACTATTTGTAATAAATACATTTTTATTTGAATTTTGGTTTTGTATATGTATTTTTAATCCTAACATGTCATTTGATAAATGTTGAATATTTAAATAAATAGTAATTAGAAGATGAAAAAGAAGAAGAATGCATCATATAATAGGGCTATTTTTCCATGTGCAATCATGATTGGAAATCCTACTAAAGTATACTGAAAATTATGATTTTTATCATTGTTAAGTGATGTAGGAGCAGTTGTTAATACTTTGCATTTTGTGGCAAACCTACCATGTTTAAAATGTTTTCTTATATAGCAAAAATGGTGACCAAAATTAAAGACAATACACCTTTTATTGCTATTGTGCATGTGCGACTTCGTTGCCAACCTGAATGAAGATTAAAAATTGCTAGTTTGGCATGGTTGTGATTACTTGTTCTTGCTCCTCTTTTCATTTGTAGTTTATGGCATTGTTGAGTCAACAAAATGGCGTGCAAAGTCACAAAAAATGTTATGTGCAACATAATTTAGTGACAATAAATAAGTGTAATTATTTGTGATACATCTTCAGTAATTTTTTCCCTCAATCCTGCTTCTCTTCAGATCCCTTGGCTATGGAAATTACTAAAAACATATTGCACGAAAACAGTTTACATACCTACTAACCTAGAGGCAACAGAGTACATGCTAAAATTACAGTGTTAGTTGTGGATATGTTGGCAGCTCTACATTAGTGAACATCATAAATAATGGAGCCAGCACCATCTGGAGGGTATGTGCGAGTGTGTGTTTAAAAGTATAACCAAAACAGACAAATGTATAAAAATAGTTTTAAAACTCAGTAACAAAGCAATGTTTTAAAAATTTACAAAATGGATCTCCAGTGTGTTATCTGTCTCGTCATTATCCAGAGATACCATACCACTTCTCAGTTAACTGGTCCACTCCATTCAAATCCAAAATCAAATACGGAATCCACCTTACCACCATGAAGTATTTGGTGTCTTGCAACAGAGAGCAGGACTAAAGGGCTTCTGATTTTCCATTATTATCAGAAGAATATTCTATACGCTAACTAGGCTAGCTGCAAAGCCCAGCAAATTTGAAAAGTAGGTATTTCTATTAAATTTCATATAACAAAGAATTTATTTGTAGTCTGTTGGGTGTTTGCATTCTAGCCTATTGTTACAGCATAAAATTTGATTCTATTCGCCATAGGTATATTGTAGCCTGTCTTCTCAGGCGTAAGTATCGTGACTGACTGATGTGGTATAAAGGGCGTATTAGCGGAATGAAATGAGTAGGGGGAAGTCACAACAAAAAACCTTTCAGCTTTTCTCTCTTGTCATCAGAAGTTTAGACAAGTCTCAAGGATGGGTGAAGCAAACTGATAGGTGTTCAGCATAGCCAGACTTGTGATTTTATTACTGAAGATAACGTAACTCCATTGCATGACAGTCCACAAGGGGCCTTGGCCTACCACCTGCCACATCCCCCACCTCGGCCTGAAGATGCCATGAATGGGGTGTAGTGCTGGAGGGTGAGACATGATCAGTTCCTGAGTCCCTCCCTACCAGTTTATGAGGTCTTCTCGGTCTGGTGCTGCTTCTCAATCAAGTAGCTCCTCAATTGGCCCCCCCAGGGACCTTAGGCTGAGTGCACCCGAGACCAGGTCTCCCAGTGAGGAAAATTTCCCATGCAGGTACTGGGAATCGAACCCAGTCTTCCACTTGGCAAGCAGCTGCACTGCCACCATGCTAAGGAGACGACTATTACTGAAGATAGGGATTCTTAATTTGCCTTATGGACACAAAATCAGAAGTTATCAATTTCAAAAATAGATGGAGGTAATTATTACTTTCTCTTCTGTATACATAAATAGTGGGTAGAGAATTCCACCCAAAACTTCTATTATGAGATTCCCCAGAAATGTGTTTTGAGCTCCCCTGAATAAAAAAGGTTCAGAAAAAGGTGTGTGGCATGTGTGAACTTCAAAAACAAAAAGTGCTTTAAATGCTAAAATTGGTATTTAAGTTTAGTATCTATCAAGGATATGAAAGAAAAACACCCCACCCCAAACTACCCTTTATGGATTTTTAAAAATGTTTGATTTTTTTAAAAATGACATGATTTTTTATTAAAATACAATATCCTTAAGATATTTTCATCACAAATAAAATGTATATCTTGAATTTTCTGGGAGATAGCCTCTGAGCCTATTCATTCTAGATTGCTTTAGCTTAATGGTAGTAAACTGAAAGAAGCAAACTTACTATACAAAAAATGAAAGACACACAATATATGTCATATACATTATCTGTGGAGTGAATCATTCCTAAGATGTTCCTTGTTGTTGGCTTTTTTTTTAATTTACAATACGTATACTCTTCTCAAATGAGGGGTTATTAATTGTTGAATTGTTATTCACATTTTTCATCCGAACCATGCAAAGAGAATGGAATTTTAATTTGCATCATGTAGCGACAGCTTTTAAAAGAATTGACTTTTGCTTTAGCCAAGCCTATTCCCTTATTTCCTTTGTAATTAAAAAGAACTAAGTAATTACACCATTTCTGATAATGTTTGATTAGTAAGAAGTAGACAGAAGAGTGAGCGTTTGCAAGAATATTTGTTGCAGAAAAGATAGATAAAGTTATGTTAATGTAACAAATCAAACCTTTTTTTGCAGTTATATTAATATTCTTTGTATTATTATTACTATTATTATTATTATTAGCTCCATGTATTAAATTTCATTGAAGTTATTTACATGATTTATTTATTTATACATTGTTTATTATTTACATTATTTACTCCCATTATTTTCTCCATTATTTGACAAGGCTGCCAACCTTACATGTTAATTTCAGGAATACCTGTGATAATAAAGGAGCTAATTAACTATAAGTTTTCAAAGCAAATTGCTAACACATGTGCTGATTAAGAGGCAGTAAGGAGTAGTCACTAAATATATACAGGAAAACCACAAAATTATACTCTTCAAGGGATTGTGGGCTAAACACTTAATAATTGGGACAGTATTACACATGGTATAGACATGATTCATTAGTTATGTAAAAGCAACTTGGATGCAGTATAACAGGAATTACAGTACAATAAATGTTATTTTGGAATATTTGGGTGGAATATAGTACACAACAGAAAACAAGAGATAACTTCTTACAAAAAAATCTTCAGTTGTTGATTGCCAAGTACTCAAGGATCATTACATTTTTTCATTGCCATTTGGTATTGTTGTATGACAATTCACTATACACTGCACAGAATTCAGTGAAAATCAAAAAGGGTAAAACACATTGACAGGGAGCCTTGTGAAGCTATACATTCATTTCAAGAAAAGGTACTGTTAAACATTTCGCAAATTATATACAGTGTTTTTGTTCATTTATGACCCAAAAAAGTGCTTATAACTTGTAGTGAGATTTTGAAGCGTTAAAGGAAGTAAACATACAGTATTAACATGGAAGATCAGGGACTTTACTAATAGAGTGTAATGCATGGGATAGCATTATATTCAGAAGCATAAACAAAGGGTTTTAATATACTCTCACGCACACACACACACATAATGTTGATTTTTATCCTTGGTTTCCCATGCAACAAATTACATCAATCCCATATGTGGTTGCCTGGGATCGAACCTGGGCCTCAGAAGTTTTGTAAGAATAAACAATATGGAAATCATGTGATGAATTTTGGGGGGAGGGGTGGAGTACTCAGTTTCAGATTTTTAATGTTTGTTTTGTTTCTTCTTTGCTCTCCTTTTTTTCTTCTCAATCTCCATTGTGTGCAGCCAATGATGGGTAATAGTGTCATCTCAGCTGGATCATCATGTTTGTATCCATTTTTCAACTGCAGTCCCAGGGGGGGGGGGA
Source organism: Hymenopus coronatus (assembly GCA_030762935.1). Taxonomy (NCBI): domain Eukaryota; kingdom Metazoa; phylum Arthropoda; class Insecta; order Mantodea; family Hymenopodidae; genus Hymenopus; species Hymenopus coronatus. The sequence goes on from CM060890.1 coordinate 112,584,684, forward strand.
GTTATATGAGCTGCACTTCCAATGGTGATTTGGTCCTTTAGCCATTACCATGAGAGGTGTAACCCTGGGGTGTTAGTAGGATTGATAGTCACCGAAATATGTACTGAAGGTGATAGAAACTTAACCCTCCACTAGCCCCTTCATTGTACTGACACAATAGAACAGAACAACATAAAACAGCGCTAAAACCAACAGAACACAGAAGGAACACAGGTGCTAAAATATTAGGGATATAAAATTGCAGCACAACAGCAGCCTCATTATCTGAAGTCAACGTGTCTAGGAATCCACCCACACAAGGGATACACTGAAGCTAACAACAGTGATAGTGCAAAGCATTCTAGATATGTATTAAAGGACAATGGTAATTATACAGGGATCAAAGGATTTGGCACAAATTATCTGAATATATAAAAGATCTTGGAGAATATCAAAAAGCTCCACACAATACTGCTGTCAGAATAAAATTTAAAACATTAAAAGTACAGCATACTACTGAAATGTTCAATGTGTTCTTTCAATTATAAAAAGACGGAACAAATAACTGAGCTGGAATTCAACATAGGGTTCAAACACCAAATCAAAGCGAGTCTTAGTCTGGAATCTGGAGGAAAGCACATTTTACCTGTGGTAATGTGACGATAGATATCCAAAAGCCAGAGAGACAAAAGAAAACAAACCTTAAAAGGAAATATGACCAGGAACACATCATGTGATGTGATAACATTCACATGAATTTTTCCAATATGGTAAAACAATTTTTCTTACAAACAAAAAAACAGTTTTTCTTACAAAAGCTTGTTTTTATATCTTGCTTCATGCTAATTCAGATAAAATTAGTCAGGAATGGTTTAGTTACACACATTCCCTTGTTAGTAAATGGGGAATAAGGAAATATACTTGTCTATGTGATGTTATTGAAATTCTGTTCTCTTTTAATGAACAGGGTGAAAGAAAGCAAATAACATCCCATTTGAAAAAAATCTGATGTGTTCCATTCACATGCCTTTCTCTACATATCTGTAACAAATTATTGTCAGTAAGCTTATTCTTCTAATTCAAGTTAATTGAGATAAACATTAGCAGAAACAGTCTTATTACTTAATTCCTTATAAGTAAAAGGGAAATAAGCCAATACACTAGGCTAAACCAACAGTCAAATGTTTTAAAATGTGGCTACTATGGGATTGAAATCCATTTCTTTGTGTGGCCAGGAGTTGACCAATTCCCACATGAGAAAAGTTTAAGTATTTTAAAATTGAAATCTATAACAAGGAATATTTCAAAAATGGTCAATTCCACACACACACGCACGCATACACACTCTCTCTCCTACTAACCATAGTAGAGAAAGTAAAAATTAAAAATAGATGTCCAGGCAAGCTATAGCATTTGAATATGTAACTACAAAAGAAAAAAATCTGATGTGTTCCATTCACATGACTTTCTCTACCTCTCTGCAACAAATTATTGTTAAAATGCTTATGCTTCTATTTACTTCATGCTAATCGAGAAAATAATTAGCACAAATAGTCTTATTACTTGCTTCCTTGTAAGCAGAAGGGAAATAAGGGAGCACTATAGGCTAAACTAATATTCAAACACTGGTTACTATGTGACTGAAGTTCCTTTGTTTCCTCAGTTGACAAATTCCTGTATGAGAAAAGTATGTTTTTCATAGCTGAAACAAAAAACAAGGAATATGTCAAAAACGATCAATTCCACGAAAAAAAATGTATATAACATAAATTATATGTTTTGATGTGCTCTACATTTTTTGTGCGTTAAGTTTTTGCCCATCTCTTACGATTTAGCAGTTATGCAAAATTCTGTGAAATTCATCCAGAATAGTCTTCAGAGGCTATTCCCAGAAAATTCAAGATATACATTTTATTTGTCCGGTAAATATCTTTAATATTCCTTATTTTAATCAAAATTGTTACAGTCATTTTTAAGAAAATCAAAATTTTCGAAAAAAGTTCCATGTAAAAGGTAGTTGGGGGTGGGGGGATTTTCTTGAAAATCTTTGTGTTGCATCCTTGGAAGATACCAAACTTAAATACCAAGTTTGGTGTTCAACAGGCTTTTCGTTTTTGAGCTATGCTGTCCAGAGACACACACGCACACACATACCTTTTTTCAAAAATGCTTTTTTTGGATTCAGGGGGAGGACCCAAAGCATGTATTTCCGTTGAAATCTCAGTATCGAATTTTTAGGTGCATTACTATACTTTCTCTATACACTATGTACATACTACTTGTAGAGAAAGTAAAAATCTGATGTATTCCATTCACATGACTTTCTTTACATCTCTGCAACAAATTATTGTTATAAAGCTAATGCTTTTATTTACTTCATACTAATCGAGAAAAAATTAGCAGAAATTGTCTTATTACTTGCTTCTTTATAAGTAGAAGCGAAATAAGGGAGGACCATAGGTTAAAGTGATAGTGAAAAGCTGGTTGCTATGTGACTTAAGTTTCTTTGTTTATATGGACAGGAGTTGACAAATTTCTGTATGAGAAAAATATAAGTTTTTCAAAGCTGAAACCAAAATCAAGGGGTATCTCAAAAACCATTAACTCCATGAAAAAAATGTATATGGCATAAATTATGTGTTTTAATGTCCTCTATAATGTATGTATGGTAAGTTTTTGTGCATCTCTTATGGTTTAGCAGTTATGTAAAACTCTGTAAAATGCATCCAGAATAAAGTAGTCTTCAGAGGCTATTCCCAGAAAATTCGAGATATATATATTATTTGTCAGGCATATATCTTTAATATACAATATTTTAATCAAAAGCATTAGAGCCATTTTTTAGAGAATCAAAATTTTCGAAAATTTTTCCATGTGAAGGGTAGTTTGGAGTGGGGGGATTTTCTTGAAAACCTTTGTGTCGCATCCTTGGAAGATACTGAACTTAAATAACAAGTTTGGTATTTAACGCCTTTTCGTTTTTGAGCTATGCTGCCCACAGACACACACACACAGACAGACAGACTCACACACACGGAAATTTTTTTAAAAGTACTTTTTTTGTATTCAGGATGTCTTAAAAGATGTATTTCTGGTGAAATCTTGGTATCAAATTTTTGGGTGCATTATAATACCTTCTCTATACACAATGTACATAGTACATATAGAGAAAGTAATATATGATTTAAAAAATCTGATGTGTTCCATTCACATGACTTTCTCTATATCTCTGTAACAAATTATTATTAATACACTTATTCTTCCTTTTACTTTATGCTAATCGAGAAGAAATTAGCAGAAATAGTGTTATTACTTGCTTCCTTGTAAGTAGAAGCAAAATAAGGGAGTACCATAGGTTAAAGTAATAGTCAAAAGCTGGTTGCTATGTGACTGAAGTTGCTGTTTGTATGAACAGGAGTTGACAAATTCCTGTATGAGTCAGGTTTTTCAAAGCTGAAAATAAAAAAACAAGGAATATCTAAAAAACTATTAACTGCAAGAAAAAAATATGTATAACATAAACTGTGTGTTTTAACGTGCTCTACATTTTTTGTGTGGTACGTTTTTGTCCATCTCTCACAGTTTAGCAGTTATGCAAAATTCCATAAAATTCATCCAGCATAAAGTGGTCTTCAGAGGCTATTCCCAGAAAATTCAAGATATACATTTTATTTGGCAAGTAAATATTTTATATATAAGAGATTTTAATCAAAATTGATAGAGCCATTTTTAAGAAAATAAAAATTTTTGAACTTTTTTTCCATGTAAAGGTTAGTCTGGGATGGGGGGATTTTCTTGAAAATCTTTGTGTCGCATCCTTGGAAGATACTAAACGTAAATACCAAGTTTGGTTTATAACGGCCTTTTCGTTTTTGAGCTATGCTGCCCAAAGATACACACAAACACATACACCACATACGGGCATTTTTCTAAAAATGCTTTTTTTTGGATTCAGAAGGTCTGAAAACATATATTTCCGGTAAAATCTCGGTATCAAATTTTTGGGTGCAATACAATACCTTCTCTATACGCTATGTACATAGTACGTATAGGGAAAGTAAAAATCACATTGATAAGATAGTAGGGGTTCAGTAGTTTCTGCACACAGGCTGATAACTGGACTCATGGAAAAGGTGCTGTCAAGGCACGAAAATCAATATGATGTTCAGCAGCTTTGCACACAGGCTGATAATTGGACTCGTGGAAAGGACTTTGACTTTAGGCGCTTTAAAATTGAAAGATGTGCTGATGTCAGCATACACTATGCATTTCAATTGGAGCAATAGTCTTAAACTAATGGTGTGATAAGTTCCTCAGTATGCGCCATTCAAAATGCACAAAGGTCCCACTTTGCTAAGCAAAAGAAAAAAAAATAAAAGAACAATTCATCATATCTGAGGCGTAATGAAGTTAAAGGAAATACTTTTGGCACCAGAAGTTCATGCAGACAGTTTTCTTGGTAGAGAAGTTAAGGCTGTTTTCTTTACTGCATGTGTAGAACAGTCAAAAGCAGACATGGAATACATTTTCTAAGAGTCAATTCCTTCAGGAACTACAATAAATGGTTAACTTATCTATGAATAATGAAGACAATATTGTAGTTGTAGTTCTCTACAATAGGATTGTGACTACAAGAAAAAGTATAATGCATGAAAATCCTGAGGTAATCTGTTCTTTTGAGTAAAAACATGTACTCAAAATGCTCCATTCCTCATGAACTCCTGAATAAAAAGAAGTTAATGGAGGGATTATTATTTTTTTTTTTTTTTACCTTTAGGTAATGATAGTCAATTGCCAAGATATTATCAGCACTGACAGTGGAGCAGGATTTTGCCCCATAGGAGTTTGGGGAATAAAGAAAATCTGCCTTCCAGCAAGTGCCACTGCTTTTCTCTAGGTCAAAAAGTATGGTAAACCTCTGACAATAGTGTTATGCTGCTATCACAGTATTCAACGTTATCTAAACTATTGTAGCCTTGATTATGGATGAAACAAACAAGGTATGTACTTGCCAACTATTTCAAAACTAAATTGCAGACAAACAAAGGCACAAGCTTTGATGAATACCATGAGTAATAAAATCTGAAGTGTTACACTCACATGACTTTCTCTAGCTGCTCTACAAACCTCTTCTTTGTACACAATGCTAATCGAGATAAATATTAGAAGAATGTTATTACTTAGTTCCTAATAAGTAGAAGAGAATAAGGGAATGCGCTATGCTAAAATGATTGTCAAATGTTTTAAAACTATCGTTATGCGATTGTTATTGCAAATCACTTCTTTGCTTGGCCAGGAGCAGCACAAAAGAAAAGTTTAAGTACTACACAATTGAAACCAATAACAAAGAATATCTCAGAAACGGTTACCTCAACAAAAACTTAAAGGACATAAATTGTGTGTTTTGTTGTGATGTACATATTCTGTGTAGTGAGTTTTTTTCTATCTCTTACGGTTTAGCAGTTAAGCAAAATTCATCCAGAATAAAGAGGTCTTAAGAGGCTATTCCCCAAAAATTTGAGATATACACTTTATTTTGGATATAAATAGCTTTAATACACAGGATTTTAATCAAAATCGTTAGAGCCATTTTTAAGAAAATCAAAATTTTCAAAATTTGTTCCATGTAAAGGGTAGTTTTTAGTAGGGGGATTTTTTTGAAAATCTTTGTGTCGCATCCTGGAAGATACTAAACCTAAATACCAAGTTTGGTATTTAACGGTCTTTTCGTTTTGGGGCTATGCTGTCCACAGACACACACACACACATGGACCTTTTTTTAAAAATGTTTTTTCAGAATCAGGGGACCCCAAAACATATATTTCCGGTGAAAACTCGGTATCAAATTTTTGGGTGCATTACAATGCCTTCTCTATCCCTATGTACAATATACATATGAGGTTAGAGAAAGTAATATAAACATGAATGACAAGTGTTCTGAATCTGAGGAAATAAAATGTTTCTTCTCGTTGGAAACTGACACTTTCAACAAGGGGGACAGGAAGATTTTTCCAGTCTGCCTGTATTACTTTGATCCCCATGAATATTCATATGGAAAGTGAGATAAATTTCCATATCTTTTAATACGAGAACTAGTAGAAGAGAGAAGTGGTTAAAAGCTTAAAATGGAATAAAGAAGAATGACAATATTATTATTGTTATTATTAATATCCTTATTGTTAAGCTATAGTTTTACTTTCTCTACTTGTACTATGTATATAGTATAGAGAGGGTATTGCATTCTACCCAGAAATTTGATACTGAGATTTAACCGGACAGGTTTTAGGGGTCACATGTATAAAAAAAATGCACTTTTAGAAAAAGGTCTGTGTGTGTGTGTGTGTGTGTGTGTGTGTGTGTGTGTGTGCGTGCATGTGTGAACATGATAACTCGAAAACAAAAAGTCAGTAAAGTATCAAACTTTGTATTTAAGATTAGTAGCTTTCAAGGATGTGACACAAATATTTTGATTTTCTCAAAAATGGCTCTAACAATTTTGATTAAACACCATGTATTAAAGACATTTACATGCCAAACAAAATATATAAATATCTTGAATTTTCTGGGAATAACTTCTGAAGATCTCTTTATTCTAGATAAATTTTGCTGGAGTTTGAACAACTACTTACCATAAGAGATAGTCAAAAACTTACTGCACAGAAAATGTAGATCTCGTTAAAATACACAATTTACGTCATATACATTTTTTTCGTAGAATTGACCATGTTTGAAATATTCCTTGTTATTGGTTTCAGTTTTAAAATACTTAAACTTTTCACATATGGGAATTTGTCAACACCTGGCAATGCAAAGAAATGGGTTTCATCCACTTGGCAACAAGCTTTTAAAAGATTTTATTATTGTTTTAGCCTAGTGTATTCCATTATCTCCCCTCTACTTACAAGAAAATAAGTAATAAAGACCATTTTTTTTAATGTTTTCTCGATTAGTATGAAGTAGATGGGAGAGTAAGGCTTTTTAACAACAATTTGTTACAAATTTGTATTAATGCAAATCTAAGGTGTATGAGTTTTTATAAGAAGTTTCAAGGTGAAAATAGTTCTGTAGTAGAAGCTAATTCCAGTACTCATCTTATGCATATGTTTAAATACATAAGCGATGTGTTAGGTGTGGACAAAGCAGATTGCAGTGCTCATCTTACACATTGATAGTTATTTTAAAACGTACAGGCATTTTTCTTCTACAGTAAAGATAAAATCACAGTTGATATCTCTCTTTGAATTTATACACAGTGTAGTTTTGAAATTCTATTCCAATAAGTGTAGACAAGCTTTTACAAGCTTGGAGTGGAATAAGTTTAAGTCAAAAGTTTTATCAAAGTCAGAGTCCAAAATTCTGAGCAATACTTTCAGGCAGATGCAGACCATTGCAATAACAAAATCTAAAGCTATATTTGTCTGTTTTTAGCAATGCCTCCTAAAGTTTTTAATGAGGCAATACTTGAAAAAATCTTATGTGTTTCCATTCACATGACTTTCTCCACATCTCTGTAACAAATTATTGTTAATAAGCTTATTCTTCTATCTACTTCATGCTAATCGAAATAAACATTAGCAGAAATGGTCTTATGTACTTAGTTCCTTATATGTAGAAGGGAAATAAGAGAACAGACTGTGCTAAACCAATAGTCAAATGTTTTAAAATGTGGTTGCTATGGGATAGAAATCTGTTTTTTTGAATAGCAAGGAGTTGACAAGTTTATGTATGAGAAAAGTTCAAGTATTTTAAAATTGAAACCAATAACAAGGACTATCTCGAAAACAGTCAGTGTTTTTCCATGAAAAAAATGTATATGACATAAATTGTGTTTTAAAGAAGATTTAAGGACATTTTTGTGTACTAAGTTTTTGTCTACCTCTTATGGTTTACCAGTTATGCAAAATTCATCCAGAATAATGAGGTCTTCAGAGGTATTCCCAGAAAATTCAAGATATACATTTTATTTGTCCTGTAAATATCATAAATATAACAGATTTTAATCAGAATTGTTAAAAGCCATTTTTGAGAAAACCAAAATTTTTGAAAATTTTTTCCACATAAAGGGTAGTTGGGGGTGGGGATATTTTTTGAAAATCTTTTGTGTGGCATCCTTGGAAGATACTGAACTTAAATATCAAGTTTGGTATTAATTGGACATTTTGTTTGTCACCTATGCTGCCCACACATATGGAAATTTTTCTAAAAATTCTTTTTTTGGATTCAGGAATCCCAAAACATGTATTTCTGGTGAAATCTCAGTATCAAATATTTAGGTGCAATACAATACCTTCTCCATACATAGTATGTGTAGAATGGTAAAAAGAAATTTGCCACTATTGGTTGGTTGGTTGGTATCTAATGTTGAGCAGTTGGCAGTGAAGCCATTCGCTCTCTTGCATTCCAGTATTTTGATGTCATATTATCATGTTGACTAAAGGTTGGGCAGCGGAGAAGATGGTTTCCATCCATGTCTTCTTTAAGTGTACAGAAAGGACACAGAGGAGATCTCACTATACCAATCCTGAATAAATGTTTATTGAGACAGTCATGGCCTGTTAGGAGTCTAAAAGTTGCTACAGAGGATTTTCTTGGTAATGTAGTGGTTCTGATCGTGTTATTACATAAATTTTCCCATGGTTTTCCTTTTGTTTGTAATACATTATCTTCTTTAATTTTGTTACTATATGTTGATATAATGATTCTTTTGATAGAGTGATAACTTATTGGGATAAGATGAATTTGAAGTAATTTTACTACCTTTCTTGGCCAGAAAGTCAGCTGTTTCATTACCCTGTATTCCACAATGTGCTGGTATCCATATAAGTATTAATCTATTATTTAAATTCATTAGTTGTTTTATGATTTTGCGGCATTCAGAATGCAGAATTTACCATTAAAACTTATGATTAATGTTAAAATTGAGCTCCAGGTAATTTGTAGGAAAAATTGTGGTATTGTGGTGGGGAAGTTAAGTCATTAATAGATTGACTCTTTACAAATGTTCAGTGAAATATAACTTTAAGAGCTTTTACAATACTGCAACAAATTATTTGGAAAAAGTTTGCGAGATATTAATATTTTTAAGACGCTAGAGTCTTTATTTTTGGACATACACTATTTTTCCTGGCTTTGAAGAAATGTTTAACTCTTTAAAAGTATTTAATTGTCCAGTTTTTTTAATTTCAATGATAAATTAATATATTTGGCATGAAGGAGATTTTTACCTTTATCATTAAATTTTTTATTTTTATACTTTTATAAGAGTTTTTTTCCTCATAAGATTGAATTATGTGATGCTGGAGCTATATACCTGTAGTGACACTAATTGTGATGTGAATTCAAAATGAATTATTTTTTCTCTAAAGTTACTTTATAGATTGTTCCAAATGTCTTAGTGTTTGTATATTTTGCTTAAATATACCTGCTTCAAATGCAAAGTGTTGAGTTTTTCCAATTTTTAAAAAGAAATGGAATGATAAAAGGAATAGGTTAAGAAGCTCTGATAAGGTCATTTAATTTCTATAGAGTTTTAGAAATTGGATTACTTTATGGAGATTTAGCTTAATGAAAAAGCTAAAACTGAAGAAAAATATGGATTTTAAACATTTTACATAGAAAATGAAATCGCAAAATACTATAATGAAATATGTGCTTAAAATGTAATTATTGTACGTATAGTAAATTATACGCTGTATTGACATAACCTATCCCTTATTGGCATTTCAAAACTTGGCACTGCATACTTGTTGGTTAAGCAACTGCATCATTTTACTGAAAACAATTTGAAAGATTAAAATTATATGTAAAAGCAAATTGAGATGTGAAATATTCATTTGTTCGTTTTCATTCATAAATGAAGAACAGGTGGAAAGGATACAAGCTAGGCAGCTGATTTATTAGTGATATTCTGCAAAGACAGTAACTGTAGAATATTTAATTTAAAAAAAAAAGGATAATTTTATGAAGTGATATGTTTATTTACAGTACATAATCTGTGTTGCACAAAAGTATGCCAAATAAATTAAGATTCAGATTTAGCAGAAACAAGAATTCTTTCAATTTTAATACATGTCAGTATTAACATACATTTTGGGTTTTGATGTTTTATGAAAATAATTTGACAGTAATTATGAATAGTACAAGGAAGAAAGAACAGTGCAAAACATTCTTTATAAAATACAGTTCATTATGCAGCAGCTAACACAGTTGCATAAAATCAACATTTTTGTCCTATTCATTCAGGCATTTTACACACCATTATTATCAGAAAGCACATTCAGACATAGCATACCACAGTTAGAATAGCATGAGCAACCCAGTACAATTTCATTGATTTCAAAAATAATTATATTAAATAAATATATTTTAAAAATTATAGGTTTATATGAGGCAATAATTTTAATTGTTTTCTGAGTGAAACTTAGCTTCTGCTTATCTAAATGAACTACTTTTCCCTACAACTCTTGCTCATTCATTACTCAAAGATATAATTTGAGATTTTTGAGCATTGCTATGAGACACATTGCAATCATGTGAGCAGAGTGATTGTTTTTAATGTTAGATTGCTGACCTATTGTCTGCAAGACCACAGGAGTTATCCAATAGATAAATAGTCCTCAAACTTTTGGTGTTGTGCTGTATCTAAGCATTACAGAGTTATTTCAGGTATATGTAAAGCATAAAGTACAATATCCAATTTACATAGCCCTCAAACTTTTGGTGTTTTTTTAAATGGATTGTACTCGGTAGGTAGGAGTGGTAGACGGAGGGGAGGATAGTCATTCTCCTCAGCATAGCATATCATTTCAGTAGTTATGGGGCAGTGGACTGTTCAACACAGTAGATCTTTTGTCGCCATTTCAATATCAGTTGGAATGGCACAGTTCCAAGCCAGAATACAATTCTGAGATGGCTTAAGTCCTACAGAGCAACATCATGAGGAAGAAGCTTCACAAACTGTGAGGATGCCTGAAAACAAAGACAGAGTTAGAGGGGCACTTTTTGGAGTCCCACTCAATCCACACATCATCATGCACATAAATTACAGCTGAACCGTGAAAGTGCGAGAAGAATTTTACGGTTGAATTTACGCTTCCATCCACACCAAATGTTGGTCGTTTAACATTGCAGATTATGAGCTCAAGAAGACTTTGTTAGGTATATGCAGCTGATTATGGAAAAGTATCCAAATGCAGTAGTGATGTTGAGTGATGAAGTTCATTTTCACTTGAATAGTAAAGAAAAACAAACAATTTTCCATTACTGGACTCCCCATCAACCTTAGAATATCCATGAAACACCTCTCAACTCCGAGCATGTCACAGTTGGTGTGCTGTTGCCCCTTTTAGAGTAATTAGGTGGTATTTTTTTTTTAAGAGAACTGCAACAGTCAGAGTGAACTCAGGGCAATTTATCCACATGCTGGAAAAAAATTTTTCAACTGGAACTGCAGAGATGACAAACAGACATTAGTAGTGTTTTTTTCCAACAGGATGGTGCCACAGCGCATACAGCCAAAGCATTGATAAAAGTTGTGAGGATCATGTTTCCTGGTTGCCCCATTTTGCATTTTCGTTGACATCCCATGGCTGCCAAATTCTCCAGACTTATCCTGTTGTGAGTTTTTCCTCTAGGGGCACTTAAAGGAATGTGTCTATGTCACAAACCTTGTACAATAATGAAATTGAGAGATGCCATTACAGAAGAGGTGTGTACAATTGACCAAGCGTGTTAGGCAGAGTTATGAATGCTTTCTGGTGACGACTTGATGGCCACCTCCTGAGTGACATAATGTTTTGCACCTAACTTTGGCAAATGAAATGGTAGAAATTATTCTTTACCTTGGTAAAAATAAAACATTTTTCCTTGAAAATCAACTGAGTTCTGCTCCTTTTAAAACATCTGCTTCCTATATGTCACCCTGTAGCATAAACATAGTTCCATTTCCAGTACCTAATTATTAAATTCAATGATCAGGAAAACTTTGAGTGAAGATGCTTTTACATTCAGATATGAACACTTTCAACAGATTGAATGAAATCAATGTTTTTACTCTTCCAGATACGTTATTCTGTTGTTAATGCTCTTGTAAAAAACATAAATAAATAAACATATACAATATATACAAATACATGCATACATTCTTAGCATGGGATTTTGGCAAAGGGCTGACAATCCATTCCTTAAAAGTTATTGTTACATTTCCTTTCAAAAAGAGATAAAACTGGTCAGATCTATATTCATAGACTTTGGCTATAAAAAGGACAATGAATTTGGCAATTAGGAACATACAGAGTTTGGATGAGAATATCAAGACTGCAGTATATTAGAGAACCTACAATTGACAAGAACTGAATGCACAGGAAACTATTAAGGACAGATTATCAAAAAGAGCTATACAGTGGTATGAACATGTACAGTGGACATTGGGGTTGCAGTGGCCCAAATGAGTTTTAAATTGGATCATGTCAGGCAGAGAAAAGAAGAGAAGAGCCAGAGGAATATGATGTGAGAGATTTGTAATGCCCTCCAATACAATCAAATGACCTTTGGGGTAATCGCATTCCAATAAGCAATGTATTATTAACTGGAAGCACCCAGTGGTCATAGTGATGAGGGCAATAATGGTAAATGGTGAGAGAACAAAAGGACTTACAGCTTGTAGTGGGCTCTGAATCATGTTGGGCATTGGGTAGAGGTAAAGGCTTGTATATGGGTAACTTTAAATTGACATTCCAGAGCTGGGAATGAGCCACAGAACCTCAGGATAAGAGCTGTGTACAAATCTCTGAGCTACATGTTAGCTCAGACTGGAACTACCTTGGAATGCCAATGAAAGAATAGCACTCTTCAAAAAGCACCACAAATAAAAGTAGGAGAATCTGATGTGTGCACATATTATTCATGTAAAATGCTTATAGGCTTTATTTTCATCATAATAAATTTCTGTTTAGAAATCCTTTAAATTGGGTATACAGATTTTTATTCAACACAGAATGTGAAGACAGTTCTCTGTTAGGCATGAACTAAGGGCTTGTGCAAAAACCAGAATTGCTCATTTTAATATATTTATAGATAGGGTGACAAATTAGACCTCAAGATGTTGAAAATGTCTACATATTGAACACAAATATACAATGCTTAATTTTTTCGGAGATAGCAGATGACATGGAATGCATAAAGCATATATGTAGTTTAATATGCATTTAGTTTTGCTGTAGTTTTTTGTGCTAACCTACATTCAATGTGAATAAAGAGAATTTAAAATACCATATTATTTGTCTTTTCAGATTTTTTCCATTGCATAGTTAATTTTTAATGACTTACCTCATAGTGCATTATTTTGTGCTAACATTTCAATCAGAAGGCTAAATTTCACTCTTGAGTGTTATAACATAAAATAAATAAATATTAAGATTATAACAGTGCAAGACTAAACACATTTGGGAGAAACCTTGGCTCTGGTAGCACTGTCTGGTGTGTATGTATATTCCAGCAGATTTTTTCATATTTGCTTCAACAGATAGACCATCATACTCCATTATGTTTCCCAAATATGTTGTATAATACAAAAGTGAAGGGCACGTTATCATAATTATCACACATACTAAACGTTTTAAATTAATTACAAACTCTGGTCACTTCCCAATACTTTGCTCAACAAATAGAAATGTAGCATCAATCACAAGAGGCACATTGGAATGGCCAGTATTGTCAATCATTACAAATCAGGACATCATTGAATGAACAATGCAGTAAGCTTTTGGCAATTGGCACTGCAGCACAATGAAAAACATTTGGGCACATTTTTTCTCTCTCTTCATTTTCTCATGCATACATTTTTACTTGAAAGCAGTTTTTAAATTATTTTTCACTACATCAATTACATATTTTACATCAATAATTTATTACTAGTGCTTAATAGATCTGAAAACAACTTTTTCTTTGAGCTTCACATCAAGACAGTGAAAACATTAAAATAGCTAAAATATATAATTCTTATGAATCAGTGCTCTTAAAAATTGTTAAAAGATACACATATCTTTAAGAGACGGGATTAATATATAAATGGCCGGAATATTTTCCTAAATGTGCAGCTATGAAGCAATGAATTTCGAGATATGTTTCACATTTAGATCTGTCATAGTAAACTTCCATTTATGGATATATTTAAGAACAAAAGATAAAACATATTTACAACCATATGTTGCACAGAATGAGATATGGCCAGATTATACATTAATTTTTCTTGTGGTTTTTATGGCCTGAATGGAAATAAAATGTAGGAATCACACCTCTATTTATTTGTAATTTTTTTTTCTTCTGAAAGGAGTTTAAACAAGCATTAAAAAAATCACAAAACTTAGCCATTAAGAAATTATCAGGTAAACTCAAAGTTTCCTCTTTTATTATTTAAGCTATCAAAGTAGCTATACTCTTGGAAAATCTACACTCTCATGTGAGGCTCTAGTCTTACAAAGAGAGGACATATGAATTTGAATAAACACATTCTCATTTAGCAAAGCTATACTTCTATATAGTGAAAAAGAAATGTATCATGACTATAAAGCAGGGCCTCTTAGGATGCATGAGCTGGTGAACTGTACGGTTCAGGGTGCAACATATAACGTTGCTAGGTTGACGATGGTGCAAACTTCCAACTTCTCATTGTTAGCAATAGTGCTGTCTCTCTCTCTTTTCTTATACTTGTCACATAGCTCCACCCATCTCCCCTTCCCTCATTGTGAATTGTTCCAAGCCAGACCAGGTTTAACTAATGACCTCGGTGCAATTTTAATTTGAGAGGCCCTGCCATAGAAGGTACAACATTAAAGCAAGACTAAGGTTAGAAGCTTAAATCTGGTTTGAAAAATTCACAGCCATGACCAATACTTCATCACATATAATCAGCTGAATACAGTACTACTATGCAACCCTCAAATAACATTACAATTCCCTCAGCTGATTAAAGTTACTGGGTAATTAGAAATTATAGAGTTGAAATAGTAACACTTGTCTTGATTCTTTATGCTGAGAATTTTCTCCCAAATATTTATTTCTGCTGAGTATCTCATAAGTGTTACAAGTGTTATATTTTGATGGCCAGAAGTGGTGGGAAATGGCAGATTTGTTTTGTCTGTTTGTGTTTAATTACTTTAAGATATTATTCCAGCCTTGTTTCCAAATTTCTCTTAGTTTTTTCTATGTAGAGTTTGCTGCAGTCAGTACATTACATATGCTGGATTTTTGGTGTTTTGTAATGGGATCCTTTAGGATGGTGCACATATTTTCTGTAGTCATTAGTTATTTTAAGGCACTAGTTTGATAATGATTTTTTTCAAGATTTTGTGTGAAGTAGGAGGTGTAATTGGATGGTATGTAAATTTCTTGAAGATGGGTTTGTTTTTCATTTGACTTAGTCTGTGCTTTGTTTTTGTTGTGTGAATTTTCTTATATGTTTTATAAATTGGCTGTGAACTGAAATCATTGACTGCTGTGTGTATTGTGTGTTCATATTCAATCTTGTTCTCTTCTTCTTTTAATGACGTGAAGACTGATCTGTGGGCTAGGCTGTTTAATGCTACATATTTGCATGTTATGGGTGGGGTTGGTTTCCAAAGGATAGGTGATTTTGTTCTGTGATTATCTATAAATCCAAGGAATTCTAAGATATTATCCTGCTTCCATGGCAAACTGGATTGATTTCTCAGCAATCTTTAAGTATCTGGTATGAATCATTTGGGTACTACTGCTAGGATGTCATCTACATATTTATGCCAGATTTTAAATGTGTTAAGAAATGCTGTGGTTAAATGGTTTCAAAGAATTCATGTGACAGACTGCCAGAAATGGTGATCGAGGGTTTCCCATTTTTAAACCAGTGATTTTTGTGATATATTTTGTTATTGAATGGAAATAGTTCTGGCTTATGCGTACATTTGTTAAGTTTTAGGTAGACTTCTATTTCCATTTTCTAGATGCCTGTTTGGGTTAACCATTCTGTTAGATATTGTAGCATGCTGGGTATGGACATGCTTGGGTATAATACTTTACATTGAAAGAAACTAATGTCTTCTGGTTTTAGTTCCACATTTTGTATTTTATTGATAAGGTCTGTTAAATTCTTTTTACTTTAGCTGGGATATTTTAGTAAGGCATCAAATGTTTTTACTAACCATTTTGTATCTAGGTGAATCTATTGTTGACTATTAGTCTCATGGTATTTCCCAAAGATTAATCTCACACCATTAAAAAAACAATAGAATAAGATCAAATAAGAACACATAATACATATAGATGTAAACAATGTTTTCAGTCCATAACTGTTTAAAAAATAACAAAATTCACACAACACAGAAATTAAATTGAGGTTTTATTTATGTACCCTCTTTGACTGCTGCAGTTTTTAGCATCCCATTCTATATTGGAAGAGAAAGACACCTTAATTTTACTCTGAGGCCTCTTTATCTAAGACACAGGATCAACGGCTTTATTACTTCCTTCTGAAGATAGCCATACTAAGGACTTTTACGCCTGAACTGTGACCTTGGGAACCAAGGTTAGCATGTTATCCCTAGACCATGGAGAATGACAACAAAGCACAACAGACATTACAAAACTTGGTCATAAAACAAATACATCTTCAAGAAAACTACAGGCTATCCATGTATACATAATGCCTTCCAGAAAATGTTCAAGTAAAAATTATTATCTCACTAGTGCCTCAAAATTCATAATATGTTTTTGATTTCCCATTGTACATAGATTTCCCTTTGGAAGTACATAGATCCAGCATCAGATGCTTCCACAACTGATGACCCCCACCTTCATTGTTGCTGCCCTTGAGGCGAGATTCAGTCATAATTAGAGGTTGAAAATGGGGACAAGTGTTCCCGAAACTCATCTCAGTATGTAATCCCTAAGTGAAGTTTTGTGTTACAAAAACTGGCTCAAATTCTTTTCATTGAATATTAATCACATCACTGTCACAAGCATATTTGCACATTTGCAAAATTTACATTTAAATTGTGATTATTTTCCACACTATACCTTTGGTTAAGAGTAGGGATAGAACAGATTGGTGACCACAAAATCAGTAATTATTAAATTCAAAGCTGTGGATTCCAAGATATGAAATATAATTTATCTGTTATGGAATTCATAAATATAATAGATGCAGAACTGTCTAATGAAGCAATTAATACATTCCCAAATTAAGTATTTGGTAGTTTTAATGATGGTAAGAAACATGTATAAAATTTTAAAAAATTGGATATCTAGAAACCATAATTATTTAAGATGCATAACTTAAATGTTTCAAAAACATTTCTAGATGCTTTCAGAAGTGTTTTCTAGTCCAAATAATGTGTATCACAAAATAATCTTAAGATTTACATACACAGATCAAAATGTTAATGCTCTAGCTTCACTTCACTACACCGAAACTTACTGGACCATATTTTTACTTTCTCTACTGCATATGTATTATGTACATAGAGGTAGAGAAGATATTGCATTCCACCCAAAAATTTGATACCAAGATTTCACCAGTAATATATGTTCTGTGATCCCCTGAATCCAATAAAAATATTTTTAGAAAAAAGTAAGTGTATGTGTAACTCAAAAACAAAGAAAATTTCCTTACCCCAAACTACCTTTACATGAAAATTTTCAAAAATTTTGATTTTCTCTAATGACTTTGATTAAAATACTGTATATTAAAGATATTAAATGACAAATCAAGAATATATTTTGAGTTTTCTGGGAATAGCCTCTGAAGCCCTCTTCATTCTGAATGACTTTTACATAACTGGTAAACTATAAGAAATAGACAAAAACTTATCACAAAAAATGCAGAATTTGTTAAAACACACAATTTATGTCCTTTACATTTTTGTTGTGGAGCTAACCGTTTCCGAGATATTCTTTGTATTTGGTTTCAATTTTAAAATACTTATACTTTTCCCAGACAGGAAATCATCCTTGTTTCTTTTGTTTTACTCCTGGCCATGCAAAGACAAATTTCAATGACAATCACATAGCAACAGCTTTTAAACATTTGACTATAGCGTTAGCATGGCATATTCCTTTAATTCTCTTCTACTTATAAAGAACTAAGTAATAAGAACATTCTGTTAATGCTTATCTCAATTAGCATGGAGTTGACACAAGAATAATTGTTTGTAAGAACTGTTTGCAGAACAGCCAGAGAGAGTCATGTGAATAGAAACATCAGATTTTTTCAGTATTAATTGAGTTTTACATATTATACACACTAATTCAATTGTTATAGAAATGTCCCTTAACACTATTTACTCTTCAAATCTTTCAAATATGTTTGCAAACATTTAACAATGACATGATTTAATTGATGGCAATTATTGATACATGTGGAATGTAATTTCTTAAGGTTACACTGATGCTTCTACTGTGCTGAGTGACGCTTTGTTCTGTTATCATTCTGCAGATATGACTTTCACTTGTTTCCAAAGAAAGAACATCTCTATATTTTATAGCTGTGCAGTCAGTCATAACACATTCACACTTTATTTACAACAGACTAATTTCAGATGACAATGCTTTTATTTCTAACCTCCATGAAAGCAAAAGCTCCAAAATCTTGTATCTCATAATGAAAGTGTAAATGATTTAGTGTTACAAATAACTACACAACTTAAAAATATAACTTAGATGTCACTATTGCATTAAGATATCTACAGTTCAGTATTGTAAGCTACCCCAAATATAATTTATACATAAAACTTGTTTACAACAGAAGTTTTCCATTGCACAGTGATACCAAAAACATCAGAAAAGTTATTTTATTTATTCTTTTGACAAACTTCCCTTTCAAATATATGGTTGAAGGGTTAATCTGATACTAAAATCAAACTGCAAAGATTTAGAGATGTACTATACCAGAGAGCAACTTGAAAACATTACTACAAATATTTCCATAACAAGAGTTAATGAATGCATTCTGATAAAATTAAGAATGAGCCATTTTCTCTAAAGTACTTCTAATGGGGCACAAATTGTAACCTTCAAAATCACTACATATTTCCTCTAAGGATTGGGTATGTGAAATACTTTATCCATTCTTTTTATCTACCACTTACCTAAGGTAGGTAGAGGAAATGTTGCATTCCAATCCCAAATTAAATATTAAGATTTTATGGTAAGTACATATTTTGAGATCCCCTTGAAACCTCTCATAATAATAATAATAATAAAAATAAAAATGTATTTGTCAACAACATAATCAAAAAGCAAAATGTACAAACCATCTTTTCCAAGAATGTGCTTTGAAGATTTTCAAGAAATTTTTCCTGCCCAAGTTTACCTTTACATTAATGATTGTGTATTATTTTTTATTTTATTGCCAGGCTCTAGCAATTTTTATTAAAATATCACATCTTTAAAATTAATAAAACACATTTCTGAAAATAATCTGTGAAGCATTCATTCCAAATACATTTTTTTTATAACTGGTAAACCATAAGGAGTAGTCAAAGCTGTATTTTGTTTTCCACATTACACTACATCACATAATTTTTATTTATTTCTAGCCAAAAAGTAATTGTAACATGAAAAAAAAGAATCAGTTTTTACTCAAATAGCATAGTATATATAGGATTGTGATATAATAGGCAGAGCAAGTTGTGTGATGCATTAATTTACTTTTTTTGCCACCTACCTAAATCTAACAAGAGGTTTTTGATGATGAGGTTTTACAAGAAATACATGTTTTGAGGTCCGTGAATCAATTTAAAGCGTTTTAGTGTTTGTGTGCTGATAGAATGCATAACTAAAATATGAAATGTTACATAAGCATTGTATTTGGTTTTCAATTCAGCATCTTCCAATGATGTGAAACAAAGAGTTTAAAGACAAGTCCCCTCCAAACTATCTTTTAAACTGAAAACATATTGAAAATTTTAATTTCGAAAAAATGTCTTTAAACATTTTTATTAAAACACCATATATTTAAAATATTTACATGACAAATAAAATGGCGTATGAAATCCTTCGCTTGTAAGGAATTTTGTATGACTGTTAAACCTTAAGAGATAGACAAAAATGCAACATATAAAAAAATTAGAGCTCTTTAAAAGACACAATTTACTTCAAATTACATTTTCTGTGACATCAGCCATTTCCATATCCATTATTGACTTAAATATTTCAATACTTTCTTAAAGGCTGGAACTATTCACATGTTTCTCATACCATGGAACGAGTATGGAATTTAAAGGCTATTTTAAATCTATCAATTCAATTTCCTCTCCACCCTTGTGCCTTACTACAGAATGTGTAAATTAATTGTTTCTGCGTAGGTTTATTTTGATAAATATAAATTAGATATAAAAATTAGTATGTAGAAGCATATAAAAATATGTGATGGTGGGTAGAGGTATGTAAATGAATATAACACACCAGATTTTCCTTTTTAATGTTTTGCTTCAACATGAACTTGCCTTCTTTTCATAAATCTTCACATCCAAACTCCCTGGGATGCATGAAAATTAGATTATATCTGGGGAAATCCTGGTGTTTAGAAGCCAGCCTTACAGTAGGTTAACTTGGTTATTCACTTTTCAGAGTAGTACCTGTTATGTGAATAATTATTTCACATTAAAGTGAGGATCTGTCAGAAATTTACATTTTTTGTAATTATATCTATAACTGTGGCTTCAATTTGATTAAAATCTTGATAAAACTAGGATATGAGTGGTCTTTTCCCCCAAGATTTTATTCCAAATAACTAGAGAGTTATTATAAGGAACTATCAACTATCAAATAATATATTTGTTCTAAATTAAGTTACTTATACACATTTTTATAGTACTTCATCTAACCTTTAAAAATAGAAACTGATAAATAGTTGGTTAGGTCCTAAATAAATGAACCAGTTTACAGAGCTAACGATATAAGCCTAACTTATGAGTGTAAAGCAGACTAAATTATGAATTTCTATTTAAGTTGGTTTCATATTTAAGATCCTTCAATAGCTAATTTAAGTAATTTTTAATTTTTATGATTATTGCTTAACTATTGCAATTTCAATTTTCACTTATGTCTGTTGTATTTCATCTTTAGCAAGAAATGTACCTAGTTTTAACTAAGACACAAAACATGACTTTTTCTTATGGATCAATAATCGTATTTTTCTTTTACTAAGTGTAAACTTGTTTCAGAAATATTTACAGAGGTTAGTTTCAGGTGATTCACTTGGGACAGTACAAATGTATATAAAATTGATACCATCATTCTGTGCATCTCTCTCACAAACAATTCCCTCAAGAATGTGAATTTCTGTTATCAATTATATATTATAAGAACACAATAGTTATATGTATTAAAAAAAAACTTTGGTTGCTGTATTTGTGGTGCACAAAATTCAGTTAGTTGGTATTGCTGAGTAGGATTCTGTATACATGGATAAATAGAGGTTTATAAGTTTCTAGAAATTGTTAAATACCACTACCATTAAGTGAATATACTGCTTTTTATGTGATATTGCACGTATTTGAATTTCCAATTAAGTATTGGTAATTCAGTGTATATCATTAAATTACAATGAAGAATCAAGTGAAAACCTTAAGTGTCAAATAACAGAAAAAAAAAGTTTTATGGTAGAAATAGTATGCTAACTGCAGAAATGGTATCATATTTACTTTTGTATTCTAAGAATGAGAGAGCTTAATCCTGTTGAGCAGTTGAAACAGGAAAATCAGATTTACATGTGAATCCATGCATGAAAGACAAGAGAGCATTTAAAGTGCTGGACATTACATAAGGTTTTCATTTGAATGACCTGTGTAGTGCTTTTATTTTAACTTGTGCAACTACAGGTATGATCTTAATTGCTAATTGACCATAAAATTAATCTATAAATATTCAGTACATATTAGCTGGCAGGACGGGACTCATTTTTGTGTTATCTATTTACTAAATAATAAAATGGACAGAATTAAGTGCAAAAGTGTTCTTTTAAACTTTTTTTTTTTTTTTTCTCTTTTCTGGACTTATGCAATTCACAACCACAGTAAATGTAAACATAGTTAACACTGCAATGGTCTTCTTATGTACATGTGTATGTGAGGCACATTAATATTGTTCTGATTCAGTTTCAAGTTCTTGACTAGCTCAGATCGTTGCTCTTTCTAGCCTCTACTCAGATATAGTGCAAATTTCGCTTCTTTCTCATTACAGTATTGTGGAAGCCTTTGTTCTATTTTGATGACCCCAGTCAAAACTGTCATGACTCAGTTTGTTTAGTCCTTTGTTAAGGGAAGACTGCAGGGTTTCATTGCATAGCTCTGAACTTCTTGTAAAGCTACTTTTGCTCTGTAATGCAACTTTTTGCTTATTCAAAATCACAATCCTTTACCCTAAAGCACATCTGATATATTTGTAATGAATGATAGTACAACAGAAAATATGAGGGATGACTAAATGTTCTTAAAAATTAACCTGCACTTTTATTTGAAAGTGAACTACCTACTCTAAAAAAAAAAAAAAAAAAAAAAAAAAAAGCTGAAATACTTTGTAGTAGTTGTCCATCTGTGCAACATTATAAAAGGAAAAGCTGAAGCTTTTCTGTGATGTATTAACTCTTAAATTTTCTCGGGCTTCTATCAGGTAAATACATGGATTGATTCCAATGTTTCGAAGTTGTGCATTATCTTCATCCTCAGGGTAAACTGATGAAATGGAAGTCTGGAATCGCATATTGATTATATACCAGTTGCTTCATAGCCAAAAATATCATGCAAACCAATCAGATGCTAACTTCATTCTGGCACTATAAATATGTAATTACAGACTTCCATTTCATTAGTCTACCCTGAGGACAAAGATGATGCACACTGAAACGTTGGAGTCAATCCATGTATTTATCTGCCTAGAAGCCCGAGAAAATTTAGAATTATAAAAGGAATTGGTACTACCCACTGAAACGGTAATGGGTTATTTACGAATGGTTAGTTAACCATTCATTTTAAGAAACTTGCAGTTCACACACTGCTTCTGTTACAGATCTGCATACTCCTGTAGAAAAGAAACTTACAATGCTATAATTATGATGATTAAATGAAGTGAGCAAGTCTTAATGAACTTATGTAGCTTCAAACTGAACTCTTAAATGTTTCACTCACCTTAGTATTTATTTTTCAACCATATACATTGGACATAGCAAGTAGATATTGGGTATTTTGTATTATACCCAAAAAAATTTAACTAAGGTTTCACTTAAAATATATGTTTTGATGCCCCCTGAATGAAAAAAACAGCATTTTTATAAAAGGGCATGTATGCATCTGTGAACAGCATAACTCAAAAATGAAAAGTCGGGTAAATACCATACTTGGTAGTTCAAGTTCAGTATCTTCCAAAGATGCATCACAAAGACTTTTAATGACCAATACACTTTTTGTGGAGTTAACTATTTCCAAGATATTCCTTGTTACTGGTTTAAATTTACTATTACTTAAAATCTTTCACATGGGAAGTTGTTAATCATAACAGAATTTCAATGCCGTAACAAACAACTTTTAAGGATTTAACTATCACTTTAGCCTAGTGTCACTTATTTCCCTTGTAAATGCAAGGGAATAAGTAATAAGACCATTTATTATGCTTATGTTTATCTCAATTAGTATGAAGGAGATAAAAGAATAAGTTTTGTAAGAATAGTTTATTGCAGAAAATGTAGAAAAAGTGAATATAACATATCAAATTTTTTTTCTCTACAGCATACCTTGTATATAAAGAAGGTATTGCATTCCCCTAAAATTGATATTGAGATTTCAGTAAATAGAGGGCCTCCTAAAAGAAAAAATAAACAAATATTAAGGAATTTTTAGAAAGGACTGTGTGTGTCTGTAAACAGCATAATTATCAAAAACTTGATATTTAGAGTTCAGTATCTTCCAAAGATATGACATGAATACTTTCAAGAAAATTTCATCACAAACTACCTCTTACATGCATATATTTAAAATGACTCTAATGTTTTAGATTCAATTGCCAAATATTTAAGATATTTAAATGACAAAATATTTTCTGTGAAGAGCCTTTGAAGTGTTCTTTCAGAATGAAGCCTTTGTATAACTGATAAACATTAACATATTGATAGAATCTTATTGCACAAAAATGTACATCTCTCTAAATTGTACTATTGGTTTCAAATTACTTTTTTGTGACATCAACCATTTCATAAATTTATTATTGGTTTGCATTTTTAAATATGTGTTTTTTAGTTACTTTTAAAGTATAGTTATTATTTAGTTTTTTCTTTTGACATCATGTAAAGAATATGGAAATTCCAGGCTAATAGTTACTCACTTTTAATCATTTGATCTCTGATTCAGTTTGACCCTTGTACCTATAATAAAATGAAATTATATTTGCAAAGATTTATTCAAGTAACATGAAGTAAATAGAAAACCGAGCTTTTGTAAGAGGAGCTTGCAGAAGCTATGTAAAAATAAATGACAAGACATGTGAATGTAACTGTTCTTTTCTTTCTTTTTTTTGGCACACATGAATCATGAGCTTGCACTCATCATCAGATTGACAATAGGCACAAAACGTGCCATGCATAATAAAATAGGCACGTGGAGTATTCAAGTTGACTCTACATAAGTGCATTAAGAAACATACTTACTATCAAAAATCAATCACATCATATTTGTAATTTTACTCATGGATACCACATACTGGTGTGGTATAACATAACACGTGGTTCATAACATTCACAGTTTTGGAACTTTTTAGCATTCTCAAGCTTGATAGCATTCACATCTTTATACATTTTATAACATTCTCAACTCATTTGTCACATTTTCTAATAGTTTCAAAATTTGAGAACTACAAACAGTGTAACACTCAACTCTTGCTTTATTTGTTCAGTATTTACTCTTACATGTGAGTTTAATTTTCCTTCTCTCTGCATTTCTATTACATATCAATTCCTTCTCTTGCTTAACAAGACAGAATTATTCAGGGTGAATTGAATTGCATAATAAATAATTTCAGTGTAAATGAATACCTTAACAAACTTTAAATTTTCTTATGCTTCTAGCCATGTAAATGGTAATTTGAAGCCAATCTTTTGAAGGAGAAGTCATCATTCTCATCCTGAAGATGAAGATGAATAATTCAAAAAGTTGGTTTCAAACCAACTTGCTTGGCTAGAAGCCCGAGAAAAGTTAGAGTTATATGTTGTTAGGAAAGCTTCAGTTTTGTCAATTAGATGATTTTTATGCATCCACAAGCTCCACCATCTAACATATGGTTGTGTCATCTATTGTAAACATTAATAGAGTGACTGTTAATTATATCTACTGGAGTGTATCATCTCTGTTCACTAGAGCTATTCCAGTCAAAATTACTACAAATGCATCTGTGTTTCATGCCATGCTGGTGGATCTTTACCTCAAAATGTAATATAGATCATATATTTTGGCAAAAAAATTAGACAGTTTAGCAGGATCTACATAAAATAATTGGGCACGTAAGTTCCCTGAATTAAAGTGCTCTTTGCTTTTAAAGAGAAGTTTTGTGTCTAAATGTATCATACTGCCAAGCATTCTGTGATCTGCAAAGAGTTTGGTATTTGACATCAATAACGCTGAGCAAAAAACAGTTATATTAGGGGTAAAAATATATTTGAAAATAGCTTAAAAATGCATCCACTTTTCATAAGTCAGCAATCAAAATAGTATATTTGACATCCAAGGACAGTCATTAAGTACAGAGTGGGGGTCAACATGTAATCTGTTGCTCATGAATGACATATTTGTCTGCTTAGCCAGGCCTCAATATTTATGCACATACTACTTCAGTATGTCATTTGAATGATAATTAGAATAAGAGTAAAGCAATTCATAGAGTTGGATTGAAATGAGGTTATTCTTTATCAGGGAACTGATCTAAGTTTCGAAAATTACTTTATGAGCCAAATAAAAGATTTAAGTTACCTTCTAATGTGGAAATAAATTTACTTCCAGTTTAGACTCTACCCAGAAATACACTTAAAGTACTACACTGAGAGCGAAAGCAACAAAGGTTAGGATCAGGCTATTGTGAAATAGGATTTCCTGCTCATCCTAAATGACCATAATTCCATTATTTCCAATAAATGGCATTCTATCGTAGTTAATGTGTTGATAATTTCAAACTGTCATTAGTCCTGGCTGCAAGTGTTAAGATATCCAATACTATAGTAATATTGCAACATATTCTATATCAGATTTCAATACACTAATATTAATAAAATTTAACTATCTTTTCAAGCAATACGTTACATAAATAATAATAATAATTACTCCATGGCACGACAGCTCACAAGGAATCTTGGCCTACTGCCTGGCCACAGCGTCCCCCAGTATTGTAGGGTGAGACTTGGTCAGCTCCTTGAACCTCCCCCAGCCGGTTAATACGGTCCTCATGACCTGATGTTAGATAATTAAAATTATAATTAAATAAACTGGAACTAGTATTCTGTAAAGCTCACTGTTTTTATAAACATTGGAGCCAAGCATACACATAATGCTTCACAAAAGATTAACACTTGCTTAGAGCAATATTACATCCAATCCAAGAAAAGAGTCCTAGTATAAACAGACATGTATCACTGCTGCAGAACACCTTTCAAGTAAATTAAAATAATTATTACTGCACTGCATGCATTATTGCACTTCTGCATATCAGATGGATGAATAATGATAGTATTCTATTAACTGTATTGTCATCAGTATTCCCATATTACTTATTGCAGTAGAACAATGGTTCTGTTAATCAGTGCTGTTTATGTTGCAAACATAGAAGTGACAAAGCCCTTAAAGCGGTGAAACACAATAGTTGAATTGTTCAACTCAACATTTTGATACCTTTGCTGTAATGGATGTTATTACATTAACTGTGAATGCTGTGTGAGCAAATTGTAGATGGATGATTATAAACCTAGAAGAAGCTCGAATGATTTCACCACATCTGATTCCAAGCTTGGTGTCATGTTACTACCTGAAAACTTTGATTATATGCGAGTTTTACTAATAAAATACGCTTCATGACATTTTTCACCCATTCTTGAATAAGCAGATTTAGCTTAAAAGTACAGAGGTATCAATGTAGTTCTTTAATATTCAGTGCTGGTGCAGTGCAAGAGAGCACCTGGTTCCTAAACACCTGGAGGTAATAACGATAATTTCTTGAAATCCCAAAAGTAATTAGCTGAACAACTCTTAAGGATGGAAGGCTTGTAAAATTAGAAGATATTTCCTCGTCCATAGACAATCTTCTGATTGCATCACGAGCAGCTGACCATATAGGAAAGGTCCTACAATATTAGCTCTGCAGAGTAATCTTTGGTTAAGTATTGTGTGTTTATTTGCTCTATATTTATCAATATTTTAAATGAGAGCTGAACTAAAATTAATATTTTTATACTTGTTAGTTGAGACCTTCATTACAAATTAGAAGAGAAATATTTATGTTTGGGTATGATGATATCACACTGCTAGGTCTGGTGATCTCTACACTGCAGCTTGTTTACAAAGTATGGCCTTGAGTTTGCATGGGGAATGATTTCAGTGTTACCATTTTTCAACATTATTCTTCATTTTAATGTATAATAAAATTTTAAATTTGCAATTAATATGCCAGCTCGTTCCATTTTAGAATGTTCCAATAACTATGGTTTTGATCCTCAGGTACAAGGATTGATTGGCAATTCCGTTATATCTCCGTGAAATAGTGGGATATTTTGTTGTGGCACCAATTTTGATAAGAGTTGTTTGTGTAATGAGTTTAGACATCGTTTCAAATATATTTGAGGCCCAGCTAATTACTAAAAGCTATTTGAACTGATTGCTGTCTAATATGCCATAGAAAATGGAAAAAAATGCATTTTTTGCTGTGATTAAGCATTTCCATTAAAGGGGTTGGAGTACAAAACTGATCAAAGCTGAACCTAATGAAGTTCATTTAGATTTGCACCATCATTTAAGACCATTTATTTCTGGATCTATGAGATTATGTCGCCTAACAGCACTGAAATTGAAGAACCTACGGTTTCCCAGTTGTATCATCACAAAGAAAATCATTGAAACAATCCATAAAATTGTAATGTTGGACTGTCAAAAGAAAGTGCATGGGATGGTTGAGACTATACACATCTCAACTGAATGAATGCACTAACTATATCCAGCATTAAAAGTTAGTAATGAAAAAGATTAGTAATCATTCCCTCAATTCATGACTGTGGCTGAAACATTCCCAACTAGAAAGAAAACAGTAGAAAAAGTGGGCAAAAGTGCACCAAAGAATTCAAGGTCTGTTTTGTCAGCTGGAAAGGGGATGACCAAAGTTTCTTTGGAATCCTAAGGTATAATTCTTATGCATTACTTGGAAAGAATTTGATTATGGGATTTATGAAATATGCATTGAATCCTTTCCACTTTTCCTGTGGTTGTTAAGTCCCATTATATAGACATGCCTTCTAAATGTTGTGGCCACTGCGATAGCCACAATACCTCTGAGCCCAATTCAAGTTAAGCTCATAAGAACCTCACTTAATTTACCCAGAAATAAAATCATGGGCCTCTCCAACAGCAATTTTATTCATGTCTTGAGATGAGCCTTGCTATAAGCTGAATTATTCCACACTTGACACTTCTATAAGAGAGCACAGAAGAGCTCAGATCCTACAAACTAGAGACTCAATCCCTTCTTAGTCAGCATGTCCGTCATCTCAAGTACCTTTAATATCCACATGCCCAGGCATCCAAACAATGGTAACAGCAGGTACAGCGTGTCCAACATCCTTTCCGCACTTACACCAATTTGGATATTGTTTTGACAGTTATAAAAGCTTTCAGAGCTGGCTGGCTATATGAGCAGATATACAATTCTGCTCATCAGTCTTAGCATATTAAAAATGTGCACCTTAAAAAAAGTAGTAAAATTTCCAAGGGAAATAACAAGCTGGGGCCAAAGGCTTATCAGGAAACTTCTTGTTTATTTAAATTCTTAGCAATGTCTACTACTGAGAAAAACTGATTAAGAAAAAATACACATTACAGCACAGTTCAACAAGAATTTCACAGAAATATATACAAATGGTATTTGAATGACTTGCAACATGTACATCATTTTAACCACAAGCAGCCTAAAATCTTGGCTAAAATGAAAGGCAGAAATATATTCCAAAAAAATAATTTCTTTTGCCATGGAATATACATAAAGCAAATGTTAGCTGTACTAGACAATAATGATGCTTGCAACAACAGGGACATTGTGATGTACCATATAATTTTCGAATGGGTTTACAAGAAAGTGTATAATGGAAATACTTGGTAAAATTATATTCTGACAACCTCAAAATAAAGTGCTTCTATAATATTACTATGTTGATTAATTTTAAAAAATACAAACCAAGTACATATTAAAATAAGAACTGAAGCTTCCGAGAAGATTTTGAATTAACAAGTACATATTGTCAAGAAAGTACTGGGAATTGATCATTTAAAAATTCTGTTTAAAAGGGGATTCAAAATTGTTGTTGTTGCTAAGTTGGTACAACTTTCCTCTATACCCACGTGCAGTTTGATCGTCATCTGTCCTCTAGTTTGTTTACAGTATGCCATTTTGTTAGCTCATCTCAAAAGTGATTTACGATTTTACAATGGATACAAATATTGAACAAAGAATCTGTCCAAAATTTTACATTGCAAATGGTATTTCGTATGCTGAATCGCTGAAAATGTTACAGAGGGCTTATGGTGAATCGACTTTATCAAAAACATGTGCATATGAGTGGTACAGTTCATTCAAAAGTGGTCGAGATGTGGTGGAAGATTTGCCTCGCTCTGGTCGGCCATCAAGGTTTCAACTGAACTGAACATTGCTAAAGTGAAGAAAATGGTGTCTGAAAATTGTCATTTAGGTCTGAGAGAGATTGCCGCTCAACTTTCTGTGTCTCACGATTCGATTCATACCATTTTAAATGATTGTTTGGGCATGACACGCATTGCAGCTTGGTTCCGAAAGACTTGAATTTTCTACAAGAACTCAATCACGTTAGGATTGCTGAAGACATGCTAATGAGCCAGTTCCAACCCCACATTTATGAAACGCATTGTAACTGGTGATAAGACGTGGGTTTACAAGTTTGACACTCAAACCAGTCAAGAGCTTCTGAATGGCACCCTCCAACTGAACCAAAACCTAAAAGGGCACGTGAAACTCTATCAAAACTGAAGGTCATGTTGACAGTTTTTTTTTTCGATTATCGCGGTGTAGTGCACTCAGAGTTCTTGCCAGAAGGTCAAATCGTAAATAAAGACTATTATCTGAGTGTTATGTGGCATTTGAGAGAACAAATACAGAGAAAAAGGCCAGATTTGTGGAATGACAACTCATGGATTCTGCACCACGATAACGGACCAGCTAACAAGGCTATTATTGTGAACGAATTTGTGGCCAAAAACTCAACAAATTTCATCCAACAACCACCGTATTCACCTGATCTGACTCCTGCTGATTTCTTTCTCTTCCCAAAACTTAAGTTACCACTTCGAGGCACCCGTCTTCAGTCGATAGGAAAATTTGCAGCGACAATTGGCATCGATTCCTAAAAGTGCCTACAAAAAATGTTTTGATGATTCGTTGGCATAAATGTATAATTTCAGAAGGGGCCTACTTTAAAGGCAATAAAATAAAATTGGATGAATAATTCATTTTTTGTGTTTTATTGGCAAATTCCCGGAACTTTCTTGACACAGTAGTATACTTAGAATGCAGAGTGTGTGAGGTCTCTTGTTTACACAGCAGCTTGTGCAGAGCTCCAGTCCTCCTACGATGTGACATCCATGTAATTCAAAACAATGCTATGCTTTGTACTTTCTATTTCTTGTAAATACTTCCAATTTTTGCCATTCATCTTCTAATTTTCTTTCCTATTTATTGTATGTTTTAGTTCAGTTCTCATTTAAGATGGTAATATTAAATTAAAAATTTAGTTCTAAATTCATAACTATAAATAATTATAAGATTATACAATTAGATAATTTGTTTTAATCACTGAACATTATTTTTATGCAAAGAAAAACTATTTAACATTCATGTCAAAAACTATGTTGCCTCAATTTTTTGTGGCATTTTATTAAATTTACTTCATTTACTGTAGCGGAAATGTCCAATTATATCAACAATTATTCTTACAAGACTATTATTGCAAAATTACACATGCAGGAAGTCAGGAATCAAGCAATTAGATAAGTTATATTATCTGAATTAAACCCCTCCTTTTTCCCATGGCTACACTGAATGTAACATAAGACATGCATTAACGCATGATTTGCTTAGTGGATTTTCTCATAATAGAAACTTTGGTAACCTGATGGTAAATTTCACATATGATGGATTGTGCTGTCATTGAAATGTTTAGTTTTTACTTTTGCTAACTTTAAGTCATTGTTTGATGAATACCCTTTATTTGAAAGACGTAGATTTGCAAAATCTACAAAATATATTTTTTTTTTCAAAAAATTATTTTATTTGTATGAAATGTGTAACATTAAGGGGAGTTGATAAAAATTTACAATTTTGGAAAAATTACTGAATGTTCTGACTGTTATATATGAGAGTTTTAAGAAAATCTGTAAAACATTAAAGACATCTGTATAAAATCAAGTGTAGTTAAGATAAAGAAACCTTAAAAATTTTGACTTTTAGACAAATTGATGTGCATACAATTTTCCATTAAATTTCTGTTTATTTACATTTGATAAAATTTGTTGAGATATTTCAAATTAGTTGAAATCAGTACGAAATTAAGGGTATTTTATGTGTAACAAAATTTGATGCACTTCAATTTCACATCAGATATTGATGTGATTTTAAGTGTTGAACATCAAGACGCTCCTAAAATTTATTTGGTATTACCATAATATTCATAACACTATTTCTGGGGTGAAGGGGGGTGTTTGATAATTGCACTGTGCATACATTTAATTTCTGAGTCTATATATAAGTCATAGTCCTTCAATGTTTCTCAACTGAAAATCTGGCGACTTAATTCATTCATAAAGTGAATATCACTTTCCATAATTGTTACCTACTACTGGTCCTTATCTTTACTCCTATATTCATTAGAGGCTTTGTTAAGCCTAATATCATGAAGCATACTTAAATAAATAAATTAAAAAAACAATACATGCATCTCTTAAAATAAAGGGCCCATTTTCAACTTGTTTTCTCCTTAACTGAAAAAACCACACTATTTTAACATCTTGTTGTCACTGATTTCTGACAGTTTAACTGGGGTCACCTACTTAAGCAAAAATCAATATTTGCTGCATAATTCTAATCAGTGCCATCACTATCTTAAACATTTCTTCCAGTGCAATGGTTATAGGTATCACTTTTTATTTAGCATCTTGGGGCTCAAAAACCAACAATGAAGTAGCAGAAAGTCTTCTGCCACTTCAGAATTTT
Organism: Hymenopus coronatus; assembly: GCA_030762935.1. Lineage (NCBI taxonomy): Eukaryota > Metazoa > Arthropoda > Insecta > Mantodea > Hymenopodidae > Hymenopus > Hymenopus coronatus. Next base: position 112,617,168 of record CM060890.1, read on the forward strand.
GAATGTTCTTTAAGAATGTGTTTCTTCACTATCACACAGGCTTGATGCTGGAACTGGCTATGGGGACAACAGTTGTTGAATGTCTAACACGTGCATCTCGCAAGAAAGTGATCAGTGCATGATAATATCCAGGGCTTGTCCAAGTTTCATTATGCGTTCCTGATTCAAACTGCACAAGCTGCTTGTGGTGACTACCACAACGCTGATGTAGCTCAGCCATCATCCGAGGTGGAACTAATGTGTCAGCAAGACCTGAGATGAACACTGTTGGCACTGATAGCTGTTGTACTTTCCTTATTGATAAGAACTAAACAGTCAAAAGCAAACAAAGTTGAAGATTAATTATCTGTCATTAGTAGCTACTAAATTAAGGTTTAACACAGAGCTTTTGTTTGGAGATGTGGGTTTGCACTGTCTCTAACTAGTTTGCCCCTCCCCTCCATGTGCGGGCTTGTCAGCTGAACCAAAATCTTTGTGCTGCACAGAATTATTACAAACTTATTTGTTTATTAATAGATTTATCAGAATATCAGCGCCACTCATCAGGAGCTCTTTTACAAGTCAGTAAATATTCTGACATTGAGCTGACGCTTTTAAGCGCACTTAACACCAATCTGAATGTGTAAACTTGGGATCTGAGGTCCAGCACCTGTGTTGCACAGATATGTTGTGAGATCACATATTTCAATATTAAATTGGATTAATGCTATATTAATGCCAAAAGCCTATATACTTAGCAGATAGAACCTTCATGTATGATTCCTATGTGACAAGAAACTCTTATAGGGAAGTCAAATGGTGATTTACAGACAGATTCTTTTGTTTCTGCACCTCACAGAGAAACCGTTCATAATCTTGTGAATAAATTTAGGGACATGAGATTTATTCTTTATAAGAAAATGAAAGTAAATTGGCATGTTCTTATAGAGGATAATGACCTAGGAAATCAGACAAAAGTTTGAAGTCCAAAGAAACCTCTAAGAAAGCATGCCCAAGAATCACAAATTTTGCGAACCTCCGCTTGGAACACCACTACATAAGCTTTTAATATTAAAACCCTACAAGATAACATGTATAGCAACATGTGGTAATGTGAATAAAATTATTCTCTAATTTAGTGCTGGATAATGCTAATGATCATTCTACTCACCCACAATAGACCAACATGCAAATAATTTCTTTTACAGGCAATTTATTTAAGTGGCCATGTATAATTAATGAATGTTCATTCAAATTTTCTTATAACATTAAGGGAGATGCAGCACGAGGACATTTTTTCTAATATCATCTATGATGAAAGTATTTGAGTTACAATTTGCATGAAAAAGCTATGTGCTTGAGTATAAGGGGCCGTGAATATTTGACTCAGCTAGCAAACAGTGTGTTTCCTAGTGCTAACAAAAATCTTGTCCAAATAAAGGCTCTGCATTTTCAGTTGTATAAAATAAATGAATAGTTGATTTCTTTGTGTCTTACATTTTGTAAGCTAATACCAGTTGCATCTATAAAATAAGTTTCCCTGTGGCTATAAACAGAAAGAAAAAATTTAAAGATTTATTGAAACAGATGCAGGAAGTGTTGTCCTATTTTTCAACATATTTACCAACGGAAATTATTAGTCATACCATGGGATCAACTTTTGTATCCCTGTGTCACAGGGATTGGAACCACACCTCTGTCTCTATCGGTCTGAAAATGCTGACTTTGAATGGGCAGGAATTTCTTGAGGTCCCAGAACATATGGAAATCACTGGAAGTGTGTCCGGGCTGTAGGGCAGATGATCAAATGCTATAATGTGTTCATTCCAGTTAACTCCACAAGATGGCTATAATGATGGTTCACCTCATCATGAATTTTTGGCAACTTGCCGCCAAGTCTCTACACCAGTGAGCACCATCTGCTTGCCAAATTAGGCCCAGAGACTTGGCACAGCTGATGATGAATTTCATTAGAATTATGACCTGTGCATTCAATAACTTTATCAGACATTATTTTGTTGCTAGCTGTGGGAGGGGTGGGAAAGTTACTTTACAATGTGAATAAGCTGCCTTAAGTATTTATACCTATGCAATCTGCACATTATATCTTACACCAGACAACTATTTTTTCCTGTAGTTATACTTCTCATATTTATTTGTTTCTGTACGTAACTAGCACTAATTATAATAGTTTCACAAATGCAATGAAGCACAGAAAGCTTGAAAAAAATAAGTTATCATAGAAATGAAAATTACAACATAAACCTCAACAAAACTCTTTGTGGCCAAGTGGATTAAGTCCGGAAATAATGTGTTGGTCTCCAAGATAAATGGACCAAATCTTTTGTTGCAAGATTGTTTGTCACCTAAGCTGGAGTGGTGAACACAAATACTACATAATTATCATACTAGCCTTTACCTGCACTTCACCTGCACCCATATTGGTTAACATTGGAGTAGCACTTTGTGGTAATTATAGGTTTAAAACCTAGGAAAGAATGTTTGAGAGAGGAAGTTGTTATTGCTGTTTGAAATACTATTTCCCCATTCTTGCTTCCTGCCAGCCAGTTGCTCATCATCAGTCACTGTCACTGAAGGGGAAATGTGCTCACTGTTTATGTACATTTGCCTTGTGGAGGAAATATTCTCCCTACTTACTGCCTACACAGAATAACATTCTTTCCTCCATTGTTCATCAATAAAAACATCTTGGTAAATTCCAATACTTCAGACTGCAACTGCATTTTCAACTTGGAAGATTGTCAGGGTAAGGGGTTGAGTAGTCAGATGTTCCAATGGCGTGAATATCAAGGAATTTTTTTATTTGTTATTTGGAATAGTCAGGACTGCACAAAATTATAACAATAAGGGGTGAAGGGGAGGATTCACTATAAAAATCCTGATTAACTCCATCACTTTGATTACTTGTTGCAGTTTGTTTATATTTGGAATACAAAGTATACCTATTGCATAACAAAGCACATTTGGCTCACCTTTACACCTTTTGTGTGGGATTCTGGACAGATGTAGTCATAGAACTGATGTTTCTGCTATTCTGGTTAACAAAATCACTATTTTTATTATAATTAAGGTTAACCTGTATGTGTGAAGGGAAGACCTATTCACTGTTCCATATTTGCCTGAAAATCGCTCTTTAGTTTTAATGTATTCCACATATTATGGGCCAGACAGGTTAGATTCATTAGATTTCAAGTACAATTGACCAGCCAAATATAGATTCCATCTGAACACCCAGTATTCAAAATTATACTTTATTTACATTCATTCTGATGCAATCTCTCATACTTTGATACTGCAGTGTGTTTAGACAAATTAAGTAGATCTTTTTGTTTTAGTATTATAGACATCACATCCACTCTGATTTAATTTCAAAATGTGAAGTAACAAATGTATCATTTATATAAATTTGCTATATGGCCCATGACCAATCATTTGATTTAGCTACTGGCCCTGTAAGTAAAAAAGTTTGTGCAGCCCTAGTATAAGAAATCTGATACACTAATTCTATACTTTGTATTACTTTCAGAAGATAACTCACCTTGTTTTTATAGAAGCACAAAGGCAAGTACTGCAGAATGCGCCAGCCAATCAGGACTTTGGCCATGTCTGGAATGCTAGTAAAAGTATTTTCAAGAATAAGACACCAAATTTTTGCTGCACATTCAGGCCTTGAAGCTATGTCAATTGCAACTGCACCACCTGAAAAACAATCCACTTTTGATATATTTTTTGCACCTGTACAATTATACAGTGTAAGAAATTCTCTTATACTATGATCTACTTATGTTACAAGCTTCTTTACACTCAACAAAGTACATATGGCTAAAAGTAAAAAAATGTAATTACAATAATACTTAATGAGTTAAAAAAAGCCTTTGAAATTTATTACATTTATCACAACATATATGCAAACAGACCACATCCTAAATTCTGAAACACTCATACAAGTTTCTTTACCCTTGACAAAAATGTATTTATACTCACAAATACTATAATATATAGAAAGAGATTTATGTTATTCAAGAAATATTTTTGTGATCTTATATTAAGCAGCAAGTGCTTAGTTGCACAAAAGGTGCAGATACAGCACTCAAATGTTTAACCTGACAAACTCTTGAAATGTAAAAAAATCTTATGTGTTCCATTCACACAACTTTCTATAGCCATTCCACAACAGATTATTCTTATAAAAGCTGATTCTTGTGCTAGTCAAGATGAACAGAAGATAGCAGAAATGGCCATATTAATTGCTTCCTTATATGTAAAAAGGAAAAATCTGTTAAAAGCTGTTGCTATGTCATTGAAATTCATTTCTTTGCATGGCCAGGAGTTCACAAATTCCTGAATGGAAAAGTATTTTAAAACTGAAACCAACAACAGGAATATTTCGGAAATGGTCAACTCCATAAAAAAAAAATGTATATTACATACATTTAAAGAGATCTACATTTTTTGTGGAGTTTAAGTTTTTGTCTATCTCTTACGGTTTACCAATTAGACAAAAATCATCCAAAATAAAGAGGTCTTCAGAAACTATGCCCAGAAAATTCAAAATATACATTTTATTTGCCATAATACACAGTGTTTTAATCAACCTTTTTTCCATTTAAAGAGAGTTTGGAGAGTAGAGATTTTTCTCAAAATCGTTGTATTTGTATTCTTAGAAAATACTAGTTAAATTCCAAGTTGGGTATTTAACAACTTTCTCTCTCTCTCTCTCTCTCTAAAATGCTTTTTTGGATACATGGAACCTTAAAACGTGTATTTCTGGTGAAATCTTGGTATAAAATTTTTAGGGTGGAATGCAATACTTCTCTACCTACTACCATATATATATATATATGGGCTAGAGAAAGTAAAACAAAGAAATTGCAAACTTTCAAGCATGTCTGTTAAATGACACACTTGGGAAAATTTAAACATGCAACATGGAATATTTAAAAAGAATTTTGTAACACATTCACATAACTTTCTTCATTGATTCTTCTATGTATTTCTTGTTATTAAAGATAAACAATAAAGATTAAACTTTTATTGCTCATTTACTCATTTTATTGTAGACATAAGAATACAGTAAGCTAAAGAGGTAGCCAAATCTTTTCAAAACTGGTCATTATGGGATGGCTTTGAAACTTTGTTCTCTTTGCACAAGCATAAAACAAAAGAAAAAAAATAATAGCCAAAATAACTATAAAAAATTCAAACCAATAACAAAGAATATTTTGTAAATAGTTAAGGCACCAAAAATATTATTCGACAGAAACTATATGCTTTAATAAGATGTGCAGTAGAATCACCAACCACACAAAAGAAGTTCCAAATAATGAGAACTTTAAAGGCTATTCCCAGAAAATTGAACATATAAATGTCATTTGTCATCACAATAGGTAAAACATTGTTAATCAAAGCAGAGCCATTTTTGAGGATTGAAATAAATTTTTCCATGTACAGGGTAGTTTGGGATGAGGCAATTTTCTTGAAAATCTTTGTTGCATTCTTCGAAGCTATTGAACTTAAATATATATATGTATCTCTCTCTCCACCCCCTCTCTCTCTCTCTCTCTCTCTCTCTCATGCACACACATGCACCATGCACACCTTTTTCTAAAAATGCATTTTTTGGTTCAGAGGCTTCAAAACATGTATTTAAGTGAAATCTCAAAATCAAACTTTTGGATGGAATACAATACCTCCTCTACTTAAGTACATAGTTAACAAAGTAAAATACCTTATGCTACAACAGACTTAAATTTAAATCTGTCTCTAAAGTGTGGTAGTAGCATTCCTGCCACACATTCAAGTATGAAACTCGGTTAGGGTGAGCTACTCAAATAAGGTTTTTACCAGGGTTTTCCCATATCCTGAGAAGACGAATGTCAGTAACAACTCTAAGCTTTAGGAGCTCCTGGCTCATTTGAGCACCATTTTACCCAATTCATTCATTCATTCACTGTCCGAAATGACCTACCAGGTTAAAACATGTTAAAACTTAGAAAATTGTATTTAACATGTATTTTAATGAACTGTAATAACTTTTTGTTTTTGAATTCCCAGATATACAAAATTCAGGTTTTATGAAGAGGACTTCACAGTTTATTGTCAGAATATGCAAGATATACATTTTTTTAGTCATGCAAATATCTTAACATTTGATATTTTAGTTGAAATTGTTGGGACCATTTTTTAAACAAAATTCACATGCTATGTAGATGACTTTACAGTTTATTGACAAAAAATATTAGATATATTTATAATACATTTTATTAGTATTACAAATATCTTAACATTTGATATTTTAGTCAAAATTGTTGGGACCATTTTTGGGGAAATCAAACATAATTGATTCACTAGGATTCAAACTTGTGATGTTTGGCTCTGAATGGATGGCCAGTCCAATCTCCCCTTAACAATCACAGTCATTCAAAATGCTTTGGTTGTACTGCCAGTGAAAGGGATATAAAAGCTGTTTTAAGAATTATGTGGCATATGTAGCAAAAGGGATTAATTTGTTTCTTTTCATTTTTCCTATGTGGATTTTGTCGCAGCTTCAAATTTAATTTTGTATAGTTTGCATTTTTTGGGTTGTAGTCATTTTTTATTTTTCTGAAAATCCAATTTTCAGCCACTGTTTTTTGCTATTTGTTTTTATTCTTTCTTGTATTCTACTTCATAATGTGTGTCCAAAACTTCTGAAGATAGCATAATTGTGATCACTGGGTAGAAACTACTTGCTTTTATTTAGTTGTCTAAGAGTATTTTTTCTGAATATTCCAAATTTTAAGTTTTTATTATTTCTGATAATCTTCTAATAGTCCATTATCTTATTTTCAACAACCCTGCTGTTGTTTAATAGTTTTTTTGTTTTTTTTTATTTAGAACATTTTTAAGGATTCCTGTAAATTTTATATCCAATATAATTCTGATAGAGTAAGGAATATATAATGCAAAGAGAGTATGTCATATTGAGAGAGTATGTATGACAATTGCAAATGAATTTACAGGATAGCAACCAAATTAAATTTGGAATCAGAGAAATCCAAGCTTTCAACCATCTTGACACTTAATTACATCTTAAACACTCTTGACAAAGTAATGCCGTTATCAACTACATCATATGCTATGAATGCCAAAAATGGTAAATGTTGCTAACCTATGAAAATGTTGCTAAAATGAAAATCTTGCTATTTTTGGTAATTTGAGTGGATTTATACCTCATAAACCCCATGGCTTTGAGGTTTACCTTCACGAATCCCTCGGCTACATTTTATGGCTTAGGCCCCTCAATCCCTTAGTTATGCTTTGCAGCTTAGGGCTCTAAACCTCTAAGCTATGCTTTGTAGCTTAGGGCCCTCCTTTGGTTATAAAATGTGGTTTCTTCCACTATGTTCAGATTGTGAACATTGATAACATGCAGAAAGACAAGGACAGAAGAATCTATGTTTCCATGATGTTTCGGGTGGGACATTCATTCAGTTTAAGAAACAAAGTGATGCAGAAGTGAAAAGGTTATGATTATAAATGAAAAATATAAACAAGCAAGTGTTGTAAAAATGTTATTTATGTGTATTCTCCATATTTAGGTGATAAAATGGATATATGTTATGGATATATCAATTTGCAGCTATTCAAGGATATGGAGTTTATCCCATTATCTCTTATAGATTTCCAAGGTTAATTTTATCTCAAGTATTTTATTTGTTTAGGAATTTCAAAGTGTCTTCTACTAGATTGTTTACTAGAGCAACACTTTATTGACTTATCTGTGCCAAGTTTTAAATATTTGAGGAAATAGCCTGATTATCTATATCTTGGAAGCTCATAAAGAAGTCTGCCAACAGTGGTGATAATGGACTCCCTATCATTAATCTTAAATTCTTGCTGTAAAATCTTCCTTAGATGTGAACCATGCCTGGTTTATGAGTTTGTCCTCTTTATTTAGGTTTATGGAATCAAGTGTTTTTTGAGGTACTGCATTAGTTTTGGCTTTCGCATGTTGGGAAATAAAGTGCTCACATTAATGATACCATAAATCATTGCATATTTCCAGTTCTTGAAGTTTTGTGGTACTTCTCATATTACTATTTGTAGTAGTACAGCAAACTCTAAGTTCATCAGTGGTCCAGTTGACCATGGCTAGGATGCAGACGACATGCCTACAAAATACATTCTATAGCAACAAAGGTTAGTGTAAATTTGACTGAAATAGTGTTCTATAAAATAATCACTTCACTTCGTACTTATTTCAGTTTTAATTCATATTCTAATTAATTTACCATTTTATTTGGCATGCAATTTCTCAAGCATAACTTGTTTTACAAGTAATATATAACAATATAAATTATGAAACTGCTTACTGAAGACATAATCAAATTAATAAAAGGGTTAAATTTACACATACTGCACTTACTTATTTATTAGGTAAGACAATGTCTTACAGACCTTTACTTGCATTCTCAGCTGTTGAACAACTACTTCCGGAATATGAAGCTGTCATCTGGTGGAAGGGCGATGAGGTTGAATATGCAATCCATGGGGCAAGTTCAAAATTCATGGCTATGTGGCAATGTTTTAGAATAAACATCTTTTTCCACCATGAAATTAACCCAGAAATAAAATTATTAAAAGAATTATCCAATTCACCTGAGTTAACAGCGTGGGAAAAGATTTTTATCCTAAAACACTGCCACACAGCCATGAATTTTGAATTATTCAACCTCATCGCCCTTCCATCAGATGATAGCATTAACATACGACAGCTCCAAGAGCAACAGATTCCAGCAGTAGGGGTTTAACAGCTGAGGATGCGGGCAAAGGTCAGCAAAACATTGTCCTACCCAACATAAGTGAAGATTGTGCAAATTTAACCCTTTTATTAAATTAATTTAATAACTTGTTTTATTCAAAGTTACTATGGCCATTTTTGAGAAAATAAAGCTGTAAAAGCAGTTGTTTTGTTCCTTTTCTTTACTTTTTTTTATTGCCGTTATCTTCCTAATTTTTGGCGTTAAAGTTGCAATAATTCTACCAGTAACTATTATTTTAACCGGATCAAATATAAAAATTTGAATAATTACAAGCATTTTATTCCCTTTTCCCCCCATTTACATGCAAGAATCTTTTCAAGTTTTTCTCTCCAAGGGTGTTAAAACATGAATTTGAATTAAGTATTGGCATCATATTGGGTTGAATGTTGATAATGCAAAACCTGTATTTTATACATGCAAAATTTAATTTAAAGAGCTAAGAAACATGATTTACAGTGCTTTATAATCAAAGAATGTAAAATTTTCATAATTGTGAAGACTTCTCTAAATGTGCACATAGTTTATCAAGATCTATAGTCCGTACTGATTTTATATGATTTCTTGCCAGAAAAAGCTATTGGTTTATCTCAGATTTTATCTGAAAAGTAAATAACAAGCAATTTTAAATTTAAAAAAAAACTGCAGTAAACTTGATGCATTTCCTACACTGGCTGAAAAGACTCTTGTCTGATAGTTGACAGGATATTATGCTTGCATTAATAGTAGCAATAATTGTAAAGTTGCAGTACATGATTCAGAAAATAAAGGCAATTACCTAAAGATCGTCCAAAAACAATAATCTCTTTATGATTTACATCATGTCGTAAAGACAAAAAATTCAATGCTGTCTTTGCATCCATGAAGAGACCATCCTCACTTGGTGTGCCCTGAGAGAGTCCATAACCTCTATATTCAAGCATCAGAATATTACATTTGAGATTCTGGTACAAACCCAACACATTCTGCAATCTAGAAAACAAATCATTGGCATCTTATAAATAATGACATAAATTCAAAGCACAAAATGGATAAGTAATCACATGCAGTTGTACAGTGCAATTGGTGGATTTTTATGTGGTGGGAAGAAGGAGAAACTTCCGCATCTATCAGAAATCTGAATTGCACCAAAATATTACAAAAACACACAGATTACCTTTCTAAAGGAAACAGGGGTAACTCTTACCCCTTTAAAGCCTTTAACCTATCCACCCACCCCAAGTAGAACATTTCCTTTTTAGGAAAATTGCCAGTGGCAGGTATAGAAAACACACCATATTGTCCTCTATATCATCGTGCAGATTTGCAATGTGTTAACTTCTTATTTTTGCTAAGTGTAAAAAGGGGTTTCAATAGCAAATGTTACATGTATTGGGTAATGAAGATGTGCAATTAGTTGTCATATGCATTCATAGGGTTTTTGTTCAATCTTTGTTCGTTGAAGCTTTAACTTCACATATCCTTTGGCTACCCCATGGATCCTTGGGGTTTTACTTTCACAGATCCCTCAGCTATGCCCTGTTGTTGGTCCACAATTGGGTTCTGCAGGACATCCAGACTGAAAATGTTGAAAATACTAACCTGAGCAATAAAAATTCACATGGAACGTGTCTCTTGTAATAAATGTGATGACTGTGAGTTGCTGTGTTCCACCCACCACCCTAATTATGATATTTTCTTAGGTACAAAACTTGTCGCAAAATGTACACCTCATACTCCATTTTGTAGTTTTTACAAATGACCAACTATACTGCCAACCTATTTGTTTCACGAAATCTACAAGTCTTCTGTTCTGTTAGGCATGTATTGCTCGCATGCTTTGGCAAAACCAATGGAAATGCCTAAAAATTAACTACAAAAAATAATAAATTAATTTACACATTAACGTAATAGAGAGAATACTGCTTTTGTTCGCATACTTTAGTGAAAGCAGTGGAAGTTACCAAAAGCAAATTCACGAAAATCAGTTTATTTACAAACACACACTAGCCAGAGCTAACTCAGCGCATGCTCTCATGGTTTGATGAAATCAGTAGAAATTAACAAAAACAAATTACCCAAAAATCAATGTATTTATACACATAAACACTAACTTAGAGGTAACCTTGCACATGCTCGCTTTGCTCGCATGCTTTGATGAAACAGTGGAAATTACTAAAATCAAATTACACAAAACTCAGCTTATTTACACACACACAAACCTAGAGCTATCCAAGCGCATGCTTACTTCACTTGCATGCTTTTTTAAAAGTGCTAGAAATAAATCAAATTGCAAACATCCATTTACACTCACACTAACCTACACCTAACGAAACCAGTGGAAATCATTAAAGCTTACATGAAAATGTCCCTGTTTATATACACACACTACTATAATCAGCTCATTTAAAAAACAAAAATGACCAAATTAAAATAAACACCAGAGAACTTCTATAAGTAATTCAGATAACACACAGAATTGCTATAGAATCACATTTCTTCCTGTGTGCTTAAAAATGTACAATAGTCTCAAAGCCCTTAAATGTCAGAATATACGATAGCTTGTCATGTTGCAGTATTATTTTTAGTAATGTTGGCAGCCACTGTCATAATGAACAATAGAGATGGAAACAACAAAAACCTTGTAACACTACATGAGTGCTGCTAACGGCCGAATAATATACTACAAAATTGGAGCCCCTAAGGAATAAACACCCACAATTGCAGCCTTCTCTAATCCTCTCCTAAACATTCCTTGGCCATTTGGCAGCTCTACAATAGTGGATGACTTAAACAGTGGAGTCAGTGCCAACTACTGAGTGTATGTGCTTCAAAATTCCTAATAGATATGGAAGTCTGACAAGGAAGACTCCTGATTTTAAATATAGTAACCAGATGAAAAAGATAATCTCATTAATTTTATCTTGAGACTAGTGCATTTTGTAGTATTCATTTTGAATGCAATGTACAATGTGCATAGAATACGAACAAAGGTACTATTATGATAAAACCATTACGAACAAGGAAGAAGTACCTATGGCAAGCACGAGTACATGTTTAATCTTTAGAGCATTTTTAACTCTCACATATTACACCATTATTAAGAAATGCTTTTTTTAATGATTTATTCAAACAACTTACCTGTGGCCCATATTCCCTGCATTGCCATGCAAAAAAAGTATTGTAGGAGCTACAGATGCCTGATCACCTGGTTGACGAATGAAAAACAGGTGTAATAAAGTTCCATCAGCACTACGTGCAAAAACATTTTCATAAGGAAGGCCAAACATTGATGGAACTGGAACAAATACTCGTGAGTGTGCTGGCATCTCAGGATGATACAACAGATTGTCCTCAGTATGATACAAAATACCTGCAACATGTTCCAATTACAAGTGTAATTAACTATATGTATAAAATATTTACGATGATAACATAAAAACCGAAGCTGTTGATTCACCTGTTGTTGCAAAACATAGTAGCAAAAAGGCTAAAAACCCGCCGTAAGCCCAATACAAGAGCAAGCACGCTAAGATAGCGGCTCCTGCCAAAGCCCAGCAACGCATTATTATTCCAATTATTATTCGAAGTACTCTATGGGTTCCTAAGTTAACCCCCATTCCAGGGCCAGATCGAATCTTGGCGCTCTTTAATATATCTTCAGGAAGATTCAATTTTACGCTTGTTTCTGCTGGAGACATCCTTGCATACGCATTCCTTTAACAGCTATGTTTAATAAATCGGCAATAATTATACACTCTTCTGTCAAGATGTTTCAGTCGGCATTATTGCTATAATAATCACAATTGCGGGCAATCCTCTTTTATCTTCCTCTAAGATTGTTTAACTGGTAAAATTTATTACTGCACTCTGGCACCATAATCAGTGCTTCTTTGATTATCCTGTCCAGATGAGGAGTTAGGAATATAGGGGGGGGGGGGAACAATAACAAAACAAGAATTGTAGACAAGTGAGAAACGGAATGCGCTTGCGTTAAATTTAAAAGCACTTTGTAGAATGTGGGCTATTTATTAATCGAATAGGAACACAAATTTCTAATATATAGTAATATTGTTGTTCACTGCACTTATTTAGCTTTGTTTTGGAGATAAGGACTGTGTATTGTAGTAAGGAAATTCGTCATTTGAATTGTGGCAGCAAAAGGTAAACATGGTAAAGAGCTTCGAGCGACAGCTATAAACAGAAGCATAGATAACCTAAAAAGTTCAGATTTCCTATAGCAGAAGTTCAAAAAAATAGTTAACTGTGACTGGCAGTCACCCCTGTCCATAACAAATTTCGAACCCGACAATCATTGGTTTATAAGTGTTGAAACAATTCCAGGGTCTGCTAGCATTCGACCAAATACACACCAGGAAAAATCGATTTGAATGGATAAATTGCTACTATGATTAGTGAACTTGATGTGCCAATTTCTACAAAATTTAGCATCGTATAAGCATAAGATTAACAGAACAGTTTTTGAGAATCCACAAACTCGGATGCAATGACCAGTTATTTAAGTCATCCAGTGGTAAGTGGCTTTCAAAATCCTACTGGGGTGGAGGGCTAAGGCCGTAATTAAATGCTAACAGAATATCCTCATAAGCTTTGTTGAATGGTCGTAAAGTAATGAGATTATTACTGTAATATCTGTACTAACTATAATCTGTTGTACTATGAATTGTTACATAATCCTTTATATGTAACTCTTATATTGGTTCACTATGTTATACACACATATCTAACACTTTGAACTCTTATTCAGTTTCAGGATATGCTTCAGCTTGGATGCAACAATCAGTGGAATACTGCAATTGCATTTCAGGTTTACATGGATCTATGTGAAGGTAAATGCACAAGGCAGTTCAATTTTATAATGTGTTCTAGTTGCTCTAAATTGTGAAATATGGTACTGATACTATATATATATGTATAGCAGACAGTTTGATCATGAGCTTTATCTTACTAATAATATAAGTAAAAAACAGACTGTCTCAAGAAAATGCATGCTCTCCATGATGTATGTCATCTAGCAGTAAGAGGTGGAAAACGTTTTAGTTGGTTATCACTTTGTGGGAAGATAGCCACAGAGTTAAATGTAGTCTAAAGCACAGAATCTTATAGTCATTTTCCATGAAGCCATGATTCATCATCACCATAAAAGTCTCAATTGTAATATTAAAATGTTTAATTTTATTCTGTGTATCTTATATTTATTAACTAAAACTCTTCAAGATTTATAAAAATTAGCATAAAAATAAACATTTCAGAAATGCATTTTTAATTCATGCAAAATATATACATTGTTTTAAAAACCTGTATTGGCATATATGCTAGTAATAAAACTACTGCATTAAAAGCCCAAAGATATTGTAATTAAACATTATTAATATTAGTATGTGTGTTGAATTTTGCTTTGGGAAACACTGTTTCTGCTATTATATTGATAAGCTATTTTGTATTCATCATAACATCTAATCCTGCTAATGTCCCTGTTATCTAATTTGAAACTAATTTGAGGCTGATATTTGCAAAAATATATAGATTATAATTTCAACTTCTGTTAAATATTTAAATACTGAGGATTACTGTTATTTTTATTTTCATCTTCATCTTCTTAGCCATTCACTATTTATAAACAGGAATCTTTTCAAAAATAATTTGCCTGGAATTCCATGGTCAATGAAGCATATTCATTACTGCTAATGTAGGTTGCCTACACTAATGCTTTCTTTTGATTCTACACATGGTATGTGAATGGGAGTGGAGCAGTTCAATCTTCCTGGACTGAGGTTTACTGCAAGCTTTCCTCAGTCTTCATAACTGGCAAATGCCTAAACTTTTTTTTTTTTTTTTCCCACATTATATGAATGAATAACTTTATTTCTCATTCCTCCAATATATTACTAGTTTTACAAACTTCACCTTTAGTTTTAAACATTGATTTCACCCTGGGGTCATGTACAACTCCCCCTCCTCCCTTTTAATTGTGAATAATTCCTGCTATTTATTTTACCTATCTATCTTATCTCTGTTTTCTTTCTTTATTTTACTGTTCATTTCTTTTTAGCACTACTTTACCTTTTTTCATTTTGTTGTTCTCTATTGTACCCCTCCCTGTCCCATCTCTTTAACCTTCCTTGACCTTATATTCTCTCCCTATTTTTCTTCAAACTATCTCCTCAATTCTGCTTGCCCAGCCATATCCCCAATGTGATATAACTCTCTTTTTCCCTTCCCTCCCTATTCTCCCTTCTCTTCTTTCCCCTTGTGTTCTATACGATGCTTCACCTGTTGCATTCTCTATTTCTATTATCCTACGCCTCTTTGTTATATTTCTTCTGCTTCTCTTACACTGTTCACTCTTTATCATTGCACACCTTCCCACATACCCATTTGCCCACTAACTGGTTGACCTTATCAATTTCAGTTCCCTCTCTGTTGTCTGTCCATTTCCTACATGCCATTTCACACCCTAAACTTAGGTCTGGAACATCCTATATCAAAATTTCCTTTCCTAAATATCATTTCATGTATCACTAGTGTGTTCCCGTATGAAGTGAGAGTGATCATTAAACACTTTTCTGTTAATGCACATATTCATTACCAGAATTAATACTATTTGATCAGTTAGTGTTAATTTAATTAACATTATAGTTGGCTAAACTATCAAGTCCGAGACTTAAAAGTACTTAAGGAACTGTAAGCTGCCATTGGGGTGTGTCCTCTCAAAATAATTTGAGATCACTTGTAGTTTATCAGGAAACATGTGTATCAGTTGAGGAATTTAATGTTGTGCTGGTATGTTGCCATGGTAGCTAAGTGGTCAGAGCAACTGGCTAGAGACTGGGAGATCCATAGTTCAAATCCTGGCTGTGGCATTGAATTTTTCAGTCTGACTCTACCTATCTTAATTACTGTATACTATATTTTGATTTATATATTACTTTTCAAATTGGTAGTTATCTCAGCTACTGAAAAGCATTTAAAAAAAACTTATTCATCAATTTCTTTTGGTATTTGCTGCTTTTGTTTTGACATACTAAATCATTAAGTGCATGCCAAGTAAGGATTAACTATTCAAAAAAAATTTTGTTGGAATCAAACAGAGTGAAGTAATTCATAAAAGTAAAGTAGAGTCAATTTGAACACTTTTGATACCTTCACTCACCTGTTTAATAACAGAACATGTATTGTGAACATGAGCTCACATCACCATCTACTTGTTGACTGCCAGATCAACTCTTGAGAGATTTTGTTGATGGCCTGAGAATGAGAAAGATGATGTTATGAAATGACGTGAAGTGGATGAAAGTAAAGGTGATTATGGAGCAGGTGGTCGAATGTATTGCAGGAGAAACTGGAGAACCCAAAGAAAATCCTTCCTGATGCCACTTTGTGCACTACAATCCCATATGTGGTCCCCTGGGATCAAACACAGGCCATCTTGGTGAGAGGTGGGGGTCTAACCATTTGACCATGGCACTACCATGACAATTTGTACATAAAGTAAGAGCTGAAGCTATCTTGACAACATATTAATTCTAAGTGTTCTCAGACTTCTAGCCAGGTAAGTTCATGGATTGACTGCAACGTTTCGAAGATATGCATCATTATCAGGGTAAACTGATAACGTGAACGACAAGATTTTCATATTTATAGTGTGCAAGTGAAGCTGGCATCTGATTGGCTCACATGATATCTTTTGGTGGCCATGAAGAATTTTTTTTTGTGGTGGGGGAAAAGGCACTTATGCCCTAACACTTGAACCCTGATGCCTGGGAGTGTGAGACTCCCCGCAGTGGACTTGAACTTCTGGTGGACTATGAGTGCTGCCTGCCAGTGGCAGTAACAGTGAGTGATGAACGGTGTGCCAGGAGACACACATGACTTGTGCCCTGAATGCTCCCTGGAGAAGTAGTTGGTGAAATGAGTGAAAGTTATTGGGATACTTACCCCAGAAGCGGTCTCCAGAAGCTGATGCCTGAAGAGTTCCTGGGCTGTCCTGACTGGTGGTGGATGGATTTGTGGTGTTTCAGCTATCTGAACCAAGGGGTCAGAATCGCTGAAGTGTGTAGCTCATCTTCCCGACATTATCCCCAGGAGGGCCTTCTCCTTCTCCCTGATGATGAGCCAGATGTCATTGGTGAAAGTTGTCAGCTGACTTGTCAGTGTGTGTTGTAGGCTCGGTAGTTGTTGATGTTCAGTCTGTTATTCCTAAAGCCGGACCTCCAGGGCAGTCATTTTGGCCGTCAGCGTTAGAACCTCCACGTGGAGGTCTTGAATGGCCTCACTTAGGCTCTGGGCTTCTTGCAGCAAGTCGTCGGTGTGCAGTGTAGGAGGTATGTCTACATTGACCTTGGAGGTGGTCCTGGCCGGGCTGGCTGTGTAGGTAGTTGCCTGCTCCGTGTATAGGCGGGGCACTGGGCTTGCCCGGTGTAGTGTCCTGTGCCACACCAGGTGGCACATTACGGCATCTGCGGCAGACTTCCAAGTGCACTTTGCAGTTTAGACTGCGGCTCCACAGTAGTGGCACCGCGACCGCAAGGAACAGGCTTCTAGGCTGTGCCCGTAGGCAGGGGCGATGTCGCTCCTGTCTGCTGACTTCGACGCACAGGTGTTGCCCTAACAAGGGCAACCCCGACTCCAAAGCAGCTTCGAGGTCGGCGCAATCTTGTAGCTCGATTCTGACAAGCGGCATTGGTCTCCGATTGCTTAGAATACGACAGTGCGACTTCTAGGAAGTGCCGGGTGGAAATGTCCTTTGGGACTCCTAAACATGGCACTGAACCGGGGTGACTGTGGCTCAATTGCCGAGAGGTGGTGTGGCTACGGCGGTGTTGCCGGAAGTGGCTCCGGTGTCGTTAACGGCGACGACAAAGCTTCCCTGCCAGCGGATGCCGGAGAAGCATATGCTGTGGCTTCTTCCTCAGCATCTCGAAGTCCCCTGACTCCGGTATATTTAATATGACTGAGGCATGGGCAATGACCTCATAGAAAACTATATATGACAGTTATATGCCTAATGTTTTGAACTTTTCTTTGTTTGCTTAAGTTTTCTACAAGATGTATGCCCATGTCTCAGTCATATTAAATATCAGTTGCTTCACGGCCAAAAAGTATGCAAATGAATCAAATGCCGGCTTCACTCGGGCACTATAAGTATGCGAATTTCAAGTTATCAGTTATCAAGAAGACGAAGATGATGTACATCTTCGAAACATTGGAGTCAATTCATGAACTTAACTGCCTAGAAGCCCACGAACATTTAGGGTTATCTTTACATAAGTTAGAAAAGAAAAATATGCAGCCTCTACCTATTCTACAACAAATTATTCATGCAAAAACTTATTCTATCTACTTCACATTAATCATTATAAACATTAACAGAAATGGTCTAATTACTTGTTTCCTTGTAGTTCCAAGGGAAATAGGAATATACTAGACTAATTTGAATTCAAGACTGGATTTGGAATTCAGTTATATTTGCATGGCCAGGAGTAAAACAAAAAATAACAGTGATGACTTCTCATTCGAGAAAAGTATAAGTGTTGGAAAATTTAAAACAATAATGAGAAATATCTCCAAAATGGTTAACTCCACAAAACAATAATATTTGACTAAACTGTGTGTTTTTAACATGTACATTTTTTGTGCAGTAAAATTCATAATGTTTTACGGTTATGAAAAAGTCACTCAGAATGAAAAGGCCCGCAGAGGCTATCCCTAGAAATTTCAAGATATATATTTTATATTCCATAATGTAAATATCTTTAATTTATGGCATTTCAATCAAAAACATTAGAGCCATTTTGAGAAAATTTAAACCCTAAAAAGTGTTTCATGGAAAGCAGGCATGGACATTGGCTGGTTCTTAAAATGCTTGCATATGACAGAGGATGTCATTGTGGAAGTTGGTTTTACATGACATAGTTTATTAGCCAGCAGTGGCAGGCAGAAACAGAGTTCCAATTGGAAAGTCATGGCAGATTCTAAGGTTGTATATAAAATGTTGACATTCTTGTTGGCAACTACTTTTTGTAATTTGGACTTATGTCCATTTGAAAGGGAGAAAATAAATAAAAGTTTAACCAACAATAAAGATACTAAAAATTCTAAAGTAAACATGCACAATGCAATTGAAACTTTTCCATGCAGTTGGAACTGAATCATTTACTTTCTGCAGTCCTTCCATAACAGAAATCTTATAAATATGTATTCCCTTACCAGAAAATCTGAGTAACAATATGCCGGAAAATAAATTTTCTATTTTGTAAATCCTATACAATGTTGAATCTACAAGAGTAAGGCTGGATTTGCAGCTACAATTAATATCCATGAAAAATAGCAGTTTTTTGAAATATTTGTGATCTAGTAAACATGATGTTGATATATTCAAATAGTATAAGATTCTTTTCAACCAAAATTTTTGCTATGTTGAGTTTTACATATTTGTGTGAGCAGCTGTTTTCACAAATGAATTATGCCAGTCAAAATACTACTATTTAATCAGCGAACATCTGCTGACACAATTGAAAATAGCTCTCTTGGAGGTAACCTAGATTTTTAACACATTCTCTCTCTCTCTCTCTCTCTCTCTCTCTCTCTCTCTCTCTCTCTCTCTCTCTCTCTCTGACCTTTTTCTGAAAGAAAAAAATACCTGTTTTTATTTCAGGGGTCCTCAAAACATGTATGTATAGTGCAATCTGGATATCAAATTTTTAGGTGAAATGCAATATCTTCTATACCTCCTACACATGGTACGTGGTATAGAAAGTAAAAGCATTATATACAGAACTTTTACATAAAAACTGTCCTGCTTACAAAGTGCTTTAATTCTTGACAGCTATAAGTAGATGTCCCCACTCTTTCCCCCTTCAATCCATAAACATAGCTTCAAAGTAGTGCAGTAGTTAAGTTTTGCCAAGTTATGATACTTGACTCTATATTAGCATGTGTGAACATTGCCACAAATATAAATCACCTCATATTACCATTCCTGGTCAGTTGCCTCCATCTAGAAAGCAATTCACGGTATTGTGAATAAAACTGATTCTACTGGATCAGTGAGAACAAAAAGAACACATTGAATCGTACAGTTTTATTAGACATAAAACAGATAAAATTGGTACAATGCTGGAACATTTGCCAACATTATCACTGCCAAACATTATCACAAGATTTTTCAGTGGGTGCAAGTCATAAAGTAACAAAATTATTAAAGTATAAAATGTACAAGCTCCCACTGTTTATAATAGGGCATACAGTAGTAAAGGTGTTTTATTATAAGTGGTGTTTTTCATTTAAATGAAGGTGTATTTGACCCAATGCTGCTGCTCTTTTCAGACAAGGCCTGTTTTCAAAACATGCATTCTTGGTGCTCTGAAAACCTACATTTTACTTTTTCTAGCATGTATGTACAATGTACATATTCTACCTAAAAATTTCATCAGAAATATATTTTTTGAGGTCCCCTGAATCGAATAAAAGCCTCTTCAGAAGAAGGGTATGTGTGTGGGGATGGGTGGGTGCACGTGCGCATGCACAGAATGGGTTGTGGTGTGGTACTTGGTATTTAAGTTCAGTATCTTCCAAGGATGCAACTCAAAGATTTTCAGGGAGATCCCCCACCCTTAACTAACCTTTACATGGAACATTTTTAAAAAATGTTGATTTACTCAATAAATGGCTCTAACAATTTTGATTAAAATATCATATTTTTAAATGATAAAGTGTATGTCTTGAATTTTCTGGGAAGATGCTCTGAAGACCTCTTCATTCTGGATGACTTTTGCATAAATGGTAAGCCATAAGAGATAGAAAAATGCTTGCTATACAATAAATGTATTATTTCATTAAAACAAAATTTATGTCATTACTTTTTTTTTTTTTTTTTTTTTTTGTGTACAAATAGCCACTTCTGAGATATTCCTTGTTAGATAGATACTTTAATTCATCTTTTCAAATTACAAACATCATCCACATATGTGATATCCTGTTATTTATCTCAATTTTAAAATACATAAACATTTCTGTAACAGGATGTTGTCATCGGCTTCATATTTCTTGTTTTACTCCTGGCCATGCAAAGAGAACCAAATTTAAATTGTTTCACATGGTGACCAATTTTTAAAAGATTTAATTATTGCTTTAGCCTGGTGTGTTCCCTTAGTTCACTCTAACACCATTTCTGTTAATGTTTATGTTCATTAGCATGATGTAGATAAAAGAATAATCTTCTGGTTTGCAGAACAGGTAGAGAAAGTCGTGTGAATTGTACACATCCTGCTTTTTATGTTCGGAAAGTTGGAATTTGGTTTGCTATTAACATAAGACACTATTGTTCCAAGTTTTTTACAAGACAATAGATGCAAAAAGGCACCAAAGAGACATTTTACCCCATTTTATTCAGCACCTTAGAGAAGAGAAATCATATGAATGGTTTGGAGAACAGGATTTAACAACTGCTCATACAGCAGCAGAGTCAATTAATAAAATTAAGCAAGTATATGAAAAGAGGACAATTAGTACAGTGTATACCCTCTTGCTCATCAGATTTAATATGGTAAATAACAGAGACAAAAGCAATTAGAATACCTAAATTAGAGATTTAGGAGAAGATGTAAGCTCTTGGAAATCCTGTAACCCACCTACCTTTCTTATGACAGCTTGTTATTAGAAAAGTCATCTCAAAATGTCAACAAAGGACTCCTGCTTGTTACTACTATGCACAAAAAAAAAAATGCAAACTGTATAAGTGTAATCCATAAAATAGTTATTTGAATCTCATTCATATATCCATAGTAACCTAGGGTAATATACTTGAGCTAAATTTCAAAACCATAAGATCCTTTTGTTTTACTGTTTTTTCATCAAATGTTAACAGCTCTTCAGTTCTAAAGTGCATACTGAGAGGCACAAAAAGCTCTCTATTGGCAGAAATGCAACCTAGCCAGAGGTGACAGATAGGGAAATTTGTTAAAAACATATTAAAACAGAAACATTATAGTGGCTGAACTTAAATGTGGAATCTGAATGTACTTTCCTGATACAATGTCTATTTAGCTGAAGGGACAACATTTCCAGCAACTTCTATGAAGTAAGATTTTACACACAATATTAGGAGCAAAGTTAAAATAAGTTCTCAGGCAACTGCAATATGCTCAGCCATCGAGAATCAAAACACTGTACGTATAGGATAGTTTTTTACATTAAAGCTCTGTACTATCTTTCAAAAAAGTAAATTCATACTTTTCTTGAGTGGGTATCTTTTAGGTGTTCCATGAGTAGAAAGTATGAAAATAATGGCTGTAGATGATTATACTGTCTTGTCGCTATTTTAATCTGTCACTCATTTCACTCACTGTGTTAACTCAAATGGACTAAATATCACAAAGAAGTTGCAATTCTCTTGCAGCTGAACTATTAACTATATGGCATTGGAAATGCAAAGGAATATGCAAGAAAATGCAAAAACACATGAATTGATGTTTTTTAATAGAATGAACATGAATGTCTATAACCTATGCACAAACATTTCAGTTTGCCGAGAGTTCAGTTCAAAACCCTGCATATCGTTGTATGTTTTATTCTAACTGTTTTACTTCGTAAAATGCAATAACAACACATTTTACAGTTCTCTTGCAGCTTAGCTATTACTACATGATCTCAAAGAGAATGCCAGGAGGTTGAATGATAATTTTAATGAGCCAACATCTGAATGCTGTATATAATCCAGCTAATCATAACAGTAAGCTAATACATAAAATAAAAAGAAACTGATAAATTCTCATCTTGAAAAAAGCAAAAACTGCAAATACAAATGTGTATAATTCAATGAGTACAATGTATAAAACTGGAAAAGTATAATCTATGTAATTGCTAGTTTTAATATACTTCAATTATTAGTTAGCAAACTATACAACTGCTATTTCTTGTGCATGTGCAAAATGTTGCTGGAAGTTCTTTATTCACTGTATTTGTACATTTTCATTAAGGCTTCATCACAGTAAAGCAGCATGCCACGACCACAAGGTTGTGTGCAGCTGATCAGCTCAGATGGATGAAATTATAGGTTGTGCTAATTATGGTAAAAACACCATTCAATTTGCCAGAAAATTGTATTGTAATTGAAGAACAGTGAAACAATGGCTAAATTGACATCCCAAGGGAGAAGTAGAATGGGCCTGATCACACAGACATTCAGGTAAGCCTTGTGCAACAACACTTGCTCAAGATGAGGGACTGTTAGAAGACGTGAAGAACAGATCTGTCTTTCAGACAAAGCAGTTAAATATGGCTGTTCGTACAATCCATATACCAACAATTAAAGGATAGACTGCCTCCGTGGTCAGCGAGCTGATTTCTTACCCGGAGGTGCTGGGTTCGATTTCCGGCTGGGGTAGGAAGTTTTTCTTTAACCAGAATTATTCCCTATCCCCCATAGAGTCTGGAAGTATGAATGTGAGAGTAAATGTGCTTATCTCTAGTAATATAAAGTTTATTAACCTAATGTTCTGAACCTACAGTTTCAAAAGTCAAGGCCCCTGATATGACCATTGATGTTAAAGGGGACTAAACAAATGAAACAATAACAAAAAAAAATTAAAGGATGCCGATTTTACATCACATCATCCTGCCAGTTATCTCCTGAAGAAGATAACACAGCATAATATTGACCCTCCTTAGTATTACTGGGACTTTGATATCTAGAGGGACAAGAAGGTACTTCGATCTGACCGTATGTCTGTAAAGACCATGATGAACTAGATACATGCCTCAGTATGTCATTACACCAGAACATTCAGGAAGGATTGCAGTATATTTCTGGACCTATATGAACATCAGGTCCAGAGGAGTTAATCCAGAACATGAAAAATATGTGTTTGTGCATGACAGTGATGGTGTGCATATCTCAAATATCATCCAGGATTGGTTATGGTGCAGGAGATAATCTGCATGCTCCCTTGTTGGTCTCCAAGAACTCCTGTCCTGAACTTTGTCTAGGCTTCATGGTAAAGGAGGGGGAAGAACATTAAACAGACAAGATGCTCACATGATGGAGCTATGGCAACATTATTAGCAGAACCCAAATATGATTTCTGCACTGGTTGTAAAGGTGCACAAAAGAATAAACTATGTAATGGTAGATGGGAGCGATTATACCAGGTTTTGAGATTTCATTTTTTTTTTTTTTTCCGTTCTTTGTTTTGATAAGTTACTTGTTCCAGGGGAAATACATTTTTATAAACATTTTTTATAAAAGTGTTTTAGAAATTCATTTATTTCTGAATATATTTCCTATGTAATAGGAAAAAATTCTTTAGTTTGCATTTTAAGCACCATTATCATTGGCTATCATATACTGTTTGTTGTTTCTAATAAGTGGAGTATATTGTAACTAGCAATTAAACAAATTTTCCTTTTGAGTTTTATACATTGTGCTCTATTATACATTGGATTATAATCATTATATTTTCAGCTATTTGTTTTCCTTAAAATGAGAATTTATCAGTTTCATGTTATCTTATGTATTAGCTTATTGTTATGATCAGAAGGATTGTAACCAGTATTTAGATATAGGTTCATTAAAATTTTCATTTAACCTCCTAGCATTCTCTTCAAAATCATATAGTAATTGCTTAGTTGCAAAAGAATTATAAATTGGTTTATTACAAAGTAAAAAATAATAAAAATGGAATAAAATATACTCCATATGCTGGATTTTGAACCATGAACCCTTGACACACTTGAAATAGCTTGTGTTTTATCACCAAGCTACAATAGCAGATATTTGTGCATGGGTTATGTACAGCATATTATATTAACAATTCCATGCGTTTTCCGTTTTCTTACATATGCTCCAGTACCTGTACTTAATAGCTCAGCTGCAAGAGAATTGCAACTTGCTTTGTCATATTTAGTCCATATTTTGTGATATTGGGTTAATATAGTCATAGAAATTTTTTAAATGAGAAAGGGGTTAAAATGGCGACACAGCAGTATACATCTACATCCTTGGTCTATTTAATGTTCACACTTCCTACTCATGGAATGCCTGAATGATACTGACATGCAGAAAGTGTACATTTAATTTCTTGAAAGATAGTACATTAAATCCTCATACATTTTAACTTAGTGATTTCTAACAAAGATTTATGTGCTAATTATTTAAATGAAAGTTAAGATAAAAATGTTTAAACATTTAAAAACAAATTACAAAATCTCATATAAAATTTGTCAGCATTAAATTCTAAAAAATGAATTTAGGTATGCTACTATCATAAACTTCTACTAAGTTATAAGTTGTAACATGTTTAAAATAAGCAAGCAAATCAGTGTCTACAGTATTATGTCATTTGTTTAATTATTAACACCTATATATTTGTATTAGTTCTGTTAGTCCAATGAGGTGTAAGTCATCTGCTCTTAAACCTAATACATTGGGTTGAAAAGTGTTCCGATAGTCAAATTTGCATAGATTTTTTTTAGTATTTAGTAGACAAATATATAAATGTTGGGATAAAGTAATTATTTTCAATGTTTTAAACTAATCTGCATTTTCTATCCATTAAGTTATTAATATTTCTTTAGAAGCAGTTTCAAAAATAAGCCGGTCCCCATGGCCACGCTCGCTAAAGCGTCTCACTTTGGTGCTTCGTGGGCAGGGGATCGTGGGTTCGAGTCCCGCCTTGGGTATGGGTGTTATATGTTTGTGCAATGTGTATATGTTTGTAAAAGAAACAGTAAATCCAGTAAACCAGTAATCAGTAAAACCTACGGGGGGAAATGTAAATAGGGATACAGTACCGGAGTCCTGATCAGACTCCGTTACTGTTTTAATAAAAAAAAGAAGAAAATTAAGATTTGTGATGTGCAAATACAACTGTACCAGAAGTATGTTTTTGTTTTTTATAAGTAGATGGATAATTCTTGGTCATGCAGGAGAAAAGGGAAAATATTTTATAGGTGGTACACAGAACAACATTGAATATTTTGAAAGCAGCTAATGCTATTGAAAGGTGCCAATGAGTTCTACATTTGTCCTGTAATTGCATTTTGTGAATTTCCTATGATTTGTATGAAATTTAGAGAGAATGAAAGGTATGGTTTGCATGTTAGCTGCAAAAATGCAAGATATGAGTTTGCTTAGTGAATATCTCAGCAATATGAAAATAAAGAATAGAAAAAAAAATGTTCCCTCTATGTGGTTCTTAAATATTCATTTTTATGCTTATCCAACTTACTGCTTTTAAAAATAAAGTGGCGTGTTATTTATAGGAGCTCTGTAACTGCTGTGGTCCTCAGCATCCCATTCTATATTGAGCGTAAAAGACCACTTAATTTT
This sequence comes from Hymenopus coronatus, assembly GCA_030762935.1. Classification (NCBI taxonomy): domain Eukaryota; kingdom Metazoa; phylum Arthropoda; class Insecta; order Mantodea; family Hymenopodidae; genus Hymenopus; species Hymenopus coronatus. Next base: position 112,643,298 of record CM060890.1, read on the forward strand.
GCTCAGAGGCCTCTCTATCAGGCTTGAGGTTCTTTTACGTGCCGTTAATATACGACACGGGACCAACAGCTTTACTTCCTTTCTGAAGGAAGCCATGCTAAGGATTTTTATGCCCGAAAAAATCCATCGTCCTCCGCCGGGTTTGAACCCGCGACCTTGAGTATACGAAGTTAGCATGGTAACCATTACACCACGGAGGGCGACTTACTGCTTTTGATTCACTCTCTCCACAGTCTTGTAGATAGAGAAAGTACTACATTCCATCCTAAAATTCTTTTTCTAGATATCATGAAATCAAGGATTTGAATGTCTCTTAACCTCACACACTGTGTATGAGGGAGAGAGAGCACATGAAGATTTTTAAAGGAATCTCCAAACTACCCTTTATATGAAAAAAATGTTAATTTTTTTTTTAACATATGACTAATGTATTAGTAATAAAAATTAGTGAATGTGTATTTGTTATTTACATTAAGATTAAATTTTGTGGGGATGGAGTGGGTTGCACTTTCAAAGTTTTCCACTCATCATAAAATAAATGCAGGAACATGTTTTCGTAGGTGTTTGCCTGCATTAACAACTGCTGTCAACTGGTTCAAGAATCCGGTAATGGTAACAGCTTGGTTGGTGGCATATCATCTGACTGTGTAGATTGGAACCATTTTGAATAAAAGTTATGTTTGGAATCTCAACGTTCATGTCTTATTTGTTCTTGTTAATGAGGATCTTCTCCCAAAACTACAACTCCTTAAAATTTCTTGTTGTCTTTAAGAGTGTGATATCTTCACTGATCTTATGGTTGGTTATCCAAAAATGTCTGTGTATTATATACATGTTTAGTTAATAGCATGAGTTTTGAGATGCTGATGAATAAAATGTGTGTGTTGAATGTTATGTATATCCTGAGAAGTCATCTTCATTCTTTTTTGTTATTGTATAATTTTGTATAACTGGGAAACTATAAGAGAAACCTAATGCTGGAAAATTGTAGCTTAATCAAAATAAACAGTTTGAGTCAAATATATTTTTAGTAGAATTAGTCTTTTTCAAAATATTTCACATTGTGTCTTTATATTTTACTAAGTATCACTACATCATATCATAGAAGCACTTAAAAAGTTTGCTACTCACTTTTTTTTTTTCTTTCTTTTGCCCAAACTCTTTACAGAAAATTGGGATATAAATATATGAATGTTGTTTTTAAGTGTGAGACAGCCATTTAATATTTCTTGAATGTTGTTTTGTGTGTTATATATAATTAAGCGCCTGCTGGTTAGTTTCAGTTAAAAAGGTAGGGTGTATACTTATTATTTGTGTCTGATGAAAGCACCTAAATGTACAAAATACTGACTTTTGATGACTTAAACTTTCTAATGTTAAAAAGTAAAACAAAGTGATTTCTTTTCTCTGTGTAGTTCGGGTCCTAAGAGATGTTGAATATGCATACAGCAAAGAAATTGATTCAATATACCTAAAAGCAAGAGAAAGGCATTCATCAGAAAACCAAGATATCTACATACCCCTTTCTTCAACATCCAAAGTGGGTTTATCATGGATAAGAACTGCTCAAAATACACTTTGTTCTGGCCAAGACAAAAAAAGGTACTGCTTTTGATGTTTTTTTTTTTTTTTTTTTTTTTTTTTTTTTTTTTTTTTTTTTTTTTTTTTTTTTTTTTTCAAATTGGATCTAATAAAGCTATGCAGGTCTTAGAGAAAGAAAGGAAGAGAAGTATAATATTTGTTAAAAATCAAAACTGGTTATTATCTCTTCCTCCTCTGTTAACCTGGATGTCTAGTTGGTTAGTTTCTGACCTTGTGATTCTAAGGTTGCAGGTTCGAACCCAGCCCAGACTGTTGGTTTTTAATTGTGCTTTAAAGCAACAGCTCTAGTCTACTGGCATGTAAAATAACTGTTGCAGGACAAAATTCTTGCGCTAGTGGCACTGATATGATCCTGGTAATTGACAGAATCATTAACAAAATTTTAAAATTCTGTTTCCTCAGTCTGAATTGTATGTTACATTATAGTTACTATATAGTTAATAACTGTTTCTGTATTTAAAATTTAACATGGGAAAGTTAATGAGAAAATAATTTTTTATTCATTGGAATAAATTTAAATTTTGTATTATTGCACACTTTTTGGTTTTCTTCTGATTCCATTTCAACTCTCATTTTTTGCAAAATCATTTTATTGCACCTATGACCAGTTTTAAAACCTTACTCTTATTAATCTTACCATCAAATCATCCACAAACATTAGACCCAGAATTTCTAATTAATTAATCAATGGCATATGGACCTTTACCAACTTTACATCTTTCAAAATATCGTTGATAAATAGATTAACCAAAACTGGACCGATTCCTGTCTTAGATTTCTTTCTTGCACAGCTTATTTTGTCACTTTATTCTTTCCATATCTTACATGTGTGGTCTGGTGTTATAGCTATATCAACAATTCAGTCATTCTATTAATCCATAGTTTGTACCACAATGCTTCTCTAGCCATCCTATCATAAGCTTTCTCCAAAATGACAAACACTTCGTACAATTTACCCCTTTTCCTTGCAAAATATATTTACTTATCAGTGTATCAATCACCAATATGTTATTGATTATCTTTGTACCCTTTTTAAAACCAGAAAATGATGAAAGTGTGTTGTTTATTTCTACCCACTCCTGTATTCAACATGTCTGTAAAATGTAAAAAGAAGCTAGTAACAGTGAAGTAACACAAATATTAATATAACAATTAATAGTTGCAACAAATCTTTTGGAATCCTTGGACTAGTTTCGCAATAAATCCAAGGATTCCAAAAGATAAGTGAAGATTTGTTGCAACTATTAATGTCTGTAAAAATTTTACCCATATTGGACAATAATAATATCCCTCTGTAATTACTTGCATTTGACTCACTTCCTTTACTTTTGTAAATTGTAATTATAATTACTGTTCTCCAGTTCTTAGGCATCCTCCACCTGCCCTTTAATAAATTCAATAACTTAAATACACCAATCTTTCTTTATCCTCAGACCAAACTTGCAAAACATTCTGTGGTTAACTCATCAATTCTAGCTACTTTCATTCTCTTAAATTTTTAAACTATCTTAAATGCCTCTTATGCATTGAATGGAACTAATTCCTCCATATTTATATTATGTAATTCCATCCTTCCCACTTGTACCATTCCCCTTCCATTCAATCAACATTGGAAATAATACAATCCTGACATCCAAATAAATAACACAGTTTGTCTACTTTTAGTTTACTAATAACTTTCCATGCCTGTTGCACTTCCCTAAATCTGAACTCAATTTCAAAGATCCTTGCTCTCTCCTAATCCTGCTTCTTTTGTTCAAGTAACATCCTGCATTTCTTCAAATACATGACCTGCCTTTTCTCCTTAGTCTCTTTCCATCAATAGATGCATTCTGCACCACCTTGTATTACTCATCTTCATATTTCTACATACCCATTTTAAACCATACTCTCTTAGCTCATTGCTGCCTCAGTTTTCCTCCTCAGTGTCATTAACTCTGTACCATATATGTGGAATCTATCCACTGTTGAGTCATCATATCACAAAAATCCTCATTTCACTCAGGGCTTCACTTTTAGTTTTCTATTCTGCTCTACATTCATTCTGTCTTGCATTCACTTCACTAACATCATTTGCTATCCTCTACTGTAATACCAATGGAAAATGTACACCAGTGTCAGCCATTTTCAACACTTTAAACTTACTCATTCAAGACAATACTTCCCTACTACAAATTGCAAAATCTACTACGCTTTGTCCCATAGCACTTGAAAAAGTCACTTGTTACTGATGCAAAAGAAGCAGGATTAATACTCATTCAAAATTCTTAGCTCATTGTTAAACTCCAGCAACCAAATCTTCTTTATTCACAATTTTATCCTTACTATGTCTTGATTAACCTTCATTGTTTTTTTCTCCTTCCATGCTACCCTCACATTTAACTTGCCTATTTCTTTTCTCTCCAATTCTTAGCCTACCCATAATTATTGTAGGGTGATGGTTTCTGTTTAATTCCCCATCTAGTTATTGTAAGAACTCTATATTATGAAACTCTTTGTGGAGGCTTGTAAATAATCCTTAGACATATTCCACATTCCTTAATTAACACTCACATTAAGCCCGTAACTTTTGTCTCCTCTCCTTTATTTTATTCTTTAGTTTATTTTTCACCAATAATCTGTGCCTCCAGATACCCCTCGCTCTTTTATTTTTTCTTTCACCATATTTATTTAAAAACAGAAAACTCTAAATACTATTTGTTTCGTAACTATCAACCCATGTTCAGCTAAAGCTAAATGGACCTTCCACAATATTTCACTAATATGCCCATAGCTCAGAGCTTTACCCAAAACCCAATTTGACAAGCCTCCTCCCCTTCCATTCTGTGCTATTGAGAGCCAGCTCTATATCTGAACTGGCTCTCTATATCTACTTTTTTGCATTTAAACTTTCTCTTTTCTGATCAGGATTGCTTTCTTCTGCTTACTGAACTTTGTCACTGCCAGTCCCTTGGGTTGTAGTATACTCCCATGCTGTGTTAACAAATCATTCAGTGTTATTAATTCTCCAACTTCTTCATGCCACCTTGCTGACCTTGACCCACTTCTGCCAGCCAGCTATCTTGTTCCTGCATCTATCTATGTTCAGGTGAAATTCTCTTCAGTGATGCCATTCCTACCTGATGACCTTACCACTGCATCATCTTGTACTGGCCTGTCAGTGGACATAGAATCAATACATGTGGCAATAGCCTTTGGACATCCCAGTTCTTCACTTCATCCATCACTTCCATTTCTCTCTACCAGATTGATACCTTAGATTGCTTTCTTCTGCTTGGCTATTGATGAATAAAAGCAAATTGTGAAAATAGGCTCACTTTTCTTCTGATGTCATCCCCACCCCCCATTTATGTGCTGCTTTTAACATCTAGGGCATATAGGCAGCTTCTCCTTTGAAACAATTTCTCATAACAATGGTGTTTACTTGTTTACAGTAAATGTTTTATTTTTGGTGAATTATCTTTAACTTTACATACATAGATTCATGCTCTCATTCATGCCCCCCAGCCAGGAGTTGAACCCAGGACCATGCTGCATCAATTGATCTCTGTTTATAAAGATATCTATTCCCTTTAATTTCTTCATTCTCTTCAATATTACATAATTATCCTTGCATAATATAAATCTTGCAACAGTCACCCTTCTTCCTCTTTGCTTGCGCACTCAAAATGTTTCTGTGATCTCCCAACCTTTAAACTCCATCTGTAGTTTGCATTCTGGCATTTCCTTCACCTCCTGTATGGACCACATATTCCTTCTATCCATTCTTTCCTGTGTATTGATATCACTAGATTAAATCTCCTAAAATGTTTGTTAGTATGTCATTGAAATTCTTGCAGAGTATCGAGGCACAGTCTATTGTCAAGTAAAGGCAGAGTATTGGGTTAGTTTCTTTTGACTTGTGTGTTCATTTTATAAATACTTATTTCTCTTTGTTTTAGTGTAACACTAGCTCTGAAGGCTCAAGATTCCACTGTGGTGTACTATAAAATGACACAGGGGATAGTTCCACCAGATTCTCCAGAAACCGCTAGGCGGAAGAAATTACTCAGTGAGAAACGTCATTACTTAGGGCTGGAGCTGCACCAGAGACAGTTAGAATTGTTGGATAAGGCATGTGCTAGAAAGGAAGAAGCAAAGAATGTGGATGAAAGAAGTACTACTCAAGGTGATGTACACAATTTGGGTGATAAAACCCAAAATTTGAAAGCACAAACAGAAAAAAGTGGAAGTGGTGTAGAAAATATGGCAGAGGAGGAGGAGGATTTGAATACAGAAATAATTGTAAATAGCAATAAAAACAGCCCAGATATTAGTAACAAGAATAGCCCAGAAATTCAAGAAATAGAAAGTGATGAAACCAGCTGTTCTTATTAACAATTAAAATTTAGTTGAGTCGATTTTGTAACACTACATCACTTACTTTTTTATTTCGGAAAACATGTTTCAGAAGCCATGTGCTTCCATTGTCAATTCCTTTGGTCGACTACCGGCATTGCTTGCTGTGGTGGTTGTCTCTGTCCCTGGTGGTGGTTTGATGAACTTCTGGATGAGTAGATCGCCTGGCGGGATTTCAAAATTGAAAACCCGGTTCTTGTTTTTCCAAATGTATATGTTTTCCCAAACTTTTAATTCTGTCTTCCTTGTGATGTTTTTGAGGATTTTTGGGCTTCTATTTATAGTGTGTTTCTCTTTCCAAAAATGCCAAGCTACTGCAGATTTTTCTTCTTGTTTGAGTTTAATATTTCTGTGGTGTTCTTTTGCCCTGGTTTTTATATTTCTTTTTGTTTGGCCGATGTAGATTTTTTCACAGTCATTACAGCTGAACTGATATATTCCTGGTTTGTTTTCTTGTGGGATATCATCTTTTAATTTGGAATTTAAAATGTTTTTTATAGAGATTTTGTTTTTAGGGGCTAGAATGATGTTATGTCTTTTGAAGATGCTCTGGAATTTGTAGAAAGTTGTAGGGTGGTATGTAAACTTCTTGTAGATCTTGTTTTCTTTCTGGTTTTGAGTGAGTGTGCTGACTTCTTTAATTCTCTTTCTATTTTTGGCTTTATTAACTTTTTTGTACACCAGTTCTGTACACCAGATGTCGTCTACATATCGGTACCATATTTTGAATCTTTGCAATAGTCCCAGAAAGACACCTAGAAGATGCACTAAAACTCCTAAATATGCAAGAAAAGTCTATAAAGTTCACAATGGAGAAGGAATGTGATGGACAACTACCATTCCTCGACCTAAAAATCATAAAAACTAATAATCACCTTACATTTGGCATCTACAGAAAACCTACCCACACCAACAGCTATATAAAACAAAAGAGTTACAATCCCATTCCCCATCAGCATGCTTTACTCAACAGCCTTACACACAGATTGGTAAATGTACCAATGGGAAAAACAGAATACCAATGTGAACTTAATACAATTTTGGACATAGCTACAGAGAATGGATTTCGGGCAGAACTGGTGTACAAAAAAGTTAATAAAGCCAAAAATAGAAAGAGAATTAAAGAAGTCAGCACACTCACTCAAAACCAGAAAGAAAACAAGATCTACAAGAAGTTTACATACCACCCTACAACTTTCTACAAATTCCAGAGCATCTTCAAAAGACATAACATCATTCTAGCCCCTAAAAACAAAATCTCTATAAAAAACATTTTAAATTCCAAATTAAAAGATGATATCCCACAAGAAAACAAACCAGGAATATATCAGTTCAGCTGTAATGACTGTGAAAAAATCTACATCAGCCAAACAAAAAGAAATATAAAAACCAGGGCAAAAGAACACCACAGAAATATTAAACTCAAACAAGAAGAAAAATCTGCAGTAGCTTGGCATTTTTGGAAAGAGAAACACACTATAAATAGAAGCCCAAAAATCCTCAAAAACATCACAAGGAAGACAGAATTAAAAGTTTGGGAAAACATATATATTTGGAAAAACAAGAACCGGGTTTTCAATTTTGAAATCCCGCCAGGCGATCTACTCATCCAGAAGTTCATCAAACCACCACCAGGGACAGAGACAACCACCACAGCAAGCAATGCCGGTAGTCGACCAAAGGAATTGACAATGGAAGCACATGGCTTCTGAAACATGTTTTCCGAAATAAAAAAGTAAGTGATGTAGTGTTACAAAATCGACTCAACTAAATTTTAATTGTTAAAACACATCACTGTCTCAAAGTCCACCATATATCAGGATAAAGTAAACTACTTTTCTTTTTTCGAGGTTTGTTATTTTGGCTATGCAGCTCATATTAAAGCATGCACTAGATAGCTTTTTTGACAAATAATGGATATGATCGTCCATTTTAATTGCTTGTTTAAAAAGACACCGAGGATTTTAGCATTTTCTTTATGATTTACCGAATTAGTCCTGAGGTTCTCACAACTTTTTTCTTGAGTGCTGAGCTGCATAATGGAAGTTATAGAGATATTTAGCTTTAAGCCATTTCTTGAAAACCAATTCTTTAGCCGAATAATTGTCTCTTCTGCATTATTCTGTAACTCCTCAAGATTACACCCATTTAGCAAGATGGACATGTCATCAGCATACATAATTGTATTTCTCTTTATGCAGTAAGGAAAGGTCATTAGTGTATATTATATACATTAGAGGCCCCAAGATACTACCTTCTGGGATTCCTTTTTTATTTGATTCCAGTTAGATTGGACCGTACCAATTTCATTATTTATAATTATCTTTTTTCTCCTATTTTTGAGATAATTTACAAACCACCTTAATGCTATGTTCTTTATGCCATAGAATTCCAATTTTTTCAGTAATATATCATGACATAAGCAGTCAAAAGCTTTCAAGTTGTCGCAAGTTAATATAGCTGTCTGTTGTTTTTCATCAATCATTTTCGAAGCATCATTTATCATTGATGTTTGGAGGAATTTAGTAACAGTGACGGTCAAATTATATGTTATATTAATTTAGTTAGGGCAGATATTATTGAGCTATTTTCTCAGAATCCATGTTGGGAATTGTTTAATTTACTAAAATGTTCTAGATAGGAGATGAGTTGAGAATGGACAACCTTTTCGAATATGGTGGAGAAGGTAGGAAGAATAGAGATAAGTCTATAATTTTTAAATACATTTTTTTATAATTTTTTCCCTCCTTTGTATATAGGTTTCACTATGGCATATTTCAGTTTCTCTGGAAAAATGCCAGTAGCTAGAGAATGATTAATTAGTTCACTATTTGGATTACTAATTTCATGTTTTATTTCGTTTATGAGAAATGGAGGTAATTCATCCCATCCAAAAGATGATTTGGATTTGAGTTTTGATATTATCTCGATAATTTTTTCAGGAGTAACCATTTAAAATTCAAACAAAGGAGTTAACATAAAACAGTTACTATTATACGGTTTGTTTATGGAGTCTTGTACTGATGGAGAAGTTTCTCGGATTTCATTCCCAATATTCATGAAGTAGTTATTTAATAATTCCGCTGTTTTTGCATCCATTACCTAAATTGTCTCTACTCGTTGAATTATTTAATTCCAATTCTCCTTTTATGATTCTCCAAGTTGCTTTGCTTTTGTTATCTGCATTTTTAATGAATTTTTCAATTGCCATTTGTTTTGCCTGCTTCATTACACACTTATATATTTTGCTATAGGTTTTGTAATATTGTATGAAGTTTAAATTAGTAGTGGTCTTGAACATTTTGTGCAACAATCTCTTATGGGCACTGGATATTAGAATTCCCTTTGTACACCGGTCTAATGAGTACTTTTTCTGGAGATGTGTTCCTATGATTTTAGGAAAACATTCATTATTGCAATTTAGAAGCTCCCTAAGAGTTGTAATTTGCAACAACCGAGTTCTCACTGTTTAAAGTCCAGGTTAAATTACCCACTTTTTTTTTAAATTCTGAAATGCTTTCTAAGTTGTATAAACATCTAGCAGTTTTCTTTTTGGGTTTACTTTTATTTTTATGTATCACTGCTAGTCTTGCAACAACCGCTCTGTGATCCGACACTCTAGTGTCTAACACACTACATTCATTATCCCATAGATTTTATTAGTTAATACATGATCAATGCAAGTTACTGATGACGTAGTGACACTTGTAGGGAGAGTATGCCTGAATTCTAGTCCATGGTGTGCAACAATATTCATGTATATGTTATTTAATTTACAATTATTTTGTTTCTCACCAAGAACATTGATTTTTAAGTTTTCGTCTACTATTAACTTTGTTTTATAAAGATCAATATTACAGTCCATGACTATTATTGCCTTTTCTTTTTTTCATTCTGTAATTTATTGAATAGATTTTCTAGTTTTATAAGGAAGGTTTAAGTGTGTCTTAATATGGAACCCTATATATAGAGATCATGATTAAGTTCCATCAGCTAATTTCAACTGCAGATACTTTAAAAATACTTTCTGTGCTTAATGATTTTAAGTAATTTCTTTGTTTGATATGCTCCCTTAGGTGATCACGTACTAAAATGCATGAGCCACTCCGGTCAAATTCACTCCTTGAAAAGGAATCTGCTAGGGAAAAGTCTTTTATTTTGTTTTAACATTTGGATTGCTTTCTGTCCTAACCAATGTTCATGTTCATTAAGGCAAATTATTTCTATTTTCCTGTCAACCATTTCATCCATTAATAGATTTAAATCATCAATTTTAGACAGTGCTCCTTGTATATTTAAGTGTAACAACCAATTATTAGTCACCTGATTACTTAATCCTGATCTCTGTACAGTAGTAGTATTGCTTTTGTTTACATTGCCCAATTTGGAAACACCAATGTGTGACCAAATTTGAATTGATAAAGTTTATGCATGAATCTAAAGGCAACATAATCTATGCTATAGGACAATGGATGGAAACGTAGAATCAGGCTGAAAATTTCAATGCCACAGCTGGGTTTGAATCTCCGATCCTCCAACTCCATGCAGCTATTATTGCTACAAGCTGATACAACACTAAATTTCACAACTGACGCCTCCTCCCAATAAATCTTGTGCAGATCTCAAAATATTTTTGGCCATGGAGTGTCATAAGTATTTTAACTTAGATTTTATAGTTAACCTCTGTTTGACCAATCAATGATAATTATTAATTGTTTTTTCACAAAAGCTGTGTGAAGTATAAATATTTGAGATCTCTTTGTGGTCTGCCAGGAAAAATATGAGTCAGTTGGGGAATCCATGTATCACAGGCATTTCTATGTGGATACATCAAACGAAAGTCATGTTTAAAGCACCTACAACCCTGCATGTTGTTAACAGTTAGAGAAAGCATTTCCAAAAGAATTGTCAAATGTTTAGATGTTAATGGAGCCAACTTTCAGCATTTAATAAAGTATGTGGGAGCCAGAGTATCAAAAAAACTACTATGGTTTCATTTAAAATTCTGAGCCTGGGCCCATAGGGGGCCCCATGAAAATAGTTTTCATGTCACAGTTTGGAATATCCCTTGCTCTTATAAGGTTTGGAACTCTTGGCATTTAGTTTTTTTCTGTTTGTTTAAGAAATATTGACCTGTAACACTTTACATGGGCCACCCTGTGTAATAATAAACCATTTCTTAATGGGTCAGAGAAATGGATATAAAATTTTTTTGTGAACTCTGATTGATAAAGGATTTTTCTCCTGTCAGTATGAAGGCCAGTCTACATCTTGTGTATTTTGAAATCCCAAGTACCCTATAAGAAGGTTGCTTTAATCTTTTCTCCATTTGAGAGTCAGTGATGTGTTTCCTTATTAATTCTAGCCATGTGATACTACTTTAACCAAAATAATTTCATTGCAGTCTTAACTGATATTTTTCTTGTCTTATTTCATTCATGCTTTTTGCTGCTGTAAACATTTGTTCTGTATCCTCTAATGCTATAGATATGACATCAGCATAGATACAAATGAATGAATTTATTTTCATAAATCACAATACACAATACTGTGACAGTGCCATCTTCTGCAGTGATTCTCACATTCGCCTTGGTATGTGAAGCATCACCTTTGAAGATATAATAACACAGAAACTGTGGCATGACAGTATTCGGAACCTTTGGGAATGTGACTCTTTTGAATTCTTCTCTGAGCTTTGGCTCCGGAAGCTTCCAGGAAGTTCTGTGATATTGATTTCTAGCTATAAAGGGAGAAAGAATTGCAGTACAGCGTTGGTTGTGAATTGTACTGAATCTTAAGTGACTGGAGTGTTAGCATGCAATGGTACGTGAGACATGGATGGCATGCAGCTGTAAACTGTCCACATGTTAAAAGATTGGATGAATTATTTGCAGCAGTGAATTTAAGACTTTGTTTATAAACAATTTTTGAGCCAAAGACGATGTTGTAGGAGTGGAATCATTATGCTGAGTTGGAGAAAATGATGAAAAGTTTATTAAAAGTTTAAGGTATGAAATCAGGAATGGAGAAAATAGAAAAAAATTAAATAAGGTATGGAGGAGATGAAATCCAGCATGGAGAAAATGAGAAACAAAATAATGACTGAAAATGGAACTTTTTAGCAAATTCGGCATGAAGAACCGAGGGCACCACGAAGGAACTGAATACCATGATGCAAAGGATTTGAAGACCGAGATGACAGGACGTGAAACAACATTTCCATGCGTCAAGCCACATAAGTACAACTTTCGAAATCTTCCGACAACAGTTCACTGCCTTCGCCAACTACAACCAATGGTCAGCAGACAAAGAAGCTGCACAGATGATAGCAAGCTCTGGGGACGGGTGGCAGAAGTGCTGAATGCTGTCCCAACGTCGACGAAGTCCGGGGAGATCTGTGAGGCTCTCAAGAACCATTTTGGAAACCATCACTGGCTGCAGCCTACTGCAGTTAGCTTAAGGTGGACAGATGAGACGGTGAACGAGTTCGCTCTAGCCATTGAACAGCTTGCGAACATGGCACCTAGCTACCTGTCCCAGGAAGCTGCTTACTCATTCAACGAATGGGTGCATGACATCAAGATATGACTAGTCTAATGCTCGGCGATTATAAGACGATCCACTAAGCATTAACAGCAGCACATAATATGGAGACGGCAAAGACCACAGCTGCGCTCACTTCAATGACCAGTATTCGCCATGGACAGGGAGAAAGAAGCAACCCAGATGTGATGATGACGATGACCTTTAGGTGGTGTGTGCTTGGGGTGTGGCAAACCAGGTCACCTAGTGAAGGACTGTCCACACCAAGACGAGCAGGTAGAAAATGAGTAATGACCAGCATGACGAAAGAAGGTTGGGCGCGTCTTTACCTCCCCTATCGAGTGCCTTGGATAGAAGAGTGGACAACAGTCTCATCATACACGACTGGGTACAAGGGAAGCCATGTTGGGTATTCGTGGACAGGTGTGGCCTGACTGTAATCAGACCTGACTTGCCAGTTGGCCTTACTAACTATTGACAGCTTACTGTGCTGCGAAGCACTGTTAACCTGTGTGTGTTTGTCACGAGAGTGACTGAGGATATGATACTGGGATTGGATGCTCTCAGCAGTCACGAGGCCAGGCGACGTGGCCAGAGGGTTCTCCGACCCGGCCGAGATGTGTTTCTCTGGAACCCACATGAACTGTCGGTGATCTGAAGGACAATGTAGTTTTGCCTGCAATAAGCATGGTGGCGAAGGGGCAACAGACAAGGGGCTGCGTCATGGCCAAGTGACCACACGTTTCTCACAGATTCGATCCCAGGTGACTGCAATGTGGAATTTTTTGTGGATATAGCTGCGCAGGGTTCAGGGCTTCTCCAGGTTCCGCTGCCATCACATTCCTCCGGTGCTCCATATTCATGCCATTTATTATCACCTGAGGTGCCATTTGTAGTAAAAGCGGATGTTAAACACTATAAAAAAATGGACAAGGAACCTGATATAGGACCGGAAGACATCACTACATAACTGTGTGTTGCTCTGCCAGGAGGAAATACTCATGAGGTTATTGAACCTAATGGATACCGCCCAGAACACCCAGAACGGAATGGAATTAGGGAAGTGTGAGCTAGCTGTCAGTTAATGTTGTGCGATGAATCCGAAAAACCAACCCTGTTGAAGGGCCTGGGCCCCCATCTGAAAGACTGCTGAAGAGGGCGACCGACCCTGACCGCTTCACAACTGACAGCATCTACTTGGCCAGGGCTGTGACTTCATAGCAAAGGAAATGGCGATTATGGTTGCACTGATGGGTACACCACAACATTGACACTAGAGTTGTGCAACCTATCCAGCAACAACCAAGACATGTTCCCCTGGTGAAGCAAGCAGAGGTATGGAATATGCTAGAGAATGTGCATTCTAGAGGAATCATTGAAGAATCCGACAATCCTTGGTGTTCCCCCATAGTCTTGGTGAAGAAGAAGAAGAATGGTGAGCTATGCATCTGCATGGACTACAGGAAGCTGAATGCTGTCACCAAAAAGGACTGTTTCCCCTTACCATAGATTGACAACAACCTGTATAGTTGCTGGTGCCCAGTGGTTTTTGACTTTGGACTTTGGCTTAATGGCAAGTGACCCTAGATTCCAGAAGCAAGATGAATGCAAAGATCACATTCTCGACTGGCTTTGACTATTTACAGTTGTGCCCTTTGGCCTCTGCAATGTGCCAGCCACCTTCTAGTCCCTCGTGGAATCAGTGATGAGAGGGTTGACCTATGACACTAAAGTACCATCACCTAGAGAGATGGGCATTGTCAATTTACATTCAATTACTGCTATATTTGATGTCAGCTTTGTGAGTGCTGATGGGACAGTATTGTTCTATCAGACTTTTTAATGTTTAGATCAGTAACATCTATTAATAAGGCGAAATCCTTTGGAGTAGTCAACAAAACAATGTACCATTTCTCTTTTTTTCTTCTCTAAAATCTTTCTTCTTTTTTGAGGAGGTTTTCAAGTCATTACAATTGAAGTTGATCATCCGTTCCTAAACAAATTGGTGTTTTGAGAGTTGTGATTCCATTAACAAGTTTAGTTTTTATATCAATGTTCTCGTTATTAGTTTTAGTGTTATTTGAGTCTGTATGAATTTGGATCATTTGTGTCCCTTTTCCTCTGTGTAGTGTTTATGGCGAATTTACTCCAAGCTTTTGGTATCTGTCCTGTGTTTAAACACTTATTAAATAGTATACTGGCTAGCTGTGCAACTGTCTGCCTAAGCTATTTTATTCTTTATCCCATCTGGCCATGTTGCTTTATTTTTACTTCCTCTACACTACTATGTACATAGTGTATAGAGAAGGTATTGTAATGCACCCAAAAATTCAATACCGAGATTTTACCAGAAATACATGCTTTGAGACCCCCTGAATCCAAAAAAAGCATTTTTAGAAAAATGTCTGTGTATGTGTGTGTCTGTGGGCAGCATAGCTCAAAAACGAAAAGTCTGTTAAAAACCAAACTTGGTGTGGTATCTTCCAAGGATGCGACATGAAGATTTTCAAGAATATCCCCCCACCTCCAACTACCCTTTATATGGAACTTTTTTGAAAAATTTTGATTTTTTCAAAAATGACTAACGATTTTGATTAAAATATTGTATATTAAAGATATTTACATGACAAACAAAATGTATATCTTGAATTTTCTGGGAATAGCTTCTGAAGACTACTTTATTCTGAATTGAATTTAACAGAATTTTGCATAACTGCTAAAGTGTAAGAGATGCACAAAAACTTACCACACAAAAAATGTAGAGCACGTCAAAACACACAATTTATGTAATATACATTGTTTTTGTGGAGTTGATCGTTTTTGAGATATTCCTTGTTATTGGTTTCAGTTTGAAAAAGTTATACTTTTCTCACACAGGAATTTGTCAACTCCTGTCCATACAAACAAAGAAACTTCAGTCACATACCAACTAGCTTTTGACTATCACTTTAACCTATGGTACTTCCTTATTTTGCTTCTACTTAAAAGTAAGTAGTAAGACTATTTCTGCTAATTTTTTCTCGATTAGCATGAAGTAAATAAGAGCATAAGCTTTTTAATAATATTTTCTTCAGAGATGTAGAGAAAGTCATGTGAATGGAACACATAAGATTTTTTACTTTCTTTTACTTTACTTGGTGTTTAAGTTTGGTATCTTCCAAGGATGTGACACAAAGATTTTCAAGAAAATCCCCCCACCCCTAACTACCCTTTACATGGAAGAATTTTTGAAAATTTTATTTTTCTTGAAAATGGCTCTAACGTTTTTGATTAAAATACCATATATTAAAGCCATATGTATCACAAATAAAATGTATATCTTGAATGTTCTGCAAATAGCTTCTAAAGACCCTTTTTATTCTGGATGAAATTTGCTTAATTTGTTATAACAAGTAAAGCATAAGACAAAAATGTACTTTACAAAAAATGTAGATCTTGTTAAAATACCCAAGTTATGTCATATACATTTTGTTCATAGACTTACCGTTTTCGAGGTATTCTTTGTTATAAGTTTCAATTGTGAAGTACTTATACTTTTCTCAGACAGAAGTGTCCGTTTTTCTTTTGTTCTACTCCTGGCCAAGCAAAGAAGTGATTTGCAATGATAATCGCATAACGACAGCTTTTAAAACATTTGACTATCTCTTTAGCCTAGTGCATTCCCTTAGTTCCATTCTACTTATAAGGAACTAAGTAATAAAATTCTGGTAATATTTATCTCGATTAGCATGGTGTTGAAAGAAGAATTATCTTTTGTAAGAAGTTTGTTTGTAGAGTAGCTAGAGAAAGTCATGTGAGTGTAGCTTATCAGATTTTTCCTTCTCTTATGGTTTTGTTAACTTCTTACAAAGATATGCTTATTTTTGTTTCTTTTCCATTGGGTGTCATGTATGCTGTTCTTGTTTCTCTGTTACACATCACTTTTTTATGCTCTTGCTATAATCCATTGATATAGAAATAAATGTTACTTTTATTTTAATACTGGTAAACAATTTTTTTCTCTTTTTAACACTCATAGAGTTTAGTGGCCATGTCTAATCCAATTACATTCTCCAAATGAGCTGTTGAACTGACCTGTGCTTTTATTTGGGACTTGGGATAGAGGAAGTGTTAAGCCTTGTCTCTGAATGGAGATGTCATATCGCATGGTATTCCTAGTGAGTGTGCTGTCCAGTAACAAGAAGTCATTAAATAATGTTAAAATTGAAAATTAATTTATTTGCTAACAAGTCAGTTGCCAAGATCATTTCAATGCCATATGTGTGCCAGGATTTTATCCAGCAGAGTTCTTTTAAATGCAAGTAAATTGCAAGCATGGGACTGTCATTTTTAAATACACTTAAAAACCATTGATCTGGATCTGGTATGAACACATCAAATTTCTAAATTATGTGTTAGAGTACTTGTAATGTAGGTAGGTGGATGGATGGGCAGGGAGGCAGGCAGGCAGCATAAAATTCATGGTTCGTCAGGAATACAATATTATGTACACAAAACAGTCTTAATAGTTGCTATATACATTATGAGAACCATTAAATAAATTAGCATAAGAAATAACACAAGGCACCTATATGTGTACATACACCCACACCCACGCGCGCGCATGCACACACACACATACACACACTCACTCTCACACTATCACTCACGCATGCTCTCTCTCTCTCTCTCTCTCTCTCTCTCTCTCTCTCTCTCTCTCTCCCTCTCTCCCTCCCTCTCTCCCTCTCTCCCTCCCTCTCTCTCTCTCTCCATTAAGTCTTTGTACAATAGCAAAAAAGTATAATCAGTTTCAAACATTATTGGGAACATAAGTATATGTTTACAGTTTATATATACAGATTACAAATAAATTAGATTAGTTTCTAAAATAATCAAAAAAACTCCTGCATGCTATAGAAACTCTGCTCAATTAATTTTTTTTTCACTTATTTCCTAAACTTTGTATATTTACTGTTATTAATTTTATATGTGATTTGGTTGTACATATGTATGCCCTTGTGCAGTATAAAATGTACCTTTTTGGTTGTTCTGGCAGTCTGTATGTGTATTTTATTACTGTTTCTTTTACTATATATATGAACAATGTTGTTTGTACTAAATAGGTATGTATTGTTCCTTATAAAGCAGACAGTTTCAAAAATATAAAGATTTGGTAGTGTAAGAATATTATTTTGTTGAAAGTGTGGTTTACATGATGTTTCTATGCAAATTTAACATGAACGTAAGTGTTTTCTTTCATTATTGGACCCCCAAATAAATATACCATATGCAAGTGCAGTTTGCACATAGGAAAAGTAAATTGTTTTTAGTGTTTGCAGATTACTAATTCTTTTCAAGACGTATATTATATAATGGGATCTATTTATTCTGGGTGTGACATTCTTAGTATGACTGTTCCATTCTAAGTGTTGATCAATTAGTATTCCAAGAAAAAAAATGGAAATGGTGTGTTATTTATGGACGCTCTTTAACTACTGTGGTTCTCAGCATCCCTTTTTAAATTGGATGTGAAAGACTGCTTAATTTTGCTCAGAGGCCTCTCTATCAGGCTTGAGGTTCTTTTACGTGCCGCAAATCTATAACACGGGACCAATGGCTTTACTTTCCTTCCAAAGGAAGCCATGCTAAGGATTTTTACACCCGAAAAAGTCCATCATCCTCCGCCGGGTTTGAACCCGCGACCTTGGGTATATGAAGTTAGCATGGTAACCATTACACCAAGGAGGGCGACTAATATTCCAAGATATTTTGCTTCAGCACCATGCTGTATGGTTTCTTTATTAGATCTAATTTTTGGCCCTATTATTTTTTTACTTCCATTGGAGTGCATGATATGCATGCATTGCGACTTTTGTCATTTGGTACTAGTTTATTTGCAATTAACCATTTCTCCATACTTAACATTGTATTATCTGCTTGAATTTGTAGCTCAGTGGAATTACTGCCCCTGAGAATAAAATAAGTGCCATCTGCAAATAGTATAGCCTCGACATATGGTGTGTGAGCAGGCAGATCATTGATCTATACTAAAAAAAGAAGTAAAGGAACCCCACGTCTTATTGTGTTTATATCTGATGTTGAAGTTATTGTATCAGTAGTTACTACTGTAAATTGTTGTCTGTAAGTTAGATAAGACTTAAACCATTCATAAGCTATCCTACACACTCCATAGGCTTCCAGTTTTGTAAGTAATATGTTATAGTCAACTAAATCAAAGGCTTTACTCAGGTCCATAAATATACCAACTGTTGTATCATTTATGCCCATTGTTCCCTTAGTGAATACATAAAAGGCATTTAATATAGATTTGCTTTTTCGAAAGCCATTTTGTTTATCACTAGTACGCCCACTACATAAAAAAGGAAATGAGAATGACATAAATAACTACAGACCAATTAGCCTAACATCAGAAATAGCCAAGCTCTTTGAAAGGCTTTTATTAGGCCGGTTATTAGATTTCTTAGACAAAAACAATATTATTGTAAATTTTCAGCATGGATTTAGGAAAGGTCGATCAACAGCTACTGCAATTAGTGAACTTATACATTTAGTCATTGAAAACCTTGAAAAAAATGATAAAGTAGGGTCCTTATTCTTTGATCTTTCAAAAGCCTTCGATTGCGTTGATCATGTGATACTATTACAAAAACTGGAGGCATATGGAGTAAGAGGCTTGGCGAGAGATTTGTTCAGATCATATTTGGTTGACAGAAGACAATCAACACTATTGTACGATAAACAGGGCAAATCAGTAAGAAAAGTGCAATCAAAATTTAAACGTGTTATGTATGGCATACCACAAGGATCAGTGTTGGGACCACTATTATTTATTTTATATGTAAATGACATACCAATCTCAAAAAATACAAATATAATAGCTTATGCAGATGATACTACTGCTGTATGTCAAGGGGCAAATGTAGATATATTAAAGGAGAGCTTACTGCAATCCATTGACTGAGTTATTAACTACTTTAAACAAAATCAACTTGCATGCAACATGACAAAAACAACCTTAATTCATTTCTCACAGAGTAACAGAAACACCACGAACTTCTCTTTACCGGTAAATGATAGCAATATTCATGATGTAAGCGAACATAAATTTCTAGGAATAATTCTTGATAGAAAATTAACATGGGCTGGACATATAAATCATATTTGTGACAAAATTAGTAAATCTGTGTATCTGCTACGTCATTTTAAAAATATCCTAGATGAGAAGGGGCTCAAAATGATTTATTATGGAGTTATATACCCATATTTATTGTATGCGATAGAAATTTGGGGTTGTGCTGCTGCTACCCATATGGAAAGGTTATTTAGATTACAAAAACGGGCAGTCAGATTGATTTTCAATATGAGCTCTCGTGAATCATGTAGGGGAATATTTAAAGATAAACAGATATTAACGTTGTATTCTTTGTATGTCTTTAAAGTTGTAACCTATGCAGTTCAGAAACAAAACCTAAAAAATAGTAATATCCATAGTCATTACACCCGACACAATGATGATTATTTTCGGCAGGGGTTTAACAAAAATATCTCAAAATGTCATGGGTTTATTGCTTCATGCAAAACTACCTGCATATTTAAAATGTTCTAAAGGGAAACAATTTGAGAGTGCTCTGAAGAAGTATTTGATAACAAAGACATTGTATAGTATCAATGAACTATAATAATGTCCCTCTGTGTATATACAACTGATATGTAGTTTTAGTAAAATTTGTAACTATGCAGGTTGTCCATCTTTGTAATATTTGTTAATTAACATATTTTAAGTGTAGACTACTCTGGACGAATGTAAAAATTGTAAATACATAATTGTAAATATGAATTTGTGACAATGTCAGAAACTGTATTGCAGTCTATTGACAATAAAGGTATTATTATTATTATTATTATTATTATTATTATTATTATTATTATTATTATTACTAAATATATACTTTTCCATGAAGGGTGCAATTCTATTGTACATAACTGATTCCATAATTTTAGAAAAACCTGATTGAATGACAATGGGCCTATAATTATCAACCATATTTACACTGTTGTTTTTTATGTATAGGAACAATTTTTGCCAGTTTCATTTTATCTGGAAATATCCCAAATAACAGGGAAGTATTACATATTTCCTGTATGGGATTTAATATACTTTCCTTACATGGCTTAATTATACACTCGGGTATCTCATCAAATCATGCTGAAAAGTTATTCTTCTTTGAATTAATTATTTTACTTATTTCATCTGTATTGACTGGCTTCAAAAAATAGATTTTTCATTTCTTTTTAATATAGCATATGAATTACTATTATTTGAGTGTGGAATTGTTGCTTTATCAGAAATATTGATGAAATGGTCATTGAAAATACTGGCAATTTTGACCAGATTTTTGACAATATCGTTAGCTACATTTAATGAGATTTTTTTTACTATCAAGGGATACTTTATTAATGGCAGTTTATTTTTTTATTGTGCTCCACAGTGTGCTATTTCTGTTTGTTGACTTACTGATACTTGCATCAATAGAAAGTTTTTTTGCAGACTTTGTAACTGTATCAAAGATTTGCTTGTATTTTTAACATACTTAGTGAACTGTTCTGTTTTGCTAATTTTGCTTAATTCTAAAAGATAATGTTTCCTTTTCTCGAGACTATAATTCCTTTAGGTATCCATGTTTTCTTAACATTCCACTTGTTTTTTTTTTTTTTTTTTTCTTATTTTTTTTTTTTTTTATTGCCCTATATGGAAAAGCTATGTTAAAATAGTAAGTAAATGATGTAATGAAATTGTGGTATTTCATATCCACTGTGGATGCTTTGTACACATGTGACCAATCTTCATTGCTTATCAGCGTATTAAAGTATGAAATGTTTTGATTGCTAAAAATATGTTTATGTTGTACTTGTGATTTGGGGTCATCACTGCTGTTTGGTGGATTTGTTAGTCTTAGTATTATAGCGTTATGATCAGAGTAGCCTGTATTGATGTTATTGTGATTAAAGATCATACCTGCTTTATCAAGTATCATGACATCAATTAACGTACTTGTGCTTTCTGTTTCTCTGGTGGGACTTTCAATAACAGTTTTAAGGTTATATGCACTAAGTAGGTTTATTATTTTTCTTTTGTAATGGTGCGCTATTTTGTTTAAAATCTATGTTAAAATTGCCTCATATTTAAATCCTGTTTGCATTTTTTTTTATAGGTATTAATCATATACTCTAATTTGTCTAAAAATGCCGTAAAATCTCCATAAGGTGACCGATATATATATGCAATAAGGCGTTTTAAATCACTCATTTTTACTACGGTGTGTTCAAACACTTTCTCCACGTTCAAATTAGCTGTAATGCTAAGCCTTTTATATTTGATGCCACTTTTGATTGCAATCATAGTGCCCCCATGAATGTTTCTCCCTACAAAATATATATAGCTACTACTACAAAATTTTGGAGAATGATTGAATCTATGCTCTTGCAGTTATTCTTAAGCCATTACTCAGCGAAGCAGCAAACCTGTATGTTTGCATTATTATTCACAAATATTTCTACTTCTGAAATCTTATTAGTAAGACACTGAGCGTTATGGTGTAATATACTATCACCTTTTCTTCCTATCAAAGGAGTATGTTTATTATCACAGTTCTCAGATGTAGCAATGCATTTGGTTTCCTGGGGTACTGCATCCACCACATAGGTTATTAGTTTCCCTCCTTTTGACATATTTTACTGATACCCTCACACAGGAATCTTCCAAATTTGTCTGCTCCTTTTCTGTTAAGATGAACTCCATCCCTGGCCAGGTCTGTATCCCGTATACACCAGTTACCATCTAGTAGAACACAGCTCCGAGTATAGCACAGTCAGACTAGTTTTGCATTAATTCTTCTCACATTTTTCTTGGTCACATCACGTCTACACAGTATTCCACTAATTACAATTTTGGTCTCTGGGCTTTGCATTTTTATTTTACTGATTATGTCCATAGTATCTCCCATAATTTCTTCTGTCATTATTCCTCTTCAGATATCATTAGTTCCCACATGGATGGCTACCACGTCTGGTTTTATTTCTCTCAATTTCACATTTTCAACTTCCCTGCCTAATTCTTCCGTACGTATCCCCGTCGTACATCACTGCATACATTCCCGGCAAATTTTAATAGTGTGTCCCCAAATACCATAACCTTTGTTTTACTATTTCTTATACTATTTTCCACCACTTCATGTTCCCCATGACTCTTCCGTTGTTCTTGCTCAGCTTCATTCTCTTCATATAGCATGCTAAATCAGTTTGTGGTTGTTATTGTATTATCATGTAGTCTACCTATTGCGTTCACCATTTTGTTGGATCTCCTTCTTACGGCTGTGGTGTATATTTCCATTTCTGCCTGACACCGGATTTCTTGTCTCATCTTTATATTTTCCTTTTTTAAAGATGAAATTTCTTCCTGTTCTTGGTTTCGATCTTGCTTCAATGATGCAATTTCTTCAGACGCTTTCTGTAGGTCTTTATTTAGCATGTCCACACTTTTTTGAAGCGATGCTATCCTCTCGGTATGGCACATTATAGTGTACACTGACTGCATCGTAGTTTTATTTTGGATTTTCTCCTCCACATGATTTCCGTTAACTTTACCTTCATTTACACAATTTCTTATCATATTAACTGATGCAATTCAATGATGCAATTTCTTCATACGCTTTCTGTAGGTCTTTATTTAGCATGTCCACAATTTTTTGAAGCGATGCTATCCTCTCGGTATGGCACGTTGTGGTTTACAGTGACTGCGTTGTAGTTTTATTTTGGATTTTCTCCTCCACATGATTTCCGTTAACTTCACCTTCATTTACACAATTTCTTATCATATTAACTGATACACTGATCATTTCATTTAATACTTAGTCGTAATTTTTACCTCTGTACGCATTCAATTTATGTGCCTTGCTCTAGGTTGCTACATTATACGCCGCCATGGTTTATGTAATGATTACACTTCATATCGGGAGCAGATGTTTTAATGCAATGTGATTAATATCTTTTGGCTTCCTCCTCCAATGGAGACGCGGCTTCCTTTTATTCTAGGGGATACCTGCTCTGATTCTCTGGCCTTATGGATGCCTACCTGCACACTATCTCTTGGTCGCAGTAACATGTTATGGTTAAGGCAATTGTTAAATATTAGTGGTTATATGTTTATTTGTTAGTCAATGTAGATAGAGTTTAGTCTTCACTTTAGTTGCATTGGGGTGTCTTACTACTGGTGTCCTGTGTTAGTAAGTGCACTTATACCTAAACCGATGAGAGCAATTTTGCTGGACATTGTCTATGAAGACATATTTGATCCTCTTCACATATAAGGTACAGCCTTGTCATGGATTTTTAAATTTGGGGCAGCGCCCCTTGGTCCAGGTAGATAGATACAGCCATAGCAGAACAACAGTTTGAATCTTTGGCTGTTGACAGCCAGTTTTAATGTGTGTTCATCCAGTCACTCATCACCTGAATCTATAGACAGGTGTTCTCATGCATGTCCTGAAGCTGTCTATGGGATTCTCCACATAGTGGACTGATGGATATTTTGCCTAAGGGGTATGCCCAAACATTAAGTTACTACTGACCTGCACTTCCACAACTCCGTCCCAGTCTAGATGTCAGCAGCACTTCTACCCGACAAGGCAACTGGCAGCAACATGTAATTCATTCAATGGTGTCATTCAGTCCAAGACTAGGTTCCTTAATCATTGGTTCTCCAGGCGTTCCTTCACCAGATCTTTCAGTGTTTGTGGGTACAACTACATTGTCCATAGGATTACCCTGCAATTTCCCAGACATGCCTAGGGGCTACGGAGCAAACACCTGGTCTCGACCAAGTCAGATCCTCGGCCGTTGCCTCAAGAGAATACATCTTAATACATTATTAAAGTGAATCATGATACTTATTATTAGGGCCCAGATTTCATTTAATATAAGATTAAGAAATACATATCTACATACATATGTAACTAAAATTGCTCAAATATGTGATAGAACAATTATATGTAAAATCCAACATTTAATTTATTTATTTACTTGCAAATAAAAGTTTAAATTTTGGGTCGTTAAAAATTGAGCTTATAGTTAATTTGTGTTAAGGGACAATCCAGTGAATAGAGGAAATGTGCAAAATCCATAAATAATTTTTGAATCATATATTGTTGCAAGTCAACTGAAAATTGTATTTCAAGTTGGGAATAATAAAAATAGTAAATTAAACATTTTAAATTCAAGATGAATAAACATTTGTACTCCATTTTAATATACTTGTAGGGTAGTTAAATCTCTATGTTAATTCTTAATTACTTCACTTTTGCTACAAAGTACTGAAGTACTAGTGTGTCCCATTCAAGCATTTAAGCAGCATTGAAATGGGATGCACAATTAATTATAATATAATTGACTCAAAAATTGGTTACAAATAAAGTCTTTAATTTGCTGCTACAAAAAATTCATTTGACATGTTGACCTTTGATGGCTTTCTCATACCAACATTTCCCTTGTGTGTGTTTCAAACCTGGCAGGAGACGATGGATTTTTTGGGGGCATAAAAATCCTTAGCATGGCTTCCTTCAAAACGGAAGTAAAGCCGTTGGTCCCATGCTATAGATTTACATCGTACAAAAGAACCCCAAGCCTGATAGCTGAGCAAAATTTAGCAGTCTTTCATGTCCAGTATAGAATGGGACCCTGAGAACCACAGCAATTAAAGAGTATTCATAAATAAAACTCCATTTCTTTCTTTTTCATGCCACTGTGTGTCAAAGCTCCATTGGAAACCCGACTCAACTCTCTAAATTGGCTTGCAGTTCTTATATAGATGTGACTGACATCACAGAAGTTAGTCGAAGCTAGTTGATCATTCTAGCATGTGCCAGATGATGCCTGCATTCTAAGGCTTTCAGTTACCAGTGCAGCACTTCCTGTGTTTACCACATTCCAAGTTCCTCTAGCCTCACCAACTCACATTCCAAGTTCTCCTTAGAATGTGAGAACAGCTACACAACACTGCCACACTATGTTTTTATAAATAGAGAAATATTACTAAACTTCGCAAAAGACAGTGGTGCTTCATATAGAGGGATTGTGCTAGAAATCACATTGGGATTCTACAACTTCACCATTAAATAAAATGCAGTTTAGTAAAAACCTTCAGCACCCACATCAGCTGATACAGTTACTGACCACGTAAAAAAACCTCAAGCTTGATAAAGAGCCATTTGAGCAAAATTAAGTGTTCTTAAAGTCTGTCCATCCATAAATAAAACTCAATTTCATTTTCATCAGTAGTACGCTCTCTTCTTTTATGCCATCTGACCAATACCTTAAACCCAAAATTAATAATTCTAGTAATTATTGAACTTTTTGTTAGTCCAAAGATTTACAATAAATAAATATGGTTTAGATGCAGTCTTAGAGTCCAACTTGCTCACAATAGATTAGCGATGAAATGGCCTACAGCAACTGACATCTAATCAGCAGAAATCCATATAGATGATTTGCCTATATCACTGACCGTGCCCATGTCTCAGTCATCTTAAATACCAGGCCATAATATCACGCGAACCAATCAGATGTTAACTTCATCCCAGCTCTTATAAATACCAGTCTCCGCAAGCTCAAACCATCAGTTCACCCTGAAGACGAGGAAGATGCACTTCTTCGAAACGTTGGTGTCAAGCCAAGTTTTTACCTGGCTAGAAGCCCGAGAAGATTTTGAATCATCCACTATCTTCACCTCAACATACAGCATTTGCCATGGTTGTTGAAACTTGCTGCAGCATCCTTTGCGCCAGAGCCCTTGGAAGGTTCAATTTTGACCCTGAGGTAACAGATGGCGGTGACGCCATCTATCTTGGCCTCAGGGTCATTGGCCCGCTCCACTACTACGAGGAAGAGGGGCAGGGGAGATTTGGGGCCTTGCCCATCTGGAGCGGACCTGGTGAGCTGCTTCACCAGTCTTGGGGTGATGCCCTGGCGGATGAGGTCTGTCGAGATATCCTCCACCGAGCTGTCGACTGGTAGGCCACGAATGACCCTGCGAAGGTCACGGGACTTGTCCAGTCCAAAGGTAAAATGAGGAACACCTTTCCTCTTGAGGGCTTGCAATATGAGGTTATAATCCTCTAGAATCTTCGCCTGGAAGACGTAGCGGTGCTTGTTCTTCCGAACCGTGCACTGACTCGATAGGGATGGCATTACCTCCTTGAGGAAGCCTACCATCCCCTTAAAGTCGTCCACGATAATCGGTGGAACGTGTCTCCTCGACCCAGGATTCTGAGCGGGCCCAGAATCTCCGGGGCGGGATGTTGTCTCGGATTGGCCAGAGGGCACGCCCTCTGCAGCCAATCGGGTTTGCCTCTTCTTCCTCGAGGCCACTACACGAAAATCCTGGAAGAGGCTGGAAGAGGACTCCTCATGATCTACCATCATGGAGGATGAGTGGTACGACAGGACCGAGGTCCTGCCGCTGCGGTGTGAAATGTTACTGCACACACTGGCACAGTCATCGTCGGAGTCGTGCTCCGGAATGTGGTCTGCACGTGAAACTGGTTCGCGCGGGAGGCCCTCATTGGTAGCTTGCTTGGATGAGTCCAAACATATGATCTTGCCTTTACCGCCTTGGCGTTCCTGGCTAGATCTCTTTTTGCCCTCTACAGTAGCAGGGCCACTGGAAGGCAGGGTGGCTGCACCAGTGCTGGTGCTGGCAACGGCCGTTGCTTCATCATAGGCAGGCCCGCTTGGGGCTTTGCCTTTGGATGGTTTGGATTTGCTTCTGGTCATTGTGGTAGAGGACAGGAATACTTGCCCTACACCCTAGGGTGCAGTGCACAAAACACACCTTGGTTTACCCTCACCTGCAGGCAGCAGGGGCTAAGAAGCAGGCCGAAACAGAGGACCGAACGCTTTATTAGCGCGCCTTACCCGAACCTAGGAGGTTGGATGGCTGTGGCCTTGTTTCGGCTACCCGCTGCCTTTGCACTTCCGATAGTCTGGAAGTGCACTCCGCTCTTATTGGAGTGGTTGGCCGGATCACCTGAAGCAGCCCAATAGGGTTTCTTCCAGTGGTGGTGCCCGGCCAATCAGGGTCCTCGGTGTTAAGCTGGTGATGTTTGTCAGCTGATGCTTCTCTGGGTGGTAGCGACGAAGGCAGGCTTCTGCATGTGGCGCTAAAAAGCGCCTGTAATGCCAGAGATGGCCTGGAAGAGCAGGAACTGAAGATCTCGGAACAGCGATCATGGAACCGGAAACCAGCGACTGGACGCGAACCAATCAGATGTTAACTTCATCCCAGCTCTTATAAATACCAGTCTCCGCAAGCTCAAACCATCAGATCACCCTGAAGACGAGGAAGATGCACTTCTTCGAAACGTTGGTGTCAAGCCAAGTTTTTACCTGGCTAGAAGCCCGAGAAGATTTTGAATCATCCACTTTCTTCACCTCAACGTACAGCATTTGCCATGGATGTTGAAACTTGCTGCAGCATCCTTTGGTCCGGGCAGGGCAACATAGCCACACCAAATTACCCTGTTGGAAATCTCAGCTGTTGGTCTACCGATCGCTCCTATGTGAATATATAGAGTGCCATCTCATGCATGTCGCAAAGCTGCCTGCGACTTTCTCCAAGTAGTCAACAGCTGGCTGTTCTAACCCAAAAGGGCTTATAAACA
Organism: Hymenopus coronatus; assembly: GCA_030762935.1. NCBI lineage: Eukaryota > Metazoa > Arthropoda > Insecta > Mantodea > Hymenopodidae > Hymenopus > Hymenopus coronatus. The sequence continues at coordinate 112,671,554 of CM060890.1, forward strand.
TCAGTAGACGTAATTGCCAAACAAATACCAAGTACGCGCGCGCGCACACACTCTCCTTTTTCTAAAAAAAAATGTTTTTTATTTATTTATTCAGGAGGCCTCATGTTACATGGAATTGTTGAGTGGAGTACAATACTTCTCTATACACTGTGTATAATAAGTGTAGAGAAAGTAAAAATGCTTTTTTGGACTCATGGGACCTCAGCACATACATTTCCGGCGAAATCTCGGTATAGAAATGTTGGTCGAATATACCATGTGGTACCTTCTCTATACTCTATGTACTTAGTACGTGTACGCCATATCTCTTTGGCCCCAGTACTATGCATGATCATTGACGCAGTTGTAAAATCTGTTTAAATGCTTTTTTTGATACTCATAAAACAGTCTTGGATTATCAATTTGGCTTCCAAAGGGCTCTAGCTACCACCGGCACTATTGCCAAAATCATCACTTGTGATCTAAACAGACTTTTGACTGTATCGGTAATAATATTTAGTAAATATATTTGACTACTACACAGAGGCGTATGCTGCACTAAGTTCTGGACTAGCTGGAATTTTTTGTATACATGTAAAACTAAAATGGCCTTTTATATATGGCGTATATTTCTTTAACTGCTACGGTTCTCAGCGGCCCATTCTCTACTGGGCGTGAAAGATCGCTTAATTTTTTTCAGAGTTCTCTCTATCAGGCTTGAGGTTTTTATACGTGCTGTAAATCTACGACACGGGACCAAAGGCTTTACTTCCCTTCCCAAGGAAGCCATACTAAGGATTTTTACAACCGAAAAAAAACCATCGTCCTCCGCCGCGTTTGAACCCGCGACCGTGGGTATATGAAGTCAGCATGGTAACCATTACTACACGGAGGGCGACAAAAAATAAGTTCCATGTAAAGGGTAGTTGGGTGTGGAGAGAAAATCTTCGTGTCGTATCCTTGGAAGAGACCAAACTTAAAAACCAAGTTTGGTATTCAACGGTCTTTTCGTTTTTGTGCTATGCTGTCCACAGACACAAACACAGGACCTTTTCCCAAAATGTTTTTTTTTTTATTCAGGGGGACGGAAAACATGTATTTCGGTGAAATCTTGGTATAGAATTTTTGGGTGAAATGCAGTACCTTCTCTATACACTATGTACATAGTATGTGTTGAGAAAGTAAAAAGAAAGAACGATTTAAACCCAACATAAAGAACCTTCAGACAACGAATTGTTTCTAATGAAAAGCCCCGATATCATCTTAGACGTTAAAGGAGGCTATATAAATGAAACAAAAAAATCTGATGTGTTCCATTCACATGACTTTTTCATCTCTGCGACAAATTATTAGAAAGCTTATGCTTCTATTTACTTCATTCTAATCGAGCGAGAAAAATTACCAGAAATAGTTTCATTGCTTGCTTCCTTGTAAGTGGAAGCGAAATAAGGAATACCATAGGTTAAAGTGATAGTCAAAAGCTGGTTGCTATATGACTGAAGCTGCTTTGTTTGTATGGACAGGATTTGACAAATTTCCGTATGAGAAAATTATACATTTTTAAAGCTGAAACCAATAACAATGAATATCTAAAAAACGATCAACTCCACGAAAAAACTGTATATATCGTAAATGTGTTTTAATGTGCTCTACATTTTTTCAGTGGTAAGTTTTTGTCCAACTCTTACGATTTAGCAGTTATGCAAAATTCCGTTAAATTCATCCTGAATGATGTTATCTTCAAAGACTATTCCCAGAAAATTCAAGCTATACATTTTATTTGTAAGGTAAATATCTTTATTATACTACATTTTAATAAAAATCGTTAGAGCCATTTTTGAGAAAATAAAATTTTTCGAAAAAAGTTCCATAAAAATGTAAATGTGTTATTTATGGACCCTCTTCGACTGCTGTGGTTCTCAGCGTCCCATTCTATACTGAGCGTGAAATACCGGTTAATTTTGCTCAGCTGCCTCTCTATCAGGCTTGAGGTTTTTTACGTGCCGTAAATCTACGACACGGGACTAGCGGCTTTACTTCCCTTCCGAAGGAAGCCATGCTAAGGATTTTTACGCCCGAAAAAATCCATCGTCCTCCACCGGGTTTGAACCCGCGACCTTGGGTTTATGAAGTTAGCATGGTAACCATTACACCACGGAGGGCGACAAAAAAAAAAGTTTCATGTAAAGTACAGTTGGGGTGGGGGGATTTTCTTGAAAATCTTCGTGTCGCATCCCTGGATGACTTCATTTATTCTTGAAAACAAAAATAAAAACCACACTACCACAAAATATGCCACAAATTAGCAATTTTTTGTTTTTTCATATTTAATTAACCAGTTAGAGAAACTACATTGTCGAATTCTTCTTAAGACCATGGGGTACTGCTTTTGTCGTTACTAAAAAGAAGACATGGCCAACAATAGTGTTTGTTTAATTTGGGGCAACCAGTATCAAAGGTAGGTAAATCGTTGATCATTAATGAAGATGATAATGGCCCAAGTATGGAACCTTGTGGGACACATCGTTTAAGCTCCACCATTTTGGATTTCTCATATACAACACAAACAATTTGCTTGCGTCTTGTTAAGTATGATTCAATGAGATTTAATGCTCTGTCACATATACCATAGAAGTTTAACTTTGATAATGGATGGTTATGCTCTACACAATCGAATGCTTTGCTCACATCATAAAATGCCGTCTGGGCAAGATTTTTAGTTTCGAAAGCAGTTAGTATATTTTTTCCAAGAGAGACAATAGCATCTGTTGTTGATCTTCCTTTTCTAAAACCAAATTGTACTTCATTGATTATTTTAGTTTTGTCTAGATAATTTTGGACCTGATTCTACATAATCCTTTCAAGCACTTTTGCGAATACAGGAACTAACGATATTGGGCGGTAACTAGATGGACAGTTCTGTCTCCTTTGTAAATTGGGACGACTCTAGAAAGTTTTAGTGCGTCAGGAAATACTCCCTCCACAAGGCATCTGTTTATGCAAAAGGTGAGTGGATATAAGATACAATCTATTACCTTTTTAAGGAGGGGTCTGGATAAATCATAGATTTCCACACTATCTGATGTCTTAAGACCCTTTACAGCGTTGAGTACCATCTCCGGACTGACTTCTTGGAAAGCAAAGTTATCCTGATACTGTCTGTTTTCAAAATATTCATGTAGTTTAGGAGATAAAGTATTTGGTTTTACTATATTTTGGCTGACTATTTCTACTGAGCTTATGAAAAATTCATTTAAGTAATTTGGGTCTAATTGGATGAAATCTGTTTTGTTAGTTTTGGTGACCGATTTTATCAAATTCCAGGCTTTCTTGCATTTATTGGTAGCAGTTTCGATACTACTTTGATTGTACGCTTTTTTTTTTTTTTTTTAGCTTCATTTAGTGTTGTTTTATGCTCTCTTCTTATTTTAATGTACAAATTCATGGTTATATCTGATTTGTCCCTTTTGTATACATTTAAATGCAACATAACTTTTTGTTTCATTTTTTCTAAGTAGAGAGTATACCAAAGAGTATAAAGTATATGTTTGGGAACACAATTTATTTTTAAAGAGGGAATAATTTTGCATTTTCTCTGAGGATTACACGTCTCAGAAATATTTGTGAATATAGTGAGAAAACGTTCAAAAAGTTCATTTGCTGTAAGTGCAATACTAAGTTGAGAATTGTAGAGCAAGTCGTTCCATTCAACCTCATATAATGTATTTCTGAAATACAATATTTTATCATTAGTTACTGGCCTAGAATGTACTGTAATTGCATTTTTGGTAGGGTAATATTAAATTTTAAATTGTTTATATTTAACCAGAGTGCATCATGATCAGAGAATGGAAAGGCTGCTGTATCACATGTTAGATAACTTTCATTATTATAAGAACTATAGCTTTCCTGGCGACGTGTTAATTCAAAATCTTCTCGGGCTTCTAGCCAGGTAATAACTTGGCTTGACACCAACGTTTCGAAGAAGTGCATCTTCCTCGTCTTCAGGGTGAACTGATGGTTTGAGCTTGCGGAGACTGGTATTTATAAGAGCTGGGATGAAGCTAACATCTGATTGGTTCGCGAGATATTATGGCTTTTTTTTTTTTTTTTTTTTTTTTTTTTTTTTTTTTTACCGTGGAGGGGAAAAATGCGTTACGCATTCAACCCCCAGCCGAAGTGCAATGGCTGGGAGGATATGTGGGACTCTCCGCTTCCTCATGCGGCATACCCACTAAAAAACCCCTCCACGTTATAACAGTAGATTGTTGTGAATCTCGTGGCTTTGCGCGGTCCCGCTGATGCACCCGCGTTAGTCGGCGAAAGATAGGAAGCTGCCGCACGTTGTGCGGGAGCGGGTGTAAGGTTGTTTCTAGGCTAACAGCCATGGAACCTGACTGCAGCCTAGGGAGTAGAGGTGATATTGGAAAGGAAATAAAGGGTGGAAATTTGAGGAGAGAATAGGACGTAGACGTTATGGATTGTACCTGCTTCGGAATTGCTCCACGAAGCTCCCAGTAGTCTTCCACTCCGTCAGTGGTCGGGCATTCCCGAGCCGTGCGTGCCCCTCAGCCTGTGCAGGAGGAGGAGCAGTGATGGGTTGCTGACGTTTGGTTTGAAAGAGCTCAGCAGAATATGCAGCTTGCTGCAGGAGAACCTGCCTCAGAGGCTGCATGAGGGCGTCGATCCTGGTGGACAGGTCGGCGGCGGAAGTCTGCTGGCTGGTGGCTGCTGCGGCGTTAGAAGCTTGCAGTTCCTGCAGCTTCTGTGTCAGGAGGCTGCATGTCTCTTCCAGAGCAGCTATTCGAGCGCCGACGTTCAGGATCTCCGCGTGGAGGTCCTGAATGGCTTCTCGCGTCGCTGCGTCTGTTGAGAGTGCAGGTGGTGAGGCCTCAGTGGTGGTTGTCTGCGGTGGAGTGGTACGGCGGGCAGAAGTTGGTGATGAAGTGCTGCTCCTTGGGTAGAGAGGGCACTGGGCTTGCCCTGTGTAGTGTCCTGTGCCACGACAGGTGGCACAGAATCGGCGGCGTCGGCGGAGATCATGCCCAGTGCACTCGGTGGTGGTGGAGTTGCTACCGCAGTAGTGGCACCTCGGTGTCGAAGAGCAGACTTCAGCGGTGTGGCCGTAGGCACAGCAGCGTCGGCAGGGCCGATGGCGTTCCTGTCGGCTAGCCTCGACGACCAGAAGTCGCCCTAATAAGGGCAACCCTGACGCCAAGGCAGCTTCCAGGTCAGCCTGGTCCTGTATCTCCAGGCGGACGAGCGGCGTTGGTCCCCGGGCGCAGTAAATACGGGTGGCCCTCAAGCATGAAGGCCACCGCGACTGCACGGCGGTGAGCAGATGCCGGGTGGTAAGGTCCCTAGGGACCCCCCGTACCACGGCACTGAACCGGGGCGGCGTCGTAGAGCTGGGTGGAGGCGTCGGTGGCGGCGGTGTTGGCGGCAACTGCGGCTGCAGTTGCGGCGAGACTGCGGTGGCGGCCGGCGAAGCAGGGCTTGCCGGGACCGGTATCAACGGAGAGGCTGCCTCCTTGGCGGCTGCCGAGGAAGAGGCGACGGGTGCTGCCTTAGCAGCGGCGAGTCTGCGCAGTCTCTTCTTGGCCATCTTAGCGAGTCGAAGAAGAAGCTCCGTCCCCGCTGTTGTGTTCAGCATGGACATCGATGATAAAGAGCCTTAACACCTAATCCTGTACCTGCAGTCTTCCAAGACTTATTTTCTAGCAGGTGCGTGCTCAAACACAAAACATTAGCCGAATAACTGCTATAAATAGTTTTCTACGAAGTCCGTGCCCATGTCTCAGTCATCTTAAATACCAGCCTAGTAATCATTGATGCCACAGTGCTCCACACCCAGCCACAGCCACGCTACAACTTCAACAAAACAAACTGGGACGATTTCCAGAATTACATCAATCTAAACCTAATTGAGTTCCCCATAACCTCTCCTGTAGAACTAGACCAAGCAGTCACACACGTCGAAACCACAATCTCACATGCAATCTCGTCCTCCACTCCCTTTGTCGCTCCAAACCCGGGACCAAGACATTTCCCCGCGGACACCAAACTACTCAAAGCTGAAAGAAACAGAGTCAGACGCCTCTGGCAAACTACCAGACACCCCCAATACCAAACCAGGCTACAACAATTAAACGCGGAACTACGCTCACGCATTGCGCAGCATATCACTGATCAATGGAATAATAAACTCGCGGACCTTAACACCGAACGTGGCGACATCTGGCGTATAACACGCAACCTAACCAAAAAACGCACTGACATTCCTCCTCTGCACCATAACAACAACATAGCGGAGACAGATCTCCAAAAGGCAGAGGCTTTCGCCGACACTCTCGAACAAACTTTCACAGCAAATCAAGAACCCTCATCCGCCCCATTCATTCAAGAAACACAACGAATCACGGCCGACATCCAAAACCTACCTGCCCACAACCGACTGCGCAAAACTTGCCACTCCGAAATAGGATGGATCATCCAGCACCTACCTCTTAGGAAAGCCCCGGGACCAGACAAAATCCCTAACACAGTATTAAAACATCTCCCTTTGAAACTACTGAAATACTTGGCCACCATGTATAACTACTCTCTTGAACATGGCATCTATCCCCCCACTTGGAAAACCGCCCACGTACTTCACTTCCCAAAACAACACAAGCCTCTCCACAACCCACACAACTATAGACCCATTAGCTTACTCAACACTCTTAGCAAAGTCCTTGAAAAGATAATACTTAAACGTCTGAATGCACACATCAAACGTAATGGCATACTCATTAACGAACAATTTGGCTTTCGCACACAACACTCCTCAACTCTCCAACTGATCAGAGCCACCGAACACATAACCAACGGCTTCAACAGTAACAGATCAACAGGGGCAATTCTACTGGATCTAGAGCGCGCCTTCGATAAAGTATGGCACGAAGGCCTACTCCGAAAGATGATAGCACTCAACTTTCCCGACTCAGCCATCAAATTAATTGCAAACTACCTAACTTCCCGCTCCTTCCGGTCAACAGTTAACAATGCTACCTCAACGCTCCGACCCATAGGTGCCGGTGTCCCCCAGGGAAGCCTCCTAGGACCCCTATTATTCAACATATACATAAATGACATCCCTATACCGAACACGGTGAAAACCTTCATCTACGCTGACGATACTGCCATCATGGCCCAATCATGGAAACCCCGCCTTATACACCAGCGCATCCAAAACTGTATTACAAACCTAGAAGAATGGCTGACTAACTGGCGCATAAAACCCAACCCCACCAAATGCCAAGCGATCATATTCACCAAGCGACTCGCCCACAGACGACATAATCTCCCACCATTACAACTTTTTGGAAATAACATTTCTTGGAACACCACCGTAAAATACCTCGGAGTCACAATGGACGTTGGCCTAACGTGGCGAGACCACATTAGGCAAATCAGAGGTAAGGCGTGTGGGCGCCTCAGAGAACTCTACCCCCTACTAAATCATTCAAGCCTACTGCCTAAAGAAACCGCTTTGGTCATCTACAAAGCGCTCCTTAGACCCATCATTACCTACGCCTCCACTGCATGGGGCGTTGCCGCCAAAACACATATTCAATCACTTCAAACATTTCAGAATAAGATCTTACGCCTAATCTGCAAACTCCCCAGAACAACCCCTGCTGCACAACTGCACAGAGAACTCAGAATGCACACCATACATGAATTCATTAAAAAACTGGCCTTCGATCTCTACAAAAAGTCCAATGGTCACGCAAACCCACTTATAGACAGACTCGGTAACTACGACCCCATAGCCGACAAGCACAAGCGTCCCCTGTTCCTATTTCACAGACCTACCGACAACGACATCACGCAACAAGACGCCCTTGACCACCTGCAGAACCTAATTCCACTCTAGGCAACACCCCTCTTCCTCTACCATAACCACCCTTAGCATTCCAACCAAACTGCATGCTATCTCCTATTTTTACACACTAACATCTGTACTATTACTACATGCCAACACTAACTAAGTAACCCCGTTTCCCAACACTAACCCTCCTCACTCCACCTCATTAACCCTCTGACTCCCACTAATCAATTTAACACACTATGCCTCGCATACTAACATCCAATCACATTAATCAGTCTCCCAATGCATGCATCGCATGCACCGCAATTTGCACTCATCCATACCACCGATGCACGATCCACAGCACGATTACTGCATGACCCACTAATCACCAATTACCACTCACTGCCCTGTCTGGCAGTCAGGGCATTTCGCCATGTCTGCCACTCAGGATTTCACCCACCACCTCGAGCATATGTTTTGCCTTTTTCACAACCTTTCTCCAATCACCAGAGTGCTTATTGCGGGATCTGCCTAACTAACACCCTAACTTCCCTCTCCTAACCCCGCATCCCTGCATGGTAATACTAACAGCATGGGGAGGCGATGTAGATGCATGCCGGAGAATGACGGGCGATCGCCACCGGGGGCGGCGGGTAAGGGGCCGCCCTTTTAATAAAAAAAAAAATTAAAAAAAAAAAAATAAAAAAAAAAAAAAAAAAAAAGCCACAATATCTCGCGAACCAATCAGATGTTAGCTTCATCCCAGCTCTTATAAATACCAGTCTCCGCAAGCTCAAACCATCAGTTCACCCTGAAGACGAGGAAGATGCACTTCTTCGAAACGTTGGTGTCAAGCCAAGTTATTACCTGGCTAGAAGCCCGAGAAGATTTTGAATTAACTTTCATTATTGTTTGTGAAAATGTTATCCAAAAAGGATGTTAGCCTTCCAAGCTTATAATTTGTACATTTAAAGTTATAGTGCCTAAGCAGGACATGTAGAACAAAATTTTAATGCACATAGATCAGATATCGATTACCAGAATACTAGAAATCAATTTATGTAAGACGTGTCCTATAATAGGTCAGCAAGTGCCGTAACAGCTTTTCAATTATCATCTGAAATTATCCAAAGAGTAACAGAGACTGTAAACTTTTACTATTTAAATCGTTTAAGGAAAAATATCATAATTTGCTAAGTTTAAATCATTTTGATATGTTAGTTTCATTTTTTGACCATACATTTATCACAGTTTAATTGTTACAGTTTTTAATTTTTGTTAAGTGTGTGCAGTATTTTTAACAATTGGCGACCAGTGTTATAATTTGGACGAATATTTTCACCATGGGTCTATCAGCTTTTAATTTGCATTGTTTTGAGTGGGAGGTGTGTTGTCATTGCACTCAATAAATTGAATGCATTAAGTTTGTTCTTCCATGGATTTGGTTGGTTTTCCCTGGTCACAGAAATAGTGTAGTATTGTGATTATTGTTTTATGATTTATATTCTGTGGTGACAGGATCACTAACTAAAGCAAATAAAATTCTGAGCGCAGTGAAGGTTACTGATATTTTTAAATGGTTCTACAGTGTAGTAATATTGATAAAATGGTAATATTTTAAAAAGTGTAAGTTAAAATTTCTATTACGCTAATTTGGCGCTGTTCTGTAATCTTTTTATCACTTTCTACGATGTGGATGTATTAGTAAATGGAAATAAGTATGGTGGCGTTTGACAGATTTCCTGCTTTTTAGGTTAAGTAAGTTAATGGATCCAATTTTCTGCTAAATATTACGATTAGTTTCTATTTCTTAAGGCATATGGATGCAAAGGGGCATTTGATCAAATAGGTAATACATTTTTATTGTAGCTGAACGGGTTAGTAATTTTATAAAATAACTTTTAAATATGTTTTAAAACAAGGTCCGAGGTAAACAGCATTCATGACTTTTTTAAGCTCAGCATTTTTGATGGGTGTGACAATATTTTCAAGAAAATCTGGTGTTACATCCATACGTGGTCCAGATTTGGTCCCCTTGTTATTCTGCCATTAGAGTGGCTTTATATTACTGGGCTGATGTTTATGGTCCTAAGCCGCAAAGCATAACCCAAAGTGGAGCGCCGAGGGATGGTTTTTGTAAGTATAGGAGTGGAGCAATTGCAGCCGAAGCGACGACATGGCGTAGCCGAGGGATCTGTGAAACTAAAACTCCAATGATTCCTAAAAGAGATCAAAACCTGGGCAACCTAGCTGATTTCAAATCTGAATATGTTAATGTATGTTTTCAACACATTCAAATCTGGATCCCCTATGGATTTTTTACGAAACGAACATTTTCATCCCCGAACTCCAAACTACCCTTTTCATGGGATATCTGCGATCATAGCAAAATTTCCAAGGAATCCAGTTTTGAAGTGTTGAAACTATTAACATATCCCAATTTAAAATCTGTTAGATCCTTCTTGGGGTTCTTGGAGTTTTAGCTTCACAGATCCCTCGACTGCACTCTGTCATTGCTCCACAGTGCACTCCTCTGCATATAAAAACTCTTGTAGTTAGACTTTGTGGCTCCACTTGGCTGCAGTTTTGGCTTAGGGCCCTACATTGTTATGGTGGATGTCACAGATCTAGTAAATGACTACAAAGCAGCTCTAATGGCAAGGTAACAAATATACCAAATCTGGATCATATAAGGGAGTAAGTGGCAGAAACTTAGTACACATGAAATGCTGGGAATATTGAAACTATAAAGTAGGTTAAATAAATTTTCTTCATTTCTTTTCATTAGTTTTTTTCCCAATATTGAAGATTTGACAACTGTATAAAATAGTTTTAGAATGTCATTTATCATTTTCTGTATCAAATAATAGGCCTTGCTGCATACATGGTTTTGAAGAGCAGACTCTAATTTTCTATTTTTGCCGAAGAGTTAATTGAAAGGACATTGAGTATTCTGACATTCATAATACTTTTTGGTAACAAATCAAGGTAGCACTCACTGGGTTTGTATAAATCCATTTTTGTCTGATATTTACATTATGTACATGCATTTACATTTTTTGAAAAGTATTATTGATTTTTGGTATGGGAGCACTTATACGTTAGAATGATTTCACAAGGAAGTATAAAACTAATCAGCCTTTAAAACAGACTCTTACATCGATCTGTATTATTGATACCAAACGTGGTTTTGATGGCTCTATTTTGTAATATAAGTACTCCTTTACTTTTAGCCGAATTGTCCCAGAGTATAAATCCCTATCATAACTGAACAAAAAAAAAAAAAAACAATACTATACCTGCTTTAAAGTATGGATTAGGCAAAATGAATTCAATCAACTTTGAAAACTAAGAATTAAATGTGAGGTTTGGCCAAGTATAATTATATCAATGCCTATGTGCAGAGTAAGATTTTTTAAATTGTTTGTTGCAAACTTCAAGACCTTATTGGCCTTAAATCAATCGTGTATAGTAATGAATGCATTATTAAATTTTGGTGCAAAGTCTTGTAAGTTATCGCTAAGTCACTATTATGCTAGTGTCATCAGCAAACAAGATGGTGTTTGCAGTACATTTCATTGCTAAAAGGAGTGGTCATTGATGTAAATCAAGAAAAGTAGCAGAATTGATCTTGCAGAATTCCAGGCTAAATGTTGCCAATGTGGAACTCTGTTTTTGATAAAAGTTCTTTACATCAATCCTTTGTTTTCTTGGGCATAAAAATCCTTAGCTTGGCTTCCTTTGGAAGGGAAGTAAACCTGTGGGTCCTGTGTCATAGATTTACGGCACATAAAAGAACCTCAAGCCTGATAGAGAGGCCTCTTGAGCAAAATTAAGCGGTCTTTCATGCCCAGTATAGATTGGGACGCTGAGAACCATAGCCGTTAAAGAGCGTCCATAAATAACATACCATTTCCATTTTGTTCCCCAAATGACTTTAAAACCCATTAAGTTGCTTATTATTTATTTCGTAAAAGCTTAGTTTTTCTATTAGAATTTCATGATTAACACAGTCAAATGTTTTGCCAAGGTAACAAATATACTTCCAATATGTATTTACTTATTCAGTGCTGAGAGATTTCTATTAATGAATATGTGTGCTGCATTGCCTTGATACACCTTTCCTGAAACCAAACTGTTTTTTACTAGAATTTGATTGTGTTCAAAGAATAGTATTATACAGATTATATAGATTCAACATATTTCTGTAAATAAATTTTTATTTAGGAGTGGTACTTGGACATCATATCAAATGGTGAATGAAATGGTTGAAATAATGCTTAAATAAATGTGAGTCAGACATGTTACCTTCACACATGGTGTTGGACTATGCACATTTTTACTTTCTCCAGCCCATATATACAATGTACATAATGGATAGAGAAGGTATTGTATTCCACTGAAAATTTTGATGTTGAGATTTTACTGGAAATATATGTTATGTGGTCCTCTGAATCCGAAAAAAAGCCTTTTTAGAAAAAAGTGTCTGTGGATAGCATAGCTTAAAAATGAAATGACCGTTAAATACCAAACTTGTTTGATTGATGTTTGGAGGAATTTAGTAACTCAACAAATTAATAAAACCAAACTTGTTACTTATGTTTATATCTTCCAAGGATGCAACACAAAGATTTTCAAGAAAATTCCCCCTCCCCACCACAAATTATCCTTCACAGGAAAATTATTTGAAAGTTTTGATTTTCTTAAAAATTGCTCTAATGATTTTGATTGAATTACTGTATATTAAATATATTTACATCCCAAATAAAATGTGTATTTTGAATTTTCTGAAGACTTCTTCACCCTGGATGAATTTTGCATAGTTACTACATCATAAGATATAGATAAAAACTTACTGCACAAAAAATGTAGATTTCGTTAAAACACACAATCTATGCCCTTTACATTTTTGTTGTGGAGGTAATCATTTCTGAGATATTCCTTACTATTGGTTTCAATTGTATTTATTTTTTTCCCAGAAAGGAAGCGTCTATTTTTCTTTTATTCTCCTCCTGTCGAGCAAAGAAGAGAATTGCAATGATAATTGCATAACAACAGCTTTTAAAACATTTGACTGTCAGTTTATCCTTGTGTATTCCCTTATTCCCCTCTACTTATAAGAACTAAGTAATAAGAACATTCTGCTCATGTTTATCTTGATTAATATGGTGTAGAAAGAAGAATAACCTTTTGTAAGAAGTTTGTTTGTAGAACAGCTAGAGAAGGTCATGTGAGAGTAACACCTCAGATTTTTAACTTAGTTAACGTGTAAATAGAGAAATAGGGTTTATAAGAATAGCTGTAGGAGCGAGATAAAATTAAACCATTGTGGGGAGAGAAAGTCAGATGAAGCAGACATCAGATGATACTGGCTGTAGTGTCTGTAGCAACTATATAAGACTAGCTGACCCAACAAACTTTCTTCTGCCTTAGAACCAATAAATGAGCATATTTTGGATTTTATTAAGTTCAATTTTTTATTAGGATAATAAATATAAATACAAAAAAATCAAGTATTTTAATGATTATTGGCCATGTATTTTGGTGCATGGGTGGCACTCTTCAGTGAAGCATCTTGTGATAGACGACATTTCTTGTTTTATTATCATCCGCAAGAACAAATAACACAGATGATCTTCTGACCCGTGAACATGCCACATTTAATTGACCATGAGAAAAACATGGATTTTCTAGATTCAGAGCAGAAATTTTCAAGGATTGGCCTTGTGATTTGTTAATGGTCATGGCAAATGCAAGACGAATCGGAAATTGAAGTAGTTTAAAAAATTGGTTGGGATCATCAGGATCCTCGGAATGAGAACTTCCTCACCTTCGAATTTTCCTTTGAGTATCGTCGCGTAAATCACATTGTTCATCAATTTACTTACTACCAAATGCGTTTCGTTCCACAGTTTTGGTTGGTTTATGTTTTGAAGCATGATTACTACGGAGCCAACCTTTAGTCATAAATTGTGTAGTGGTAAGCCAAGCACATCCAAGGAGTTTAAAAATTTAATTGGATAATTGCTCTTCATGTGCAATTTCATTCGCAATATTTTGAATCCTAGTTGCATTACGGCTTTGTCAGGAAAGATTCAATTGTCTTGGTCATGGCATTGTTAATGATAATATCGGCACAATAAGCTAATAGAAACTCAAAACAAACACCATAGACAACAATGTATTTAGCTGTCTGTTGCGTTTTATTATACCACGTTTTATATCACGTCCCACGGAAATGGGATAAAACGTATCCTATGTCCTTCTGGTTCTAAGCTACCTCCCCACCGATTTTCAGCCAAATCGGTTCTGCCGTTCTTGAGTTATAAATAGTGTAACTAACACGACTTTCTTTTATATATATAGATATGCAGTTTATGTAACTGATACAGTTGCTAGGCATTTTTCATTTACCATTGCTATGGCAACATCTTAGCTCTAGTTTGTTTATTTATGGATGCCTTTTAACTGCTGTGGTTCTCAGCATCCCATTCAATACTGGCATGAAAGACCACTTAATTTTGCTCAGAGGCCTCTCTATTAGGCTTGAGGTCCCGTGCCATAAATCTATGACACAGGATCAATGGCTTTACTTCCCTTCCGAAGGAAGCCATGTTAAAGATTTTTACACTCAAAAAAATCCATTGTCCTCCACCAAGTGTGAACTTAGTTCTAGTGGTCCTTCTATACATTGCTATGACGAGCATTATAGCATATGCATCCCCTACCATTTATGTAAAGCTTTCTGTCATCTGGTTAGCAATTATCATTTCCATTTTAATTTCTTTACATAGTACATGTTACTTAGGTGTAGCAGGTTTTTGCACATCCAAAAATTTGATACCAAGATTTCACTGGAAATACACGTTCCTCCATATAAAAAAAGTCTGATGTGCTCCATTCACATGACTTTCTGTACATCTCTGTAACAAATTATTGTTAATAAACATATTCTCGTACCCACTTCATGCTTATTACTTCAACTTAGTTCCTTATAAGGAGAAGGGAAATAAGGGAATACACTAGGCTAAACAGACAGTCACACATTTTAAAATTTGGTTGCTATGGAATTGAAATCTATTTCTTTGCATGGCCCGCAGTTAAATCACTAGGCTAAACTGACAGTCACATGTTTTAAAATTCGGTTGCTATGGAATTGAAATCTATTTCTTTGCATGGCCAGCAGTTACAAGTTGCTGTATGAGAAAAGCTTTTAAGTATTTTAAAACTGAAACCAATATAACAATATCTTGAAAACAGTCAACTTTGGGACAAAAATGTAGATGATATAAATTGTGTGTTTTAAGGAGCTCTACATTTTTTGTGCAGTAAGTTTTTATCTCTTACGATTTACTAGTTATACAAAATTTAAAAAAAAAAAATCATCCAGAATAAAGAGGTCTTTGAGGCTATTCCCAGAAAATTCAAGATACACATTTTGTTTGTCTTGTAAATGTCTTAAAATAAGAGATTTCAATTTTGAGAAAATCAAAATTTTCGAAATTTTCTCCATGTAAAGAGTAGATGGGGGTGGGGATTTTCTTGAAGTTCTTCATGTTGCATTCTTGGGAGATACTGAACTTAAATATCAAGTTTGGTGTTTAACAGACTTTTAATTTTTTTTTAGCTATGACATACACACACACATGCGCACCCACGCGCGCACACACACATGCCCATGCACACTTTTCTGAGAATGTTTTTTTTTGGATTCAGGAGCTCACAAAACATGAATTTCTAATGAAATCTTGGTATTGAATTTTCGGTACAATGCAATACCTTCTCTATACACTATACACGTTGAACATGTAGAGAAAGTAAAAAGCATTTTTGGAAAAAAGTCTGTGAACACGATAATTCAAAAACTAAAATAACAAACTTGGTATTAGTTTAGTATCTTCCAAGGATGTGACACGAAGAATTTGAGGAAAATCTTCCCCTCCCCCCTCCCAAAATTAACCTTTATTAACCCCTTCAAAAATTTTATTTTATCAAAAATGCCTATAAGAATTTTTATTAAAATACTGTATATTAAATATATTTGCATGACAAATAAATTGTATAGCTTGAATGTTTTGGGAATAGCCTCTGAAGACCTGTTTATTCTGGGTCTATTTTGCTGAATATTGTGTAATAAACCGTAACAGATAGACAAAAACTTACTACGCAGAAAATAAAGATCTCGTTAATATGCCATACTTTTTTTTTGCGGAATTGACATTTCCGAGATATTCCTTGTTATTAGTGTCAGTTTTAAAACATCTACGTAAGCTTTTCTCATACAGGAATTTTAAACTCCTGGCCCTGTAAAGAAAGAAATTTTAACCAATAGCAGTTAAGTTTAAAAGATTTGACTATCATTTTAGTTTAATGTAAGCCCTTATTTCCCTTCTACTTACAAGGAAGCACGTAATAAAACCATTTCTGATAATGATTGTCTCAATTAGGATGATGTAGATAGAAGAATAAGCTTTTTAACAATAATTCGTTACAGAAATTTAGAGAACGTCATGTGAATAGAACCATCAGATTTTTTGATTGGCACTGAACAAGCTGAAAATGGGATAATACAGGAATCTGTGGGTTCTGATAGTAAATTTTAATATATTTATAAAACAAAATGAAGTTGATAGTAGGAGTATAGTGTAGTATATTATTGGGAAATGGTGTTTAGGGCAATGCATCTGTAAAAAATAAAAATCCACAATTTCCTTTTGATAAAATTAAAAGTTTAACCATATGCAAAGAACATAAAACAAATGTACCTAGTAGCTGGAGAACGTGTTGTAGTCCACCCAAAAATTTGATAAGAGATTTCACCAGAAATATATGTTTTGAGATCCCTTGTGTATGAAAAAAAGCATTTTTAGAAAAAGGTCCGCACATGTGTGTGTCTGTGGAAGCAGCTCAAAAATGAAGAGACTATTAAATACCAAACTTGTTATTTATGTTAGTATCTTCCAAAACCGCAACAAAAATATTTTCAAGAAAATCTCCCCACCACAAACTACCCTTTACATGGAGAAGTTATTGAATATTTTCTCAAAAATGACTGACAATTTTGATTAAAATACTAAATATTAAAGATATTTATATCACAAATAAAGTGTATTATTTGGGAATAGTCTCTGAAGACCTCTTTATTCTGAATGAGTTTTGCAGAATTTCGCATAATGCTAAATCATAAGAGATAGACAAAAAAATGTAGATTGTGTTAAAAGACATAATTTGTCATATATGTTTTTCTCATATTTCGAGATATTCCTTGTTATTGGTTTCAGTTTTAAACCACTTAACTTTTTTCAAGTGGGACCGTGTAAAGCAAACCGAGCATCAATTGTTTCACATAGCTACCAGCTTTTAAAAGATCTGATTATCACTTTAACCTAATGTATACCCTTATTTCTCGTCTACTTACAAGAAAGCAAGTAATAAAACCAATTCTGCTAATATTTATGTAGATTAGCATGATATAGATTAAAGGAGAATCTTTTATAACTATCTTTTGTAAGAATAGTTTGTATATGGAAAACAACTACAGAAAGTTATGTGAGTGGAAAACATCAATTTTTACTTTCTCTCTACGCACTATGTGCATAGTGTATAGAGAAGGTATTGCACTCCACCCAAAAATTTGATACCGAGATTTCACTGGAAATATATGTTTTAGGATCCCCTTTATCTAAAAAAAGCAATTTTGGAAAAAGGTCCATGTGTCTGTGAACACGATAATTCAAAAACTAAAAGTCAGTAAAATACCAAACTTGGTATTTAACAATAGTAACTTCCAGGGATGCGACACAAAGATTTTGAGAAAAATCCCCCCGCTCCAAACTACCCTTTACATGGAAAAAATTTTGAAATTATTTACTTTCCCAAAAATGGCTCTAATGAGTTTGAATAAAATTTCGTATTTTAAAGATATTTATCAGACAAATATCTTTCTGGGAATAGCCTCTGAAGAGTACTTTATTCTGGATGAATTTTACGTAATTTTGAATAACTACTAAACCGTAAGAGATGGACAAAAATTTACTAGACAAAAAATGTAGAGCATGTTAAAACACACAATTTATGTTATATACATTTTTTTGAAGTTCATCGTTTTTTAGACATTCCTTGTTTTTGGTTTCTGCTATGAAAAACTTATACTTTTCTCATACAGGAATTTGTCAACTGCTGTCCATGCAAACAAGAAACCAGCTTTTGACTATCACTTTAAACTATGGTACTCTCTTATTTCGCTTCTACTTAAAAGGAACCAAGTAATAAGACTATTTCTGCTATTTTTTTCTGATTAGCATGAAGTAAATAATAGTATAAGCTTTTTAAGAATAATTTGTTGCAGAGATGTAGAGAAAGTCATGTGAATGGTACACATGAGAGTTTTTTCTTTGAGGCCCTGAGGCATTATGGTGAATATGTTTAATTACCGTGAACTAGCTGAATTATTGAACAAAATATAACACTCATGTATGTGCATGAACTCTGGACAAAAGTAAACCATAGCAGTGAAGCCACTGTATTTAAGGGTGTATAGCATACCTCATATCTCATCGTAGCTGCCTTGTCCTTTTTCTGAAATTGTGCAAAACTTACTGAATGAAGACTAAGGAGCTGGGTGTCCAAGAAAACTTGTGTGCACAGTAGCTTGGCAACAGGAGAAAATGAAATGGTCTGTTATTTATGGGCGCTCTTTAACTGCTTTGTATCTCAGCGTCCCATTCTATATTGGGCGTGAAAGATCGCTTAATTTTGCTCAGAGGCCTCTCTTATCAGCCTTGATGTTCTTTTATGTGCCGTAAATCTACGATACGGGACCGACAGCTTTACTTCCCTTCTGAAGGAAGCCATGCTAAGGATTTTTACGCCCGAAAAAATCCATCGTCCTCCGCCGGGTTTGAACCCGCGACCTTGGGTATATGAAGCTAGTATGGTAACCATTACACCACGGAGGGCGACTAGGCAACAGGAGAGAATGCGGTAGTAACAATAAGGGAGTTGATAGATGTTTAGGAAAGTATGGGAAGGAAAAAGGACAACAAAGAAGAGAAAGTAAGCAGAGAATGGAAAGAAATGGAGGAGATGATGAATATGAGAAGAAGAAGAGTTGAAAAAATGGAAGATATGAGAGAAGGTTCAATCTGATAATTTTGGGAATAGAAGAAAAAGTGGGAAGAGATTTAAGATGAGAGGTAAAGAAACTATTTGGCAGAAGGCTAGGAATAGAAGTGAATAACTATGAAACATTGATGCTTTTAGAATTGGAAAGAGAAACAAAATTGTTTAAGTACATAAATGGTGAGCAATACTATAAGCCAAGTAAGTAAATTAAGAGGAACTGACTTTTACATTGATAAAGATATGTATTACAAACAAATGGAATTACTAAGAGGATTAATTGAAATAATAAGATCCTTAGACAAGGAAAACTTGCATCTATTAGAAATTTCAAATTATGAATTAGTAATAAAACAGCAGATGGAACATAATAAACAGAGAAGCAAGAAGCAGAAAATCTGGAACACTAATCTGGAAGAGAGCAGTGAACTATAAGATGAATGGACATATAAGGCAAGCTCAGCAAGAGAAGTCAAATGATGCTGCAAACAGTAAAAGAGACAACAGAAAGGGGAAAGAAAGGGAGGCGATGGAGGACATGACATCAGAGTTTGGGAGGTAGGAGGAGTGAGGGAGGGGAAGAAAGAAATGGAGGAGGAGGTGGCTGAAGGAAAGAGAATCAAGTCAGTAGGTCAGTAAGTGAAAAGGAGAAAAGTACAATTCTGAAGATCAGAGGATTGACAGAAGCACATGGGAATCTAGAAGAACTGCTAAGAAACTATAAAGAGAAAGGGGCTGACAATGTAGAGTACAAATAGAAAGATAAGATCACAGAGGAAGTTTGGTGTACTACAGGAGAAGAACAGATAAATGAACTGCAAGTCTAGAAAGCGGAAAGAAAAAAATTAATTAAAGATCCTTGTTTATTTTTATTTTTTCAGTTATCTTGTACAATAATTTTATAGGTTTATTTCCATATAGCAGAACAAGTCATATTGTAATAACTTTATCCCTTGCTTTTACAAATATGTAGACAAACCAATGGCATTTAGAAGGAAATAAAGGGGGGCATATTGTGCAATTATGGGAAGAAATACGTTATAGCAGATAACTAGGCAAAGAAAAAAGTAGGAAGGCACAGGTTGGAATGGGTTTGCAGGAGACCAATAGCAAGTACAGGGTGAATAAAGTGTATAAAAGGGAGAATGCAAGTGGAAAGTGATAAATGATTAACTGAAAGAGAGGTCAAGTAAAGTTTTAAGAAAGGGGTAATAGGCAGTAGTAGAGCAGTTAGAAACAGGCAGAAACAAACAAAATTCGTAAAGTGAAATTGATTTAAAATATGAGAGGGATATACAATGACAGAAGAGGAGGGTCCCAAGTTTAAAAGGCACCCAAATTATCTAGATTTGAACTAAAAAAATTCAAATTGAACATGAAAGTACAAATAGAAGCACACTAAAAAAAAAAAAAAAAAAAAAAAAAAAAAAAAGCCAATATTTTCATAATTTTTGCCAAATTTTAGTGGAATAAAGCCATACAGAATGCCTCCTGCTTTATATGAACACTGTTGAATTTCTGTTTCCTCCATAAGATTTTTATATTTAAATGCTGATATTTATTTTTGTAACATTTCAGATCCCTCAAGGAAGCAGTGTGCAGAAATGAAACTATTTCATCTATTTCCACTAATGCAGTTTTAGAACTAAACAAGGCAAGAAATGGTTAATTGTGGAGGAACTGCTACAGAAAAGTATTATTGCCACAGCTTTGAGAATTTCCAGTATATATGAAATTTATGGGAAAAATTATTTATACATGGAAAATACATCTGTAAAATCATAGGTTGATTTGTACAGCTTGTAGGGTATGTCGGAAGAGCCTGTCTTAGATGTGTGGAGGAGTCCATGTGTGCAAAACATTAGGTATACAAATGTGAAGGTTGTTCAAAGGTATTTTTATGGTTGTTAGATGTAAATGCACATAATTGTTTCATGAAAGCAAAAAAGAATCCCAAATTGTGAAACTTGTAAGAAATGTTTCTGAAATGTTGTTCTGTTATTATAATATTAAGCAGTCTGTTGTTTTGTAATTCAAATATTAAGTAGAATCCTGTTCACCCCTTGGTGAAACAAAGAGCCTTATTGAAAACATGCCATCAAATTCTTTTTCTGGCAAATGACTTAATCTCATTCCAACTCTTCCATGCCATCTCTGCTTCTGCTCACACCTTGTTGTGCCAAGATTCCTAGGTCTGCCTCTTCGTCTACTTGAACCTTGGGGATTCCATTCAAAGACCATTCTTATAGTATTACCACTTTCCCTCATTAGAACTTGACCAATTCATTTCCAATTTCTGTGCTGATTTCCTTTTAATCAGATTTATTCCCCAAATCTATATATCACATTTTCTGAGGCCACGGAATTCCCATGATATTTCTCAGACAACTTTTATAAAAACTTATTTAAATTTCTTTTTGATGTTTAGTTGTTTCATGCTTCATCTGTACAACAGTATGGATTTAATGTTTGTGTTGTACAATATGAGTCTAAGTATTGAGGAGATTTGTTTGGATTGCCAAATAGATTTCAGTTGTATGAAGGTGTGACTTGCCTTCTTAATTCTTTCATCAATGTCTTTGTCTGAGCTGTCTTGATTTGAGATTAAAATCCACATTGTTTCAGGTCCTCATTTCCTTTGTTTTATATTTGTTTATTGCCGTACTAGCCAAGGCTGGAGTTTACTTATTTCTGTAATTTTCTATAAGTGTCTAAAGTATCTTTGGTCCAGCTTCTTTCTAATCTCATATTACATAAGTTTCGCATTAAGTCATCCAAAGTCAGAATAAACAACGATGATGATAACAGACAATCTTGCTTGATTGTGGTAAAAGGTGAATGCTGTTATATAGCACACACAAAATGTTGCTGTTATACATATTTTTTATTATGTTAATAGTTTTAAATGGAACACTAATCTTCAACTTCTTCCAGGGGAAATTTCTGTTTACCTTGTCAAAAGCCTTAACAAAATTGATAAACACCAGGTACAGTGGACTGCTTCATTTCGGCAAGTGTTCCATAATTATTTTTAGGTGTTAATTAAATCTCCACTGGAATTTTGGGCTTTGGCAACCAGATTGTGTCTTCCTCAGAGTCTTCAATTATTTCTTTTTTTGTTTTCAGTACAATCCTGGTAAAAAAAATTAGTACAGTTAGATAGCAGGATTTGAACCACGGATCTCCCAATCTCTAGCTAGTTGCTCTACCACTGAACTACCATGGCAACTTGTTGTGCTGGTATATCGACAAAGTGCAACTTTAGTGTTACACTTTGTCGATACTACATTAAGTTTGACAATGTTAATTGCAAATTTTAGTGATTCATCACTGGAATCATCTACATTTGAGTCACCCTCCGTGGTGTAATGGTTACCATGCTAACTTCATATACCCAAGGTCGCAGGTTCAAAACTGGGCGTAAAAATCCTTAGCATGGCTTCCTTCGGAAGGGAAGTAAAGCCGTGGGTCCTGTGTCATAGATTTACGGCATGTAAAAGAACCTCAATCCTGATAAAGAGGCCTCTGAGCAAAATTAAGTGGTCTTTCTTGCCCAGTATAGAATGGGATGCTGAGAACCATAGCAGTTAAAGAGCGTTCATAAATAACACACCATTTCCATTTCATTTACATTTGAGACATTTTTTACAAGCTTAACCTTACAAGAAATTGCAAAATAATTTTTTAGACCACATTTAGTGCAGGCTTTTCCATAAGCAGGGCATTATCTGCAACCATGAATAGTTTGGCATCTACGACACTGAAACACATCAGTATCACTTTTATTCTTTTTCTTACTGACACTTTTGCTTTTATGAGAAACTTGAACTTTTAGCCATTACTATTAATTAGCATCAACACTTGCACTTTCTCTGAAAATAGATACACCCTTAGCTTGCTTCTTGTTCTGTTCACTTGCACAGTAGGTGATGGCTTTATTCACAGTGAGTTTTCCCATGTATAGTAGGGCTTCAAATGTGGCATCATCCCTGATTCCGAAGGCAATCTTGTCCCAAAGTATCTTATACTCTGGGGTTTGTTCCTCATGGACGGCGTTGTATTGCATGAAGCAATCAGATGATGCATTTGGTGAGAAAATGACTAAATGTCTCACCTTCGTTCTGGATACAGTGCAAAAAAATTTGCCAGTCATACATTTCATTATCTCAAGGCTTGATAAAATCCTCAATCTTCTCAATCATGGGGGCATAGTTCCCATTATCTGCTTCAGCAATCTTAAATGTACCCATAAGTTGGGCTGACTCGGTGCCTATCAGGTTTCAGAGAATGATAATTTAACTTAGACATTAGTTTTGTTATTTACTGTTGCAATCAAATAACCTTCAAATGTTGTTTTCCAGAATTTCCATTCCGATGATGCACTAGACTGTTTCAAGTCAAAATCTGGGGTAGTTTAACATTTATTGCATGTGTTGCTGTAGCATGATTAATGGCCATTTTGAGGTCACTCATATATAAACTTAGGAAAATCTAAATTTACATATCCCTCGGCCAAATTTCTATGTTTACTGCATACCTTGAGGCTTAATTCGATTGTTTAATGTGTTTGTTATAGATGAATAACTAAATGATTACACTTGATATCAGGAGCACATGTTAATGCAGTAAATGTTACATCCTACATGAAGGGACGCTAAAACACATTACAGCCTTCTTATGTACATACAACACTATCGTTTTATTTGATTGTTGCGAAAGTGTTTGGTTTTTAAAAGCTCTTTTGGTGCTGCTATGTTACTATTTTATTGGTTACTTGGTTCCTAATCACTTTTCAAGTTTCTTTCATCAATGAATCAGTGCATATGTTGCCAACCCCATTCCAGATAGTATAATTTAGTATATAAGACTTGAAGCTTTCATGGTGTGTAATACTTGTTGTTATAAAGTAACCTATCTTGATGCAATTAAAATTATAATTATATTAATAGGTTGATTATATGTTTTTAATAAAAAAATATAACTGCTGTTAAATGCTGATTTAACAGTTTTGACAATTATTAACATACATTAAAGGATGCTACATACCTAAGTTCAAACAAGAAATGTAAATATGCAATTGGTTTACTAGTGCATAAGTTTGTTCTAAACATGTGCATTAACATTGATAATATTGGCTGATAGGTTGCTAGATAATTCCTAGTTAGGAGGTAGTGACATTGTGTGCTTGTCAGAAAAAGCCAAAATGTTAATTCCAAACCTAAACACAACCCCTTTTTTTTGCATAAGAAAAGTTAAAGTGTTTTAGGTCCCCACCAGTTTGGTTATTAACATCGAGAAGCACATGGCACACGTTAGTTATGCCTTATTTTTAATTCAACCCAAAATATTTTAGCCAAATTTAGGACCAAATATCACAATTCTAATTACAGAGTAAGAACTAATTAATAAATCAAGACCTTCCCATATTGTGAGGAGTTTTATTTTAGAATTCTATGCGTTAGTCTGATTGAGAATTTGTATGCTTCACAATTTGAAATTATGTAATTAATTATTGCTCTAATTACTAGAGAATAATTGCAAGTAATTTTGAATTTTAATATTGCAATATGTACTAAAGTCATATTTATATTATTTCAAAGCTAGAATGCGTATTATAAGGAAATTATTAAATCTGAAAGAAAAATAGATAGTAAGCTATCTAAGCTGCCATTACTTCATGCATTAGCATAAATAACTGAACATTTAAAATAACATTTAAAGCTGAATGAAAACACCAACTTCTTCAATCAATAGTAATTACCTACTTGCTATTGTATTATATTCAATGCTCAAAAACATTTGATAGTGCTTATCTCTAGGCTAGTATTAAGGCTGTGCATAACAAAAGGGAATTATAGACTTGGATAGACTGAGGCAAACTAAGATGGCTATAATTTTCTAGAGAAACAGTAAGGGTAGGTAATGTTTGTAACTCTAGACAAACTGTGAAGATGCTTGTAGAGCTCTAAAGAATACTCTGATGTGTCATTTCACATAATTTTCTCTACATCTCTGGAACAAATTATTATTGAAAAGCTTATTTTTCTCTCTACTTCATGCAAATCAATAAACAATAGCATGGTTTGTATTACTTTTTCCTTGTAAGTAGATGGGAAATAAGAAATCACAAGGCTAAAGTGAGTCATATCTTTTAAAAACTGGTTGCTATGTGATTGAAACTCATTTCTTTGCATGAGACCAGGAGTCACACATGAGAAAAGTTTTAAGTATTTTAAAACCAATAACAAGAAATATCTTGAAAATAAAATAATCCAGAAGTTTGAGAAAGTGAAGTAGTTATAGTGTAATAGTATAAGTCATAATAGTGACACTCACCTTATTTAAAATGAAATTTACCATATGTTTCAAGGGTGTTCATACTTTTCTTTAGTTGAAGTCTGACTGATGGCTGAGAGATGTGCCCTGTGGTCTGTTGGTGTTCTCAACAGAAGTTCATACTCATGTGGCAGAATTTTAAAGTTCATGAGCCGATCTCTGTGTTGTGTGAAGAAATATTCTTCCAAACTGTGAATGCTGCAGGATTGCTTACAGGTTTAAGCAACTTTGTCATTTTCTATTTCATGGAGTGATGTCCAAAAATGGTGTGCCATTGCCGATTTATCTATCTGTTTTTGTTTAATCTGTTTTGTATGAAAATTTCTTTTAACCTTGTTTCCAGTCTTCTATTTGTTTAACCAATACATAATATAATAGCATTCCTTACAATCAGTTTTGTAGATGCCTGATATCTGGTTCGTAGGGATGGTGCATTTTTATGTTGAATTGGTTATTTGAAGTTATGTATTTCTTAAATTTTTTTTTTGAATTTTTCTGCTGTTGGGTGATAAGTGAATGTTTTATATGTAACTTTTGGGTTTTGAGTGCACAAAGTGGTGATTTGTTGTAATGTTAATTTCTTCTTAAGGTTTTCAATTTTTTTGTCAATTATGTCCAGGTTGAAAGCATAGACCGAAGCTATGTGTCTTAATTGTAGGTATTCTGTGTTGTGCTCTTTTGGACTGAATGGGATACTGAGGAGTCTGTTGAAGATTGTATGTTTGTGAGATATCCATTTTATGTAACTGTCTTCCTGTAGATGGCATAGGTGAACTTTTGTCCCTTCCATATGTGGTAGAACTTGGTCTTTTTCTGTTTCCATTGTGAACTGAATATGTCTGTCTTGTAGGTTTAGTAATTTTAGAGAATCGCTAGTGTTTCTGGGGACCACTGCAAACACATCATCCACATATCGGAACCATTTTTTTGAACATATTAGGAAAACTGGAGGTTATGGTAACTTCAAGCTGTCCCATGTACAGATTTGCTAAAAAGGACAAAAGCGGGTTTCCATCGCTAAGCCTGAGGTTTGCTGCAAAATCTGCCATTGAATTGGAAACAATTCTGATTGATGCACAGTTCTGTCAAGGTATGGAAGTCTTCTATTGCTTTCTTGTTTAAGCCTATGTTTGTGAACCATGTTTTGAGGGTTTCAAGTAGTTTTTGACTGGAATGCCAGTGAATAGTGATTTCAGATCAAACAAGATTAACAAATCATGGGTTGAAACTGTGTAGTGTTACAAATGTTTTTATTAGTTCCAAGGAATTTTTAATAGAAAGATTTTCATGTTCCACAAAGCTGTTGAATTTGTTGACTAACCATTTTGATAATTTGTTGACCAACCATTTTGATAATTTGTTGATTAAGTTTATACAGACTGTTGGGCTCATAGCTTTGTCTAGTTTGTGAATTTTCGGCAGAGCATAAAGACTGGTTTTGTTGGGTTTGCTTCTTTCAGTTTGAATTTATTTGACTTGGGTATAATTTCTGTTTGCTCTATTGTTTGTGTGAGGACTTATCAGTGAGCTTAATAAATTTTTACTTATTTCTATTTATTCTTTGTTCTGTAAAAGGGTTTAGAAATGTAAATATTTTTGTTCATTATGTCAGTGGTGTTTCCCTTATCCACTTTTAGATGACTGGTTTTTTGTTCAGGAAGTGATTGTGTTGTGATTGTGTTTGTTCTTCTATTTTTTGTTTGTTTTTGATTTGCTGAAGTACAGGTGCACATTCTTTCTTTATTGTAA
Organism: Hymenopus coronatus; assembly: GCA_030762935.1. Classification (NCBI taxonomy): domain Eukaryota; kingdom Metazoa; phylum Arthropoda; class Insecta; order Mantodea; family Hymenopodidae; genus Hymenopus; species Hymenopus coronatus. Next base: position 112,698,594 of record CM060890.1, read on the forward strand.
TTTGATGTATGTGTTTTAGTTCTTTTGTGGCCAGCTATATGTCCATTACATAATCTTGAATGCTGGTTACTACATCCTTTTTGTGGTTTAGGATGGGGTGGGCCCATATTAAATAATTAGTGGTATGGTATGCCAGTATGATGACAGTGCAGGTAGAATATTCCAATTTGAGTCCTGTGAATTGTCTAAACATATACTTACTTATTAACTAAAATTGCATAAGAAACTGTGATTTTGGGTTCACTTGTAATAAACTATTTCCAACTTTAAAAATAATTTACAAATTTAGTGGAATAAATAATATAAATTTTAATATAAAAATAATAGTTGCAACAAATCTTCACTTATCTTTTGAAATCTTGCTTTGGACTAGTTTCACAATGAATTTATTATCAAATAAATGTCCTTAGTTTTGACCACTGTTTGCTTCATTGTTACTAGCTTCCGTTTACATTTATAGGAATAAATAATAGTTTAACAGTATAAACACACAGTTGTTGCATGATCTGAAAATGAAACATGGCACCAGGGTTTTTAAATTTTTACATTAAATTAGAGGTTGAAAACAAAATACTCTGTGAATGTGTTCTCAAATCTATTATATACTAAATAAAAATGTAGCAATATCTGATTAAATTCATAGATTTATAAAATTATAATCAGTTGGGTTTTAGTCTATAAATGAACATTTACACTTATAAATATGCATTACTACTAGATATACTAAATCATAGGTACTTTAATTTAATCAGCTGTGAGATCTCCAAATGCTGTTTTAACAAATTTGCTTTTGACAAACTGCATAAGATTGTGCAATTTCAAAGCGTTATTCATAATTTACAAGAACATTAATGTGGAGCTGGAGTTTCTGTCTATACTTATACTATTGTTTGTGTAAAAAAGCATGTCGCCTTCTGTGATGTTATGGTTACCGTGCTAGCTCACATATCCAAGGTCGCAGGTTCAAACCTGGCGGAAGAAGATGGATTTTTTCAGGCATAAAAATCCTTAGCATGGCTTCCTTTGGAAGGAAAGTAAAGCAACACCATTGGTCCCATGTCATAGATTTCAACATGCAAAAGAACCCCAAATCTGATAAAGAGGCCTCTGAGCAAAATTAATCAGTCTTTCCTGCCCAATATAAAATGGGATTCTAAGAACCACAGCAATTAAATAGCATTCATAAATAAAACTCTGTTTCCATTTTGTGTAAATGCACGACTTTCAAGCACTGTTTAAACAAATTTGCTTCCGACACACTTTGAAAGGCTTTTGCAATTTTAAGGGTTATTAGGACACAAAAAGAGTTTCTGTATTAGGAGCTATAGAGGTTAAGAAACCATTGTATTGTGCTGTGTAAATAGTGTATACTTTCATTTGTAACATGATTTCCAAGTTTAACAAACTGCATGAGGATTTTGCAACTTCAAAGGTTATTTATAAAGTATGTACAAGGAGACAAAATTGATTTGTCAGAGTTCCTGTTTTTTAAATTATAGAGGTCAAGAAGGCATTGTATTATGTTGTGTAACAACCATGTTATGTTTTATATCTGCATTATTTGTAATGCTTTGTTAATTGTGGCAATCCCAAATTTGGGATAGCAGATAGCTTTCTTTTAAAATATGTAACATATACCTACCTGACTTGCTCAATGAAGCCACAAAATACATTCTATCTACAGTAAAATAAGTATTATTATTTACAGTAAAAGTTCAGAGTTCTTTCATTCCATCCTGAAAGTGCTATCTCAATTCCACCATTGCCAGTTAATATTCTCAGAAAAAATAGAAAACTATTTTATAACAACTACACTAAATAAGGATTTTGGAGAGGGGCATTATTTTAATCAGGTGATGGCAAAGAAAAGCTAGAGCTAGGCTTTCAGAAAATGCAGTATATTATTGTAATAGCTCATACTATGCCAATATAAGAAAAATAATTACTTAGGCTTTCATGGCCTCATAAAACAACAAAGGAACAGCGAGTTCACATATTATTTGCAGATTTTCTATCTTACAATGATGCAGCACACTCAAATAAATAATTACACAGATATTATGTTTGCTCAAATACAAATGCAATATTATCATATTATTAGACTATAATAGCGATAACAGTTTCAACTCAGACAAAATACACTTCTTAATCTTCTTCACATGTTTATATATCTTCATACAGTTTTATTAATTTACTAATATTGATTTGATTTATATACTCTTCACAAACATATGTCCTAAAGGTAAACAAAGTTTGTGAAGCATAAGAGTGTAAAGTCGAATCAATGTTAGTAAATTATTAGAGTGCTTCACAGTGTGCAAAATTCCAATAAATAATATATTATTTTGTCTTTTTGTGATTATTATAATTATATAATTACATTTACTAAAAAAGTTCTATGGTGCTCAAACATTTCTATTATTAAGTACTAAATAAGTTGATGTTAATACTTGCACATTCTGTAATCACATGCTGATGTTTGGACATTAAATTATTATAATTTTTAGTTTACCAATTTTTGTGAGAAGTAGCTTTCTTTCTTGAGGAAATCTTTGTATGTTAATTTTAACTCTTTTTTTTATTATTTATCTTTTGTGCATTTTCTTACAAGTTTTATGTGTATTGAATACTGAGAATAAAAAAAGGTTATATTGATATTACTTAAAATTGAAATTAGTTCTTTCCAGCAATTAAGATTCTTTTTGTAATCAGCAACGAGGCAGCCCAAATATGACAACATAGCTGCACTCATGAGAAATCATTATAGGGTCAGTAGTGGTTATGCACAGTGTGCTTTTATATGCAATATCCTGAAGTCTCTGTTTACATTTATTTGTCATGATGTTTTTAAATGTCTCCAATGATAGGATAGTTATTGGGTAAGTGCAACCTAAGGCAAAAATATGTTGTAGGGATAAACAGTCAAACCTCAGGCAATGCCAGGTGTTTCAGCTAATAAAAAAATCGTCTAGAGACATGCCAATGGAAATATACTTAAAGATAAATAACAGCAGAAATATGTGGGACATTTAGGTTAGGATAAGCTGGCTTAGACAAAGAGAAATATACTTGTATAAATATTTAAAACTTTATTTGTATAAGAATCATTTATTGCATGACAGTACTACATAACTATTATATACATTCAGAGTAATACAACAGAATTATGCCTACATTAAGCCTGACTCTGTACAATGAAATACTCAAATTAATAAAGTAATTTTCCTTTCTTTCATTTGTTTTCTTTATTTTCCCTTTCTCTGAATTTCAGTAGATACCGGTAACATAATTACAGAAATATAATTTAATGCAGTTACAGAAATGATCCCATTACACAGAGAGAGAAAAATCCAGGGAGTATTTTGTTATATTCTGTTTCTAAATCAGTATTTGAAGAGAGGCCAACAAGTTCAAAGTGAGTGCATAATTGTGCTCTTCTTTTATTTGATACAAAATGTATTGTTCTATATTAAATTCAATGTTTTCACGTGAAGGTTTGTTGTAATTCCTTTAAGTATGAAGCATATGAAAGCCATACAGAAAGAATAGGTTAAAATAATCATTATTTTCATTTTACAGGAGAACAGTTTTTAATTCCATAAGATATTAGCTTACATATTTATCATCAAAGAAACTAAAAAAAATTATGCACAGTATTGTGGGGTTATTTTTATGATTCCTTACATATTACATAATAAGATTACATGAATATATACCTGCCTTGCCTATATGCCCTTATCATCTCCCCAACTGCCTCCTTGATTGAACTCTTGTATTTGTGAACCAGCAATATAATCTCATTGTCACCAATATCAAAATACAGTAACATTAACCACCAAAAAGCCTGTATAACATTTATATTTTGTAGCGATCTCCTTATTTTTAAAAATGAAATTCATCTCTATAAATTCATTATTTAATATCACAATTAATTAATACTTTAAGAACATGCAAACTCAGTATAAGTCTGCATCATGAGTTGCCTTTATAGACACAGATTATGTGTTCTTGCTCTAGCTTTTACAATGAGTGCACATTTTCTTGGGTGCTTGGCATCATAGTCTTCATTTGTTAGGTTTCGAACAATTTTGGAAGAAGAGCAAGGTGACTACATTAAGAAATAACCCTGATATCTAGCAGGTTCCATGCTTAAGTTTAATTCTGTCTGTGGATCTCAGAGTTCCCACACATGCATGTTGGTTGACATCAGTGCAGAAAGACAGGTGGATGAGTGACCCTTGCCTCCATGTAAATCTAGCATGCAAGAAAAGGTTACATATAGTACTATAGATAATTTTTAAATCTACCCTGTCACCCTCTGTGGTACAGTGGTTACCATGCTAACTTCATATACCCAAGGTCGCAGGTTCAAACCCGGTGGAGGACGATGGATTTTTTTTGGGTGTAAAAATTCTTTGTATGGCTTCCTTTGGAAGGGAAGTAAGCCATTGGTCCTGTGTCAAAATTTATGGCACATAAAAGAATCTCATGCCTGATAAAAGAGGCCTCTGAGAAAAATTGAGCAGTCTTTCATGAGCAGTATAGAATGTAATGCTGAGAACCACAGTGGTTAAAGAGCATCCAAAAATAAAACTCCATTTAATTAATTTAATTTGAAATCTACCCAACATTTGATAGTGGGATTTCACCAGAATTTGTTTTTATAAATGTTTGAAACAGAAAACTTGTGTTTGTATTCAATATCTGCAAAGAAATACAGCATGGTGTCCCACAAGGTTTTATTCTGGGTCCCCTATTATTTGTGGTGCATATAAATGATCTACCTGCAGTAATAAACAACAATGCCTATCCAGTTCTTTTTGCAGATGACACAAGTATTATAATTAAAGAACACAATTACAGTCAGTTGCCAAATTCATCTAATAAAATCTTCAACACACTAAATAATTGGTTTGAAAGTAACAAAATTCACATAAGCTTTGAAAAAACTAACTACATTAAGTTTTGCACAAAGCATAACAACATCACAGGCCTAAGGATAGAATATGAAAATAATCAGATTCTAGAAGTCTGTAATACAAAATTCCTAGGTCTTATCATTGATAGTAACATGAATTGGAAATACATATTGATTATATCTTACCAAAACTGAGTTCTGTATGCTTTGCAATCCAATCTTTAATTCAGTTTATAAATAAGAGCATACTAAAAACAGCTTATTATGCATATTTTCATTCATTGATGACCTACGAAATAAAATTTTTTTGGAAATTCAGTAGATGCTAAAAAAGTATATATTATGCAAAAAAAGTTAATCATAACAGCAGGGGAAAGATGATCGACTCACTGTAAACCACTTTGCAAAATGTCTGGAATTTTACTATTAGCCTGTGAACATATTCTAGCCATATTGTCATTTGTAATAAATAACCCAGAAAAGTTTACGAAAAATACAGATATTCATAACAAAGAGACCAGACATAGGCAGGACTTACATAGAGCAACAAATAATTTGCAGTTACTCCAAAAAGGGGTTTACTACAAAGGAATAGTTTTGTTTAATTCACTTTCCTCTTGTATAAAATAATTACAAATGAACAAAAACAAGTTTAGATCAGAATTAAAAAGATACCTTATTACTCACACCTTCTATATAGAGGATTTCATTCAATCAAAAACACTGGTAACATTGTAAATACAATAAACATGAATATTCTAAGAATGCAAGTGTACGAGTAGGCTTTTGGAAACAGACATGTAATTGAAAATTATGCAAAACTGACACCTCTGAAAATTCATTGTCAGAGTTATTATTTATAAATAAATGTATTAATAAATGTGAATAAATGTAATTCTTGACATGATCTACATCCTAGAATTTGGGCTTTGAGTCTAATCTCATAATAGGATCTACAGAATGCAATGTAGGTGCGTGCGTGTGTAATATTTTAGAGAAAATCCACCCATCCCAAATTACTTTTTATATCTGGGTAAATTTTTATCTTATTTTAATTTTCTCAAAACTGGCTCTTAACAATTTTTATACAGAAGGTTTGAAATATATGGTAAGGAAAGTATACATCAGAGCAGTAATTAAAAGTGTTAACATACAAGGCATGTGGAAAATGTATCTGTAAGAATAAAATTGAATTAGAATAAATTTCCAAAATGTTATCTAGCTGCGAAAGCTTTCATAACCTAGCACATATCTTGCATGCTGTTTTTGTAGTGTAGTAGTTACAGCTGGTTTTTGTCATGTGAATGACTGTGGTTATTACCACAGCATAGATATTGATTTGATTTTCTTCCTTGTTATCTTTATATAGTTAATCATGTTCTTATTCATTTGAAATTGGTTAAAACATATGCTGTCTAATTTACAAATATAACCGTATGTGCCCAAGATGTCAGGTTTGCATGCACAATATGTAGTGGATAGAGAAGGATATTGTATTTCACTCAAAAATTCAATGTCAAGATTTCACTTGAAATACATATTTTGAGGTCCCCTGAGTCTGAAGAAAGCATGTTTAGAAAAATGTCACTGTGTTTGTGGATAGTATAGTTAAAAATGAAAAGACCATTAAATATCAAACTTGAAATTTATCTTCTTCCAAGGATGGGACACAACAATTTTCAAGAAAATCCCCCACCACAAACTATGCTTTACATGGAAAGTTTTGGAAAATTTTGTTTTTCTCAGAAATGGCTCTAATAATTTTGATTAATAGACTGTATATTAAACATAGTTTATGACAAAAAAAATGTATATTTTGAATTTTCTGGGAGTAACCTCTGGATGAGTTTTGCAGAATTATGCATAGTGATTAAACAGTAAGAGATGGACAAAAAAATATGGATCTTGTGCCTGTGGGTTTGATGGGTTGGACCCAAATTAAGTAAGTGGCATAGGCATATCATGTGACCTAGTTAGGCTAGCTGCAAACCCTGCTAAATTTGTGAAGAGAAAATATTGAATCTATAAATAAAAAAAAATTATTCCTAATCTGTTGACTGTTTGCATACTAGCCTATTGTTACGGCATAAAATGCAGTCAATTCTTTTCGCAATGTTTTGTAGCCTGTTTTTTCCGGTGAGAGCAGCATGACTGACCAATGTGGTATAATGGGCATAAAGTGGGAAGTGATGAGAAGGGGGAAATTACTACAACAAATCTGTCAGGTCTCTCTCTCTTGCCATGCAAGGCCTAGCCAATGAATCCCAAGGACAGCCAAAGCAAATGAATATATTAAGCCAGCTTAATGATTTTTATTACTGAAGATAGAAATCCCTGCTTGGCCTATTGAACACAAAATTATTGTAGGATATGTCTTTATTGGCTCAGAATGCAGTTATAAATTCACTGTTCCAAATAGTTTACTAGATGTTTCACCAGGGAGACAGTTTACAGCTGCATGCCATCCATGGCTCATGCACTACTGCACTCACGACCCAATATAATTCACAATAAAAACTCTGTGTAATTCTTCCTCCTTTTTATAGCGAAAAAATGATACAGACTTTCTGGAAACCAGAAGATACTGGAAGCCAAAGCATGAAGAAACATCAAGAGTAATCCCCAAAGTTCCTGTTACATCTCACTGTTTTTTTGTGTTGTTTATGCATCCAACTGCAATGTCTTGCATTTCAACTCCACGACATATAGCAGAGCCTACCTGACAGTGCTTACATACTTTGACAGCATTATCACAATATTTCTTGTAGGTACAGGAGAAATAAGTGAATACACTAGTATAAAAGGATATCAAATCTTTTCGTTACCAGGGATAAAAAAAAAAAAAAAAAAAAAAAAAAAATACTGAGTGATGACTTCCCAGTTGAGAAAAATAGTAAATATTGGAATACTTAAACTAATAAAAGGGAATATCTTGGAAATTGTTATCTCCATAGAATAAAAATATGCATTGAACATAAATTATGTGTTTTAATAAGATTACATTCTTTGCTGTACTAGTATTTTGTCCTTTCCTACAGTTTACCTGTTATGCAAAAGTATTTCAGAATGAAGAAAACTTCAGAGGCTATCCCATAAAATTTAAAATATAAACTCTATTTTAATGTAAATATATTTTGAACTGTAATATTTAATAAAAATCATTAGAGTCATTTCTGAGAATATTAGAAATTTCAAAAAACCTTTCAATTATAGTGTAGTTTGGGGTGTGGGGATTTTTCCGAAATTCTTTGTGCCACATTGTTGAAAGATACTGAACTTAAATACAAAGTTTTGGCTTTTTGCTTTTACCTTCCATAGCAGTATGTACATACAAAAAAAATATATATATAAAAAATAGCTAGAGAAGGTATTGTATTGCACCAAAAAATTTGATGTTGAGATTTCATTGGAAATATATGTCTTGAGGTCCCCCTAACTCCAAAAAAAAAAAAGCTGTTTTAGAAAAAGGTCTGTGGACAGCATAGCTCAAAAAGGAAAACACTGTTAAATACTGAACATGGTATTTCTGTTAATATCTTCAAGAATGCAATACAAAGATTTTAAAGAAAATCCTCACACCTAAACTACCCCTTACATAGGTAAACATTTTTGAAAATTTTGTTATCTCAAAAATGGCTTAAACAATTTTGATTAAAATACTGTATATTAAATATATTTACATCACAAATAAAACATATATCTTGAATTTTCTAGCAGTAGTCTCTGAAGTCTTCTTTATTCTGGATGAATTTTGCATAACTGTAAACCATAAGAGATAGACAAAAAATTAGTACACAATAACTTAGATCTAATTAAGAGAGACAATTTATATCATATACATTTTTATTATAGAGTGGACCGTTCTCAAAATATTTCTTGTGATTGGTTTCAATTTTAAACTACATAGATGTTCTCAAATGGGAAGACACCTTTCATTTTGTCATTTGTTTCACTGCTGGCAATGCAAAGCGAATGAAACTTCAATTGTTTCACATAGCAACGAGCTTTGAAAATATTGAACTATCACTTTAGCCTTGTGCATTCTCTTATTTCCCTTCTACTTACAAAGAAGCAATAAGACCAATTCTGCCAATGTTTATCTTGATTAGCATGATGTAGATAAAAGAATAAACCTGTATAAGAATTGTTTGTATGTGGAGAGCTAGAGAAAGCCATGTGAATGGAACATATCAGATTTTTGAATTATACAATCCACACACATACATCTTTCTCTAAAAATGCTTTTTTTTTGTATTTAGGAGTCTTCAAAACATGTATTTTTGGTTAATTATCAGTATCTAATTTTTGGACAGAATGCAATATCTTCCCTATCTTCTACATACATTGTATGTTTGTGGGGGTGGGTGTGTGTGTGTGTGTGTTTTTTTTTTTTCTTAAGAAGTTTTATTGTATTATTCAGGGAGTTTCAAAATGCAAATTTCCATATAAATCTTACACATTTTTGCATAGAATACTTCTATATGTAGTAGAGGAAATAAAGATTATTTAAAAGATAAAATCACTATAATATCACTGCCAATTGTTTGTGCAAAGTTTAATAAAAAATAAAATGTGTATGAGATTTTCTGTGAAACCATGAGAAGTTACCTTCATTTTCAAAGAAATTTGTAAAACTGGTAAACTATAAGAGATGGACAAAGTACGTTGAAATATACAACGTACTTTGTCAATCTCTTATGGTTTACCAGTTTTACAAATTTCGTTGGTCCCGTGTCGTAGATTTACGGCACGTAAAAGAACCTCAAGCCTGTTAGAGAGGCCTCTGAGCAAAATTATGCAGTCTTTCATGCCCAATTTAGAATGGGTTGCTGAGAACCACAGTAGTTAAAGAATGTCCATAAATAACACTCCATTTAAATTTTTTTTTTCAAAAATGGCTTAATCAGTTTTGATTAAAATACTGTATACCAAAGATATTTACACAACAAATAAAATGTATACCTTGAATTTTCTGGGAATAGCCCATAAAGTTCTCTTCATTCTGAATTAATTTTGCATAACTGGTAAACCATAAGAGGTAAACAAAACATACTTTACAAAAAAAAATATATCTATATATATATATATATTGTCAAAACACACTGTTTATGTCCTTTTCATTTTTGTTATGAAACTAATTTCTTCTGAGATATTCTTTGTTATTGGTTACAATTTTAAAATACTTATAATTTTATCAAATAGGAAGCCATCCAATTTTTTTTTTTTTTTTTTTTGAATACTCCTGGACATGCAAAGAAGCAAATTCCAATGACAATCACAAGTTTTAAAACATTTATCACTTTAACCTAGTGTATTCCCTTTCTTCCCTTATAAGAAACTAAGTAAAGACCATTTTACTAATGCTGTCTTGATTAGCATAGAATAATCTTTTGTAAGATAAAGTCATGTGAATGGAATACATCAGCCTTTTTTTTTTTTCTTATATGGGTCTATCAGTATTAAAAAAATCTGATGTGTTCCATTCACATGACTTTCTCTACACCTCTGCAACAAATTATTGTTAAAAAGCTTATGCTTCTATTTACTTCATGCTAATTGAGAAAAATTAGGAGAAATAGTCCTATTACTTCCTTGTATATAGAAGCGAAAAAAAGAAGTACCATAGGTTAAAGTGATAGTCAAAAGCTGGTTGCTATGTGATTGAAGTTCCTTTGTTTGTACATAAAGGAGTTGACAAATTCCTATATGAGAAAACTATAAGTTTTTTAAAGCTGAAACCAATAACAAGGAATATCTCAAAAACTCCATGAAAAAAATGTATATGACATAAATTGTGTGTTTTATCGTGATCTACATCTTTTGTGAGTGAGTTTTTGTCTATCTCTTGCGGTTTACCAATTATACAAAATTCAATAAAAATTATTCAGAATAAAGAGGTCTTTAGAGGCTATTCCCAGAAAATTCCAGATATACATTTTGTTTGGCATGTACTTATCTTAAATATAAGAGATTTTAATAATTTTTGAGAAAATCAAAATGTTCAAAATTTTTTCCTTGTAAAGGGTAGTTTGGGGTGAGGGGATGTTTTTGAAAATCTTTGTGTCGCATTCTTAGAAGATACCAAATTTAAATACCAAGTTTGGTATTTAATGGTCTTTTAGTTTTTGAGCTATGCTGTCCACGGACATGCACGCATGCATGCACACATGCATGCACGCACACACTCACACACACACACACACACACGTCTTTTTCCAGACATACCTTTTTTGGATTCAGGGGAACCCAAAACATATATTTCCTGTGAAATCTCAGTATCAAAATTTTGGGTGGAATACACTATCTCCTCTCTACACTATGTACATTGTATGTGTAGAGAAAGTAAAAATTAGCAAAAATGGTCTTGTTACTTGCTTCCTTGTAAGTAGAAGAGAAATAAGGGAGTAGCATAGGTTAAAGTGATAGTCAAAAGCTATTTGCTATGTGACTGAAGTTCCTTTGTTTGTGAGTTGACAAATTCCTGTATGAGAAATGTATACGTTTTTTAAAACTGAAATTAAAACCAAGAAATATCTCAAAAATGATCAACTCCACGAAAAAATTTTATATAACATAAATTGTGTGTTTTAATATGCTCTACATTTTTTGTGTGGTAAGATTTTGTCCATCTCTTATGGTTTAGCAGTTATGCAAAATTTCACAAAATTCATCCAGAATAAAGTAGTCTTCAGAGGCTATTTCCAGAAAATACAAGAAATACATATTATATATCAGGTAAATATCTTTCATATACAATATTTTAATCAGAATCATTAGAGCCTTTTTTGAGAAAATCAACATTTTGAAAGTATTTCCATGTAAAGGGTAGTTGGTGGAGGGGGGATTTTCTTGAAGATCTTTGTGTTGCATCCTTGCAAGATACCAAACTTAAATACCACGTTTGGTGTTTAATGGCCTTTTCATTTTTGAGCTCTGCTGTCCACAGACACACACACATGCGCACACACGGACCTTTTTCTAGAAATGCTTTTTTTGGATTCAGGGGGAGCCAAAACATGTACTTCTAGTGAAATCTCAATATCAATCTTTTGGGTGTATTACAATACCTTCTCTATACACTTTGTACATAGTATGTGTAGAGAAAGTAAAATGCTGATATATGTGAACAATTGTGCTTTTTCCTGTTTTGTGCATTCAAGCATGTCCATATTGATTTTTTCAGATTACTTCTAGTAAAAAATATATCATAATGTATCATCAATAGAAGCGTTACATATATGAATACTGCCATACAAGGGGTTATGCTAAGTTTTAATGACTAGAGAAAGTTGTGTAAGTGTGATACTTCATAGTTTTATTTATTTATTTACTTCATTTGGGGACCTCACTATGATATTACATATTTTTCTTGGGAAATGTTAAAAACATATTCCTTAAACCAATGCCAAAATATGTTACCAAACAATAAACTGTTTCTGTATCAACATATATCTCTAATTTTGTGAAAACTTATTTGAATTCTGCTTGTGCAATACTAATTTGGTTTCTTTTTCTGCCAATTTTAATTTTCTTAGACTGCTATGGCTCTGTGTTCTAAATCTAGTCGCCACATCCTTAAATTTGTTCTGGGGGGCATAGGGGTCAGTAGGCCAGTAGTTAAATTAGATTGATAATATCATAAAGATCAAATAAAAAGTTCTCTGGTGTATTTATAATTTCATATTTGTATCTCATCTTCATCAGGAATACTTTGAGTGTGTTTGCTTCTATTTACACATTACTAAACCAGAATTTTTTTTGCCATTAAGGAAGCAACTGAGTCACATGTCAGAAGGTTCAGAGTTTATAAGAATATCTTTATATAAACCAAATATATCTTATATTTTAGGCTAGCATTATATGGCTATTTTCTTAACAGTATGAACATTATATGGTATTTGCTATCTGACTACAGGACTAAACTTCTTGTGAGATAATATTGTGTTTCTTGTAATTGCCATATATGACTGTATATCAGCAGGTCCAAGTTCAAGTGAATATAACATTCTTTTCAACTCTTCCTGACTGGACTTCTCCCTGCCCTGAAAAAGATGTTGCTCGTAGATAACTTGAAAGTATTTTTAAAACTGCAATTAACTGATGAACTTTTAATTCTCTCTTCTGTTTTTGGATAATATTTATCTATGTGTGCATCTTCTATTCATAAATGTATTAGGAAAGATACATAATAGAAAATTTTAATTGAAATAAAAGGGTAAGCCATTATACGATACTAAGTTACGTGGAAGTACCTCTACCTTCATCATGATCCAACTTACAGCAAAATCAAGGTTCATTATAATAACTTATTATTTGGAAAGTTGAGTAGGTTTTACATTTAGAGATGTTTAAATTTTTGTGCCTAATGTTCTGCTGAGAGCTATTTTGCTAATACACTTGCAAAGTCTAGTCAAGGACAAATGTGTATTCAGTATTTTCTCACAGTACCCTGGGGGAGAGCAGTAGCATGAAAAGCCTAAGATTCAGAATTTGTCTCTTGCAGTAGTATTCTCCAAGTTTTAATGCATATTGAATTTTTAAATTGTCGTTCACCTTTGCAACTTTAAGCCACACAATCAACAAACTGTTACTGTATTGCTGTGTTCAAACAGAATTGTTTCATTACTCTAAAATGTAGTCTAAAACTGATGATATTTATTTTTCTTCAGATTTTGTAATGGAGTCCATGAATAATGCTAACAAAGACAATGATAATCTTAAGATGAATCCCAAAATAGAAATCAAAGAAGAGCCCTTGTGGATGGAAAAAACTTTAGCTGAAGTGGAATCTAGAGCAGAAGACTCTCTTATTAAAGATGTTGGCATGAAGGATGAAATAATTCCTTTTTCTTCCGTTTTTATAGCAGAGCCTGCTGAGAATAACACTAACACTTACAATGAGCAGGAAACAGGCACCAAAGTAGAAATAAAGCAAGAACCTATTTCTGCTGCTGGCTTGAAAAATGAAATACAAGTAAGATTTGCATAAGAGTATATTACATATAGTTAAAAATATCCTACTATGTTAAACACTTTGATCATGAACTGCCAAATTATTTAAATGTTTAATTTCAGACATATCATAATGTTATATGTTTATACAGGATGATTCAAAAAACTTTTACAAAGTTTAGGACAGGTTCCTTACATCAAAACAAGAAAATATTTTCATACAAACTTATGTCCCAAAACCCTTCATGCTAAATTTTTTGAGGTTCAAAATGCTATTAATCAAAACATTTTTAAACATACACTTTAAAAATGTTTTGATTAATAACATTTTGAACCTCAACAAATCGAGAATGAAGGGTTTTGGGACCCATGTTTATATGACATTTTTTTCTTGTTTATTCTATTTTTTAACGTCAGCTTACAAGGAGGTGTGCCACATGAATACCGCTAATAGCAAATGATCCAAATGTCCTCTTGCATCTAGACAGGCATGCACTTGTAGCATGGAATGTCAAATACTCCCAGTAGGTGTCGTATGGTTTTGCAGGCCTCTATGACACATAAATTAAGTTTCTCTTAATCGAGGAGGTCTGCTGCATAAGCCGATGGTTTAAGGTGCCCCCAAAAGATAAAAATCAAAAGGATTGAGGTCGGAGGAATGTGCAGATCATGGAACTGGTCCCTCTCTACTTATCCATCTGTCATGTTAGATCCTAGCTAGTGCATCTCGAACAATGAGATAAAATGTGCTAGAGCATCAGGCATAAACTACATGTTTCTTCTTATTTGCTTAATTTCTTATTTACATCTGATAAATGACAAATATTAACAAGTAGCCATGGCAATGCAAGGATAACTTCACAGGATAAAATGGGTCAAAGCCTTCTATGAATGAGTCCATAAATAAATGGTGTTATTAGGTTGGACCTGGAAAGCCATTGAAGGCGACTTTCATTAATAAATAATGCAAAAACGAAACATATGTTTATGTAAACATATTTCTTGTTTCGATGTCAAGAATCCATACCTAAACATTGTAAAAGTATATCTGAATTACCCTGTATAAAAAAATACCTAAGATTTACTCCACTTTACACTATGCAACTTTCTTTTGATCCACTTTAAGTGAATGGCATCATGGCTGTTAGAGGCATTTTTTTTAAAGGAAACCACAAATATTTTGGAGAATATGCTTGACTTTGATTCATTGCATCACATAGTTTTGTATTGTTTAACATTACTACACTTTTCCAACCATGCACAATGCTTTTATTTTTGACCAAAAAAAAAAAAAAAAGATTAAGAGAACACTACATAGTAATACCAACTTTATAGATTTCTCATCCTTAGCTGGCAACAAGTTATGCAAGCATATGAAAATTCAGAAAATAGAAATGTTAAATCCTTTGTTAATATTATTATGACTTTGTTCAGTTTACATTGTTCACTGAGTTCTCGCTGTCACACGTACACACAGTCTAGTTAGTTAAACTTTCACTAAACTTAATTTCTATTCTCACTCCACTAATGTAATCTAATTAAATGTTTCCTGTCACTTCATTCTTTTTGGGGATGTAGCCATGTAAATATTTTATATTTGTTGTAGTTAATGGGTATTTTCTTATAAATGTAAACATTTATTAATGGTTTTATATGGGAATTAAAATATTTTAAGTTGAAATATTTATATTAGCTTGAAGTACATATACATAATGCACTAAATATATTGATTGGTATTTGTGAAGCAGCCTCTTCTACAGTACACTTCACTCACTTGGGAGTCAAATACAAGACCTCTAATCTCCCAAAATAGCAGCACTCATATGTTGTGCTGTCATCAACTCTCTTATAGAATCATCATATTGTATCAGAACACAGTCACCAACTCACTAAAGCATGAATAAGCTGGTTTACATAACTGTTGGAATTTTCCATAAAACATTCTAGAATGTTCTCAAGAGAGGAGAAGGGGGAACTTCTAGAACATTTTGGTTAGCTGTCAATAGTTTTTCTAGTGTTTATACTGACTAATATAGCTGGTAAATTTTCCACAGAACATTCTCAAAAGTTCTGTAGACAAGGAGAGAGAAAGCTTTCAGAAGATTCTAGTTATCTGTCAATAGTATTTCTGATTTTTTATGCTGATTGAGAGTGCTACATCATCTATCTATATTTGTTTTTCCAACTGTCTGTTGTGAACTTCCCAATAAGCTTGGCTGATAGTCACTGCATTACACTATCTTTACTTATTGTTTTTATTTTTCAAAAAGTTAAAGACAGTAAAAAACATAACCTAAAATAATCACCGAGCATTAGATTTAGTACTTAAGGTTACTTCAAAATTCTTATCTTGAAATTTTGTTGTTTAAAAAGTTACTTATAAGAAAACAGTTTCGTAAAAAAATAGTGTAAACACCCCTGGTTTCTAGAAATAGTCTGATTTGAATTGCATCCAGCACCTAATGAATTATGACTTTGCATCCTGTAAATATTTTATTTTGCCTGATATACTGATAACAGATTGTTGGTAATAATTTGGTAAAGGAGCCAGGCTTCTGCTAGTATTGAAACAACTCCACATGATCAATGAAGCTATATGGTCACAGAGTGTGTATAACATGAGTATGTACTTATATTTAAGTAAAAAAGATGACTGTGGAGATGAGTATATTCTTACATGAGATAGTAAGATTTCATTCTTATGAAAATAAATAGATCTATTTGAATTGAGTATATTATCATATAAAGTGAACTTTGGGAAGTACTTGCTTTTCTCATATCATCCATTGTCACATTGTTACAGATGGAGCTGAGTTTTTTCTTAGTGAAATTAGATTGAAAATAAACCTGTGTCTCAGCTTTCTCTCCTATACACCCAAGTTTGTAAAAAAAAAAAAAAAATGGTCCACTGCCATTTGTGAAAATTGCAACACCAAGAAATAACCTGGTGGAAGTGTAGAAGAGTATGCAAGCACTAAGTGATAAGGTTTGCCAAGAGATAGGGTAACTGTAGGCTGAGCAGAGCCCTGTTGTGTCATTCTGACTAGGTCAGTGTTACAGCAAATGTAGTTCAGTGCAGAGCTGTCAAACAAGGTAGAAACAATAAAATGAGTGCCAGTATGCTTTATTGACATCAAGCATGTGAGTGAGTTTGAACGGGGCGGAATGATTGGTCTCCAAGAAGTGGATTTGTCATACCGTGACATTTTCACTTATACAGGGCATACTGCTGTGACAGTGATGCATGTGTGGAAGCAGTGGATAGATGAAGGTTGTATGCAGCGAAGAATGAGTACTGGACCATGGAAGATGACCATAGCATGGGATGACCGCCATCTTGTCTGTGTGGTCATAACAGTCTGTACAGCTTCATTGACAGTGTTGGCTCAATACTGGAGCGCTACAACAGGTGTGAACTTGTCTGTATCAACGGTTCGTTGTCGTCTGCTACAGTTTGGACTGGTACACACACTACTGTTTGTGAAAATTGCAACACCAAGAAGGAAACTCGTAAATGCAATGAATTTAATACCACAAATTAGGTACATGACAAGTAACAAATGATAAACTTTTCAAATCTATCATGACCTTTGAGCTATCATATGTAATATCTGGTGTGGTCTCCATGCACTGCAATTAGAGCTGCTATATGTATTGAATCAAAAAGGTTCTGAATAAGTTTCTGAGGGATTTCCCTTCATGCAGTTTATATTTGAGCCCACAAATTCATGATACTGGTTACTGGAGGACCATGGCGTACCATTATATATACACACAATTCCTTACATATACTGTTATTTAATAATTATAAAACAAAATAACTTACATAAATATACAATGTTTATCTTTTCATTGTTTTTCTTTGAAGCACTTGTCACTGGGAAAACAATTAATGTAGTTGTGGCCAATTTTGTTTTCATGTATCTTTAGATGCCTTGCACACAGAGATTGTAGCCTTGGTGTGAGCAAAGTTCATTATTAGCACCTCGCATACAATAATGCAGCTGATCATTGTGGTGGAAGACGGAAATAAAGTAATTTAAAGCTTTAATTTTTTTCCAGCTGTTAAGGGCCCTTTGGGAGGAAAATTCAAAACACAAGTATCATCATCAGGCAGTTGTGGTTATCTAGGGTAGCACTATCTGAAACAGGCAGAACCTCCAGTGTTTAAAACAATCCAGCGGAAATAACTTTTCCATTAACAGACACTCCAAAAATATAATTTGCAAGTTCTTGTCAGTTATCGTTTAATCTTTCAAAAATGTCATTTTTATTTTTAAGACAGACAAGGCACAAAACTGTGACATAAATAGCATTAACCAGTTAATGAGGAACGATGAATAATGATGTATGTATGTGCAGAGTACATTTAAAGAAAATGCTCTGCAGCTATGGTTCATTTGACTAATGATTTAACTGAAATAAGATGTATCTGAAAGCAGACCAACTGTGGTTAACTTTTTCAGAAGTTGTCTTCCTAGTAGACATTATTCATTTGTCATTAATGTGTTTAGGTGTTGATTTTAACATTAAAAAATCCGACATGTTACATTTACATGATGTTCTCCACCCTCTATCACTATTCTAATCCAAGCTTGGGCTATTTAACATGTATCCAAAGAGGAATGAAATTTACTTCAGTATATGTTTTGTTACAGGATATGGTCTTATTGATGGATGAAGCTGATCAGAACTACCCACTTATGGGATCAACAAGGTAATAAATAGTTGTAAAACAGTCTAGTTATTCAAGCATTAGTAATAAAACAGAAACATGCATTAAGCATACTTTTTTTTTAAGTTTAAAGTTCTTTAACCTGGGAGGTCATACATATTAGATGAATGAAATAGGTGAAATGATGCTTAAATGAGCACAGGATCCACAAAGCATTAAGTGACTTCATGTAATCTTTTAGGGGTTTTTTTTGTCAATTATTGAATACTCTATGCAGTTAGAAAGTTGCCCATGCTGATTCTGTAATCATCTTGATCAGTAACTTTTATGCATGGATAGTTCACCTGCTCAAATTCTGCTTTGAAAATGGTGTGTTTTACTTATTGCTGCTGAATAATTAAGTATGTTCTCATACTGTGGGGTAATTCTGTTGAAGTAAATTAATCTTTATACTGCAAAAGAAAGCTATTCAAATAATATACATTACAGACAGCATAGCATATCTATTTCAGATATTAAATATACTAATGTTGCCATGTGAATACGCTCTCCCTCATGTGCTTTTACAGAATAATCAAGAATATTTCACCAGAAAATAAATAAAGATAACATAAACAACAGTGCTGGCCTTGCTTGTTATCAAAGAAGTTACAAGTGTTTAATGCTCGCAAAACATTATATTGTCATCTAATTGTGATAATTTAATAAGTCTGCTCTTTTAAAATATTTGTGCAACAAAACCTATACTCTATACAGGAATGTATAGATGAACCTAGATAAGGGATTTTAGATTCACCGAAACAGTAACTTAAGTATAAAACTATTCAGCACACAGTGAAACAACAATGTAAGTAGTTTGAAATATTAATTTTGTTAAAATTCAATGAGTATAGATACATAATATAATACTATTTAAGAACAGAGGTATTTTTGGTATTATTCTTCAATTATATTTTCTAATGTCTTCAGGTGAATTTATATAAAAATGCTTTAGTTTATAAAAAAATTGCAAGGAAAATTTTTTGTACTATTTCTACATATGTATTAAACTTGAATGTATGAATTTTTTAAATATAAATGATGATGATGATGATGATGATGATGATAATAATAATAATGATAATTTGTTTATTTATTTAATCCTTTGGGAACAATGTATATTGTTATTGGGCCTGTCAGTATAGTGTACATGAAAGACAAATCAGAAATTAAAGACTAGTTTAAATATAACAGAACAGTAATCAGAGCAAATGAGAAAGTTAAAATACATCAATTATAATGTGAGCATTCACAATTAAAGAGAAGCTCTCCCACTAATTGTGAAGACTTACTGAGAATGAGAAAGAAGACTTTTCAAGTTTTAACTCTCTTCTTGATTCTGGGTAGAGATCCACTGAACATTGGTTTTTTAGACGAAAGCATCATTTAATAGCAAATACTAGAAAGAACAGCAAAAAGTCATAATAAATTAACAAAGAACAACAAACATTTTAAATGCATGCTATTTGTAAAGGAAATAAACTAGGGAAGAAGAAATAGGAATGACTAACGATATGCATTTAGAACATTTTTATTCTATCAAATTTTGACTAACCTAATGAGATCTGTATTTTTTGAGAAGTAAGTTTCGTCTATCTCTTTCCTCTGATGAGCTGTATAAAAGTCATCAAGAATTTCCAGAAAATTCAAGATATGTATTTCTCATGAAAATATCTTAAACATATGGTGTTAAAATCAAAATCATTATAGCCATTTTTGAGAAAATCAAACTTTTCAAAAAATGTTCCATGTAAAAATTAGTTGGATGGAAGGTTTTCCTGAAAATTGTATCGCATCCTTGGCAGAAACTGAACTTGAATATCAAGTTTGAACTATTTTCTTTATTAAAACTTTTGTTTTTTAACTATGCACCCCCCACATGCACGCGCACACCCATCCTCCCACCCACGCATGCACACAAACACACACAAATGTAAAAAATAGTTGGATGGGAGGTTTTCTTGAAAATTGTTGTGTCACATCCATGGCAGAAACTGAACTTAAATATCCAGTTTGAACTATTTTCTTTATTAAAACTTTGTTTTTTAACTATACACCACCCCCCCCCCCCACACGCACGCATGCACACACCCACACACACACACAGGCATGCATGCACACACACTCTTTTTTGGATTCAGTGAGTCCCAAAATATGTATTTCCAGTGAAATCTGAGTATTGATTTTGTTTGTTGTAGCATCTTCAAGAGTAAAATGTGTAATGTTTTTTTATTCATTTATAGAACAGTGTAGAGTTTCTAAATGTAATATGTAGGTTGTAAAGTAAGTAGCTACTGATTTTCATTCCTTAAATAAATAAATAGCCATGTTCAATGACATCTAATGGTTAATAATATGCATTAATTGCAGAAAGATAGATATTTAAAACTGAGTTTTTGAAAAAACATACTTTTAAAATGTTTTTTTAGTTTTCCAATCCTATTATGGTCTTACAAACAATGAATGATATTGAATAAAGCCAAAATGATACATTTGTACTTTAATAGTAGTACATTCATTGCAGAAAGTATAGATCATTAAGACTGTATTTTGGAAAATCCAAACGTTAACTTCCCAATCTTAGTATAGTGTTTGAAGAAAGCAAAATTAATCAATTTGTTTCCATATACTTAATAGTTGTTCATCTCCTGTAAAATTTGAATTTAGTGACCTGTGAGCATTTTGCAATGACCAATTCAAGTAGAACCTTTTGATGTATTAATCTCAAATAGTAAATGCAATGTGTTCTTTTCTATTCTGTAGATATGCTTCTTGTTATTGACAATGCCTTTAAAACTTTCAGATTAGATGAGAAGCTGCCATGTAGTGAAGGCTTTGAAGACTTCCCTGTAATCAGCAGTTTAGAATCGGATCAAGAAAATAGCAAGAAAATAAAAGGCACTGCTACTGATTGTGAAACAATCCTTGGTTATGAAATTGGTGGTAGCAATATCCATGTTTCTTCTAGTCTGCAAAACTGTGTTCGGCTTCCTGACCCTAAAGAACAACCTGACTGTGATACAAGTGAAAAAATCTTCAGTTTAGCTTCAAGCTTCAAGAAAAGGCGAGTTATTCACAACAGTAAAAGACCGCACAAATGTGAAATCTGTGAAAAAAGCTTTGCTCGAAGGTCACATTTGAATGCACATAAACTGACTCATGAACCTGTAAGGCCATACAAATGCAACGTTTGTGAGAAGAGCTTTACCACAATGCCTTACTTAAAAAGGCATAATTGGATTCATGATGGTAAAATGCCATACAAATGTAAACTATGTGACAAAAGCTATAGATGTTTATCAGAATTGGAAGCACATAATTTGAATCATGAAGGCAAAAGACCATTCAAATGTGAAGTTTGTGAGAAAAGCTTCACCTGCACATCATCCTTAAAAAAACATAATATGATTCATGAAAACGAAAAACCATACAAATGTGAAACATGTGGCAAAGGGTTTATTTGGATGTCAAAACTGAAACTTCATAGTTTTGGTCATAAAGAACAAAAACCATATGTGTGTGATGTTTGTGAAAAGGGTTTTAATTGTGCATCAAACCTGAAGAAGCATAAATTCATTCATGAAACTGAAAAACCATATAAGTGTGAATTTTGTGAAAAGAGTTTTAGGTGGTTGTCAGATTTAAAAGCGCATTATTTGGTTCATGAAGGTAAGAGAGCATTTAAGTGTGAAATTTGTGGGAAGAGCTTTAATCGGCCAGCACACTTGAAAACACATTCTTTGGTTCATAACAATAAACCCCAATTCAAATGCAACATTTGTGAGAAGAGCTTTACTCAACTGTCATCACTCAAAAGGCATCAGTTAATTCATGAAGGCAAAACACCATACAAATGTGAAATTTGTGATAGGAACTTCTCAAGAATGTCCCACCTGAAAACACATGTTTTAATTCACGAGGGCAAAGGAGAATATGAATGTAAACTTTGTCAGAAAAAATTCTCCCAAATGATATATTTGAAAAAACATTACTCTGTTCATGAGAGTGAAAGGCCATACAAATGTAAAACATGTGAGAAAGATTTTATCAAATTATCAGCCTTGAAAATACATAACAAGATTCACCAGGATAAAATTGTAGAATACAGGATTCACAATGATATAATGCAACATGAAGAAAGATAGATATTTACAATCCTTTGTAACTCTGTTGCAGCACTATCAATAATGCAGGGCTTAGATAGGGCCAGTAGTTTCTGTAAGTAATTTTTTTTTAACTTTTACCAGTACTCTAAAAGCTATAAATTGTGAAAGTTACTTTAGAATTGAGGTTGCAGTTTCTAAACTCAGGCCAGTATTAAAAGATACAGGCAATTTCAATTCTATCTTTTACCTAAGTATAGAACTTTCATTATTTTATCAGAACTCCTAGGTGTTTTTTTACTTTTTCTCTTAGAATCCCTTGACAGCAAAATTATATAAACATCACTTGAGCCATTTTTCAAAACTAAAGCAATTGGATTTAAAAATCTTCATAGTGCTGCAGGCAAAAGTTGCAACTCCAACTTTTGTTGCATGGCAATGATCCTATGTCAATAAGTTTTGACTCATGACAATTTCATTGCAGTTCTATTACATCACTGTAAATCTCTAGTGGATACTGAAAAGGCATAATATAATTTGGACAAACTAGTGTACCTCTCCTATCCGAGTACTTTCCAGGTTTCACTGCAGGTGGTGCTTGCTTCGTCTTGCTATTTATGCTGTTCATAACTAGAGAGCTGTCAAGATCTGAATAACAAACACTACTGCTCTTATGTGAATGATTGATTTAGGGTCCTAAAGCACAAAGTATAGTTACAGGATGCTTTTTTGAATAGAGTCGGCAGCACCTTCAAAATAACAGCAGAGCATAGCCAAGGGCTCTGCAAAGTTAAACCCCACAATGTAGGGTTTTCTCACTCCCTCTGTTAGGTTGGCACTCGCTTATGCACATTTGCAATACAAGGGTCACTAGATAAATATTGAGAGAATAAATTATGAATACGCATAGAAAAATTTTGTTTATCCCAGCTTCTCAAAATATTCTCTCTGGCGCTGTATGCAGTGTTCCGTCCACTCGAGCCACTTCTGAAAGCATCCATATCACTCATCCATATCATTCAGTCAATTTATTAGGATTATACAAGTAGGAGAGGTGCACAGTTTTTCCATAATTTTCTGTTCCCAATTTATGTTGTGAAGTTCAAGATTTCTAGGAGAGGTAAGTTGGAGTTTTGTGAAATATTTCTAATTTTTGGGAGTTTGCTAATGAATGTAGTGCCACATTTTGCCATATTTAAATTAAAGAACCACTCTACATAATAAACACATAATAGTAATTTGTCGCAGTATTTAAATTAGTAAGCATTAGTTTGTTATTGCATTACTTGATAATTTAAATTAACTGCTTCATCAAAGGGTCTTTTATGTGCATCCCACTCAAAGGTTTCAGTGAGCAACACGCTTTAGATTTACAACACAAGAGAAAATGAAGCAAAACACTGACACTTCATACCTAGAAAATGCGGTTTTTGCAAACAGATCCACAAATTTGCAAAAGCAGCAATGTCTGCAGAATAAAATTTGGTGGTACAAAATCTGTAAGTCCTCAAGAATGCGTACTCCATTCATAAACACAGATTTTTTGAGTAAACTCAAAGGAAAAAAAAAAAATCTGATGTGTTCCATTAACACAACTTTCTCTGTCTCTTCCAGATACAAAGTACTGTTACAAAAGATCATTCTTTTATCTATGTCATGCTAATTAATTTAACATTAGTAGAATTGGTCTTATCACTTCTTTCCTTGTAAGTTGATGGGAATACATTAGACTAAAGCAATCTCTTAATAGCATGACCAGGAGGAAAACAAAAGAGATATGAAACAAAAAATATTTGAGAAAAGTTTAAGTAATTTAAAATAAAAATAAATAACCAAAATATCTCGGAAACAGTTAACTGTACAAAAAAAATATGTATGACAAACTGTGTGTTTCAACGAGATTTACATTTTTTGTGGGGTAAGTTTTTGTCTGTCTTACCATTTACCAATTAAACAAGTCATCCAAAGTGAAGAGGTCTTCAGGGTTTATTCCCAGAAAATTCAAGAGATATACATAATTTTTTTTTTGTCATAAAATATCTTAAACTTGTGGTATTTTAATCAGAATTTTAGAGCTATTGTTGAGAAAATCAATATTTATGAAAATTGTTCCATGTAAAGGGATTTTACCAAGTTTGATATTTAATCAACTTTTTATTTTTGAGTTAAGATGTCCATATGCATATACCCATGCTCATGTGCACACACCTACCTTTTTCTTAAAATGCCCTTTTTTTCAGTGGTGAAACCTCAGTGTAAAATGATTCGAAGGAATACAATACCATTTCTTCCTACTATGTACATTATGTATACATGCTAGAGAAAATAAAAAAGATAGAGAGGAACAAAAAATTTGCTGAGTTCTGTTTGAGGAAATCATTTTGAAGATATAGTATTGGGATAAAACTCAGAAATGTAACTTTTGTAGTGTATCAGTTTTTGGGGAGGGTAGTGAAAGTAAAACAAAGCTTCTCCCAAAAATTAAAAAGAATCTGAAAAATTATAGAAAAAGAAAAATTCTGAAACAGTATAAAATTATTACTCATCATTATCCTATTCTTTATGTGTCAACCAACAAAGTATTGGGATTGTGCATTGTACTTTTGTCTTCATTAACGTATAACTTTTTGCATAGAACAGACAGACTTGCTTAATAGTTCGGTATTCCTTTATATTCAGCAAAGAACCAACAGCAGTAGTCCATAGGCTTTTCATGATCTGCCTTTTAAAGCTGGTGTAACGAGGTAAACATTTGATCAAGTTTAAAATGGCAATTTCTTGATTCCATGCCCATGAGCATTTTTGGTTCATTGTTTCACATGTGCAATAGTAATGAAAAATGTTGAAAGTTGTGAATGTCCAATTATTTATGTTTGCTTTCATAAGTGTGATTTATGTTTTGACTGCAAGAACATATTATAATCAAAAGAAAAAAAGTAATAAAGAGACAGTGGACCAACTGTGTTGAAATAAAGGAATAAAGGCTATATATGTTGCAAAATGAACCAGTTCTGTCACTGAAAATTATTGAACTTCCTAAGAATGGACAAACATTTATTTTCAATGTTGTCCTTAGTTGAGGGAAAAATCATTCACCAGGATATGAATGTGAGGCAGTCCATATCAACAAATTAAAGGTAAGACTATGCTTTTGATTTCATTATATTTCAATGGATTGGGGGGAAGAATTGTGGGTACTCATTCTAAAAAACAAGCCAACATTTGCAGAGATGTTATAATTTCATAGATAAATTTTTACCACGTAAAAAGATTGCATATAAATTGTATTTCAATCATAGCTAAAGTTAACATAACCCTAACCTAGGTCAATAAAAATTTATATTTTGCTACCGAGATCATTGGTGGAAGCTTAATGAAATTATAGCGAAAACTGGTCTATAATTACCTAATCCTTATGGCAGTGTCAGACTAACCCTATGGATCGTGATTCCTGTTACAAAAAGCAAAATTCAGACGAAGTTGTCCAAAAGCTAATGAATGCAATATATGTTATATTGTTCTAAATCAGAATCAAGAATATAAGTTCTTAAACAACAAAAAATGGCAGACAAAAAAGTTTTCACATTAACAAAGAACAAATGGCATGCAAAATTACAAACTTAGACATACAAATCTTTGAATTACATTTAAAATTAACACACTACCTCAGATATGAATTTTGGGAAAATATATTGACTAATTTTTTACCCATATTAAGCAATAAAATGAGGCAAAAACCAATAAACTTGAAAAGAAATTAGAAAACCTCCACATAAATGAAAGCAAACAAAATGTGTGTAATCTAAAAATACCTACGCAAAGTCATAATGAAAAACCCTATGAAATATATTTATCCAATAAAAAGAAATTAGAAAACCTCCACAAAAAAAGCAAGCGAACTAAACCTGTGTAATCTAAAACACCTACAAC
This sequence comes from Hymenopus coronatus, assembly GCA_030762935.1. Lineage (NCBI taxonomy): Eukaryota > Metazoa > Arthropoda > Insecta > Mantodea > Hymenopodidae > Hymenopus > Hymenopus coronatus. The sequence goes on from CM060890.1 coordinate 112,725,211, forward strand.
AAGACATAATGAAAAACCCAATGAAATAAAGTTATCCTCGTAAACCTTTTCTAATAATGAAATAGCTACTCTAAATCAAGGATTAAAAATTTGCATAATCCACTACAACAAAATGATAATTTAATAGCAGACAGAGATTGTATACATGAAACTCAAAGAACAAAAACATTACAAGCCATAATTTTCCAAACAAACAAACTTCCATATCTTAAAATCAAAACTAGCTGCTTACACAAAAGTGATACAATACTAATCCTTGATAAAATTGAACACATCTTCAGAGTAGAAACCATGCTACAAAATGTTGAATGTACAGAAATCCAAAAAGACTCATATAAAAAATACTTAAAAAACTACCATAAATGAAACCAAAACAATTTCAAAAGCGAAACTAAAACCAGAATATCCAATAATACCAAAACCACTTCCAAAACCCACAAAGAAAAATATGAGACTAATCGTAATAACATATCTACTTGCAAACTGTCAAAATGGTTAGTACAAACATTTAATGTTGTACCAAAATACCCTATTTTAATATAAAGAATTCAACAGGCTTCATCAACAAAATGTTGAACATAAACCAGAAGACACATTAGTTACATTTATGTAAAAGAGCTATACCCAAGAATACTTGGGACACTACGATACCCTTCAGAATGGTTAATCCAAACAGACATCCAGAAAATTGAAATAGAAGACTACATAAAACTAACCCTTGGGTGTTGCTTACCAGTCGTAATGGGTTTTCATCTGGTAGCTCACTATCCAGATGTGTTGATGTGCCATCTCATGCATGTGGTGAAGCTGGTCTAGGAGATTCTCAATGTAGTCAACTGCTAGCTGTTTGCCCCAGGACTCCCAAACGGTTGCATGGTAGCCACAGCTCCCTGCCAAAGACCAAACTAGTTGTATCATGGGTTGAAGAGTGGTAGACCAACAAGAAAAATACCACCCTCATATTCCAATCTCTCTGGTGTTTGGGCACAACCTTCCTCAGATGTTCTTCTAGAGATGACATACCGTCTGACTGTGGTTGGAGAGGTGTTGTGTGCATCTTGTGCACTCCAAGTTGCTCCAGCGTTTCTCTCATGGTTGGCCTGATCTCTATACATCAAAACAGTCCTCCTACCAGGCAGTTTGCAACATCTTGGCATTCTGGTTTGAGATGGCCTACATATTTGGCCGCTCGGTGAAGAATCTATGGCAATCAACAATACTTGTGTTGTGTGCATCTTGTGCACTCTAAGTTGCTCCAGTGTTTCTCTCATCTGGTTGGCCTGAGACCTTATAGTACTCCATACATCAAAACAGTCCTCCTACAAGGCAGTTCGTAACAGTCTTGGCGATGACCTACATATTCGGCCTCTCGGTGAAGAATCAATGACAATCACCAATTCTTGTTGCACCGGTCTGACAGAATGGCTCAGCTACATCAATGGTTATTCGTTCAAAAGGTGCTCCTACATTATACTGCTGATGTGATCCTGACTCCTCGTCTGTGGGCTGCGACTTATCGCACATATATGACATTGGCAGTCCACCTCTCAGCATCTATTAGTACTGTTGGAGCTTGTCGATAATTTGGTTGGATGCAAAATGTTCCCCAGAAGTTCCCACATGTACTTCCTCCAAGACTTCTGCAGCCGTTCCGAGGGAAAATCAGCGTCATCCCATCAGATGACGCCCATCTTAGAAGAGTACTCCTTCCTTGGTCTTCATGAGACCCATTTGGCCCAGTAGGACTTGTACACATTACTCCTGAATGCGATGTCCTACCAGCTCAGTCAAGTTCCTATTTCCACTTCTTTCAGGAGGGGCCTCAAGTCAACGTCCAGTAGCTACTCCCTCCTCAGACCTGCGATATTCCATCCAGCTGCAGATAACCGCTGATACAATATGGAAGCTGCAGCACTGTTTTTCTCCTCAACTTTGGTACAGTGGCCGCACTCCTCTTGACTTGACAGGATCGTCTGGACATGGCATCCGCTTTGAAGTGGCTCCTTCCTTTCCAATGTTCAGATGTGAAGTTGTGCTCTTGGAGCCCCAGGATCCAACCGAATATCTGGCCGTCCAGGTTCTTGAAGCTCAACAGCCAAGTGATACTTGTGGAAGTGCTCCAGCGTCTTTACTACTATTAGAGCGCTCTTACTGGGTTAAGCAGTGTCTTTTCTGCTTTGGAGAGCGCTTACGTAGTACACTATTACAGTGTTCTGGCCATTCTGGGTCTGGGATAGAATGTCTCTAATACCATGCTGCTGATGTCAGAGTCCACATAAAGTCACTAACAGGATGTGGAAATTCCAAAGTAGGCCCACTGCCTCCTCCAGCAGTAAGAGAGACCACAAATGTTGAGACTATGTATCAAAATTATTTAAGTTTATTGAAGCACTAAGAAATACATGTATTGTACAATACATATCTTGTGCCCCCTATTAGAATTTGGCCCGGGCCACTTTTTCAGCAGCCGGGCAGTCCAATTTAAGTTATACAAAAAAAAAAAAAAAAAAAAAAAAAAAAAAGGAACATATTACTGTAACTATCACTACTACTAAATGCTCATGGACTAAGTTCTTCTCTGTTAACAGTCCATTTCCATTTATTTTTTAGTTTTTCTAATTATTGTCCAATGTCTTACAGTTTTTATCTATAATGTTATTTATATGGTATTTTCTATTCATTTTTTACCATATATTTTCTTGTCTCCATTTCTCAGTTTTCTTACGATAAAAAAAAAAAATATGTCCAAGGTCTTATTTCCCCCATATAATGGACATTCATATAAAATTAGTTCAGTTCCTTGCAGAAAAGTAGGCACTTCTTTGCATTCAACTTCAGGTTAAAAAATGGAAATGGCGTTTTATTTATGGACGCTCTTTAACTGCTGTGGTTCTCAGCGCCCCATTCTAAATTTGGCATGAAATACTGCTTAATTTTGCTCAGAGGCCTCTCTATCAGGCTTGAGGTTCTTTTACGTGCCGTAAATCTACGACACAGGACCCACGGCTTTACTTCCCTTCCAAAGGAAGCCATGCTGAGGATTTTTACACCCGAAAAAATCCATCGTCCTCCGCCGGGTTTGAACCCGTGACCTTGGGTATATGAAGTTAGCATGGGCGATCAACTTCAGGTTAGCTGCCTGCTGGCTTTACAGTATCTTGGTCAGGTTCTTTAGATGACCTACGACCTTGATACCATCCAGATACAGTAGACAGGTGTGGTAGGTCAAACCTCTCATCACTGACTCCTTGAGGCATTGGAAGGTGGTTGGTGTAGAGGTAAAAGAACATAACCATAAATTGACAAGACCCTCCAACGAGTTTGTACATCATCAGGAAAGCTTCAGCTCTTATTTTACATTGAGTTTATAACATCGCTCCAGCTTTGTTATTTGGAAGAAAAACAAACTTGATTGCTGCCTTAAGGCATATTTTAAAAAAAGAATGATGAAAATGGAGAATTATTTTCCTGTGCCCAATGCCATTGGGAGGATGGAATTAAACATTTTAAACAAACTGATCACCAATGAACAGCTAGTATTAGTAGAAAAAGCTTTAATAGAAGAAATGAACTATTATATCTAGAAGCAATTTACAAGGACTTCATATTAGAATAGCCTTTAAAGCCATGTAAAATTGGCCAAAATGTGCGCATTTTCTATAATTCCTTATATTATCCAAAATTAAGATTAAAAAATCATCTGCAGCCCGAATATTCCCAAAAGATGTTAAACATCCAAGCAAAATTTCATTAAATAATATACATATGTCCTATAACAAAGAAACGCTTATTAAAGCTATAACCAAGGGATATCCCCAGAGGTTGATCCTAGGATCGATATCGTTTTAGAAACCTTACTTGAGAAGTTACAAAGCAACAATATGTTGTAAATATGCTTACATATGCAGATTACGTGATATTTTTAATCAAAGGCAATGGTTATAATGATAATGTGATAATCTTTTTTGCTCATTGATTTGCTTTTACAAATTTCAAGCGTTGTCAAGCTTTATGCACACTTAGTTTACAATTTCTTTTTTACAAGTGGTTACAATTCATTCATGGAATACATATCTTTCTTACCTATGTACGTTTTAAGTTCCCTCTTAAGGATTTTGCCATTTAAAGTTTTATATTTGATGGCAATTTATTAAACAATGTAGTTCCCATAATATATACATGTTTTTCTGTAGCTCCTTACTAGTTCCAGTTCTATAATAGTCGCCCTTATTTCTGATATTATAGTTATGTAATAATTGTTTGTTACTAAATCTGTTTCCCTTACAAATAATAGTGTCTTATATGTGTAGAATGAGTAGAGCATAAGCAAATGATTATTTATGAAAACATTTCTGCATGATTGTGTGGGTAGCATATTATTTATAACCTCAATATATTTCTTGCTGAATGAATAGACTATCCATATACACCTTTGCTGCTGATCCCCATATCTCAATACTGTATAATAAATTTGTATAAATAGTACCAAAGTATAGCAACAAAAGAATATGCTTGTTAGTAAATGATTTAAAATATCTTATGAGATATATTAACTTACTATTTTGTTACATAGATGGTAATTAATATGTCCCCCCCCCCAAGTCAAGTTTTCATCCACTGTTATGCCTAAGAACTTTAGTTGACTCACATCTACTAAATCTTCATCATTAATAATTAGGCTGATTTCATCTGTTATTTCCCCAGTGCGTAATTCCAAAATTATATAGTTTGTCTTTTTCATGTTGCAGAGAAGATTATTTGATTCAAAGTATTTTAGTAGGTAACTTGGTGTATTAACATGTTTTCCTTTAGTGAAATATAATTATCACCCCAACAGCTTGCAGTTTATCATCAGCAAATGAAAGAATACTAGAAGTTGTTGATACAGTAACATCCTTAACATAAAGAGTAAATAACAGGGAACCCAGAATAGGAAGAAAAGTGTAAAAGTTAAGAAGCTTGGCAGGCCAATACCTCAGCTCAAATTAAAACAAGCGCAAACCAGCCGAGGTAAGTCATTTTGCAGGTCTTTTAATGTAAATATATATAAAAGAAATTGTTGGATTTGCGGTTGCATTACTACGAATAAGCTATTTTATTTTCCGTGCTTACTGTTTGCTAAGGGTAAAGATACAAACTGGACATGCCCTGGCATGTCAGATCTAAGTCATCTAACACAGAAATATAAAAAGCACAAGGAATCTAATACACATAAGAATGCTTATTTAGATTTAGCACTCCTTGGAAAAATGGAAATTAGGCGGCAACTTAGCTTCAGCTTTCAGACAGAACATAGAAAGACACAATGACAATGTAAGGAAAAATCGCTATGCTCTTTCCAAAATAATTATTAAGTTCTGCGGTGAGTTTGAACTTGCCTTAAGTGAATATGATGAAACAACAAAATCTAAAAATCCTGGAATATTCAGAGGGCTAATAAATTTTACTTCAGCTTTAGATGCAGCTGTAAAAGAGCACATGAACAATGCTACAGTCTTTAAGGGCACCTCCAAAGATATACAAAATGATTTACTAGAGTGTATGTTACATGTGTATCGTGAGGAAATTAATGCTGAAATAGCAAAGGCAGATTTCGTGTCTGTGATAGCAGATGAAACATCTGATGTACCTTCTAAATTTCAATTGGTTATAGTGTTTTGTTATCTGATATTTACTGGAGAGCCTTTTGAAAGATTTTGAACATTTTTAAATCCATCTGGTAATGACGTTCCTCCTTAGCAGCTTGCATTAAAAATGTCCTCACCGATGTTGTACAACAGAAAGAAAAAGTAATATCTCAAAGTTATGCAAACAATTGTAAGAGAAGAGTATCATTTTGCATATTATGTGCGTTGTTATGCCCACCATTTGAACTTAATTCTTGCCCAAGCTACCAGTCAAAATAAACATGTAAAATGTTTTTCAACACTATTGCAGAAGGGCCAATATTCTTCTCTCATTCACCTCAAAGAGTGGCAGTTCTAGATGCAATTGTGAAGCAAAGAGTCCCTCAGGGATCAGTCACAAGATAGAACTTTAAATCCCGAACAGCTCTTACAATTCATGAAAATAAAGAGGACATTCTGAAATGTCTCCAACAAATTGACGACACCGGCAACCAAACAACAGCCGTGAATCAAGCCTATGGTCTAAGGTAGAAACTGCAACAGTCAAAATTTTCCTTTTGGTTAGGGGTATTTTATAAAGTATTGCCCCACTCGGATATCTTGTACTGCCAATTGCAAAAGCGCACCACTGATCCTGTAAGAATAAAGCAAGCAATAGCAGCATTCGAATGTGAAATTTCGTAAATTAGAGACAATGTTGATAATATCATAATCAAGGGAGAACCAAATGTAGCAAAAAGAAGATGCGAGGACGTGTGCATAACAAGGAATGTAGCAGCAAAAGAAGTATGTGACGTAATAATTCAGCAGAGCAAACAAAGGTTTGAATTCTCAAGCCATAAGTGGCCTCTAATTTACTTGACCAGCACTTCTTCCCATCACTGAAGAATAAATTTCCTGAAAAAAATGCTTTCTGTTGTTGTGCAGCCTTATCCATTTTGAAATAAACCTAAGTTAAAAACAGAACTACAGGACATTTATTCTCGAGATGATTTTCGGAAATGAAAAGTTCAGTAGCAGTTCTGAAGTTTTTAGTTGAAAATAGCCTTCAAGAACCTTTTGGAGATGTTATGAAATTGGTAGCTACTGTCCCAGTGACAACGTGTGAAGCAGAGAGGTGTTTCTCCATTTTGAAGCGGATCAAAACGTTCTTAGAAGCACAATGATGAAGATAGGCTGTCTACTCCTACCATGTTATCCATTGATAAGGAAACGATCCACAAGCTTCCACATTTCAACGAGAGAGTCATAGATAGATTCGCCACGAAAAAGGAAAGGAGGATGGACTTTCTGTATAAATATATCTCTACAGGAGATTCAAACCCATAAGCGTCTTCAGGATCATTTTAAGATAATTTTAGAACTATAGATATATTTTAAATAATTTAGAAAGTCAAATTACTTTGAAAGGTAAACTTCATTAAGCAGTATAACTGGTGAACCCCCGTTCATTTAAGTCACTAGCCGCCATGGTCTGACTATTGTATTTATTAGTGTGGCTGTCTTAAGTATAAGTCTGTCTTACGTATAATGAGTTGATGAGAAATAGAAGAAACAAAAACCCTACAATCCTGGCACACTAATGCAAAATTGAAGTTATAAGCAACCAAACCCGATTAGGGCAGAATTTACTTTTGAGTTTTTATTGCCTATTAGACAGAAAGAGAGAGAGAGAGAGAGAGAGAGAGAGAGAGAGAGAGAGAGAGAGAGAGAGAGAGAGAGAGAGAGAGAGAGTGAGTAGTGAATGATTTTGGTTAATTTATGGACGCTAGTTCAGTAATATCAGCCACATCCTTTTAAAAATGCCTTTTATGAATTCTATGTATTGATTTGTGTGTAGGACAATAGCAGCTAACATTTCGTCAGTTAAAATATTTTCCAGCAGTAATATTTGCACCTCTTTTGCATCTCTTTTCCTTTTAAAATTGCCCATTATCTTCTTTAGCTTGACGTGTTTCATGGATAACACGTGGCAATCTAGTGAGCAGATTTTGCGAACTTGTTCTACGTGTACCTCTGGCTTCAGGATGCCTTCCCCATTTTGTATTTCCATCCCTTCCAAAGTAGAAAAGAGTGTCTCTAATAACAGCTTCGTCTTCTATGTCACTTTCCTCTGTGTCGGAATTTTCCTCTCTTCTCTTGGGGGACAATGACATCGTCGCTCTGTAGTAAACGGAGAGCTAATTCTAAGTCGTTTGGGTTGCTTCGATAATACATGTTGCACGTTCCACACATTGTAAAAGAATGGAGGATTCGATCGCGTGCTGAAATTCGCAACATGTGTTAATGCCGTCTTATCAAAAGACCAGCAATCATTGTCAGCCAAGAAGGTAATAGGAGCGGTGGCCTTTCAAAGTCAAAAGCCGAAAAGCGTTGCGGCAAAAACAGGGCTTTCTGGTTGCACCGCGACCGACGGAGGGTTAAACAACTTATGTAATTTAATTTTGTGTAAACTACTTTGAATAATCATTTTTAAAAAGACTTCGTAAATAAATATAGAATATCCGTATATTCTCATTCTAAAAATTTGGTTAAATCCATTATATAGCGGCCCGCTTTTTAAAACAATCTGACCATCTGTTGCCTTCAAGAAAATATATAAATATGTGATTAACCATCTCGATTAAGATTATCCATTAATATTTAAATTATTTTAAAATGATACGGAGAACAATAACGAAATAGTGGTTTAAATTTGACATTTTCGTATACATTAGTCCGGGGTAAATTTGTTTGAAATAAACTACAGATAAATAGAAAATATAATCATTTTGTTAATTAATTTACTGCGCGTACATATATAATGTATGTATACAAAGAATCACTTGCGACTTAGCCAACGAAGCATAATTTTTGCCAAAATAGCATAATTTTGGAGCTTATTTATGGTAGCATAATTCTGGTGTTGCCAACTTATCCATTTTATAGCTAGTTCTAGCTATTTTAAAAAAGTGATTTGTTACAAAATGTTAAGTTTAGGTATTAGCTATATTTTTACCCATGATTTCTTTTTCATGCGGTAATTTATTATTTTATTTTTTATTCATTTTAATACTATTTTTAGTGATTCGTGTTTTTGTATCCCACTGCGAATGTCACACGAGTCATTACAGTGATTTGCGCTTTGTGTCTCAACAGGTCAGTGCCTCAACTATAGCGCGGGATTCGGGTTATTTCCTAATTGGAACGGTTAGCTGCTCATCTGAAACTGCAATCATGCCGTGTTTCAAGAAGCAAATATGTATACGATGTGGAATAAATTGTGACGCAGTCACATACGGCTAAAATATATAAATAATAATATAGTGCTAAGAGAACTGCAGGAAACCAAGAGGACGATGAGGAGAATATATTTTTCATTGATTAGGTGAGTTGAGTTTTCTTCAGCTATTTTTATTTTTAATTTTAGTCACTTTAAGCTATGTTGAAGTAGTTTAGCTAATTTGTATGTTTATGTGTGGGCAACACTGTTGGCAGCACTATCCAGTAATCGTTGAGTAATGTTGTTGACTGCGTACTTAAGTTATTGTTTCCAGTGCTGTGATTATGGGCAAGATAGGCCACTTCATTTGTGAAGGTACGGATGAATGAGATGTCGTAAATGTGCAAAATAATGGTATATAAATGTAGTGCCCCTGGATGTGCAAACATTAACGTGCCAGGGTGCGAAGAAAGTTTTCATTCATTTCCAAAGGAAACGACAAGGTAAATAGATATAGTATTTCATAGCTGTTACAAATTACTTGGACTTTTAGTATAATATCACTTGTTAGTAAAGCTATACGATGGTTGCTGCACACATACGGTTACTCGCGCGCGTGCACACACACACACACACACACACACAAAACGCTCTCAAGAAGTAGTTTAAGTGATTTTTACTGGTGATCCAAATTTCAAAGTGTTGAAAATGTTGAGTTGTTCAAATGTGAAAGTCGCCAGATTGCCGAAGTTTTGCCTACTTCTTGAGATCAATGAGGGTTTTAGCTTCACAGAACCCTCGGCTACGCCCCGTCGTCGTTCCGCACTATCGGCCTTCAACCGCAACGGACACACTACTCTACTTATTAAAATATCCCTCGGCTACGCTTTGGGGCTTAGGACCCTCCATGTTGGGCTGCGCTGTGCGGCTTAGGACCCTAAACGTTTATAATAGACCAGTTGGTAATACATGGCTCTAATGACAAAATAACAAAAGTACCCACATATTGAAGTAATGTCAAGTGGTGGAACCATCGTCTACTATTAATCACTTGGGTATGTTTTTCGTTCCTTTCCTTTTTTCTCTTCCTTAGTTTCGACAGCTCTGTCAATTCTGCCATCTGCTAAATGGACTACAACATCAGAATACTGTATTCGCCGTGTGCTAGCCACTACCAATGTTATGTCTGACAACATTGCCAGATATGAAACTAGGTCTTGGAGTCTTAAGGGGAAATGAAAGTGAAATGTACAGATTAAGACAAAAACACAGAAATTAGTAATACTGAGAAATGAAACATGGATTGTTATATAATATATATAATGCTTAAAATTGAACATACATAAACTGCTCAAAATATCCCCAAACTTGATATAGGTATGTGTAATTTGGCAGAAAATATAGAAATTGCGATTTGTTTCGCTTTAATAAAATATATTTCACATGGAGGCCTCTGATTTAAGTTTCGTTTTTGGCGAGAAGTATTTTTAACCAGCATTATTCCTTATCCCCCAATGAGGCTGGAAGTATCTATGCATGTGAGAGTGAATATGCATGTTTGAAAATGGAAGTCAGTGTAAAACCTACCATGACTCTCAAAACCCACTAACGTTCACTTTCATTTAGCTTTTGGAAAGTATTCCTATGAAACATTAATTTTTTATCTACTTCATGTTAATTAAAATAATCCTTTACAGAAATAGCTTCATTACACTTAGTGTTGCCAATTTAGCTACTTTGTAGCTAAATCTGACCATTTGGAATACTCAACTGGCCACAAATATTTCAAAGTCACAGGTGGCGGAAATTTGAAGCTATAGAAATATAAGAATTGTTTAGGAACATAGGGGGTTAAAGATCTCTAGAATTACATGATATTTGATACGTGAATATTGCTTGAGTTCGACAGGGGGGGGGGTGATATGAAGATTAAAAGGGATGAGGAAAAGCTTCCAATAGAATTTGTGTCCAATATCTGTAGGAAAGGAAGATATGGAGCATATAGTTTTTTAATGTACAGGGACAAGCTTTGGAAGAAAGTATATAAATGGGAAATGGATGAAATTAGACAGAAAGGCAACCATAAGCTTTTTAGCAAAGATGGTAAGAAGGTTGGGGAGTGCTTGATCAAAGTTAAAAAGAAATGAAGGGAGGCAAATGAAACTTGTTTATGGTTGTAAAAACACAGGTTTAACATTACGATCACAAACATTGAACATATCTTAAATCTTCATTATGCTTATCTATTATGTTGCTTTAATTTTCTTTTTCTTTCTTTCTTTTCTTCTTACACAGCCCGTGTGTAGGGTAGGAGTTGGATAGGTAAAGTCAGACTGAAAAATTCAATGCTATAGCCAGGATTTGAACCACGGATCTCCTGGTCTCTAGCTGTAAGTCGCCAAGGGGTATGTCATCTCAAAGTAATTTGAGATCATGTTGTGTTTTACCGGCAAACATGTGAGTCAGTGTAGAAATTTGGTGCTGTGCCGGCATGTTGCCATAGTACCTCTGTGGTAGAGCAACTGGCTAGGGATCAGGAGGTCTGTAGTTCAAATCCTGGTTATGGCATTGAATTTTTCAGTCTGACTCTACCTATCTAATTATTATTATTATTGTTATTATTATTAATAATAATAATAATAATAATAATAGCAGTAGTATTGGTATTAGCATGACAACAAGAAATGCACTAGAAATAAAAGAAATCATGGGTTTTGAATATGGCAAGATAACAGCTTGGGCTGATAATAAGTCATATTCTTTGTATTGATGCTTAGAACAAATATATAAATTAAGATTGTTGTTTTAAGTTACACTCCCTTTCATAATGCTAAGTATGTGACCACTAGTATAACACAACTTTGTTCCACATGAGTGCTTAAGCTCATAGAATGTTACCTTTTGAATTGGAAGAGCAACAAAAAAACAATTATTGAACATAATGGTCAAACTTTTTGGTAAAAGTTTAATTTGACCACAGAACAGATTTCAGACTTCTTTTTCTCCAAAAACTCCTAATTTGTATTGTTTTTCAAAAACACTTAGACATAGTTTTCAGAAATTCAGTTTTGCCTCTTATTTTGAGCCATTTCACACACACACACACACACACACACTAATCTAACCTTGACAAAATCTTGCTGAGACCTGAAATCAGAGGATCCTGTCCTGATGGTCCTCCATCACTTCATTTTTCAAAAAAGACTTTGTCATTCAACTTTAGCTTACTTTAATATTATGGTGAATACAACACGTTGGCTGCTTTAAAAAATCCATTTTTTTTTTTTCCTTTGTTTTTTACTTACATTGTACAAATACTCTGCTAAGTATCCATTTATATATCAGTGTTTAATAAATAGTTCAACAATTTTCTCTGAGGAAAACTCAATACACCGAAAATAACTCCGCTCACATTCGGATTTAAATGTGCATGGCATCATGGCGCAGGACTGGTTTCTTTCTCAATTCACGGCAGGTACCCAACTCAAAGTATTGTATGACCATATCACGTGATCAAATCCTGGAATGTCATTGGCCACATCAGATCATACTATTGAGCAAAACAATTAACCTCTGTGGCCCACATTCGGGAATTCCCAGGCTAAAACCTATGAGCCAACCAATCTGATTGCGTTTTTCTTGTAGTTTCCCTCATTCACCAAGGAAAATACTTGATTGGATATTAAATACTACAACCCAAAGTTCCACTTTCAGTCTAAAAGATAGTGAATAATAAAAATAAATGGTAATGCGATTTGTGCTACAGATAGTTAAAGCAGCTAGACTAAAGTGACACCCTAACATTATCTGTTGTTGAGAAGCAAAACAGCATGATAATTGAGGATGAGACCTCTGGCTGAACTCTTCAACTGACTATGGATGATGCAGACAGACTAGAGGCCATGATGTCTTGCTGTATGCACCACTAACTATGGTAACACACACACCTTAATTACATCAAGCGAAATGTGATATAGTATTAGAATAATTCTAAAAGACTACTGTCAATAGGGTATCTTACATAATAGTTTCATCATGATATGACCTAGATGCTAAATAATGTTTTAAAATAAATTTTAAAAAAAAAACCTATGTGCTCCATTCACATGACTTTCTCTACATTTCTGTAACCAATTATTGTTAATAAGCTTATTCTTCTATCTATTTAATGCTAATACATTAGCAGAAGCGGCTGTATTACTTAGTTCTGCTATAAGTAGAAAGGATATAAAGGAATACACTAGGCTAAACCGACAGTCAGATGTTTTAAAATGTAGTTGCTATAAGATTGAAATCCATTTCTTTGCATGGCCAAGCATTGACAAGTTCCCATTTGAGAAAAGTTTAAGTATTTCAAAACTGAAATCAATAACAAGGAATATCTTGAAAATGGCCTACTCTACGAAAAATACATATATGACATAAATTGTGTGTTTTATTGTGATCTACATTTTTAGTATAGTAAGGTTTTGTGTATCTCGTATGGTTTACTAGTTATGCAAAATTCAATAAAAATCATCCAAAATAAAGAGGTCTTTAGAGGTTATTCCTAGAAAATTCAAGATAGATATTTTATTTGGCATGTGAATATCTTAAATATTTTTATTCAAAATTGTTAGAGCCATTTTTGAGAAAATCAACATTTTCAAAAGATTTTCCACATAAAGGATAATTTGGGGTGGATGGATTTTTTTGAAAATCTTGCTGTTGCATCCTTGAAAGATGCCAAACTTAAATACCAAGTTTTGTATTTAACTGTCGTTTCGCTTTGGGGCTATGCTGTACACACACACGCACAGATACACTCCTTTTTTCAAAAATGCTTCTTTTGGATTCAGGGGACCCAAAACATGTATTTCTGGTGAAATCTCAGTATCAAATTTTTGGGTGCTATACAATACCTTCTCTACACACTATGTACATAGTACTTAAAAGATTACGAGATCTTAAATTACCCCAACACCCTGTATAAAATACTATCCAACTACTGCCAAGATCACATAGTCAATATTTATGGCATAAATCAGACCATTACCAAAAAGAAAACAAAAGCATGTCCCCAGGGTTTATTTTTCTGGGACATTACTTTAGAAACATTATTGGAAGATATACAAAGCGATAATAATTGTCTAAAAACCATTGCATATGCTGACAATGTGGTTTTCTTAGTAGAAGCTGAATCTAGAAGGGAACTGTAATTGAAATATAGCAACATACTATCTTATCCATTTGGTGTAAAAAGTCTAAATTAAAAATATCTCCAGCAAAATCTGAATATATGATGCTAAAAGGTAATTTCAAAAGTAACCCCACAATAAAATTTGAAAACAACACAATAAAAAGAAACACGGCAATGAAATATCTAGACATATTTTTAGATGAAAAATTAAATTTCAGTCATCACACTATGTAAGAATCAAAGCCAAAAAGACAAGCTTTCTAGGATAATTCAATTTGATTTTAAAATCCCGCTCCACACGTACAGTATTTATCATACTAGCATCTTTAGCTCTATTGTTACTTGTAGTGCAGCAAATTGGGCAGAAAGGGCAAATAACACCTTGGTAAAAAGCCTTCTAAGAAGAACTCAAAGGAAAATCCTACTAAGATTTACAGGAGCACCAAACACAACTCCGACAGTAGCTTTATTAGTAATAACAGGAATAGGGCCTATAGATTAATATTAAAACTTTGAGGAGCATTTTCTGGCTCAAAAAAGAAAATTTACAAAAAGTTGAGGAAATAATGGGACAATGTTGTAATACAAAATGCAAAATCAAACTCAAATTACTTCAAACCTGGCAATGTGAATGGGACACAACAGACCAAGGAAGATGGGCTTACTCCTTTTTTTAGCAATATAGCAGAAAGATTAAAACTAAAACATTTAAACAGCATTAAAGGAATAATGCATTACATATCTGGCCATGGTCCCTACGGAACATATTGGAAAAAAGTAAATAAAACACCACAAATGTTTTAAACAAGACACCCCAAAACAGGTTTTCTTTGAATGCACAAAATACACTTTGTTCACGGCTCAAGAGAGAACTGACCTACAAGGACATTATCTTTACTATATAATAAGAGGCAAAAATTTATTGCAACTTTAGAATCCTTAGCTAACAAAATTAATATACATGCTAGAGGAATAATAATAACAAGACCCATTAATGATAACATTATCAGAAATCAACCACCTTAAAGACATTATATGTTAAGAAGCTGAAACATTGACATAAATGAAGCTAAAAACACATAAAACAGAATAATAGCTTTAGTTGGGAGAAGAGGAAGCAGAAGAAAATTATTAATATTAAGGAAAAGGTCACTGAATCATCACACCGCCGATGCTAGAGAGAGGGAGAGAAAAAGCAGAATTTAGCACAGTTGACATGGCGAAACAAATTAATTGTAGTGCCTAAGGCAATAGTGATAGTCATAGCGTCTAAGTGATTTTTTTGGTTCTTTTTATACAGAAAGTAGTATCATAAGACAGATTTTGTGGTAAAGCATAATTTGATATTGCATTACCACAAAATCTGTCTTATAGCGTATAGTGAGATAAGAGTGTTCAAAGTGTGTCAGTGAGTATTTATACTCGGTGATAGTAACAAAATATAAAATGAAGTACTTTTTTTGATAGTGGAAGCGATTTGATGGGGATAATAAAGGTGTTTAGGTTTTTAGTAAGCCACTGAGCTTACTGTGATTTATAACAAAAACAATCCAAAATGTTGACGTAAAATTAAATGTTTAACAAACATGGTTAATGAATTTTATTAAATATTTTCATATGCAAATATATAAGCTATAGGTAGTAAATTTTTGTTTAAGAAAGTAGAAGTAGTTACTTAGTATTTGTTCCTTATATTATTCATTATTTAGTTTACCAATACTGATAGTTGCCACTGGTGCTGGCGGCTTTTTAGTGTAGTTAACAGAATATTGGGTAATTATTTACAAGTTGGGCCGCTAACTCTCTCCGCTGCGACTTATGCCAGTTTTGCACTCTAACGGGACCGGTGTGGTTAGAGAGGGATTATGGGTAGGGAGATGGTTTAAAAAACTAATGTATCCATTGCGCTGTTAGGAGTTGTTGGAAATTTCGTTTTGAGGTACTACCACGATATAAAATTAGAAACAGATTTATATACACACACTAACCTAAATGGATTGGAACCTAACCTCGCGCTAAATTTGAAATCCACAGGCTTTGAAATTGTCATCATAGATACAAAGTCAATCAATCGCACTTAGTTTCATTCGATTTTAGAGTGGCCGAATTTCTGCATTATAAAATTCACTGAACAGCTGTATCTGCGTGAAATTTACTAGTCATACATCAGCACAGCGTCTAGCGACATATGCAGGTGTTGCATTCCACAACACTGTTCGCCTGCCGCCGACAATGAAACTCAAGTTTTAGGCACTTAAGTGTGTAGTATTATTATATATTTACATTGTAAAAGTACAAGACTTCTTTATTTATATTCTACTCCTTCTAGGCAGCATATTTCATAAATATTCACAAAAAAAGGATCGCTATGCGCACATAATAAATTAACGTTTAACTTAATTACGGAGCTTTTCCGATGAAAAAAATTGGTGAAAACGTAACAAGTATAAACCAAACTTACAGTCAAACTACAATTTGTTTAATATCTAGAGTGGCCCAAGTTCTCTATAATTACTGTATATTGATATAAAAAGTCTGATGTGTTCCATTCACATGGCTTTCTCTACATATCTGTAACAAATTATTGTTAAAAAGCTTATGGTTCTATTTACTGCATATTAGCAGAAATAATTTTATTACTTGCTTCCTTGCAAGTAGAAGCTAAATAAGGGAGTAGTGTAGGTTAAAGTGATAGTCAAAAGCTGGTTCCTGTGTGACTGAAGTTCCTATGGACGGGAGTTGACAAATTCCTGTATGAGAAAAGTTAAGTTTTCCGAAAACAAGGAATATCTCAAAAACGACCAACTCCACGAAAAAATGTATGGAACTTAAATTGTGTGTTTTAATGTGCTCTACATTTTTTGTGTTTAAGTTTTTGTCCGTTTCTTAAGGTTTAGCAGTTCTGCAAAATTCCATAAAATTCACTCAGAAAAAAGTAGTCTCCTTAGGCTATTCCCAGAAAATTCAAAATATACATATTATTTGTCAGGTAAATATCTTTAATGTACAATATTTTAATGAAAATCGTTAGAGGCATTTTTTAGAAAATAAAAATTTTCGAAAAAAAGTTCCATGTAAAGGGTAGTGTCGCATCCCTGGAAGATACTAAACTCAAATACCGACTTTTCGTTTTTGAGTTATTGTTTTCACACACACACATACACACATCCACATGCACACCACACACACACACACACATATCTTTTTCTAAAAATACTTTTTTTGGATACAGGGGACCCTAAAACATATATTTCTGGTGAAATTTTGGTATCAATTTTGTTGGTGGAGTGCAATACCTTCTCTGCACACTATGTACATAGTATGTGTAGAGAAAGTAAAAATAGCTGGATACCAGTTGTTTACTACTGG
Organism: Hymenopus coronatus; assembly: GCA_030762935.1. NCBI lineage: Eukaryota > Metazoa > Arthropoda > Insecta > Mantodea > Hymenopodidae > Hymenopus > Hymenopus coronatus. The sequence goes on from CM060890.1 coordinate 112,742,588, forward strand.
ATACCAGTAAAATGGGTAGTTGTAGAAATAAATGTATATTTGATTTGAAAAATTAATAATAATAATAATAATAATAATAATAATAATAATAAAACAAATTAAAATAATATTAAAAATAAAAATAAAATAATGATAAAATAAATATTAAAAATAAAAAAAAATTAAAAGTATTAAATATAAAAAAATAGATAAATAATAATTGTAAAATAAAATTCTAATAATACAATTATAATATTAATAAATGTAATAATAATAATTATAATAATAATATAAATAGATTAAATTTGAAAAATAAATTAAATTTATATATATTTTTTTTAGATGGTGGTAGTGTAGGGATGTTGTAATGTAATAGAAGAATTAGGCTTTTGTGGTGTTGAAGATAAATTTTGGTATTAAAATGTTTATGTTGTGGTGTGTTTTTAGGTATTATTAGATTTGTTTAGTTTTTTATGTTTCCTTTTAATTTATCTTTGCAATATGTTGGTTATTTATTTAGATTAGATTATGAAAGTTTAATTATTTAGAAGTTGAAAAATGTTAATAATGCCATTTTATTATTTTTATTAGTTTTTGTTATGTATGTAGTTTATTATAATTTATTAGCTCTATTATTTTATGCTGTAGATTTTATTTTTTAATTTACAATTGATCTGTTAACAATAAATGTATATTGTATGAAAATAAATACATTTTTAAAAATCTGTCTTATTAGCCTTGGGTTTGGAAATTAGGTACCACAGTTTTTATACAGATTTTTATTATTTATTATTATTATTATTAGTAGTAGTAGTAGTAGTAGTAGTACATGTAGAGAAAATAAAAAAAAATCTTGGATAGCTGAAAGCCATGAGTTTACCTTGTAAGGTACGAAAATGTTTTGAGTCCAAGAAATTAATAATTAATAATTTTAAACATTAACATATTCCAAATAGAACAATTGCTCAAAATTAATGGTAACTGTTCTAAAATCTAAAATCTGTTCTGTAGTTAAAGTAAACCTTTACTATTATATAATTACAACTGTGATGATTCTTACTCTAACTTCACTTAAAATAACCACAACTTTGAAGTTACAGTAAGAATCATCTCAGTTTAATTTATGTCAAATAACGTCACTATGCTTCCAACTTAACATTTAGAGAACATTTACCAAATTTGTGCATGTAAAAGAGTAGTATGCATTAACTAGTTAAATAAATGCATTGCATTAATTCTTTGTTACATAGGTGTCAAAAGTGGATTCGCTTTTGTGGCCTGCAGGACAGATACAGAGTGGCCAGAGATGTACCCACTTACTTAAAGATGTGTTCCAAACATTTTAAGAAAGGTGATTGTTATTCAAGTGGAGCTAGAAGGTTTCTTTCCAGAGATGCTGTGCCAAGTATATATACTAACAGTACACTTATAGAGCAGGAAACATCAGATACTCGCTTACAAGCAGCAAGTCCTACATACTCACAAGTTTTCTCTCCAAGTGCCATGTTGCCAGATTCTCTAATAGGTAATTAATTCTCCATTGCCTATTGTTTAGATATAATAAATCATTTGACAGGTTCAACATTAAGATTATTTGTATATATAAAGGTTTAAAGTAGATATTTTTCAGATAGATACAGTATATTCCCGATTATTTGTGAACAGATTATCCATGCACCCCCCCTCTCTCTCTAGGAAACAGCAATAGAGCACCCGCTGCGTGACAATAAGTGCCATTTCTATTGTTTAAACATCACCGCATGACATCAGAGTACCGTTTCTATTGTTATTGGCCTGCCTGTAGTGTGTAAATTAAAAGAAAGTTAAAATAAGAACTGAAGCTTTCCTGGCGACGTATTAATTCAAAATCTTCTCGGGCTTCTAGCCAGGTAAAAACTTGGTTTGACACCAACGTTTCGAAGAAGTGCATCTTCCTCGTCTTCAGGGTGAACAGTTTACTAGATTCAATGTAATTTAATATGCTTACATTAAAGTTTACCATAATAACTAAATTATTTAATTCATACATCTCTGCATTAAGTGGCTGTGTTCGCAGTGGCCCAATAAGCTCAAACATTGTGGTTATCAAGCTATTGTGCCCCTTTTATATTTATGTAGCACATAATGGTATTTGCTTTACTTCCTTATTTTGGTTACCAGTTTACCTTAGCCATTTAGATCTTACTAGACTCAAATATTTTCCTATTTTCAATATGGTTTTTGTTAATAAATATGGAAGAAATAATTATAAATTTGATGAACCTATCTTATTGGCTAACATGTAGAAAATGAATGTTAATGGAGCAATTTTTTGAATTAGTAGAATAATGAAACAGCTTATTCAAGAGCGTCATTCAACTTGATTTTAATCCATTTGAATTATAACTTCCTAGTTACAATGCAAATGATAGATTTGACCACTTGAGATTTGCATCCGATATCTTTTTATTGTTTTATTCAATTCACGTTCAAGGAAGAAGATGGATAGCACCGGTCCTAAGGAATACAGATAAAGGAAGAAGATGAAAATAATTTTACTTCTTCTTTTGCAGTTTCTTTCTACAAGCTTGAGTTTCCTCACATTCCAGGATTATATGCAAAATAGTAACCTTTCTGGTTAAAAGTTGGTTATTTTTTTAAATCTCATTTTGTTCTTTAACTTTCAGTTTTATCACCCCTGTTCTAGCTTATGCAAAGCTTTCTCTAACAGCTTTTATTCTCTACAAACTATTCTCTCTCTCTCAAGATGACCAGACGTCCTCCTTTTCATGCGTTGTCCAGTATCCAGGTTGATTTTTTCAAAATCAAGAAATATCCTCTATTTTAAACTTCTACACTCAATTAATTTAAATTTTTTTTCCACCTATGTTTTGTAGTTACTATAAACAAATGGCTGCGCCGTGGCCGAGTGGTTAGACCACTCGCCTCTCACCTAGATGGCCGGGGTTTGATCCCAAGCGACCGCATGTGAGATTTGTGGCGGACAAAGCAGCACTGGGGCGAGTTTTCTCCGGGTACTCCAGTTTCCCCCGCCATCGCATTCCATCGGTGCTTCATCATTCATGTATCATCAGTGTCACCGCCTGCAGTGCCATAAGTAGTTAAAGCGGGCGTTAAACACTAACAAAAAAAAAGCAGAGTCCAAAGAGTTTAGACTTAGAATATAGTATGTTTTATTAATTTGACCGTCACTGTCACTAAATTCCTCCAAACATCAATTAGAATATAGTCTTTGGCTTGGCCAGTAAAATCGGTATATTAAATTGATAGATCCATTTCCATTATTTTGCTTTGCTGCTAGCATTGTCTGAACAGTTGATCACCACGAGAGGTGGATATTGCATGGGCTGTTGTATTTTTATTCTCTAGACCACGTGGTTCCTATAATTACTTGAAACTTGATCACTGTTTGTGCATTCAAGATGATGCCGAAACAGCAGTGTAAATTTTCCGATACTCTAGGGAACAAATATCCTACTTGCAAGAAAGGAAGAAACCACTTTGAAGCAAATGCAAAATTTGTGGAATATGCGTCTCAGTTACAAATAAAGGTACCTTTGTAATTATTTTACGTATTGTTTCTGGTTCTAGACTTTTCATTATTTACTTATTTGTTTATTTATTTACCTATATATTTATTATTGTAGTTAACATTATGTTGCATTCCCTGTAAATTAAGTATGTATATGCGCATATAAGACTAAAATCACAGGTCTTCGTTATTTCTGTATATCTAGCTATAAAGTAAAAATTCTTAATGAGTAACTTTGAGTTATAATATGAAGTCACATATCATTTATTTCTTGCAATAGGTAGGCAAGATTTGGAACACTACATTGCAACCCAGAAACGCAAGAAAAATCCTCAAGGTTGTGCTTCAACATCCAAGATAGGCAATTTATCAGCAGCAACAGCAAGCAAGTTCTGCATTAGCTCAACAGGTCCTTGCTGGAGAAGGTGCCCTAGCTTTCCATACTGTTAGACATTGTTTAGTTACAGGTCTTTGGACTGTACACCAAAATTAAATGAAGCCACATTCTTTGATTCTGATGTAGCAAAGAAGATTTCATCAGCCAGAACAAAAACAGAATGCATTATTAACAGTGCGCTTTCCATACTGTTAGACATTATTTAGTTTGAAGCATAATAGGCCTCTATAAGTACTCATCAAAATTGAATTAAAGGTCTACTCGCGCTTATGTTTGATTTTGAATAGCAATTGATTCTTCTCAGGGCGTTTTATCGGGCATGTTGGGCTTCACAGACCCAGACTACCTGGCGGCTTCTTAAATAATAGATCGCTAGGATCTTTGTAGAATCGCAGTTTATTTTGTACAATTCCAAAGAGAAACTGTAATCGCTCGATGCAATTTATACATTGTTGAATGCTGTGAATCCTTGTACGCATACAATTCAACGCAAATACATTTATACGCATTATCTCGAAGCAGCCTTTTCCATACATGTGAAGAAGCCTCCATCTTTTTGATATCTTGGTGTCACCAGTCTGAAAATCAACACGTAACTATAGATACTGTTGAAAAACAAAATTGCATCGAGAAAATCAAAACATTCATATGCGACGAAAGCACAACGAATAATAAAAATTTGCATCCAGCTATTATAACTTCGGAGTGTTTATAAGGGATATCTTGTTTTAGTGTTTCTTCTGATGCTAGCAGTCATGGTCACATAAAGATGTTTCCATTTCTAATCCAGTATTTTTATTATAAGCAAGGTGTCATTAAAATGAAAGTAGTAGAACTCAAATCTACTCAAAATGAGACCTCTGAGACTGTTGCAGGCTATGTGACTTTCAACCTTGCAGAACTTTGGGGTTGTCCATAAGTGTGTAGCATTTACTAGAGACAATGCTAATACAAATTTATGGTATTTTGGTGGTATTAATTGAAAAGAGGGAAACAATATTTACACAAATTAAAGAAGTCTTTAAATGAAAACTTAATAGGTGTCTGCCCTGCTCATATTTTGTATAAATGAATACAGAAGGGGGCTGACTCTTTATCTGTAGATATTGATTGTTTAATCATTAAACTGTGTAATTACTTCTCAGTTTACACTGTGGGAATGGAACAACTGAAATCTTTTGTGAGTTTGTTCAAATTAATTATAAGCAGTTGTTTCACAGTGAAAGTAGATGGTTGTCTCTTTTTCCAGCTGTAGAAAGAGTGTTAGAAATGTATTCAGGAATCAAATCTTATTTCTTATCTGAAGGTAATGTACCTAAATTTATCAGTTTTTTGAGAAAAAGTTCGGAGAAGCACATTTATTGCATGTATATTGATTAATGGCTGTTATACAGTCAAAGCTACTGGAAATAGAAAGAGAAGAAAATTCTGTTGAAATAATGAAGATTGTAGAAACAATGTGTAAGGTCCTGGAGAAGTTCATTTGCTTGAAAGTAAGAAAGATTTTAGACAATGTTAGGCCAGAAGGGTTTGATAAGGAGGCTGATGCTTCATGGATGAAGCTTTGTTGTTGTATGAATCTTGCTATGAATATTTGAAACAATGGATCCAAATGTTTGATGAATTTGCATGTTTTAAGTCTCTGAAGTATTATATTGAATACAGTAATGTTGAAAAATGTATTATTTGCAAAGAAAATGTGGTTCTCTAGAGATTGTTGATGTAAAATGTTTCGATCAGTTCTGTATTTTCAAAAACTTCCTATCTGAGAATATTAATGATTCTGATTTCAGCAACTTACTTTCTAGTCAAAAATGGGATAAGTATTTGAATGCTGGTCAACCAGTAGAATCTTTTCTGAGCTGTTAAAACTGGCGGAGTATTTTTTCTATACCAGGTCATAGTGCAACCGAAGAAAGAGGTTTTTCTCTAATTACAGCAGAGTGGACCGATGATAGAAATAAGTTTTTAATTGAATCAATAAAAGGACTATTGATTGTTCAGAATAATTTAAAAGAATTTCTTGTGTGGACCGATGATAAAAATAAGTTTTTAATTGAATCAATAGGAGGACTATTGATTGTTCAGCATAATTTAAAAGAATTTCTTGTATGTCATTTTATAAATATCTACTTGGCAAACCACATTTACTGAAACAAATTGGGTCACCAGAAAAATGTCAGCATTGTACATAAATGTTTAAGAGTATGATGTGTGTATAGGACTGTGAGTACAGTATAAGCTTAAAATAAACAGTTTTCATTTGTCCCCTTTTTTTCTCCAAATGTCCTACTTTTTACAGCAGTTTGTCCTCAATTTTAGTGATATGGATTTGGTCACCACCACGAGGATTGGCTGATAAGTCCCAGGCCTCATACAGATATGGTGCCACTGGGCCAGTTAAACAGTAGCATTGTATAGTTTAACTCCAGACTAGCTTGTATCCATAGTTACAGTTCAATAGCTTGCTTAGTTTTCGAATGACAGCAATTTGAACAAGACAACTTTAGAGTTTTCACGAAAATGGTGGATTTGGAAAAATGAGCAGTGATTAAATACTTCCATTTGAAAGACTTAACACCTAAAGAAATCAAGGAGGAAATGGACAGTACATTGAAAGACTCTGCCTCTTCATATTTGATGATTAAAAGCTAAGTTGCAGAGTTTAAAATTGGATGCACGAACACTAGTCATGAGTCTCGCTCTGAATGCCTTGTAGAAGTGACAACTCCAGAGATTTGAAAAAATTCATCGTTTAGTACTGGAAGACCACAGATTAAAGTTGTTTGAGATAGCAGAGGCTGTAAGCAGATCAAAAGAACGTGCAGGTAATATTTTGGGCTTTCACAAGGTCTGTGCAAGATGGGTGCCACGTTTGTTGACACCTGATCAAAAGTTGCAAATAAAAACTGTTTCTGTTAAGCTCTACCATAAAAATCCTAGTGAATTTTTGAGATGGCTTATTACCATGGATGAAACTTGGATACATCACTACACTCCAGAAAGTAAATCATAGTCAAAACAGTGGATTGTGCCAGGTGAACCAACTCCAAAAAAAAGGCAAAGTCTTTTTTGTCACCTAACAAGGTTATGGCGTGTGTTTTCTGGGATGCACAGGGAATTATTTTTATTGATTACTTGGAAAAGGGTAAAAGCATCACTAGTGACTACTACGCAAGCTTGCTTCAATGTTTGAGTGGTGATGTGAAAAGAAAAAGACCTCATTTGGCAAGAAGCTTGTTTCGTCATGACAATGCTCTGAGCCATCGTTCAGTCATTGCAATGGGAAAATCTGAAATAAAAGTTTGAATTGCTTGAACATCCACCCTATTCACCAGATCTAGCACACAGTGACTACCACCTGTCCCCAAACCTCAAAAAATTTCTTGGAGAACAAATATTTCACAAGGAAGTCATTTGTGGTAAACAGCTATTTTGAGGATGTTGATAAATTGCACTACAGAACTGATTTAATTAAATTAGAACACCAATATGACAAATGTATTAACCTTTCTGGAGATTGTGTTGAGAAATAAAGCAAAAAATAATAATTTTAAATGCTGTTTTCATTGAGAGGCCCGAAATTTAGCAGCCAGCCCTAATATATATATATATATATATATATATATATATATATATATATATATATATATATATATATATATATATATTTTAAAATTGAAATCAGCCTCCAAAAATCCAACACTTCAATAGTTGACAAAACAATAACATTTCAATAAATAATGGCATAAAGTGCATTGACTGTTGGAAAAGAAATGCCAGCTGTGAAAACCCAGAAGTTTCAGATGATAAAGGCCATAAAGCCCATTCTATCTCCTATATTGCACAAATCAGGGCACAAATGGAATTAGTGATTAGTAGGGCCCAGATTTTTAGCTAGCATAAACTTTCAATTTAGGTTTCTTATGTGCTTAAAATAGCTTTTTTAGGTTTTGCTTCATGGACCAGTACATGCACCAATAATTTTCCATTTTTCTTGTTTTGGGAAATTTATTTATGAACTTTATCCACAAAAATTAACATTGTCAGAGATTTTCAAAAAAAAATACAAAAAATTAAATTCATTGTTTCTGTTTTAGGTTAGTTTTAGGCATTGCAGTAGATAACTGCATACGAACTCAAATTTTCTGCCATAAATTTTTTCCTATCATGTATTCTTGTATGAAGGAAAAGTTCTTTCAATGGAAAATGGTATCATAGGTGCATTTGGTAAATATGTATGTTAATGCAGCAGGTTCTATGGGTGATTTTCCTGCATACTTTTCTCCCTGTAATACTAAAGTCTTTAAAACATTGATTTCCTAAGAATCTTTTTAGCTTTGATGAATATGCAACTCCCACTGGTCCAGATACTTCTTTTTTATTTTCTCCTCTTAGTACATAGGTAAAGAAGGTATTGCACCACCCAAAAACTTGATACAAAGATTTCACTGGAAATACACCTTTTAGTGCCTCCTGATTGAAAAATAAATTAAAAAGAGTACATTTTTAAAAAGAGTTCGGTGTGTCTGTGAACATGATAATTCAAAAATGAAAAGTCTATAAAATACCAAACTTGGTTTTGAAATTAAGTATCTTCCTAAGGTGTGGCACAGAGATTTTGAGGAAAATCCGTTACATGGAAAAAATTTCAAAAATGTTGAATTTCTTAAAAGTAGCTCTAACAATTTAGATTAAAAGAATGCCTTAAATTTCCTCGGAATAAACTCTGAAGACTCTTTCTTTCTGAATGACTTTTGCATAACTGGTAAACTGTAAGAGATAGACAAAAACTTACTACACAATGTATAATACCTTGTTAAAACATGCAGTTTATGTCATATACATTTTTTTTATTCAGTTCGGAGATATTTCTTGTAATTGATTTCAATTAAAAAGTACGTGAGCTTTTCTCATACAGTAATTTTTCAACTCCTAATCATTCAAAAAAGATCATTTTAATCACATTGCAACTAGCTTTTAAAAGATTTGACTATTGCTTTAGCTTAGTGTCTCTTCTATTTACAAGCAAGTAATAAGATCATTTTTGCTAAAGTTCACATCAAATTTTTTTGAAATTTCTCCAATGATATTCAAAGCATCACTGAGTGACAAGGTTAGACTTTCTAACTGGTGAATAGTGTGTTGTGTAAAACAAAAATGTATGTTAATATATGCAAGGAAGCAACTAGAATGGGATAGTGGAGCGATTTTTTGGTGTTGGCAATGCAGGAAGATTCTGTCATCCAAAGTCATTGACAACATGTTTTTTTACCTTCTGAGTGCTTAGCATAGAGCTGCATTTAGTAATCTGATTAACTCTGTCATACTACTTATAATAGTAGCAGAAATAATTTTACGGTGAGTTCCAATGGGAAAATAACATTCTTCATTTAAAGAATGCAAAATAATTACAGTTAAACCTGATTTATACGTTTATCAAGGGAACGAGGGAAGATTACTTGTAATTCAGAATTACTTACAACTGAAAATGGCATGTTTATTTATGGATGCTCTTTAACTGCTATGGTTCTCAGCGTTCCATTCTATATTGGGCGTGAAAGACCACTTAATTTTGCTTAGAGGACTCCCTATCAGGCTTGAGGTTCTCTTACATACCGTAAATCTATGACACGTGACCAATGGCTTTACTTCCGAAGGAAGCCATGCTAAGGATTTTTACACCCGTCGTCCTCTGCCGGGTTTGAACCCACGACCCTTGATGTTTGAAGTTAGCATGGTAACCAATACACCATGGAGGGCGACACTCTTACTATATGTATGATAATGCATCATGCATATATATATAAAAAAGGCAATACAATGGAGGTACAAAGTGCAAAAGTTTATAAACTACAAAGATACGTATGAAGAAAACATTTGTTTGAACGTGGTTCTGCTTTAAAGAAATCAGTTCATTTTGCTTGTTTCACTTTCCTAGCACTAAGTGCATAGACCTCATTTTGCAAACTAATTAATGAACTTATACCTTTTTCACTACCACTTTTAGCACTGATGTAATGCCTACATACATTTATTGCACTTAACACTTCACTCACCTTAGGAATTTCAAGTTTTGAGTTGTCATCCACATTACTGACAGTGTCTCTTAAAGCTGGTCCACTTTCTTAATCACCACTTTGGACTGTAGTTCCCCACACACAGCTAGATTATCATCAAAATGCACAAAGGTATCAAAATTTACACCCTACCACAGAGCTAGCTCATTTATAGGATCATCACTACCAATATCATCACAATCATCAGAGTCTGACCTCTTCCTGTAAGACACCAGATTTAACATATTGGAGCCCAAGCCTGAGTATAGCTCGGGCCATCGAAATGTTCATTAGACCCATGCCTGAGCATAGCTCAGGCAGGTATTTCTAACGCTTTTAATTCAATTCCACGACCGTAACTTGGTCTTGGTCTATGCGGCAAAGAATATACATATCGTTTAGTTGTCTGATTTTTTCTGCTATCTGTCCTTGCTTTAGTCAACTATTATGAATTTTAGGAGATAGAGTAATATTGGGTGCTCTTGGGTAGTCGCGCCATTTTCTTTGGGGGTGGTGATCTGTTTGTTACGTTTGTAGTCTTAAATGTTAAAATGCTGCATTTTCCCCAATTTCTGTGAACTGAAGCTGAAATTCAGGATCCAAATGAAGCTGTGAAAATTCTGATTCCGATCGAGCGTTTTTCGAACTTTGAATAAATGGAGTGTAAGCAGCTTTACGCGTTTTTTTTTTTTCAAACTCATATTTGATACCTGTTGTAAATTTAAAATAAAATATTAATACAGAAGTTATGACTATTTTCTTACTTGTTGAGAAATCCTTGATTGCCATACCTTTAGATTGTCCCAATACTTTTCGGCAGATTTAATTGATGTACTGCAAATAATAACTCAAAGTAGGCGTAAAAATCCTGGGTTTCTTGGCACTTCAACTACTGAAACGTTCAGGCTTCAATGTGTTAATGAAGCAATGTTTGATTGTGGAGGATGTCACCTGCTTCCAGGCAGCCAAAATAAATTCCATGGCTTGCATATCTCCCTTCCTGCTGATGGATGCATTTTGTTAATTTGGCATCACATTTTAAAAACTCATCCAAAATAACATTTTTGTTACTGATGATTGTACATAGCATGGAGTAAGCAATTCCTAAGTCTGAAGCAATTTTGGTTTATAGTTTTGTGTGGATTAAGTTCCACCTCTCGTATGAATTTCACTTTCTGATCTAGCGTATAGCATTTCCTTCTTCTGTTCTTCATGGCTAATTGAAAGCAACTGAGAACTGAAAGACAAACCGCTGTTTAACAATAAACACAAGATAACGAGCAATTTTTATCTTTACTTCTTGCTTGTTACTGCATTGTTGCGCTCTGCCAGCAAATGTATTATTGTCTTTTGTTTCCAAGGCCAAAAGCTGCCCTCTCAGCTTGCGTCTTTGTCAACAGAGATAAGGAAAATACCTTTGAGTTTCTTTTAAGATAGTGTATGCCGTATGCTCATTATAATTATGTATAAATGCATTATATATAAAAAAGGTTTGGTTCACAGGTATTTAAATTACATTTTGCTGGGGCCTATCAAAATTTACGTATAAATGCAAATTACTTACAGTTGAGTTACATATAAAATAGGTTCAACTGTATCTAGGTAATTTTATGTTTCAACGCCTCATTTAGGTTTTTTGGTTGCAATAAAATGTATATATTCTTCAGGAAGTGTGAAATGAATACATGTATGTCATGAAATTAAATAGCAAGGAAAAAATAGTTAAAACCTAAAATTCCTTACACTGAGATGTCACTGGAAATGCTCAACCCCTGAATCCATAAAAAATTCATGTGTGTCTGTCAAATTGATATTATTTTATTTAAAATTATATTTATGCCCTTCAGTGCTATAATAAACATTGTCAGTAAAATATTTCTTGATTGGGTTTATAGCAACTTTAAGTGTTGCCGATTTCTTTTATTTACGTTGTAATCTGTCATGTAGTTTTTCTTGTATGCTTTCTAAACCCCTGTTATTTAATGTACCTCTTAGTGCTGTTCTGTAATAGTCTTCATTGTTTCTTGCAATATATTTAGGCATGTATTACAATTACTCTCTACAATGTACACAGAAGGTAGAGAAAGTATTGCATTCCACCCAAAAATTTGATATCAAATTTCATTGGAAATACTCATTTTGGGGTCCCCATAATCAATAAAATAGGCATTTTTGGAAAAAGTTTCACGTATAAGAGTGAATGAGTGAGCAAGCAAGCATGTGCATGTCATAATTCATAAACAAAAAATAATTTAAAAACCGAATATAAGTTTAGCAGCTTCCAAGAATGCGACACGAAAAGTTTCAAGACAGTATTCCTACCCCTAACTACTATACATATGGAACTTTTCAACAATTTCATTGATAAAATAGTATATGTTTAAGATATTTTCATGGTAAATGAAATGAACATCTTGAATTTACTGGGAATAGCCTCCAAAAGTCTCCTATTCTCGATGACTTTTGTATAACTGGTAAATTGTAAGAGACACAAAATCTTAGTACATTGAAAGTGTAAATCTTGTTAAAACATGCAACTTATGTCAAACACATTTTTGTGGAATTAACTATTTACAAGATATTCTTTGTTGTTGGTTTCAATTTTCCAATACTTATACTTTTCTTAAATAGGAAGTCATTATTCATATATTTTCATCCTGGTCTAAAAAGAGATGAAATTTCAATACTGTTTGACTATTGTTTTAGCCTAATATGTTCCCTTATTTCCCCTCTGCTTACTTGGAAGTAAGTAATAAAAACATTCCTGCTAATGTTTTATCTCGATTAGCATGAAGTAGATGGAAGAATAAGCTTTTGTAAGCATGGATTTTTGCAAAATAGATGGAGAAAGTCATGGGAATGTAACATATCAGTTTTTTAGTTATACTGCTCTCTGTTTCTCTTTGTCACATATACACCCACCCACACATATCAGTCTGGGTAGCTCAGTTGGTTTGGTGCTGACCTTCTGATCTCAAGGTTGCAGGTTCAAACCTAGCCCAGGCCGATAGTTTTTAAGTGTGCTTAAAATCAACAGCGTCATTCAATAGATTTACTGGCATGTAAAAGAACTCTTGTGGGATGAAATTCCGGCACACCAAAGGCGCTGATATGATCTGCATCGTTAAACCACTACTTTGTTTTTTTTAAACCCACCCACACAGAGAAAGGGATCTTTTTCTAAAAATGCTTTTTCTGGATTCTATAAAAATATCACTTGTCAAATTTTTGTGTGGAATGCTACATTTCCTCTTCCTGCAATAGGTAAGCTGTAGAGAAAAGACTTTTTTAAATCAATATTAATTATGTAAATAACTTGCAGGAAGTGTTAATGGGTGGATAAAGTTACTAAAAGTCTTTCCTAATGCTAAGGGATATATGCTCTTATTTAGAACTAAGTTGATTCATCATGAACCTAAGGTATTAATGTGTGTAAAAATAAGTGCAATATGTACCATAGTTGTAACAAGCCATTATTTTAATTTGTTTATTCATTTTTATTTGATCCCAAATACAATTTATGTATATTTTTCTTCAGATCTTAAAATGGAGGTGAAAGATGATTCTATGAGCTACATTGCTGATCTTAAGATGGATCTCCAAGAAGAATTCGTGTGGCCAGATGAGACTTCCAGTGAAAAAAAATTTATGCCAGAAGATCATGAAATGAACACTAAAGTTGAAATAAAAGATGAGCCTAATAGAGACAATGATTTATATGATGAACTACAAGTAATATTTTTATAAATTCTTTTGCATTAGCTAAGGGTTGGCACAAGTGGAAGCTTGAATCAGTCTTAAACATTATGGCTAAAGTAGGCCTCAAACTGAGATCTTTGGCTTTGCTTTGTTGAAGTTCCAATATAACATTTAATTTTCAAGTCTGAATAAATTTTCCTTCAAATAAAATCTACAAAACAAATTCTAAGGTCAATAATTGCTGTCTGTACAGCTGCATTTTTACATTCTCTACATATACTTAGTACTAGTATATAGAGAAGGTAGGTATTGTATTACACCCAAAAATTTGATAAGATTTCACCAGAAATACTTGTTTTGGGACCTCTTCAATCCAAAAAAAGCATTTTTAGAAAAATGTCTGCGTGTGTCTGTGGGCAGCATAGTTCAAAAATGAAAAGTCTGTTAAATGCCAAACTTGATATTTAAGTTCAGTAACTTCCAAGGATGTGACACGAAGATTTTAAAGAAAATCCCCCACCCCCAACTACCCTTTACATGAAAAAAATTTTAAAAAAATTCTCAAAAATGGCTCTAATGATTTTGATTAAAATCTCTTACATATATAAGATATTTACGTCACAAATAAAATGTATAATTTGTATTTTCTGGGAATAGCCTCCGAAGATCTCTTTATTCTGGATGAATTTTGCATAACTGGTAAACTGTAAGAGACAGGCAAGATCTTACTTCACAAAAAATGTAGATTTTTAAACATACAATATATGACATATTTTTTTTTCGTGGAGTTGACCGTTTTTGAGATATTCTTTGTTATTAGTTTCAGTTTTAAAATACTAAAGCATTATACACATTTCAACATTATATGACATCAACATGATAAAATGATACACTCTACTGAAATTGAAGGGAAACTGGGTCATATGGTTAATTTATACTGCAGCATCTCAAGATGTAGTATTCTCACTGACTGCCCTGCTATTGAAAATTGCTGTTGATAACATTCCTAGCACTACAAAAATATAGTGATAGGAGGTTTATTTTCGCAGTGATGTAAATTCTGGTTAGATGTTGGCCATGGATTTCAACAGTTTCTTTACCGCTTTCAACAGTTACAGTGAGAAAACTTCTCATCTCAAAACTTCCCAGTCTATATAACAATTTATTTAAACAAAAAAGAAACCTGTCAACTTAGATATTGAGGGGGAAGCTTAAAACTGGCCTTAATTGCATTTTAGGTTTCACCCCTCACTCCTGACTGTAGGGGGCTGCTGCAAATTGAAATTTCTATCACTTTACCTACTATTTCTGAACAACATTTACTTTAATGTGAAGAACATAACCTAATAAAACTTTAACAGCACTTGTTCACTTATATTTTTCACTTTTTTTAATTTATCAAGCGTTCATGTTAATTACTATTTCATTTTTGTCACTTTATTTTTAAATGTAATGTGCGTTTGACCCAAGGCATCATGGGAACGTTTTCTGTTTTATCCTTGTCTCTCTGCATGTGGCCAACATTCATAATATGGACATAGTAAAAATGGAACAGCCAACATCTTAAACATGTCATCACTGATGTATTGGTCAGTAATTTTAGGGTTTTGTGGGGTTAAGGGCCCCTAAGCCATAAAATATTTCAGGGTCCTAAGATGCAAAGCATTGCCGAGAGACTGGTGCTCTAAACCTCAAAGTATAGCCAAGGGCAAACTGCAATGAATCCTGTATATGTGGAGTCACTGATACAATAACTAATGGTTTGAGAGCCCTAAGAGATAAAACGTTGCAGAGGAAAACGTCCCTTGAGTACTTTCCTCGGCAATGCTTTACGGCTTAGGGCCCTCAAACCATTGGGAATTATATCAGTAACCTCACCATTCTTCAGCTATGCGGAAGTCATTGGGATTTGCTCTTCCTTGCTTGTTCAAATTTTTATTGCTAAATTTTTAGCATCATTTGGAACATTGCTCTAGCCATATTTTCATTTTCTAGGTTGACAATACTTATTGATCACTACTTTTGGTGCTCTATTTTTACCTTTGTGTTAAAAATGGTGTTGGTTTGCTGTATATAAATGGACTAACAAATAGGGGCAGGTGGGTTGACTTTGTGCCAGCAACATCATCTAACATGTGCATTGCTCCTTCAGGATCACTCTGGATATAAAATCATCAGAATATGTAAGTTTTTAGCATAAAACACTTAATACTATGACCGGAGTGAAACCAAAATTTTAAATTGCATCCCTACATTTGATTACTTAAATTATCTCATTCATTTATTTTTCATATTTTGTTTTATTTTTCTGCCTAGTAACCTGGATTATCATTATTATTATTATTATTATTATTATTATTATTATTATTATTATTGGAAATACTATTTTGGACATTTTTGTGTATTAAATGTTTACAAAGTGTAGTATTCCATTCAGGAAAGAACAGAAATCATATGTGTCTGCACTGTTAATGAGAGGCATCCTGAGAAAATCAAGATCTATTTTTGCAGTGTTGTAAATTCTGGTTATATGTTGGTCATGGATTTCAACAGTTTCTTTACTGCTTTCAACAATCACAGTGAGATCTGTGCATATAGATCTAGTGCACAAATGTGAAGAAACTGGTGCTGCATGCAATAAAGTAAATAAAAAACTTAGAAAACTCAATTTCACAGATTGAAATATTAGGTCATTTCAGTTCTGAACCCATTATGTCCATTTTAAAAGTATTTGCTGTAGCATTTTGTTTGGCTCCTACACAAAGTGATAAAAATGAAGAAATTCTATCCCTACAAAATACAAGTTCACCAACAGCTGAGCAAAAATAAGCTCCATAAATAAATATGACTTCTGTTATCTTTTGAATTTAATACATTATTTTGAAAACATTTAATGCACAAAAAATGTTCAAAATTGTCTGTCACAAAAACAACTAGACTGTGTCTGCGATTGAGTGATCAGTGTTCTGATTTCTCACCAGAGAGTTTGATTCCCGGGGCGAGGAATTTTTCTCTTTCCCTATCCCTCTCAGAGTCTGGAAGTATGAATGTGAGAGTGAATGTGTGTGTGTGTGTTTAATAGAAAAAAACCCTGAAAAACTAATGTTAATAAAACCTCAGTTCAGCAAGGAAACACCAGCAGTTGTTTCTAAAGCATAGCACCTGCCTGATATGACCATAGAAGTTAAAGGGGACCATATAAATAAAAAATAAATAAATACATTTTAAAAAACTATCCAGGCTGCTAGGCAATGTAAACAGCAAAATATATGTAAAATAAATGAATAGGAAGCATAAACAATAGAATACAAGCCCGCCTGGGTAGCGTGGTGGTAGCATGTCTGCCTCACATTCGAAAGGTCATGAGTTCGAATCTCGCTTAGGGTGAGTTACCCGGGTAAGGTTTTTTTCTGGGTTTTCCCTTATCCTGAGAAGATGATTGTCGAGTAACTTTAAGCTCCATGGACCCCGAGATCATTTGAGCATCATATCATCAATTTCATTCATCGTCCGATATGACCAAACAGGTTAAAGGACGTTAAACATAAAAAAAAAAAAAATAGAATACACTTTCATATTTAAGTATAAAAATATAGGGATACCATTTGAAATTTCAAAGCTTGATGGCTGGGTGTGAAGGGGTTAAATCTAAAATGCATTTAGGACTCATTTTAACCGCCCCCCGTCAACATTAAATTGACATGTTTTTGTTTAAATTAAATAATAGTTATTTAGACTGGGAAGTTTTGAAATGAAAGCCCAATATGATTTTTGCTATGCCAACTATTGGTACACTAAAAGGGTCTTTGTAAATTATCTGCTTTGGTTCACTGGTTTCTGCATTCACCTGCTGGCTTCCTGAAATTGAAATTGAAACTGAAACCTGTAAAGGCTGGTTCTCAACAACCGAGAACGGTAGAATGAGAACAACAAAGTTAAAATATATGTAGTTTATGAGAGCATTCACAATTAATGGGAACACACTTAATTTTCTTTCATTAAAATATATTAATTTTAACAACAATTTTAATGAAGGGTGTTTTGGAAGAGTGATACATATGAATAGAATATTTCTGAGTTGGGTTTGTAACACTTAAGTATCACTTACGAATAGTTTTCCAGACCGATTTCGAAGCCAGTCTGGAAAAACTATACGTAAGTGAAACTTAAGTGTTACAAACCCAAATCAGAAATATCCTATATTAATTTTCTTTTCTGAAATTAAAAATGAAATCTGTCATCCGTTTTCCTTGTGTTACTAATAAATCTTTTTCTGTTTAAAAAATGGAAAAATAATATTGCTTCCAATTATTATTCATCTTTTTAGGTCTGACACCTCAGGAAGCATCTAAGCAGCCTATTTCATAGCATTGCTTTGATATTAAATAATTTTGAGTAGTTTTTATTAATTACAAATATTCAACACTTAAATCCCTAGATTTTTCTATATTTAAAATATGTAGTAAAATAGCATAGAAGTGAGGATTCAAATCCATGTTCTTTTCCAAGTGTGATTGCATGTTTGTGCTTTTCTTATTTATCACAGCCAAATTTCTCACATGCTTCTTCAATTAGCTTTTATTTCATTTTGAAGAATTTTGAAACCATAGACTCAAAGTTCCCTATCTTAAAATACTTGCCTTCTGGAATTTTATTTGGATGTATTAACTATATAATATGGAAACTAGTGAAACAAAATCTCATGTGTTCCATTCACATTGACTTCCTCTACCTATTCTGCATTAACTACTTCCTTTTTTTTTTTTTTTTTTTTTTAATTTATTTAGATTCATTCAGCATTAATTATGCTATACAGAATTGGAATAAAATACATTATAACTAAAAGTAACAAAGAACATTATAATTTGTGAGGTCAGCCACATGAGGCCCCTCTGGCACTAAACAGTCAGAGATAATTTCACACATTCATACAGTGAGAGTTTTCTTTCTCGTAATCTCTTCCTGAAGAAAACAGCAAGTCCTGTGGGAGACGACTCTTTATCTGGGGAACTGCAGGTTATCAGGTTTTTGTCCCAACGAGATCTGCACTGCGCCAGATACTAAGTGAAGATGCTGAAAAAATGTGCGAGCCTGAGGTCGAATATGTGCAGAGATGGAACTGAGTCCAAGTTCATGATGTATCTGAGTGTTCTTGATATACCAAGGTGCATTCACTATAAGCCTTAACACTTTATTTTGAAATACCTGCAGACAGTTAATTTTGCTTGGACAAGCATAGGTGAGCAAAAGACGAAGTATAGATTTGTATAAAAGAGAACCACTTGAAATTTGCAAAGAAGACTTGTAGTTGAGAATGGGATACAATTTGCGTAATCTGGAGAGGCAAGATTTAATTTTGAGTTATTGTGTGTGTTCCAGGTCAGTCGGCGATCAAAATGTAGGCCAAGATATTTGACAGTGTCATCAGCACGTTTCCAAGGTATGGGAATGTTTTGTAAAGTCATAGGAGGGGGAACAGAGGGGTGACTTAATGTAAAAATCATGGCTTCACATTTCTTGTGGTTCAATGAAATCCAGGACTTAAGTATATTAAGAGACGTCTGGAGTCTGTAAGCAGCGGTATCAAGTTCATAGTGTGCTGTAAAAATGGTGATATCGTAGGCATACATGGCAATGTTGACATCTGGTAAGGTTGGTATGTCATAGGTGAAGACAATAAACAACAGAGGCCTAAAATGGAACCTTGAGGCACTCCCGATATTACTGGCTGCACAGAGGATAGAGTAGGACCAACCCGTACTTGAAAAGTACGATGTAAGAGAAAGCTATCAATGACATGGTAAAGATAATCCGGTAACCCAATGCTTCAAAGTTTATAGAGCAGAATGGTGTGCCACACTCGATCAAAAGCATGTTTGAAGTCCAGAAATGCGTGCTGTTTATACTCAAAACGATGAGCAACCGCCTCAGTTAATTGCAGAAGCTGATGCATTTTAGACTGGTGACTGCGAAAACCAAATTGCTGAGGTGGTATTTCTGCATTGTCCTTTAGAAATTTGTAATGGTTTGTGTATGACTTTTTCAAAAAGTTTGGGAAGTGTAGGTAATAGACTGATAGTATAACTAGAAGGTAAGGAAGGTGATAATTCAGGTTTTGGGAGAACGATAGCCTCAGCATGCTTCAACAATAGTGGAAAATATCCAAAGCGAAAAGCAGCATTAAATATGGAGGCTAAGTAAGCCTGGGCCTTGGTGATAAGGTGTTTTAAAACAGTATTTGGTAAAAGATCATGACCTGGTGCTTTTTTAGTGGGTAAGTTATAAAGAATCCACTGCAGTTCTCTGGTCGAAATACAATTGAGTTGCTCTGGATCTGAGGAATAGGTATCAAGCGCAATTTTAATATCTTGACTGAACACAACATTTCATGCTGGAATTAGGTGTAAATGTAGTTTGAAATATATCCACCAATAGCTCACATTTTGCATCTTCGTGTTCATAAACATGGTCCTGGAATTTTAAGGGTATAATAGTAGGGTCTCTAAGCACCTGTTTCGTCTCCTTCCATAGAGAGCAATCTTCTGGCGAAAGGTTTGACAAAGAGTGTTGATGAGTAGCATAACAATGTTCATCTAGAGCTCACTGTTGAATTAATTGATTCGATCGTCAACACATTTTATGTTTAGCATCAATATCAGAATAGGCCTGTAAGCAATATGCAGCCTGTAGCTCAAGATCCAACTGTCTCTGAAAACATTCCCAGTTCACCATTCCTTGGATTAGGTGAGGGCAGAACAAAGCACATGGCACTTTACAATGAAACATAGAGATGACTGGGCAGTGATCAGAATCCATGTTGGCAATAGAGCGCATGTGTAAGGGCTGACTAATGTTCTTTAAAAGTGCCACATCTAAGATGTCCGGTAAGACTGCAGGATTATAGGAGTAGTAGGTAGGATCTGTCGGAGCTAGAATAAGTATACATTGTGGTCGGCTGCTGAGAGATCGGCAGGAGTGGTTATACGAAAACCCCATTGCATGTGCTTACTATTTAAGTCACCAAACAAGATCACAGGAGGTGGAACAGAAAAGAGAAGCTGTAGATCTTGTTTCTCTAACTGAATTAAGGGTGGTCGATAAGCTGCATTATAAATATCTCCGGCCAGTTAGTTGATGAAGCTTGATTGTGCCGGCCTCTAGGCATGTTAATTGAGGCAAAAGTATGCTATAATGTGCCAGTTTTTGTTTCACATTAATGGCTATGCCTCCAGAAGCAATTTGGGCATTGCGGTCACATCTATAAATATGATAACCAGAAAGAGTGAATTTTTCGTAAGTAAAAAAAGGGTTTCAGAGATACAAGCAATATCGACATTGTGTCAGATAAAAATTCAAGAAAAGTAGCTCGCTTAGATTTTAAGCCGCTGGCATTCCAGTTTAAGAAAACAAGCCTAGTGACTGAATGACGAACTGAACTATTCATTTTGAAAAAGCTCTTGAAATAGTGAAATTATAAAAGATTTGATATGAGAGAGGTATGGCTTAAAAGCCCTGATCAACATAGGTATCAAGTCAGTGAAATGTGTAGGATAGGAGTAGGATTTTCTTTAGGCATCTGACTCCTGTGAGCAGATTGAGGTGTTTAGTTAGGTGGCCATACTGCGGGCAAAGTATTTGCACCAGCTGTATTTGGCAAGTTAGGAAAGTGCTCTGCATCAAACGATGATGGTGTTGAGTTAGGCACAATTGCAGCATTCAGAATTAGGTCACAGTTGTGAAGTTTCACTAGTAGCTTTAGTGCGAAGATTTAACTAATATGGGCAACCCTTATAGTTAGCAACATGGATACCGTTGCAATTCACGCACTTAGGTTCATGCTGTTTGGGTTTAGTACAATTACTGTAGTGGCGAGATTCCAGGCACTTCACACATCGGGGATTAAGGCAACAGAAGTTCTTTGTGTGACCATACCGTTGACACCTAGTACATTGAGGTGTGTTCAAAGATCTGCGGCGATATCAACTGAGACTAACTTATGTTACATATGTTGAAGGTTAAATATTTCTTTAGCCTGATCTGAGTTCTCCAATTTGACTGCACACAAGGGCATAGAAACTGTCCCCACAAAGGCTTATTCTTCTATCTACTTCATGCTAATCAAAATAAGCATTGACAGAAATGGCCTGATTACTTATTTCAATGTAGGCAGAAGGGAAATGTCAGAATAGATTAGACTAAAGCAAAGTCAAATGTTTTAACAGCTGGTTGTCCTTGATGTCATTGGTTCTCCTTGCATGGTCAGGAATAAAAAACCAAAAACGAATGACAACTTTCATTTGAGAAAAATGGAAATATTGGAAAATTTAAGCCAAAAACCATCTCTAAAATGGCTAACTCCACAAAGAAAATTATCTGACCTAAATTATGTATTTTAACAAGGTTCTAACTTTTTTGTGCAGTAATATTTTCTCTCTCTTTTTCTCTCAAGTCCTCTATAATGAAGAGGGCTTCAAATGCTATTCCCAGAAAATTCAAGATAAGCATTTTTTCATAAAAATATCTTAAATCACTATTCATTTTTTAGAAAATCAAAATGTTCAACAATGTTCTATATAAAAGGTAGCTAAGGGGTAGGAAGATTTTCTTGAAAATGGCCCATCCTTGGAAGTTGCTGAACGTAAATATCCAGTTTGGTATTAACAGACTTGCATTTTTGAGTTATGCTGTCCCCCTCCTACACACCCATCCACCCACTCACACCTTTTTTTTTTTTTTTTTTTTTTTAAATTTGTGTTCAGCGATCCTCAAAACATGTGTTTTAATGAAATATCAGTATCAAATATACATATAATATATATATATATAGCTGATATGTTCGATTTAAAATGGGTATTCAATTTAATGCATTTTTTTACAGGACCTAGACTTGTGGGTAAATGGAATTTATCTGGACTTTTCTGCAGCAGAATCACCTAGGTAACTTAAAATAATTTCACAGTATAACAACTAGTTGTAGTAAGTACTACATGCATAGGATTTGATTCTCGCTTGGTTCATTTACTTTTTCTGAAATGCATAATTACTAGACTCACAATCCATCTGGGATTTGACCAGAAAGTCCTAGTTTCTTTACACTGTTCAAAGCACAATCCATGGTTGAAAAATGTTCTGGATTTTGAACATAAAACAAATTATTGCAATTGCAATAAATGTTTTAAAAAATCTTCCATTCGATCTATTTGTTCTGTAAACAAGTTATTCATCACACTCCGTGGTGTAATGTTTACCATGCTAGCTTCATATACCCAAGGTTGCGGGTTCAAACCTGGCAGAGGACGATGGATTTTTTTCGGCTGTAAAAATCCTTAGCATGGCTTCCTTTGGAAGGGAAGTAAAGCCGCTGGTCCCGTGTCGTAGATTTACGGCACATAAAAGAACTTCAAGCCTAATAAGAGAGGCCTCTTGAGCAAAATTAAGTGGTCTTTCATGCCCAGTATAGAATGGGACGCTGGGAACCACAGCAGTAAAAGAGCATCCATAAATAACACACCATTTCCATTTCAAAAGCTATTCTTACAACAAGTTATTCTTTTATCTACACCCCACTAATAAAAATCATTACCAGAAATGGTCTTATTACTTAATTTCTTATAAGAGAAGGGAAATAAGAGAATAACACTAGGCTAAAGTGAAAGTCAAGCCTTTTAAAAACCGTTGTACTGTCTTTTCATGGACCGGAGTAAAACAACAGAGAGATGAATGAATGAGGGCTTCCCATTTGAGAAACTTTTAAGTATTTGAAGTCTGAAACCAATAATAGGGAATATTTTGTTTATGACATAAATTGCATGTTTTAATGAGATCTACATTTTTTATGTAGTAAGCTTTTGTCTATCTCTTACTGTTTACCGCTCATGCATAAATCATTTAGAAGAAGAGGACTTCAGAGGCTATTCTCAAGAAATTCTGTATATACATTTTATTTGCCATGTACCTAGTCTAGCCATAAATACTGTCACAAATTTTTAGCTTGGACTGTAGAACCAGTTCAGCACTTGGCAAGGAACGCTTGTGCTGAAGGACAGTCCAGAGCAGTGCGTTTTCAAAAATAGACCTGCTTCGCTAAGCAGAGTTACAGTGAGTGCCTTACATAAGGTTGGATAGTCATCAACTGAGATTTTCCAACTCCTGAAAAAGCTGAAAATCAGCAAGAGCTTGTTTACAATCCAGCGGTTTACTAAGATCGACAGTGTAAGTGATTACCCATGGTCTGATGTGATGGTTGTTCTGGTAGTGCATGAACAGTGGCAGCTGTTACAGCAATGGAGGCTTGTATCTGGCAAAATCCAGTCCAGAAGCAGAAGATAATGGCACGGTAGCTCAATATTTCACCAAGATCAATATCCAGGGTGCTCTCTGAAGACATGGGGGTCAGAGGTTATTGGCGAGCACAGACATTTCTTAACAGAGCAGCTGAAGCAGCAGAGGAAACTGAAATGAAGACTGTTCCTGTAGCAGTACACCAACAATGGGCATCAGAGTATTATTTTTATCAACAAGAAAATCTTTACCATTGAAGAGAGTTCCTAAGGTCCAGAGAAGTCACTGTCATTCCTAGTCATGGTTTGATGGTGGGTGAGCTATGAAGACCCCACAGGAGTTCATTTTTGTAGAAAAGGAGTAAAAAGGAGTATATATGTGGAACTGTTCTGGTATGAGCCCTGGACCTTCCAGCAGGATTCTGCTCCAGCTCATAAGGCAAGGGTAACACAACAGTGTTGATGACAAAACAAGATGCGAGTCAAGCGGCCTCTTAGCAGCTTTGGAGGATTCTGCAATCACCATCTGGATGGAATTCTTTCACAGAATAATGCCTCAGGCAGCACTCTTATATAAAGACAGATCCATGCTGTAAAAGCAAAATGCTGCTTAGATCGGTTCTCATTTGCTGTGCTGTAAATCAGAAACACTGCACTTAACCGTTTCCGAAAATCGAAAGACAAAGTGGCAAGAAAATCGAATGGCAGAAGGAAAGGGAGTGTGTAAAGTGATACTTAGTCACGTAAATGACAGATTTTCATTTACTGATCATTTAGTGACTTTGAGGCTAGTTGATGTCGCTTATTTCCAGACATTCTCTGAAGAGTTCTCAGAAAAAGATCTTGTCACTGCTGTTGAAATCTACCCATGGCTGCTCAAGTCACAGCTTAAAACAGAACTTCTAGTATTGTACAAGTGGCATAATATGATGGATGCTAAAGGAGCTTCATCTATGTTGCAGTTCATAACAGAAAACAACCTCAACGAAGAAACTTTTCCTGCAATTAACCGAGCTACTGAAGATTGTTATCACTACGCCCATGACTACAACAGGACCATAAAGATGCTTTTCCACAATAAAAAGAATTAAAACCTTTGCTAGGAAATAAAATGGAGTGTTATTTATGGACACTCTTTAACTACTGTGGTTTTCAGAGTCCCATTCTATACTGGGTGTGAAAGACCGCTCTATCAGGCTTGAGATTCTTTTATGTGCCTTAAATCTACGACACGGGACCAATGGCTTTACTTCCCTTCCGAAGGAAGCCATGCTAAAGATTTTTACACTCGAAAAAATTCATCGTCCTCCGCCGGGTTTGAACCTGCGACCTTGTGTATATGAAGTTAGCATGGTAACCATTACACCACAGAGGGCAACCCTTTGCTGGGAATATGATGTGTGAAGACCGACTTTCAGCACTGGCAATGTTGCTATTGAGAAGAAAATGGTCAACAGCATAAAAGACTTTAATCTTTAAGTGATAGAAAAGATTGCACATTTGAAAAACCAGTGCATGAAATTTATGTACAAATAAATTTGGTGTTAATTGTGTAATTTAAACAATGTAAATATTCATTGTAAGTACCATTCTTCACATGAACAACATCAGCATATCACCTCATATTGCTGAAATTCCCGGAGACTAAGAAATTCGACATCTTTAGAATTCTTTGTAAGTGACGATTTGTGTAACAAATTTATAATTCTTGTTATTAGGCACTATCGTTTCTAATATTACTGATTTGATGTTGCGGCAACGGCGGTAGCAGTAGTGGCAGCGGTGGTGGTAAATTACTGATTTTGTGAACACCTAAATTTTTAATCCACGAGACGCCACTACAGATAGGTGTAAATTGTGAATGATGTATGTGCTTATAATATATTAAAAGAAAATTGAAAAATCTCAATTCACAATTGACAGAACCTGGGAACGGGAAAGAATATTTGGCTAAGTTTCAACTTTCTTGTTCTCATTCCTGTTCTCATTAGATTGACATTTTTCATATTATACTGTGTAGAGATTATTCTAGGTGGCATCTACATGAAATGGCTGCTACAGCATATACTTGTCACAATTATTTTGAATTTTGATGTTGGCTAACTTGCATTATCCTGGCTGAATTAGAGAGAGGTGAAAAAATAGTTTTTCTGTTATTCATTATAAATTTTATAAAAAATTATTTTTATTTTGATTTTGATGTTATTAATTATATTGTGTTTTACATAATTTTTTTTTTAAGGAAGTCTTACTCCTCCTTTGATATCCTCTCATCTAAAGATCAAAAACAATCTAAACTGCTGTGAATCAAAATCTAGTAAGCTGCACTAATGCACACTTTAAAGCTGGAGAGATTCATAGCATCCCTGACAGTTGTCTTACTGTGGCTGTTCTGTCACCCTATTGCCACTTCGTCTCATCCACAACAGCAGCACCAAACCTCTCAGTTGCTGCTCCTCTCCTAAATGATCTTCATTGTTGTTTCTAAAGCCACTGTCACTATCATTGCTTATATTCACAATTACAATGGGATTAGTTGTGCCAACTGAAACTGCATTGAGAAATGTTTGTTACATTTTGCAACAAGGATGACGACATTGCTTACGTAGCATGAATCTATTGGCAGAGAGAACACTCAACCCTTATCAGCTGAGACAGCATGCTGGCTGTCAGGGATCACTATGGATCTCCACGAGTTTAGTGGTTGCTATTTAATGCAACCTGTGCATGAAAAGACATGTTTTTAGGTGCATTTGTTGATGCAGAAAATACATTAGCTGTTTTACTGTATGCATAAAACAAGTCACAAATACTACGTCAATAGAATCTAAACTTGATTTATAAATATTTAAAAAATTTGATAACACATTGCTGCAAAATTAAGATTTTTGGACTGTCACACCTATAGAGGTTTAAATTTATTTGTAAAACTTTGAAGTATTTGATTGTTCATACATTGCAGGTTGGGCTTAACTTTACAGAAAATTAAGTCAGGTTTATGTAAACTTATACTAGTTAGGCAAACTGTGGACTTCTTAAAACATTTATCTTTAGTACTATTTTCCAAAATAACTATAATGATATATTTGTCAATCCTAGCACATTTTTTCTGCCATTACACAAATACACCTAATATATATTGTATGCATTAATTAAGTCTTGTAATTACTGACATGAATAAATCTTTCAGGTTGTCTGAAGAAATATGCTGTCAAGACATTGATGCCTTCAACGTATTCGTCACTGCAGTTTCAGAACAAGAAAACAAATTTGAAATGAGAAATGACAGCCTTGAGTATAAAAATATTCTTGGATATAAAGTTCATGGGAATGATAATCCCAAGTTGTCTGACCTGGAAAACAGTGCTTTTATTATCTGATTCTAAAAGAACATCTAAATGTGGAACGTGCGGGAAGTAGTTTTCTTGGCTAAAAATTTGGAAACACATAATTTGATTCACATTGATGAATGGCCATATAAATGTGACATTTGTGAGAATTAAGTTAAATTGATTTTTATTTATGGACACTCTTTAACTGCTTCAGTTCTCAGTGTTCCATCCTATAAAAGACCACTTACCTTTGCTCAGAGCCTCTTTATCAAGCTTGAGGTTATTTTATGTGCCATAAATCTATGACATGGATCCAGTGGCCTTCTGAAGGAAGCCGCCATACTAAGAAAAAAAATCCTTCAACCTCCGCC
Organism: Hymenopus coronatus; assembly: GCA_030762935.1. Taxonomy (NCBI): domain Eukaryota; kingdom Metazoa; phylum Arthropoda; class Insecta; order Mantodea; family Hymenopodidae; genus Hymenopus; species Hymenopus coronatus. The sequence continues at coordinate 112,770,237 of CM060890.1, forward strand.
AGGTTTGAACCTGCGATATTGGGAACCAAAAGCTAGCATGTTACCCCCATACCATGGAGAATGGCACATTTGTGAGAAGTATTTTATCCAGAAGTCAGACTTGAATGCATACAAAATGGCCTGTTATTTATGGACGCTCTTTAACTGCTTTGGTTCTCAGCGTCCCATTCTATATTGGGCGTGAAAGATCGCTTAATTTTTTTTTTTTGGCTCAGAGGCCTCTCTTATCAGGCTTGAGGTTCTTTTACGTGCCGTAAATTTACGACAAGGGACCCACAGCTTTACTTCCCTTCCGAAGGAAGCCATGCTAAGGATTTTTATGCCCGAAAAAATCCATCGTCCTCCGCCGGGTTTGAACCCGTGACCTTGGGTATATAAAGTTAGCATGGTAACCATTACACCACGGAGGGCGTGAATGCATACGAATTGACTCACCAGTTCATTAATTATTCAAATGTAACATTTGTGAGAAAACCTTAAGATGTTTGTGAGTTGGAAGCGCACAATTTAAATCATGAGGGTAAAAGACCATTTAAATGTAAAAACTGAGAGTTTTATTTCAGTAACATAATTAAACTTTATTTGATAAATGAAAGCAAACAATAGTATCAATGTAAAATATGTAACAGAAGCTTCATTTATTTCTCAAAATTGAAAGTTTGACTCGTAACATTCAAAAGCCATGCAATTATAAAATAGTGAAAGGAGCTTCAGGTGGCCAGGAGATTTAAAAATACATTGTTTGGTTCATAAAGATGAAAGTTGACTCAAGTTCAACATATGTGACAAGAGTTTCACTTAGATCTGGTTTCACAGATATTATTTATGGTATTGTTAAGCTTTTTTTTTGGTTATCCAGCAACTTATTGTTAAATGATTGAATAGTCAGGTAAAAAGTTACTTCAAACATTACTTATCAAGAAGTCATCCCTTCCAGAAATTGTGAAGTGCAAACCTTGTAATAGAGTGCAAATTTCTGTGAACAAATTACTGTGGGATAAGCAAAAACAAATGAAGGGGAAAATTGTGATGTGAAGAGGGAATTGCAATCATGAGAAACGGTTTTGATAGCTAAGCATAGTGTTGATTTTGAGATGCATGCTATGATCTGCATAAGCCTAACGTTTTCTGACAAAACACTGTTATTGAATTGAGGGGCTCAGTGCCAGAGAGAGCTATCCCAGAAATAGCTAAATTTGAGAAAAAAGGAGGTTTATTGGAGTTGTTTAGTTGGAAAAAAAATGTATTATTGAGGTACAACTATTTAAATCCAGTACTTGATCCACACTTTGAAATATCTTAGAAAATACAAAAAAGTGATATTTAACAATTTTTTTTTTTTTTTTTAAATTTTTTTAGCACTGCAAACTGTATTATTTACTAAAAACTTACTTATGCAGAGAAACTGAAAATAATGATATTCATAAAACACAAACAACTGAACTACACAATTTCTTCAAGCAATTCATTTGATATCAAATCATCATAAAAAGATTGGTACACTGCTGGGACACATTTTCTGATAAACTGTAGATCCCATAGTTTCAGCGCAGGAATATTCCTCCCCTGTGGATACAGTAATGATAGCTCTGCAATTACTCTAGACATAAAGGATGATTCTGCTACAAGTTGAGTACTATGTTTTAGTCTTCTCCCTGGCATCTTTTTGAAAAACTGGACTCTTTTCCATTTTTTCAACTGTGAGAAAGTATCTTTGAAGATCTGTAGATCTTTTTGTTACTTTCATAGTAGAACTTTCCAAATATGAAAGTTTTTGACATCATTTTTTCATTTACCTTTAGTAATGTTATTCAGGAACTGGGAGTTTCTAAAATCTTCTTTCTTCATTTCAGTAACTCCATATGGTTTTGCAATCCAAGCTTTGCTGACCAATCATATCCCTGTCACTGGGTATTAAGGTGTGTCCGGTATCAGAAAATAATGTTGAATCTCGTCATACATACCCATGGAAACAAGGCATAATAAAAGTTCAAAATAGTGTTATTTTGTTTTGCTCTGAACATGAATCAGAGAAAAAAATCAGCCTTCTTTTATGAACTGTGTTAGCTGGATTTTTCAATACAGTATATAAGCAAGATGCTACTTCAGACGATCCTCTAGAAGCTGTATTTTCTGGCCACATATAAAGGCATTGTCAGTGTTGCATACATGTACCCCAAGATTATACACCCACAGCTGCCTAAGGTAAAATATTGTCTGTTGGGATTTTTGGTGTGGGTAGTGCTTGTAGTAAATCATGTGTTATTAAACAGTAGTCACAGTCTTCATTCAGTGTACCTGCTTTAAACTTAAGTAATGAATAAGCTTTATCAGCTTTACATTGATGTAATCTGACTTGCAGAGGAACATCTTCAGTTTCTGATGCCACCCACTCATTACATGTTTTGCATGTATCAGAAAGTGGTAATTTAAATGCAGTGTTGAACTCTGTATTAAACACCTTAGAATAGATATACTGTGAAGCAGGAGTTACTTCTTTCTGTGCACATTCTTTTTCATACAGTCGATATATCTCAGCTACAGAATGGACATTGCACTTTATTTGGATTATCATAGCGAGAATAGTGACTTTTATATTTTGGAAATTTCTTTGTATGATCCCTAACAGATTTCCACTTTATTTCAGGTGTTTAATGAACATTCCATGTTTACCTCTTTGATCAAGGTGAGGCATTCCCAACAGAACATGTGCTTCAGTTTCATGATCATCTTCATCATTACTTCTCTCAGTTTGTAACTTATCACCCCTAGCAGTACACAGTCTTTTTTTTTGAAATAGCAAAAATGTCACAGAAAGCAATCATACACATTCTCTTGGGTTCACCATTAAGTTCTTTAACAGTATACTCAAAAGAATATTTACGCCATGGTCATTCTTATAAACATGGTTCTTCGATGAACTAATCCAAACAAAAACTATACAAATTCTTACAAATTTCTTCTTTTGTATTGTGGTCTAATGAGTAACTGCATCAGTTGAGGTTAGAGTTGGTAGGACGGCTGCTACACATGCATTCAGCTCCTTGTTTGCGAGCAAGAATTTGTTTCTTCATTGTATAGCTTTCACATTCTGTACCACTGTTTCTTTTTCGTTTAGCAACAACTTTTTTCCAAGTGTATTGCTTGCATATTCGTTTCGTTCCTTCACTAGCTATACTATTTACCTCCATCTTAAAAAACAGAATAACTATAGCATATTATAATGCCTAAAATTTCAACTATTTACACAATATTCTTAATATTTAATAATAATAATGATATTACATATTATTATTCTATTTCATGTATTAAGGCCTAAAATGTTATTTGAATATAAAACTGGCAAAATCATTATTTCTTGGCCTATAGTTTAAACAATAAACAATACTATTGCAATAGTTAAAGTTCTATAAGGTTGGTGACATTGTTCTTTAAATAGCAGACAACTTCAAAGTAGGATATGCCCAACTGGCACAAACTTTCTGTAAATGGCACACTGATACAGTTAATATTACCAAGATTTCTACAGTAGATGAGAGATGGCAGAAGCTGTCTAAAAACAAACAAAAAAAAATTACTTTTTTTTTCACAATGTGTGTGCTCTGGTACTGAGCCCCTCAATTATAAAGTAATAATAGAGGAAACAACAATGAATACAATAACAGTAAAAGTATAAATTTAAACTTAGGTTTCGTTTATTTGTATCATGAAAAATTTATGGTATCATCATTGTTGATTGTTTGCTTAATCAACATTTTTCATAAAATTCTAAATGTGAGAATGCTTCGCATTATAGACAATCTTCTGTACTGCATAAGGGTTAAAATCTCTTGCATTTATTTATCATTAATAGTCTTCTTCTTTAGCTTACACCTCAATTCAGTATAATTTAAGCCAAGCCATGTATGAAGAGATGTCTTCCCACTAATACTCACTGACAAATGTATGTGCAAATGTACTAAATGTAGTATTATATCTTTGTATCGTATTCTTTGAATAAAGTATTTCCCTGGACAAGATGGTATTGTGACTGTACTTCTGCTTCCCACATTTGGTGCAGAAACCCAAGAACTCTCAAGTACTCACTGTAAGTTTTATTATTGGAGTTGCTGACCTAATGGAAATAGAACAAGGATCTCATTCTTTCTACATTCCAGAAAGAATAAAATATGCTCAGTTGGCAGTACAGTTCCTATATGTTACCATTTTATACAAGGAGGAGCGCTACTCATGACATCTAAAAGAGAAGTTACAAATTCAATCTGCTCAGTTGGTAATACAGTTCCTATATGTTACCATTAGAGCATACTGGCATACAAGCACACTTTTGCATAACCTGAAATGTAAACACATGAGGGAAAGAAAAATATGATATATCTCATCATTAAAATAAATGACTTTGACAATGATGCTACTCTCAAAGGGTGTGAATTCTACCGAGATTAACTCCAGGAGACATTAAAGAAGCTGACCACATTAGATGACTCCAATGTCAAAAAGAGTGAAGAATATATGGGCTCTACCAAACGTGCCATTCAAAGGATGTCCAGACATCTTGAAAGCAGGACATCCATTTCAATAACAAGCTTATCAGACACCCTGGCTCTGCTACTACATCTGCTTTGTCTTCTATCTGACTTGTCACCTAATAAGCCTGAGCTCTTCTGTGGGGATGTGGAGAACTTCTGGGAACAATTTGAATCTTCAATAGATAAGAGACCTTTCTCTTTCCACTATTAACAAACACAGGACCACTGTGGTGGTAAGAATAGAATCATCCAAGCTATGTAGACTACCAGGAAGACGTCAGACCCATTCGGATTGCTACCCCAAATCATTTTAACACCACATACAACATGCACTAGGGGTGGATGTCAATAAATATGGAAAGATTTTGTTTCCCATAATACTTCAGGCATTTCCAGATGACATTTGCCACAGTTGGATCATACACGTATGGAGGAGAAGATTTCAAGAGACATTTCACTATACATTCTAAATTGCAAGTTCTATAATTCATATAGATTGAATCCTATTAAGCTATGCATATATTAATAGCTTTTTTATATGTGAACTTGCAATTCCTCCCTTTTTCCCCAGAGACATGACAGTGAAGCAATCCCCTTCTCTAAGATAAAATGCAATAGTTGGAACTGTTTAATGTATGTGATGCTTTATGTTCAAGAAATTATTATAATCTTTCAAATGAGAAATGTGAGCAAAGCTTTCTTCTAACCTTTTTAAATACAGTAAAACTCTGTGATATGCTCTATTTGTAAAGTCCCTGGACATTCCATATTAATACTGCATGATTTTACTCACCTCCTGCTATTAGTGTTTTTTCTGTAACAAAAATAAACAAACTTTGTGTATAATTTGCTACATTTTTAATGTTTTAAGAGTATGGTGATATAACAGTGTTAATGTACCTAAGCACTTTTTACCTGTAAAACGGCTACTTCTGACAAAAAACAGATCCTTTTCTTGAAACCAATCTATACTTTCAAAAGCCTCCCACTCAATATGTTCTATCCTTTTAGTCTTTGAATTCTCTGCAGTGGATGGTAAATTGTTGTACAGTAGTTAAAAATTCACAAAGCATAAATGTAATAATTAGCTGCACAAGTACACGACAGTCAACAAAGATTTTTTCATAATAAATGATCTCTTGTTCTTCATTTTGCACTGTACTCAACCTAAATATTCAGAAATAACATTTATTGTAATGTATTTTCTATTAAACTGTGTTAAAATTGCTTTTCCATTTCTAATAAAAATCATATCCCATGTGTAACGCTATCATCCCTGTTATGTGTTTAGGCCACAGTCCCTTGAATAGTGTAATTATGGGGTTTTACTGTATATGCTAACTTTTTTCTTAAAAAACATTTAAATGAACCAAGCAGTATGTCCTGCATTCAGGAAGTCCTGATTTCAAATGGACCAACCAATCTGGCTGGGGTTTATGGTTCCCCTCAGTTGCCAAGGTTGAATATTTAATACCATGTCCCAAAGTTCCAACTTCAATCTAAAAAACAATACTAAAATTGAAAATGGATAGTAATTGCAATTATGCTGCCCTTTATTCATATATAATGAAAGCAGCTAGACCAGAGGGCACTTTGTGGACCAAAGTAGTATGGTGCAAATGGATGAGACCTCAGAGGCAGTTGTATACCATCTCAGTACAGTGAAAAAGCAGCTAGACACTATTTGCTTGGCATGAAGAGAAAGTGGTATAGTATGTAGATGAAACCATGAAGACTATTGTCCTCTACATATCGATCACCAAGCATCTTATAGATCCATTGCAATAAGGTGGTTAAAACAACTTGAAATATATATTTATATAACCAAAATGCATCAATGTTCCCATAATTTTACATTTAAGCGTCTGCTTCCTTTTTCCTTTTCTTTATTCATATTTTATCTCTGAATAGACCAATAAGTGCATGACTGAAATTACTGATATTCATACAGATGAACAAACAAATGTCCCAACAAGTTTTAAATTGGTCCCTCAGTGTAGCAGACCTTAGAATAATTCCTCTGAACCAAACAGTGGCATATACAACCTTCTGTACATGAATCACAATAAGTCTCTTTAAACTTAATATTTGAGTAAAATTTTGTTCTCTTACCTATGTCACACCTGTAAAATATAATAACCTCATGAATAAATCTGAGTGTTCAAATGTAAATGCCCTTAGAAATCCTGTTTCTCACATATCACACTTGAATACAAGGGTGACACTGAACATGTTTTACAAACTCAAACAAGTATTTGCATAAAAATGATTTTATTGTTTTTTCAAAATATTTCCCTTTAACATCAATACATTTTTGCATTCATTGAAACTATTCCTTAAACAATAATGCCACTCTTCTTGAGGTACTTTAAATGCCAGGTTTTATAATGTTCCATTGCTTCATCTAATGATAAAAGAAAGTTATTTCTTGCATTTTATTTTAAAGCTTGGAAACAGATCCTAAGGTGCTAGGTCAGGGCTCTATGGTGAAGAGTCCATGGTGCTCACCTTTAGGCATCAGATACTCGATTGTTAGTTTTGCTGTATGCAACAATGCATTATCATGATGTAATATTTTCTTTTTGGACATTTTTCACAAACTTTTTAAAAAAATTTGTGTACCAATTGACTTCCTAATTCTATTTCCTAATGCTAGTGTGGCAATATGGGCATTTTACCAGCACTGCAAATTCCTTGGACTTTTGAAGGCTTAAGTTCTTTTCGAAAGATCCACTGTGCTGATTGACTTTTATTTTTAGAATCATAAAAAGCAAGATTCATCCTAGTAACAATATTCCAAACCTACTGCCAAAATGTCTGCTGCAAGTGTTCAATGAACTGAGAAGAAAGCACCCTAAGCATGAAATTTTGTTGGACCATACAATTCCACCCACACTGCACAAGAAACAACCATTTTCTTTCTGCAGGGGTCAGATGAGTCCCATCCTCCTTACAGTCCAGATGAATGCAGTTTAATTAATAAACATAATACAAGACTTTATCTAGGACACACAATAGCTATAAACACATAGATTTAAAACTATATAATACATTGCCAAGTATGATTAAGCAACTTCAGCAAAAAATATTTTGTGACTTTTATTAAAAAATTTATTGAAAATGTAATATACAGTATTGATGAATTTGAGGGAAAATGTAAATATCACTTTAGTATGACATCTAACCTGTATAGATGTTATGTAATTTTGAATTGACTCTATTGTAATATTTGTAATTACCTAATGATTGAAATAAAATGTATTTATCAAAGGACTATTTAAAGAACTCAGAAATTGTGTTCTCAGCCAGTATACAACTTTATTATAATTTAAAAGAAATTGTCCCCTTTGAACAAATGGGGGAGAGACACTCTGTATACCCATTTAGCATCTCGTTTTTTTTTAGGTAATTTTTGTGTTTCATACACTCAATTGCAACAGTGGAAAGAATTTTTTTCGTCGGTCGATAAATCTGATGAAAACGAAACAATACTGATATAATATACATGGATTTTCAACCAGATGTGTAACAAATCTTATAAGATTGTTACAGTAGGGAATGTAGAAAATGAAAGGACTTCGGAAAAAACAAATGAGCAAGGAACAAAGGATAGGAAAATAATATTGCAACTAAATTAGCATGGTTTGTTTTCCAAGCTCTAGTGATATATTTTGTGATGCCTGTAAGTTTTTTTTACAAATAATTTCACCGATAAAGAAATGAAACAACGGACTCTAAATGTTGCAAATTTCGAATTGAAACTGATAAGAATTGTAACTAACTACTATTCTACAGATGTAAAAACGTTTTCTGAGTTCTCCAATCAGAAATATGTTACACTTGATGTTGAGTGGGATTCTTTCTGTTTTATGAATACTGTTACATAATAAGGAACATATTGTAATTAAAACTCTCTTTTCACTGCAACAAACAGCACTTTATTTTTTTCACAAACTAATTATACAATCGAATGTGCTCACAAATAATACTTTCTTCAGTGCTTTTGTAATTCTGCCGTATAGTTTCTTTTCGACGTTCGCCGCGGTGGCAACTACTACTGCTTGCTGCAAAATCGAAACTGAACTTTGGGTAACGCAACGAGCAGATGATAGGCTGAGGGCAGCCCGATGGTGTTTTAGACGTGTTCCTATTCTTTACAGAACTTACCCACGTTCTGACGGGAATGTAGGGTTTATAGGATGGCAGGTGAGAATGAGGTTGGGGAGTGACAGGAGGAGGCAAGTTGTGTTCTTCAATGGTTGCCAGTCATGGTGCACGGCCCTTGTGCACCGCTGGTGTAATGATTTTGCAAACATTTTTATTTTTGGAGTTGTAAATTTTGAAGTTCAAGCAACTCTTGAAAAATTGTAAGGAGCTTAGCCGTAGCAGCTGTTGGAGGTGCTCCTTTGTTACCGGGAATGCCCACAAGCCATGCGGGGAAGCCGATGTAGCTTGAAGCGGCGGTTGGGATTATAATCCCCAAGAGACCTAACGAGGGCGCTCCGATGGAATGGTAACCCTTCGTTGACTTTTGTTGCCCGACGCCTAATCTCGTCCTCCAGGTAAGGTAGACCAGAGGCTTCGTGCAGGAGTTTCGTAGGAAATCCTAGAGGCACAGAATAGATAGCCCGAAGACATCTATTCTGTACCCGCTGAAGCCCCAGATCTCGCAGGCGTAGATTAACAAGGGGACTATGAGAGCCCTCAAAATCCGCAACTTATGGGAAACCGGCATCGTGGATTTCAGCATCGGATACAAGGAGGCCGCAGCCCCAGTGCCCCGACACTTCAGTTCCCTGAAGTGCTCTCCAAAAAGTGACGCCCTTGTCAAGTTTCACCCCCCAAGTAGGTGATGGTGTTAGCCCATTCAATCCTTCGTCTGAGGTACGTGAATGAAGGGAAGTTGCGGGAAAGCGGCGTTTGGTGAAGAGGATAGCGTGGCTTTTCTCCGGATTGATGGACAACTGCCAACGCTCACACCACTCTTGGAGGAGGCGGAGGTGTCTGGATGGGGGTTGAAGGCTCTGCGTAGGTTTTGCTCTGTTGGTAGATCGGCCACGTATACCTGAAAAGCGTGGGAGATAGTACAGAGCCTTTAGAGACTCTGCCTATTATTGGCCTAAGTGTAGATTTGTGTCCCGCAACTGAAACTACAAATGATCTGTCTCTTAGATATGAGTGTAGAAGGTGTATGATGTGTGACGGGAGCTCCAGACTGATGAGTTTAAGGAGCAGACTGCGTGCCAGGTCGTAAAGAAGGCCTTTTTCACGTCCAGTGACACCGCCGCAGTGTAGGCTCTGTTCTGGAATCCCAGGACAGGGCCTCCACCACTCGCAGCAGTTGCTGGAATGAAACTGTAGATTGTCCAGGACGGAAACCAAACTGGTGGTCTGGGATGGCTCGAATGTCACCCAAAAGACTCGAGAGAACCGATGGATCGGTAGTTGGATGGAGTGGAATGTTTCCCCGGTTTCAAAATGCATATCACTCGGGCCTCCCCCACTCGCGTGGAAAGTGGCACAGTGTGAGGCACATGTTGAAGACCTTGGTCAGAAAGAGCACAACCTTGTTGGGAAGGCAGCGAAGCATGGTGGGGGTTAACCCGTCAGGTCCCGCTGCCTTTTTGGGGTTGAAACGCTGGAGTGCGTCCTGGAGCTCGCTAGGTCGGATGAAAGGAAGTCGGACAGCCTCGTCAGGGGGACGTCGAAGGTACCTCCCTATGAGCACGGTGCGAGAAGTCTACGTCCTAGGGTCATCTCTTGGCCTCATATTCCTTTCGAGGTAGTCAGCGAACACATCGGCTTTGGCTTGGGGTTCATAAGCCAGGCCTTGGCTGCCTTGAATTGGGGAAGTAATTTGACCTCCACGGTGTCGGTGAGTTTTGGCAATTCTCCACGCGTCGCCATCCTCGAGCCTCAGGCGGGCTATCGTTTCCTCCCACGCTGGCACCCTGTGCTCGCGTAGGTGGGTGCGGAACTCTCGGCGTAAACGCCTCAGGAGTGCCCGATTATGGGGCCGCAATACCAACGCGGATGTTTGAATTATGGGTAAGATTTCGCTCCCCTTTTTATACCTGGAAGGAATTTACAGAAGCAGTCGCATTTGAAACCACCGCAGTTGTTACAAACATTTAAGTGTAACCCTGCCTGGCTTTGACGTCAAAGAACCTTCGAATAGCACAAGTGCTGAATCCCACAGGTGTAACAATCACGGCTACGATGTCATAGGAACTCGCCGCCAGCACACATATTAATGCAAGTGTAAAAATGGATGCCAACAATCGGCTATCTTATGAAGCAAGCCGTTCACACACGTTCGGCGATTATGGCCGCAGGCAGCAGTCACGCTGCTCCCTCAGCGCTGGTCATCCCAACCAGCATCAACATAAAGGAAGCCTTTGGATGGGTAGAAGAAATCATTTATCCTCTGCACCACAAGGTAGGCCTTGTCGTGGTTATTGAAGCGTCGGATAGGGCAATATAGCAACACCATATCACCTCGCTGGAAACTTCGGCTGTTCGCCTGCCGGTCGTATCGGGTCTTGTCCCGGCTGGATGTGTTGACGCGCCATCACATGCATGTCGAGAAGCTAGAGATTCTCCATGTAAGTCGACTGGTGGGTGTTGTCGCAGGATGACTTACAAACATCAGGCCGCACGGTAAACACAGCTCCTTGCCAAATACCAAACTGAATAGTTTCAACCCAATGGTGTCGTATCTTGAATAGCGGTAGGCCAGCAGGAAAATTGGCGTCCTCACATTCCAATCTCTCTGGTGATTGGACACAAACTTCCTCAAATGATCTTCTAAATTCTTGATGTACCACTTAACCATACCACCTGAATGCGGGTGGAGGAATGTTGTGTGCATCTGCACTCCAAATCGCACCAGTGTCTCACAGGTTAGACAAAATTTATGCCCTGATTACTATGCAGCTCCAACAGCGACAAAACAGTTTTTCTACGAGGAAGTTCGCGATGGTCTTGGCCTCCTGATTAGAGATGGCGTACACCTCTGACCACTTGGTGAAATTCCATGGCGACCAACAGATATTTGTCGCTCCTATCTGAAACGGGGAATGGCCCAACTACATCAATGGCTATGAGTACGGAAGATACTGCAAGAGACCCCGGCTCCTGGTGTGTGGCCCGCGATTTGCACATACACATGACAATGGGGGCATAACCTCTCAGCGTCTGCTCGTAGTCTTAGCTTGCAGTATCGCTGACAGCTTGTCGATGGTTCAGTTGGGTCCCAAATGTCCTCCCAAAGTCCCAGTATGCATTTCCCTAGGGACATCAGAGACCATATTTCGTGAGAGGATCATCTGCTCTCTCTGAGTCTTCCCATCAGGTGAATCCCATACTCGAAAAAGTTCATCCAACTTGGTCCAGCAGGACTTGTACGCATTATTTCTGTGTGAGATGTCTTCCCAGCTTTGTCTATCCCTGCCTCCACTTCTCTCAGTTCCCCCCTCAGGCCTACGCTATCCTATCCAGCTGCAGGCATCGTCGAAATGAGTCGGACAGCTTCAGCACGCTCTTTTACCTCAACTTTGGTGTAGTTGCCACACTCCTCTGTACAGGGTCGTCGTGACATGGAAGCTGCATTGTTGCGACTCCTTCCTCTCATCTTTTCTGATGTAAAGTTGTACTCTTTGAGCTGGACCCAACGGGTTGTCTGGTCTCCAGGTTCACGAAGCTCAGCAGCCAGATCAGGTCGGATTGATCAGTTTTCAGGTGGAATGGCTGACGTACGGGTACTTGTGGAAATGTTCAAGTGCCTTCTCTACTGCCAGGGGCTCTCGCCGGGTATCGCAATAGTTTTTTTCTACCTTGCTATAGTAGGCTATAACACACTCCTGGCCATCCTGGACCTGGGATAGAATGCTTCCAATGCCGATGTCACCAGAAATGGTGTACAAAATAGATTGTGATAATTCTAAAATAGTTGCAAAGTGCTAATTTAAGTGTTAAGAGTGCGCTTCCAGCCTCTTCTGGCCATAAGTGCTCTTCCGTCAAACGAGTGAGGGGTTTTTTACGATGATGAAGAAACTTTTGACGAACCGGAGGTAGTACAGGCTGCCCGTTCCTTCTAGACGAATAATCTTTAGCGAAAATACACTGAGCTACCCTTAATAAACAGGCTTTATGGTTACGTTTCGAGAATACACGGCAAAGGTGAGTGACTCGCATTTAATCTGTCATTTTAAAATGGCATTTGTCAAGGACTGGTGCGCGACCTGAGCTGCGTAGGCCCAGGAAATTTGACAGCTTTCTTTTGAATTTCGGGCGAGGTCAATCTCTCAATAGAGCCTTCTGTGGGTCCGTGACACTATGTGGTCAAATATTACATCTCCTTGTGTGTCACTTCTTTGCATTCAGCTTCAGGTTAGCTGCCTGAAGCCTTTGCAGTATCTTGGTCAATTCTCCAGAGTCTTCGACATTGTGGCTACTATCAAGTATTCCAGATGTAGCAGGCAGCGTCGCAAGTCAACCCTCTCATTACTGATTCTACGAGGCGCCGGAATTTCGCAGGAGTATTACAGAGGCCAAAGACATAACCGTAACTTTTCAAAGCTCTTGCTCAGTCGAGAATGAGGTCTCCTCCTTATCTCTGGGAGACAGGGCCAATTGCCAGTATCCGATTTCAAATCCGTAGATGAGAAATATGGGCACCAGCAAGTGTATCCAGGGTGTCGCCTACCCGGGGTAAGAGGACACAGTCTTTTCTGATGACAGCATTCAGCTTCCTGTACCCTATGCAAAAGCATAGCTATCCGTTCTGCTTCTTCAATGTTTCCCCTAGATCCGGATTCTTCAATGTTTCCCCTAGATCTCATGTCCTCCAACATGTCCCGTTCCTCCGCCGGTTTTACCAGAGGAAAGCATCTTGGTGGTTGCCGGATATGTCGGGCGTCGATGTTATGGTGACTTCAGTCAATGCAATCATAATCGCCGTTCCCTTCGCTGAAGACAGAGAGTGGTATCGACTAAATATATGTCGTGCCCTCTCCAGTTGTGAAAGTCAGCCGCCCTCTTTAGCAAGTCTTTCAGCCGGTGGCCCGGATCCTAAGACGTTGCTGCCTGGTCGGATCCGCCGCATGGCGATATACTCACTGCTGGCTCGCACTTCCCTAACACCGTCCCAGCATGGATGTCCTGGTCGGTGTCCAATGGGTTTTGTAGCCTCACATGCACTTCCTCCCAATAAGGTAATAATGCCCGGGTAACACAATCCTCTCAATGGTGCTTTTCGGTTCCCTGACAGTTCATTGACCTCCAGGTACTCTTAATACCATCTGCTTCTTGTGGGAACAACTACATCGTCTCTCAGGATCACCCTGCAGATCCCCAGATTCGCGGGGGGTTTCGGAGCAACACCTCGTATCGCAATATTTTTGGGCCGTCGTCGACCTTCATCCGTGGCTCCTAAGGCATCCAGTCCCGGTATCACATCAGCTACCATTGCGACAAATGCCGCCAGGCTCATAGTGCTCTGTTTCATTGTCAAATCCAGTAGGGCCTTCTTCTCCACAGATAAGATGATCGTCTGACACTGCCACTAGTAGGCAAGCCCTTCTTCGTCACACCAGGTCTGATTACAGTTACGATTGATGTTCACACTACTGAAAGGTCGTCGTCGTCTCTGTCCATATCGTAGCGAATACTCCTCGTCTTCGAAGTCGGTGCAGCTATCTTGGCCGGCTCCATCCTTACTGCTACCGTTAATGCCTCGTGGATGGCTTGTCAAGCATAAGGTACTGACGAATCTCGACTTCAGGCGCCCCGTTAACAAAGGAATAGACAACATCCTGGGACACGTAGCTAAGTGATAGGGTTGCACATCTGCTACTCAATCCTGCATATTTTGCAGTCACATTTAAGCTAACTGCGGTAGACTGTAACCAGGCGATGTTCCCGAAGAGGTTCTCAAGGGCCTTCTAGATCTCCCGAATATCGCCGACACCTTAATCGCACCCAATACTTCTGCCTGGAGGCTTTCTATCAGTTGTGTGGCTTCCTCAACAGCCGACCATCGGTTGTGTGTGCTGACAACGCAAATTGCAGGCGGAAGACTTCCAAAGTAGATGTTCCGTCGAACTTGGGTGGTTTGACGGGTGCGGATATTGTTTACGCGTCGTGTCTTTCAGCCTTACACCGAGTAAGTTTTGCACCATCGTATTCAGTTCTTTGGCGCTTCCGTTGAATCTTCCCTCCAGGGCATTGTCGTTGGTCCTGGTCGTTCACGCTCCACAAGTTCTTCCACCCTTTCCACAAGTTTTTTTACGTGCTTCTCACGCCGGTCAGTCGTTCATCAATGTCGCTTACTATACCTTCTTCAGGTTCTCTATTCCGCATTTCGTTTTCTCTTCCATCGTACAATTTACAGTCATCTCGGTTCTTATCTTCCCCATTCGGAATTCCATCTTCGTGTCCATATTTTCCATTCCTGAGTTATTTCCGTGTCGATTTATTCAATTCCGATTTCATTTCGTCAATTCCGAGTTGCAAGACGTCTAACTTCTTAACTTCGGCTAATAGTGTTTGTACCATCTCTACCATTGTGACGTTAAGTCCTATTTCTGACAGCAGTGTAGAAACTCTTTCATTACAAAAAAAAAAAAAAAAAAAAAAACAATTACTTATTTCTTCCACAAACTGATTACATACAGAATCTGCTCACAATTTCTTCCACAAACTGATTACATTCAGAATCTGTTCACAAACAACTGCCATTCTTCAGTGCTTTTGTAAAAATTCTGCCGCATAGTTTCCTTTCGGCATTCGCTGCGGAGACTCGCTACGAATTTTCCGTTGAAACTGAACTCTGGGCAAGGCTTCGTGCACCTT
The DNA here is from genome assembly GCA_030762935.1 of Hymenopus coronatus. NCBI lineage: Eukaryota > Metazoa > Arthropoda > Insecta > Mantodea > Hymenopodidae > Hymenopus > Hymenopus coronatus. The sequence continues at coordinate 112,785,620 of CM060890.1, forward strand.
TTTATACCTGTTGGTCACGTGTCAGGAAATTTCCACAGGCATGTCGCATGTGCAAACAGCTGTCACAAACTCACTCAGGTGTAACAATGCTTGGCTTTGACGTCAAAGAATATTCCGACAGCACACATGTTCAATTGCACAGGTATAACAATGGACGTCAACAATTAGGTATGAGTTATGAAGCATGCCGTTCACATACATTCGGCGATTATGGCTGCAGGGTAGTCATAGTATCATTGCATATTTCGGCATTTTCCTGCTTTCTATGGCTTCGCTGCCTGCACTCCCTAACTCATTCCTTTGTGCATTTATGCATTTCCCTCTCTTAAACAATGATACAATAGTACCAACACTATGCATTTCCTAATGCAGATCATTGCATGATCCAGAGATTTTGTGTAAGCAAGAGACTCACAGCAAACACACCATCCCTCAGCAAAAATACTGAAAAATTTTCCTCTATTCTAAAATATCGCTGACTAATAATGGAAAACCAACTAATCCTAAATACCTAAGAAGGCATTTTGAATTAGAGAAAGATGAAATGTAAAAACCAATCCAGTTTTTGATTAAAGGAATTTTGAAAAAATTAATTTTAAAAGGGCAGTTCACATTTTTTAAAAAGAAGTTGCTAAAGTTGAATTCTTGGAAATAATGACAAAGTGGCTTAGAATTCACTATATGAAGAACATAAATTATAAACAAGTTCCTGTAACAAGACATAAAAATGTAGCAATATTAAATTGTAGTAAGGGATGAGTTTCTGAACTATTTAATTGCTTGGAAGAAAAGTTTCCATCATTAAGGTTTTGTTTTAGAAAAGAGACTAATAAAGCTATGATGTTAAGAACCGCATAAACATAAACATGCATACAGTACCTGTTGACATCTGGATTCAACTTTGTTCTTACAAGGAAGTGTTCAGATGATCACATGGCAGTATTTTTCAGTTCAATTAGAAGACTAGGAGGGAGGAATGGCCACACTAATGTGGATTTCTTTTTTCATAGGTGGATATATTCTTACTTTTATTTTCCAAATTGTGTTAAGCACACATTTGTTTCGTGGGAGAAAGTCTAATGAGTAACCAAAATTTGAATCCACAAATGAAAACTTTGGAACACAATCCATGTGTTGTGAACAAAAGCACAGTAATAACCACATTCATACAGTCAAAGCTTGTTCTGAAAATACAAAAATTATCAATTTATCTAACTAATTCCATTGTTATTGGTTCTGCAGTGAGAGGCCACTTGTCTCACAGGAATATCCTACTCACTCAATTAAATGTATCTGGTTACCAAAATGAGAAAGAATCGGCACACACTTGAGTAAGTGAATGAATGAGTATGAGTGTCCCTCAAGTAAGGACTATGGAGTTGCCCCTAACTTTTATTACCTTCTCTAACCCGCATGTAAAATGCACATTGTGAATAGGTGTGTGGTGTGTGTGTGTGGACAGCATAGCTCAAAAGCTAAAAGATACCAAACTTGGTATTTGGGTTTGGTATCTTCCAAGGATATGACCAGTTTTTCAACCCCCCCCCCAAACTACCCTTTTCATGGAAAAATTTTCGAAAATTTTAATTTTCTACAAAGTAGTCGTAAGGATTTTGATTACAATCCTGTATATTAAAGATATTTACATCCCAAATAAAATGTATACCTTGAATTTTCTGGGAATTACCTCTGAAGACCTCTTTATTCTGGATGAATTTTGCTTAACTACTAAATTGTAAGAGCTAGACAAACACTAACTGCACAAAAAATGTAGATCTCATCAAAACACATAAATTATGTCCTTTATATTTTTATTCTGGAGGTAACCGTTTCAAGATATTCCTTGTTATTGGTTCAAATGAGGGGGTCAGTGCAACAGTGGTCTAACCCATCTTTTTAGAACATGGATAAAAACTCAGTTAAAGTTAAACAGACCTGGTTTTTTAAAGAATGAGAGAAACCTTATTTTAATCGCATTGATTGTTCACTGACACCTTTCCAGATTATTGCACAACAACACATTGAGTACTGTTAAAATAATATTGGGATATAACAATTTTTATTAGTGTGGTGCAAATCTTTTTCTGGGTTGGACCACTGTTGCACCGAGACTTTTTCTTCTGTTGTACTACACAAAAAGACATATTGCAATAAATGTGCTTTTCGCAACCTTATTTATTCAAACAATTTTCTAAAAGTATGCATGATGTTGACACAATTACCTTGTTGGCCATTTGTACATATTCAAGAATGTCAAAAACTTCATTGTCCACCTCACTGTCACAGTTCTGAGTCATTATATTTTGAGCAATCAAACCATTATAAAATGAATGATAGACTGGTGGAACATATTTCAAAAGGTCATTAATATCTTTAATTTTATTAGGATTTATTGGTCTTGGTTCGGAATATTTAGGCTCTAGTTTAACATTTTTAATTATGCTTGTCTTTTTTCTTTTGACCTTTTACAACATTTACATAATTACCCTCTTCTAGATCTGAATATGAAAACTTTACATTATACTTCCAGGGCTGGGTAGTGGAGAACTTAAAGACTGTAACTCGACTGAAAGCAATAACCCTTTTGTCTTCTGTGAACTTTCGGTTCGTTATTTTATCAGTTAGAGGCTTTGAACTGACAAAGTCAGCCTGCTGCATTTCTTTAGTCACATTAAATCTCTTTTTACCTGTCTTAGTGTTTTTTATGAGTTCTGCCCAATCACTAGGTGTATAAACATACTTTTGAGCTCTCTTTTTCTTTTCTATCAGACCAAAGTCCCTATCACATCGTAGGTAACTGTGGCCTGACACAAGATATTTGTGTTCAATTTCCTTGACAAACTGTTTATGTATAAGTAGTAACCAAAAAGTTACAAGAGATACATTTTTGTTTTGGGCAAAACAGTTGTCAGAGTAAACTATTAATTTGTCACAGTTTTGAAGATTACTGGAGGTGTATTTACTTAAACATGATATAACCTCATCTGCACCACTTTCTGGCCATACATACATATTAACATCATCAGAAGTGCAATCATGAATACAAAAGTTGTAGGTCCAGAGTTATCTCTTGTAAAAGACTTCACTTGTATGCAGATGAGGAGTAGGTAATGCCTGCTGTAAATCAAAACCTTCACTGAGTTGTTAGCTTTAGAATTGGCTACATCATTTTTTAGGTTAGTGTATGCCCTCTGTGCCTTTAACTGATGCAAATCTAATTCCTGTTTCAGTTTTGCTTTTTCAACCCCATCATGAACTGCAGCATGTTTTATGCGGAGTGCATCACAAACCTTACAGGTATCAGTAGATGGTGTGGAAAAACCGAGATTGAACTTAGTATTGAATATTTCCCTATACACATATTCACTCACAATATCACTAGAGCAATGTTCTTGTTTCATCCAATCTGCATAGAGTTTGTACATCTTTGTAATATTGAGACCTTCCGGCAAATATTTTTTATTTGGAGCCAAGCATCTAGAATAGTGGCATTCACGCAATGGAAAGCTTTTAATATGATTTATAACCAAATTACATTGCTGTTTGCTGGTTTTATTTGGTCTGTTTCCGTGTTTTCCACAACCATCTGCTTTTTGGTGTCCCTTCGGTCTGTTTTTTTTTTCAACTGCCCTTGAAAGTCTGTGATTACTAATCCCATGGAACGACATAAATGCCTGTTTGCAAACTCTCTTGTCACAGCCCTGTACGGAAATATAATACTCACGAGTATGCTGCCTCCTGCTTTGCTCACCATTAGCTCTGTATCTTTTCTTCACTTCATTCACTTTCACACATCCACTAATATATGCATTTTGCAAACTGAAATCACAGAGTTGCCAAAATTGTTTAAATATGACTTTACGTTGTTCTTCTGTAAACATCTCATAGCACTTATGTTCGCAAGCACATGGTGGGCCTTGTTTGCGTAGCTCGACTTTCTTTGCTGTTCTGCCGAAATATTCTTCTCCTGAATTCCTTTTCTTCTTTCTCATATTTCTACACCATGATTCCTAATGTCTTACACGTTTTCTGCCACGGTTTGCCAATTTCAGCATGATTTTCATCATTTTCGCCACCAGAAACATTATTAAAAACATTAGCATTAGCCATATTTGCTGCTATTGTTGTTACACGTCACCAAGATGCTGATCTCTCATTGGCCATTTATGGTTAGACCACAGTTGCACTAAAACAAGATGGGTTTTCTTCTGAGGGAACATTTAATTAGATGTAATTTAATATAACGAGAAGGTTTTGGTCCAAGCCACATGGTGGGAAGTTAGTTCACACGAAAATCTCACAAATGGTATCAATATCACAAATTGGGTGTTGGGGAGGGTTAGACCACTGTTGCGCTGACCCCCTCAATTGTAAAGTGCTTACACGTTTCTTAGACAGGAAGTGTCCGTTTTTCTTTTGTTCTAATCTTGGCCACAGAAAGAAGCGATTTGCAATGACAATCACATAACGACAGCATTTAAAACATTTGGCTTATCATTTTAGCATAGCGCATTCCTTTAGTTTCCTCCACTTATAAGGAACTAAGTCATAAGAACATTCTGTTAATGTCTGTCTCGATTAACATGGTATAGAAAGAAGAATTTTTGTAAGAAGTCTGTTTATAGAGCAGCTAGAGAAAGTCATGTGAACGTAGCACATTTTTTTACTTTCTCTACTTGTATTATGTACATAGTGTATAGAGGAAGTATAGTATTCCACCCAAAAATTCGATATTGAGATTTCACTGGAAATATATGTTTTGAGGTCCCTGAGTTCGAAAAAAGCATTCTTAGAAAAGGGTGCCTGTCTGTGGACAGAAAAGCTGAAAAAAAAAAAAAAAAAAAAAGTTAGTTAAATACCAAGTTAAGTTCAGTATCTTCCAAGGATGCAACACAAAGATTTTCAAGAAAATCCCCCCACCCTCAACATGGAACATTTTTCGAAAATTTTGATTTTCTCAAAAAGGCTGTGATGATTTTGATTAAAATACCACATATTAAAGCTATTAATATCACAAAAAAAATGTGTATGTTGAATTTTCTAGAACAAGTAAACCATAAGAGATACAAAAGTTTTACTTCACAAAAAATGTAAATTTCATTAAAACACACAATTTATGTAATATTCATGTTTTTCATGGAGTTGGCCGTTTTCGAGATATACCTTATTGTTGTTTTCAGTTTTAAAACTCCTTTTCTCAACATGTAATGAAACAGTTTTCAATCCCATAGCAACCACATTTTAAAGCATTTGATTGTCGGTTTAGCCTAATGTATTTCCTATTTCCCTTCTACTTATAAGGAACTAAGTAACAAGACCAATTCTGGTAATGTTTATCTCAATTAGCATGAAATAGAGGAATCAGCTTATTAAGATAATTTATTACAGAGATGTAGAGAAAGTGATGTGAATGGAACCACAAGAACCCAGATTTTTTTTTCTGGTCATTTTTGGAATTTAATCTATAAGCACTAAATCAATAAACAATGCGGTACGTCCAGAAAGTAAGTTCTGTTTGGTAATAAAATTAAATTGTGTACAGATACAGAATTATTTATTGCACAAAATTCTACAACTCTTAAACTACTTTTCCACATAACTGCCGGAATTTTGCAGGCATTTGTCATAGCGTGGCACAAGTTTTTGTATACCTCCTTCATAGAAGTTTGCCGCCTGTGTCTTCAAAAAGTTGGAAACATTTTCTTTCAGATCTTTGTCATTGTTGAAGTGTTGACCGCCAAGGAAAGACTTGAGATGTAAGAACAGATGAAAGTCGCTAGGAGCGAGGTCAGAGCTGTACGGAGGATGGTCAAACACTTCCCAGCCAAATCCCTGTAGGAGGTTTTTCGTCATTTGCAGTGTGTGGTCATGCGTTGTCGTGAAGAAAAACAACACCTTTTGACAGCAATCCTCGGCGCTTATTCTGTATTGTGCGGCGCAATTTCCTAAGTGTCTCGCAATAAACATCTGCTTTGATTGTTTGACCATGCGGTAATAAATCAATGAGTAAGATGCCTTTCCAGTCCCAGAACACTGTGCACATCATTTTACGAGGTGTCAAGATTTGTTTCGGCTTAACCTTTGCTGGGGATGAAGTGTGCTTACTTTCAGGGGTGTCGTAAGAAACCCAAGTCTCATCTCCTGTGACTATCTGTGTCAGAAATTCTTTGCCGTCTTCATCATAATGGGTTAAAAACTGAAGTGCACTACCCATCCGTTTTGATTTGTGTTGCTCAGTAAGAATTTATGGTACCCAACGTGAGCAAAGTTTACGAAATTTCAGTTTTTCGGTAACAATTTCATGAATTAGTGATCGTGAGCTTTGGGGAAATTCCATAGCGAGAGCACTAATTGTAAACTTGCGGTTTTCCTGGATCTTGTCATCAATCGCATTAACCAGTTCTTCTGTAACCAAAGATGGATGCCCACTTTGTTCTTCATCGTGCACTTCACTACATCCTTCATTGAACTGTCGGACTCATCTTCTCACCATTGAATCACTCATCGCATTTTGTCCGTAAACTTCGCAAATTTGCCGATAAATTTCAATTGGTTTCACTTTCCTAGCATTCAGAAAACGAATCACAGATCTGATTTCACAAGCGGCGGGATTTTCAATCAACACCGACATTGTAAACAAGCACAACAAAGCAAAGCGTATGTGGCTGACAGTGATCTCAAAATGGCGCACGTTTCTTCTCCTTGATACAGAGCGTCTACTGCGCATTTGCGGAATTGCGATCGCAGCAGAGATAAATTGAAGCGGAACTTACTTTCTGGACGTACCTCGTATATTGAAAACTTAAATGAATCCAATTACATTTTTGTCTGCCTGGGTAGTGTGGTGGTAGTGGGTATGCCTCATATTCAACAGGTTGTGAGTTCGAATCTCGCTTAGGGTTGAGTTACCCGAATAAGGCGTTTTTTGGGATTTTCCCTTATCCTGATAAGACGAAAGTCTAGTAACTTTGAGCTCCATGGATCCCCTAGATCATTTGAGCATATTTCACCAATTTTATTCATCCTCCGATATGACCAACCAGTTTAAAGGACATTAAGCTACAAAAAACAACAACACATTTTTCTTAAAAATATGAAAAATATAGAATTAAAACTTTAAAATTAGGAAGTAAAACACGAATATCCATAATTTACACTTTCTACTTACCTAAACATGATTTTGGAAGGAAACTCTTGCATGATCTTATTTATTACAGTAATACATACTTATTTACACAATTCATACTTTATTATGAATTAATTTGTTCCTTCTCAAGGAAGATGGCTGAGTAAATTGGCTTCCACAAACTTTGCCTCATACACCCATGATTTAAACTATGCATTTTTAGGTACAGTGCCAGATAACAACACTTATCATAAACTTTAAAAACAAAATGGAGTTTTGTTTATGGACACTCTTGAACTGCTGTGATTTTTAGCATTTCTTAGCATCTTATTCTACATTGAGCTTGAAATACTGCCTAATTTTGTTCAGAGGCCTCTTTATCAGGCTTGAGGATCTTTCACTTCACAAAAACTGTAAATCTCATTAAAACACAATTTATGTAATATACATTTTTTTCGTGGAGTTGACCATTTTCGAGATACTCCTTGTTATTGATTTCAGTTTTACAATATGGGAACTTGTCAACACTTCTATATTTATAGATATATTTATGGACCACGGCTTTACTTCCTTTCCAAAGGAAGCGATGTTAAGCATGTTTACGACTGAAAAAAATCCATCACCCTCTGCCGGGTTTGAGCGAGCGACCTTGGGTATAAGAAGTAACCACTACACCATGGAGGACAACACACAAACTTTAGTGTTGTAGTCTTTTACCAGAGGTGTTTACTGCTGCCAAACTCTGCATTAGCTCTTTCTTCTTCTTTACTTATCAAATTAGGTTTACTTCTTACTTTCTCTACATGTACAATGAAAGTAATGTTTAGAGAAGAGGCTGCATTCGATTTCACCAGAAATACATGTTTTGAGGACCTCTGAATTAAACATAAATCATTTTTAGAAAAAGGTCAATGTGTGTATCTGTTGGCAGCATAGCTCTCAAAACAACAGAAATAAATGTTAAATAAATACCAAATTTGGTATTTAAGTGTAGTATCCAACAAGGAAACATCATGGAGATTTTCAAGTAAATCCCCTATGCCAAAATAACCTTTACATTTAAAATTTTATACATCTCTAATGATTTTGACTAAAATATTGTATATGAAAGAAGTTTACACAACAAATAAAATTATGTCTTGAATTTTCTGGGAATAGCCTCTGAAGATCAATCTGGATTAATTTTGTATAAATAGTAAACAGCAAAAGATAGACAAAAACATATTGGACAAAAAATGCAGATTTCATTTGGCCATTCAAAGCAAACCAAATTTCAATTGTTTCACATAGCGATCAGCTTTTTAAAAGATTTGACTACTACTTTAGCCTAGTGCATTACCCAATTTCACTTCTACTTAAAAGGACCTAATACAACCATTTCTGTGAAGTAAAACCACAATGAAGATAAAGGAATAATTTTTTGCAACAATAGTTTGTCGAGAAAGTCATGTGAATGGAACACATATAATTTTTTGTCTATATTAAAATGAATTATGTTTAATAAAGCAACTACCTTCAAAGAAATTTAATAGATACAAATAATAATAATGATGATACAAAGAGGAATATAACAATTGAAGGATGTGCATAAAAACAGTCTAATCCTTTTTTAAAACTGAGGGAAATAAGAATTTTGAGCATACATGCAAGCACACAAATATTAATTTAAGCTGTCGTATATTTTATTAAAGTTAAGGTTAAAGCACTCACATCAAACTAAAAAATGTAAATGGCGTGTTATTTATGGATGCTCTTTAACTACCGAGGTACTCAACGTCCCATTCTAAATTGGGCGTGAAAGATTGCATAATTTTGTTCAGAGGCCTCTCTATCAGGCTTGAGGTTCTTTTACGTGCTGTAAATCTTTGACATGGGAACAACGGTTTTACTTCCCTTCCGAAGGAAGCCATGCTAAGGATTTTTACACCAGAAAAAAATACATCATCCTCCAACGGGTTCACCTCAAACTGATTTCTTATGCACAGTTCAAAGTATTTAATTTATTTATATTGTATTTATGAAAGATGACTTCTTATGCACAGTCCAAAGTATTTAATTTATTTCTATTGTATTTATGAAAGAAAATATAACAATAAAAATCTGATGTGTACCATTCACATGACTTTCTCCATATCCCTGCAACAAATTATTCTTAAAAAGCTTATACTTCTATTTACCTTATGCTAATCAGAAAAAAATAGCAGAAATAGTCTAATTACTCGCTTCCTTGTAAGTAGAAGCGAAATAAGGGACAACCGTAGGTTAAAGTGATAGTCAAAAGCTGGTTGCTATGTCAATGAAGTTCCTTTGTTTATATGGATAGGAGTTGACAAGTTCCTGTATGAGAAAAGTATACGTTTTTCATAGCAGAAACCAAAAATAAGGAATGCCACAAAAACGACGAACTCCACGAAAAAAATGTATATAACATAAGTTGTGTGTTTTAATGTGCTCTACATTTTTTATGTAGTAAGTTTTTGTCCATCTCTTACGGTTTAGCAGTTATTCAAAATTTAGTAAAATTCATCCAGAATAAACTACTCTTCAGAGGCTATTCCCAGAAAATTCAAGATATAAATTTTATTAGTCAGGTAAATATGTTTAATATACAAAATTTTACATCAAAATCGTTAGAGCCATTTTTGAGAAAATAAAAAAAATTTCGAAAAAAGTTCCATGCAAAGGGTAGTTGGGGGTGGGGCGATTTTTCTCAAAAACTTTGTGTTGCATCCCTGGTAGATACTAAACTTAAATACCAAGTTCGATATTTTACCGACTTTTCGTTTTTGAGTTAACGTGTTCACAGACACACGGACCTTTTTGTGAAAATGCTTTTTTTGGATATTGGGGACCCTAAAACATATATTCCCGGTGAAATCTCGGTATCGAATTTTTGGGTGGAGTGCAATACTTTCTCTATACACTATGTACATAGTGCGTATGGAGAAAGTAATAGCATTAATATTCCTTGTTTTGAATGAGTTTAACAGAGGCTACATATGCTTTAATTATTATTAACAAAAATATTGTTGCAAATTAAATTTAGCTTAATTACATTAGCGCTTATTAGAAATTAGTTGTAAAAAACTTCCCTTGAAAACTTATGGGTGTATTTAATCTATTTGTATAGATTAAAGGCTTCTGTAACAAACATTAAAATTGGAGACACATGATGGAGCAACTCAAGTAGGTACATTTTTGAGTTTTTGCAGAGCTTTGGGCCTTGGATTTCCATGTTTATGTGGTAAGGACACATGACTATAAGATATGTCATTATATTTCCTTGAAATCATGATGTTTTGGTGTTACACCATTCATAATTTATTATTATTTGTTCCAACAAGATATAGCAGCAATAATTGGAAATACAGCAGAACCCCATTAATCCGGACTTCTCTTAATCTGGACAGCAGTTTAACAACAACCTTCACTGGCACTGTCTCCCATCAGTCTCACTGTGCCACAACTAGTGTCAGGTTATTAAGGATAATTATTAAAGAAATTAATGTCAAAGGAAGAGAACAAAAGATCAGCAGTTTCTTCAAACCATTAAGCATGTCAAGTGTGATCAATGACAGGTGCCTTGATTGCCATGTTTTAATTCTGTACAGTGCAACGACGATATCTTGTATACTAAGCAATCTTTGTATTTCTTAAATTTAAAATATGCATCCTTTTTTCAACAGTGTTTTAAATATGTACCTTGACTCATTTCATAGATTATTTTGTTTAATCTGGACTTTCATTAATTCGGACAAGCTAGAGCCCCAATTAGACTGGATTACTGCTCTACTATATTTTGGTTTTGAGAGTTAGAACTGTTTTTATGGATATGTCTTAATTATAATTACTAATTAGCTAGATCTTTAAATTTAAAAGAAAACCATGAAAGATAATTATTACCTTTATTATTTTTCAAATTTTGTGTATATTAATTGAATTAAGAATTCCTATCTTCAGTAATAAAAATTACTAGACTGGCTATATCTTGCATTGGGAACTATTTCCACTGTCCTCAAGACTTGTTGGCTATGTTTCATATAATAAGAGAGAACACCTAAAGGGCATGTTGTAGCGACTTCCCTTTTTTACTTTCTCTACACGTACTATGTACATAGTGTATAGAGAAGGTATTGCATTCCACCCAAAATTTTGATACCGAGATTTCACCAGAAATTTAAGTTTTAAGGTCCCTGTATGTGTGTGTGTGTGTGAGTCAATGTGTCTGTGAACACGATAACTCAAAAACGAAAAGTCAGTAAAATACCAAACTTGGTAATTTTTGAAAGGGTATGTTCTCTCTAAAGGTTTGTGTCGCACCACTGGAAGAGACTAAACTTGGTATTTAAGTTTAGTCTCTTCCAGTGGTGCGACACAAACCTTTAGAGAGAACATACCCTTTCAAAAATTTTGATTTTCTCAATGATTTTGTTTAAAATACTGAACATTTAAGACATTTAAATGACAAATAAAATATATATTGAATTAAAATATTGAATTTTCTGAGAAGAGCCTCTAAAGACCTCTTTATTTGGGATGAATTTTGCTGAGTTTTGCTGATAAACTGTGAGAAAGAGACAAAAACTTACTACATAAATAAAGTAGATCTCGTTAAAACACATAATTTATGTCATATACTTTTTTTTTGTGGAAATGACCATTTCTGAGTTATTTCAAGTTATTTGTTTCTGATTTAAAATACTTAAACTTTTCCCACACTTTTCTCCTCGCCATGCATAGAAATGGATTTCAATCACATGGCAACCAGCTTTTAAAAGATTTTACTATTATTTTAGCCTAGTGTATTCCCTTATTTTTCTTCTACTTACAAGGAAGCAAGTAATTAAGCCAATTTCTGCTAATATTAATCTCTATTATCATATAGTATGTAGAAGAATATGCTTCTTAACAACAATATGTTACAATAATGTAGAGAAAAATCATGTGAATGGAACATCAGATTTTTTGTCTCGTCCTGCAAATATTCCCATTATACATTGATCAGCAATGCCACTCCTGCCTGAGAAGACAGACGACATTGCATTGCGGACAGAATCGAGTTTCATTGTAAGGAGCCCACTTAATACTCAACAGATTAGGAATAAATTCTTTGTTATTTATAAATTTAATAGAAATTCTTTCTTCTCAAGTTTGCCGGGCTTTTCAGCTAACCCAGCTAGTCAACAGAATATACCCCTGTCTTTTAACTTCATGTATTAAATGATGAATTCTGAGATCTGACACACATCTGAAACATTTCTCATGTTTCATACTTATGGGTTTCTTGCCTTCATGAAACATATTTTCCATTTCAAGGAATTCATGTGAGTTAAGTTCCTTTCACAAATTTCACATATGTAGGCCTGTTACCTTCTTGAAACAAACTGTGTGCTCTTAAGTATGGCAAAAAAAAAACTTTTCTTGCATATTTCACATTTATCGTAATTAAACTATGCTTTTTTAACTGTGAACTTAAGAGCATAACTTCCCCTACACAATTCACGCTTATACATCTTTTTAAAATTAGAAAAGTAAATGCAGTGTTCTGTTTTGGATTCCTCACTGAATTCACCCAGACTGGTCTATTTACATCATAGCTGTCATCACTCATTTCTATTCTGTTGTTTTCTTCTAAAGTGACACTTATGAAAACACTGGTTCTCTAGCTGCAAGTAACCTCCGTTAGCATCTGTAATCAGCAACAAGAAGCATTAGTGCTCTGAATGAAAAAAAAAGAAGCAGAATAAATTGGTATTAATTTGTTGAGTCAGTATTTTTAACACTACATCACTTACATTTTCATTATGAGGGACTGGTTTCGGAAGCATATGCTACCATTTTCAACCTCATGGGTCCAATGGTAACATAGGCTTCCGAAACTTGACCCTTGCAATGAAAATATAAGTAACGTACTGTTAAAAATACTGACACAACAAATTAATATCAATATAATTTGACCGTTACTGTTACTAAATTCCTGCAAACATCAAGCAGAATAAAGCTTATAAAACAGTGTATTAAACAAAAATGTATTAATCACATCACTTTTTCTGCTCATACAACTTGGCTTCCTTGTCTTCTTACCGTAGGTTTCATGCAATTTCGAAAGAAGAGCTAGGTGATCATACTGAGACATGAAATACATTATACACCCTGACATATTCTGTCTGTAGATCCCAGAGTTTATGCAGATGCATATGCCCTGTGTTTCTTATTCTAATTATTATATCAAAAATAATATTAACTACTTAAAAACCAATACTGCTCATTTGATTTTGCTGTCTAATTGCGGATGCTGGCACAGCCTTTACCAAACCTTGAATTACTAAATCTAAACTTATTTAATATCAATAAAATTATCTTATAATAGAAGGAGAATAAATGCTGTTAATATAAACAGCACCAAAAATTATTAATTGCCTAAGCTAAACATTTTCTCGAGTTTAAACATAACCGAAAATTATGAACTGCCTAGGCTAAACTCTTCTTCTTCTTTGTTTCTAAAGAAACAACTATGTGTATGATGATGCACAGTACTGTTCATGAACTCGTTGCATTCTCTAACCATTCGCTTTTTATTCTCTCTGATCTTTCCTGTTGTCTCTATTACTCGCCATGATGTTTCTACTGATAGAACACTTACATCTGTAAGTGCTATTCAACTTCTCTCACTGGCAAAGATGAATTCTTCTCTGCAAGTGCAGTAAATATACACAATAATTTGTTTTCCAACACTTTGTAAAGGTTTCAAGTTCTCAGCAAAGCTGATATAAACATTCTACCATGAAAGCAGCACATGCTTTTGTCATCCTGAGAGGTGGGTTTCAAACAGAGTCGTAGTGTCTATTTCATGATAAGAATTTACATGCATTCCAGAGACATTAACTATCTAACATAATGTATTTGATTCATTTCATTTACATGAAAATATTAATATAATAATTAATAGTTGTAACAAATCTTCACTTATCTTTTGGAATTCTTGAATAACTCTATTTTCGCAATAACTCTATTGCATTCTCAACATTAATTTCCTTAGTTTTGGATGTGACTGTATTGAAAGGGCAGTATCATTGATTTGGAAGCGACTTCAAAACATTTAGCAAGGAAAGCTTCCAGAAGTATTTTGGGATGAGGATGTTATTCTAATTAATGTATTGAAAGGTCAGTATCATAAATTTTGGAAGCAACTTCAAAACATTTAGCAAGGAAAGCTTCCAGAAACTTTGATGCCTTAACAACCCAAAAGATAATTATTATATTAATATTTGTGTTACTTCACTGTTACTAGCTTCTTTTTTACATTTATATGAAAATGTAAATTTGGCAGTTCTCTTTAAATATATTAAGATAAATCCTCATATTAAGTAAGGAATACTTTCTGCCTCACAAGAACCTATGCCATGATAGTAGCCAATAAGAGGTGATTAGTTCACATGACCTTAAGAGATACCAGGCAAAGTTACGTGGTGTAGACCTTAAATAGAAGTTTATATAGCGTGGCAGAAAATGCGTCACCACCAATAGTTTCAATTAGTACAATTCACATAACAGTTATTACAAGTACTTTGGGACACGAGGATGTGACTCTATTAATGTATTGAAAGGGCAGTACCATTAATTTTGGATGCAACTTCAAGACATTTAGCAAAGAAAGCTTCCAGAAACTTTGATGCCATAACAACCCAAAAGATAATTTGACATAATATGTTTGAAGACTTCTGAGCACATTCCAAAACTGACACTACCCCAACCACAGCCTAACTTGCTGCACTTTGGACTTCCATTTATTTACTAAGTATATCATTCGTGGAAGATATTTTGAAGATGACAAGGGTGTGTGATTCATAACCAGTGTAAGAACTGGTACTGCCATGGCATACATTCTGTTGTGTTTATCTGAAAATAGGCCATACAATTAGAAAAAGCATATGAAAAAAATACAGTATGTACATAAAACATTTTTTCACATAAGTAAAATACAATTTTGTGGAATAAATACTTTTTGAGAAAAGCAAGGGATGCACTACTTATTGTAGAAATATCCCCTTCAATAGCACCAACAAAGAGAATTATGATTAAAAGAAAAGAATAAAATAATGTTATAAAAAGTGAATCTCATTACAAGGTCAAACTGGTTTACAGAAAAAATCCATTACAAGGTCAAACTGGTTTACAAAAAAATCCAATAACTAGTAAACCTGCAGGTTGGCAGAGTTCAAACTAGTTATATCTCAGTGAAAGCAAAGAGGAAGTAAAACTGAAAGAAATGGAAAAAGAGCTCTTAAGTTAAAATGTGTAAGTAACGTAATTTGTATACTGACCTAATATCTCAGCTTGACGACATCACCATTGGAAAATCCTCATCTATTCCATTTATACATGAGGAAGAGTCCTGTAATTTTTAAAAACAAAACTGCATGGAATTTGATTTATGTTTTCATACATACCACAAGCAAATCAATATTTCTGCATAGTGATGAACACTGTTGAATCTTTTTGATAATCGAATGCATTGATAGTGAGAAATAGTGAAATGATAATACGGTTCTTCATTTGGATTTAAAAGCTGTTTATTTTTGCAAAATGCATGAAGTAGTTGTTATGATAGATAAGTTACTAAAATAACCAGTTTTCATTTGGATATAAAAGTGTGATGTAATAGGTCTTCAAGCCCTCAGGTAATATAAAAACACTTTAGTTATTTTGCAATATTAAAACACACAATTGTTTGAAGTTATTCTCTAGTAATTAAAGTGATAATTAATTCCCTATTAGATAGTAAAAGCATACTATTTCTGGGACATTTTCAGAATTTGATGTATACATGACAAATTTAATACAGTATTAAATATATAATGATATTTTTTTAGTGTTTAACGCCTGCTTTTACTGTTCGACACCACAGGCAATAACACTGATGATACTTGGAATTAAATGGGAGCACTGGTGGAATGCAATGGTGGGGGAAACTGGAGAACCTGGAGAAAACCTGCCCCTGTGCTGCTTTGACCACCACAAATCCTGCATGAGGTCACCTAGGCTTTGGTGAGAGGCAAGCGGTATAACCACTCTGCCACAGCATGGCCCATAATGTGACAGTGCCACCTTCTAAAGTGATTCTCAGGCTGTCTTAGTATGAGAATCACTGCAGTTGGGGACATTGCGTAAACAATGTGGAAGAATAGCGTACAGCAACAGGAGACTCTGGAACGTGACACATCAACATCTGGTAGACTTGAGATTTGTTTAGAAGGGTCCAGTATCTTTGCAGGCTTCCAAAAAGTTTGGCAATATCATTTTCTAGTTATAAAAGGAGGAAGGATTGTTGTAGTTGTATGTATTATGAATTGTAGTGAGTCATGAGTGACTGGAGTGTTAGCGTGTTGTGATGCGTGAGCTATGGACTGTGTGCAGCTTAAAATCTATGTGTCGAAATGTCGAGTGTCACACAGTGAATTTAAGACTATTTGTAACTACATTTTGAGTCAATAAAGACTGGTGTCAGGAGTGGGATAGAGAAGCTAAGATGAAAGAGATGCTTCAAAAATTGTTAGAGTAGATGGAGTGAAATGATGAAGTGAAGATGGAAATGACATCGGGAATGGAAACTGGAGAAGATGAAAAAACCTGAATGGAAAAAAATGAAATTTGGAGTAGAGAAGATACTGATGGAAATGAAAATGGAAATGTTTATGATGAAAACAAAACTTTCTAACAAATCTTAAGTTTACTATATGTGATGTGTCTCCTGTTGTCTTGCACCATTCTTCCACATTGTTTACGCATGGTGTTGTTTCCCAAGGTTTCCAACTGCAATGACTCACATACCAAGGCAATGTGAGAATCACTTCAGAAGTTGACACTCCCACAATAATTTATTGCTATGAAATAATGCCTGAGGTGGAAATAATAATTTATAGACTGCTTCTGTGATGTGGGCGGAATGTCAAGAGGCTCCAAGTTTGAATTTCAGTTAGGGCTAGTTACTCCCATATCCTGAAAAGACAAATATTGAGTAACTTTAACCTCCTTGGATCGTTTGAGCATCATTTCATAGTTTTAATTCATTATCCGATATGACCTATCAGATTAAAGGACGTAACTATTTCCTCTATAAAAAAAAAAAAAAAAAAAAAAAAATCTAGCACCAGGTCAGATGAAAATTCCTCACAGAATAGATATGGTACCAGTATAAAAGTTTTTCTAAATTTTAAATAATAAAAAATTAATATGTATTAAGACATGTACTTAAGTATAAAAAATGTTACATAGATCCTTTAGTAATTTATACTGAAGTTAAAATGGAAAGAGAAATTAATGGCAAATAACACCAACACAATTAATTTAAACTATATATTTAAAATGTTTTTATTACATGATTCTTTCTTAACAATGCTTCTGAAGTGAAAAATGTTTAACTCAGCCAAACATACTTTTTTTTTTTATAATCATAAATATAGACAATATAAAAACAATACTTGTTCCAAGCTTGCTACTATGATTAAGGGCATATCATTTAATTTTGAATCTGAGGCATCCAATTCCGAAATCTGCCGTATCCATTTCTGTAAAACTTTCAAAAGGAAAAAAAATGTTTGCCTTGAAATCGTTGGTATGTGGTTGATACTTTTTACATTGCTGTTAATTTATGATATTGATACACGGTTTGGTAGCAACTTAGAAGAAAATGGAGAGGTTTTGGAACAGTACAATGGATATGGAGGGCTTTGGAATTCATTTGCTTAGTTTAATTTGAAAATGGAAAAGTAATTTCAAGTAAATCAAATCTAGTATTAAAGAAATTCCAGGTAGAGTGTAACAAACAAGGAATACAAGCAAAATAGGAATATACTAAAGTGTTTTTTGTACATTTGAATTAACATTTGATGTAAGCAGATTAACACTCATTTTAATAGTATTGAATGATAATACTTTCCCCTCAATCAAATCATATAATGAGGTCAGAGACTTCTTTCCAAAATTAGGATTCATTCTGCAAACTCTTCATTTTCATTAAACAGATTTCTGTTGACAGCAAGATCAAAGTTTATTCCCCATTTCTTTCCAAAATGTTTCTGTAGTAGCTTATCTATATCTTGCATTTTTTCCTTCTTTCCTACTACTCCTATTACTTTTCTCTAGTTGAATGTGTACTATTGGTTTCTCCTTCTTTAGTAATGAATGAATATACATCAACATTGACCTTGTAATGAGATTCACCTTTTATAACATTTTCTGCTTTTCTTTTAATCTCATTCTCTTTGATGGTGTTAGTGATGGCAGCTTCAACACTGTAGAAAGACCTTCTTTCCACTTTTTCATGGGGACTTCATCACCTAGTAGTTTTAGATCCTTCTTGCTCAAATATTTTGATATACTCAAAATGGTGTCACAATAGTGTTGTTTCTTGAACGCTCAATCTTTTATATTCTCCTGAACACACTATCTGGTGACAAAAAGGGATGTCAGACAAAGGGAAGATTGTGTGCTCCTTTTTAATGTTCTCTGGCGATTGGTTTTGCAGCCAGTAACACAACATTCCCACCATAGCAAAGTTCTTATTCTGCCCGGGACAACCATCTACAAATAGCTGTACTATTGTTGCAGGCTCCATAGCAGAATTAATAAGATGATAATGAACAGCTGTTTCTACCTTATTGGAACATTTTGGCCACTCACTTTCCAACCTATTGTATTGTTGTATACAGTAACCAATTTTTATTCTGTGGTGATTTGGAGTGACCTTCACAAATGGTAAAAGTATATGAGTATAACTAACAGCTATAATATGTTAACTGGTTAGGGGATTTGGGAAGCACTAAATTCTTTGGCAAATAAAAGAAAATTATCTACCTTCTAAATAACATCTGTAAAAGCAGCAGCTTGTAGCTTTTGAACTCTTAATTCAATCATTAATGCGACTTTATCTTACAATGTTCTTTAATAAGTATTTGAAAGTGCAGATGCTCACATTCAGAGCATTTGTCTGTTCCCGGGTTCTTGAAACTGATGTTATAATCCTCTACAAAGATTTTTCTGAAATACTCATATTTTACTTATAAATTCTCAACAAACATTTTTGAATTACTCATATTTCACTGTAAACTGTGAAACTTCATTATACATTTTCCATATCTTATGGATACTATGTATATAACCTAGAAGATTTATATCTGCAATAATGAGCCTCAATGGGAGTAAACTTTTTAATGTGTGATTTTACGCCTTTTCTTCTCTCTGTATTTTATCAGTGTGACAATCCTTACCAATACCCAAATCTTTTGATAAGTTTAATCTTTAATGATAATGATAAAATCCTTTTATAAGTAAAAAAGATAAGAACAAAAAGGTATCTGTTTTGTATTCAAAGTAAAGTTTCCTATGGTACTCATAAATGTCAATATGATGCATGGTATATCCTTCTTATGGAGAAAGCCAAATAATAACAAAAGATTAGCAAACATCTGTTAACCTTTGGTTATAAAATAAGTCAAATTTACACTTGAATTGCTTCACTAAGTAATAAATTACAGACTCGTTTTATAACCAATGTGTAATTATGCTTCACTGTGTACCACTTCCAGTATTTTGATTCTTTTGATATTTATTTGGCCTTTATGTCATTTGGAAGAGATGCTGGCAAGTTGGCATTATCAGGTAATTTATTACTTAGTGAAGTAATTCAAGTGTAAATTTGACTAGTTTTATAACCAATGTGTAATTATGCTTCACAGTGTACCACTTCCAGTATTTTGATTCTTTTGATCTTATTACCCTATCAAAATTTTGTAACATGCAAACTTAGCCAAACAAAATAAAAGCTTAGAAAGTTTTATGTGAATGCATAATAAGCGAGATATTTTGATTGCTCACATTGTTATCATATTCTTACTCCAAACCCTTTTAGAGTACTCAGCCCTCCCACATATTTTAAAACATTCTCTATAACCTTAAAAATGACACTTTTGGCTTCAGGGTAGTCCATTACACATAGTAACATTAATTAAATCACCTAAATTTGAGAATTAACAGAATAATTTTGATTACAATTTTAATGTGCCATAGAATACTGACAGAATATCTTATGTTGTACTATTTTATTTCCTTACCTCTGTATCATCTTCTAAGTCTGCATCTCCATCAGGCTCTGATTTAATCATGACTGTTATTTCTTCCAAACAAGGTTCTTTTCTGCTGTCCATTCTGTCACTATGTACAGACTTTGATGTTATATCCGAAGGAAAGTATACCATATTTTCTGATTCAAGTTTAATTTTCCCTAACATTCTTTCTTCAGGTGAAGGCTCTTCTTCAATTTCTATGTTTATACCTATTTCAGAACCATTGGTGAATGAGTCAATGTCTCTTTCAGACCTTACTACAGAATCTGAAAAAACAAATACATCATTGTCAGCATTGTAATTATGGAAGCATGAGTGTCAGAAAAGAAATTCTGGTATATAAGTAATATGCAACATAAAAAAAATTATGATAAAATAATATAACTTACCCATCTGAAAGTGATCATTAAACTCAGGAGAGAGATCATAGCATGTATCAAGAATATTTCCTGTAATGTTATACCTTTCAGCAGCAACAGTTGTGGCAGGAATACACAAAATTCGACGAGCCACACCACACAGCCTTGGAAGCCTTTGTTCCTGCATAAAAATTATTGTTGCAAAATGGTTTTAGCCACTGTATAATTCAAGTATTTTCAAAAAATTACATACCTGACTTTTCCAGAATGTCAGGACATCTTGGCAGTCACTGTTTTTGGTATTTAGGTAAATATCAATTTCATCTAAAGTTTGGTATGCCTGTGATTTATCACACCATTCCTCATACACATCATGCATTTTTTTTAATTTTTTGGGTATTGGCTCTGCTGAGGTTGGTATGCCATGTTGAAATGGTCCATATGTTTTACGCAAATCCCTTATTACTTCATTTCTTTCCTCAGCACTTAACATTCTCATGCCCCTAAACGAGGGAGTTAGAAAAGTGGCAATTCTCTGTTCTTTTCCAGTGACAATTTTTCTTTCAAAGTATAAGGAAGCACGCTCTCCTACTTTAGACATGATCTCTATATTTTTTACTTTACTGTGAATTGTATCCAAATGCTTTTTGAGCCTCGCTTTCATTAGAACAGCAAACTGAAGAGTAGGACACTTTTCTTCTCTAAGTTTATCACTTTCTTGTTTGAATGGTTTCAAAAATGTTATTAAGTCTTGTAGTAATGATTTATGTATATGTTTGATTTCGTGCATCTGGCCTTGTTTTTGTAACAGGTCTTGCATTTCATTCCATTGTTCCAAAACTGATTCTAGCATACTAATTTTGATATTCCACTGAGACTCACAATCCTGATATACCATTCTGGGAAGTGACTGTATCAAGCCTGACTGTTTCAGAAAGGTGACAAGATTTTTGGTTTCATTAAGAACTTTTATAACTTCTGGCTGCTTGGCCTTCAATATCCAGTAGTTGGGATCAAAAGTATGTCTAAGAACATCAGACAGACAATGGGCCAAACATGAAGATCTCCTGAAACTTTCCAGAGCTTTCTTTATATTTTCCCCTTCATCTGTGATAATGTGGGCCTTTTTAAAATCTTTCATACTTAGACTTAGCAAGTCCAACTTATGTTCTATTTCCTCTCTTATGTTTTTTCCATTATAGGGAACTTTTTGTGGGAATAAACTAGTATAGAGAATTCTGTTTTCCAGATTCCAAGATTCTTGAATGTAATGGGCTGTAACTGTAATGAAATGATCTTTATTTTTATTTGTCCATGCACTTATTGCAAATGATATACGCTCTTCCTTTAAGGCCAACCTAATTTCTGAAAGATCTTCTATTTTTATCTTTTCCAACTCTTTTGGTAAACAGCTTGATACGGCTGCTGGATGAGGAAATAGCCTATCAGCTTTTACCAAGCCAAATGAAGCCCCAATGTTTATTCCCATTTGGATTAAATTTAATAAACCCTTTCCTTTTAAGACTTCTGGTGGATGAAGATCAACAGAACAAAATTCAAGGGCAGCTCTTTTGGCAACTTTCTTAACATCTTCATTCACTGGAACATATCTGTAAGAATCATACATGGACAACTGACATTAAAAAGCTCATATCTAAGTAACATTTTAATAAATAGCTATTCCATGACAATGAGGTAAGAAAAGTAAATGGAAATTATATTTAAAATATGTAGTGGGCATTTATTTATTGGGCATTTATTTATTCAGCTATAAGTCGTGGGCATGCCTATGTAATTTTTTTGGGAGGGGGGAGGGAGGGCAGTCCTGTGATATTCAAAAGTCAAGTGTGAGGAAAAATTTATGTTCTTACTTAACATTTAATTTGTACTGTTGATAAATTTGTAATATTATACTTAAATAACATTAAGTAAAGACCATTACAAAAACTGTTGCCATGGCAAAGAAAAACTTCTGATGTGTTCCATTCACATGACTTTATCTACTCTGTAACAATCCACAATCCATTCTTACAAAAGCTTAATCTTCTACATAATTTGTACTAATTTAGATAAACATTGGTAGAAATAGTTAGTTTGTATATGTAGAAAGAAAATAAGGGAATACACTGCTAAGTGACAGTCAAACCTTTTAAAAGCTGACAATTGTGAGGTTGAAATTTGGAAGGAATGACGGATTGCCATTTGAGAAAAGTCTAAGTATTTTAAAATAAACAAATAACAAGGAATACATTGGAAATGGTTACCTTCAGTAAAACAATGCACACAACATAAATTGTGACTTTTAAAAGATCTACATGTTTTGTGCAGTAAGTTTTTGTCTATCTCTTACAGTTTACCAGTTAAAAGTCATCCAAAATGAAAGGTCTTCAGAGCCAATCCCAGAAAATTAAACACATTTTATTTGTCATGTAAATATCTATGCTAGTTAATTAAAATCGTAGATGCATTTTTAAGAAAATCAAAATTATCGAACACTTTTCCATGTAAAGGGTAGTGTGGGATGGGAGAATCTTCTTGAAAATTTTCATATCACATTCTGGAAAAACACTGAACTTAAATTTAAACAAGGTTTCTTTTGAGTTATATCTGCATTGCATGTACATGGACCTTTTCTAAAAATTCTTTTTTGCATTCAGGGGTGATCAAAACATATATTTCAAGTGAAATATATACATTGTACTTAGTGCGAGAGAAAGTACAAAAGACATGACTCACAGGCCATTCTTACATTGATTTTGCAGATCAAGTTACTTTTTGTAGTGAACTTGAATTGAAAATAAAAATATGCATGTCTCGGCTTTCTCTACAGGCCCAAGTTTGGAGAAAAAAATAAATAAATAAATAAATAAATAAATAAAAAATAATAATAATAATAATAATAATAAAATAAAAAAATTACAAATTAGAATGATCCACTAATAGTATCTTTTTTCTTTCATATATTGGTGTTTAATCAATATTAAACAAAATATGTTAGATAAATGAGCAATTTTTATATCCTCAGTATTTTTCTTAGAGGCACTGGGAGGGGGGAACATAATTGTGGCAATTTTTTTTTTCGCGACATGAAATCTTGATTGTAGCTTATCTTTAGTGTGGTATTATACACAGATGTTTGTAGCCCTGGTGCAGACCTAGTTCACTGTATCAGTGCCTCGCATACTACAAGCCAGCTGATCGCTCAGCAGAGACAGATATAAAGTCAGCTATTTCAACTTAAAACATTATTTTTTTCCCCACTAGTAAGGGAAAAAAAGCAGTTTTTTTGTTTTGTTTTCAATGTATTTTGACTATAACAAATTGCAGCTCAATCTCTGACATCAATATGATAATGATTATTTGTCACTGTAGCCAACAATTTTATCATAAACATCCTTTTTGATAAAGGTGCAGAATTCAAAATAGAATCCAAAGTAATAATTTGAAATCGTAGGTCTTAATTTGAGCTAAGAATAGATCCTCCAGTGCAAATTACTTTCAAAAGAACTGTGAATATCTATATAGTGAATAATTGTCAAGGAACCTGCACAGTTAATGTAATAAAACAATTAGATTTGTTGAAAACATTTAATATATGCTTTGAAATGCAGAAACTAAACTATTATTTTAGCAGTGGAATAAAAAATCTGGGCTTTTGCGAGGATTTGAACAGTGGTTTGATATTATCCATATGTAGGTATTACATTGTTTTTAACCTCTTGAGCTACTGTGGTATTACAAGACTGTACTTCTGAAAATCTTGTCTAATGCCTACATGTGACTACTGTGAGAACCATAAATTGTTTCAACATGATGCAAAATGGAGAGCACACAGACTAACATCCTAAGATAATCTAAGCTGCAAACTTCAAAGCTCATGTGCGTTTTGCTGCTCAGTGGTACCATTGCATATGCTTAAGAGCCTTGCTTATCAGATTTCCATTAAATCAGATGGAGCTTAAAGTAACTTGGCACTCATCTTCTCAGGATAAGGGAAAACCTCCCCCCAAAAAAGATAGGTAACTCTAGGTAACTCACCCTAAGTGAGTTTTGAACTCACAACCTTTTGAATGTAAGGCAGACAATGTTATCATTGCCCACTTGGGTAGTTGGGCAATGATAACATTGTCTGCCTCACATTCTTACCCAAGTGGGCAATGATAACATTGTTTTGTTAATTGCAAACTGTGACTACAATAATTGTATTGTAAATAACACTGTGGTTTAGAAACTCCTTCGAGGGGTACAGAGAATTGTACTTCTTCAGATGTTAAATGAAATTGTTATTGAAACTTCTCCATTACACTAACAAGCAACATAGCACCTACATGCTAATTGTACATTACATTCAGTTTATTTGTTGGTATGACTAAATCACATTGAGTAACACAGTAAAATATGAACACCACATTATAAAATGCAAAAAAGGAGACAACATAAAAATAAATATACATCTGGAGGCTTGAACCCTCACCTCTCCTGCTGCCCACATGCCAGTCCACTGTGCTGAATAATGCCACTATATCTATGCTCACCAAAAGCTAGGTTCTCACGTCATGGTCCACTGCAGTTTGATCAGTGGCGTGCTAGCACTTAATACCTTTTATGCTGTAGCAAAGAATTTAGAACCCATAGTGCATAGGTTCCCTATCTCAAAATGTTTATTTTGGACCCCCTCTACAATCCTACCAATTTGTAGTCAAATTCTGGAACAGTATGAGGACAACATTGAACTTTTTCAGGATACCATGTTTCTGGAAAAAAAAAAGAAAAAAAGAAAGAAAGAAATTTGTATATATCTGACAGTTACTCTCTCATGTTTAGCGAGTTGATTGCTGTAAAGTTTGTTTGATTTGCTCTAAATAAATTCTGGAAGCTGAAAGTTTTTATTTGGAGTTATAATAAATGATTATGAATTGTGAATCAAATTGCTTTATTGGAATCTCTTATTTTATTAGTAGTAGGTTTTATTCTAAGGATATAATTTCTTAATTATTCTATTATTAATTCTTAATAATTTCTGTTGTTTTTTGTTTTGCTATGCACTTATGTATATACAATGTGCATACTAGCTAGAGAAGTTATTGTATTCCACTCAAAAATCTGATGTAGAGTTAACCAGAAATATATGTTTTGAAGTCCCCTGAGTCTGAATAAAGCATTTTGCACACATGTGTTTGTGGACAGCATAGCTCAAAAATAAAAAGACCATTAAATACCAAACTTGGTATTTATGTGACAAATATTTTCAAGAAAATCTCCCCACTGCAATCTATGCTTTACACGAATACACTTCTGAAAAATTTGATTTACTCAAAAATGGATGTAATGCTTTTGATTAAAATACTGTATATTAAAGATATTTACATAAACAGCCTCTGAAGACCTCTTTATTCTGGATGAATTTTGCATAGTTGTTAAGCTGTAAGAGATGGACAAAAACTTACTGCACAAAAAATATAGGTTTTGCTAAAACATAACTTATGGTATATACATTTTTCTTCCAGAATTGACCGTTTTCAAGATATTTCTTGTTAATGGTTTCAATTTTAAATTATCTTATCTTTTCTTAAATGAGACCATGCAAAGCGAACCGAACCTCAATTGTTTCATGCAGTGACCAGTTGTTAAAAAATCTGATGTATTCCCTTATTTCCCTTCTACTATAAGGAGGCAAGTAATGTTTATCATGATTAGCATGGTATAGATAAAGAATAATCTTTTGTAAGAATAATTTGTATATGGAACAGTGTGAGAAAGTTATGTGAATGAAACACATCTGAGTTTTTTATATTACATTATACTTACATTAATGCCTACTATTTTTATTTTCATACCTTCCTTTATTGTAAGGTTGCCTCATGGACAAAGCTTAACAAATACAAACTTTAACAAGAAGACATATAAATGGTTGAATATAACAATAAGTGTAATAAACAATATACAGTATCAAAATTCAAGTTATAAATTTACAAGTGAAGTAGTGGAAGAACATGGGCTACTCGTTGAATAAGAATGACATTGATGAAGACTATAAACATGATTCCTTAAAAGATCTATTGAGCCCTTCAAAGCAGATGCACTAATTGATCTAATATCTGTGGTGTGTAAGCCTAGCAGCTTGCAAGTGTTGGCAAAGAACTTTAGAATTTTTCCACGGGCACCAATAAGTAGCCTGATCACAGTACAGTCGAGTGCATATTTTTCTTTGTGGAACTGTTGGTTCGTAGATGTTCTATTTTTGTCGGTGACCTCCTTGGCTTGGGCAGGGCTTGTTTCAAATTGTATATGTAGCCAGTATGTGAGCCAGGTTTAAAGGCAATTATGCCAATATGGCATGCGCTCCCATGTGTGATGATTCTGGAGATCTCTTCGTGGGTCACATACCCAACTTTCTGTAGAGAATTAGTCAACATATGTTGGATTGTGTAGTGGCGAATACTCCTTAGTGCTTGATCGTAGGGACAAAAGCCAAGAACGTATGGATGGATTTGAACTCGCTGTGGCAGAGCCAACAGCGGCTATCGTCTTGACTTTGACCCAGCACAGTTCGCACAGTGGATATGTTGCATGTCATTTTAAGGGCTTCCTACCAATCAGTACTGGAAAGTTCTTTGTGGTTTAAAATCCAGTTGTTAGCCAGAGCATATTCCTTATATAGAATGACACCTTTGCCTTTATGAGATAGCTCACACCAGTATTTGTATTCTTTATCTCGTAGTTCGTTCCTGATCTTATGAGGATCGATGTAGTGATCTTTAGGATTGGTGTATTTGGTAGAGGGTGTTAGTTACAACTGGTGCATTCATTGATTTTCTTAGGAATATTATGGGATTTCAAGATGTATGGGTCCAATTTTTTAGCTAGACTGCATAAGCTGTTGAGCTACTGGATTATGGCTTCCCACAGAGCTTTGAATAATCCAAGGCCTTTGTATTTTTTATGTGTGTATACAATGAAGTTGGGTACATCCATTTACAGCTGCAGTATTTTTTTAGGGCACCTCTTATCATGATGTCCGCGTTAGTAAGGAATGACTGTGGGATATTATCTAGAGGCGTGATTTGAAAAGTATGGATCTAAGTTGGATGAGTAGATAACATTAAATTTCTGGTCTGGATGTAACAGTGGTGAGAAGGTCAGTAAATTGAATTTAGTCTTTAGTGAGCTGAAGGTGGCTTTTGGATTGAATAAAGTTGGAAAAATTGACGCCCACATAAGGAACATATTCAGTGAGTACCGACCAGTGGTCCAAAGTAAAATGTTTCTGTTCCTTGCACACATTTGTTACTGAACCTTCAAAAGCCAGCTATGGAAGAGATTTGGTCATCCAAGCTTTATTGTTATTCTCGTATTAGCATGGCAGATTTAATAGGCTGACATTTTTAAAACAACGTGAAGTTTTGTATTTTCCAATCACTAATGGTCTCAGCTTCTCAAACACATCTGAATCACAACACAAGACCACTGACAGACTCTCCTTGCTGTGGTTTCCTCCATGACATTTTTTGCCCATGATGTGCAGTGTTTTTTCAGACATCAAGTTATAGAAAACGCCTGCTTCATCCATATTAAACACATCTTTTAGGTGATAATGAGAGAGCTTGGATTGAAACTCATACGTCCACTCGTTGGCATCATCCTCGTGTACTTTATGAGCTTTGCCACAGGCATTGACAGCACTGATTATGTGCCTCTTCTCAAGGCACAGAATAACGAAACCAGAAATTCCCTTTCTATGGGCAATTTCATGAGCATTTTCCTAAAACATTAAGTCAGAAATAGAATTTGCTATGAACACATGTGCTGGAACCATTCAAACATTGAATCCTCCACCTCTTTGTGTTTGGCTGGATTCATGCGTTTGCTCTTCCGCTGGCCAGATTTGCCTCTATTTTCTGTCTTGAACTTTTAATCGATGAGAAAGTTGACCTCGAGATCTGAAAGTGTTAGTTTTCTCTCCACTGTCAACCATATGCAGAATTTGCTGCTTTTGTTTAACCATAAGAGCAGTATGAGAATGTTTCTGGCGGCATATTATTGGAGAGAAAAAAAAAAAAGAAAAAAAAAAAAAAAAGAAGAAAACATTCACTATTCACAAGCAAACAGAGACAAAGAGCTCAATGGATTGTTGCGTATCATGCACCATGTGCCGGGTGCTTACCAATCCCTCTCTTCCTCTAGCCTTGTGCCTTATGCTCTGGAAGTGAGAGTTATGCAACAAGAATGTGAGCGGTCCATTGTTGTGAAATTGCAGTACAACACACGCAGAGAAAAATTATGAGAAAAGCATAATGGAAAATCTTTGATGCATATTACTATATTATACGCACATACATATTTGGTTTAAAAGAAGAATATGGTATAGAATGTGTAATGAGGGGCCAAAATTTAAGTTTGTAATATGAATTATCTGAAATTCAGTTTAAAGGAGTAGATTTTCAAGTAATTTGGCAGGCAGTACAGGTTAATATGTTTGGTTTATCCGATTGCAAATGAATAAGGGTATACTGTATCTGGGTGCCCTAAAGGTCAGTATCATTGACCCTCCACTAAACAGCCCTGACTTAGCAGCCTGTGATTTCTGTGTCCAATAATTAAAAATAAAATGCTCGGAATTGCTTTTCCTTCATAGATGAAGCACTCAAATATTATAACAACCTGAAATGCATCAGGAAGAGTCCTGATAGCACAATTGCTTTAAAGACTGTTCAGTGAATACAAAAATGCATTGATGTTAAAAGGGTATATTTTAAAAAACAATTAAATAATTTCAAGGTTTTAAAACTTGTTTAATATTCTAATATTTTTCAACGTTGCCCTCATTTGTTACTGTTTCACATCAAAAGTGATTATTCAAATTAAGCAAGATGCTCTTAATCAAACATACAGAAACAGTATTTAAATGCTTATTCCTGATGGAAAGAAAAGAAGAGGAAAAAAAAAAAAAAAAAGCAGGAATTAAACTTTCGTCCATGTTAGATGTTTAAAAATAGGTGATTCTCCTTACTGTTCTTATCTTCCCTAGAGCTTATTGCTGACAAAATTAATTCATTGGAAACAGCTGAGTATTGTTTACAATCTTGCACAAAACTGTGTCTGAATTCTTCTCAACAAAATGTTCCACACTAACATATGTACATTAGTACATTAACTCCTTCATGGGTACTCAATAATGGAGGTGAAGTCTTAAAAGCCAACCTCTAGAGTAATAAAAAAATTATTTTGTTTATTTGGGGTGCAAACCTATGACCATATCTGTCATGGTATCCATCCCTTACACTACTCATCATCCAATCACATAATAGTTGCAGCACTATCTGATCTCATTAGCTGAGCATTATAGTGACTGATTTTTTTTAACATAAAAGGGAAAAATGCATATTGCTCAATCACGCCATTACAACAACTGCTTTATTTGAACTGTCCCCAATCATTTCTACAGTTTCTATTGAATTCTTAGTATACATTTTGCCAGGATGCTGCTATCCTTGGTGTAACAGGTTGCCCATTTCTACAGTGACTGACTGCATTGTTAATCAGCTAGTTAAATGGATTATTTAAAAGTGTTGCAAGGATGTCATAACACACAATATCAGTGAAGAAAATTTTTGCAGTTCCAAACCTGAGACTGACTGGTTTCATTTTCCAAGTTTTTCTTCATTTGTGTCAAATGCTGGGGGATTTCTCAAACTTAGGCCTGGGAAACTAGCTTCACCAATGATCATTTTGTTTACTCTATAATCAGTGTTACTGCCTGTGATGCTCTATGCAATATGAGGGTATTAAACACTATTTAAAAATGAAAAGAAATACAGAAAAAAAGAGGTTCCCTATTCGATTCTTGGCAGGGAAATGGACATTTTTTCTTTAATTAGAATAAATCCCTCTGGTGAACCACAAAATGAATCAATAAATTACAGTTCAATGAATTACTAACACAGGTAGCGGTTTCTTAAATAAAGGCACTCAAAATGAACCTATAAGTTCATATAAATCTGCATCACCAAACCTAAAACAAATTAGCAGGTATGAATTTTAGTGTATAGGAAACACACCTGTGAGCAGATAATGGCAAAAAAGGGTCATGTCACCATCAACATTATTGTTGAACCAGCCTTGGAATCAGCCTTGTCTTAAGCAAAACATTTTGCATCCCTCTATATTAACCTCTATGAGGAATTAACACAAACAAATACCACATGCACTCATGTTTTGTGTTTATAAAGCAAAGAACTATGTACTTTTCAAATCATATATACATTTGGAATGAAAAACAAATGTTTTTGGCCTGCACGTAAATATAATTTAATTGATAATTTTCTTTTAAAAAAAAAAGTTACATGCGTTTATATATTATGATTAAGAATTATTCACTATTCGCTTACCTGCTTACACTATGCAGCCGCTTATTATCACACGGGTGATTGATTAAATGTTTAATACCATTTTGTGGTTTAAATGTATATATTTCACAACATTTACGGCAGCGTACGAAGCCAATACAGCTTTCATCATCTTTATTGCAGATTAAATCTACATAGGTCCATATGTCATGCTTCACTCTCTTCCCAGTGTTCCTTTTTAAAACGTAATCACCTCTACTGATTCCTTTAGTAATGGCATTCCTATTTAATGTCTGCCCCACTGACATCGTGAATATGACAGTTTGACAACGAAAATAAGCACACTACACTGCAAACCTGGTAACGAACCGACACCTGTGACACAGGTGTAATAAAATAAAACTGTATAGTGCAGTATTAGTGTTTACTAGTGTTTATGTTGGAGTTGCCGCATAAGTCCAAACCGATATCTTAATAAGGTGCGGCATTAAGCTAGTTTAAATAAAATCTGATAATCTTAAGCATATTCTCATTTGCTTAATTTGCACAAGAGGATAACGCAATTAAACAGGACACCAAACATAGTTATTGTTATTATCAGGAGTTTGTTTACGGACGCTCTATCTAACTCAGTGTCGCCAACAGTAAACAACATTTTTAACAAATGGAATAGGGACTTCCGGTGTCGAGTCAAGGTTCCAACAAAAATTGACTCGAAAGGTGACATTTCGAGCGCTGCACACCAAAATTATCTTGTACTGCTGTCAATAGATGTCTCTTTCTACCAGAGTACAGCGGAAGTATAAGATGATTTAGTGGTACCAATGATCATTAATATAGATACATTTTAGTGTGGGCTAAATAAAGGAAAATTCCGAAATAAAATTATAAAGATAGGACTTAGATGGGACTTAGTATCAATTAATTCCATTTATTCACACATTACGTAACAGGACTGTGAAACAATAGCCCATATTGACAGTCTGCTTCCTGGTATAATGTTGGCCATCTTGATGACATGCTTTGAATTTGAAAAAGATTTAACGTGCCCGTAATTTCATAAATGTAAAATGCATAAAGTCTTCTGAAAGAAAATATTGCCTTTTGAGGTTGTCCTACAGGGAGGATTAAGGGAATTAAATTATTTCGTTTCCCGAATTATACTGAAAGGTAAGAAGCTTACAGAACAACACAGGAATAAAGAATCAAGTCATTACCTAACCTGAAAAATGCTGCCGCTTGGTTGTAATAACTTTGTGAAACGACACTTTAATAACTGTTTCATATTCTCACGCGGAAAAATAATTCACTACAAAATTAAGTATTGTGTACACTATACACATAATTCTTGATGAAACAATATCAGATTTGAAGCAATATTTTTATCTTAACCATAACCACCAACTTTGCCCCTTTTTCCTGGAGTGTATACTTGACACTCGTTATATAACTTAAACTAACCACATACTGCATTGCAGACTCTTATGACTAATTTATTGTTTACCTCGGCCATCTTGTAATTAAATGTGAGTTGGCATTTCAGTACAAACTTGTATAAATTTACATTCAATGCACATATTATTTACAATAATTTCCTTGCATTAAACAATCTAAATCATATTATGAAATGCTGATGAATGGTATATAAGTATATATTTGCACAGTTTTCTGTCATTTGTTTCAGGGTAGCCTAAATACATTTGACAAAAATAATGTTTTTAAACAGTCTTTTGTCAATGATGCTATCAATTGCCAGGATACCAGTACTACCTGTGTGCCAGAATTTCATCATGAGAAGTTCTTTTTCATGCAGTAAATTTATAATATGAGGTTGCTTTTAAACACACTTAAAACCATCAGTCTGGGCTGTTTTAATTTGGCTGCACACGTTTTGGGTATCAATCTGTAAATCTCAATGGTTCAGAAAGACTACTGTGTTTGCTTTGCTTCAGCATGCGTTATCTACATTGGAAAAACATTAATATAGAATAAGTGAGGTGAATTGTGAATTGTTAAGGTATGATCACTTAATCTCAATGGTTCAGAAAGACTACTTTGTGTTTGCTTTGCTTCAGCATGCGTTATCTACATTGGAAAAACATTAATATAGAATAAGTGAGGTGAATTGTTAAGGTATGATCACTTAATTTGTTTCCTTAATTTCTTTTGGCAAATAACATTAATGAAACCAAGGGGAAAATGCATTCTATACTATTAGCATATAGATACGTTAAGTGTGGTGGAAATGTTGGTAAACTCACTTGAATTAATTATTTTTAATTTTTTTCATTTCAATAGCATTGCTTTGTTTCTAATGTAGTATAAGAATCAGCAAATAAATTTAGCTGTATCATGTCATAGGCACCATGTCTGCCCAATAATAATCTTGTTATCTAATTAATATCTTAGGGTGAGTTACTTGGTTATGAATTTTTACAACTTTTTTCCTTTATTATGCAGTGACAAATGTATACAATAATGTGGCAAGCAAATTAATACTTTTGGGCGAGTTGTTTGGATATGAATTTTTATGTTTGTAATAATGTGGCAAACTAATTAATACTTTAGGGTGAGTTGTTTGGATATGAATTTTTATGTTTATAATAATGTGGCAAACTAATTAATACCATGGGGCGAGTTGCTTGGATATGAATTTTTATGTTTGTAATAATGTGGCAAACTAATTAATACTTTTGGGTGAGTTGCTCAGATATGAATTTTTATGTTTGTAATAATGTGACAAACTAATTAATATGTTTGAGCGAGTTGTTTGGATATGAATTTTTATGTTTGTAATAATGTGGCAAACTAATTAATACCTTTTTTTTTTTTAATAATGTGGCAAGCTAATTAATACTTTTTTTTTTTTTTTTTTTTAAATACAGTACCGGAGCCTGATCGGGACTCCGGTACTGTATACCCTACTTTTATTTACTTTTTTTTTTACCTTGTTTTGCCGTATTATTACTGTTTTCTTACTTTTACAACACACACATACACAAACATATAACACCCATGCCCAAGGCGGGACTCGAACCCACGATCCCCAGCGCTACGAAGCACCAAAGCGTGACGCCTTGGCGAGCGCAGCCATGGGGACCGGCTACCTTTGGGCGAGTTGCTAGTATATGAATTTTTGTGTTTGTAATAATGTGGCAAGCTAATTATTACTTTTGGGCGAGTTGCTTGGATATGAGTTTTTATGTTTGTAATGATGTGGCCAGCTAATTATTACAAAATGCAAAATTTGCACTAACTAGGTCAAACTTGTGCTTCAATGACATAAATATAACAATCTGAAATAAACTGCTTAAAGAATCCTTTGGTATGTCTATGAATATGTCACAGTAAAATTAGTAATTGTCCTATGCAGAACGTCTGTGTGATTTAAGTTTGTAAACACTGCACAATTTTAAGTAATTGTTTATAAATATAAAACAAGGAACTGCTGCTTTTACTTTACAGCTATTATAGATGCAAATTAGTTGGTAGTATGGAATTAAACATTTTCATAATCGAGGAGTTTCTACTCCATTTTTGCCCTGATATTATGAGCAGAAATTATTCTTTGATTAATTAATTTAACACAATCTTTTATATGTATTCTGAAATGAAACTGTACAAATTATACACACAGCTATTGTTGCATATGGCTTCCAAACATAATTATAACATAATTGAAAATAAATTATTACAATGATGTCAGCTCAGTGCTTCAATAGCCAAGGCTTTTGTGACTCATTGTTATTACCTTAATGTTCAACTCCTGTATTATTGTGTGGAATGGACATTTTTCTGTTTTACTTGCAATTGCATTCATTCAGTTCATATAAAGACAATATATATGAAGGGAAGAATTGGGCACTGATATTTTAGTGTGGTTTGTTTGTACTCCTTTTCATTGTTTGCCATTCCTATTGAATAACAATAATCTTCAGTTTTGTAATGTTACAAACTATAAGTCATATCAGCTTTATTTTATGCCAGAATTTGTTCCACAGGAGTTATGTACATTGAAATGAAACTGTTGCAGTTGAAAATCCTTAAATGCAATTGCAAATCCCTCACTCTTGGCATAAATGAGATGTGCAGTATTCTGTCGAGTCCTGCAGCCAGAGAAATATATGCTAAGCAAAGAGCTGAAGCAGCATTGCTTAAACTGTTACCAATATAAATTGGGATATGTACTCAAAAAGATGCTTCACTTGACAGACAGAATACCAAATTTGTCATACAACCAGATATATTGGAGTTTTAAATTTTGTTTCTAAAACTACATGTTTTCTTTGTCAGTGTTGATTACCATGCAAGATATTTGGTCTCAGAAACTGAAGAGTCTAGTATTCCTTGTGTTGTAAAGACAAGTAGATTTTAAACAAATGGTGCATTTTACTACTTTCTTATTTTCATTGTGCAGTATATGTTATTTTAATTGTAATAATTTGCTTTTTCTGTATTTGTGAAAGATACATATTTTAACCAAAGTTATTACAAGAATGCGCAAATAGTATGATTGATAAAAGTTATGCCACTAGTTGCTGACATTGTCTCATGTACAAATGTTAAAGGTGCTGCTAAAACGTTAATACTACAGGAGAGAGTTTCAAATTTGAGGTCCCTCTTTGAGGAACTTGTGTAATCTTATGCAAAAAACGTTTATGTGTATACATTGTAATGGAGCTGCTGCTATTCAAAACTTAATTCATTAATACAAGCATTAACATAACACTTTTGTTTACTTCTTGAAACAGGTGGTGCTGTTTTTTTGTACATAGGTGTTATCCTATCTTCATTTAGAATTTTTATGTGTGCATCTATGCTGTTTTTTACACTAGTTTTTAATGGAATATTTCAATATTATTATTAACTTGCTATGTACAAAAAAATTGCATTACATTTAACCTTGTTGGCATCCCTTCCAGTTTTCCTC
Source organism: Hymenopus coronatus (assembly GCA_030762935.1). Classification (NCBI taxonomy): domain Eukaryota; kingdom Metazoa; phylum Arthropoda; class Insecta; order Mantodea; family Hymenopodidae; genus Hymenopus; species Hymenopus coronatus. Next base: position 112,821,505 of record CM060890.1, read on the forward strand.
CACTTACAGAATGCATTCATTCAATGTGAACTTATAATTGATGTGCTATACATCAAACAGGATTTTAATTCTACTCGATGAAAGGATGAAACATGTATATTTCTGCACAATGAAAATTTCATATAAATACTGTGCTTCTCATCTGATTATATAAAAAAATCTAATTTGTTGTATACAGCAGAAAAAAGTTCAGTTAAACGTGAATTTCTTCTTGCTCATTATTTTCTTTTCAGGAATTAGCTACCGAACTTCTTTCCAAGTCTCATCTCGGGCACAATGAATAATTTACCGCACTTTTCAATTTCTCACACAGAAATATTAAATCAGCTATTTGGAAATGTTCGGTAACAATTCATTGATGCGTGAGATGGGACTTCGAAAGAACTTCGGTAGATAATTCCTGCGTTGAATACGCGAGGGAAGGGAGGGTACAGAATCGCACGCTCGGTCAATATAGAAGTTGGTTATGTTATCGACGCTATGTTAGTTCTAACAACGCCCGTCCGAAAGGTTTTAAAAAGCGCCCTATTCGACCCCTTACCCCCACTACGGAGTCGACAATCTAGTAATCTATGTTTCTAACGTTTAAAGAACTGTAACCACCGCCACTCCCGCGGGGCCACATTCAGCCAACAGGCAATTCTCGAAACTAACGAAGGTATTTAGCGGAACCTTCCTTCTCCGAATTATTTCCTTACGCATTCCGAAACTTAGCCCAATGTCCAGAAAAGCGATTCTTTACCCAGTCCAACTCTCTCTGTGAACCCATTCCACACACAATAAAAAAAAAAAAATAGGTAGTATAAGAAATTCTATCATGCATTCTGTATCTTATATTGTATATACATGGCAAAGCCACTTGAGGAGAACATCTAGGTCATCACCAAGAACATACAACCACCGTTCTCATCACTGTGGAAGCTGAAACTGCAGCGGATATAGAGAGAATAGATAGGAAATGCCCTATCTTTATGCATTGTGGTTGGTGAAGCACGTTTTTTCAGGCCCCATATTTTGATTCTACACTTCTGATATGAGTAGGGGTTTTGTGGGCTAAATGTGCAACCCCCCCAAATTGTGGCGTTAAATGTCAATTAAGGAATAACTTTAGGGTGTAAGTTTTAAACCATTACAATGGTCAATACTTGTGTGGTGTTTGGTTGTAGCTACTTGAATAATAGAAGCATAAAAAAGGAAAGGGAAATACGTGTCAATACATAGGTTAGTGTACCTATTTAAGTGATTTTTCGGTAGTATAGCTGGTGAAATATTTCAATACACAGGTAGGTGTACTTATTTAAGTATTTGTCGGTGGTATACTTAGTGAAATACAGTGGCGTGCATGCAGGGGGAAACAATAAGTGTGAGAATTGAACCGGAAATTTCTGTCACGACCGAACGACACGAAGACAGACAATATCCAAATGTGTTAATAATATATGTCATTATTTATAATCACATAGATAATGAATAATCTAAATAAGGCGTAACGCTGCTCCCTAACACAAAGATTAATACGTTATATACGTTACATTACCAACAATTGTGAACGAGCTGAAGCGACTTCCCTCTTGCTTCAATTGAGCAGAGAAAACTTGTTGCGCGCGCGCGCGCGCCTCTGAAGGTCTTCGAGTCCCGCCTTGGGCATGGGTGTTATATGTTTGTGCAATGTGTATATGTAAAACCAGTAAACTAGTAATCAGTAAAACTACGGGAGGAAATGTAAATAGGGATACAGTACCGGAGTCCTGAATCAGACTTCCGTTACTGTTAAAAAGAAAAGAAAAGAAAAAAAAAAGGTCACAGGCAGTATGCGTGTTTTACTGCTCCAAAGAAGCAAGTTTGGAGGTGTTAACAACTAACGTAGAGTATCATTCTAGTTAAACGCATTTGATAAATTAGATCAGTAGCCGAATAGGAATTGTCTGTTAATAATCTAAGATCGTCTCTACTTATAGCTGCTTTTAGAGATAGCATAAAAGGAATTGTGCTTGATGACCAGCTCAAAATGAAATATATACAGTCAAAAACGGGAAACAATGAGGAAAATACAAGAATTAGCTTTACAAGGACATGGTCAAGCAGAAAATTCTATTAATCAAGACAATTGTGTGGAACTGTTGAAATTTGATCCTCTATGCAGGTATTACGCTAAAAGAGACCTCTCTAATCATTCGTGGTTACAGCACTCTCTGTACTAACAATTAACGTCACAACCTTACTCGGAAAACGCACTCTACTTTCGCATCAGAAACACACTCTACTTTCGCATCAGAAACACACTCCCTAACCGGTTACTAATTCGTTCGCGCAGCTGTCACATAACAGTATTCTCGCTTGGCTGTATTTAACTACGTTGAAATGAAATTTGAGTTTTTTTATGTACGCTCTTTAACAGCTGTGGTTCTCAGCGTCCCATTCTATACTAGGCGTGAACACTTAATTTTGTTCAGAGGCTTGAGATTCTATTACATGCCGTAAACCTACGACACGGGACCGACGGCTTTAATTCCCTTCTGAAGAAAGCCATATTAAGTATTTTTACGCCCGAAAAAACCCATCGTCCTCCATCGGGTTTGAACCCACGACCTTGGGTATATGAAGTTAGCATGATAACCATTACGCCACGATGGGCGACTAACTACCTGAGCACTCCTCTGTCAACTATTTAGGCAAACATCTTACAGAGGAAAATGTTTCTGCTGCTGAGCAATCCATTCCGCGTTCGACCTGCCAAACCCGTCTATTTCAGGTACCTTGGTGGACTAATGAATTCTGGAATGCTATTCAAGACGGGGAGAAAGAACGTTGCAGAACAATCTCGTTATCTTTCAAAAGCGCTCTTGGTGTTTACTCTGGATGAGAGCGCTATTCCATCGGTTGTTTGGCGCATTCTCCATTGATAGTTCAAGCACGCAATATTTACGCCATGTACTATCCTTTACACGGTAATACATTGCACAGTCGCCCTCCGTGGTGTAATGGTTACCATGCTAACTTCATATACCCAAGGTCGCGGGTTCAAACCCGGCGAAGGACGATGGATTTTTTCGGGCGCAAAAATCCTTAACATGGCTTCCTTCGGAAGGGAAGTAAAGCTGTGGGTCCCGTGTGGTACGTAAAAGAACCTCAAGCCTGATAAGAGAGTACTCTGAGCAAAATTAAGCGATCTTTCACGCCCAATATAGAATGGAACGCTGAGAACCAAAGCAGTTAAAGAGCGTCCATAAATAACAGGCCATTTCATTTTAATACATTGCACTGAATATTATATTTAAATATTTGTATATTAGAATCATTGCTTATTTACTCAGATCTCACTGCTTCATACCTGAAAGTTAGTTATAACACCAGAAATGAACCCAATAGAAAACTAAAATGGATGCTCTGTAATTGAAATGCAGTCCACCCCTTTGCATAATGTGCGCTAGCTAGTTTATTCCAAATTACAAAGTTGCAATCACAGGCAGTCGTGACAAGCCCACACAGCGCTCCGAGTAGCCTACTAATTCATTTCAATCTCGGTGGCTCGCCGAGATCTATGCCGGGAATACAGGGATAGGTCAATGCTGCAGTTGCTATCTTTCTGGTAACTGCTTCGCTCTACTGGTCAAGGCATGAACTGATTCCTCTTCGGCTTCATGGAGTTCACTATCGCTGTTTTAATGTGTTTTTACTTCTCTACACGTACTATGTACAGCGTATAGAGAAGGTATTGTATTCCACTAAAAATTCGATACCCAGATTTCACCGGAAATGCATTTGATGAGTCCCCCTGAATAAAAAAAAACATTTTTAGAAAAAGGTCCGCGCGCGTATGTGTGTGTGTGAGTGTGGTCAGCATAGCTCAAAAACGAAAAGACGTTAAATACCAAACCTGATATTTAAGTTTGGTATCTTCCAACGATACGACACGAAAATATTCAATAAAATCCCCCCACTCCAACTGCCATTTACATGGAACTTTTTTCGAAAATTTTGATTTTCTCAAACATGGCTCTAACGATTTTGATTAAAATATCGTATATTAAAGATATTTACCTGAAAATAAAACGTAAATCTTGAATTTTTCTGGGGATAGCCTCTGAAGACTTCTTTATTCCGAATTAATTTTACGGAATTTTGCATAACTGGCAAACCGTAAGAGATGGACAAAAATGAACCTAAAAGAAAATGTTCAGCTCGTTAAAACACAACATTTATCTTATATATATATTTTCATAGAGTGGATCGTATTTGAGATATTACCGGTTTCAGCTTTAAAAAACTTAAACTTTTCTCATACGGGAATTTGTCAACTCCTATCCATACAAACAAAGGAACTTAAGTCACATAGCAACCAGCTTTGGACTATCATTTTAACCTATGGTACTCCTTTATTTCGCTTCTACTTACATAGAAGCAAGTAACAAGACTATTTCTATTTTTTTTTCTCGGTTAGTATGAGGTAAATAGAAGCATACGCTTTTTAACAGTAATTTGTTGCAGAGATGTAGAGAAAGTCATGTGAATGGAACAAATCAGATTTTTTTATGTAGCAACGTATTGCCTACCTCTTACGGTTTACCAGTTATGCAGAATTCGGCAAAATCAATTCAGAACAAAAAGGCCTTCAGTGGTTATTCCCAGAAAATTCAAAATATATATTTTATTTTTTTGTAAATATCTTTAATGTACGACATTTTAATCAAAATTCTTAAAGCCATTTTGAGAAAATCAACATTTTCGAACAGTTTTATACGCAAAGTGTAGTTTGGGGTGGGGGATTGCTTTGAAAAGCTTCGTATCATATCCTTGGGAGGTACCCAACCTAAATACCAAGTTTGGTATTTAATGGAATTTTCGTTTTTTTGAGTTATATTATCCGCACACACACATACACATACACACTGACCGTTTTCTAAAAATGATTTTTTTTTCAATTTTATAGTTCTTATTTTGATTTTTTTTTGTTCTTTTTTGTTTTAGAGGGTGTCAATACAAGTATTTCCGGTGAAATTTCGGCATTGAATTGTTGGGTGGAATACAATATCTTCTCTATAATACGTGTAGAGAAAGTAAAATGTAGATACCTTGGATAGAGTTTTATGGCACTGGATCAAAATATCTAAGATTCTGATCATCATAGGTTTTTCCATAGAAGGGCATAAGCAGTGGTCCAATTAAGGCGAGTCATTTGTGAAATTCTACTAAAATTGTGAAAAATTAATATATATATATATATATATATATATATATTGGTTCTTAATAAAACGTTATGAATTCTATAATTTAAGATAATATATTGTTTTTCATATTTGGCACACTTTAACTACAAATTAACTGAAGCTATATATGAGTGGGCGCATGCTTATTAATAGGTACTTCCAAGTTTAAACCGTATATTCTTGAACATATTTTCCCTGCCCTTTTCCATACGCAAAATAGTCCACACGATACAACTTTCATTATTTTTTTTAACAAATTTCATACTGCCTCTCACAAGTGCATTAAATAAAGTCGTCATATTAATTACTTTCTCTATACGTACTATAGTGTATAGAGGAAGTATTGTATTCCACCCAAAAATTCGATACCGAGATTTCACCAGAAATATATATTTTAGGACTCCCTGAATAAAAAAAAAAGCATTTTCAGAAAAAGGTCCGTGTGTATGTGTGTGTGTCTGTGGACAGCATAGCTCAAAAACGAAAAGATCCTTAAATACTAAACTTGGTATTTAGGTTTGGTATCTTCCAAGGATGCGACACGAAGATATTCAAGAAAATTCCCCCACCCCCGCTTTACATCGAAACATTTTAGAAAATTTTGATTTTCTAAAAAATGGCTCTAACGATTTTGATTAAAATCCCGTATATTAAATATATTTACATACCAAATAAAATGTATATCTTGAATTTTCTGGGAATAGCCTCTGAGGATCTCTTTATTCTGCATGAATTTTGCTAAATGTTGCTTAACTGCTAAGCGGTAAGAGATAGACAAAAACTTACTACACAGAAAATGTTGATCTGATCAAAACGCACAATATATGTCCTTTACAGTTTTGTTGTGGAGGTAACCGTTTCCGAGATATTCATTGTTTTTGGTTTCTCAGACAGGAAGTGTCCGTTTTTCTTTTGTTCTACTCCTAAGCGATTTGCAATGACAATCGAATAACAACAGATTTTAAAACATTTGACTATCGGTTTAGCCTAGTGTATTCCCTTATTTTCTTTCTACTTTTAAGGAACTAAGTAGTAAGAACATTCTGTAAATGATTATCTCGATTAGCAAGGTGCAGAAAGAAAAATAATCTTATGTAAGAAGTATCTGCCATATTAGAATTACTTAGTGATTAAAGTTAATTCATTATAGGTATGTTCGGCAGGAGGAAGATTATATATTCTTTCAATTGATCTATTTATTTGTAATAAATATAGAACAGGCCGTCTAGAAATTATGCTTTCTCATAAGATGTGGATAAACATAACAACTGCAATAAGAGAGAAGAGACAACAAGAGAGAACAACTGTAGAAGAGCTAGAGAAAGTCATGTGAGTGTAACACATCAGCTTTTTCTTTTTTTGTAGAAACATTGCTCCACTTTTGCTAAATAGTTTATTATATTTTGAAAAATCAAAATTTTTGGAGAGTACGAAAAGCAATACTTTTTCATCCTCTAGTTAGGGTTAATACAACAAATATGGCAAATTTATTTGTAAACTTATTTGCTGTAAAACTGGAATTTTTATTTGAATACTTTTAAAAATGTATCATGTAGCTCATTTTTACTACAACAGTAAATTTAAATGATAAAACATTATTATTTTAAGAGTCATGTAGGTTATAATTTTGATAAATGGCAAAACTATCACTATTATTCTATATAACTCACATAACTTTCAATGATATATCTTACATTGAGCCAATGGTAAAACAAAATGCAGTTATTTGCAAAAAGGAATTTACTGTCAAAGTTTCGGTTAAGAGTCCTACTACACTACGAGTGGGTCCCGGGCATAAAAAAATCTATGAAATGAAATAATAAATGCAAGTAGTATTTCTTTAAAGCACTAATTTATGTCTTTCATAATGTTATGTTCATCAATTTAGAACTAGTGGAAAGCAACGAATTCTAACCCAAAATAAATATTGCTTTTTATTTTTTAAATACGCTCTCTCACATATCACGAAATTACAGAAGAGAATAATAAGATTATTAAACTGGCCCCACAAAACTATATCAACAAAGCCACTTTATAGTTATTTACAATCTCAAATCTATACATATATTCAATTTCCTTTTTGCACGAAAACTGAAGCTGTATTAAATTAAACTCAGATTAATTATCAGAGTATTATCACAATAAACAAACAACAATGATTGCAGCTCACATTAACTTGTGTTTTCACATACTTTCAATAGGTTTAATCAATATATTAAACAGAGTTATAAATCTGTGTAACAGGTTTCCAGATACTATTAGTTATTGGAACTGTAGCAAAATTTAAGGTAAAATTAAATAAATATACCTATAGATGAACCTAAACCATACATTATTTTTGTTTTCTCTACATATACTATGTACACAGTGTATAGAGAAGATATTGCATTCCACCGATTTCACTGTAAACATAACTTTGAGGTCCCCCGAATAAAAAAAAAAATAGAAACAGATCCATATATATATATATATATATATATATATATATATATATGTGTGTGTGTGTGTGTGTGTGTGTGTGGAAAGCACAGCTCTAAAAGACCGTTAAATACCGAAGGTCTTATTTAAGTTCAGTATTTTCCAAAGATGCGACACGAAGATTTTTAAGAAAATCTCCCACCCTAAACTTCTCTTTACATGGAAAATACTTTGAAAATGTTGTTTTTCTCAAACAATGAGTTTGATTAAAGTAACGTATATTAGTTATAGATATTTATTTGCATCACAAATAAAATGTATACCTTGAATTTTCTGGAAATAACTTTTCAAGACCTGTTCATTCTGAATGAATTATGCCGAATTTTGCATAACTAATAAATCATAAGAAATAGACAAAACACACAATTTATGTCAGATACTTTTTGTTGTAGAGCTGACCGTTTCCAAGATACTTCTTGCCATTTATTTTCAGTTTTACACTACTTGACTTTTCCTTTATTCTGTTTTCTATTTACTGCTGGCTTTCTATTTACTTCAATTGTTCACTTCGCGAACAGCTTTTAAAAGATTTGTGTATTCCCATATTTCCTTTCTGCTTATAAGGAATCAAGAAGTACGATCATTTCTGCTAATGTTTATCTCGATTAGCATGATGTAGTACCCTTTTATAAGAATAGTTAGTTTACCGAATGGGTAGAGAAAGTCATGTCAGAATTTTTTCATGATAAGTTCTATAAGTATGTAGTATGTGCTTTATATTAATGCTATTAATAAGATTATGTAACTATAACTCCATGGCAAGACAGCTCACGGGGAACCTTGGCCTACCGCCCGGCCGCTGCGTCCCCCATCTCGGTCCACTACAGACGTCATGGATGGGGTGCAGTATTGGAGGGTGAGACGTGGTCAGCGCCTCGAGTCCCCCCGGCCGGTTAATGCGGTCCTCATGACCTGGAGCCGCTACTTCTCCATCAAGTAGCTCCTCAATTGGGACCTTACGAGGCTGAGTGCACCCCGGGCCAGGTCTCCCAGCGGGGGAAAAATCCCCACGCCGGTACTGGGGATCGAACCCAGGTCTCCCGCTTGATAAGCAGCAACGCTACCACCGCGCTAAGGAGACGACCTTGCATGTAGCATTTATTAACGTTACGTAAAAGTATCGATTAGAAAACTGCAATCTTTATTTAACAAAACGATACAGTGGCTAATGTGAATAATACTGCACTTTGGGCCAGGTAGACAGATAATAGTAATCCGAATATACATAGTGAAACCTATTTTAAGTGACCACCATTGAAAATCGGTCTCTTAGAGGGGTGGTTGTTTTATATGAGTGAACATTTTATTACATATGTACTATATTAAACTAATAAGCCACATACTTATATAAAGGGCCTGAAATGTAGATTCAGAACTTTAACCCCTTAGTATATAATGCAAGTGATCAGATCCCTTGTGGAACACTAAAGATAACATTTCAAATTCCTTATTTTTGTTAAAGTTTTCTGAAAATTTTACTGTGATTGCATTGTTGTAATGATAATATGAATACCAAATTTTATTCAAATTAAGATATAAATTATTTCACAAATTTTATTATGTAAATATATTATATAGTCAAATTTTTCACCGGCCTCAAAAATTGGAAAACTGGTTGGTATTTTTTGAATTTGAGTTTTGAACCGCACACAAAGACTTAAGTGTGAATATTTCAATAAATTTAGTACTGAATTATGATTTTTAAAACGTTAAAGATTTTAAATTATAAAATGAATACGTTTTTTGTAAAATATATTCTTTGAAAAACTACCATTGGAGTAAAAATACTTTTGTCGCGTTAATATTACAATAGACACTGCCGCTGGAAATTTTAATCGTATTTAAACAAAAACTGAGACGGTTGAAAGAAACTTGAAAATGTAAATTGTAGTTTTGATATAAACGCTGTTTTATAAAAAAAAAAGTATAGTAAGATTCAGGCATAGTGTACAATCTTTATACGGCTGAGAAGCCCAAAGTACAGTGGGAACAGAAAATGTTTTATATGAATGCCTTAAGATATAACAACTATTGCTATAAAAATGATTTACCATTTTTTGAGCAATTGTAGTCAAAATTTTAATAGCAGTGTCCCTTAAACAATAGTATTATTATTCTTCAGATTTCCTTGAGGACTTCTCAAGAATAATTAACAATGATGATCCACAAGTGTCGGTCTCCATGGCCGAGCTCGCTAAAGCGTCTCGCTTTGATGCTTCGTGGCGCTGGGGATCGTGGGACCGAGTTCCGCCTTCGGAATGGGTGCTTGTGTGTATGTGAATGAGTATGTGTATTTGTCATAAAACAGTAAACACATTACATTTCGGGTAAGAGGAAAAAAAAAGAGGAATAAGAAAAAGGAATACACCGCCGGAGTCCGACCAGACTTCGAAACTTAAAAAAAGGGTAACAATGAGAGAGAGAGAGAGAGAGAGAGAGAGAGAGAAAAAAAAACAAAAAAAAAAAAACAAAACAAAACAAACAAGTTGCCAGATATCCTGAAGTCTTGATTTAGGAAAATAACCCTTTCATTTTATAGAGAATTACGTGCTGAGAGAGGGAGCGCGCGTAAATAAACATATTCACCCGCTTTCTTGCACGAGATGCCTCGGAGCCAATTTTCGTTAAAAGTCAAGGTTGACATATGATTCAAAACTTATTTTTTTGCTTTAATATTTTTAATAAATATTAATTTTTGTTGTTGTAGAGGTTTAAGATGTGCATTTGGTTATGTCCTATATTTAGCTATGTAAGTGACTGGTCCATACCAGGCACCATGTCGTCTTAATTCTGTTGGAAATGGCAGACAAAGCAACATATTGGTGTGGCAAAGAGAAAACAGTCACGTGATCAAAATATACATCTGCTCATACGACAATAGTAGCAATAGTAGAAGCGGAAGGATGCCATACTTCTATGTGTATTTGGCACAGGTATGATCTGTATTACTCTTTAAAAATCCTAGAATGTTTAGTTAAATAAAAATCCGATATGTTCCACTCCTACTCTAGCCGTTTTATAAAACATTTTCTTATAAAAGATTATACGCGTCTTGCTAATCAAGATAAACATTGCCAGAATTGGTTTTATTACGTGCTTCCTTGTAAGTAGAAGGGAAATAATGGGATTCTTTAGGATAACGCGTCAGATCTTTTAAAAGCCGGTCGCTAAATTAAACAATTAAAATTCGGTTCTCTTTGCTTGCTAGAAGTAAACAAACGAGAAACGAAAAATTTAAGTGCCTTAAAAGTGAAACCAATAGCTCGGAATATTTCGAAAACGGTTAACTCTACAAAAGAGTGTATATTATATAAATCATGAGTTTTAACGATATCCTACATTTACCAGTTATACACAAGTTATACAATATTCATCCAGAATGAGAATTCTTCAGAGGCTATTCCCAAAAAAATTCAAGATATACATTTTGTTAGCCATGAAAATATGTTAAACACATGCCATTTTAATAAAATTTGTTAGAGCCGTTTTTAAGAAAATAAAAAAATTGAAAAATGTTCCATGTAAAGCGTAGTTGAGGGTGGGGGGGATTTTGTTGAAAATTTTCGTGTCGCATCCTTGGAAAATACTGAACTTAAATATTGGTATTTAACCGTCTTTCGTTTTCGAGCTATGTCCACATACACACACACACACACACCCACGCGCGCGCACACGCAGATGATGATGAATGGGGTTAGTAGCGCAGAAAGCTAAGTCATTAGCGCCCATAAAAATAAAGCGTGGCTCCAAACAGAAATAAAAATCCCTATGAAAGTGAAACACAAATAAATAAAAGCCAGAGTCAATAATAAAACCCACTAGAAATAAAAACGCCTATGGCAGAACTAAAAAAGTATTAAAATGGAACTAAAATGTGTAACTAAAACTAGTTACTCCGGGCTAAAAGTCTATGGGCTAAACATTTTAAAATATATAATAACTAAGCTACTACTACGTTATCAGAGGCCCAACAAATAAAATAATAAAAATCAAAGTAAAACTAACATTCAGATTAAAAGGCACATTAGGTAAAACTTTAAAACTCTCTCTCTACCATTCCGGTATTGTCCACAAGGATCTGTTTTAGTGTCGCCGGCAGCTGCAGAGTGCCTCGTAGATGTGCTAGACGAGCACACTCTAGCACTACATGAGACACCGACAATTCCTATCCACAGAGCAGAGTGAGCACAGAAATAAGGACCAGGTTGCCCCTGAAGCATGTAGCTGTGTATAAAACGACAATGACCAACCGAGCCCATATAACCTCCTCACGACGAGATACGTAAGGAGGTTACCCAGTTTAGCGGAAGGCCCTTCACCACTCGGAGCTTGTTGCCGCGGAGAGCCGACCACTCCTCATACCAGCACGAAAACACCATCCTCCGCACTACAAGCCTAAAGTCCTCCTACGTTACACACGAGATTTTGACACTGAGTTCCGTGGTTGCCGCTGTTGCTACCGAATCCGCCAATTCGTTTCCGGGCAAGTCAGCGTGTCCAGGAGTCAATGCACATTCCACATTTACGCCCAAAGTATGCAACATGTGGAGGATATCCTGAATTCGCTGCACGGTAGGATGGTTGTTGTACAACTCACGAACACTTTGAAGGTCACTAAGAAAATCTCTTAGAATAAGGCAGTCACTAAAATTTCTGCGGCGAACATATAGAATGAATGGCTCGATATATGGCACACAGCTCTGCAGGATGTATGCAAACCGAAAGTATATAGTTTGGTACCAGTAAAAAGACACACCCAACTTCATCGCTACGATTATTTCCATCAGTATAATACAAATATGATGTGTTCCATTCACATGACTTTCTCTACATCTCTGCAACAAATTATTGTTAAAAAGCTAATGCTTCTATTTACTTCACGTTAATCGAGAACAATTAGCAGAAATAGTCCTATTACTTGCTTCCTTGTAAGTAGGAGCGAAATAAGGGAGAACCATACGTTAAAGTGATAGTCAAAAGCTGGTTGCTATATGACTGAAGTTCTTTTGTTTGTATGGGCAGGAGTGACAAATTCCTATATGAGAAAAGTATAAAATTTGTAAAGCTGAAACCAAAAGAAATATCCCAAAAACGATCAACTCCACGAAAAAATGTACATGGCATAAATGGTGTGTTTTAACGTGCTGTACATTTTTGTATGGTGAGTTTTTGTCCATCACTTACCGCTTAGTAGTTATGCAAAATTTCGTAAAATTTATTCAGAATAAAGTAGTCTTCAGAGGCTATTCCCAGAAAATTCAAGATATACATTTTATTTGTAAGGCAAGTATCTTTAATATACGACATTTTAATCTCGGTTAGTGGTCATCTCGGTTTCTCAGTTAGTGGTCCTTAAGGGGCTAGTTTCTTAAATGGAATGACTATTAAGAAAGTTTGCTCTGTTTAATCTGTGCATCTCCGAGTGGGAAGCTACTAGCAAAACATACATCTACGTATCACTTTCGCTTCATTCGGAACAAGGCGCTGCATATAATCAGCAGTGCTATATGGTTCATCAGGAATCCGTTGTTACAACGCTCCAAACCGTTTCCCCCTAATTTGTAATATGTCGAGGAGCATTGGAATACAATATTGGCTCAGGCAGGAACTCGACAGTCAATTCGATTGATCCGCAGGCCACCACAACATTTAATTCTTAATGTTGACACGAGCGTATTCTCAGTCAGTAATTAATTTATTTGTCTCTGTATCAACGCTAATTGAGTTGTGCTAACATTTTGTTCAAGGAAGTTTAAGTTTTATAAACCTTAATGCTTTATTCACTTATTTTTACTTTCTCTATGCATATGCTAAGTAGAGGAGGTATTGCTTTTCACCCAAAAATTCGACGTCGAGATTTCACCGCCCTGGATAAAAAATCATTTAAATTCCATTTAAATTGTGTATGTGTGTATCTGTATGTGTGAATGAGTGTGAGTGTGTGTGTGTGCGTGTGTGTGTGTGTGTGCAAATAGCTCAAAACGAAAAGTAAATTAAATATCTAATTTGGGATTTAACTTCAATATCTTCCAAGGATGCGACACGAAGATTTTCAAGAAAATCTCATACCCCAACGATTCTTTACATGTAACTTTTTTTCGAAAATTCTAATTTTGTCAAAAATGGCTCAAACAATTTTGATTAAAATATGTTTAAGATATTTTCATGACAAACAATGCATATCTTGAATTTTCTGGGAAGAGCTTCTGGAGATCTCTTTATTCTGGATGACATTTGTGCAACTTGTAAACGATAAGAGATAGACAACAATTTCTACACAAAAATTAGAGATCTCGTTAAGACGTAAAATTCATGACGTATGTATCTTTTTTGTAGAGTTAGCGTTTCCAAGGAATTTCTTACTATTGTTTCAATTTTAAACTACTTAAAATTTTCTGAAAGTGAGTCATCTTTCGTGGTATAGGTCCTAGCTACGCAGAGTACCGAAATTATATTGTTTTACATAACGGCAGATTTTAAAAGATTTGACTGTCGCGTTACTTTAATGTATTCCCTTACTTCTCTTCTCCTTATAAGGAAGCAAGCAATAAGACAATTTTTTCTAATGCTTATCTTGATTAGCATTAAGTACATAAATCAATAGTCTTTTGTAAGGTTAGTTTAAAGATAGGGAAAGTCGTGTAAATAGAACACTTCACATTTTTAATGAAGAGTGGTATTTCAATTATTTCATTAGCGACAAAGATTTATTATGCGTTAGAGTCTTTCCTGTTTCTTTAATTTTATCTTTCTTTTATCTCACTCTATATCCACTCTCGAAGGAGTTCGATCAAGCTTTAACACCTAGAGACCCAACAACAGAGATGTCAAATCTCCCAATCTTTAATGTTACTGAATAAAGTCAGAAAGGCCTATAGATTTGCCTCGTTTGCAACTTGTAGTAACCAAACATAGGTGCAAATATTATCCATGTATTCGTGAAATGTTTATACCATAATGGAATTACAGGTGAGACACTATTCTAATGGAAACACTGTATCCCGTAATAGACGACAGAGCTTTTTCCATATACCCAATTCAAGATAAAACGCCAGGCATTGCAAACTACAAGCTTATGACACAAGAATTCCGCCGCTGGACATATATTATGAGATTTGATGTCGATCTACCATGGCGTTACAATTTGTCTGCTGTAGGAACAATCTCATTGACAGCAGGGTATTCTGCAGCCTTCTAGTCAGTATGGTAGTCGTAAATTTACTCCAAATGGCTCTCTCGAAGAGGGAATAGTCCCGTTATAACTGGGGGTAAAACATTGGTGACAGCTCAGAGATATGTATGCAAGTATGCTGACTGTTTAAAGGCTAGGTTTTGGTTATCCGTGGTCAGCAGACTCGCAAAAGACTGCCATCAGCGGCGAAATTGTGTATCCTTACCTGATGACGCAGTTGTTCAGCCCAAAGGTATTCCTGAAGTAAAAACCCACACCTTACAGAATGAGACAGTATTTTTCTGAGGAGTTCGTATCCGCGGTTATATCGTAATTATTAATTGAAAGCCACAGCTGATTCCTAGCAATCTGATAATCAGCTAAGGAACACAGCAAATAACCAACATGTCATTCTATCCTGTGAGAAAATTAATTGATAATGGAGAACACTTGGGCATTGTAGCAAACTCTATTGAAGGGTAGATGTAACTACACAGAACAAATGCTTGTATTCAAGTTATATATGTTCACTGCACATATTTTTACTTTCTCTACACAACTGTGTACATAGTTATAGAAAAGGTATTGCATTCCAACCTAAAAATTGATACCAAGATTTCACCGGAAATATACGTTTAGGGCCTCCTGTAACCAAAAATAGCATTTTTAGAACAATGTCCGTGTGTCTATGGACACGATAACTCAAAAACGAAAAGTCGGTAAAAATACCAAACTTGATATTTAAGTTTAGTATCTTCCAGGAATGCGACATGAAGCTTTTGAGAAAAATTCCCCCACCACAAACTACCCTTTACATGGAAAAAAAATCGAAAATTTTAATTTTCTCAAAAATGTCTAACGATTTTGATTAAAATGCCGTATATTAAAGATTTATATGGCAAATAAAATGTGTATCATGAATTTTATGGAAATAACCTCCAAAGACCTCTTTAAAGGATTTGAATTTTGCTGAATATTGCGTAACTTAAAAGATAGACAAACATTTACTACACAAAAAATGTAGATCTATTTAAAACACGCAATTTATGTCTATACGTTTTTTTTTCGTGGAGTTGACAACTTTTGAGATATTCCTTGTTATTTGTTTCAAATTTAAAATACTTAAACTTTTCTCACACAGAAATTTGTAAACTTCTAGCCATGCATTGAAACGGATTTCAACCATATGGCAACCAGCTTTTAAAAAAATTGACTATCGTTTTAGCCTGGTGTAGTCTCTTATTTACCTTCTAATTTGTTACAGCGATGTAGAGAAAATCATGTGAATGAAACACATCAGATTTTTTAGGAGCTGTTCACTCTGTAGTGGGAAACTTATTGACCTGTAAATTACTGTAACAAATGTCTTACCGACTCAACAATTAAAGTCTTTAAATCACTGCTGCAAATATTTCACTCGACCTTAGAAAGTTGACAGTTTATGACTGCACGCCATCCATGGCTCGCGCCCCTCACTCCAGTCACTCACGGCTCAGGAAGTTCACAACTGCAATGAACTTCTTCCTCCCTTTATAGCGAGAAAATGACGTTACAAACTTTCTGAAAACTTGTCGAAGGTAGTAGAAACCGAAGCTTGGAGAAGCATCTCGAATATCAGAGGAATCGTGACGTCGCATGAAGGATCTTGTTGCGTCGCACTGTTGTTTACGCATCCAACTGTGATGACTCACATTTCAACTCCCGCCGCATACCAGAGGTTGCACACACGGACAGCATTGTTACAGTACAAATACTGACCGATCATGCTTATTGTGTTTAATAAATTAGAAAGGAATGTAGTTCATACGAACATGAACTATGAGCACTAAAACTTCGAAACTACCTGATGTTTATCCTAATGATTGAGAGAAATTCTATATATAAAAAAAAAAAAAAATCCCCACAGCGATTCGAAAGCGAGCCCGTAGTATAACAGACAAGAACATTATCCATAATTATATTAAATTATCATACTATTTTACTTTATCTAGCACGTATGTACAATGTACATAGGTAGAGAAGGTATTACATTCCACCCAAAAATGAATGAAAATGATGCAGATAGGTTACGGCTGCACACACCGACACGGTATTGGGTATTGTGACCATTTTGTTGATTAACGTGTTTCTGGTTCAGAACTGTGAGGACTTGGCGGGTGTATTATTGCGTTTTAGGATCTCTCGTATCCAAAATAACCACGTGTGTGTATATGAGAACACGATAACTCAAAAACGAAAAAGTCGGTAAAACACCAAATTTGGTATTTAAGTTTAGCATCTTCCAAGGATTCGACCAAACATGGAAAAAAAAAAAAAATAGAACATTTTGATTTTCTCAAAAATTGTTATGACGATTTTGATTAAAATACCACATGTTAAATATTTACATTTGAAACAAAATGTATATTTTGAATTTTCTGGGAATAGCCTCTAAAGATCTCTTCATTCTGGATGACTTTTGCATAACTGGTAAACCACAAGAGAAACAGAAAAAAATGACTGCACAAAAATGTATATCTCGTTAAAACACACAATTTATGTCATAGGTATACATTTTTTTCGTAGAGTTGACTATTTTCGAGATATTCCTTATTGTTGGTTTCAGTTTTAAAATGCTTAACCTTTTCCCATATGGAACTTATTCAACTTCTGCCTATGCAAGGAAACATATTTCAAACACATAGCAACAGTTTTTTAAAAAAAATTGACTATCGTTTTAGCCTAGTGTATTCCCTTTCCATTTTTGCTATCTTCTGTTTATCTTAATTAGCATGATGTTGAGGGAAGGGTTAGCTTTTGTAAGAATATTCTGTTGCAGAATAACCAGAGAAAGCCATATGAGTGGAAAACATCAAGTTTTACATGATTCGTCCCATATTAGCTAAAATTATTAAATGCAACAAATCGTTCCAAAAGTTGGTGGCATTCAAAATTCTCCTGAAGAAAGAAAAAAAAAAAACTTTATTTTTCTGGATAGCACCATGCCCCTTAGAGCTATGACTGGCAATTTGATAAAGGTTTCGACAGCACAGAGAGGTTGAAAATAACACTCACTGATGTGAGAGAAAATAACTGTTCCGTTATCCTTAGGCGGATTCAGAGAGAGAGAGAGAGAGAGAGAGAGAGAGAGAGAGAGAGAGAGAGAGACAAAAAGGGCTTTTGCCCTCCCCCTTAGGCAGTGTTGGTTTTATAGAAAAAGTGTACCCTAGCGATCCGGGCTGTGACAAATGACACTGTGAAATACAGCAGTTTTCTTAACATTTTAGTGTGCGTGTGTGTGTGTGTGTGTGTGTGTGTGTGTGTGTGTGTGTGTGTGTGTGTGTGTGTGTGTGTGTGTGTGCCTTACGCGTGGGTTACAAATTGCTTTTAATTGAGTGTTAACAGCTTTTTAAAAATAAATTAAAATAATAAGACATTGCGTATATATTGATAATTATTTAATAATAACTAGCTGAAATACCCAGCCCTGCCCACAATTTGACGGTTAATCCTTACCTATTTAGCGTAGGTTGCACTTTTCCAATAGCTATGCGTTTCTTCGGACGTATTTAGAAATTACTAAACAACAGAACAAACAAATATTTATTAAATATTCAGGACCTATAAAGAAAGAAAAGTAAATAAGAAAATAATGTGCAAAAGCGGGGGTAGAATAACCACAAATATAACTGTTTGTAGTGGTGGTTTCTTGTGAATGCAGCTGTGACTTTCACGTTAACACATTTGTGGCAACTCGTCGCTGTTTCCAGAGAAAATATCAGTTGGAAAGAAGTAATGCCAGTTTAAGGAGAGATGGCTCAGTCGGTTTAGACTGTGGCCCGCATTCGGAAGTCTTGGGTTTCCCCTTCGCGCTTACCTGACCCATGCGTTTTTTCGGCGATTTCCCCAGGTCGCTAGCGAATACCGAATAGGTTCATTATATCCCCGAATTTTCCGGTCCACGAATACCTGTTCCCACAATTTCCTCATCATCTCTTACAGGGTTGAAGGACCAGGCAACGGTATACAGCGGGTAGCAGCTGT
The DNA here is from genome assembly GCA_030762935.1 of Hymenopus coronatus. Taxonomy (NCBI): domain Eukaryota; kingdom Metazoa; phylum Arthropoda; class Insecta; order Mantodea; family Hymenopodidae; genus Hymenopus; species Hymenopus coronatus. Next base: position 112,840,384 of record CM060890.1, read on the forward strand.
ATGGAGGTTTGCGCATTGTAAAAGGTTATCCGGAGTTATCGTCGGGTACACTAGGTCGGGAACCATCTTTCGATTTCAGGACTACTTCTGGAATCTCGCTGGAGGCTCAGGGCTCGTGAGAAGGTCCAGAGCGTTCCAACTGCAACCGATAAGGACTCCATTCATGCTTGCGCCCGTCGTCTTCTGGATCTGGTCTCTCCCCTCATCCCACCCTCCCTAGAATCAAGGAAGTGGCAAAGGGCCACAAGGGCCTACGTCCAGTGTTCTGCTCCAGAGACCTGAGGGACCCTTTCGTGACTAATCCTAAATGCCAATTATAGTAACGCTAATATATTCTTATTTATTCTCAGTAACCAACATACATAAAACCACTAAGAAAGCAAAAAGAAAAGAAGAAAGTGGCCAGCTCGCTGACTTCTCATCCGTAGGTCCCGGGTTCTATTCCCCGGCTGAGACGGGGAATGTTTCTTTAACCAGAATTATTTCATATCCCCCGAAGAGTCTGGAAGTACGATATGTATGTGAGAGTGAATGTGTGTGTGTGTGTGTGTGTGTGTGTGTGTTTGAGGAAAATAAAACGATTTAAACCTAACGTAAAAAACCTACATACAACGAATTGTTTCTAATGCAAAGCCCCCAATATGGCCTTAGATGTTAAAGGGGGCTATATGAATGAAGCAATAAAAAGAAAAAGCAAAAGAGAAAGAAAAGAAAAACCAACAAATGAACATACGAAATGGTAGGATGAAGAAAAAGATGTGTATGGTATGATGCTATTGCTGTTATCCATGTCCGCATATCATTTTTACATGGTTTATTTTTCTGCTAATAAAATACGACAGCTTTAATAGAGAAAGAAACCTGTTGGTTACAAAAATTGGGAAACTACAAATCATAATACGTGAATGTTAGAATATCGGAGTATTATCACGGAATATGTGGATGTTAATAACAATTTATTTCTTACTCTATGTTAGGAATGTTTGAGTGCCATAGAACTTTTGGAAACAATGCGATTATGCTGAATCCATTTGAGTTATTTTATATCAATATACAATAAATAATCATAAAAATAAAAAAGGCATTTCTATCAAATAATCATAAAAATGAAAAAGGCATTTCTATCAAATAATTTAGTCATATTCAGTTACTGTACTATATTAGCAGTTTTGCTTATAAATCTGATGTATTGTAAGTCATAGCAGTTTTATATTAAAATTGAAACTAGTAAGTACTTTGTTATTTTGGAAGTGTGAAGTACGCATATAAAACATAAATATGTATCTCACGTAATCCCTAGGACATTTAAAAAATCTGCGTTCTATTCACTTGACTTTCTCTGAAAACTATTGTTACAAAAATTATTTCTTTATATACATCATGGTAATCGAGATAAACATTAGAAATAGTTGTATTACTTTCTTCTGAGTAGAAGCGAAATAGGCTAAAGTGATGGTCAAAGCTTTTAAAACTCCAGTCGCTATGCGAAACAATTGAAATTAGGTTCGCTTTGCAAGACCAGAAATAAAACAAAAGAGAGTTGAAGCGAAAGATGATCTCCCATTTGAGAAAATACTTAAGTAGCTTAAAAGCTTAAAATCGAAATTAATAACAAGGAATATCTACACGTTAACTCTACAAAAATGCATAAATTCCATAGACATTTCAATATATCTTTAGTATGCGGTATTTTAATAAAAACCATTAGAGCAATGTTTGAGAAAATAAGAACAAATTCAAAACATTTTCAATTAAGGGGCTATTTGGGGTGCGGCGATTTTCCTGAACATTTTCATGTCGCATCCTTAAATACCAAATTTGATATTTAGCGGTCTTAAAAATTATTATTCTACTATCCACTTCATGCTAATAGCAATTAAAAGATCAGAAATGGTTTTATTCCATAGTTCCTTGTACGTGGAAGGAAAATAAGGGAATGCACTAAGCTAAAACAATATTCAAGTCCTTTAAAAGCTGTCGCTATGCGATTGACTTTGAAATTCGAGTTAAACACAGTAGCCAGTCGTTGCGTGATGTATGTAAACACCTCAGGACCTTTGAAAACACATTAGACCCTGACATTTTCCCCTTCATTTATGACACTACTATTAGTAAGCGGACAAAATGAGGTACACTTATGTGTTATACGTGTGCTGGATATCAAATTATTTGCACTTATTCACATCCCATTCTATACATATCTTGAATTTTCTGGGAATAGCCTCTAAAATCCTCTTCATATTAAAAGAATTTTTTATCATTAAGACAAAAATTACTCGTGAAATTAATTCTAATAACACATGCATTAAATACTCTTTGTTTCATAGAGCAACAATGTAAGAGAGACAGTGCAAGAGCGACCATACAGTAATTAAAACATATTAATATTATAATATTTCAGATCATAGAACAATTAGAAAGTAATTGTAAAGTTATAATGGAAAATTTGTCTAAATGCGAACTTCTTTAGTGTAAGGTAAGAGGGATGTCCAAGTTTCTAGCCGCAAAGCATGATAGCAAATAAGAATGCTGCGCGTTGCTATGGAAATTACACAGTTTTGGCCAGTGTTCCATTCACATGACTTTCTCTACCTGTTCTGCAAACAAAATATTCTTACAAAAGCTTATTGTTTTATCTAATATGTGTCTGTCTATGGGCAGCATAGCTCAAAAACGAAAGGCTGTTAAATAGCAACTTTGGTATTTAAGTTTAGTGTCTTCAAAGAATGTGAGACAAGGATTTTCAAGAAGATTCCACCCTCCCAAACTGCGCTTTATATGACAAATTTTCGATAATTTAGTTTTCTAAAGAATGGCTCTAACAATTTTGATTAAAATGCCGTATATTGAAGATATTTATGTACATGACAAATGAAATGTATGTCTTGAATTTTCTGGGAATATCCTCTGAAGACCTCTTCATTCTGGATGAATTTTACATTACCTTAAGAGATAGACAAAAACTTACGACAAAACGTGTAGAACTGATTAAAACACACCATTTATCCAATAACCCTTTTTTGTGGAACTAATTATTTCATAATTGTTCCTTATGGATTTCAATTTTAAAATATTCAAACTTTCTTAAACGGTTAGTCGCCATTTGTTTCATATCTTTTTTCTTTTACTCCTGGACATGTAAAGAGAACCGACATTTCCATGTTATTCGCATAACAACAGCTTTTTAAAATATTTTACTATCGCTTTTGCCTAGTTATTCCCTTATTTCCCTTCTAATTATAAGGAACTAGGTAAAAAGCCCATTCTGCTAATGTTTATTTCGATAAGCATGATGTTAATGAAATAATAATCTTTTGTAAGAATAATTTATTTGCAGAGCAGGTGGAGAAAGTGATGTGAATGGATCACATCAGATGCTTTCTAATACTGTCTCTGTTTCCGTAGAACTTTTCACAAAAAGGTGGTTAAGAGATTGTATTAGTCCTTGAAAAGTAGCGAAGTCTCCTTATGGACGAATGGTCAGGTACGTGCTTACTAACACCGTTTAAATGTTTAAATCAATAAGAAATATCTCAGAAATATTAATTTATAAAAGTCTGAGGTATTCCATTCATAGATCTTTCTCTAGCAGTTCCACAAACAAGGTTTTCATGCCAAAGATTATTATTTTATATAAGGATGCTAATCGAGATATAAATTAGCAGATTTGAGAATTACTGTTATTATTTACTTTTTTGTAAGTAGAAGGGAAATAAAGGATACACTAGGCCAAAGTGATAGTCAAGTTGATCGCTACATGAAACAACTGAACGGACTTATTACTTAGTTCCTTATACGCTATGTTAAAGCGATATTCAAACCCTTTAAAAGCTATTGCTATACGATTGTCATTCAAATTCGTTTCTTTGCATGGACAGGAGTAAAACAAAAGAAACACGGACGACTTCCTGTTTGAGAAAAGTATAAGTAGGTATTTTAAAATTGCAACCAATAATGACAAATATCTCGGAAGTGGTTAACTTCACAACAAAAATGTAAAAGACATAAATTGTGTGTTTTGACATCTACGATGTTTGTGTAATATGTTTTTGTCCATCTTTATGGTTTACCAGTTATGGAAAAGTCATTCAGAATGAAGAAGACTTCAGAGGTTATTCCCAGGAAATTCAAGATATACATTTTATTCGTCATATAAATATATTTATATAGGATATTTTAATCAAAGTTGTTAGTCATTTTTGAGAAAAACAAACTTTTCAAAACATTTTCCACGTAAAGGATAGTTTGGGGTGCAGGAATTTTCTTGAAAATCTTCGCGTCTCGTTTTTGAAAGATACTAAAAATAAAATAAAGTTTAGCATTTAACGGCCTTTTCGTTTTTGAGTTATACTGACCCCTTCACACGCGGACACCACGCCTTTTTTTATTTTTTGGATTCACGGGTCCTCAAACATGTATCTATTTCCGACGAAATTCTGTATCGAAGTTTTGGGTGGCGTACAATACCTTTTCTTCTTACTAGTTAGAAAAAAAAAAAAGGTAATAGGACCATTGTTATTATTTTTATCTCGATTTACATGGAGTATATACTGGGAGATCCAAAAACGTCCGAACCGGCTGGGCGGTGTTAGGCCTGTGCGTTTCCTCGGTACTCGTTGCCGTCTGCCAGTATCATAAAAAGGCGCGGATGAAACCATGCAACATTTTAAAAACTACTTTTAAAGACTTAACTTACAATTTTATTAAAGGAGATGCTGAATCTGACCACCGCCGTTGTTCACACATTTTTGGCACCTTTTTAGGAAACTATCCATCACGCGCCGTAGTTCACGTCGGGAAATGCTGGTAATTTCCTAGCGGATATTTTGTTTTGATTCTTCCAAGGTGTGTGGGTTTGTCTTGTGCACTTTATATTTCAAGTTATCACAGATATAGAAAGCGCTGACCTCTACTGCTAATTCTGTCCTGAAATACACTTCCAATTGTTCTCATTGAAAGATTGGCTGTATGAGCTGTTGCAGAGTTTTGTTGAAAAAAGGTAAAATTACTCTCCCTGTCTGTTATTTCTCTCTCTCTCTCTCTCTCTCTCTCTCTCTCTAAAAAGGGGGCAAAATTGTATTCACGTATGGGCGTCAACTGCTGACTCGAAAAAAAAATTGGACCTATAACTCTTTCTCCACCAATAGCGCACCATTAACCAATTTTTTCGTCATGAAGAGGTATTTTATGAACAATAATAGGTTTTTCAGAGCTCAAATAAGGATTATTTTGTATAAACACATATCCATGAAGGTGGAACCAAGCCTCGTCCTTGAAAAATATTAAATGTGGGCCAATTTCACGATTGTATACACTGTTGAGAGTCCGCTCACAAAATGTGCTAGCACATAGAATCATAAATAAATACAAGCTTTGCAGTAGAAAAAAAATGCCGAGCTCAGCGAGCTGACTTCTCACCCGGGGGTCCCGGGTTCGATTCCCGGCTGGGGCGGGGAAGTTTTCTTTAGCCAAAATTATTCCCTATCCCCCACAGCGTCTGGAAGTTGGTATGTGAGTGTGAATGTGTGCGTGTTTGAGTAAAACAAAATGATTTAAAACCAACGTAAAAAGTACCTACAGACAACGAGTTGTTTCAAGTGGAAAGCCCCCGATATGACCTTAGATGTTAAAGGGGGCTATATAAATAAAACAATAAAAAAAATGCTGAGCCAAGCCATAGTACACTTTGTGACTAAGTACAGGCAAAATAATAAAGCATACTGATAATAACTCAACCACACGATATCACTTCAGTTCAATACTGCACTTTCAGAGCAGAGAAAAACAAGTCAGCACCGTGACCTTGTGTACAGTAGCTGTGTGTTATCGTGTTTCCGTGTGCGCAGTGGAAAAACACCACCCAGCGTTTCAGATGTATTGGGTCGCACGGTAGAAGATAATGGTTTTGGAAGAATGGTTTGTCATGTGAAGATAACATATCCGATTCTTAATGAAGCAATATACTTAACATCATAAACTTTCAGATTTCAGGTTATGTAACCAGAAGGCGGGGTCGTCTGATGACACCTTTCTTCCAGAGTCGGGAATGAACCCATATCCCCAAGTTCATAGTCAGACATGCAGGGCATGTTTTCAATGCAGTATGCCCATGAGCTCATAATTTAGAGAGTTCCTAGCTGCAGTGGGTTATTTACATGGTGTCACTAGCACAAAGGCATAGCCAGAACTCCACCATGTCTGTATAACAGAGATTGTTGAACGTTTATTCGTGATTTAAGCGATTTTGAGAGGAAACTAAACTGAGTGTAAATGTTTGTTTTTGTACAACGCGGCCAGTCTACCTTATGTGTCTAAGTTGTTAAAGTGTTAATTTATGTAACAATGGTAAACCCTGGTTCATATTAGAGTAACGGCCGTTTATGTACTGCCTGTATGTAAAACAGAGCTGGCCTAGGGTTCTAAACACAATATCTCGAAGAGTTTCCCTTCCATAACTATTGGAACTTCAAATTTTCAGTTTTCGGACATTTTATATCCTTCATGAAATAAAACTAATCCACATAAAAAAAAATATGATGTGTTCCATTCACATGACTTTCTTTACTCTCTGTAACAGATTATTGTTAAAAAGCCTATTATTTTATTTCATGCTAAAACTTCAGCAGAAACGGTTTTATTACTTAGTTCCTAATTGACGTTTGTTTCCATTTCAAATATTAATTATTAAAAACAGACATAAAATAATTATTCCATGTTTATATTGTTGCTATCTTAGCTTCTTAAACAATATTATTTTCCTTTCTACACAAAGCTAACCGAGACAAACATTAGCAGAATGTTCTTATTATTTAATTCCTTATAACTAGAAGGGATTTTTTTGGTAGTGTTTAACGCCCGATTTAACTACTTATGGCACCGCAGGCGGCTAGAAGGGATAGGGGAATACACTAGGATAAACTGACAGCAAAATGTGATTGCTATGGGATTGAAATCCGTTTCTTTGCGTGGCCAAGAACTGACACTTTTTAATATGAGCAATGCATTCAAATCTTTCTTTTCTTGTTATTGATACTTTCAGCATTTTTCTTCCTGTAAAATGCACCTTGCGGAGTAGTTTTTCTGTTACATTGTACGAAACTTACTGTACATGTTCTCAGAGGTACAATAAATAAGAATTGCCCAAAGTTTTACTTCAGATGTATTCGAGCATGTGTTTTCAATGATCAAACATAAAAATTATATTTTTATGACAAAAAAAGCACATTCATAACTAAAAAAAAATTGGAGCCTAAACCAAAGTAGACACAGAGAAACCTAAGCCAATTTAAAAAAATTAGATGTATTATGAACCTAGGGTTAAAATGTTAGACCAACATTATGTTTTTTTCGCAAGGGACTTTTTAAGTAATGGGACAAAAAACAAACAGTAATGACCATAGCCTCCAAACCATTAGAGCAAAATGGATGACATTTTCACTATAACTTATTTGCACAAATTTATTGTGGTATAAATTTAAAAAATCTGATGTGCTCCATTCACATGACTTTTTCTACATCTCTGGAACAAATTATTATTAATACGCTTATTTTTCTATCTACTTCATGCTAATCGAGATAAATATTATCAGAAATTATCCTTATTATTTGGTCCCTTGTAAGTAGAAGGGAAAAAACTAATATGTTCCATTCACATGATATCCTCTAACTGACCGGCAAACAAACCTTTTATTCAAAAGATTAATCTGTTATCTACATCATGCTAATCAAGATAAACATAAGCAAAATTAATCTTATTGCTGGCTTTCTTGTAAGTAGAAGGGAAATATGAAAATACATAGGCTAAAGCGATAGTCTCGTCGTTTAAAAGCCGGTCGCTATGTGACATAATTGAAATTCTAATCTGTTTGCTGTCCAGGAGTAAACAAACGAGAAACGTGAAGAAAGATGGCTTCTCGTTGAAGAAAAGTTAGATGGCTTAAACTTGAAATCAATAATCCGGAATATCTCGAAAACGGTTAACCCTGAAAATAATGTTAATGACATATGTTTTAATGAGATCTACATTTTTTGTGCAGTAAGTTTTTGTATATCCCTTACGGTTTGCCAGTTATATAAAAGTAGTGCAGAATGAAGAAGTCTTCAGAGTGTATTCTCAGAAGATTCAAGATATACATTTCGTTCGTCATAAAATATCTTAAACACAAGATATTTTAATTTAAATCGTTAGAACCATTTTTGGGAAAATCAAAAGTTTCGAAAAATATTCCATGTAAAGGGTAGTTGGGAGTGGGGGATTTGCTTGAAAATCTTCATGTGACATCCTTGAAAGATACTCAACTTAAGTTTGGTATTTAACGGACTTTTTTCAGCTATGTTGCCCACAGACACACACACACACACACACACACACACGCACACATAGACACACACGGACATTTTTCTAAAATGTTTTTTTTTGGATTCAGAGGTCTCAAAACAGAGGATCTCTCGGTATAGAATCTTTGGATGCAATACAATGCCTTCTCAATACACTATGCACATAATACGCGTAGAAAAAGTAAAAAATTAGCATTGTTAGTTTGGAATTTTAAAGTTTCAGTCATACGTGTCCTCCTAAAGCGCATACTGTATTTTTAAAAACGTAAACAAATTGGTGAAGCGTACGGCACAGAGAGCGACCAGGTACGATGCTGCAGGTCTCGGATGCAAGCGAACATCTCTGATTATTATGCCCGACGCCCCTGGTAGAACCCCCCACTCTTCATGAAGAGTCTCTCTGAGGTTCCACACACATCGAACAAAGCACATCCCGCCGCCATATGCCTCGCCCTCAGTTAGTTCATTCCAGTGATTCGACTCTGAAAAATAATAAATGAAATATCAGGAAATGTTGAGCTGGAAAATTCGCGATATTATATAATCTATTACAAACAAACAAATATACATGCATACATAAATCTGACATGTTTATCCTGACATATAGGTTCCTAAGTCAGGACACAGTTGCCAATCTATTCTATTTCAAAAAATCCTCATACATTATCTTCTTTCACGGGTTGGGTCCTTGCCTGTTCCGATCTCACATCTGTTCACCCCAGTGTTTTCTTGGTCTTCCTATCGATCTTCTTCCTCCAGGATCACACATCAATGCCATCTTTGATATCCTATCCTATACACTGTTTGCAGATGCTCTATTCAATTGTTGCTGTGTTCTTCTATTTGTTGAGGAAGTGGCTAATTGTACATAAATGCCATCTTTTATATTCTATCCTCTATCATTGTTTGCAGATGCACTATCCGATTGTTCCTGTGTTCTTCTATTTGTTGAGGAAGTGGTTGATTACACATAAATGCTATCTTTGATATCCTATCCTCTGTCATTCTTTGCAAATGCTCTATCCGATTGTTCCTGTGCTCTATTTGTTGAAGAAGTGGCTGTACTTTTAGTTCCTCGCTAATATTCTCGTTTCTAATATGTTCTTCCCTTGTACAACCCTTCAGAGCCTGTAGGAGGCTCATTTCCGCTTCTTGAATTTTGCTTTTATCATTTTCCTTTAGAATCCAGGGCTCACTTCCATACATCGACACTGGTAGTACCATCGTTGAGTAAAATCTTAGCTGCGTATCTTTTCTAGCTTTGTTCCTCAGTGTTTGTCTGATTGTTCCACTATATTTTTTTCTTCTTGATAAGTTATATCGCAGCCCATATACTGGACGTGTGAAATCTGCTCCAACACTCTATCTTCGTTTCTATTTTTGTTCTTTTTGGTTACCCTCCATGGAACGCAATTACTTTAGTTTTTTATTTTGAAACTATCATATTATATTTCTTACACAATATATTTAATTCATAAATGCTTTTTGTAGCCTGTCTTCTCTGTCAAAAATTAACACTATATTATCTGCAAAACATAATCAATGCATTCAATGTTTTATTTCGTCCAATTTTTAGTCCCCACATTTACAATGCATTAAACAAAATTATAAAATTAATTGACTAAAATCAACTTCAATCCATACAAAACTACACTATTGGTTTCCAGTAATTCCAAACTGCATCCTTGCAAGTTACTGAACTTAAACACCAAGTTTGGTATTTAATGAACTTTTCGTTTTTGAGTTATGTCTGCCCACAGACATATACACACACTGACAGACAGACGCACACACACACGGAAATTTTTCTAAACATTTTTGTTTTTTGGATTCAGGAGTTCTCAAAACGTTTATTTCCGGTGAAATCTCGGTATCAAATTTTTGGGTGCAATACAATATCTTCTCTATACACTATGTATAGAGTACTTATAGAGAAAGTAAAAATGCATTGGAATCATCGATATTAACCTAACCTTAATCTAAATCGCGTTCGCGCTTCAATTCCTTGTGTTGACGATAAAATTTTGTTATTAAGAATTGCAAGGCGAATCTTATGTTCATATCATTCATTTATGTCCTCGCGTAAATGTTAATGTTTCTATGTGAATGACACTTTGCACACGCCATCTGGCTCAGCCCAACGTTGTTTAGTTATTACTTTAAGAAATGTATAAAACGTTTTGATCTCTGTGTATCACCGGGAAGCTGATTAATTCCTAAAATAGTTGTAGCCAATAAAAACCTGCTCTTTGTTACTGAATCTTTGAACTACAGAACGTAACGGGATAATACTCACGTCAACTACTCACAGTTCTGAACCAAACACGTGCTAACTGTAAAAATGGTGGCAATACCAAATACAGGTGTCGGTGTATACAGCTGTAATCTGTCTGCTTTTTTTTTTATTTTATTTATTTTTTACTTTCTCTACACGTGTTATATACAAAGCGTATAGAGAAGCTATTGTATTGCACCAAAGTTCGATATCGAGATTTCACCGGAAATATATGTTTTAAGAGCCCCTGAATCCCCCCCCCCAATTTTTTTTAGAAAAATGTCCGTGTGTGTATGTGTGAGTCTGAACAACATAGCTTAAAAACGAAAATACCGTTAAATACCAAACTTGGTATTTATTTTACTATATTTCAAGGTCGGACACGAAGATTTTCAAAAAATTCCCCCACCACAAATTACCCTTTGCATGGAAAAGTTTTCGAAAATTTTGCTTTTCTAAAAAATGGCTCTACGATTCTGATTAAAATCCCGCACATTAAAAATATTTACATCCCAAATAAAATGTATATCTTGACTTTTCTGGGAATAGCCTATGAAGACCTCTGTATTCTGGATGACTTTTATTGAATTTTGCATAACTAATAAATCGTAAGAGATAGAAAAAACTTACTACACAGAAATATAGATCACGATAAAACACACACTCTATGTCATATGCATTTTTTCATGAAATTGGCCGTTTTGAGATATTCCTTGTTATGTATTTCAGTTTTAAAATACTTAAAACTTGCTCATACTGGAACCTTTCAGCGCTAGGCTACGCAAAGAAACGGACTTCAATCCCATAGCAACCACATTTTAAAACATTTGGCTATCACTTTAGCCTAGTGTATCCCCTTATTTCCCCCTCTACTTATAAGTAGAGCTAGGAAGTTCGTACCAAGTTCTTTATGCAGGGTAAGACCGGCCAGGGTTGGCAATACCAGCACTACTTGCGCGAGCAATGGTCAACTTAGAGTGCAACCCATTACTGCAAAGCAGCTATCACTGATAACACAGAACCATGTCGGTAGGAAGGAAGGTGTTCGAATAACATCTTTGTTCTGCTCAAATGTGAGCAAAATTAATTTGTTTTACAACCATATTAAGTTTTCTAGCAGTGCACTTATGCATGTACTTATTCAGAAACCGATGGCAGTTCTATTAAACAAACTGTCAAACGTCTAGTAACAGAACAGCTTCACACAAACATATTATTGATTGCAAATTTGTTCAGGAAGTTACCCACAACATTCACACTGTTACAGTCCAGAGGTATGGAGCTGAACTGAATCTGTGCGGCATATAGAAGAACTGTCAAGACGGATCTACTAATCCACGAACATCCTGCCTGAAATAAAGATGAAAATGAAAGTGTAAATGAAAAGAATGTAGGGTTCAGTTTGATGTGTAGCATACAAGTTGCACATTTAGATCCCAACAAATGCTATTTGCTTGGTGATACTCATACATCATGCGAAGTGGAAAAAGCTTTTAAAGCATTACAAATCTTGTCGTAACATAGATTGAGGGTTTCATTTGAAAGGCTTCAGAAGTACATATATTTTTCAGTAATACGTGAATGATCAAATATTTAATTTAATTCCTGCTTTCATTTTTATCTGATCAGAATCTGAAGATATTTGGATAATATTTTACATTCAATGTGTAAATATTACAATTCGTGTTATAATTGCTTGAGTTTTTCATAATGCGCATGTGTAAAGAAGGAAATCAGTCAGTCAGCCATATATATGTAACAATTTGTATGTTGTACATAATGATCTAAATATGTGTGCTTTTACGAATATCTTATAAGTCATTTTGACTATCTCTACACGTACTATGTACTAGTGTAAAGAGAAGGTATTGTAATGCACTCAAAAATTCGATACCGAGATTTCGCCGGAAATACATTTTTGGATCCCCCTGTTATATTAAAGATATTTACCTGACAAATAATATGTATATCTTGAATTTTCTGGGAATAGCCTCTGAAGACTACTTTATTCTGGATGAATTTTACGAAATTTTGCGTAACTGCTAAACCGTAAGAAATGGACAAAAATTTACCACACAAAAATGTAGAGCACATTAAAACACCCAATTTATGTTATATACATTTTTTTCGAGGAGTTGGTCGTTTTTGGTTTCAGGTTTAAAAAACTTGTACTTTTCTCATACAGGAGTTTGTGAACTCATGCTCATACAAACAAAGGAACTTCAGTCACCCAGTAACCAGCTTTTGACTTCACTTTAACCTATGATACTCCCATATTTCGCTTCTACTTTCATGAAAGCAAGTAATGAGACTATTTCTGCTAATTTTTTCTCGATTAGCATGAAGTAAATAGAAGAATAAGCTTATTAACACTACTTTTACACAGAAGTAGAGAAAGTCATGTGAATGGAACACATAAGATTTTTGTTCTCTTGAAACAGTACTGTTTACTTGACAAGCAGCTTGTTTATCTCTGCCCTCTGCGATCTTATAAATGGCTTGTTTTGATGCGGCGAGATGGCCGGTCGCGAATTGGCGAACGGTAGGAACTTCCTTGCTCTGCTTTAAGGTACTAAGTAATAAGATCGTTTCTGCTAATGTTTTAGCAAGAAATGCAAAAATAAGATTATTAACAATAATTTTTTACAGGAATTGGAGAAAGTCATGTATATGGAGCACACCATTCGTGAAAGATACTAAACTTAAATACCAACTTTGGTATTTTACCGACTTTTCGTTTTTGAGTTATCGTGTTCACAGACTCACGGACACACAGACACACACACATACACACACGAACCTTTTCCTGAAAATACTTTTTTTGGATACAGGAGACCCTAAAACGTATATTTCTGGTGAAATCTCGGTATCGAATTTTTGAGTGGAGTGCAATACCTTCTCTATACACTATGTACATAGTACGTGTAGAGAAAGTAAAAATTATTTGATATAAATTATGTGTTTTATCGAGATCTACATGTTTTGTGCCGTAAGTTTTTGTCTATCTCTTACGGTTTAACCGTTAAATAAAATTTTGCAAAACTCATCCAAAATAAAGAGTTCTTCAGCAGCTATTCCCAGAAAATTAAAAATATACATTTTAGTTTTGATGTAAATATCTTCAATATTCGATATTTTAATCAAAATCAATAGAGGCATTTTTGAGAAAGTAAAAATTTCAAAACTTCCAAGGGTTTTTGGGAGCTGGGGAAGTTTCTTGAAAATCTACGTGTCGTACCCTTGGGAGATGTTAAACTTAAATACCTAGTGAGGTATATTACGGAGTTTTCGCTTTTGGCTATGCTAGCCACAGGCACACACACAAATACACATAGACATTTTTTATACAAATTTTATGTGTTTTATTCACATGCCGTTTTCTACATCGCTGTAACAAATTATTGTTAAAAATCATATTCTTCTATCTACTTTATATACTCGAGATAAACATTATCCGACATTGTCTTAATTACTTGCTTCCTTGTAAGTAAAAGGAAAATAAGGGAATACACTAGGCTAAAACGAATGTCAAATCTCCTAACAGCTGGTTGCCATATGGTTGAAATCCGTTTCTATGCAGGGTCAGGAGTTTTCAACTTTCCTTGTGAGAAATGTAAGTACTTTAAATCTGAAACATATAACAAGGAGTATCTCAGAAATGGACAATTTCACGAATAAAACGTATATGACATAAATTGTGTGTTTTAACGTGATCTACATTTTTTGGATAATCAAGTTTCTGTCCAACTCCTATGGTTTACTAGTTACGCAAAATTCAGCAAAATTTATTCAGAATAAAAAGGTATTGCCGAAAATGCAAGATATGCATTTTATTTGCCATATAAATGTCTTTAATATACGGTATTTTAATTAAAATTGTTAGAGCCATTTTTTGAGAAAATCAAAATGTTTGCTTTTTTTTTTTCCATGTAAAGGATAGTTTGGGGTAGGGGCGTTTCTCAAAATCTTTGTGTCATGTCGCAGGAAGATACCACACTTAAATACCAATTTTACCGACTTTTCGTTTTGAGTTATCGTGTTCACAGACTCACGGACATGCACATGTACCTTTTTCCAAAAATGTTACCCTAAAATGTGTATTTCTTTTAAGATTTCGGTATCGAATTTTTGGATGGAATGCAATAGGTACCTTCTCTATGCACTTTGTACATAGTATATAGGGGCCAGAGAAAGTAAAAAGTGCGAGTCTTGTTATTGTTACAGCCATGGAGTTGTGACTGGGGGCGCTGGGAAGGTGAGTGAGAAGCAGATAGTAGAGCAACAGCATTAACTGAATTTGCATAAAGCTAATGTATTGTGAAATATTGTTAAGTTTATTAGTTGCGAGTGTTTGATTTACAATAACTGGGTTCCCTAACCTGAATCATGATCTCTAAGGCTCAGCACACCGGTGCAGATCACACCTGTACAAGGTAAACCGGAACGTGTGTTACAGCCACTGCAGCGACCTGCGCAGGCGTGTAGACCTGAGCTTGAGTGTGCGTCTCTACGGCACGCCTATACAGTATCAAGCTGGTTGTGGCTAATTCCTTGAGTCGTATTTAGACCGACTCTTTTAGTCGTTAATTACTATTCTATATGTAATTATATATAGCAATAATATAAATAAAAAGGGTTAAAAACTCTTTAAGAAATCTTGAATGAGTATATTCGTTTCTCTTTGTAAGCCAAATTACACCAGGTTTTGCGCTTTGGCTTCGTTTTACACTTCATGGCCACTAACAAACCGATTAAAGCGATCGCGTCGTTTTTTTGTTTGCTCGCCATCTCTCGACTGAGTTAAAATCTTATCGTTGCGTGTGTAAGCTCTAGCCTGTACAGGTATACCTTACCGGTTTACCTGGCGAGGTTTACCTGACAGGTATATCGTAATATGTGTGCCGGGTCTAACATTATTACTAACCTAAAGAGAAGGTAGTACCCTAAGTTCTTGCCTGAGAGATGTCGAGAATATGTTAGGGCAAGTAAGTGGATGGGTCCGGAGCGCCGCGCTGGGGTACACAGAAGAGCAAAATTTGAAAGACAAACGACCGACCCAAATCGGGCCTGTAACACTTTATATAGCTTTAAGGCTACCCAGGAAGGTTTTCCAATATGGCGGCCGCTATTCTAAATATGGGGTTGGCCAGCGCCCAGTTTTGAGTTGTAACAGCAAATCAAAATAGATTATTCAAAAAGTTCTAGAGTATTCCATATGGCGTGTGCAGGAGCAAAGTTCCACGCGACCTTGTGCAATTCTGCACGTAAACCAGCGGAAGTTGATGTCATAGAAAAGTCCATGGAATCGTCACCGGAAGGGGTTAGTCGCCTCCATCTTATTACTTACATAGCTTAACAAAGTTTGTGTACTTCTAAGGAGATATAAAATGAAATCCGAATTAAATTCAGAGTATCACAAACTGATTAATAAAATATTATTAAATTAATATAAGTTAAACTCTTGCCAATGGCACACGCGACATAATTGCATACTTTTAACGTGGCTTGGCGAGAAACAAAACAATTGAAAAAATATTTAAAAGGTATTTGATTAAAGGACTGTAAAAATCAAACCAACAACGAAAAGTTTATAAATAGCTAATGCTATAGAAACACTATTTGATAATTTTTAATAATTCATTAAGCTCTGTACTGCTAATCAAGTTTTAAGTATTATTTATGGTTTACATTTCTATAAATTTCAATAAGAATGAAGAAACATTAAGCTGTTCACAGATAAAATTTAAATCTGCTTTTGCTTGTTTATGCCAGCTTTTCAAATAAATGTTTTAGTGAGAATTAAAGCCACTTCTATGACAATTAAAACAATTAAACATTTTTCATGTAGAGACTTCGTTGGTGAGGGAGAATTTCATAATCTTCTTCGAATTGAACAACAATATTTCAATATTTGGTTTTGAATTATGTGGAGCTCTCTCTCTCTCTCTCTCTCTCTCTCTCTCTCTCTCTCTCACACACACACATATCTCACAGGCACACATACCTATATTTTACATTTTATATCTAGTTTCCCAATTGAATATTTTTTATAGTGTTTAACGCCCGCTTTTACTACTTGTGGCACCGCAGGCAATGACACCGATAATACATAGAATGAAGATGGAGCACCGGTGATTGCGATGGTGGGGAAAACCGGAGAACCCGGAGAAAACCCGCTTTGTACACCACAAATCTCACATGCGGTCGCTTGGGATTGAGCTTGGGTCGTCTAGGTGAGAGGTGAGTGGTCCAATCACTCGGCCACGGCACGGCCTAACATTGGAATATGGTACTCGTTCTGCTTACGGTAATAAAATATTTAAATGTAATCCAAATTGTACCCTTTTACCTTTTTTGGGTAAACAAAGCAACGGACTTCATCTCCACCTTTGGAAGCCTGTGATGCTCTAAAAACGCGACACTGAAAGACGAAGGAAGTGGACTGAGATGCCCATTGGGTTTCTAGAACAGACAGACGGTCAGATATGTTAATAAGGCACACAGCATCGCAAAAACAAAAGAATGTTATGTGAAGTCTGTAGTGAGAGCAAGGAAGAGGAGGTTAGGGGATTTGGGGCACGGGATGTTTACGACACTGCCTCGCTAGAATACCCTGGAGACATTTCACGGTGTTATTTCGACACAAACACCGCCGTACTCCGGAAAGAAGCAAACCAGGATATGAGGCTGGTTCGGAATTCGAGTCTTGGACCACGAATTTCCATACCCGCAATATTTATATTTTTATGGAAACGTGTTGTGGGATAAAATCCGCAAATATAGGAAAATAGAAGGAAACTTTAGCTAAGGATGCACAAGATAAAACTGGACTAAATTAGTTGTTTCCGTGGTAGTCGTGATTGGGAAAACATATCAGGTTATCATAAAAACTATATTATATTCCAATCATTGCACAGTATTTTTACTTTCTCTAGCCCCATATGTACAATGTACATAAGGATAGAGAAGGTATTGTAATGCACTCAAAATTATATGTCGAGATTTCATCGAAATATATGTTTTGGGGTCCCCTGAGTCCGAAAAAAACATTTTTATAAAAAGGTTCGTGTGTGTGTGTGTCTGAGGACAGCATAGCCCCACAACGAAAAGACCGTTAAATACCAAACTTGGTATTTAGGTTTAGTATCTTCTAAGGATGCGACTTGAAGATTTTCAAAAAAATCCGCCCAGCACAAACAACCCTTTACATGGAAAAACTTTCGAAAATTTTGATTTTCTTAAAAATGGCTGTAGCACTTTTGATTAAAATCCAGTATATTAAAGCTTATATCCTAAAATGTATATCTCGAATTTTCTGGAATTAGCCCCTGAAGACCTCTTTATTCTGGATGAATTTTGCCGAATTTTGCTTAACTGCTAAACCGTAAGAGATAGACAAAATCTCACATCACAAAAATGTACATCACGCCAAAACACAATTTATGTGCTTTACGTTTTTGTTGTGAGGTAACCGTTTCCGAGATATTTCTTGTTATTGGTTTCAATTGTGAAGTACTTAAACTTTTCTCAGACAGGAAGTGTCCATTTTTCTTTTGTTCTACTCCTGGCCAAGCAAAGTAGCGATTTGCAATGCCATTCGCATAGCCATAGCTTTTAAAACATTTGACTATCACTCTAGTCTAGTGCATTTCCTTAGTTCCCTTATACTTATAAGAACTAAGTAATACGAGCATTCTACGAGTGTTTATTTCGATTAGTAATGTGTAGATATAAGAATACATTTTAGTAGGAAGTTTGTAGAGCAGCTAGAGAAAGTCATGTGAGTGTAATACAGCAGATTTTTATTTCTGTTTTTGTTTGTTTTGGCCTTACAATATGAAAAGATTTCCCAGATAGGCCACAAAGAAGAGTCAAGGAGTTTGACTTCCTAAAAATCAGTTAAAATACAGATTTCTCTTGAAGTATCTTGCTTCAGGGTACGAAAAAGTCTGATGTGCCTCATTCATATGACTTGCCCTACTTCTCTGTAACAAATTATTGTTAATAAGCTTATTCTTCCGTTTACTTCATGCTATCGAGATATACATGAGCAGAAATGGTTTTAATACTTAGTTATTTATAAGTAGAAGAAAAATGAGGGGATACACTTGACTAAACCGACAGTCAAATGCTTTAAAATGTGGTTGCTATGGTATAGAAATCTGATTCTTTGCGTGGTCAGGTGCTGACAAGTTATCGTATGAGAAAAGTATTAAGTATTTTAAAACTGAAATCAATAACAAGGAATACCTTAAAAAAAGGTCAACTCCAAGAAAAAAATGCATATAGCATTAATTGTGTGTTTTAACGGGCTCTGCACTTTTTGTGTAGTAACAAACTACCTCTTACGGTTAACCAGTTGTGCAAAATTCCGCAAAATTCATTCAGATTAAAGATGTCTTCATAGGCTATTCCCAGAAGATTCAAGATACTCATTTATTTGCCTATAGACGTCTTAAATATACAGTATTTTAATCATAACCGTTAGAGCCATTTTTGAGAAAGTAAAAATTTTCGAAAATTTTTAAGGAGACCTACCTACATTTTTTGTGTTGTAAGTTTTTATATTTCTCTTACGGCTTACTAGTTATACAAATTTAGAAAAAAAATCATCCAGAATAAAGAGGTCTTTGGAGACTACTCAAAGAAAATCCATGATATACATTTCATATATTATGTAAACATCTTAAACATAAGACGTTTTAATCAAAATACTTAGATCCATTTTTGAATAACCTAAAATTTTTAAAATTTTTTCTATGCAAAGGGTAGCTGAAGGTGGGGTTATTTCCTTGAAAATCTTCGTATCTAATCCTTGGAAGATAGTGAACTTAAATATCAAGTATGGTATTTAAAGGACTTATCGTTTTTGAGCTATGCTGCCCATGGACACACACACACGCACACACACAGACAGACACAACATTTTTCTAAAAATGCTGTTTTTGGATTCAGGAGGTCCCAAAACATGTATTTCCGGGTAAATCTCGGTATCTATTTTTTTGGGTGCAATACAATACCTTCTCTACATACGATGTACATATTATATCTCCGTGTAGAGAAAGTAAACTGTATATTATTTTACATTACAATAAGAATTGGCTGGGAAGCGAGATTGTGGTTCAGAAGAAAACGACATTTAAAAGCCGAAATTGAAATGAATGCTACAGTGAAAAGGTGAAACAACAAAGCGAAAGCTGACTCTTTGAAAAGAAAAGAAGTTCCACAACTACGTAATTCAGAGACAAATGAGGAGCAACCTAAGAGCAGCAGGAACAAGAAGATACTGGAAAGATGCAAGTTGACCATCGACGAGTGTAAGCATATCAGGAACAGTTCCGCGGCCAATCTCTCCGACCCAAGAAGGTTTTCGGGTTTTTTGCGGGTCATTAGGTGAATTCCCTCAAACTTCCCATCATCTTCATTCATTTCAACCGGTCTCTTTCAGAGTTGTAAGTATCGGTGAAAACTGTGGTGGTGGCGTCTTTCCGTGGTGGTGAACGCGCTTTGGAAATAAGCGACAGGGTGACGCTGGAGTCATCTGTGAGTTCAAGGATGTTCAGTCAAGCTCCTCTCACTCTCCGCGCTGAGGTGAATTGCTTGGACTTGTTAAGGGACCCACTGTCTGGTTTCGGCCTCCCGTCGTTTTTACTCTCATATCATTCTATCCTCCTGGGGTTTGATTAACAATAAGCTCATAGGTGGCTGCAGTATTCCCTTCAGAACGTGCCAACCCACTAATCAACCAATCCACCAGGAACAGTGGCAGAAGAGATGAACAGGAAAATCCGCGCCATCGCGAGTTAAAATTTAACATAAAGAAAATTGTTAAAGATTTATGCAAAGGAACTGTACCGTAGCAGCTCACACAAATTATCTGCGCGAGAGAGGCATAGAGTAGATGGGAATTATCCTGCTGATGAAGTTTAGACCCTTCGGCCTTAGGGCGATGGAATATTAATATCTGTTATCTCCTCACTAAAAATGAAATAAGATAATTTTAAATAAAGTGAGATTCATTAATAATGCATATAAAGTTTCGTAAAATCAGAAAAAGTGATAATCCTGAAATACTATAGGGAGATAAATCTTAGATCCAATCAGATAAAATGTTTGCGAAACGAAGTTAATCTAGCAAAACTACATAATTGTTATCATAAACATATAAATATAAAATATAGAATCTACTGATTGAGAAAAAATTAAACATTTTTGACTTCAATTCAGAAAACGATTTATCATTTTGATATCAAAACATAATAATCATTTCTACCTTGCCATGCGTTTTAGGGTTTGAAAGTTCCTAAAGGCATATTAAAATGACACGCCAAAATTGAGGCAACCGTCGTAAATAACAATTTAAATGAAATAACCATTTAAATATACGATCTTAAGATTCATTTAGATCAAAGGAAATATTTCATAAACGATGGAAAGTAAAAAAAAAAATGATATGTACCATTCACATGACTTTCTCTACATCTCTGCAACAAATTATTCTTAAAAAAAAAAAAACGTATACTTCTATTTACTTCATGCTATTCAGAAGAAAAAAAATATACCAGAAATAGTCTTATTACGTGCTGCCTTGTAAGTAGAAGCGAAATAAGGTTAAAGTGATAGACACAAGCTGGTTGCTATGTCACTGAAGTTCCTTTGTTTGTATGGACAGCAGTTGACAATTTCCTGTATGAGAAAAGTATAAGTTTTTCAAAGCAGAAACCAAAAGCAGGGAATGCCTCAAAGACCATCAATTCCACGAAAAAAAATGTATATAACACAAATTGTGTGTTTTTACGTCCTCTAAATTTTTCGTGCGGTAAGCTTTTTTTCCATCTCTGACGGTCTAGCAGTTATTCAAAATTCCGTAAAATTCATCCAGAATAAAGTACTCTTCAGAGGCTATTCCCAGAAAATTCAAGATATACATTTTATTTGTCAGGTAAATAGTTTTAATATACGAAATGTTAATCAAAATCGTTAGAGCCATTTTTGAGAAAATCAGAAATTTCGAAAATAGTTCCATATAAAGAGTAGTTGGGGGTGGGGGAATTTTCTCAAAATCTTCGTGTCGCAACCCTAGAAGATACTAAACTTAAATACCAAGTTTGGTATTTTACCGACTTTTCGTTTTTGAGTTATCGTGTTCACAGACACACGGACACACAATCACACACACACGGACCTTTTTCTGAAAATGTTTTTTTTTAGATACAGGTGACCCTAAAACATATATTTCCGGTGAAATCTCGGTATCGAATTTTTGGGTGGAGTGCAATACCTTCTCTATACACTATCTACATAGTACATATAGCGAAAGTAAAAATCTGATGTGTTCCATTCACATGCCTTTCTCTACATCTCTGCAACAAATTATTGTTAAAAAGCTTCTATTTACTTCATGCTAATCGAGAAAAAATTAGTAGAAGTAGTCTTATTACTTGCTGTCTTATAAGTAGAAGCGAAATAAGGGAACACTATAGGCTAAACTGATAATCAAAAGCTGGTTGCAATGTGACTGAAGTTCCTTTGTAGGACAGGAGTTGACAACTTCCTGTATGAGAAAAGTATAAGTTTTTCATAGCTGAAACTAAAAATAAGGAATATGTCAAAAAAGATCACCTCCACAAAAAATGTGTACAACATAAATTATGTGTTTTAATGTGCTCTACATTTTTTGTGTGTTAAGTTTTTGCCCATCTCTTACGGTTTAGCAATTATGCAAAATTTCGTAAAATTCATCCAGAATAAAGTAGTCTTCAGAGGCTATTCCCAGAAAATTCAAGGTATACATTTTATTTCTCAGGTAAATATATTTTATATTGACATTTTAATCAAAATCGTTAGAGCCATTTTTGAGAAAATCTAAATTTTCGAAAAAAGTTCCATGTAAAGGATAGTTTGGTATTTAACGGTCTTTGCATTTTTTCTATCCACAGACACACACACACGCGCACACACACGGATTTTTTGCTAAAAATGCTTTATTTGGATTCAGGGGACCACATGTATTTTCGGTGAAATCTCGGTATCGAATTTTTGGGTGGAATGCAATAGGTACATTCTCTATACACTATGTATATAGTACATGTAGAGAAAGTAAAAAGGGGTATATAACACAAATTGGTGTTTTAAATAGCTCTATTTTAATTCAAGAGTATCACTGTGCTCCCCAATTATATAAAAATCTCTAAACTTCGACTAGGTTGTGAGCTTTATGGCTGTTCACACAAAATTCAAGATTCTGATTTTGTTTGAAATGCCAGTATGTCACACATATGTCATTTTAGATAGCATCATTAAAACCAACGTTGGAAGCCAAAACCCATATAAGCATTATGCGTGTAAATAGTAGTTTGAGGTGATGGTAATTTCACAAAAAAGCTTCGGTTTTTTATTGGAATTTCACAAAAATCTATTTATTGCATCTCTGAAAGAAATAGACTATAAACCATTTTAATGTTACACTTGTATTGAATTTAATAAAGCTTTGCTAATTTATGATCTTCATTTCCCTCCTATTATTTGCTAAACAAAATAAACCAGAAGAACATAAAACATGAGAAACTATTAAAAACAAATACTATATAAAATCCTCAAAAATTAAATAATTAGAAATTTTAATAAAGAGATAGAACGATTTATTTGCGTTAAGTTACAATATAAATAGTAATAATTGTAATTACTGCAAAAAGTTAAAATATATATCTTGTAACTGGAATTAGAATTATATTAATAGGTTGATTGTATATTTTATATTACTTAACTAAACCTTTAAAACGAAAGCTGTAATCCTAAATAAAACAATAGCAAATTTGGAGATAAAGGTAAAAATCTCCTTCAGGTTGTCGCGGGTGGTCTCCTTGAGCAGTGTCCTCAGGTCCGTCGTTGAAGATTCCGCTCCTAGTATCGCCTAACTAATTATATCTCAGGGCTTTTGTGAGTGAGGCGAATATTAAATGCACTGCATTTCTCCGTACACTTGAATTTATTATATCACAGGTTTAACGGGCGGTTAGCTTGTTTCCTTATAAGAGATGTTACAAATAAATATCTTCCCACCACTTATTAATAATCAGGAGCCTAGTCTAACCATCTGCGCATCGCTCCCCCACCACTTAAGCACGTGGACGTGCGCACAACACAATGTAATGTAACTGTGTACTCAAGCGTGAATACAAGATCAAGAGAGATCTGCCGTCTCTTATATGCTGTTACTGGGTGCCGCCAACTTTCGCGCCATAAAACGTAACAGTATCTCTGATTGGTTCCTTGTTAGCATCACTTCACATGTTATGAAAATAAATGGTTCAAGTTTTGACGTCATAGCGTCCACATGACGCGTTAGGGAAAACCCAATGCTTCCCTCTCACATTAACTTTCTGCTTGTTTTATCCATTTCTCCAATTCCCTGTGCTACTTGGAGGACAAGTCACTATTCCTGTCTCACTTATTTCTCTGTCTGTTCTTTTCTATCTTACATTCTTTATCCTAAACCCTGTGCTCATTAGCAAGTGGTAGTTGGTGAACATTTACATAGAATTAAGTTAGCTCACCTTGCCTTAATTACCTAAGTTACAACAACTTGCTTTTATGCATATTTATACCACTAAATATTCAGATCTATTTTACATTGCTTTCTATAAGCTTATAATACATAGTATGTACAATTTTCCTTTTTATGTTTTGTGAGCATATGGTATGTGCTCCTACAAAGCCAAATATACTAACTTATCATAGGAGATATCGAGGTTACGTATCAATCTAATGATAAGATTGAATTATATATTTCAATTAAAAATATGTATTGACCGATGAAAGCTGCGTTATTAAGATGAGATAAGCCATAACAAAGTAGGCAAAGTTTGGTGTTCATCGGATTGTAGTTTTTCAATTACAGTGCAACCCAGCATACCTTTTGCTAAAATGCTTATTCATGTTTGTGTTCATGGCCTTTAAGCCATGTAGTCTTCATAAAGAACTTGGAAGCTAGATATAAGGGAAGTGAAAATATGTGAAACTAAGATCAGTGGCAGAGAAAGAAAATAAGTAAGATAATGTGAATCAAAGAGAGACTATACAAAAACTCAACAATAAAGAGAACAGGTCTCTTAAAGCTAAATCAAGAAATAAGGGCTAAAACACCTAAATATATGTGATATGGCTTTGGAGCATCAAACAGATCAGACAAATGGTTATCATATTACTGGATCTGACCTAGAGGGAACGAAACAGTAAGGGAAAATATTTCGAAAGATTAGATTGCCGCTGCTAATGATAAATAATAAAATATGTCAAGGAAGAAATATAAATTATATAAATTATTTACATCCAATAATATTAGTTTTTAAATTAGGAAGAATTTGTTGAAAATGTATGTGTGGAGAATAATGTTATATGGATGCGATCTTTCAAACCTAAAATTAGAAAGAAGGATAGACGAATTTGAAACATGGTGCTACAGGAAAATGCTGAACATTAGTTGGACTGATAAAATAGCTCATAATAATGAAGGAGTTTATAAGAAACTAAAGGCGGGAAGAAAAAATGGAAATAAAAAGAATAATAATATTAATAGGGCATTTAATTAGACACCAAAGTTTTTAAACTTATAATGAGGTACAATAAGAAAGAATAGCAAAGGCAAGAAAGTCTTAAATTGTTCTTTGTAATGAGTCCTACAATACATGGAACAAACTAAGAACGACATGAATTGGAAAACGTATTGTAATAAATGACTTTATTGACTAAACAATTATTTACAAATACAATTGCAAACAGCTCACTCGACGTTTCGACGCGTAGATAGTTTACAGCTGCACGCCACCATGGCTTGCGCACCACTGATTGCTAACACTCCAGTCACTTACCACTCAGTACTATTCACAACACCCGCACACCACTCCCATCCCCTTTTATAGCTAGAAAATGACGAAACTTTCTGGAAACTTGTCGAAGGTACTAGCCACCGATTCTTGCAGAAACATCTCGAGTATTGGGAAGGATCATGACGTCGCGCCATCATTTACGCATTCAACTGTGATGTCTCGCATTCCAGCTCCTCCGCCGCATACCAGAAAGAACATGAGAGCGATCCATATCGGACGGCATTGTCACGTTATAGAGAATTAAAATGATAGGCAGAGAGAACAGTGGAATTAAATGGATTTCGTTGAAAATCAATCCAAAAAATGATGGCTAAAGGAAAAGACCTGTTGCTTATATTGATGATAATGGCGAAGGAGAAGATGATGATAATGGTAATAATAATAATAATAATAATAATAATAATAATAAACGACGTAACTCCGCGGTAGTGTTTTGGGCAGATCCCGGTTCTTTTCCGTTGGACCGGCTACTCTTACCTTAGGGTTTTCCCTAATTGGTAGACGAATGATGGCATATAGCGAATTTTCCTGTCATTTCATTTGCTTATGTTTGAGGGTCGAAGGACGGTGAGAGGATGGATGGTGGAGTTCGGTTTGGGAAACTATCTGTCCTGGTGCTCGGTGTATGAAGGCCCCTGAGACCTCCGTGGTTCCAGCGGGAGGGTCTCGACGGCGTCAGGACGTAGTATCTAGAGACGTTAGGGGCCCCGTGTATGTCCGAGCCCTCACCATCGATCAGTGTTCTTCGCTTTACTCCTTCCTCTGTAGTTTTCCAAAAGTACTTTAAGCAAGTGTGTACTTAAGCGCAGAAATATACCTTCGATTTCTGATAATGATGTTAAAGATTCGAACAGTATTTCAGGTCTCAGAGGTACAATTTCAACTCTGAGCGAGGCTAACTGCAAGCTTCTGTGAATTTGAAAGGAGTAAGGCAAGCCTTTGGACACCCTTGTTGCATTCACCGCTATTGCACAAAAAAGTAGCCAGTCCTAGATTGAGTCCGCATTTCTCATTGAGTAATGTAAACCCCGTAGCTCGTGGCTCAAAATTGGTGTTAATTAAAGAGAAACTTAAAGCTCGCTCTGTATTATTGTGTTGACGTCGGCGAGTATAGAGTCACTCCCACAAACATGGTATAAGATGTAAAGTGATAAGTGAATTAAGGATTGTTTATTTCGGAAGCATTTAAATAATTGAATCGCTGTCTATAATTTGGAGCGAGTCTTTTTTTCTTTTCTTTTTTTTTTTACCGAAAGGGAAAAATAACTTTACATCACTATTCTCATAAAACTCTCAGTTAGAATTTGCTCGAATAATACACGTTCTTGTATATCAAAGTGAATAATCAATAAACTTGCGAATCAACGCAAATAACAGTTTTCATTCTAGAATATAGTTACGCCAGTTACCCCGATATAGTTACTATGGCGTGCTGGAGTAGGCGTGGTTTTTACAGGCCGTTTCGAAAGGTTTTGCACTATCAAGCACTACTCACTGCCTGGTCTCATTCACTCCCTGTTAGTAGATAAACCAGCGAACACTGAAAGAGAGCGCAGATTAAAAAAATGTAGAAAATACAAAAGGGTAGGCGTTCGACGTTGAACAAATCTGTGGATGATTCAAACATACACACATTTTGAGTGACAGGAAAGCCTATTTTTTTGGATACGGTAAAAATGTATCTTGTAATTCACTGCAATGAATTCTGAGTGGGTTTGGTTGATTTATGTCATTGTCTTTTCAAGGCTCTGCACATTATTATACTGAATGTTTTGTATCAACTTTATGCTTTTATTTGTAAAGCCATACGGCGTTTTGGTTTACTTGTCATACATGTTATGAAATAAAATTGTTTTACTGTGTTGCTTTGTGATGCATATAATGCCAATACATATGAGTTACTTTTGGAATAGATTATAGCTCAACGTATGCATGTTTAGGCTACCCACTACCCTATCTTTATACCATTGACTGTTCTATGTGTGCTTTTCGGAACCCAAAACCGAGCTCTAATAATAATATGAAGTGCACAAAAACGTAAAAACAGCATATTGAATGAGAAATTCTACAAATTCTCGCAGTAACATATTCAGGTAGCAGTTGTAAGGCCTCTCTAGAAGATGGGACACCACTTCGAGTGCGTTTTACAATTGAGGTAAGTTTATAGTTTTCTCCAAAACATGATGGTCTTCAAACGGTATCGCTCCCCCTACCACCGGACAGTAACCATTAGCAAACAAAAGACGACCTATACTAGGGCCGAAAGGCAACATTCCAACATCTCTTTCCTGGAGACTGCTTGCAAGTCGAGAATCGCGCCTCAGTTAAGGGACCAGTAAGTGAAAGACTTGGCAACATCGAGGGTTCGTTTCCAGCCGCACACATTCTACTCCCAAACTTTAAAGTGAGGCCTTTGGAAGAAGAGTGAGGCAGGTTATCATATTCTGAAAAAAAAAAAATACTCTAACTCAACGCTCTAAACCCAGTTCAACCTTGAGTTGATCCTCGTCAAAACAACCCCAGGCGACCAGTGCACCGTTGCGATGTAGCCTTCCGCCATTCGCGCCAGAAATACTGCCATACTTTCTCGACCACGAGGCGTGCACACGCGGCATATTATAATGTAAAACGAACATAGCCCGTATTCCGACAATTTGAACGGTAACTAAATTATTCTGTTAAGTATAATGGTGCTAAAATTGATAGTCGTATCAAAATAAATGCGTGCACATGTAATAATTAATCTAAAAAAAAAAAACGTGCGAAAAAATAAATAACATGCATGCAATAACTTACATCTATTCGCTCTCTGGAAGCTGCTCTATTCCCTCCATATCGGAATCGTCGTATGAACTGTTTGTGCTGCTGCTTTTCAATCCAAGTTTGATAACCAGGTTATCAACAACAGTGTCACTTAACTATCATCTCCCAAAACAACACTTCTTTCGTTACATGTTCGAACTGCAAGCAACCGTTACTGTGTAAACAATTTGCGGAAATCAGGTGACTCTCACGAATTGTATGCTGGGTCTTATTACTCTGTATAACGCTATAAATCGGCGTCTGTTAAACTGGTAGGTATCTGTACAAATATTATTCCATTTAAGAATAAATTTATTCTGTAATTTAGATTATTAGCATGGTATTACATTACTGCGCGCATTGCTACTGTGTTGTACCGCGGTCCACTGACCATGTGGATCGGTTTTGGCGGGGATCAACCTAAGAATGAATAGAAAATAGTAACACATATTAGCCCTCCACGCACTAATATAATCTAACAACCTCTACATAAAAATAACAGTTAGCGACTCTACATAGAAATAGCGGTTGGCGTTTGCGGAAGAAAAAGGCATTACCACGACCTCTACACAGAAATAGCGGTTAGCGTTTGCGGAAGAAAAAGGCATTACCACGACCTCTACATAGAAATAGCGGTTGGCGTTTGCGGAAGAAAAAGGCATTGCCACGACCTCTACACAGAAATAGCGGTTAGCGTTTGCGGAAGAAAAAGGCATTACCACGACCTCTACACAGAAATAGCGGTTAGCGTTTGCGGAAGAAAAAGGCATTACCACGACCTCTACACAGAAATAGCGGTTAGCGTTTGCGGAAGAAAAAGGCATTACCACGACCTCTACATAGAAATAGCGGTTAGCGTTTGCGGAAGAAAAAGGCATTACCACGACCTCTACACAGAAATAGCGGTTAGCGTTTGCGGAAGAAAAGGCATTACCACGACCTCTACATAGAAATAGCGGTTAGCGTTTGCGGAAGAAAAAGGCATTACCACGACCTCTACACAGAAATAGCGGTTAGCGTTTGCGGAAGAAAAGGCATTACCACGACCTCTACATAGAAATAGCGGTTGGCGTTTGCGGAAGAAAAAGGCATTACCACGACCTCTACACAGAAATAGCGGTTAGCGTTTGCGGAAGAAAAAGGCATTACCATGACCTCTACACAGAAACAGTGGTTAGCGTTTGCGCAAGAGAAATGCATCACCACGACTTCTACACAGAAATACCGGTTAGCGTTTGCGGAAGAATATGGCATTACAACGACCTCTACATAGAAATACCGGTTAGCATTTGCGGAAGAAAAAGCTGCATAGAAACAGCGGTTAGCATTTGCGGAAGAAAACGGCCTCTGCATAGAAACAGTGGTTAGCGTTTGCGGAAGAAAAAGGCATTACCACGACCTCTACATAAAAACTGCGGTTAGCGCTTGCGGAAGAAAAAGGCATTACCACCACCTCTGCTTAGAAACAGTGGTTAGTGTTTGCGGAAGAAAAAGGAATTACCACGACCTCTACATAGAAATAGCGGAAGAAAAAGGCATTACCACGACCTCTACATAGAAATAGCGGAAGAAAAATGTATTACCACGACCTCTACATAGAAATAGCGGAAGAAAAATGTATTACCACGACCTCTACATAGAAATAGCGGAAGAAAAAGGTATTACCACGACTTCTACATAGAAATAGCGGAAGAAAAAAAGCATTACCACGACCTCTGCATAGAAATAGCGGAAGAAAAAGGCATTACCACGACCTCTACATAGAAATAGCGGAAGAAAAAGGCATTACCACCACCTCTGCATAGTTGCGGAAGAGAAAACAATGAACACACTGATTGCGAAATTTCTTGAGCGGAAAATCACGGATAAACGTGAAAACCCAGTATACAGAATGTTGATGAACTATACCGAAATATTTTCACAGAATATGTAGATTACTTAAATAAGTAATTTGAGATAGGAGACTTATGGCCTGTTTATTGAAATGTCGAAGTAACGGCTATAAGTTTCTGAAGTACCAGTATGCCACTGGCTAATTTATCATCCATTCGAGGGCATAACACGAAGAACGAAGGGACATATTACAACGTACCTCTCTAGCGTAATGATTCTGATACTGGCTTTCAAGTGAAAGATAATTTCCGAGTTCGGGTCTCGTTCACGTATCGCGGTACTTCGTCTGGAATGAAAAAAAAATTAATAAAAACATTATCTCTGTGACAGGAATCGAACTCATGACATTTGGGATAGCAGCTCCGCGTAGCGCATTAAGCCACCAGAACAGTTGAAAAAACGCCTCGAGAGTAGGCTACATAACTCAAGAGCGCGCAAATGAATGCTCAGTGTCGCACTGTCAAGTAATTAGTTCGAGATAGATTTTTGCGACATTAAATCTTGAGAGTGCTAGTAACGAGCTGCTAAAAATCGATATTTCTTTACTCGGGCTGCAGTTGTAAAGACATTCTAATCCATTTTTTTCAACCTGCTTTGCTTTAACACTGACTTATCAGCACCTGATACCCACACGTTTAACACTATGTAGTTGCATTATGTTTATCCGGGGACCATGCATCGCCGATCTCAAATTACTTACATCAGTCACGTGCACAATCTCGCAAATTATTTCGGTGTAGTTCATTAACACTCTGTATATGAAAGGGAATGCCAAGACCCGTATTGGTGGATCTTTACAGTGTCTAGAAGTTTTAGACATGCTACCAGATTTGGTGCAGGCGCCGATCCTATCCATGACAGTAATGTATTACAGTTTACATGCACATTCGATATTAATGTTTGGTTCTAGTTAAGACATTTCTGACCACGTCACTTTGAAATGTATTACCTGTATATCTGTAAAGTGCCGGCGAAGTATAAAAGTCACCCAGGGAATCAAAAGTTACAGCAGGGAATCGATCTGGTATTTTGAAGAATGAACCTGCTGGCCTGAAGGACCAAGAAAAAATAACTGAAACTCAGTTGATACAAGATCAGATTTAGAGTAAGTTGGAATGCTCGTTAAATGTTTTCTATGCTAAAGATAAATGTTTCATTCTTGAAAACAACACTTCAGACAAATTAGTTCGACTTGGATATCAAGCCGATTATTTTTCAAAGCAGGATGCACATAACACTCACTACTATTATGTTTCACAAACATTAGTTAGGAATTGATGCTCAACTGTTCTTAATTAGCATTGTTTTGTGTATGCTTTTTTTTTGTTGGTAATTTAACGTCCTTTAACCTGGTTGTTCATATCGGACGATGAATGAAATTAGTGAAATGATGCTCAAATGATCTCGGGGCCCATGGAACTTAAAGTTACTCGCCATTCGTCTTCTCAGGATAAGAAAAACCACCGAAAAAACCTTATCCGGGTAACTCACCCTAAGCGAGGTTCGAACTCGGAACCTGTTGAATATGAGGCAGACACGATACTACCAGACTATCCAGGTGGGTTTTTGTTTACGTTTATTCTACTTCTTTGTACCTCTCTTTAGACTGGCATTAACTTTAGATTTTCATAAAATATATGACAACGTAATGTCGTTTTTTTATAAAAGCTGAGCTCGGTTTTGGGTTCCAAGGCGAACAGTAAAACCCAAAGCAAATATAATAGAACTATTAATGCAAACGTTTCACTGGATTAATGTGAAATAGACGAATGTACGCTTTTTTACTTTCTCTACACGTACTATGTACATAGCGTATAGAGAAATATTGCATTTCACCCAAAAATGTAATACTGACATTTTACCGGAAATACATGTTTTAGAGTCCAATGTGGCCAAAGAAAAGCATTTTTAGAAAAAGGTCCATGTGTGTATCCGTGTATCTGTGAACATGATAACTCAAAAACGAAAAGTAGGTAAAATACCAAGGGTCGGCATCTTCCAGGGATGCGACACGAAAATTTAGAGAAAATTACCCCCACCGCAAACTACCCTATATATGGAAAAAAATCGAACACTTTTATTTTTTCAAAATGGCTCTAGTGATTTTGATTAAAATACCATATATTAAATATATTTACCTAAAACAACCAAATTAATTTTTTTTCATAAAAACTATGATGATTCATTCCAATGAATAAAAACTTTCCTGAAATTATGTGGGAAATAAAATCTATATCTTGAATTTTCTCGGAATACCCTCGGAAGACCTCTATATTTTGAATGACAATATTACTGAGCTTTGCGTAACTGGTAAACCGTAAGAAATAGACAAAAACGTACACCACAAAAAATGTAGATCACGTTAAAATCCACAATTTTTTGACATATACGATATTTTTTCTCGTAAAATTGACCATTTTTTAGATATTTCTGGTTCCTTCTGCTTACAAGGAGGCAAGTAATTAAGACAATTTCTCTAATATTTATCTCAATTATCATAAAGTATACAGAAGAGTATGCTTTTTAACAATACTTTGTTACAACAACGTAGAGAAAGTTATATGAATGGAACACATCAGATTTTTAAGAATAGATTGTTGCAGAATTAGTTGAGAAAGGCATGTGTGTATAACCAACACGCTTTTTAAAAGTATTTTTATTTTAAACAAGAGTAGTGCAAGGGAAGTGTTATTTGCACAAAGTTATTTTAGCGAGCTGGAACTTCCGGAACGGTTGCACATAAAGAAAACACTATTCCCACGTCTCGTGCTTCTTAATGAACAAGACTTATGGATACCTGGTTGATGGTCGGCGGAGTTCGGCGCGACCCGGCACCGCTCGGTTCAGCTCGACGTCTCGACGGCCCCTAGTAGTGACAGTCGCTGTGAAACCGTGTTCGGATCAGGTCTGTTCGTGTCGAGTGTAGCAACAACAATAACGGTGCGCTCGCTCGCGTCTCATACATGACAACAGTTCTGTCGAGTTCGATTCCGGTGAAATCTGGTTAGTGTTGTACCCGCAAGGGTAGAGTTTTCTGGTGTCACGTGTTGCTACAAGCGTACCAAGGTGGCCTTCCCGTGGTTTGGATATGGAACTCTTGGTGAGTGCGTTCAAAGTGGTTTTTATTTAAAACTACCAGAATCCGCGCCTCCGCTTGTGTTAACCTACCTCGTTAACTCATATTTTTGAACAGTGTCTGTGAAAATTACGTTTTAACTACAATTATAAGCTTATTTCCCTGGAATATTAGTTATTAAGTTTAGTAGCTTCATTACAAATTTCAGTGCAAAAATAAAACCTGATGTGTTCCATTCATATAACTTTCTTTAGCTGTTCCATATACATTCTATTTTTACAGAAGATTATTCTTTTATCTACACCATGCTAATTGAAATGAAATAAGCTGAATTAGTCTTATTACCGACTTCCTTGCAAGTAGAAGGGAAATAAGGTAATACACTAGGCTAAAGCAATTGTCAAATCTTTTAAAAACACATGACTATGCGAAACAATTGAGATTTGATTCGCTCAGCATGGTCCCGTTTGGGAAGTAGGTAGTTTAAAAGTGAAACCAAGAACAAGGAGTATGACGAAAACGATCAACTCTACAAGATAAACGTATATGTCATAAACTGTGTCTTTTAACGAGATCTACATTTTGTGTATGGTAAGTTTTTGTCTACCTCTTACGGTTTAACCGTTAAGAAAAAGTATATGACATACATTGTGTGTTTTAAGAGATCTATATTTTTGTGTCGTAAGGTTTTGTCTACCTCTTATGGTTTAATAGTTATGAACAATTTTGCAAAACTCATCCAGAATAAAGGTCTTTAGAGGCTATTCCCAGAAAATTCAAAATATATATTTTATTTGTCATGCAAATATCTGTAATATTCGATATTTTAATCAAAATCGTTGGAGCCATTTTTGAGAATGAACTAACTTTTCAAAAACAAATCCATGCAAAGTGTAGTTTTGAGCGGAGGGATTTTCTTCAAAATATTCGTGTCACAGCTTTGGAAGATACTTAACACAAATACCAAGTTTGGTATTTATCAGTCTTTTCGTTTTTGGCCTATGCTATCTACAGACACACACACACACACACGTACTTTTTCTAAAAGGCTTTTTTGGACTTAGGGGATCACAAAACATATTTCCGGAAAAATTCTGATATAGAAGTTTTGGGTGGAATACAATACCTTCTCTAGCTATATGTACATTATATGTACATACGGGCTAGAGAAAGTAATAATCTGATGTGCTCCGTTCACATTAGTTTTTTCTACCATTCTGCAAACTATTCTTACAAAACATTCTTTTTTATTTACGTTAAGCTAATCAAGATAAACATTATCATAGTAAATGAACTTATTGCTTACTTCCATACAAGTAGAAGGGAAATAAGGGAACACATTAGTAAAACACGGCTGACAAATCTTTTAAAAGCTGTCGCTATGCAGTTGTCATTGAAATTCGTTCACTTTCCATAGACAGAGGTGAAACAAAAGATGCTAAACGGAGAAGGAAATTTCCTATTTAAGAAAAGTTTAAATATTTCAAAATTAAACCAATAATAGTATCTCAGAAATAATTAGATCTGCAAACAAACTGCATAAAACATAAATTGTGATTCTTGACGAGATCTATATTTTTGTGCGACAAGCTTTCACCTATCATTTACGGTTTAGCAGTTACGCAAAACTCACTCAGAATGAAGAGGACTACAGAGGATATTCCTAAGTAATTCAGAATATACATTTTATTTACCATGTGAACTTATTTTATATACGGCATTTTAAACAAAATCGTTAGCCATTTTTTTTTTAGAAAATCGTTCCGTGTAAATGATAGTTTGTGATAGGAAGAATATTTCTAAAAATCTTCGCGTCACTGGATTAGAAGATACATAACTTAAATACCAAATTTGGTATTTAATCCTCTTTTCGTTTTGAATTATACTTTCCACACAGACAAGGACCTTTTTCTAAAAATGCTTTTTTATTCAGGGGACCTCAAAACATCTATTTCCGATGAAATATTATCGAATTTTTTAGTGTAATATAATACCAGCTCTACCTACTATTGTGTTTTCTAGATACGTGCGAGAGAAGGTAATACGCACAAGGAAAAGAATAAACCTAAAAAACTGTACATAAAAACACTGGATGTACAAGATATGTACAACATTAAAATTAGCAGTCTTAAGGGACACAGGGAGTCAATTTTGATAAAGGTTGGTCAAAAATTGAAAATTGATCTTTTATTACAAATAGTTGTTAGAATCATCTATAAAAATCAACATTTGACGGTCTTTCCCTTGCTTCGGGAGCTAGAGGCATTTAAATATTGCACAATACACCTGTTTCCTAGAATACTATTTCACTAAACATCGCTCTTTTTCAAAACGACATTTTCACAACTTTAAATTGTTCCAACTTTTATTTTAATACAACGAACATTTTCCAGAATGTGCACAAGTTTCTATTGTAATATCACAAGAGACAAAAGTATCCTAACACCAATAGTAATTTTTCGAAAGTGTATTTTGTGAACATTTTTTAATTTTATAGATTAAAATTTATGTATATATATGTTTTTAAAAAGATTATAATAAGTCAGTAATGAAAGCTATTGAAGTATCCCCGTTTATGTTTTAATGTGTGTGGTTTAAAGCTGCAATTCAGAAAATGCCATCCAATTTTCTAAATGTTGTAGCGCAAGGGTCATTTTGATTATTCAATATCTTTACATAATAACTTTTATGAAATAATTTATATCTTACAAAGTATTGATTCAATTTGAATGACATTTAGTATTCGTATTAACATAACAAAAATGCATTCACAGTAAAACCTTCAGAACTATACAGAAATAGTTCACTCTCAGACTCTATAATTCTTTTCTGATTCAAAGTTGCCCAATCCACCAACATTTAATTCAGGATTGAGGTGAACCTGGTCATTAATTTCAATGTGTTCGTTACGGTGGAAATAATGTGGCAGCATTGAACAAATTGTTATGGAGGTTTTGAGTAGAATAACGGCTCTCCTTGTAAATTTTGTAGTTTGGTTATCATTTCAACCATTTTGGCGATAGCAATTTTTTTGAACTCTTCTCATATACAATCACAAATCTATAGGTGCAGCCGTTTACTGCCACCCTAAAAATAAAAATATAAGGGATTACTATCACTTTATATTTTCTATACTACGTGTAGTGAAGCAGAGGAAGCATATTATTATTTCACCCTAAAATTCGATATCCATTTTTAACAAAAATACGTGTTTTGAGGCCCCCTGAATTAAACATGTTTAGAAAAAGGTCCATGTGTGTCTGTGTGCGTGTGTGTATGTGTATTTGTGACTAGCATAACAAAAGGAAAAACACCAAACCTGATATTTAACTTCAGCATGTTCCAAAGATGCGACACGAAGATTTTCTGGAAATGCTTCCCTCCCAAACTACCCTTAAAGAAAACATTTTTTTTCGAAAATTTATATGTTCTTAAAAATGGGCACTGGTTTTGATATTATACCATATGTTTAAATATTTTCATAACAAATAAAATGCATATCTTGTATTTTCTGGAACCTCAGAAGTTCTCTTCATTCTGAATGACTATTGCAAAATAAACCGTAAGGGATACACAAATTTGGCTAAAAAATATAAATCTGATTAAGACACAACTTCAAGTCAGATACATTTTCTGCTGAGTTAATAATTTCCGAGAAATTCCTTGTTATTAGTTTGAATTTTCAAAATAATACTTTTCTCAGGTATGAAATCGTTATTCATACCTTTTTTTCTTTCCTCCCTCTCCTGGTCGTGCAAAGAGAAAGAATTTCATCATCATTACAAAATGGCCAGCTTCTAAAAAATTTAGCTATCTTTTAAGCATACCATATTCCCCTTTTCCCAATATACCTGCAAGGAAATATGCTATTAAAATATTTCTACTTGATGTTTGTCTTTATTAACATGAAGTAGATAGAAGTATAAGATTTTGTTAGAAGTTTGTGAAAGAATGTGTTGAAAAAATCATGTGAGTATAACGCATCAGCATTTTTATTTAAGGGTAATTTATTACAAATCATTATCAGAAAAATACATTATCTCAAGCGGGTAATAAAGTTATGATTGAAGTTTTCCAAGGTTATTTTGTGAATAGAATTCCATAAACATTAACGGTTATTTAGCATTACTATTCAGTTTTCTGTTCTTCAATATCCATTATTTGATACGTAGGAAAGGCGTTTCTTTGTTTGCGATTTTGGATTATTATTATATTATTCCAACGGCAGAAGTTCCTCAGAAACATAGCTGGATATGTATATCTGATGTGTTCCATTCACATGACTTTCTCTACATCTCTGCAACAAAGTAATGTAAACAGCTCATGCTTCTTTTTACTTCATGCTAATAGAGAAAAAATTATCAGAAATTGTCTAATTATTTGCTTCCATGTAAGTAGAAGCTAAATAAGGGAGTAGCAGAGGCTAAGGTATTAGTCAAAAGCTGGTTTCTATGTGAGTGAAGTTCCTTTATTTCTAAGGACAGGAGTCCACACATTACCGGATGAGAAAAGTATAAGCTTTTTTTAAAGCTGAAACCAATAACAAGGAATATTTAAAAAACGATGTACTTCAAGAAAAAAAATATATATATAACATAAATTCTGTGTTTTAACGTGTTCTACATTTTCTGTTAAGTACATTTTTGTCTATCTCTTACGGTTTGCCAGCTATACAAAATTCCGTAAATTTCATCCAGAATAAAGTAGTCTTAAGAGGCTATTAGCCAGAAAATTCAAAATATACATTTTATTTAATATACGACATTTTAATCAAAATCGTTAGAGCCATTTTTGAGAAAATCAAAATTTTAGTTGCATGTAAAGGGTGGTTTGGAGTGGGGGGATTTTTCTCAAAATCTTCGTGTCGCATCCCTGGAAGATACTTAACCTAAATAGCAAATTTGGTATTTTATCCGCTTTTCGTTTTTGAGCTATTGTGTTCCCAGACACACGGACACACAGACATACGGACACACACGGCTATTTTTCTGAAAATTTTTTTTTGGATACAGGAGACCCTAAAACGTATATATCCAGTGAAATCTAGGTATCGAATTTTTGGGTGGAGTGCAATATCTTCTCTATACACTATGTACATAGTACGTGTAGAGAAAGTAAAAATAGGAGAATTAAACAAAATAATAACAATATGGAACAAACTGGAAACAAGACTGACATAAAATGGAATACCAAAAATTGCATACTCTTACCAGCCACAAGGACACGGAAAAATGGAAGGAACGTCCGAGGAAAAGAGGGAAGTAACAAGACTTTGGAGCCGAAATAGCTAATAGCCTAAACCGTGTTGTAGAAGAAGATGATGTTCAAATTGTGTACATTTTAAACAAAAAATAAATAAAACAACAAGTAAAATAATTTTCATATTTCAATTTTATTTCTCCCAAAATAATATGTTGAATAAAAATTCATTTCTGCAATATATGCATGTATTAAAATATTCAACTATGGAATACTATATAATTGCATTATGTGGAGATATTTTTATAACAATAACAATTAATATTTCTGGAATTAATCTATAAATATGCATCAAATTACGTATTCATATTATATATTACACTTTCATTACTATACTAACATTTAAATGAATTGGACTGAAAATGTGGATTTTACAACTCACAGATCGGTACGCTAAAAATCTGATGTGTACCAATCACATGACTTTCGCTACAGCTTTGCAACAAGTTATTCTTAAAAAGATTATACTAAAAATTAGCATAAATAGTCTTATTACTTACTTCCTTGTAAGTAGAAGCGAAATAAGGGAGTACCATATGTTAAAGCGATAGTCAAAAGCTGGTTGCTATGTGACTGAAGTTCCTTTGTTTGTGTGGACAGCAGTTGACAAATTCCTGTATGAGAAAAGTATAACTTTTTCATAGAAGATGCCAAAAACAAGGAATGTCTCAAAAATGATGAACTCCACGAAAACATTTATATAACATAAATTGTGTGTTTTAACGTGCTCCACATTTTTTGTGTAGTAAGTTTTCGTTCATCTCTTATGGTTTAGCAGTTATTCAACATTCCGAAAAATTCATCCAGAATAAACTACTCTTCAGAAGCTATTTCCAGAAAATTCAAAATATACATTTTATTTGTCAAGTAAAAGTCTTTAATATATGATATTTTAATCAAAATCGTTAGAGCCATTTTTGAGAAAATTGAAAATTTCGAAAAATTTTCCATGTAAAGGGTAGTTTGGAGTGGGGGGATTTTTCTCAAAATCTTCGTGTCGAATCCCTGGAAGATACTAAACTTAAATACCAAGTTTGGTATTTTACCGGCTTTTCGTTTTTGAGTTATCGTGTTCACACACACACACACACACACACACTGACCTTTTTGTGAAAATGCTTTCTTTGGATATAGGAGTCCCTAAAAATATATTTCCGGTGAAATCTCGGTATCGAATTTTTGGGTGGAGTGCAATACCTTCTCTATACGCTATGTACATAGTAAGTGTAGAGAAAGTAAAAACCACGAGAAAACAAGAGCATTTGCAATATATTGTGCGTCTTAACAAGATCTATGCAGCTGGTTTCCAGAAAGAAGAGAATTTACAGACTATTCACGGATAACCATGTAAACATATTAAATATATGTTAATTCAGTCAAAATCCTCGTGTTATTAAGAAAAGCAAAAGCATCGAAAATTTTTCTACGTAAAGGATAGTTTAGCTGGGATAACCTTATTTTAAAATCCTCGTATTGCAACGTTGGAAGATTTCTTTCTTTCTTTTCTTCTTCCTTTCTTTCTCTGTTTACTCTCCTCGAATTCTACACTGATCGTGCTTCTTCATTTCGCGGCGCAGTTACGACCTTGTATGAAAGATCAGGTACTAAATTACATCGTGTGTTTGTGGAAAACTGTTAGAAGGGGAGAAACTATCTGATGTGTTCTGTTCATGACTTTTTCTATATCTCTGTAACAAGTTATTGTTAAAAATCATATTCTTCTGTCTACCTCATACTGATCAAGATAAACGTTAGCAGAAATGATCTTATTACTTAGTTCCTTGTAAGTAGAAAGGAAATAAAGCAATGCATTAGGCTAAAGTGATGGTCAAATCTTTCAAAAGGTGGTTGGTATAGATTGAAATCTATTTCTTTGCATGACCAGGAGTTGCCAGTTCCTCTATGAGAAACCAAGGTAAGGAATATCTCGGAAACGGCCAACTCCACGAAAAAATGTATAGAACATAAATTATGTGTTTTAACGAGATCTATATTTTTGTGTTAATAAATGTTTATCTTATTCTTACATGCAGTTTACCAGTTATGCTAAAGTCACTCAAATGAAGAGGCCTTCAAAGGCTGTTTCCAGAAAATTCACGATGAACATGCTGCCATTCAAATATCTTTAATAAACTACATTTTAATTGAAAACGTTAGAGCCATTTTTGAGAAAATAAAAAAAAATTGAAATTTTTTCCATGCAGGGTAGTTGGGAGTGGAGGGAATTCCATAGAAAATAATGTCAGCTTCTTTGAAGACTCTGAACTTAAATACCTACTAAGTTTGGTATTTAACGGACTTTTTGTTTTTGAGCTATGCTGCTCACAAACACACATACATGCATAATACATACGCACATACATAATACACATACATACACAAATACATACACATAAATATGCAGTAACACACCAGGGAGATTTTTCTAAAAATGCTTTTTTGGATTCCGGGGATCTCAAAACATGTATTTTTTGTGAAATCTGGATCACATTTTTGGATGGAATACAATACCTTCTCTATACACTATATACATAAGTACGTGTAAAGAAGGTAAAAACAACACGCTGAAGTAATTGCATATCAAGATTCAATTATGAAAATATCTGTACCCTTATCCCTAACATTTGTACATACAAATCTGATATGTTAAATTCCCATAGCTTTCTCTACTTTCTATCGTTTAATTTTGTATAAAACTTCTATAAACTATTCTATGGTTTTGTATAAAACTTCTATAAACTACTGTTACCAGGTTATTTTTCTAACTACTTCATATTAATCGAGATAAACTATTACAAATTGATTTTTTACACATTTCTTTGGATACATAGGTGGAATAAAGGGAATCTAATTGATAGCTACACGTGTAAACACTGCGATGCCTATATACTTCTCGAGAATCAACTGAATAACAGCAATACTTAAAAAGACAAAATTTGAAAGCTGTAAACCAATGACGAATATATTGAAAATGGCTGGTTCATAAAAAAATTAAGATAAATTGTGTGCCAAAATGAGCCAACATGATCTATATAGTGAGACTTTTTGTACCTCATAACATTTTAAAGTTATACGACACCAAATTCTTACCAAATAAGACTTTACAGCTATTCCCAGAAAAAAATAATATATACATTTTTTATTTATTACATCATTTTAAATATGGTATTTTAGTCAAAGTCGTTAGAGTCATTTTAGAGTATAAAAATAAGGAATAGTGGGTTTTTGTTTTTGAAAATCATCATGTTCATATTTTTGGAAGACACTGAACTTGAATGCCGAGTTTGGAATTTATTCAAGTTTTCATTTTATGGCTTATGCTCTCTCTACTTCTATTTCTGTCACTCTTTGTCTCTCTCTCTCTCTCTCTCTCTCACACACACACATATACATGCGTTTTTATAAAAGTGCTTTTCAATGTATTCAACGGATCTCAAAACACACATTTCCAGTGTATCTCGATATGGAAACTGGGTGGAATGCGTACTGGATAGATGAAGTAAAACCTGCTGCACTAAATGCACATAAAAGAATTTTTAAAATACTTCACGCTTAAAACATATGAAACACATAGAAACATTTTAATGGCAAAAGCAAAATAAACGTGTGGGTTTGAGTATTTGAATTTTCATGTGTTGAAGCTTTAAAAGGTTCCGAGAGTAGAAGTCATAGTAAGCAATTGAAACTAATGGTTCAAATATTTTTGTACCCAAAATTAATTTTTGAATTTTTATGTCAATATTCACTAAATGTCAGCATTAAGTGTAAGCGGACATACCTCCTTTCTCTCCTTTTATTACCCAATGCCCTACCGTACGGATACGTTTACTCCTAAACATGTGGAGGTCATCTAACATCTCTAGAGTTTTAGAGTTGTGAATAGTCTTCTTAGAGATCGATGTTCTAGAGGATTTTATTGTATATAAATGCATGAAGTCAATATTCCAACGGAATGGAAAACTAACGCTAATCCATTTAAGAAATTACCAAACATTCTGAATTAAAATTTCAGCCAGACTTGTTGACCCAACCGGGTTGCAGTCTTGCAGCGCAAGCAACAATGTTCACATTACATTACCTGAATGACTGAACTATAAATGCTGTCCCTATGCGCCGAATGCATACGTCTGTGCCTTGACGGCTCGTAATCCAGCACGTGTGCGAGCGGCTTCATTTCTTTCCTTCAAGTTGATTATTGCCGTGCACAGGCGGCTTCCTTTCATTAGCCGATGCATGTCACACATACACAAGTGAACACTGCTTTTATGTAAAGCGGTCGGCGGCCGCTTACATAAAAACAATACATTTTCGCATCTGAGTGTTACTTTGTAACACCTGCTTATGGTTTACTTGCGCAATTATGACCTCTACTTCTAGAGGTTTCTTGCTGCAAGATCAGCAGGTATAAAAAGGGGAAAACTTGACCCAGAAAGACGGTTTCGACGGTGAATTCAAAGCGTACAGTGCAGTAGAGAGGTAGTCGAAGCAAATGGAGAGAGCTTCGTAACGACGATATAAAAGTTCTGTTAGATCATGAAAATAAACTCCATTGGAGTAATATAAATTTGGTCAATTCTGTTGTCAGGAGTGGGATTAAATATAATCATTGTAATCAATTTAATGGTAATAGAGATTTTGTTACAATACTCTTTACTGTGGTAAGAAGGATGGCGTTTTCGGATGTTCTGAGCTATAACATATTCAATTTAAATATGAAACCATTCTCTTCAAATCATTATATTATCCGTTTAATTCCTCCAGTTCTTCTTTGAATTTACTGAACACTAAATATATTAAAAAAATGTCATAAATTTCAAAACACTACGGAAAGATATACTTTACTGCTGATTTTAGCAGAAAAAATTCAAAACAGTAATGTCGAGAATTATGAAAATGGAATCTATTACTCGCAGTATAATATCTAATAACAATTGAAACATAGGAAGCGTGCATATAATAACTTTGACATTTGGTGGACAATATATCATAAACAAATATTCGATACAAATATGCAAAGCTTTACTCTTGGTTAACAATTAAATGACGAGGTGATGCTTTCCCATTTTACGGAACCATTTGCATTGCCTTTAATTTCACTCCCTCGCAGCTACATTTACCATAGTTTCATAACTTGTGTAATTATTTAATTAATTTTCAAGAAATTGTGTAATGGTTCGGTGGTTGTTGGATGGGTACCATGCGGCCATATTTTCTAATTAATGCGTGTCTCTAAAGGAGAGAGATAATGAATATAAATGAAATTATATATACATACGTATATAAACATTTTAATCAAATGTAAAGAGAACCATGTCCTGATATGGTTCAAAGTTCACAGTAAAACTGTAGGTCTTCTCATCAGGCCTCCACCCTCATCATCTTCCTACAATCGGAGGTAACGGATACCGCACTCTGTGTGTCCTCCTCAGAAATGCGACCAACAATCGCTTGGTGAAAAGAGATAACGCCCAAAGGCTGTTTAAATTATATGGAGAGCAATGGAAAACAAAAATAGGCTCTGAAGGTGCTCAAAATGGATCCACTGGCTTCGATACATTTTATGCATTGCCTGTTTATAGAAATCAACTTCGTGAAAGAGTTCAAACTCTGGCGTACGATTAGTACGAGGATATGCACAGATATGTTTGTTCGGACGCAAGCTGTTTGTTTTACATGGTTGGGTGACGACTGTTGGAATAGCGTTGTTGATAGACTCGGCAAGCCTCTCTTGTATTCCTTCGGATTTCCCCGTAGTTGGGAAGCATTCCCTGTTTCAAATAACGTTTTTATGGCATGGCTATTGCCGAGAAATGGGGTATTAATGGTTCGAAATCGCCATTCCTTTCAAGTCGATGTATTTATGTACAAGATCACTATTGTTCATTCCTTTTCACAATACTCACACAAAGTATGAGACTGCATAGCATAATAACATAATAACAATGTATGCATGTATGCATGGCGTAGGACATATTTTAAGTGTTGCATGTTTGTCGCGAGCCTACAGTTTATTTACCTATAGCCGCTCCCATTACGTTTCAGAATTTCTAGCACGTACACATTTCTGGAATTGTATGAGAATATGATCACATGTTATATATCTATGACCGAGTTTTGCAACACTTTTATATTTCAATC
Source organism: Hymenopus coronatus (assembly GCA_030762935.1). Lineage (NCBI taxonomy): Eukaryota > Metazoa > Arthropoda > Insecta > Mantodea > Hymenopodidae > Hymenopus > Hymenopus coronatus. The sequence goes on from CM060890.1 coordinate 112,885,052, forward strand.
TATTTTTACGAATCTGTTTTGTTCATGTTGAATTGAATGCCGCGCTTCGCTGTACCGTTTTTTAGTTATGTGACAATTTGGAGTGTCAGAGAGATATTAATAACAGAAGTACTGCAAGAAACAAACATATGAACTAACGGGTAACAGGATATCACAATCAGAGACTGTCGGTTCTGCTAGTGTAGTACGATATATTCAGGACGCTACATGAAAATGCTGTCATGGTTTCTATACAGGAAACTTTTCGTTTTTGAGTTATCGTGTTCACAGATACACGGACACACAAAGAAACTTCAGTCACATGGCAACAAGCTTTTATCTATCACTTTAATATATGGCACTGCCTTATTTTACTTCTATTTAAAAGGAAGCAAATAATAAGACTATTTCTGCTAATTTTTTCTTGATTAGCTTGAAGCTTAAGCTTTTTAACAATAATTTGTTGCAGAGGTGTAGAGAAAATCATGTAAATGGAACACATCAGATGTTTTCAGATAGTTAACTAAACAATAAACTAAAATTAAAACCAATAAGTTGAATACTTGTAATAACATAGAAGTAAAGGTTTAATTGAACTAAAAAAATAAATAAGCTATTCTAAAACAAAAAAATATTACTGAAAACCAGTAACTTTGTAATTTGTATCCAGCTGCTTCCTATACTACACTATACACTACATCACTGGTATCCAGCACTAATTAAGTAGGTAGATGTTAATTTTAATTCGTTTATTTTACTATATGAAATACTTTCTTATACTATAGAATTATAGAATGCCGAAATGTCTAATTTTATTGGTTTAGGCTTTTCTTGTATAACAAATATAAGTGAAATCTTTCATAGTGGCGGTGTGTGACCCACGCGTTCATTTCAAAACGGTTATAACGTCGTTTACTGTTTAGTTCTCATGTCCCGTTTTTTCCAGGCCAGACATCGGCCGGGAGGAGTCACAGTTTGGTTACCTGAAGGGTAACAGCAGTGTTACAATCTAGAAGAATGCGCCACTTTTTTTTGCACACGAGTGTACGTCTAAACCAAAATTCCAGCTGCTTCACATTATCAGAGCTAAATAAAACAAAGAAATCCCGTTCCTAGTACGGCTAATTAGTTTTATAACATGCATACGGTTTTGTGCTACTAAATGTCACTGAGATCGTACATTGTTGTCCAAATCCCAGAGATTCAGCTCAGCAAAGAGTAAAAAGTCTGATGTTACATTAACATGACTTACTGCACTATCGTTTGTTTTTCTCTCTCTTGTGCACACGAACCTTACAAATGCTTATTTTCCTATTCACTGCTGAAAAGGTACGTTGTAGATACATGCTGGTATTTATCAAACATTTCCTTTTTGTGTTATGCTGTTCATAGACAAGACTTGGGATATTTTTCTGTCTAAGGTTATATCGGGACTTTTATTTTGAATTAACTCGTTGACCGTAGGCTGTTTATAATCATTTTTTCTTCTTCACGCACACACATTCACTCTAACACTACTTATATTTCCAGACTCTGTGGGGGATAGGGAATGATTCTGGTTGAAGAAAAATCGGGAAACAAACCCGCGATCTCCGGGTGAGATCTCAGCTTGCTGACCCCTCGACCATTGAGGCAGTCTATATCTACTTTTGGACTACACTAATATAGCTGTACATGCAATTATAAAACATCAATATAGAAGAAAGAACAAATAGGTACAAAAACATGATTTAATAATTTTAATGGTTTTAACTTTCTCTACTTAGTACATAGTAAATAGATAGAGAAGATATTGCATTCCTGTTAAAAATTCCACACCGAGATATCACTGGAAATACACGTTTTGGGATCCCTATATAAACAGTTATTTAAAAAAAGGTATAGGTGTATGTGTGTGTGTGTGTTTATGTGTCAGTGTGTCTGTGAATACGATTACTCAAGTTTGATTTTATCAAAAATTTCTAACGAATTTGATTAAAATACCGTATATTAAGGACATCTAAATGACAAATAAAACGAATAGCTCGAATTTTCTCGATATAGCCTCTGAAGTGCTCTTCATTGTGAATGCCTTTTACATAACTGATAAAGATAGTTAGACAAAAGGGATAGACAAAAAGTTACTACACAAAAATGCAGAGCTTGTTAAAACACACAATTTATGTCCTACATAATTTTTGTGTGAAGATAACAAATTCCGGCATATTTCTTATTATTGGTTTCAAATTTAAGATACTTAAACTTTTCACATACGGGAATTTGTGAACTCCTGGCCACGAAAAGAGCATGAATTTCCACCAGATAGCAAAGATTTGGCTATCGCTTTAGCCTTGGTATTTCCTTAATATCCTTCTGCTTCACGAATTATGTAATAAGACCATTTCTTTTTTTTTTTTTGGTAGCGTTTAACACCCGGTTTTACTACTTGTGGCACCGCAGGCGATGACACTGGCAATATATGAAATGAAGATTGTTGTTTCATAAATACGACTTTTCAATTCTCAAATTTAATTGATTTTCGCATCTGCAATTTATGTGTTTAATAGAAATCTAGTATTTATTATATCTAATTATAAATACTGTAAACATAAATTCAAGCTATTTATTTGATATAAATTTTCACAATACAATTATTTAAGTCGAAAATTAAATTATACACTCGAACAAAAGCGCTTAATTTATCTATTATTTAGTTTTGTCTTCACTAGTATTACGTTCCTTATTAAGATGTGTTTTGAATTCTTCTTCAATACTATTAACATTATTATTGTATTGTATGTTATTATTATTCATAAGTAAGCATTTAGGGATTTCATACGTGTGAATCTAATGATCTTTCTCGTCTTTAACTTCAGAAGATGGAGTCATTTAAATAATGGTGAGAGAGACCGAAAGAACAATTTTATTTTCTTTAAAATATACATACAGTAGGGGTTTTTTAACAAATTTACGAATATTATAGCCGGTCCCAATGGCCGCGCTCACTAAAGTGTCTCGCTCTGGTGCTTCGTGGCGCAGGGGATCGTGGGTTCGAGTCCCGCCTTGGGCATGGGTATTTGTGTGCTAGTAAATGTGTATATATAAAAAGAAAAACGTTAAATTAATAGGTGAACTAAAGAAATGTAGGAAACTGGAAAAAAGAGGAACGTATTATATGTAACGCGTGCGAAACTAGCGTTTTTATCACGCGGCATCTTCTCCAAATAGCCGAAGGTGAGATGGACAAGCTTCACTTCTCGTGCCTAAGACCTGTATTTTCGCTATTTTTGATTTCTCTACACGTACTACGTACATAGTGTATAGAGAAGGTATTGCACTCCACCCAAAAATTTGATACCGAGATTTCACCGGAAATATATGTTTTAGTGTATCCTTTGTCCAAAAAAAGTATTTTCAGAAAAAGGTCCGTATGAGCGTGTGAGTTTGTGTTTGTGTCCGTGTGACTGTGAACACAATAACTCAAAAACGAAAAGTGGGTGAAATACCAAACTTGATATTTAAGTTCAGTATCTTCCAGGGATGCGACACAAATATTTTGAGAAAAATTCCCCCACCCCAAACTATCCTTTACATGGACTATTTTTCAAAAATTTTGATTTTCTCAAAAATGGCTTTAACGATTTTGATTAAAATATCGTATATTAAAGATATTTAACTGACAAATAAAATGTATATCTTGAATTTTCTGGGAATAGCCTCTGAAGACTACTTTATTCTGGATGAGTTTTACGGATTTTGCATAACTGCTAAACTGTAAGAGATGGACAGAAACTTATCATACACAAATGTAGAGCACGTTAAAACACACACTTTATGTTATATACATTTTTTCGTGGAGTTCATCGTTTTGAGATATTCCTTTTTATTGCTTTTAGCATACAAAAATTTGTCAACTCTTGTCCACACAAACAAAGGAGTTTCAGTCACATAGCAAGAAGCTTTTGACTATCACTTTAGCCTATTGTACTCCCTTATTTCGCTCCTACTTGCAAGGAAGCAAGAAATAAGACTGTTTCTGCTGATTTTTTCTCGATTAGCATGAAGTAAATAAAAGCATAAGCTTTCTTACAATAATTTGTTGCAGACATGTAGAGAAAGTCATGAATGGAACACATCTGATTTTTTTCAACATAAATCCCCTTTTAACACGACACACCACGATACACTTTTCCCAAAATTTCTCCAACTGTTTTGAGCCTTCCAAAAATAGATCAGTAGGCATCTTGGGAGATGACCTCTTTGTTAAACGTGAATCGTTTTCCGCCGAGCTACATTTTCAGGTTTGGAAATAGAAAAAAATCACTGGGGGCCACATCTGGTGAATACGGTGAATGTTGTAATTCGAACCTTAATTCTTCAACTTTCGCCATCGAAACAGCGCAGGTATTTTTAACGCCCGCTTTTACTACTTGTGGCACCACAGGCGATGACACTGGTGATACATGGAAGGAAGATAAATCTCCGGTGGAATGCGATGGCAGGTGAAACCGGAAACCCCGGAGAAAACCCGCCCTTGCGCCGCTCTCACATGCGGTCGCTGGGGTCGAACCCGGGCCATCTAGGTGAGAGGCGTGGCCCTACAGCGCAGGTATACACCCTTACAATATCTTGATGGAAGAGAATCTTTTTCCTTTCCAAATGAGAGCGATTTTCCTTGATTTCTCCATTCAACCGGTGCAATAATTATGCAGAAAGGAAGAACGATAAATGGAGAATATTATGCAAGTAATCAATATAAATGATTCCACGTACATCCCAAAAAACCGAGGCCATCATCTTGTCTGCAGATTTCATGACCTTTGTCTTCTTTGTCTTCTTCGGAGCCGGTTCGCCTTTAAAAACCCATGTTTAGAGTATACTTTTGTCTCTGGAGTGTTGTAGTGTATCCATGTTTCATCCGGAGTTATGTATTGACGCAGAAATTCATCAGGATTGCAGCGGAAAACTGCCAAACCAGCTTCCGAATTGATCATACGATTCTGTTTATTCTCCATTGAGAGCAAACGCGGCACCCATCTTGCCGAGACGTTTGTGAGACCTAATTTGTGGTGCAGAAGTACCCTGATATGTATGGCCACGTTTAAATCCATTTATCCAATTGTAAAATTTTGCAAACGCAAGGAGCAGATATGCATAAACTTCATCCAACTCGGATTTTATTTCTTTCGGTGTTAAGCCTTTTAAAAAGAAGAGCTTAGTCACCACACGAAATTCGTTTTTTCCCATCTTTCTAAAGAAGCACAAGATTGTTGATCATGGCCTATGGCAACGAAACTACGTGATGGATAAAGCTCAACTTTAACTGTCATCTGGCAAGAAACGACGGTTGCTAAATAAAACTTATTATAATATCACCGCAATAGTATTTAACTTCTTTCCTCTTCATTGGGCTTAGCAGATACATGAAATTAAATTGGCAAAGGGACATTTTGGAAGGAAACGTTACAGATCTAAGTTTAGAGTAACCCTCCGGTCATGAGAGTCGAGAAATACCTCAGTCGGGGGGGGGGGAGGTAGGATTATCGCATATTAAGTTCCGTCACTGGGGCATAACACTGCAAGTAGCTCATGGTGAACCTTTGACTTAGGTGCCAATAGGCGGGAGGGCTGAAGAAAGATTCTTGAAGAGCAACCAGAACTGGATGACGACGGGTGCAAGCACGGGCAGCGTCCCTAACGTTTTAGATCGAATGCCATCTGACGCCGCCTGGGCTCTACCCACAAAATTTGCATGACCCGGAGAAAAACAAAAGAGATGAAACGAAAGATGACTTTCCCTTTCAGAAACCTTAAGTAGTTTAAAATTGAAAAAAAAAAAAAATATCTCGGAATAGGCTTACTTTAAAAAACTTTGATGGTTCCATTCCCATGACTTTCTTTACATCTCTGCAACAAATTATTGTTAAAAAGCTTATTCTCTTATTTACTTCATGCTAATCGAGAAAAATTTTAGCAGAAATAGTCCTATTACTTGCTTCCTTGTAAGTAGAAGCGAATTAACGGGGTACCATAGGTTAAAGTGATAGTCAAAAGCTGGTTGCTATGTGACTGAAGTTCCTTTGTTTGTATGGACAGGAGTTGGCAAATTCCTATATGAGAAAAGTGTAAGTTTTTAAAGCTGAAATAAAAAAGAAAATGATCAACTCCACGAAAAAAATGGATATAACATAAATCGTAAGTTTTAACGTGCTCTACATTTTTTGTGTGGTAAATTTTTGTCCATCTCTTACGGTTTAGCAGTTATGCAAAATTCCTTAAAATTCATATAGAATAAAGTAGCCTTCAGAGGACATTCCCAGAAAATTCAAGATATACATTTTATTTGTTAGATAAATATCTATAATATACGATGTTTAATCGAAATCGTTAGAGCCATTTTAGAGAAAATCAAACATTTCGAAAAAGTTTCAAGTAAAGGGTAGTGTGGGGTGGAGGTTTTTGTTCAAATCTTCGTGTCGCATCTCTGGAAGATACTAAACTTAAATACCAAGTTTGGTAGTTTACCGACTTTTCGTTTTTGAGTTATCGTGTTCACAGTCACATGCACACACACACACACGGACCGCTTTCTGAAAATGCTTTTTTTTAGATACAGAAGACCCTAAATATATATTTCCGGTGAAATCTCGGTATCGAATTTTTGCGTGGAGTGCAATACCTTCTCTATACACTATGTACATAGTACGTGTAGAGAAAGTAAAAAAGTATTTGAATTAAATTGTGTGTTTTATTGATTCTATACATTATTGTGAAGTAAGTTTATCTTTGTCTCTTATGGTTTACCAGTTACACAAAGGTCATCCAGACTGAAGAGTTCTCCAGAAAATTCATGATATATATTTCACTTCTTCTAAACATATCTTAAGTATATAGTATTTAATCAAAATCGTTAGGATCATTTTTGAGAAAATCGAAATATTTGAAAATGTTCCATGTAAAGAGTAGTTGGAGTGGGGTCATTTTTCTAAAACTGTGGCATAATTGGAAGATACTGAATCTAAATACCAAGTTTGGTATTTAACGGACTTTAGCTATTGAGTTATGCTGTCTAAGCACACATGCACAAACGGCCATTTTTTTAAAAATGCTTTTTTGGATTCAGGGGACCCTAAAATATATTTCCGGTGAAAAATCGGTACCGAACTTTTGGGTGGAACACAATACCTTTTCTACCTTTTCTACCATTATTGCATGCGTGCCAAAGGAAGTAATAAGACCAGAAAATATTTATAGGGTATCACATTTATTTTATACCTTGCTATATTATGCTTTATTGCAGTTAACTACGTTTGACTCGAAACATTTTCACCTACATAACTTCTCCTTAACTTACAAACGTCTAGTCAGGTGGATATTTACAACAGCTTATGCTTTGTGTACAACTACCCTCAGTAAATTTCCGGACACTTTAAAGAGCATCGTTGCTATCTTGTGGCATAGAATAGAGCCAGTGCTACCAATGGCTGTTCTGGCTCATCGCACTCCGTTGGATTTATTTGACAGCGGCACCTAAATGTAAATAAATAAAGCATATGAAAGCGCCGTTTTTCGCTTCTTTTTTGTGCCATGAAACAGAGAACCGTTTTTACCTTCGCCCGTTTGTTTATAAATTATGTATCCGTTATATGGGATTCTCGCGCCTACTTGAAATATGCACAGCTGTATAACCCTCCCCGGGTTTTATAGCCACCCTCCCGCCATCGAGTCGAGAGAGTACGGCCTCTAGTAATAACATTTTTTGCTATTCCACGATTCTCTGCTTTTTGAAACAGGAATTGTTAATTAACTGTGTAAGTCTGCTTCTTTTGTTTAAAACACCTGTTAACTCAAGGGGTTTGTAGTAATATTCACCCTTAGGTGGTAAAACCAAACACCGTCACAACTTCAAAACAAATTAAAAAGAAATGGACTTTCTCACACTTCCACATTTTGAAAAAAATTTGATGTGTTATAGCGGCATTCTCTATACATTCTGCAACGAACTAATGTTAAAAAAAAACAAACAAAAAAACTGATGTGTTCCATTCACATGACTTTCTCTTCATCTCGGTAACAAATTATAGACAAGTTTATTCTTCTATCTACTTCATGAGATAAACATTAACAGAAATTGTCTTTATTACTTGGTCCCTTGTAAGTAGAAAGGAAAAAAATCCAATGTGTTCCATTCACATGATGTCTTCCAGCTATTCGGCAAACAAACCATTTATTCAAAAGATTAATCTGTTATGTACATTATGCTAATCAAGATAGACATAAGTACAATTAGGGTTATTACTAAGGAAATAAGAAAATGCACAGGCTAAAGCGATATTATCGTCCTTTAAAACACGGTCGCTATGTGAAACAATTGAAATTTTAATATCTTTGAATGCCAGGAGTATACAAAAGAGAAACGAGAAGAAAGATGTTTTCCCGTTGAGAAAAGTTTAGGTGACTTAAAAATTGAAACAAATAATCAAGAATATCTCGTAAACGGTTAACTCTATAAACATGCACATAACAGAAATTGTGTTTTTTAATGAGATATACATTTTTTGTGCAGTAAGTTTTTGTATATCTATTAAGGTTTGTCAGTTATACAAAAGTCATCCGCAGTGAAGAGATATTCAGAGGCTATTCCCAGAAAATCCAAAATATAATTTCGTTTGACATAAAAATATCTTAAATATAAGGTAATTTAATCAAAATCGTTAGAGCCATTTTTGAGAAAATATTCGTGTCGCATCCATAGAAGATACTGAATTTAATACCAAGTTTGGTATTTAATGGACTTTACGTTTTTGAGCTACGCTGTTCCACAGACACACACGAACATTTTTATAAAAAGGCCTTTTTGGATACAGGGGTTCCCAAAACATGCATTTCCGGTGAATTCTCGGTATCGAGTGCAATACAATAGCTTCTCTATACACTATTTACATAGTACACGTAGAGAAAGTAAAAATCTGATGTGTTCCATTCACATGACTCTCTTCTCATCTCTGTAACAAATTATTGTTAAAAAGCTTATTCCTCTACCTACATCATGCTAATCCAGATAAACATTAGCAGAAATAGTCTTATTACTTGCTTCCTTGTAAGTAGAAAGTAAACAGGGGAATACACTAGGTTAAAGTTTCTCGAAAAAATGTGTATGACATAAATTGTGTGTTTCAACGAGATCCACAGTTTTGTGCAGTAAGTTTCTGTCTATCTCTTACTCTTTACCGGTTATGCAAAATTCAGCAAAATTCAATCAAAATAAAGAATTCTTTTGAGGCTACTCCCAGAAAATTTAAGATATGCATTTTATTGCATGCATCATGTAAACATCTTTAATACATGGTATTTTAATCAAAATCATTTCTGAGAAGATCAACATTTTCGAAAATTTTCCATGTAAATGTTGGCTTGGGTTTGGGGAATTTTCTTCAAAATCTTCGTGTCGCATCCTTGGTAGATACTAAACTCAAATACCAAGTTTGGTATTTTACCGGATTTTCGTTTTTAAGTTATCGTGTTCACAGACACACAACACACGGACACTCACACACACATACACACACACACTCACTAGCATTTCAAACATATCTTTTGTATACGAGGGACCCTAAAACGTGTAGTTTTTAGTGAAATCTGGAAGAATTTAAGAAAGTAGTACATAAATAAACAATAATTTAAATGTTAATTAACATTTTATGCTACATATTGAATTTTTTCACTGACAACATTAAAAAGTTACAAAAATTGTTTCTCGAATTGGCTCGACGACGAAAATGCCTTAGAAATAAAAGATGATATTCGATATGATTAAGAATGTGATTCAAAAGGCAGTAATGATAGCCAGTAATATAATAATAACAATCACTTTATTGTCAAAAATCGTACCGTCCGGCCAGTAGTCCACGAAAAGTACCATATCGTACTACATGCAAACATTGAAAAATGCAGTCTGGACTTCATTGGAAATACAGATTTTAAGGTTCCCTGAATATAAAAGGAAGTAGTTTAAAAACGTCATATGTGTTTTGTGTGTGAGAGTGAGAGCGTGTGTGAGAGAGGTGTGTGAGAGCGCGTGAGAGTGAGAGTGTGAGTGCGAGTGTGAGAGTGTGAGAGAGCGTGTGAGTGAGAGAGTGTGAGAGTGACAGTGAAAGTGAGTGTGAGAGTGAGAGTGAGTGTGAGTGTGTGTGAGTGTGTGTGTGAGAGAGAGAAAGACAGAGAGAGAGAGAGAGAGAGAGAGAGAGAACAATATAATTAAAAAGGGTTGTTGGAATACCAAAATTGATATTTACGTTCAGCGTCTTCCATGGATGCTATATATATAAAGTATGCAGAGGGGAGGTGAATAAGTGCAAATCATTTGTTATTTAGAAGAGAAGAATAGTATAACACGTAAGTATATCTCATTTTGTCCGCTTACTAAGAGAATTGCATAAATGAAGCACACATTTCAGGGTTTAATGCGCTTTGAAAAGTCCCTAGCTATGTCTCTGCTGTGTTTACACACATCGCTGCACCTATAGTTAGGCAGGGTAAAAGGCAAAGGGCCCAGCAGGGTCAACTATATGACCTCTTATATAAACAATCAAACGTCTGAGAGAGGCAGTAAAAGCCAAGCAAGTACTGAATGCACACACACACAGTTTGGGAGGCGAATAAGTGTAAATATTTGGATCAAATATTTATTGTATATTCCGAGGACGAAGCGATGATCTAGTATTGTTAGTTTTTTCACTATCTTTAATTATTTTAGAATGACTATTAAGTAAATTTAAAATTAAATTAATACTTAATCTATTTTTAAAAGCAATAAATTTAAAGGCAATCAATGTAATGGAATCTGTTTAGTATGAAATAATACTGGAAGTATTGTTAATCAAACCAATATTGTGAAATATTCTCAAAATCGAATTCTGGTATGTCAGACGTTTGGTAACAAATCACACACGGTTGATTTTCTCCTCCCTTTGTACTGGCCGTCTAGGTGGTGTGATGTGAGGGACGAATATTGATCACACTGAAACTTCAACCTACATAACCATTAGGTTTTGTTTCAACATTATTTTATAAGGATTCATAATGTATTAAGGGATCAACTTAAAAATATTAAACACTGACGTTAATATGCTTTATTTAAATTGGTTTAATTGCACAGATATTAATTCACATCAATATGCAAGCATTTGTACTTGCGATCTTTAATATTTGCTCTTACACAGATAAACCTCAACACCTAAAAAAAAAAAGAAGCTTGTATCACAGATTCTTTGATTCACCGCATTTAACGTTCGTCATTAGGAAAGATAGTGATTTAGATAGATTAATGCAATAATGAACAAATGTAAGCAAGAATAAAACTCTTTTTGATAAGTGAGGGGTGAATTGGATTGGTAAGTGAAGGGATGAATTGGATTGGTATCGCCAATGTTATAGACCCTCGCAGCATTGGAGATTCCCCAATTGTGGTATAAATTAAATGGATATCTGCTAGTTCAGCATATTTAAATACGTTCATTGTGTAAAGAATGAAACTGAATCGGTCCCTAGTTTCCTTATTGTGAGGTACGTGAATGCAGGTCGGCAGTGTACGAGTTGTGCTAAACACAGGAGCTGGTCATTGTGTGATGCATGTAAACACATGAGAGATATAAAGCAGGGCCGATCAAAATATATATTCTTCTTCTTCATTTTCACATGGTTTAGCTAAATAGCATGTTCCGTAACCAGTAGTCTGTGGTATCCATCTTTTAGGGGTCGGCCAATGTCTCTATTCCTCCTGGATTCTATTAAAGGCTCTTTTTGGTATCTTTTCGTCATTCATCCTCATTAAATGTTCAGTTCATTTCTTGTTTGTTTTACTTTTGTCTTCTTATATATATAATGAAATAATGCGGCCAGCAATAGGCATCTCGCAGCCGCAATTGGTTTTTGTAGCCGGGACCGCTGCCTATCGCAGCTAATCACTTTGCACAGAGTAGGCACCGGTTCTATAACCGGGATTTAAAATCTGCATAAAAGGGATCGATTTCGACGAACCAGAGCACCATGCTTCTATCCACTGCACCAGGGTGCAGGACAGACAAAAGCTTATTGCATAAAAATGTAGATCTCTTTAAAATATGGAAATCATTTACAACTTGAGACATTTTATTTTTGGGTTTAATTTTCGATTAATTATAGCGTTCATAAGCAATGGGTAGCCATTCACTGCTTCTTGTGATCATACAGGGAGGTTACTTTGTCCCACCTTCATCGCGAAGTTCACTTGTACCAGTGTATAGAGTATTGTGTTTACTAGTATAGCAGCAGTCCATCGACAATTCTCATTTCTTCTATCTACTTTATGCTAATTGAGATAAACACTAACACAGACCGTCCTATCTATTACTTATTTATTTGTAGTAGAAGGGAAATAAGGAAATACACAGGCTAAACAATAGTGAAATCTTTAAGAGTTGGTTGCTGTGCTGGAATTGAAATTTTCACCTTGCATGACCAGGAGTAACAAAATAAAAACTAAAAACAAACAAAAGAAAGAGTGACGACTTCCCATTTGATAAACGTATGAATATTTTAAAATTTAAACCAAGAACAAAGAATATCTCAGAAATGTATAACTCCACGAAAAAAAGTATCTGACAAATTGTGTGCTTTAACTAGATGTACATTTATGTCTTATAATATTTCATTTATATTTTACGGTTTATACAGATATGCAAAATTCACCCAGATGAAGTAAACTTCTGAGAATTCAAGATACACATCTTATTTGTCACCAAAATATCTTAAATTTATGGACTTCAGTCAAGAGATTTTGGAGAAAATGAAAGTTTTAAAAACTGTTTCATGTAAAGGGTAGTTTGAGGTGTGGGATTTTTCTTGAAAATCACCTTGTTATACCCATGATAAGATAAATTATGCTGTTCACATACACACAAACACGCATACTCACTCGGATATTTTCTTAAAAATGCTATGTTTGGATTTATTAGACCTCAAAACATATATTTACAGTGAAATCTAGACATCAAATTTTACTGTAAAATATAACACTTCTCCTACTTACTAAGCTTAGTAGAAAAATTAAAAATATCTCGATTAATAAGAAGTAAGATTGGGTAGAGAAAGTTAGAGTATTATATAAATAAATCAATTTTTCTTCTTTTATTTTCTGGATATATAGATTTTTTCACGTAATGAATTTAATCCGTACTTTTTTCAGTTTAAATTTTGAATCACGCATGTACAGGGATGTTATTCCATTGTAATATCGAATTCTCAACAATATAGGGCAATAAAGGGAGAAAACAAGAGTAATGAAAGCCTAACATGAAAGTCGACCGCAGTTATAGAAATCACACCTTCCGGCAAGAAGAATCGAATACGCGACTAACGAGCACTACGTTCCGATAGTTTGTAGTATCGAGGATTTTTGAACCAACTCGGCTTTTATGATGATTAACAGTCGGCCAAGGAGTCTGATGAGAGGTTAACTGTTTCTATTGTGCATCCTCGTCTCTTTAATTAAAATTTATGAAAGCGCCCTGCTACGCGGGGCGTGTGGGGGTGGTGGGGGTTGTGTATTGTAGTCCTGGCTGGGAGCGATTTTGCTTCAAATACTGCCTGCAGCATTGTTCTGGCTATCATAAAGTACAGAACACTTGCTTGCCTCCTTGTCACGCATCCATCAATGCACGACTACTACCATTGCCTTCTTTTGCTCTTATTCCTGGATTTTGATTATCTCTCAGCTAATTTCCTACATTAATATAGTAGCAGAACCCATAGTTCCGGCCGCATTACGTTTCTCTCTCTCTCTCTCTCTCTCTCTCTCTCTCTTTCTTCCTTTCTTTCTCCCTTCCTCCCTCCCGCCCTTCCTTCCTCCCTACTTTTGGCCCTCCTTTAGCCCTCCCTTCCTCTCTCTTTCTCCCGTCTTTCTTTCTTCCTTTCTTCGCCCCTTCCTTTCTCCCTTCTCCCTCCTTTCGCCCTCCCTCCCTCCCTTTCTTTCTTTCTTTCTTTCTATCATCCTTTCTTTCTCCCTTTTTCTCTCTTTTCTCCCTGTCTGTCTCTCTCCCTTTCTCCCTCTCTCTGTCTCTCTCACTTTCTCTCCCTCCCCTCTCTCTTTCTTCCTCCCTTTCATTCTCTTTTTTCTCGCTTTCTTTCTTTCTTAATTTTTTCTTTCTTCCTATCGCTCTTCTTTCTACATCTCTCTTTCGTTCCTCCCTCTCCCCCGTCTCTTTCTTCCTTCCTCACTTTCTTTCATTCTCTCTTTTTCTGCTTTTCTTGCTTTCTTTTTTCTTTCTCTCTTACATTCTCTCTTTCTTTATTTCTACCGAGCGAGTTCGCGCTTCGGTAACGTGTGTGACTCTCAATCAAATGGTTCGGGTTCCATCTACGGCCCCCGCCCACTCTGATCTATAGGGTTTTGTGGTTTCCCTGGAGTGAGTAGGCGAATGCTGGTGCGGGTTTTCATTAAAAACGAGTTTCTTTCGGTCATTTCTCCTCATTACACTTCCTTCTCATCCTTCAAGTGTGATTCTAGTTCGTAGTGTATTAAAAACGGTATGTGCAAATGCATGCTCAATGGAAAGAATATTCTCCAGGTCGATGGGTCGTTGATCGTCCTCTCAGGCGGCTCCAGCAGTGAGACGGTTCATCGGACTTGGAAATTTCTGTGGCCTGTCTGCTTGCGGCCTTATCCTTGTCTTCTGGGGAGGGTAGCAGCAATGGCTCTGCGAATCTTTCCGATATTTTGCTTTTGTAGTTATACTGATCAGAGATAGAGAGACACAGGGCCCTTTTTCTTAAAATGCTTTTTCTTTCTTTTTTTTGTTTTGTGTTTCTTATTGTGCTGAGGGAACTCTAAGGATATATTTTAGGTAAAATCTTGATGTATTATCTTTGACTGGAATGGAATAGGCACTTTATCTATTTAAGGTAATGCGTCTGTGAAATTAGTAAAATCCACAGTATTTAAGATATTATCCTTATTCTTCTTATAATAATTATTGTTATTATTAATGTTATTATTATTAATTAATTTATTTTTTGGAAGTTTAACGTCTCTTAACATGGAAGATCATATGAATGAATGAAATCGGTGAAATGAAGGTCAAATGACGCCAAGGTCCAAGTTACTTAAGAGCTACCGACATTTTCCCTTATTTTTCCCTTACCCCGGAAAACACCGTGGTAATCCACCCTAACCAGGATTTGAACTCGCCACCTCTTGAATGTGATGCAGGCACGCTACCATCACACCAGTTATTACAATAATAAGAGTAATAATTATGTCATGTTTCAAAATTCTACCTTACTTGTCATTTAAATAATAATTTGTTATTGCCTAATTTCACTGTTCTGATAATAATTCTGCATACGAAGCATTCACTTCAGAAATTTAAGTTTTAGAATATAAGTTTAAAAACACGTGTATTATGTCAGATTCTTTATATTAACTTCTAATTATTTTGGAAAATGATTACTTCTTGAACTCTACAAGGCTCTTGATTTTTAAAATTTAATAATTGATCTCTTGTAATTGGAGCATTGTTTGTAAACATTTTAGTTATTTTTAAATGTATTTTAAAAGGGAGCTGAAACGTTGCAAAAAACAAGTAAGTACAAAATTGCATCATGTGGAGCATTTTTAGTACATGGAAAATGCAGCAGTTTGCATGAAAACCAAATTTAAATTTGGTACTAATTTAAATGCACCAAATGGAGACCCTAGATATTTTTTTTAAAGTTTAGAAATATTTTAATTTTTTATGAGAAGCTTAATTTTTAATGTTCCAAAATTTCAAGTGAAGCTTTACAGATACAGTTAAAGATGGAGAAATTAAAAATTAAAAATTCTGACTGATTATAGAGGATAAAAATGTTTTTCGATCTAATAGAAAGTACTGCTCTTACATAAAAAAAAATCTGATTTGTTCCATTCATATTACTTTCTCTACTATTCCGTAGCAAAATATTCTTAAAAAAAATTTATGTTTTTATCATGCTAATCGAGATAAACATTAATAGGACTGGTTTTATTACTTATTTTCTTATAGGTACAAGGAAACTAAAGAATGCACTTGGCTAAAGCTGTTAAAAGCTGGTTTTTATGTGATGACACTGAAATTCATTTCTCTTTCCATGGCCTGGAGTAAAAATAAATGACGACATCCCACTTTCCGGAAGTAATAAAAATATTAACTAATAAGAGATGATTAAACAGTGTATGCAGGTTTTAACTAGTTCAACGTTAAGATTTTGTCTATCTCTTTCGGTTTACGAGTATGCAAAATTCAACCAGAATGACTAGCCCTCAGCAGATATTCCCAGAAAATCAAGATATATATTTTGCAATAAAAATATCGTAAACATGTGGCATTTTAATCTAATACGTTGGAGCTATTTTTGGGGGGGGGGAAACTTTCGAAACGCATTCTAAGTAAAATATAGTTTGAGATGTGAGGATCACGCCAGATCCTTGGAGATAGAATTGGGAGTTTTATTTATGGATGCTTTTTAATTGCTGTGCCTCTCAGCGTCCCATTCTATACTAGATGTGAAAGACCACTTAATTTTGCTCAGAGGCATCTTTATTTTTTTGAGTTCTTTTACGTGCGTAAATCTACGACACGTGGCTAACGGCTTTAGTTACCTTCCGAAGGAAGCCATGCTAGGCATTATTACGCCTGAAAAAATCCATTGTCCTATGCCGGGTTTGAACCCGCATGGAAACAAATACACCACGGAGGGCGACAGATTCTTTTTTTTTTGTTATTAATATTACTTTCTCTATAGTACTATGTACACAGTGTATAGAGAAGGTATTGCACTCCACCAAAAAATTCGATACAGAGAAATATATGTTTTAGGGTCCCCAGTATCCAAAAAAAGTATTTCAGAAAAAGATCCGTGTGTGTCCGTGTGTCAGTGTGTCCGTGTATCCGTGTGTCTGTGAACACGATAACTGAAAAACGAAAAGTTGGTAAAATACCAAACTTGGTATTTAAGTTTAGTATCTTCCAGGGATGCGACACGAAGATTTTGAGAAAAATCCCCCCAACCTAAACTACCCTTTACATGGAACTTTTTTTCGAAAATTTTGATTTTCTTAAAAATGCCTAACGATTTTGATTAAAATATCATATATTAAATATATTTTACCTGACAAATAAAATGTATATTTTGAATTTTCTGGGAATAGCCTCTGAAGATTACTTTATTCTAGACTAATTTTACGGAATTTTGCATAACTGCTAAAACCGTAAAACTTAGATAAAAACTTACTACACAAGAAATGTAGAGCACGTTAAAACACACAATTTATGTTATACAATTTTTTTTCTCGCGGAGTTGATCGTTTTTTAGTTATTCATTGTTTTTGATTTCACCTTTCAAAAACTTGTTTTCTCATACAGGAATTTGTCAACTCCTGTCCATGCAAACAAAGGAACTTCCGTCACATAGCAACCAGCCTTTGACTATCACTTTAACCTATGGTGCTCCCTTATTTCGTTTCTACTTAAAAGGAAGTAAGTAATAAGACTATTTCTGACATTTTTTTTTCTCGATTAGCATGAAGTAAATAGAAGCATAAGCTTTCTAACAATAATTTGTTGCAGAGATATGAGAAAGTCATGTGAATGGAACAGATCAGATTTTTTCATATTGTACATACTAACACAGTGGTCGTCTCCTTAGCGCGGTGGTAGTGCAGCTGCCTACCAAGCGGGAGACCTGGGTTCGATTCCCAGTACCGGCGTGGGGATTTTCCCCCCGCTGGGAGACCTGGACCGGGGTGCACTTAGCCTCGTGAGGTCCCTGGGGGGCCAATTGAGGAGCTACTTGATGGAGAAGTAGCGGCTCCAGGTCGTGAGGACCACATTAACCGGCCGGGAGGGGCTCGAGGCGCTGACCACGTCTCACCCTCCATGACGTCTGTAGTGGACCGAGATGGGGGACGCAACGGCCGGGCGGTAGGCCAAGGTTCCCCGTGAGCCGTCGTGCCATGGAGTTACATACTAATACATAAGAATTAATTATATTAATCAATATGGTAATTGTAGATGTAGTTCAGGTGGATGTTTCGCCCTGTGTTTTTTTTTTTTTTTTTTTTTTTTTTTTTTTTTTTTTTTTTTGGAGGGGTGGTTGCTAACTCTGTCATAGTTCGGCACCTAGAGTCTCTGTAAATACGGAAGATCTAACGACAGAGGAGTCGGTTTTTCCAATTCCCAGAGTTCTTTCCGAATAGAAATCTGGAAGTCCGGTAGTTATGCTGTGTCTCCAGCCAGCAGAATCCAATTGTATGTGGGAAATATGACCAGGGTCAGGGTATCTGACAGCTGCCTGTTTGCCTGTTGGAATTCCAAGGTTAAATAGAGTTCACGTTTTTCTTGTGCCCCACCGCAGATGAAACAGATTCTGTCATATACCCAGTCCCAAATAGAGCGTATGATGGCGCAGTCCACTAATTTATGGTGCAGTGTACACCATTACAGCGGGGGCAGAGATTAGAAGTTAATCTGCCACGCCGCCACAATTTGTCTGCTGTGGGTATAACATCATTGAGAGCAAGATATACTCTAACCTTCCAGTCTGTGGGGATCTTCGGGTCCGTAAATTTCTTCCAGATGACACTCCACGGACGCCGCGCATCGTTCTGTTGCACCCGGGGTAGAACACGAATTGAAGCTATAAGGTGTTTATAAAAGTAAACTGACTGCTTAAAGAGTAGCCGTTGAGGAGCTGTTTGCGGCAGTGTTGCAAAAGTCTGCCACCAGCGTCGAAATGTGCTGAGGCACTTATCTGGGTGACGTAGATGTGCTGTCCAAAGAGCTTGCTGAAGCGGAAGGCCTTCACCATCCAAAACAGACAGTAGCGACTTCCCAAGAGGTCCCAAATATTTTGCATCCACTGCTATTAAGCCACAACCACCTTTAGTAGTGGGAAGCCGTAGTTGCTCCCTTGCAATCCGATATGCAGCCCCAGACCACAAAAATAGCCCATGAGACATTCAATCCTTTGAGAAAACTACTTAGAAATGGGTAACACTTGGACAATGTGCAAAATCCTACTGAGTGCATAAGTGTGCACATACCAAACACGTTGAAACGGGGTTTGTGTCCGCGTCCACTGCTCGGCTAAGAGATACCACAACTTCGTCAATTTTGCAGTCCAATTGAGTGTGATAATCTCATGCAAACAATGTGTAAACACAACACCCGACCTTCGTTTGGTTGACAAGCCTCATACCTAAAAGATGAAGGGACTCTTGCCAATGACCAAACTGAAGAACTTCCGCCTTGGTAAGATTCAATCTGGCCCCAGAAACGGCGCTATATTTTCGATGACCCGATGTAAGGTTTGCATATCAGCATTACTGGCCATGAATACCGTCACATCTTTAGCATATGCCGTAAGTTTGAATCGGTGGCTATAGAGTTCCAGACCGCCCAAGGATGACTGCAGTTATCGCAAAAGGGGATCGAGGCTCAAAGCAAACAGACCCATTGACAAGGGACAACCCTGTCGAACTGACCGCCCTATGCGGAGGTTCGGAGAAAGATGGCCGTTGCAGAGTATCCTGGAAGTCGTAGCAGCGTAGAGGTTTTCTAAGAAGACAACAAATCGTACCGGAATCCCCAAATGTCGCATAATAGTCCAGAGGTAACAATGACTGACATTATCAAAAGCCTTTTCAAAATCGATATTAACCAAAGCCGCTGGAAGCTTCTCTGTTTCAGCATGAGAAATTATATCTCTCAACAAGCGAACATTCTGTATTATGTTCCTGCCACCTGGCACGGCAGTCTGGACTTTGCAGACTATTGCCTCATAATCCAAATTGAGCCTTGAAGATAACGCTTTAGTCAACCATTTATAATCACAGTTCAGCAAGGTAATCGGCCAAAACTCGGCAACGGTTCTAGAACATTGATGCTTTGGGAGCAGAATAATTACACCTTCAACAACTTTCTCTGGAATCACCGCAGTCCGGCGAACTTCTTCAAACACCAGTTAGTGCTGCAACAATAATATCCCAGAATGTAGAATAGAAAGCATAGGGAATACCATCTGGTTCAGGAGTGGTGTTCTGTTTTACGCTTTTCAGGCCTGCAGAAAGTTCCTCGGTGATAATAGGTCACAAAAGAGATTGTTGCGGAGATACCCGAAAAGACAGTGGAGACAAAGCGGGACTGCTTTCGACACGTTTGGAACAGGAATCCCTAAAATAATCATGAAAGCAGTTCAGGATGGCAGAGGTCCCAGAAAGCGCACGCTCATTGTCAAAAGTTCTGGTATAAAGCGTTGATTGAATTGCTTGCGGTGGAAGAGTGAGAATTTTTCTTCTGCAGCCATTTGGCGACGATGGGACACATCACGAAGGCGAAGGATTTCCAATTGTTTGAGGGAGATTTGTTCCTTGATGGCAAGAGGATGGTGGGACACGTCGCGACCGGCCGTTTGCAGATTGGCGAGATCCTGTAAAGCAGTATAATAGAAGTATAGTAGTTCATGGCATTCTCTAGCCCGTTGGAAAACTATCTGTTTGAGGAAGGAAATGATTGCTGGCTTAACCTTATAAAGCCACCAAGAGAGTTTGTTGTGCAATAAAGGAGGGTTGTAACTTCCTCCACAACAAACCAAACTGTCGTCGACACTTTTCCTCCAAGATAACAGACACAGGAATCCTCCAGTAACCTCTCGCGGGAGTGGGAATATGCGCAATCCGTTTGATTGAAACTCGACTGCATGATGGTCACTAAAAGCATGAGCGAGAACTCGTACATGATGGACAGTGGAAACAGAAACACGAGAAAAATAAAATCTGTCAATTCTATAAGCCGACAAACCACGGAAAAAAGGGAAAGTCCACACGAGAACCATATTTGGACTCCTAAGCATCCACAAAATTAATTTGCGTCATAATCTACTTGAGCATAGGACTAATGTTGGGCATCCCACGTTGATCCTTGGCACCAAGAGTG
This sequence comes from Hymenopus coronatus, assembly GCA_030762935.1. Lineage (NCBI taxonomy): Eukaryota > Metazoa > Arthropoda > Insecta > Mantodea > Hymenopodidae > Hymenopus > Hymenopus coronatus. The sequence continues at coordinate 112,906,000 of CM060890.1, forward strand.
CAGTTAAAATCTCCTCCGATAAGAATTTTTGAACCCTTAGAAAGGGCTGTAAGAAGAGCTGTTTTAAAGAAATCTTCACGTTCACATCTACGTTGAGATCCAGAAGGTGCATATAAGTTCACTTAGACTATATCGGTGTACATCGCGGAGATGAGGCGTCCTGAAGGGCGAAGGTCGACATTAGCTATGGGCATCCCTTTTCTTTAAATCAACGCCGTTTCGCGGCCGTCTGGGCCAAGATTCACAATGTTCCCATAATTATACAGAAAATCAAGAGGAGACACACTAATTTCCTGCAAAAATCCCCCGTCGACATCATGGAGCTGTAGAAACCGTGCGAGTAGACTCTGAGTCACTGGATTTCGAAGGCCATTATCATTAATAGTGACAAGGACGTGCAGAGGTATCATTCGGAAATATGTGAGGAAGGGAGAATTCTGAATTATGGGTAGAAGGGAGAATCAATAGAAAGAAGCAAGACGTATAGACTTTATATTAGCGGACCCGAACATTTTTAATTGGTTCCGCCACTGTCCTGGCTGGGAGTGTTCCGTGGAGCTATCGGTAATGCATACGAACACACTATACGAACGCTATCTGTGTGCTGATCAATCAAGTCATAATCATCAACCGGGGTTACTGCGGTTAACAGAGACACTTCGGAAGAATCCATACATTGAGCCACCAACGGCAAGGAACGGTCCACTTCATCTGATCAGGGGGGAGGATCCCTGTTGTCTTCAAGGTGCGAAGGTTCCATTCTACGAAGCCTGGGATCCCGCGACTGCGGTTCTTTCTCTAATGGCACTTTCCGATGTATAGATTCAACCCGCGGAGAAAGGAAGTTCTTCCCTTTTAACTTCTTGAAGTCTGGTTCTCCTTCCGGACGACTGCTCTGTAAAGAGTCTGAGGCAGCACCATCGGACGAGGTAGAAGGGGTCGCCGCGATGCCAATATTGGCATTTTTCGAAGTGGCCGATGTCGGTACTGCAATATCCAAATTAGAAGATGAAACAGTAGTAAACTCGAACACGTCCTGTTGCGCGTCTACTACAGTAGGCACTTCATCACTTGTGACACTACCAGTGGCGGTCACTGGCTTAAACAGCTCACTCAGAATCCTTCGCTGAAGTTGAGACTGAAAAGAAACAGGTGCTCGTAACCAGCGTTGAGGACAATCTGCTTTCAGATGCGTGTTATCCTTACAAATAAAGCAAACTTGTTCCTGTCCACTGTAAGAGATGATGGCCTCAAAACCTGCAATCTTTAGTACTGAAGGAATCGGCTTGTTAAGGTGAATATGTAGCAGGCGTATTCCAATGTAAACTGGAAATCTATAGCGACCAGACCAACCATCAGTGTTGAAGTAGAGAATTTTGTCGTATTGTTGTAGCTCGTATGTAACCCTGTTATTAGTAATTTCCGGTGGTGCATTGTAGACGCGAACCAAGGTATACTCTTTATCTGCTGCCGTAATTTGACCATTTGTCACTTCACCGGACATTAGAGAAAACTGAAAGACTCCCTCAGGCTTACGTAAGGTGTCTTCATAAACACGACACTGGTGGAACTTTATATAAACAGCATTTTCTTTACCTACCAATTGAATTGTATGTACCAGTTCTGGAAGGAGTTCCAATGTACTATGCATCCATTCATGTGTTTCAAAAGCCGTAGGCCGTTGCACAATCTTATTAAACTGCACTTTTATGGTATTTTTACGCACTGCCTTCTGTTGCTCCATTTCACTGCCGGCACAATATATACAAAACAACACGGAAACCGAGAGGCCACTAACACACAGGCGCTCTCCAGCTCACGCGACGTGAACGGGCCGCGACTGTGTATCCTTGGAAGATGCTGAAATTAAATATTATGCTTAGTGTTTAACTGACTTTTCGTTTTTCGAGTTATGGTGTTCACATACACACGGACATAAACATTGAGAATGTTTATAAAAATTGCCTTGTAACTTACTCTAACACGTATTATGTATATAGTGTACAGAGAAGGTATTGCACTTCACCCAAAAATTCGACACCGAGATTTCATAGAAAATATATCGTATCTAAAAAAAAAACAAAAAAAAAAACAACCCATTTTCAGAAAAAGGTTCCTGTGTATTTGTCCGCGTGTCCGCGAGTCTTTGGGCACGATAACTCAAAAATGAAAAATGGGTGAAAATTTAAGTTTAGTATCTTCCAGGGATGCGACACGAAGCTTTTTAAGACAAATTCCCCCATATGGAACTTTTTTTGAAAATTTTGGCTTTCTCAAAAATGGCTCTAATGATTTTGATTAAAATATCGTATATTAAAGATATTTACCTGACAAATAAAATGTAAATCTTGAATTATCTGTGAATAGCCTCTGAAGACTACTTTATTCTGAATGAATTTTACGAAATTTTGCATAACTGCTAAACCGTAAGAGATGGACAAAAACTTAACACACAAAAAATGTAGAGAACGTTAAAACACACAATTTATGTTATATACATTTTTTTTCATGGAGTTTATTGTTTTTGAAATATTCCTTGTTTTGGGTTTCAGCTTTAAAGTTTTTATACTTTTCTCATACAGGAATTTGTCAGCTCCTGTCCATACATACAAACAAAGGAACTTCAGTCACATAGCATATTTTGCTTCTACTTACAAGCAAACAAGTAATGAGACTGTTTCTGCCGATTTTTTTTTTTCGATTAGCATGAAGTAAATACAAGCATAAGCTTCTTAACAATAACTTGTTGCAGAGATGTAGAGAAAGTCATGTGAATGGAACACATTAGATTTTCTGGATTTAGGGACACTAAACGTGTATTTGCAGTAAAATTTCGCTATCGAATTTTTGGATGGAAGGTAATACCTTTTATGCACGTGGTTGAGAAGGTAAAAGATATGTTATTTTAGACTCGCATACCTCAAGTTTGAAGTCATTAAATTGCAGTAAAGCCTAGTGCAAAGAAAGGATGTTTTAACGCGGATGTGTAACGGCCTTTCATACTCAATGCAAGTGGTTAAGTTTTACGGCTTTAACCTCCAGCAGCATGTTCTTATACGGCGCTATAAACGAACGTATGGTTTGAACCCTCATGTAGCGGTGAACACCAAAGCATTGCCTCGGAGCGAGTTTCTGAACACACTCGCAAATGACGGGATCTGACGGCACTATTTCCGTTATTTCCGATAGAGAGCACTGCTTTGGCTCTCTATTATTGGCTAATTCCACATCTATACATCATGTAAGGCACATTACATAACAGAATTGCCAAGCAAAAGTCTAGCGCATAACAGTCATACGACTTTCACCATTCAGTATAATTCTATAGTGAATTTACAAACTCATCGCTGTTTAATAGCATTACATTTGACAAAACAAAAGAAAAACAAAACCCGACATCAAGATGTGTTACTTTTATTTCACAACTCGTAATGGATTTTTCGAAAACGATTTTTAAGTATATATAATTCAAAAGTGAAATTTTGGATAAATACTAAAGTTCATACTTGTCCAATTTCATTACTTTTTATTTTCAAAAATACATTTTATTTTGATTAAATTGTCGTACGAAATAAAAGTATGTTTTGAATTTTGTGAATAGCAGTGATTAAATTTATTATAATTGCGAGTTACACGGAAAGCTTAAATTAGACAAATATTACAGGAGAATGTGTACATCTATATTAAAATATTCCATTTTGAAATATTCTACGCTAAACGTCATTTAAGGATCATGTTGAGTTCGTTGTCATTGAGTTCATACGAATACTATTTCTGTATCACATTTTAGAGATTCAGTTTTTACTTTCTCTACACGTACCATGTACATAGTGTATAGAGAAGGTATTGCATTCCTCCCAAAAATTCGATACCGAGATTTCACCGGAACCCAAAAAAAGCATTTTTGGAAAAAGATCCGCGTGTGTGCGTGCGTCTGTGTGTCTAAGTGTCTTTGGACAGCATAGCTCTAAGACGAAAAAACCGTTAAATATCAAACTTGGCATTTGGTATCTTCCAAGGATGCGACACAAATATTTTCAAGAAAATCCCCCCACCCCAACTACCCTTTAATGGACTTTTTTTTCTCGAAAATTTTGATTTTCTAAAAAATGGCTCTAACAATTTTGATTAAAATATCATATATTAATGATATTTACCTGACAAATAAAATGTATATCTTGAAAATAGCCTCTGAAGATAACTTTATTCTGGATGAATTTTACGGAATTTTGCATAACTGGTAGGCCGTAAGAAATGGACAAAAACTTACCACGCAAAAAATGTAGAGCTCATCACAATTTATGCTATATACCTTTTTTCGTGGAGTTGATCGTTTTTGAGATATTCCTTGTTTTCGGTTTCAGCTTTGAAAAACTTATACTTTTCTCATACAGGAATTTGTCAACTCGTGTACATACAAACAAAGGAACTTCAGTCACATAGCAACCTGCTTTTGACTATCACTTTAAACTATGGCACTCCCTTATTTCGCTTCTAATTACAAGAAAGCAGGTAATAAGACTATTTCTGCTAATTTTTTCTTGATTAGCATGAAGTAAATAGATGCATAAGCTTTTTATCAATAATTTGTTGCAGAGATGCAGAGAAAGTCAAGTGAATGGAACACATCAGATTTTTTATAACCAAATGCTACCCAATGCATAACTGAAGTGGTAACTCCAGGTAGTGGTACTCGCTAAAAAGAGAGAGGAGATAAAAACACATAACTATGAATCCGTTTAACATTATGCCCCACCGGCCAATCTTCAATAATTGTTCAAATATTTGTGGGAGTTCTAGCTTTCTTAATGCTCAAAAATGAATATTAAATTACTTTGACGACACGGGTAATAGCGCCAGGACATTGGCAGAGCGATAGAGACATTGATGGATATTGGGAATATCGTTTACCTAAAGTGGCTTGTGTTGATTTTTGGGTGCTGACTATGAACTCATTAGCACTCTAAAGTAACCGATTCTCTATCTGCTCTGGTTTCAACGCTTTCCGATATGTTGCTAAACTTCCACGACGCTGGTTCGGGTCTCGGGTAGGATCGTTAAACTAAAACTAAATTCTGTTACATGTAACTTAGGTCCTAACTGTCACGAGTACAGGCCTTTATTTACATTTTAATATGTTTGACGAGGATTATCAAAATAGGAACTGAAGCTTTCCTGGCGACGTATTAATTAAAAATCTTCTCAGACGTTTCGAAGAAGTGCACCCTGAAGACGAGGAAGATGCACTTCTTCGAAACGTTGGTATTAAGCCAAGTTTTACCTGGTTAGAAGCCCGAGAAGATTTTGAGAATTATCAAATTTACATTTTCATACCCGGTTAAATTATATGCATAATTCATATTATATGCTATATATTTATAGTGCTATTATAGCATATAATATATATGCGTGTGTCCGTATGTATGTCTTGTAGAATAATAATAAAGATAACAATAATAATAGTAATATCCTTTCTACATCTACGTATTATTATACAAACTCTTCCTTTAACTTTAGAATCTGCAGTAGCTATCAATCATATGATTTTACGTTTTAAGAATACTATATTCTAGAGAAGTTAACTAATAATGTGGATCGCTATGTGAGGGGTTTGTTTAAGTAAAAACGAACAAAGGCCTATCATCCCAAAATAATAAAATATTTCTAGAATAACTCAATAACAAGAATTTAGTGACATACCAAACTCAGTATTTAAGTTGAGCACCTTAAACGATGTGATACGAAAGATTTTCAAGAAAATATCTTATCCCAAATTACCCTTTTATATGCAAATATTTTCGAAACTTTTTATGCTGTCAAAAATGGCTCAAACAATTTTTATTAAAATACCATTTGTTTGACATGTTTTCATCACAAATAAAATATTTACCTTGAATTTTCTAGGAATATTCTCTGACATCTCCTCATTATGGATGAACTTGCATAACTGGTAAACCGTAAAAGATAGACTACACATAACTTCAACACATTAAACGCACATCTCACTAAGACACACAATTTATGTCATATGCAATTTTTAAGAAGTTAACACTTTATGAGATATGCCTTGTTAATGCTTTCACTTTTGTATTAGCCCGCCTGGGTAGTGTAGTGGTAGTGTGTCTGCCTCACATTCAACAGGTCGCGAATTCGAAATTCGCTTAGGATGAGTTACCCGGATAAGGTATTTTTTCGGGGTTTTCCCTTATCCTGAGAAGACGAATGTCGTTTTATGTCATATTTATAACCCTGCAAAGTGAATAGAATTTCATTTGTTTTGCATGGCAACCAGCTTTTAAAAGATTTGACTACTAGCATATTACCTTATTTCTCTTCTACTTACAAGGAACCAAATAGTAGGACCATTCCTGCAAATGTTTATCTCGATTAGCATGGTGTAGATAGAATATATAATATTTTGTATGAATAGTTTGTTTGCAGAACTAGTTTACAAAGTTTTGCGAACTAAACACATAATGTTCTATAGACCCCGACATCATTTAACCAATTTCATTCATAGTCCGATATGACCAACTAGTTTAAGACGTTAAGTAATAAACAAAGAAAAAAAAACCCAACAAAAACGTAACTTTTCTTGGTTACCCGTTTCAACTTAATACATAATAAGTAAAATCAGAAAAGGTATTCCTCTTCTACTTACAAAGAACTAAGTGGTAGGACCATTTCTGCAATTAGCATGATGTAGAAGTAGGAGAATCTTTTGTATGAATAGTTTGTAGAACTTTCTCTACAAAGTTATTGTCAGCAAAACACCTTTCCGTTTCACTTTGATGCATAATATGTGTAAAACTGGAAGAGTTATGAAGAAATATAGGTAAAATAAAAATATTTATTTGGCATTTACGTGTAAGGTTTTACACTGAAAGTTTTAGCAGCTCTATAAAAAGAAAGTAAAACATGAAGATAGCATCAGAAAGTTGAACAGCCCTCTCACAACGCACTTGATGATAATGAAAGTCGGCAGTAAACGGAATATTGTGCAGGTCATGCATGCAGTAATTTTACTATAGTCGTAAAACATAAGGCGAGGTAGGAAGTAAAAGTCAGTCGCGTGTGTTATAATGGGCCGTACTGCAGGAGAGATCAATGCTGCGGCACAACTGTGTTAATTCACTGACGGAGATAGAGTTTTATGTGCTGGAAAACTGACGTAGAAAAATTGCTCTGCTTCTCAGGACATACATATCTACCATAGGGAAATGGGATGAGCATCACAAGCTCTCAGTGTTAAAGAACTTTCACGAAAACTTAAAGGAGAGACAGGAATATGTGGGCTAGTAGAAAATGAAATAGCCTTCCAGAACCCTAACAGCAAAACTAGTTTAAGTATTTTACTTTTTCTACACGTACTATGTATGAGGGCCACGAAAAAAATGTATATAACATAAACTGTGTGTTTTAATTTGTTCCAAATTTTCTGTGTGCTAAGTTTTCATCCATCTCTTACGGTTTAGCAGTTATGCAAAATTACGTACAATTTATCTAGAATAAAGTAGTCTTCAGAGGCTATTCCCAGAAAATTCAAGATATACATTTTATTTGTCAAGTAAAAATCTCTATTATGCGATATTTTAATCAAAATCGTTAGTTCCAAGTAAAGGGTAGTTGGGAGTAGGTGAATTTTCTTGAAAATCTTTTCTCATACAGGAATTTGTCAAACAAAGGAATTTCAGTCACATAGCAACCAGCATCTGACTTTCACTTTAATCTATGGTACTTCCTTATTTCACTTCTACTTACAAAGAAGCAAGTAATAAGACTATTTCTGCTAATTTTTTCTCAATGAGCCTGAAGTAAATAGAAGTATAAGCTTTTTAATAATAATTGTTGCAGAGATGCAGAAAAAATCATGTGAATGTAACACATCAGTTAACACATGAATAAAGTGTTCTTAGGACTGCAAATACATAAGATTGGATAATAGCTACTGCAGATTCTTTTTCTTTTTGAAGAGGTAGAGTAAGACTAAAACATCTGATGTGTTCCATTCACATGACTTTCTTTACATCTTAGTAACAAATTATTGTTAATAAGTGTATTCTTCAATCTCTTCATACTAATCAAGATAAACATTAGCAGAAATGGTTGTGTTGCTTAGTTCCTTGTAAGTAGAAGGGAAATAAAATAATGCACTAGGCTAAATCGACAGTCAAATGTATTAAAATGTAGTTGCTATGGGATAAAAGTCCATTTCTTTGCGTGGCCAGGTTTTGACAAGTTCCCATTTGAGCAAATTATAAATATTTTAAAACTGATATCAATAACAAGGAATCTTAAAAACGGGCTCCTCCTTGAAAAAATGCATATAACATCAACTGTGTGTTTTAACGAACTCTACATTATTTGTGTATTAACTACAATTTTATGATATACCAGTTACACAAAATCCAGCAAAATCCATTCAGAATAAATAGGTCTTTAGAAGATATTCCCAGAAAATGCAAGATATATATTTTGTTTTCCATATAATATCTTTAATATACGGCATTTTAATAAAAATCGTTAGAACCATTTTTGAGGAAATCAAAAATTTCAAAATTTTTTCCATGTAAAGGGTAGTTTGGAGTAGGGGGATTTTCTTGAAAATCTTCGTGTCGCATCCTTGGAAAATACTAAAGTTAAATGCCAAGTTTGGTATTTAACGGTCTTTTCATTTTTGAGCTATGCGTCCATAATCGTACAGACACACACGCACACACGCACCTTTTTCCAAAAATGCTTTTATTGGTATCAGGGAGACCCAAAATATGTATTTCGGTGAAATTTAGGTATAGAATTTTTGGGTGGAATACAATGCCTTCTCTATAAACTATGTACATGGTACGTGTAGAGAAAGTAAACATTCAATGCCATAGCTGGGATTTGAACCACATAACTCCTGATTTCCATCTAGTTGCTCTAACCACTAAGCTACCATGGTAACCCGCCGCCTTGGAACTGAATTCTCTGAGTTTCGTTTTTCTCGGTAAGCCACAAGAAGATCTCAAATTATTTTGAGATGTCATACCTCAATGGCGACTTACAAAATCCATAAGCACTCAAGTCCCGAGCTATACCTTTTGGTTGAATTAAAATGGCTCAAATAATTTTTGAATTTGTAATTATTAATATTGTATATATTATTCATATATAAGTAAAAAACCTAAAAAGTATTGAGGAAAGAAAGTTAAATTAACTCCTACAATTGAGCTTTTAATCCAGGTAGATTTCAAGGGCTTATATTCATTAAATGAAATTGGAATGCAATTCTGAGTTCTGCATGGGCAATCCTTGCCGAGAGAGGTGTATATACTTACTGTTCATCCTGTTTCAGCTCCTCTCTCAACAGTTCTTATAGTAATTAATAAGAAGTTCACCAACTACTAGGTGAGTCATTGTCAATTACACCCGCCTGGGTAGTGCGGGGATAGCGTGTCTGCCTCACATTCAATAGGTCGCGATTTGGAATCTCGCTTAGGGTAAGTTACCTAAATAAGGTTTTTTTCGGGATTTTGGCTTATCCTGAGAAGACGGATGTTAAGTAACCTTAAACTCCATGGACCCCCAGATCATTTGAGTATCATTTCTTAATTTCATTCATCGTCCGATATGACCTACCAAGTTAAAAGGCTGTTAAACTAAAAAACAAAAAAAACAAAAAAAAAAAAAAATTGTAAGGGTCAGACTGAAAAATGCAATTCCATAGCTCGGATATCCTTATGGTTTACCGGGAGAAAGTTGCTCTACTGGAAGGAAACCAGGAGATCCATGGTTCAAATTCCGGCTACACATTGGATTTTTCAGTATGACTCTACATCTCCAACTTCTGTCCTACACACGATTGGTGTGGAAAAAACAGTTAATTTACGTTTCTCTTCTTACTTTCTCTATACGTACTGTGTACATAGTGTGTAGAGAAGGTATTGTATTGCACCAAAAATTCGATTTGAGATTTCATGCTTTGGGACCCCCCTGAATCTAACTAAACATTTTTAGAAAAATGTCCGATTGTGTCTGTGTGTGTGTGTTTGGGGGCAGCATAGCTTTAAAACGAAAGGTCCGCTAATATCAAACTTGATGTTTAAGTTCAGTATCTTCCAAGGATGCGACGCGAAGATTTTCAAGAAAATCCTCCCACCCCCAACTTACCTTTATATGGAAAACATTTAACAAATTTGGTTTTCTCAAAAATGGCTCTAACGATTTTGATTAAAATTTCGTATATTTAAGATGTTTACATAAAAATAAAATGTATATCTTAAATTGTCTGAACACCTCTTTATTTGGATGCATTTTTCTAAATGTTGCATAAACGGTAAACCTAAGAGATAGACAAAACCTTACTACGCCAAAAATGTAGATCTCCTTAAAGCATACAATTTATGTCATATTTTTCGTGGGGTTGACTATTTTCGAGATATTCTTTGTTATTGGTTTCAATTGTAAAACACTTAAACTTTTCTCATACGGGAACTTGTCAACTCCTGGCCACGCAAAAAAAAAAAAAAAAAAAAAAAAAAACGGATTTGAATCCCATAGCAACAACATTTTAAAACATTTGACTGTCGGGTTAGCCTAGTGTATTCCTTTATTTCCCTTCTACTTTATGGGAATGGAACAAATCAGATTTTTATAGCATTTAAACCTGCTAGAGTGGTAACGACATCAAAAGTAAACATTCAAAATTAAGAAGGTTATTGCTACAAGAAATTTGGTTCAAAGTAGAAACTGAGGCCGGGCTGAGTAAGTGCAGTATACGTCTAAGGCAGTCTGTTCCAAGTCGACTAGACTGAGTATGAGTAATCACGCGTGCTCAACCACAAAACTCGGATTAGACCTGGAAGGGGAGTATGGAAGCCAATACGTTACTGGGTAAAAATAATGCCACAATACTTCCTTCCTGCTATTTTATTTGCAACTGATTCAATTTGCATGAATATTAATTTTAACATTAACGACAATGACGAGATGTAGTACAAGAAAGTACTTACCAAGAATGATATACAGCATAAGTAATAACAAGATTATGATGAGGATAGCTTACTCTTAATATTGCACCGCATTGCGTGTTGCAGGTAGACCCTTGGGAGTCATGAGCTAATCACTGCTCTTTAGGGGCGCACACAATTTGGAATATTCTGTATAGCATGAAGCGAATTTTCCCAGAAAATATACTACAAATTATAAGCACATGCATGGCTGGGAGAGACCTGTGAAGAAAATCTAAAAGAAAAGTGTGTTTAATTGTGTAACTAAATATTAAGCTGTCTGCAACTTCCTAGATACGTAAGTTATACTTGATGGTATAGTGGACCCAAAGGTAAAAGCGGAATTATATGGCATTCAGTAGTGAGGCTTTTGTCTATTTTCCCAATATCGATCAGATGGAGGGTATATTATTTGTGGCTACGCTATCAATTGCCAGGATTATATGAACGCTGCCGGAAGAGTTATCTTATTGGTTGAGTTTTAATCTCATTACAAAGGGCAAAAGAAATGGATGTCATAGGAAAACATGCAATTAGAGGTAAAATAGCAATTAATAATGCCTTTTTAGAACAAGTGAATCATTTTAAATACCTAGGTTGTGATATTACTTACGATTATGATAAGGGAGTGAATATTAAAACACAACGATTCTAGGCTATGTGGCACAATTGCCAAGAACTTAAAGAAGAAAACAAGGAAAGAAACGCAAATAAAATTCTATAAGACAATTACTATAACGACTCTTCTATATGGATGTGATGCATGGATCTAGAAGAAAAATTACATTAATAGAATACAGTCAGCAGCAATGAAGTTCTTCAGAAGAGTAAAAGGATGTGCAAAATTAGATAGAGAAGTGATGATATAAGGAATGAACTAAACCTGCTCCCAATTATAGATAAAGTAAAGGAATGCAGAATTCGTTGGTCGAACCATCTAAGAAGAATGAACAAGGAAGACTACCGAAACAGTATTCGATTATAAGCCACAAGGAGAAGAGATATCTGTCGACCAAGAGCAAGATAGAAAGTTGAGGACTGAACAGGAGACTCTCCTACTCCATGAAGAAAAGAATAATAATATATTTTTATAGTTTTAACGCCCGCTTTTACTACATATGACAACGCAGTAAATGACACTAATGATACGTGGAATGAAAATGGAGCACCGATAGAATGCGATGACGGGGGAAACCGGAGAACCTGGAGAAAACCCACCTCTTTGCGCTTCGTCCACTCCAAATCCCACATGCGGTCGCCTGGGTGAGAGGCGAATGGGATAACCACTCGGCCACGGCGCGGCCTGAAGAAGTTCTTTTATATGCCAGCAAATCTACTGAAATTGGATATCGCTTTTAAAACACTTAAAAACCATTGGTCTGGGTCAGGTTTAACCGCGAAGTTGGGTTCAGAAGGCAACGTCTAACCACCCAGACCGACAAGATAAAACGGCAATAAAAGAAAGAAGGATGGAAGATGAGGAAGAATGTTTGTCTTTCGCGAAGGCCACGAACAAAAAGTATTGTAATGAACTGTATATAATTCGATATTGGGCAAAACAGGCACAGTATAACTGTTGAGAACTCATTTTTTTACCCATTGGAGCCTTTGAACAACGTTAGCCCAGGAGGGTGAAGATGCAATATTCCAGTTTTCCCAACCACAAAGCGTTGCCTTTCAGCAATCTAAACACGATTTTCTGTAATGCCTGTTGTCAACGCTGTATATCTCTTTGTCACCGCCGATCACATGTTGTGTCACCCAGCGGTCATCGTCCAGCGAAGCGTTACATGAGTCCTTTTCGATGCCTCGGTCTAGTAACTGTTAACATGAGGGTTTAAATGTATATGTGCTTGCCATAGAAGAGAGCCGATTTATTACACAGTATAAAGGTCTTCTCGAAATAAATTAATTGCAATTTGTTACTTGAATGCTACTACTCTACGAGTAAATTCAAGTACAGCAAGACTAAAGGAACAGGAGTCGAACACAGGCCGTCAGGCCATAGCAAACCGCAGTGAAAACACAGGCTCCTGATTTCAAGCGTTACATTTCTATGCTGTGTCATGTGTAGATTTACATTTAATACAGATAGAGTCAAGACTTTGAAAACAGAGGGATTATTTGATTCACACACACACACATATCTTTAACGACTGATGTTACATTTTAGAAGACGACTCGCGTATATGTATAGCTAGGGGGACATTTTTAGTTTTATATTTATGTTAGTAATTTTATTGTTCTTACTTCATTATAGCAAAAGTAATAGACGACGTGTCCAATCAAGTGGAAATCCAAGGATCTTTACAAGTGGGTGAACCTGTTAATACCGAAGAAATCAAAAAGTATGAGTTGGCAAGATTTTTTGACAAGATTTTGCTCAATGGCAACGATACTTTGGCAGAGATAGGAGAACTGTCGAATTTTGGATAACAAGTACAAGAAATAGTTTGAATCTAAAGCGAATGTTAGGAACCGCATTTAATATCTATACAAATTGTAGTATCGTGATAAGGGCTCAGTATTGGGTTTCGAAGCGCACACAGTTACGAACACATTAGTGGTATAGAGAGAGCAGTTGAGGTATAATCTATTCCAAAAGTAGCTCATTATATATTGTCATTATATGATCGTTCCAATTCAAAAAGTAACACAATGAAGCAATTATTTCATAATATTATATGAAGTACAACCGAATACAATATTCATTTGTAAATAAAATGCCTTGCGTTTTTAAAAATAAAAATATAAACTTGGAATTCATTGCAGTGAATTGTAAAATGTATCTTTGCTGTATTGAAAGAAAAGGCTCTCCTGCTGTCACTCAAAATATCTTTGTTCAATATATAACGCCTAACCTTTCGAATTTTCGACATTTGTCAATCTGCGCTCCCTTTAAGTGTTCACTGGTTCATCTACTAGAAGGAACTGAAAGAGGCCAGGCAGTGAGTAATTCTATATAGTGCCACACGTTTCAAAACTGACGGTAGAGACCACAATACAGCATCACGTCATAGCTCTACTCTGTATGGCACTGAACCTCAATCCGCCAATTTCGTAACTCCGGACCGAGCTCTAATAATGATAAATGTGTCAAAATAAATATTTTTAGTGTGATGGTTCTACTGAGAGAGTTGTGCTGAATGACTTTTACACATAGTGACATATATGCTAAGCCTAATTATCTCAGGTTCCAGGTAGCAAGACTTCAACTGAATATGTTTTCCCCTGTCCCCCAGCTGGTAGACGCGTACTAATGCATAATATTCCGACGTACTCAGGTATTACATTTCACTCAAACATTCTGTACCGAGATTTCACTGGAAACGTGCACCCTTGAGCGTTCTTAAGCCTTAGTCATCCATTCACCGGAAACACATATTTTGAGGGCTCCCGAACAAAAAAGGTTTTTAGAAAAATGTCCATTTGTGTGTGTGAACAACATAACTCAAAACTGAAAAGTCGGTTAAGTATCAAACGTGGTTAATAAGCTCAATTTCTTATAAGAATAAAATATTTTCAGGAAAATTTCGCCACACCGAACTACCCTTAAAATGGAATATTTTTCGGAATTTTCGATTTTCTCAAAAATGTTTTAAAGATTTTCTTTAAAATGCCACATATTAAAGATATTACATGAAAATGTAATCGTTATTTTGATTTTAGTGAGGAGAGGGATAGCCTTTGAAATATCCTTCATTCTGAATGACTTTTGTGGAACTGGTAAACCGTAAGAGTTAAAGCACGCAATTGATGTCGACATTTGTTATGGAATTAACCACCTGTAAGCTTTTCCTTATTATGGGCTTAATTTTTCCAATACTTATACTTTTCTCAAATGGGAACGTCATTCATTTTTATTTTATTTTTTACTCATCCGAATTTCAAAGTCATCCCATAGTGACCACATCTGTTAGGATCTCAAATAATATTACATACATTAGAACGTACAAATAAACTTTATTGTACGTCAAGATTCCTTTATAGCAACAGTAATGATGATACAGTCCAGTAATATTAAGGTTTTGGTTGTTGGCAATTGGAAAATGTTGCAGCTGTAGGTATTTGCGTTAGCAGCTTGATTTCTTGCACACCGTATTTCGAAATAATTAAAATATTGCACAGAAATTACAGCTTTCTTGCCTTCGTAACATCCTAGACAGCAAGAATTTTGAGACGGCAAAAATGCAACAGTTGTATGTTAATAACCAGACGTATTTCTTCGGAGTGGATTTTTGAAATAGAATCCTCGCGTTTCCTGGTTCGTTTCCTTGCTTCGTCCCTTGCAGTTTTTGGTGTATACAGTGGATTACATTTTCCTTATTAATGTAACTCTTTCGATATGTATGACCATTGCAAACCAATAATGGCCTACCCTTAGTGTAGTTTCGATTATCTCCATAATTTTCTGAAAAACTTCAGCTAACAAGAATATTAAGAGAATGGCGAGCTGATGATCAAACCCATTACTGAATTACCTTACTGCTAGTTACTTAAGTGGAGAGGGAATTTTGAGGGGTAATGACCAATCAAGATATCGCGGCAATTTTCCTGGAAGCATCACTCTTAATTGCACCTTTGCGGAAATGTAAGTAAATTCTACTTGTGCGCAAACTTTACTAGCGCATCTGTCAAACTTTTACTTACCGCACTATTATTTAGGTCATTTCAACATTGAGATTCATTTTGTTTTCATAGCAACCACATAGCACGTGGCAATGTCTGCGATCCAAAGCAACAATATTGACAAGTGCCCGCTTCGGGTCAGGTAGGGTGTCTGCCTCACATTCACGAAGTCGCGAGTTCGAACTCTGATAAGTTTTTTTTTGAGCTTTTTATTTTATCCTTAGAAAACGAATGTTGACTAGAGTAACTTTAAGCTTCCTAGACCCCAAAACCATCGTTTCACTGATATTATTCGTCGTTCGATATGACCATCCAGGTTAATGGTCATTAAAATGGCAACTACTTATATTAAGGATATTTTTGTATTAAGGATATCATTTGAAGTATATTTTCAAACCTGTAATACCGCAGGATATTAAATTCATATTGAAAAAAGTTGTATACCTTAATGTGTTCTGCAGTTTTACTTACTCTACTTATTACATAGGTAGAGAAAGTATTGTATTCCACCCACAATTCATACAGGGGTTTCATGAAAATGTATTTTTAGGGTCCTCAGGATATATAAAAAAAAAAAATTAGAAAAACTTCCGCGTGTGTGTGTGTTCATATGTCTATAGTCACAATCACTATAAAACAAAAAGTGGATTAAATAGCAAACTTGATAATTAAGTTTAGCTTGTTCTAAGGAGGTGAAAAAAAGATTTCAAGAAAATCCCCCACAACAGACTCCGCTTTACAAAGAAACATTTTAATAACATTTGTATTTTTTTAAAAAAATGCTCTAACAGTTTGATTAGAATACCTATCTTAAAAACTGCACACAATAAATTTCTTGAATTTTCTAGGAAGAGCCTTTGAATATCTGTTCATTCTTGATGTCGTTTGCGTAATTGGTAAACCTTATAGCTAGACAAATACTACACAAAACATATACATCTCATTAAAACACACAATGTGTATCATATACATTTTTTGTGTGGAGTTATTGATTTCAGTTTTAAATGGTTAATCTTTTCTCATACGGGAATTTGCCATTCTTGTTTCTTCCTGAACATGCAGAAAGTTCCGAATTTCAATCACTTAGCAACCAGCTATTAAAATAGTTGGCTATCGCTTTAGCCTAAGATGTTTAATCATTTCCCTTCTAATTATAAGGAACTAAGCAGTAAGACAATCTCTGCTAATGTTGAACTTGAGTAGCATTAAGCAGAAAAGTAAACGTTTATGAAAATAGCTTTTCATAGAATAATAAAGGTCATATGAATGGAACATATCATATTTTTTCTGTGCAAAGTTCTTTTTTATTTTCTGTGGTTTCCCTATTGAGTCAAATGCAATAACTTTGAAGGGTAAATTTATCAAACATTGAACACACACACACACACAAATATATTATGCCATTCATATCTTAAAAATTATTTTTTATCAAATCATCGGAAGTATATTTTAGAAAATAGAAGGGCAAATAACATTTGTTTAATTTAAAGAGATAGAGGCGACAGAATTTAATGAAAACCCTAAAAGATAAAAATATTTTAATGGCCACTCTCTCATAGTTTTTTAAAAGTCTTTTCGTATTCAGAGGGATAAAATGTATACAACCATCGAAATTTCGATAAATTACAATTTAAGGCCAATGTAGTATATTTTGAGCCATGTACAAAGTATAGAGAACAGTGACATATTACAATAGAGTATCTGTTCGCCGTTTATATGGCAGAATCTATCGCTAGATGAATTTGGCTGCATTGTCATGCTTCAGCTAAGTTTTTACTCAGGAACTTTCTGTTGAGATGACTTGGCAGCATGGCAGTACAAAATAATACCGCCCAACGTTCACAAATGTCATAGCGAGACGCATGAAATGTTCTAAGCAAAAGTTTTAAGTGCTTTATGCTTCTCTCGAACAGCGAAGTATTCAGCTGTTGTTTTGTTTCTTAGCGGTGCAGCTGCGAGCTCCAAACTCGCGCTTGCGCTTTGCGGTTCTCCCATTCACAACCAATAAAGCAATTTAGTAAGAAGAGTTAACAAGTATCAGACAAGGTAACGTCTTCTAAGGATGACGTAAACCTGCAGTCAATTGTTAAAGCAGACATCTGCTCCAGGGCTGCCAACATATATTCCATTCATACAAAAACACAAACTGTATTAAAAGTCTATGGAGGAATATTTTAAAATCCATCACAATGAATTTTTAGTTACTTTTTCTAGCCCCATATGTACAATGTACATAGGGAAAGAGAAATATTGTATTCCACCCAAAAATTCGATCCCGAGATTTCACCGGAAATATATGTTTTAGGACCTCCTGTATCCAAAAAAAAGCATTTTCAGAAAAAGGTCCGTGTCCGTGTGTCTGTGAACACGATAACTCAAAAACGAAAAGTAGCTAAAATACCAAACTTGATATTTAAGTTTAGTATCTTCCAGGGATGCGACACGAAGATTTTGAGAAATATCCTCCCCGCCCCAAACTACCCTTTACATGGAACTTTTTTCGAACATTTTGATTTCCTTAAAAATGGCTCTAACGATTTTGATTAAAATATCATATATTAAAGATATTTACCTAACAAATAAAATGTATATCTTGAATTTTCTGGGAATAGCTTCTGAAGACCTGTTTGTTCTGGATGAATTTTGCTTAATTTGGCATAACTAGTAAACCGTAAGAGATAGACAAAAGCTTACTATACAAACAATTTAGGTCTTGTTAAAATACACAAGTTATGTCATATACATTTTTCTCGTGGAGCTTACCGTTTTCGAGGTATTCATTGTTTTTAGTTTCAGTTGTGAAGTACTTATACTTTTCTCAGACGGGAGTGTCCGTTTTTCTTTTGTTCTACTCCTGGCCAAGAAAATAAGCGATTTGTAATGACAATCGCATAACGACAGCTTTTAAAACATTTGACGATTGGTTTAGTCTAATGTATTCCCTTATTTTCTTCCTACTTATACGGAACTAAATAATAAGAACATTGTGCTATTGAGTACCACGATTAGCAAAGTGCAGAAAGAAGAAGAATCTTATGTATGAAGTTTGTAGAACAGCTAGAGAAAGTCATATGAGTGTAACACATAAGATTTTTTAAAAATTATCTCTAATTTTAATTCTGTGGATCAGTGTCCGAACTCCGTTGGATAACATTTTCGAAGATATTTTAATCGTTTTTCTTAGTCCTGAGGATGTGTATTTCTTAGGTGTTCTAACTCGTGTTATCTTCTAATAATCAAACATCAATTCACAGTCATTTATAAATTAATAGAAACATTAACTTTTTCAGTGCTTTTTAAAATGTGTTACATCTAGCTTCATATTGAAGATGAATTTGTACAATTTTCATAACATTTGCAAAATATTATTCTTTTAACTATATCATGATAATCGAGATGACATTAGCAGAGTTGGTCTTATTACTTTTTTCTTTATAAGTAGAAACGAAATAAGGGAATACACTACGCTAAAGCAATAGTCAAATCTTTTAAAAGCCAGTCGCTATGTTAAGCAATGGAGATTCGGTTCTCTTTGCTTGCTAGAAGTCAACAAAAGACAGGCGAAAAGAAAAATGGCATCCCCTTGAGTAGTAGTTTAAGTAGTCTAAAACTGAAACCAATAACACGGAATATCTCGGAAACGGTTAACTATAAAAATGTGTATGGCATAAATTATGTGTTTTAACGAGGTCTACAATTTTTGAGAAGTAAGTTTTTGTCTATCACGCACATTTTACCAGTTTTATAAAAGTTTAACAAAAGTCATCCGAATGAAGAAGTCTTCGGAAGCTATTCCCAGGAAATTCAATATATACATTTAGTTTATCATAAAATATATTAAAATACGTATTTTAATCAAAATCGTTAGAGGCATTTTTGAAAAAAGTCTAAAATTTTGAAAAATGTTCCACGTAAAGGTTAGTTTGGGGTGGGGAAACTTTCTGAGAATCTTTGTGTCGCATCCTTGTAAGATACTGAACTTAAGTATCAACTTTGTTATTTAACCGCCTTCCTTTTTGAGTTATGTTGTCCACATATACACAGACACACACATTTTGTCTACTAAAACCCTTTTTTTTTTTTTTTTTTTTTTTGGATTCAGCGAACCCTAATGCCCGTATTCCGGTTACATTTCGTTATCGAATTTTTGGGCGGAATGCAATACTTTCTCTGTCTACTATGCACATTGTGCATTCTTGCGAGAAAGTATATATAATTTTATTTTATGGAAAATTGTCTTAATATTTTATAAGGGAATATCTGTGTGCATATTATGGAATTTTCAACACATAAACGCATACAAATTAAGAGAATTATTAGAGATTAAATTTCCTACCCCATTTTAAGTTCCTAATTTGTTAATTATGCATGCTTTAACTTGCTTAATATGTTCAACGTAATTCTTATTAGGCAACTAATAAGATCCGTAAAATCGACAGCATCGTCCTAATCTCTGTGAGGTAAATGATTTATGTATGGAATTTAATGTTGGTTTAATTTTTCCAAGTTTAAAATTGACCAGAGCTCTCTGATGAAGTCATGGCTTTATGACTCTACTCGTAATATGAATATATTAAGTCGTGTAGGGGACGTTTCTGTTCTCAGCTTTCGGTTAGTTTTCCGTTAGTTGTAAGGTACTGACACATGGACACACGCACCTTTTTCTAAAAATACTTTTTTTTATACAGGGGATCCCAAAACGTCTATTTCCCGTAAAATCTCGGTAACGAATTTTTGGTGGAATGCAATACCTTCTCTATAATACACTATAGGCATAGGCAAAATAAAAATCACATTTGATGATATTATTATGGTAAATTAAATGAAACGTCTATTTCCTGTGAAATCTTGGTAGCAAATTTTTGGTGGAATGCAAAACTTTCTCTATGCACACAGTACGTGTAGAGGAAGTAAAAATCACATTTGAAGATATTACTATGACAAATTAAATGAAATGTTATATTTTTTGGGAATAACCTCTGAAAGCCGGTTCATTCTGGATGACTTTTCCATAACTGTAAGGTAATCCAAATAATACAGTACTACAAAAAATAAATAAATGAATAAAATAAAAATAAAAAAGAAATAAAGGAAAAAGAAAAGAGAAGTAGATCTCGTTAAAATGTCAACTTTTATGTGGAGTTTACCATTTTCAATACATTCCTCGTTATTGGTTTCAATTTTAAAATACTTACACATTTCCCAAATGGGAAGTCGTTATTCGTTTTTATACTTCTGTAAAGAAAAATTGAAATGGAATTTCACTGCCATTACATAGCAATCACCTCTTCAATAATTTTAGTATCATTTTAACCCTTATTTCCAGATATCCACAAGAAGTATACAATAAAATCCATCATATAATGCTTATCTGGATATACATGAAGCGCACTGAAATAAGCTTTTCTATGAATAATTTGTTGTAAAAAGTGTGTGATTATAACACAAGATTTTTTATGTTTTTATTGGGTTTAGGAGTCTCAAAACATATGTTTAAAGTGAAAACTAGATCAGATAAAAATTCGAATGCATTTCTTCTCCGTACTATAAGTATATGCTAGAACAAGTAAACTTATTATATCCTGAAAAAGGGGAAACTCTCGTATTACTTTTATTATGATATAATTTGGAACCTTCGAGTCCTATTATGATCCATCTTTCTTTAAAAGCTCGGTCTTTTGCTTCACCATTCACAGTGAAATTCATTTGATCTCTCACTTCTCTAATGCTTCGTTTCACAATTCCAGTCTTTCTGATAGGTTCTCCTTCTTTTTAAGTGTCCAGAACAACAAAATCTAAGTAGGTAATATCTTGGGAGTAAGGGTGACGGAACTGCCAGTTATCTCCGGATACTTCTTCTCTATAGATGCCACCATTATCGTGAAGGAGCATGCAATTCTGGAAGATATTAGCATTCAGCCATATCGGGCTTTCTCTGAGAGTAAGTATAGACGGAACCAAACCTCATCCTTACGAGTATGTTAACGTTTCAACAGTTATCTCTATGTGCAATACCGCTGAACTGCAGTTGCAGTTCTGGGGTACTCATTTTCCGAAATTCTTCATCTTCAAAGCAATTGTCAAGATCCTGCTACTCTGAAACTGTGGGAATCCTTATACAAGGTGGTTCACCCGTCCCTTATCCTATGGTTTTATGCAACCCGCAGATTACAATCTAACCTGCAAACATCGTTCCCGAGACCCATCATCTACATATTAACATTATAGACTTTGGCGCTACAAGCTATAACTGAACTGTAGCATATTTGGTAAATGCACGGTGTTAGCATGCCTTTCAAAATGCTCGATGTAGGTTCGAATCTTACTAGAAAATTGACAATTTCCCCTCCCCCCCCCCGCTTTCTTTCTTCCTGACAAAACTAGGTGGGATATCGGAACATTTTTAACTTGTTTATTTGTTTTTTTCTTTGTTGTTCTCTTTTTTATGTTTATTCTAGCTTAATCAGTCAGTTACAGCACCTCAATGGATAATACCAAGGACAGAAAAAAGTACACGCAGACAGTGGGACTCGAACCTCTGACACGCTGAAGGTGATGAGAAAATATGAATTTAACCAGTCGAGCTACAATCATTGCGCCGGCTTCTTTCGTTAAAACTTGTAGGTATAGTATCACACAGTCTGCCTCTCCGCTTCTGATCTCTTTATGCCAGCGATCCTATTGATATACCATGTATTTAACGGGAGTTATTAAGCGCATGTTTTTGGAATGGACGTAACTATTGATGCAAAAGCCTATTTTCTGATGAAGAGAAAGCTAGATTTCCATGGTTAGTAAAAGACCGACTAGCACGGTAATTTCGACCTTATTACTTTCAGAGTATGAAGTGTTGCCTATCTCCAAAAATAATAAGGAACAGGTGAACGACCATGTATGTAGAAAATGAGGGCATTTTCCAGTCTCTCAAATCTGCCATTGCAGCTTCTTTTTGTTGCCTCTTCTACACTCTTCAATGGTTACATTTCATTTTCCTCTTGGTTACCATGTACAATGTACATAGTAGGTAGAAAAAGCATCCCACCCAAAATTATAATACCAAAATTTCATCGCATATATATTAAAAACCCATGGATCCAAAAATCATTTTAATAAAATCGTTCGTATGTGAGTGTGTGTGAACAAAATCTGATGTGCTGCAATCACATTACTGTCTCTAGCTGTTCCACAAACAAACATCATGCTACTCGAAATAAACATCAGAATTGGTCTTATTACTTGCTTCTTTGTAAGTAAAAGAGAAATAAGAGCACACATTGGGCTAAAGCTATACTAAAATCTTTTAAATGCCGGTACTATGCGAAACAATTGAAATTTGGTTCTCTTTGCTTGCAAAGAATAAATGAAAATAAAAAGAAAGGTGGCTTTCCATTTGGGAGAATTTTAAGTATCTTAAAACTGAAACAAATAACACAAAATATCTTGGAAATGGTTAACTGTACAAAAATGTATAGGTCACAAATTGTGTGTTTTAACAGGATATACATTTTTACTTTCTCTACAAGTACTATGTACATAGTGTATAGAGGAAGTAGTGTATTCCACCCAAAAATTCGATACCGATATTTCGCCGGAAATACATGTTTTAGGATCCCCTGAATCCAAAAAAAGCATTTTTAGAGAAAGGTCGGTGTGTGTCTGTGGACAACATAGCTCAAAAACGGAAATCCGTTAAATACTAAATTTGGTATTTAGGTATAGTATCTTCCAAGGATGCGACACGAAGATTTTCAAGAAAATCCTCCCACTACAAACTACCCTCTACATGGGAAAATTTTCGAAAATTTTGATTATCTTAAAAATGGCTCTAAAGATTTTGATTAAAATCACGTATATTAAAGCTATTTGCACCCCGAATAAAATGTATATCTTGAATTTTATGGAAATAGCTTATGAAGACCTCTTTGTTCTGGATGAATTTTGCATAACTGCTAAACCGTAAGAGATGGACAAAAACTTACCATACAGAAAATGTAGAGCACATTAAAACACACAATTTATGTTATATACATTTTTTTCGTGGAGTTGATCGTTTTTGACGTATTCCTTGTTTTTGATTTCTGCTATGAAAAATTTGTACTTTTCTCATAGAGGAATTTATCAACTCCTGTCCATACAAGCAAAGGACCTTCGGTCACATAGCAACCAGCTTTTGATTATCAGTTTAGCCTATTGTACTCCCTTATTTCCCTTCTACTTACAAGGAAGCAAGTAATAAGATTATTTCTGCTATTTTTTTTCTGGATTAAAATGAAGTAAATAGAAGCATAAGCTTTTTAACAATGATTTGTTGCAGAGATGTAGAGAATGTCATGTGGAAGGAATACATAAGATTTTTTCTTAGTAAAATCTTTAGAGCAATCTTTTAGAAAATCAAACATTTTGAAAACATTTCCATCTAAGGAGTAGTTGAGAATGGGGGATATTTTTCTGAAAATTTTTGAATCGGATTCCTTAACTTAAATGCCAATTGTTGAGAATGCATTCCTATTGGTTAGAATACTCTCCATAGATACGAGGCCTGAGAAAGTTGGTCGCCCACTCTGGGGGCTGCAGCAGCGGAGCTTAGAAATGTTAGGGACTTCCGCGCGTCTCTGTGGTCTGCCTACCTACGTCCTATGGTCTCCTATGGTTCCTTCATTAATCCCTTGCACTTGTGGAGTATTAGCGGCATGTATGTTGCAGTGGGCGAAAGGTTCCTCTCTGTTGTCTACCCTTTATATTTGTCAGAATTCCTTTGGGTTTGACTCTCCCAGTTTACGAGTAGAGATTGTACTAGCGGTTGTTTTTGGTCATGACCATCTCGAGTTATTGCACAATGAAGTATCTAATATGTATAATATAAGTCTAATATGGCGCTCTGCAATTGGGAAAGAGAACGTTAAAACTAGACTGTCATTTTGGCCGTTTCTGGGACCAATAAACAAGTTAATTGTGGACACTCACATTATAATACATATATTTTAACCTTGTTCCTGGTGTGGTTTCTGTTCCCAGTATTTCTGAACCAATCTTGGGCAACATTTGTTTATAAGTGCAATAATAACAGAAGCAATTGCTCCGTGATCGAGTGGTCAGCTAGCCGACTTCTCACCCGGAGGTTCCGGCTGGGGCGGGGATCTTTCTTTAACCAGAATTATTCCCTATCCCCCACGGTCTGGAAGTATGAACGTGAGAGTGAATGTGTCTGTGTGTGTGTTTAGAAAAATAAAATTATTTAAACCCAATATAAAGAACCTACAAACAATGAGTTGTTTCTAATGCAAAGCCCCCGATATGATCTTAGATGTTAAAGGGGCCTATATAAATGAAACAATTAAAAACAAATCTGATGTGTTACACTCAAATGATGTCTCTAGCTGCTCTACAAACAAAATTCTTACAAAAGATTATTCTTCTTTCTTCACAATGCTAATCGATATAAACATGAGCAGAATGTTCTTATTGCTTAGTTCCTTATTAGTAGAAAGGAACTAAAGGAATGTGCTATGCTAAAGTGATAGTCAAATGTTTAAAAAGCTGTCGTTATGCGATTGTTACTTCAAATTGCTTCTTTGCCAGTCCAGGAGTAGAACAAAAGAAAAACGAACATTTCCGTCTGAGAAAAGTATAATTTCTTTACAACTGAAACTAATGACAAGGAATACCACAAAAACGGCAGGCTCTACGAAAAAAATGTATATGAATAACTTGTGCATTTTAACAAGATCTATATTTTTATATTGTAAGTGTTTGTCTATCTCTTACGGTTTACTAGTTATGAAACAATCATCCAGAATAAATAGTTCTTTAGCAGCTGTTCCCAAAAAATTCAAAATTTACATTTTATTTTTGATAGGAACGGCTTTAATATGAGGTATTTTAATCAAAATCTTTACAGCAATTTATAAAAAAAATAATTTTTTTCCATGTAAAGGGTGTTAGAGCTGGAGGGATTTTCTTGAAAATGTTCCTGTCGCATCCTTAGAAGATACCAAACCTAAATACCAAGTTTGATATTTAACGGTCTTTTCGTTTTTGAGCTATGCTGTCCACAGACACAGACAAACAGACAGACAAACACCTGGACCTGTTTCTGAAAATGCTTTTTTTTTTGGATTCAGGGGCCCTGGAAATTTCTGGTGAAATTTCGATATCGAATTTTTGGGTGGGATACAATACTTCTCTATCCCTATGTAAATTGTACATATGGGGCTAAAGAAAGTAATAACAGAAATCTGGATACGTTTGCGCGAAATGATCTTGTAATATCAGTTTACATTGATAACAAAATTGTTTGCATACATTGAGTGAACTAAATAAAAATAATAAATAGTTGTAAGAACTTATTGGTCGAGTAAATATTTGCTACATATTTTAAGTAGCTAAAAAAAGAAAAAGAAAAAGAATATTTGCTAACAAATACTAGCGAATTTTCTGGTTTATATTAAAGTATTTACTTGCAACTTTTACTAATTTGTATAAACATTTTTGTAATGCCTCAAAAGTGTATTAAAGAAAATGGTCATATCCTTTTTCAAAATAAAGCTCCAATGATGTGGAATAAATTATTAAATTTTGAAAAATCAAGAGTTTTGGAGAATACAAAAAGCACTAATAATTGTGTTACAATAAAAGAGGGTTAATATAAAAAGATCTGGTATGACAGATCTACATATTTTTAAACCTATGTACTGCCAAAATTGTATTTTTTGATATGAATATTCTAAAAATCCATGGTGTGGAATATTTTTATTACAACGCTATTCTTATACAGACAGTTTTTAATTAAAAAGGAAAGTTTAAATTATATATAATAGCTATGTAAATTTTCAACAATATATTTTACTTACTGTGTATTTTTCAAATTTCATAGATGCATTAAATACTAAATTTAGTATTTATCAGAATGTTTGCTTTTGATTTATGCTATTTACTGACAGACATGCAATTGGACCTAAAATTCTTTTTTTGTTGACTCAGCGAGCCACAAAACCTGTACATTGAAATCAGATTTTTGGGTGGCATGCTATACTTCCTTCACCTGTTTAGTTTTAGGATTAGACACAGACGGGGCTCGCGTGACCTTGTGGCAGAGCACTTGGCGTGTTCTCCCTTACGGGAGGGAGGAATGAGGGCGATCAATCCGAAAAATGATAGGCGCAAGCATGGACGGGGCCCCTAACGGCTATAGGTAGAACGACTCCGGCTCCACCCTCGAGCCTCCTGAAGGATGGTGTAAATTGAGTGTTCCCTATGACGACACCAGGATAATCTTTTATATCACGCAATCCACCAACCAGCCGAACGCCTGATAGAAAGATGGTTAGAACATAATGGGAACAGGAAATGGTGGATCGAAAAATTCTGGGGATGAATAAATGCTAGAGCATTTGCCTGGCGACCTGGGGGAACACCAGAAAAAATCCATGGATGACGTAGATTGACCACGAGGATTGAAGCCGCGACCTCCCGAATGTGGACCACAAACTGCCTGAGTTTCTTATTACCTCTACCTACATACAGATGAGGTAGCGATAATAAGCGCTTCTCAAATAAACTCCTAATAATGATTACTATCAGCACTCTATATTTAAGTACTTAAACAGAAGATATTTATTAGGATGTTTACGTGTTCAACCACCCTCTTTGCCGATCCCTGCAGTAATGGAAATATGTTTATCATGGATGATTTTAGTCAATTTGGGGTTTGTTGCGCTGCTCCGTAATTGTTTCACATTACATAACTGCTGGTTTCGTATTTCATTAATTATGGTTTTGTATTTTAGTGCTTCTTTATTTTGAATATGCTAGTTGGAACGGTGGTATCATGTTCAGTGAGAGTAGCCATGTTAAATATTTTAAAACACAATACGATACCTGCTGAATTTGCTTGCTTTTAGACGTTCGGTCTAGAATAAGGGTTGAGAGATAATTAATCCAACAATTATTTCTTACTTTCTCTACACGTACTAGGTGTGTACATAGTGTATAGAGAAGGCATTGTACTGTACCAAAAAATTCTATACTAAGATTCCTCCGGAAATGCATGTTTTGATGCCCCTGAATACAAAAAAAAAATTATAAAAATGTCCGTGGTGTGTGACTATGGAAAGCATAGCTCATAAACGAAAAGACCGTTAAATACCAAACTTGGTATTTATGTTCAATATCTTCCGAGGATGCGACACAAAGGTTTTCATAAAAATTCACCCTTCACAAACTACTCTTTATATAGAAGAAACTTTAAAAATTTTGATTTTCTCGAAAATGGCTCTAACAATATTGATTAAAATGCGGTATATCAAAATATTTATATGCAAAATAAAATGTATATTTTGAATTTTCTGGAAATAACCTCTAAAGACCTCTTTATTCTGGATGAATTTTGGTTAAATTTGTATGAGTGTTAAATCGAAAGAGATAGACAAAAACTTACTACAAAAATGTAGATCTTGGGAAAAACATAATTCATGTCACATGCGTTTTGCTTGTTTTTCGAGATATTGCTTGTTTTTAGTTTCAATTTAAACTGCTCGACTTTACTCAAACGGGAAGTAACCTTTCGTTTCAGCTCTCTTGCTTTACTGCAGGCTGTACAAAGTGAACTGAATCTCAATTGTTTTACATAGCGACCAGCTTTTATTAGATTTGGCTATCGCTTTAGCCTAATGTATTCCCTTATTTTCCTTACTTATAAGGCAGAAATTAATAAGATCAGTTCTGCTAATGTTTATCTAAATTAGCATGATGTAGATACAAAATAACCTTTTGTAAGGATAGTTTGTATGTTGAACAGATAGAAAAAGTAATGTAATGGGAACCCATCAGATATTTTTCACGAATTACTATTATGGACAAGTTTAAGTGTACATGCAAATTGTTTAATTTAAATGAAATTGTATGAATTATTTAGAACATATTATGACAGTAAATACATTTATATAATGTAAATACCAGATGGAATGTGCAGATATTCCTTAGTGTGTTAAAAGGGTTGCAGAACTCAACGGGGCTATTTCAAATTTAAACTGATCAGCGAGAAACTGGCTGAACGACCTTGGTTTTATCCCTCTTGCATATTACGGATACGTTAGCGGGATTGCTCTCAATGAGAAAAAACCTTCGTTTTACCCTACTGAAGTTGAGTTCTGTAACTCCTTAAATGCACAAAGGGACATCTGCAAACGTCAAATACGGGGCAGTTGGACCACCTGGTATCACACGTAATGTTATTTTCTCTAGCCCATATGTACAATGTGCATGTGGATAAAGAAGGTATTGTGTTTCACTCAAAAATTCGATACCTATATTTCACCGGAAATATATGTTTTGAGGTCCCATGAGTCCGAAAATAGTATTTTTAGAGAATGATCCGTGTGTGTGCGTGTGACTGTGGACAGTATAGCTAAAAAATGGAAAGACGTTAAATACCAAACTTGATATTCAGATTTAGTATCTTCCAAGGATGCGACACAAAGATTTTCAAGAAAATCACCCCACTGTAAACTATCCTTTACATGGAAAATTTTTTGAAATTTTTATTTTTCTTAAAAATGACTGAGAATTTTGATTAAAATACCGTTTATTAAAGATATTACATCACAAATATAGTGCCTATTTTGAATTTTCTGGAAATAGCCTCTGAATATCTCTTTATTCTGGATGTTTTGAAGAATTTTGCATAAAGATTAAATTGTAAGAGAGAGGCAAAACTTATTACACAACAAATATAGATCTCGTTAAAACACCATGCAAAGCGAACTAAAATTCAATTGTTCCACATAGTGATCAGATTTTAAAGGATTTGATTATCGCTTTAGCATAATACACTCACTTAATTCCCTTTTACTTACAAGGAAGCAAACAAGAAGGCCAGTTCTGCTAACGTTTATCTCAATTGGCATTATGCAAATAAGAGAAAACTTTTTTGTATATGGAACAGTTACAGAAAGCTATATGAATGAAACACATCAGATTTTTGTAACCTACAAAAGAATTCTATCTCAAAATACACATTCAAGTAATTTTCCATCTGTCCTTCTGTATCTGAAGCTTCTGTGCCCGATGTTCTGGGGAAAGAGAAAATTTCCGAAATAATAAATATAAACCATAAAGCGGTAATTTGACTTATTAAATCCAATACATTTAGGAAGCAGTTTAGTGCTTTTCAATCCTTGACCTATATTTTTCCTTAAAGGTAGCAGAAACCTGTATTTTCGTGTGCATTATCTGCAATTGGCTATAATGGACCAATAGGTTAGATTCTACCAAGACGTGGTTTATCAGCACCTTAATGTTGAAAAAGTGGTAGAAAATTAGGTGCCTTTGTTCAAGATATCCATAATAGCACCTCGATGTCTATCGGATCTTAAAGACAGCTGGAACTTCCAAGAAATTGGAGCAATTTTGTGCATTAGCCTCGATCCAAGTTGCGTGATAGGTCTGCTCATTGATAAAACAAATTTCGTTTCGACCTCTTTTTATGTAATCACTGTAATGGGGAATATTTTAAAACGATGTATCAAATAAATTATAACCTAGAAACTTTGCGCTTTCCTTAATGTGAATCACAGAACTTCAGGAAATTTTCACCAAAAAGATTACAGGTTTTAGCAACCGACGTTTTGTTGGCAAATTATCAAAATATTCACATTTTTCTTCATTTATGTGCTTCCTTTATGGAGAGAGACAACTGAAAAATCTGTTATTTTGAACAAAATATGCGATTTTTTTATCAAAAACAATTTGTTGCTATCTCTGCTTAAAATAGGCATCAGTTTTGAGTCTACGCAATTTTTAAATATGTGAGTAACTATTTAAATGTGAGAATGCAAGGTATTCTTATTGATGAGCGCTTCCTATTGAAGAATATTTCATATGCAGCTAAGCTAGTTAGTATATAAATAGAAATAATATATAGGACTAATATAGTAGAACTAATATATGTGTTTGCTATTTTAGCCGGATTTGTACATTGGTATCCACTATTTACTGGATTATCTCATTATCTCTCAAATCCCAACTGATTAAAAACCTAATTTTTAACAATATTTGAAGGAGTTAATTTAACATTCTTTCCTCAACAGCTTCGAGTCTCAAAACTATATTTTTCTTCATAGAATGTTTCTTGTGGAGCTACTTTGAACACAGTGTTATAGAATTTAGAATATAAGTTCTTTAAACCCTTTGTTTTATACTTTTGGTCTGGGATTTGATCGGAATTAGTTCATTGATGAGGAGTAAAAACATATTACTAATATATTTTTGTATTCAAGCACTAAGGACAATGTGCATAGTGGAAAGAGTAATTATTATCTTATACAAAAATTAATACCTAGATTTCAGGATTTCAGAATGCAGATTTTGAGGACCTCTGAATAATGATTTTTAGATGGTGGTTAGGCGCGCGCGCGTGTGTATTTGGGCAGCATAATTAAAAAACGAAAAGTCGAATAAATACAAAACTTAGTATTTAAGTTCAGTATCTTCCAAGGATGAGACACGAAGATTTTAAGGAAAATCCCACACTCCAACTACCATTTACATGGAACATTTTTCTAACATTTTGATTTTATCAAAATTACTTTTAACGATATCTATTAAAATAGGTACCATATTTTTAAGATATTTTCTTGACATTTGAAATGTATATCTTGAATTTTCTGGGAATAGTGCATGTAGACATTTTCATTCTGGATGACTTTTGTTTAATAGTAGACAACTTATTACGTAAAAATCTGACGTGCTCCATTCACATGACTTTCTCCACATCTCCGCAACAAATTAGTTTTAAAAAGCTCAAGCTTCTATTTACTTCATGCCAATCGACAAAAAATTAGCAGAAATAGTCTCATTTTTTGCTTCCTTGTGAGTAGAAGGGAAATAAGGGAGTACCATAGGTTAAAGTGAAAGCCAAAAGTTGGTTGCTATATGACTGAAGTTCCTTTGTTTGTATGTATACCTTCCTGTATGAGAGAAGTTAAGTTTTTCGAACCTGAAAACAAAAACAAGGAATATCTAAAAAAAAAAAGATCAACTTCACGAAAAAAATGAATACAACATAACTTATGTGTTTTAATGTGCACTACATTTTTGTGTGGTAAGTTTTTGTCTATCTCTTGCGGTGTAGCGGTTATGCAAAAATCCGTAAAATTTACTCAGAATAATGTAGTCTTCAGAGGCTATTCCCAGAAAATTCAAAATATACATTTTATTTTTCAAGCAAATATCTTTAATATACGATATTTTAAACAAAATCGTTAGTGCCATTTTTTACAAAATCAAAATTTTCGAAAAAAAATTCATGTAAAGTGTAGTTTGGGGTTGGGGGATTTTTCTCAAAATCTTCCAAGTCGCATCCCTGGAAGATACTACACTTAAATACAAAGTTTGGTATTTTATCGACTATTCGTTTTTGAGTTATCGTGTTCACAGACACACGGACACGCGGACACACACACACACACACACACACATACACACACGGACCTTTTCTGGAAAATACTCTTTTGGATACAGGGGACCCTAAAACACATATTTCCAGTGAAATCTCGGTGTCGAATTTTTTGGTGGAATGCAATAACTTCACTATACACTATGTACATAGTACGTGTAGAGAAAGTAAAAATATAGATCTAGTTAAAACTTAGAAATTATGCCATATGTATTTTTTGTAGAATTAACTTTTTTGCAGAGTTAACCGTTTCCGAGATATTCCTTGCCATTGGTTTCAGTTTTAAACTACTTAAACGTTTCTCAAACGGAAAGTTATCTTTCGTTTGATTACTCTTTTGTTTTATTCCTGGCCATGCAAAGAGAACCGAATTTCAGCTGTTTCACATAACGACCAGTTTTTAAAAGACCTGACTCTCGCTTTGGCTTAGTGTGTTCCCTTATTGCCTGCTACTTACAGGAAAGCAAGTAATAAAACCAATTATGCTGAGTTAGTGTCGATTAGCATTGTGTAGAAAATGGAATAAAATCATTTGTAAGAATAATTTATTTGAAGAAGAGGTAGAGAGCTCCGTGAATGGAACAAGTCAGATATTTTGATTAAAATAGCAATTACACAAAAATGCGTGTGTCCGTTACTTCCATATATATAAAACAGTCGTCATGGCCTTTATTGTGCGTAATATTTTTGGAGGGTAGAATGCAATAAGAGTATCCATCGGCGACCAAAGTCGATCTCGGGGAAAGAGCCACCGTAGTTGGTCCATAATATAGTCCAAGCATCTATATATCTAAATATACACACACAATCAAACTTTATGTGTGTACATTAAAACACATTTAAAATGTTGCCTATAATCATGAAAACTGTTTCACAAAGGAAGTTAATAGTTTGGAAACTAATTCAAATGGAAGGCTGATATTTAGCAGTGACTTTTGGTAAGGGAAATAAACATACAATATTTAATACTTTATTTTTAAAAATACGGAATTAAGGATTTTCACTTGATTGTCACCTTAATATCTAAAGTCATGTTGGAGAGCCTAGTATTTAGAAACAATTGCTCATCTGAATAACGTAACAATTTTACTTAATGTCATAAAGTGTGTTTTTAATTTCTCTACCACCTGTCCATAACAATAAGATGAAGTATTATGTATTTATGTATGGAATCCAGAAATTCGATACCGGGTCTAGGATTAGGAATAACCATTGATGGGATCTCTATTCATTGGACCAGAAAACCAAACATAGACCCTAGGAGACTTCTGCGACTTACGTGACCCCAGGAGAGATTGGTCGGAATATTCCGAAGGGGATTACATGCTGCAATCGTTATGAGCTTATTGTGCGTTAGGAGTATAGGATACAATAAGAGTATCTATCGGGCGGCCAAACCGACTGCGGGGAAAGAACCACCTGATGGGTCCCTAATATAGTCCAAGCATTGTCAATGAATTGTTTGTTCCACACTAGCCTGAGTAGACAGGAGTTGGAAAAGTTAAGCCAGAATGAAAAATGCAATGTCATAGTCTGGATTTGAACCACTGAGCTCCTGATTTCTGCCCAGTTGCTCTAACACTGAGTTACCATGGCTACATTACAATGTTACTATGAATTTCTTTTGCGTAGAAGAATTTTGTTTAAAAAATTCACAGGATAGTGTGGAAGAAACAATTAATTCACAATTATTGACATAACAGTACTTAAAGTACTTAAGACATTGTAAGTCGTTATTGGGTTACGTCATCTCAAAATAATTTGATATCTCATTCGTTCACCGGCAAAAATGAGTGTCTGCTGGAGAATTCAATGCTGTGTCGGCATGTTGACATGGTAGCTTAGTGGTTAGAACAACTGGAACGAAACCAGAAGACATGTAGTCCAAATCCCAGTTATGACATTTAATTTTTCGGTATGACTCAACCTTATCAAGCAGTTCCTCAACTCAATATAGGAGCCCACACCGTGGATCTGACTGAACACCCTAAGTCCTATAGACGACTACGCATTCACAACCACGGAGGGACATCGCCACTTTCAATCCTGAAAGAACAGGTCGGAATGAAACGGAGATTAAATAAAGAAACAAGGAGTTCGGGGGAATAAATTATTCTCTTCAGCATTCGCTTTGTGATCCATGAAAGCTCAGAAAAAAAACATTGGTCAAGGGAATCGAACTCACGATCTCCCGAATGCCTGTCCCAGATGAAACGCCTGAGTCTTTTGCTTGGTCCCAGCGAGGGAGTGCTGAGGGGAGAGATCTCAAAGGAGACCAGATCCGAAAATAATAACGGACACAAGCATGGGCGGGGTCCCTAATGGTTACAGATTGAACGCCTCCGACCCCGCCCGGTCCCAATCGACGAGCCCCATTGCCTCCGGGGATTCCCCGAAGAGAAGTATTCGAAGCGGGTCGCGATAGCAGTGCCGTGACGTCGTCAGGAATCAACTTCCAAAGCAACAATCGGCAGGTTATATACTCTGTGACATATACAGACGAGCGGTATTTCTCCTTTCTTAGTGAGTCTGTTTCTTAGGGCACCGAGAGGAAACACAAAACCTTCCTGAACGGTGCCGGCCTTTGAACTTGTGTATGTTTGGTTTATAAACCAGAATCGTAGTCAGAGTTTGGATACATTTGCTGCGAAACCTAAAATTGTGTAATTTATTTATATCACCGGACATAAATGTTGTATTCGAAGCACGAAAAGCATCTCAATATTATAACTATATAACTAACTATATGGAACAACAAGAAACGTATTAAAAACACTTTATATAACAAAGCATTATTTATAAAACGTAATATGTATTTTATATTGGAATCTGAATAACCTAAAAACAAATAAAATCATCCAGTAACAAATAAAATGACCACTTTTCATAATTAAATTTAATTCTTTATTTTTCATAGTGTTTAACGCCACTTTTTACTACTTGTGGCACCACAAACAATGACATGGAATGAAGATGGAGCACCGGTGGAATGCAATTGTGGGAGAAACCGGAGAACCCGGAGAGAGCCCGCCCCTGCGCCGCTTTGTCCACCAGAAATCCTATATGCTGTCGCTTGAGATCGAACCCGGGCCATCTAAGTGAGAGTCAAGTAGTCTAACCAGTCGACCACGGTGCTGCCACTATATTATGTATTAAATAAAACAAATCATACCAACCACAAAGGCATGTTCCACTTGAATATTAAATGACAACTGAAGTGCTGTGAAAGTAATATAACAACAAGCAGGTTTTACATAAATACAGTTCATTATATGCAGTATACACACACATACACATATATCAGAATAAAGCTTTCAGCCAATAAGCAAACACGTTGACATAATGAACTACAACACGACCTGACATGACACTCAACTACTACTACTACTACTACTACTACTACTATTACATGTTATTTTGATGACAAACTTTTCTCATCACTCATTTCAAAGCAACAAGTATTGAACAGATCAGCTCAGGAACATAATAAGTATCTCAAGAAATAAAAAGAACAAATTGCTGGAAGTATTTGACATTTCTTTAACGTGACACAAACTAGAAACAGTTTAAAAAAAGATGGTCTCTTAAGAAATGCGCCCTTTGTGTCTGCGAAGCCTCTGGGAGGGACGAATTAGGAGTAAACCAGAAGGACGATCATATCGAACGACGATGCGGGCAAGCAAAGACGGGCTCTCTAACGATTCCAGAATGACACCAATTCTGCCTGCGTCATAATCAACCCGTAAGTCCCGGGATTGAACAGTAAGAGGCACCAAATGACCTTCTAGGGAGAAATCTTTACCCGGCGTTAACTCCACCATCCGCCGCAACATACCAATTGCCGTTGCCTTATCCTAGACTCCTAAACATATGATGGTGAACAGATGTAAGGAAATGATGCACAGGGAATTCACAGTAGAAGTAGTACCACAAAGTAATGATCTACCGACCAGGGCATATCACGATAAATACCGGTCAGAGTGGCCACCCCAACGAGAACCTAACACAGAATCTTCCGGAGTCATCTCGCTCCATGTGTTTTCTGCTTCTAAACGAATAAATAATATCACCAAAAATCAATGAATTGCAATTTTTTACATTTTGCGTTCTCTAGCACGTGTGCACAATGGATAGAGAAGGTATTGTATTAAATCCAACAATTCGAGGCCGAGATGGTACTGGAAATACGTGTTTTGTGTCTCCTGATTAAAAAAAAAATAGAAACGTGTCCATGTGTCTGTGGGTAGCATAGCTCAAATACTAAAGGCTAAATAGCAAACTTGGTATTTAAGTTTAGTATCTTTGAAGGATGTGACACGAAGACTTAAAGAAAGTCCCTCACCCCAACTACCATTTACATGAACATTTTTAGAAAGTGTTGATTTTCTCAAAAAGGAGTCAGGATTTATTTAAATGCATATTTAACATATTTAACAATATGCAAATGAAATGTAGATCTTGAATTTCCTGAAATAGCCTCTAAAGACCTTCATTCTGAACGAATTTTGTGTAACTTTTGTGTAATTGTTATACAAAAACTTACTTGTAGTAATGCAGATCTCACAATTTATGTTCATATACATTTTTATGTAGAGTTAAATCGTTTTCAAGATATTACGAGTTATTGGTTTCAGCTTTAAGTTGTCTAATTTTCTCAAATGGGAATTCGAATTGTTCTCCTTTGTTTACTCTTAGGAAGCAGAGAGGATCAGATTTTAAAATATTTGACTATTGCTTTATTCTATGCAGTCCCTCGTTTTCCCTCTACTTACAAAGAAGCAAGTAATAAGAGCAATTCTGCTAATGTTTATCTGGATTAACATGGTGCAGATAAAAGAATAATATTCTATTTGTGGAACAGCAACAGAATACTACATATTAGATTTTTTTTGTACAAAGTTATCATCCTCACAAAATGTTATCTAACTAGGTTGTAGATGCAGATGATTTGAGCCTTTTGTACCACTGATAATTCACTGAATGGAACTCTTTCAGGCTAGATATCACGCAATTATGTGAATGTTCATTGACTGAAAGGCGCTTTCAGATATTTATTTCCAAACCAATCATGATGTGAAAGTAAAGCACTGTTTTTGTGATTTTTTCCAAAGATGACTTGTGTATGTGCATTAATTTAATACGTAGTACTTTCTGCAATGTACATATATAATATATATTTACTGACAACTAACATGAAATAATTAATTCAGATATGGCATTAGCTTAGAATTAAACCCAATATGAGAAGTAAGTGAATCCATTTCACTGCATTTTGGCATTTAAACAATTCATATACAGAATAATATTTTAGTGTAAATGAGTTAGCAGACATTTTTCTTGTAATAATATTGCGATCCTGAATTAAATAGGTACAAAATAAAATGAATAAACTATGCAATATTGTTCCATAGAATGTAAGTAAACTCTGAGAAACGTTTTCATACCAACGACTTCATAATAACGACGCAGAGCTGGAAAGACAGAGAGCAAGTTTTCCTTTGAAAGCATAAAAAAAAAAAAAAAAAAAAAAAAAACTTCTAGGTACTTACTAAAATCTTTGCGAGTGACTAACGTCCCCGCGGTTTTTGCTCAGTGGACTCAAGTTATTAAATAATTTTATGAAGTACGGCACAACTGTGTTACAATTCCGCTTGCCTTGTTTATTATACTTTTGATTTCTCAATAAATTACAGATGGTAGAACTATCAAAGGATTTTTAAATATTTCTATTACTTGTTGTTCTTTAAATTTATTGATTATTAAAGATAAGATGTAAAAACATTTTAAGATTAATTATTTTCTTTATAATATCCGTCGTTACTTTTGGAAACATATGGGCGGGTGTTCATCGGCCGTCTTCTCAAAATAGAGGTGAAACATTTACTTATGGTTTATATAAACCACACTATTTTCAGGATATTAATATTTATTATACGTAAATATTAACATACACAACAGAGGAACTGTAATTGTGCTATTGTGGCCTGATTTCGAAATAGCTTATACTGCGATTATTTAAGCTCCTTTCTCTTTAGAAACAAGCTGCTATGCTCTAACTAGATTGCTTTGGGTTAGAAACATAGATTTAATTACTATAAATTTTGAAACACTCGCTTTCAGAATTTTTTCGCACCAGCTGAAAATCGAACTCAGGGTGGTAGTCCGTAAAACAGTTTTTCTAACTAATTGTTTCATTTCACAATCAGAGTTTGAGTGTCTAACGCAAGTGGGTATTTAAGTAAACTTTTTTATTCTTCTTTTATGAGCTAGCGTATTTGTGTAATTCCCTTCTTGCACTCAAACACCGAAATGAATATAGGAATTTGAAAAATAAATAAAATAAAATGAAACGTTTCCCATTCCATTCCCGAGCGCATCAAACACAACACGCGGGTTACATTTGTGATTAAAATAAGATTTTCCAAACGTTTTGAAATAAATAATGCAGCAGGTACGGAAGCCTTTCAGCGGGGAAAACATCGCATCTGCAATAAAGGCGACGCGCCTGGTGTGACACCTGCTGCAACCCACACAACGCAGCTGTAGGAGAAGTTGCCTTGCCACAAGGCTGGCCCACAGAACCCACAACACTTGCATACGTACGTGATTCTTGGGATGCAGCCAGACAAGAGCCAGTCTTGTAGACATGAATGGCAAGCCAGGAATGCTGTTAGACTGTCGCGGACGTCACCACTGCATTTCACTGAGATGTCACCACGTGTGGCTGACATTGGGCGTCTGAATTTAGCATTGCTTTTTACTTTCTCTCCTACAGGAAGAAGAAAAATGTTTTCCACCTAAGAATTCGATATCCAGATTTTACTGAATAAAACTTTTGATGCTACCTGAGTACTCCAAAGGTGCATTTGTAGGAAAAAAAAAGTTCCACGAGTGTGTGTTGGTGCGTGCGCCGCGTCTGAACAGTATAACTCAATCCATCTGTGGAACATGAATCACTTGGTTGAATGATATTAATTAATTACCAAAGTAAGCAAGTATAAAACAAAACCGAATTGTTGGATAAATACTATACTGAGTATTTAAATTCAACATCTTTCCAGAGAATCCGGATAACTCAAACTGGCGCTTACATGCACAATAGTTTCATTTTTATTTTATTAAAGCAATTGCTAATGATTTTGTTAAGCTATTATTTATCTAGGACATTTTATGATAAATAAAATACGTATCTTGAATTTTCTATGAGTAGCCTAATACGATGCTGAGTGCAAATATTACTAAATC
The DNA here is from genome assembly GCA_030762935.1 of Hymenopus coronatus. Taxonomy (NCBI): domain Eukaryota; kingdom Metazoa; phylum Arthropoda; class Insecta; order Mantodea; family Hymenopodidae; genus Hymenopus; species Hymenopus coronatus. The sequence goes on from CM060890.1 coordinate 112,945,315, forward strand.
TTAGATTTTAAGCTGAAATGCATAGATGTTTTTTATTTCAAATCATTATTGTGTTGTATATGAGGCAAGTACATATAATATGAGCAATGAACCCGAGTGTTCAATTTATAATTATTTAGACCTACAATATAAATCTTCATATATTTGATATTTCAACAAAAATCATAACGAAAATATTTGTGAAAGGACTTTCCAAAAAGTATATATTTATACAACCGTAGCAATGCAAGCTTTTGCGTTCATATGCCTTATTATTTTTTCGGGCTGCTGGAGAAGCTACAAATTAGGGCATAGTCAAGTCTTTTAATTAAAGTTACCTCTAAAGATATGATCGTCGTACTAAAATTTTAGTCTGAAATCTCTATTCGAGCCTCCTCAATTTATTAGATAAGTATTTAACGCTGTTATAAACTTTTTGGGGCTCCAGATATGATATGAAGTGCCGATGATTTAGGGGTTTCAAATGAGCTAAGGGCTGCAAACAGCTATATGTTATTACACGTCCTTTCCTCAAACATTAGCACATGACGTGACGTCACGGTCCATGGACGTTGTAATACAGTAAGCACAAGTTTGATTTGTGTAAATTGTGGGAATATTTATATTAGTGGTTTTAATTGCATCCTATTGTTAAATACATAATGACCACAAGTATAGTGTACCAATATTAGTGATATGCGAAAGATTCATTAATGAGTGCGTTTGTTTTCATTTTCTAAAGAGGAAGATCTGAAATCAAAATGGCTTAGATCTGTTATTAGGAAGACTTTTGTTCCTACAGATACCCCAAGGTATGCAACATATGTTTTAACCTTTTTAACAGTTTTGAAAAGCTTAGAAATTCTTAACATCAAATCATTAAACAAACTATTTGAAGGTGCTACAACACAACCTCCTCTTGTGTTATTCATTTTCCATTGAATATGTTTTAGGTTTCTGAACTGCACATGAAATTGATATTATTACTATTTATTTTCTTTGACCAATCTTGAAATGCAGGTTAGTAACACGTCCTTGATCTTTAAATTTGTTTATTTCAAAAAGAGATTTTATATTAATTTGATTTTAAATTACCAACGACGGTTGGTTCCATTATTTTTAGTAAGGTTGAAGTTTTGTTGCAGCAAACTAGGTTAACCTCTTATGTAAGGTATTAATATTCATAAAATTGGAAATAAAAATAAAGAAAATACTGGATTTTGACACAGGTTAACATTTATTATGCTAGGGTAACAGATAAAACATTAACAATTAGGAAAGAAAACTTTAAAGATTGTACCAGAGGTAATAAGCCTGCGAGTTTTTATACTTATTTCTGCAAATTCCTTCCTGCACGGTATCGAGCTACAAGAAATACTATAGCAGGATGTGTAATTAATAAACACAGGAATTATTGCATACTATTGCAGAAAAGCCACACCTAGTAAAATCATTCCAAATTTACAAAGGTGATCTGCTCTCTTAGCACGTTGCCAGTTTTTTTTAATAATCTGTAATTAATGAAGGCATTTCACTGGGAATTTAAACATCTGTACAGACCATTTTCGTTTTAGCAATAAAAACTGAAACAACTACTTTAAAAGTACCGTTAATGTATATAATTTCAACTTTCGCGTACAATTTGTTAGTTTGACGGACGAGATAAAAGCTCAAAGGTGGGACATCATATATCATATTGTGAGGCTTTCTGTTTAGGTGGTGTAGTCTGTGGTACAATGGTCAGCCTTCACATCCCAGAGATTTCAGCTTTGATTCCAAACTGGAATGGAGGAATTTTACTTCTTTATCATACGATAGTTCCCATCGCAGGATACGGAATTATAAATAAGGAAGTGAATGTTTGATTCTTGGCGCAAATCAACAAACTCAATGTCAAAAAAGGATAATTAAACACATTACAAGCGCCATCTTCTTAAATTCAAATTCCCCATATAACATCCAGAGCTATAGTGGAATAACACAAGTATAGTTATTCCAAATTCGTCTCATGAGAAAAAGGCACAAATGTAAGAAAAACTTTCTCAAACCATGATTTATTTTCAAACCCTCCGGTTACGCATTACCCATAGTTTGGGAATTGTGTATTTGCCTTCTAATCCTGAATATTCGAACTAGGAACATAGTTGTAGTGAATTTTCAAACTATTTTTCTTCTTTTTTGGTCCGGATTGGGAAGAAACTCATATCTCATGCCGAGTAACTCTCAGTTCACCGAACGAGATGGCGCCGAGATACCGTGTTTGCTCGCATTTTGGAGGTCCCGATTCGATCACAGGCGACCAAACCTGTTTTTTTTCTCGTGATTACTCTGGGTTGGTAGGTGAATGCTAGGGCGGTTCATCTTCTATCATGACTTTCCTGTGCATCATTTCTATTGCCATCACGTCCTTGTCATCTATTTCAGGGTTGTAGTATCAGGCAATGCTATTCGGCGGGTTGTGGCTGGACGGTGGCTTGCACTATGTGCAGGTTTCTTCCTGACGTCGTTGCCTACCACTCTGTCGGGATCCAGCTTCGGGTACTTTCGGGTTCTTTCGAGACCACCGCAGGCTCGGTGCTTATGGGTAGAGCTCGGGCGGCATGGATCTCGAAACGTTAGGGTTAATGCAGCGAGTCCATGCATCGTCATCCAGATTTAATCGCCCTTCGGGTCTCTCCCCTCATCCCTACCTCCCAGGGGTCACGTAAGTTGCAAATGGTCACAATGGTCTATATATGGCTGGAGGCAACCCGCAATACTACTAATCCTAACTCCAGCTATACAAGCTATCTCGCTCTATACCTGAATTTCTGAATCAAAATTAGTGTCTAATTCAGACTGTTGTTCAGTTAGTGCTCTTTTCAAGCTTCTAGGATCTTCTTTGATCTTGGCGACAGTGTCGACTACATGATCAACCTCCGTGGGGTAATGGTTACCATGCTAGTAGTAATGTTCAATGCCCGCTTTAAGTTACCATGCTAGCTTCATATACCCAAGATCGCGAGTTCAAACCCGGCGGAAGTCGATGGACTTTTCTCGCGTAAAAATCCTTTCTTTGGAAGGGAAGTAAAGCTGTTGGTCCCGTGTTGCAGATTTACGGCACGTAAGAAGAACGTGAAGCCTGATAAAGAGGCCTTTGAGCAAAATCAATCGATCTTTCACGCCCAATATGGGGCGCTGACAACTGCAGCACTTAAAGAGCGTCCATATATAAAACTCCATTTCCCTTTGCATGAACAACCTGGAATCAGACCCCATTATAAAAACTGAAACAAAAGGAAACAACTCACTTTTTATATACACATCTGAATCAAAACTCCCTTCTGATTCAGTTGATATTCCTTTCAAGTTTGCTGTTTAATTTAATTTTGGTGTCCATTTCAACTGTCTGTGTAATTTTAAACTTCATTATGAATTCAAAATAAAACAACTACCTTATTCTTCAAATGAGTTTCTGAAGAAAAGTTTAGTTTGAATTTAAATTGAGTTGAGTTTCCCTTCTGCCTAAATCTCCATGGAGTTCTAATTTGATGCCCCATCAGTCATCTCCGTATATGGTTCTAGAATTCTCATTATGCCATGGTAGCTCAGTAGTAGGGCAACCGGCTAGAGACTGGGAGATCCGTGGTGTAAATCCCGGCTACGGCATTGAAGTTTTCAGTCTTACTCTACCTATCCCCCTCATGTCATAATTATTACGGGTATTTGAATATTGAATGGGAATTGGTATATTAATTAATGTACTTTTCTTATCTATCAGATTTATAAGAGAATTCTTAGTCAGATTAGTATGTTTATGTCAAGTTGATATAAAGGCTTTAATTGCTTATTCGTCTGGAAATATAATAATTTATGGAATATTAAGATTAATAGTATTCGCAGTTTTTGCAAGGATTGTGTGAAAAAACCATTAAACTAGTATTAATTTTGTAATAATTTTAGCGAGTTATTTTGTTATTTGTTATACATTTTATAATGAATTATTTTTATTTATATTTTTGATGTTATCAGTTATATTATATTTTACTTTCTGTATACTAAATATCATTCCTTTTTGTTTTTTAGAAGGAAGTTTAATTCCCACTTTATCACGATGCAGTGTTTTACTAATTTATTTCTAAATTTTTACTGCCTGAAAAGCACATCAAAGAAAATGGTCGTATAGTTTTCCAAAATAATGCTTCAATTTTGAGCAATAGATTATTACATATAATTTAAAATTTCTTATTAAAAAGCTGTTATATCCGGTGAGGCTATCATGTTGTACGAGCCTGGGCGTCCATTACTGGCACTTGCAGATGTCTGCTAACCTGCAAGAGAATGAAAATGAAGATTGTCGAAACGCATCCAGCCACCAACACCAAATCTAGTGGAGCAAGTGTCAGTAATGGACGTCCAGGCTTGTACAAAAGTATTACATTTTGAAAAAACAACAATTTTGCAGAGTACGGAAAGTAAACAAGAATCTACAATGATATCCTTAATATTAAAATATTATATGAAAAATCTATTTATAAACTCATTTACTGTAAAACTAGATTTTTAGGCGAATATTTTAAAAATGCATCACGTGGCTCATAACCATGTTGTATTTCTCTATGTTTTTCTATTATCATTGCATTTTAAAATTCGATACATATCTATCAAGCGCTATGTGCTTATATAATTTGGTTGAGGTTTTTCGTGAATTCCCTCACTCACCAAGGTAAATACCAGATATGTTATTTAATACCACGATCCAAAGCTCCACCTTCAGTCTAAGACAGTAGCAAAACTGAAAATAGATGGTAATTGCGATTGCGCTGACATATATGCATAGATAGTTTAAGCAATAGACTGGACGACATCCTAACCCCATCTGCTTGACGCGGAGCTAACTGGTAGGTATGGTATGAGGAGATGAAATTTGAAAGTCTAGCTGCACTTTACCGTCTGACTACGGATGGCACCGTCTGACTAGGAATTGTAGAACAGCTATACTGGATGTCCCTCTAACACCATCTGCTTGGCGAAGTGATTGTATATGAGTTGGGTATGAGTCCTTAAAAGGCTACTTTAAAAAAATATTTCTTTTCCGAATCTGTTTTGATTTGAAATTAAGAATGACTAACACAGAAATCAGAGTCATATAGAGACAATTTTTACACATATTATTGTATATAAATCGCAATACAAGTGTGGTTATTTTGTTGATCTCTGCTTACTTTTTACACGTTGTTATTATTATTATTATTATTATTATTATTATTATTGCTTTATTCCATTTTTGCGTTATGTCCAGATTTCCAGATATTATTCAAAAAATCATATGAAAAAGATTTTATTCGCTAATGACGCTATCAGTTCCAAAGATCATATTAGAGTCACGAGCGTGTCAGAATTGTCTCCTGTAGGATAGTTTAATATGACAGTAAATATACTGAAATGCAGCTATCACATTTAAGCTCTAGACGAGTTTGAACCCCGATCTCTGGATCAGAAGGGCAGCGCCTAACTAACTTAGACACCCAGACGAGCGATAAATCATACAAGAATATCATTTGGATAACGTATCATTGGACGTTAAAGTGTTTAATATAATATAAAAGAAAACATAATCTGACTAGCTACATTCAAATATCTTTCTCCAGCGGTTCCATACTAAAAGTATTCTTACTAAAGAGTTTTAGTTTTTGCCAATCGAGTTAAACATTAGCAGCATTGGTCTTACTACTTGCTTCCGTGTAAGTTAAAGGAAAATAGGTAAATGCATTAGGCTAAAGCGCTAATCAAATCATCTAAAAGTTTTCTAGGTGATTGAAACTCCTCTGTTTGTATGGCCTGGAGTTGGTAAATTCCCGTATGAGAAAAATCTGATGTGTTCCATTCACATGATTTTCTTTACATCTCTGCAACAAATTATTATTAAAAAGCTAATGCTTCTATTTACTTCACTCTAATCGAGAAAAAATTAGCAGAAATAGTCTTATTACTTGCTTCCTTATAAGTAGAAGCGAAATAAGGGAGTACCATAGGTTAAAGTGATATTCAAAAGCTGGTTACTATGTGACTGAAATTCATTTGTTTGTATGAACAGGAGTTGACAAATTCCGGTATAAGAAAAATGTAAGTTTTCAAAGCTGAAACCAAAAACAAGGAGTATCTGAAAAACGATCAACGCTACGATAAAAATGTACACATTGTGTGTTTTATAGACATTTTTGTGTAGTAAGTTTTTGTCTATCTCTTACGGTCTGCCAGTTATGTAAAATTCAGTAAAATTCATCCAGAATAAACTAGCCTTCAGAGGCTATTCCCAGCAAATTCAAGGTATACAGTTTAATTGCCAAATTAATATCTGTAATATACGATATTTTAATCAAAATTGTTAGAGAAATTTTTGAGAAAAATGAACATTTTCGAAAAATTTTCCATGTAAAGGGTAGTTGGAAGTAGAGGGATTTTCTTGAAAATCTTCGTGACGTATCCTTGGAGAATACTGAACTGAAATTCGAAGATTGGTATTTAACGGACTTTTCGTTTTTGAGCTTTGCTGTCCACAGACACACGCACATACACAGGGACCTTTTTCCAAAATTTGATGTGTTCCATGCACACGACTTTCTTCACATCTTCGCAACAAATTATTGTTAAAAAGCTTATGATTCTATTTACCTCACTCTAATCAAGAAAACCTTAGCAGAAATAGTCTTATTACCTGCTTGCATTTAAGTAGACGGAAAATAAGGGAGTATCATAGGTTAAATTGATAGTCAAAAGCTAGTTGCTATGTGTCTGAAGTTCCTTTGTTTGTGTGGACAGGAGTTGACAAAGAAAAGTTAAGTTTTCAAAGCTGAAGCCAAAAAACAACAAATATCTGGAAAGCGATCAACGCCACGAAAAGAAATGTATATGGCATAAATTGTGTGTTTTATCCTGATCTACATTTTTTGTGTAGTAAGTTTTTGTCTTATCTCTTACGGTTTGACAGTTATGCAAAATTCAGTAAAATTCATCCAGAATAAACTAGTCTTCAGAGGCTATTCCCAGAAAATTTAAGATATTCGTCAGGTAAATAACTTTAATATACGATATTTTAATCAAAATCGTTAGACCATTTTTAAGAAAATCAACATTTTTGAAAAAAGTTCCATGTAAAGGGTAGTTGGGGTTGGGGAATTTTCTTGAAAATCTTCGTGTCGCATCCTTGGAAGATACCAAATTTAAGTACCAAGTTTGGTATTTAACGGTCTTTTCGTTTTTGAGCTATGCTGTACACAGACCCACAGGCACACACAAGACACACTCACGCACACACACGGACCTTTTTCTGAAAATGCTTTTTTTTTTTATTCAGGGGGACCCAAAACATGTATTTTCGGTGAATTCTCGGTATGGAATTTTTGGGTTCAATACAATACCTTCTCTATACACTATGTACATGTACGTGTAGAGAAAGTAAACTGCTTTTTTGGATTCAGATCGACCCAAAACATGTATTTCCGGTGAAATCTCGGTATCGACTTTTTGGGTGGAATGCAATACCTTCTCTATACACTATGTACATAGTAGGTGTAGAGATAGGAAAAATATAAGTACCTATTTTAAAACTGAAGCCAAGAGCAAGGAATATCTCACAAATGGTCAGCTCCACCAAAAAAAAAAAAACAAAAAAAAACAAAAGAAACAAAAGAAACAAACAAAAAAATAACAAAAATTAAAAAGAAACAAAACAAAAAAAAACCTACATTTTTTATAGTACGTTTTATCTAACTCTTACGGTTTACCATTTATGCAAATTTCTTCAATAAGAAGTATTTGGAGACTATTTTCATAAAATTTAAGATATACTTTTTATTTTTCATGTTCTTTAATTAAAATAAATATTTTGAGAAAATCAAAGTTTTCGGAAATGCCCATGTAAGGGTAGTTGGGGGTGGGGGAATTTATTGAAAAATATTCATGTCGCAAGTTTGGTATTTAACGGACTTTTGATTTTTGAGCTACGCTGCCCACAAACTCAAACACAGAAATTTTTCCAAAAATGTGTTTTTTGGATTCAGGTTATCTCAAAACATATTTCCGGTGAAATCTGGGTATCGAATTTTTGGATGTACTTTTATATGCATTATGGTATAGTACATGTAGAGAAAGTAAAAAGGGTCCTGCGAATGGTATATGTGCTAGCCATTATATCCTGCAGGTGAGCTATTTGATGAACTCTACGTTCAATACATACACTGAATATATTATATGGCGTAGAAAGCAGATTTCATATTTTTGCCTCTCTCCAATAATTTGTAACAAAAGGACTCAGAAGCTAAAGGGATGTTTTGTAGTTAGTTGCTAATGAACCCCCAATTTGTGTCTTCAAAACGCACTGAAACCATTCAGACGTTGGATGTAGTGCTGTTAGATAATCGGTCATGCGTTTTGCAGGATGTAGATGGCCGATAAATGTGGATTATATACAACAGCAAAGCATCATCGAGAGAGGCCGGAAGCTGCATCTGTCCCTCTATGTTAATTGGGCAGTTCATCTGGGAACTGGAGCTGTGTTCTGCTAGAGCTGATGCTGAATTGATCACTGCTCTCACTGGGTGCCCCGCAAAACCTTCCCCATTATATCGCGACTTGTCAACTTGCCCCATTATTTCTTTTATACCCGTCATCTTTATTTTCTGCACTTTTTCAATGCCTTCTTTATCTCTCTTCTGTGCTTGTCGGTATTCTTCGAGCCTTAGCTTGTTATTTTCGTAACTTTCTATTTTCTGATGTACTTTCCGTTTTCTTTCTTTGATCTATATTTATTTGTCCCTCTATTCTGTTTTATTTCCTTTTGAGCGTATCTTCCCCTCCATCTTTCATTTCCTTTTTCTTGCGGAGAACAAAACGCATTATAAAGAACTGCAGCAGCACCAGCGTTTCCTGTATATGGGTTTTCCACCCTTATCTGTCGAAAACAAAGTCGTTATATTAGTTCTACCTAGATTCACAAGCGGCGCTGTACAGGCGGCATAAATTGAATCAGTTCTCGCTTCGCCATATCTGAGAGAAAAAGTTGAAATCCACATGAAGAGGCGTTGGAAAAAATTGTTACATCTCTACGTATAATAAAGGAAGTGACCTCATGCCTGTCTTTGTTTCTGAACGTGATGAACAAAGGGCACTTTTTCTCTATTGCTTCTCACATTTCTAAAGAGTATTTATGGGAGAAAGGTTTGATGATTCCCACAGCTTTCTCGTCCGCTGAAAAGCTCGAGAATATATGCAAAAATAATATCGATATAATTTTGATTTCAAATTAAGGAAAGGCACAATTTAAGCGAATTTGGTAAAAAATGTCAATTTTTGGAATTTTGGTGCCATACTTAAAATTACATATTTGCAATGCTTTATTCTCCTCAGGCGGACGCAACATTTGGGCGCCATTTTAAAGCGTTGCACCGAGTAAATAATTCTCTTGGTCAAATTTTAAAGCCATTTTATTAATGTTCAATTTTGTTTTGTTATGTTCCCATTTTCACATTCTATCTTTTCCCACAAAAATCAGAAAGAAGTTTGAAAATGTTTCCTAAATATTGAATAAAGTACGTAATAATATTTCTGATTGAAATTTCGATATTGGTCACAGGTTTGCTTTAATTTATTAATTAGTATAATCGAGTTCTATTTTTGCATTTTTTCACTTTGTGATATATAGTTAAAAATGCTATACATTACAGGAGAATTTCAATCCCATAATTTGTCACAAACGTATTATGCATAGTAATTTTTTAAAAAAAATATGTATGTAGTCCTATAGCTGTAGGAAAAGATAGATGCTGATTTTTAGCTATTTAAATCGAATAAATTAATATATCCCGAATGGAAACGCATATTCGTGAGAAATTTGGTATGATTACTTCTTTTGCTGCCAGTAAGGCGTGTACAAAAGTTAAAGATCTAGCTCTAATACTTAAGAAAACACGTTTATCACTTCGATGTCTCCTAATACAAAACGTTCTTATTTAAGACATACGATGCTCTGCCCCAGAAACTTGGAGAGAGCATCGCAAGTAGGCACTGAGTATCCTGTGTGGTGGGATGATGGGAGAGACCCAAAGAGCGACTAGATCCGGCTGACGACTGGTGCATGCTTGGACGGGATCCCTAACGGTTTCAGAATGAACGCCTCCAACGCCTCCGGCCTCACCTCACAGCCCGAAGGTGCCCGAAAGCGCCCGAATGTGGATATTAATAGAATGATCCCGCAACAATGCCAGTATCCACAGTGTGCAAGCCACCGCCCGGCCGCAATTCGCAAAGAAAATCTGTCTTCCGATCCTTCCACCCTTAAATAGATAATAAGATAATGATGGGAACAGAAAATAATGCACGTAACGAACCCTTCCGACATCAGATTTCTTTGAGATTGTTTAACACCCATAAGGGATGCCACTGATGATACATGCAATGGAGATGGAGCATCGGTGGAATGCGATGGCGGGGGAAACCGGAGAAAACCCGCCCTGCTTTGCCACATGCGGTTGCCTGGGATCAAATATGGATCACCTTGGTGAGAGGTGAGTGGTCAAGAAACCCAGCCAAGGCGCGACTTAAGCATTGGATGTGTTCCATTCAAATGACTTTCTCTACTTTATTCTGCAACAAAATATTCTCCCAGAAGCTTATTTGTCTCTCTGATTCATGATAATCTTAAAAAAGCATAGGCTGAATATTCCTATTACTTAATTCCTTATAAATAAATGGAGAATAAGCGAATACACTAGATTAAAGTGGTAGTCAAATCTTTCAAAAGCTATGTGATGAAATTGAAATCCCCTTCTCTTTGCATGATCAGGTTGAAAAGTCATGAATAACGACCTTCCATTTAAGGAAAACCGAAATATTGGACATTTAAAAACAAAAATAAAGAATATCTCGGAAATGGCTAACCCCATAACAAAATGTATATGACTTAAAGTGTGTTTTGAGGAGATTTACATTTTTTATGTAGCATGCTTATGTCTATCTTGTGCAGTTTATTGTTATGCAAAAACCATTCAGAATGAAGAGAACGTTAGGGGCCATTCCCAAAAATTTCAGAATGTAAATTTTATTTGCTGTGTAAATATCTTTAATATAAAGTATTTTAATTAAAATATTAGGAGCCATTATTTAGAAAATGTTTGTAGAAAATATGTTTCATGTGAAGGATATTTCGGGTTGAGGAGATTTTTCGGAAAATCTTCTTGTGTCACAACCTTAGAAGATACTAATCTCAAGTATCAAGTTTGATATTTAACAAACGGACCCTTTTTAAATTATTTTGGAATCCTGGTCTCTCAAAACATATATTTTTGGTGAAATCTCAGGATATAACTTTTGGTTGTGATTCAATATCTTATCTACCTACTATGTACATAGAGGAGGTATAAAGCGCCGTATATGAGTTTATCTACAGTAGCGAGTACTTCAATTGTTTTACGTATACTTATTTACCATTGGACTTAGGGATATACCAGAGACGGATAAGTGTAGCCTTGTATTTAAAAAAATGGCATGTGTTACATTCACATGACTTTCTCTACATCGCTATAACAAATTATTGTTGCACTGTTTATTCTTATATCTACTTTATGATAATTGAGATAAAAATAAGTAAAACTTATCTTAATTACTTGCTTCCTTGTAACTAGAAGGTACATAAAGGAATACACTAGGCTAAAACGATAGTCAAATCTTTTAATAGCTGTTTGGCATGTGGTTGAAATCCATTTCTATACATGGCCAGGAGTTTACAAATTTCTGTGTGAGAAACGTTAAAGTATTTAAAATCTAAGATAAATAACAAGGCATATCTAAAAAATGGTCAATTCCACGAAAAAAAACGTATATGACATAAATTGTGTGTTTTAACGAGATCTACATTTTTTTGTGTAGTAAGTTTTTGTCAATCTCTTACGGTTTACCAGATACGCAAAATTGATCCAGAATATAGAAGTCTTTAGAGGCTATTCCAAAAAAATTAGATATATACATTTTATTTGTCATGTTACTGTTTTCAATGTACGACATTTTAATTAAAATCGTCATAGCCATTTTTGAGAAAATAAACAATTTCGAAATTTTTTTCATGTAAGGGTAATTTGGGGTGGGGGGATTTTTCTCAAAATATTCGTGGCGCATCCCTGGAAGATAGTAAACTTAAATTCCATGTTTGGTATCTTAACGAATTTTCGTTTTTGAGTTATCGTGTTCACAGACACACGGACACTCACATGGATTTCTTTTTTTACAAATGTTTTTCCATTTTTTTAATACAGAGGACCCTAAAACGTCTTCTTCCGGCTAAATCTCGGCATCGAATTTTTGAGTAGAATGCAATACCTTCTCTATAGATGGTGCGTGTAGAGAAAGTAAAACTTATCAATTATAGGCAGGATGCTAGCCATTCATTAAGTAAAGGTGTTTCTGACTCAACGGAACATGTTGAATGTGGGATCGGTGAGTGTGTAAACAGAGTGTGATATAGCTTTGTGTGCAGAGGTTAGCTGTGGAAATCTGCTGATTTCAGTATTCCGCAAACAGATTCTCTGCCGATACCATCCTCGAGCCACGTAGCGCAGTAATCTTTTAGGGCAGACCGTCACGTCCGTTGGATACTGTTCATCGGTTACCGATTTGGGACGGTCACTTCGCTTCGAAATTGTTTTACATTTACAAGGGTCACACTTTGACATTATGCCGGTAAAACATACTACGTGTGCATTTACTCGCTCTCGAACCCAAAGTGAGCTTCCCTTAGATCCCTTTTGCTTTTTTCGACTAGGGCTGAATTCTTTCGTAACTGTACCTGCACGTGTCAGAACTATAAATGAACGAAGCTTTTCACTGAAATGGATTAGTTTATTAATATACGTACACGAACCTGTAACGTTAAAATAAACTAGTTCGTTTGTCAAATCGACGAATAAATGAACCAATGGTGGTATGTAATGAATGAAAAAAACATCATCTGTTGAAGGCCGTTAAATAGTTGTACCTATCCTGAGTATGTACAACAATAAGAAGACATTACAATCTCCATCAGGAACGGAGACGGTAAATGACAGTTGCAAGCTCGCGGCGGTTTGGAACGAGCCATGTGATACATTGTTGTGAAACGTCAGTACCTACATACTTAAGTAGAGCTTACTCTATTATTTGCTGCTCTATTCTCCTTCAGATAATCTGTAGGGGTTTAGTACAATGAAGTCGATTTATAATATGAAATTATCAAACTTCACTGCAAGTTTATACAAACACTTTGAAACAGACTACCGCTGATTATCTAGGAAATATGTCGTCGCAGAAGTTCTGTCTCTAAATAAACGGCCTTAGTTCATGTCGGGATCTTTTTAGTTTTAGCAATAGCTTATTTTCTGATATGCGTAATTTTCCTCACCTTGGCCAGTACGGTAAATACACAAATGTGCAATTTTTGCTTCCAATTTTGTCATTTACACTTGTAATGAGTGAAAATTATTTTTAAACGATAGGATTTCTCATTTTGAAATAATAATAATGTAAGACAATAAATAATAATAAATACTACTACTATTAATACTAATAATAAAATAGTTTTTTTTTGTTCCAAAAACACTTTCTTCCACAAGCTGATTACAACCAGAATCTACTAAAAATAACTTTCTTCAATAATTTCGTAAACATTTCCAAGATCAAGTTTGCTGCGGTGACGACTACTACTCGCTAAGAAATTTCTCTCAACGCTCAACTGTTGCACGCGATGCTTCCAACAACTCTTGGTAGGGCTTCGTTCCTCTTTCCATACCTGTTGATCACGTGATAGAAAATTTCCAGAAGCAGTCGGGCGTACAAAATCCATCGCAGGTATCAACAAACTAACTCAAATGTAACAAATCGAATTTCCACGTCGAAGAACCTTCCACTTGCACAGGTGTAACAATCACAGCTGTGATGTCAAAAGAACTTGCCGCCGGCACAAGTGCCCACTAACGTGCAGGGGGTAACAATGAATGCCAACAAGAAGCAAGGCATTACGAAAGAAGCGTACCCACACTTTCGGCGATTACGGTCGCAGGATATAATCACAATAATAATTCAATATCTAGCCTTGAATATTTCTGGTTGGATTTAAATAACTTAAGCCATTTGTATTTGACTCTTATTTTCTGCTAATATTTATCACAATTAGCACGAAGTAAACATAGGATTAATCTTTAGTTAGAATAATTTGTTGCAGGACAAGTAGAGAAAGTCATGTGAATGGAATCCATACGATTTTAAAGAATGGTTTATAGAATAGAGAGTAGCAAACATCGTGTATTATTAAACTCATCAGACCTTTATCTTACTTCTGTGCAACAGCAGATGTTACTGATGTATTTCAAGTATTAGTAACTATTTACTTGTTCTCGATTTCTCAGGATTTGCGGGTGTATCTTCTTTCTTTCTTTCCGAAAATCATGGTCTGTCCTTTTCTGCATTTATTTGTAAATATGATAATTACGCAAAACAACTGCAGGTTGACTGTCCCGTAGCTTAGTCGGTAAAGATCCTGTCTTTGCTGTGCCTCGGGTTCGATTCCCGGCTAGGCGGGGAGGATTCTTCTCTGGCCCAGATTATTTCCTATACTCCCCAGAGTCTGGAAGTGTGAATATGAATATGTATGTGTGTGCGTGATCTAATAAATAAAATTAAAGAAAGAAGAAGCCTTACGGCAGCAGCCAGTTCAGGATTTCACACCATTGCCAAGGCAATATATTCCAAAGGGAAATGATGCCGATATAACCGTGCTGTTAAAGGCGGGGAATAAATGGAAAAACAAATTCAGATTGCTCAAATGATCTATTGTTTGCTGTATATACATTACTGTCTGTGAACTTTGTAACGCCATGAAAGAATTCCCCGAATGAATTCAAACTTGGTGAATGTGTAGAAGAGTGTACAAGCAGTACGTGATTAGGATTGCAGAGAGATGGGGGTACACGTAGGCCGAGCAGGGTCCTGTTGTGTTTGCCCGACAAGGTCAGTTTTGCGCCACGTGTAATTAGTGCAGAGCTGTCAAACAAAGTTGAAACGTTAAATTGAGTGTCAGTATACCTTTTGGACGTCAAAAGAAACCATGTAAATGAGTTCGAACGGTCAAAATGATTGGTCTTCGGGAAGTGGATTTGTCATACCGTGACATTTCGGCTCGTATAAGGGAGACTGCAGCGACAGTGAAGTAGTGAATAAAAGAAGGTCGTACGCAGCAAAGAGCGGGTGCTGGGCCAGATAAGATGACCACAGCACGAGGTGACCGCCATCTTGTCCGCTTAGCAATAACGGACCGCAAAGCTTCATCTACTGTGTGGGCTCGACGTTGGAGCACAGGTGCAAGCTTGTCTGCATCGATGAATCGTCGTCGTCTGCTGCGGATTGAACTGATTACAGACATGCCGTTGTTCAGAAACCACAAGTGCAATGGACACGTGAACACTGTCACTGACGTCTGAATGGCAAAATGGAATGAGTCCCGCTTCAACTTGATCCTCAGAGACGGCTGCAGACGTGTCTGGCGTTACAGCGGTGAGTGCAACCAGCTGCATAGTTAAACGGAAATCAGAAGTTGTGTTAGTTTGGGAAGTTATTTGTTACAACAACCGATCGTCCCGACGAATTTAAGGTTCTTTGAACAGCAACTGGTACCTGAGGGAGATTGTAGGGCCCGAATTACTCCCCCTGCTTCTCGCATGTCCGGCCACATATTGCACCATTGCTTCACTGGCCTACATGTTCGCCTGACATGTCGCCCATCGAACATGTCTGGGATGTGTTGGTCGGGAAGTTGTCCATCACGGCCCTCCAGTAATCAGTTTCATAGATTTCTGGATCGCATGCATACTGTGTAGAGGGAGATCCCCCAGGAACATTTTGTAACAAATGTCTTTATTAATTCAATTTTATTATTTACAAATAAAGCTTCATATTCACTGTAACAAATAGTTCACTCACGTTAGAAGTTTACAATTTAAGGCAGCACGCCGTACGTGGCTCGCGCTCCACTGTGCGATAACACTGCAGTCATTCACCACTCAATACAAATCACAACACACAATGCATTTCTTCCTGCTGTTATAAGAGCAAATTGCGCACAGTGCTTTCTGGAAGCTTCTAGAAGCCGACGATTCGAGAAGACGGAGAGGCGTGTTTCAGAAGAACCCGGTTACAGCCGCGACGCACATCCTGGTCTTGTTCACGCAAGTTCTTCAACTACGATGTCGTCACGTACGGATGTTAATGTCGCAATATTCGGAATATTTTTATTTTCATACCTCGGCGTAATACAGCACTATTGCAGCGCCTGGAGACTATACAAAAAATTGAATAATCAGGTTCAAAGGTCATGTACATGTTTGAAAATTTAATCATTTGTTTATTGCCATGTATCTAATAATTGGTATTAAATTCATTTAATTCATGCGCTTCCTTCATAGTGTTGCAATTTTCCCAAACAGTAGTCTATGTTTGAATTAGTTGAAAATATTTGGAAACGAGAAGGATCATGAAAATAGCTGAGATAGATGAATTAGAGCTGGTAGCTGCTGCAAGAGCCTTGTTTTACTCAACTCTGGGTTAAACAGTTCGCTTTATAAACACGAATGAGCAAACTCAATTACCTGCGTCAGCAGAAATTTATCTCAGTCTTACTGGATTTCAGTTCCTTTAGAGATCAACCACTTTCGGGCATTAAAGCTTGGTTGTGTGGTGGAATGAGGACGCTGCAAATGCTTTTGGCACCGGCTTTTCATTGGATAATAGCAGAGAAAAGGAGAACTAAATTCTGAAACTAATCAATGTGTTTTAGTCAAGCCTGTCTAGCTAGCAATTTTTAGGACCCGAGTTCAGTCTCGCATGAATATAAATATATTTCCCCGAGATTTCTTTTGTTCTGAATTGAATGTTTGGTAACTCAAATGTTTGGCGCTTGGGCTTGTTAGTGAATCCATCATTCATAATTAGGAGCTACCTTTGTAGACCGGATTTATTACAAACATATGTTCGGACGCCGGTGTTTATGGATTTCAAATTCACTTAGATTAGGGCCGCGTGGTGGCCGAGTGGTTAGACCACTCTTCTCTCACCTAGACGACCTAGGCTCAATCCCAAGTGACCGTATGCGAGATTAGTAGTGGAAAAAGCGCCACAGGGTCGGGTTTTCTCCGGATTCTCCGGTTTCCCCCGTCATTGCATTCCACCTGTGCTCCATCCTCATTCCATGTATTACCCGTGTCATCGCCGACGTGCCACAAGTAGTAAAAGCGGGCATTAAACACTACCAAAAAAGTAACAACATAGATTCATGTACATATTATATTACAGATATAACATGATTTTCATTCATGTTACAACATTTTTACTTTCTCTAATACGCATATAAAATGTACTTAGACGGTAGAGGAGGTATTGTATTCCACCCAAAAATTTGATGGCAAGGGTTTCACAAGAAAGACATGTTTTGAGTACCCCAATTAAAAAAATTAGAAAAAGGTCAGAGCGTGTATGTGTGTATTTTTGCGTATGAGTGTGTGTGTGTGTGTGTGCGGACAGCATAACTAAAATCCGATTGTCGGTTGAATACTACACAACTGCCACGTGGAACAGTTTTCGAGTTTTCAAATGACTCTAATGACTTGTATTAAAAATATTAAAGATTTTTACATGGCAAATAAAATATGTATTTAGAATTTCTTGGGAATAGTCCCTGAAATCCTTTCTAATCTGAATGACTTTAAAAGCGTAAGAGAGAGACAAAACTCACTGTGTGATGTATTACATTCTAATGCATTTCTCTACCTGTTCTGTAGCAAACTATTATTACAAAAACTTATTCTTCTATCCGCTTCATGCTAATCAAAATAAATATTAGCAGAAATGCCTTACAAGTAAGGAGAATAAGGGAATACATTAAGCTAAAACCTAGCTATATCCTTTACAAGCTGTCGCTAAGTTCTCTTTGCAACGGTCAGGGTAAAATAAAAGGGAAGATTGAATCAATGATTTCAGGTTAATAATTTAAAGTATTATTTAATTATTTTTTTGGTTATATTAATTATAATAATATTTATAATTTATTCAAACATCTTATGTTAGAGTATAACACTGAAGCTATTATTGAGATAATTGTTATCTTTGAATATATTTATAAAAATAATTATTTTTTGTTTTTAAAGGGAGCTAAAACGAATGACGACTTCCGAAAGATTTTAGTAGTTTAAAATTGAAACAAATAGCAAAGCATATCTCGTAACGGTTAAATCTATTAAAATATATGACATAAATTGTGTGTTTTAAAGAGATCTAAATTGGTTTGTGGTTACTTTTGTCTATCTCCTACGGTGTAGAGTTATAAACAAGCCATCCAAAATGAAGAGGTCTTCAGGTGCTAATAAAAAAAAAATCAAAAAATTCATTTCGTTTTTCATAAAAATATTTTAAACATATGTTGCTTTAATAAGCATTAATATAAAGAAAAAAATGACTGTCACTTTAGCCTCATTTCCCTACTATTTACAAGGAATTAAGTAATAAGACAATTTGTGCTAATGTTTATCTTAATTATAGTTATGTAGATAAAAGAATAATCTTTTGTAAAAATAGTTTGTTTGCAGAACAGGCAGAGAAAATTATGGGAATGGAATATTTTCTTTCTCTACTACGTAAAGTAAGTAGGGAAAGCATGGTATTCCACCCAGAAATTTATATGGATATTTCGTAGGGAATACACGTTTTGAGATCCCTTAATACATTATATTTTTATAAAATACTAATGTGTCTGTTCCTTATTATTGGTTTAATTTCTCCAATAATTATCTTTCCTCAAATGTGAAATCCTTATTTGTTTTCCCCATCCGTCATGCAAAGAGAACGGAATTGAATGCCTCACACAGCAAACCTCTCTTAAATGATTTTACATTCGCTTTAGCCTAGTGTATTTGCTTATACCTTGTTGGTGCAAGGAATTGTGAAGTTAGACCATTTCTGTATGAAGTGCATAGAAGAGTAAGTTTTTGTATAAATAGTTTGTTGCAGAATAGATAAAGAATGCGAAAGTTCTGTATCAGACTTTTACCTAAGATCTTTTGTATTTAGCGGGAAGGTTTCAACATGTGGAAATAACATTAAAATGTTTATATATTGTCATCATTGCGTTTGTATATTGTTCATTAGTGTGGATAACAAAATCATAATATTTCATCAATTTGCAACGTGAAATATTTACAAAAATATTTTTTGCCCTTCAGTAATAATCACGTGATTCTGTTATGCAAGCAGTTTTTGAAAAAAATAAATAAGCACTTCTAATGCTTCTAAGGAAAGGATAGTTTGGGGTGGGTAATTATTTTTAAATATTTGTGTCATATTTTGCAACATAGTTAATTTAAATATTCGTATATTGCGAAACAAATATTTTAGCGTTAATACTTTCTCTACATACTACATAATATGTACGCAGACAAACTTTGCATTCCATTGAAAATTCGAAACTGCGATTCCATTGAAAATACACCTTTTTTGGATCCCTTGTAAATAAAACATTTTTAGAAAAAATTCTGTTTGCGAGTTTGTAGGTTTGTGTGTGTGTGTGTGTGTGTGTGTGTGTGTGTGTGTGTGTGTGTGTGAACACAGTAACTTAAAAGCGAAACGGTGGTGAAATACCAAACTAGATACTTTTTGTTTTGATTTATGCTGTTCACACATTCTCTTCTCTTCTTCTCTCTCTTTCTTTCTCTCACTCTCTCTCTCTCTCTCTCTCATTCAGCCTTGCATACACACCTTTTTAAACTGGATTGATTTATCAAAGAATCACAACATATTTATTTTTGGTGAAATATCGATATCCAATTCTTAGATGAAATGTAATACTCTATCTACCTGCTTCAAGTGCTAGCGGAAAGGGGACTGAAGCGAAACTATAAAAACAAAAGCTTAAGTGTTTCATTCACATGAATTTCTTTACCTGTTAATGCACATAAACTAATCTTATAAAAGTGAAGTCTTATGAATTCTACATACTTCATGTTAATTGAGATGAAGATTAGCAGAAATCAACTTATTTTTTGCTTCCTTGTAAGTGGAAGGGAAATAAGTGAATACTCTAGGTTAAAGCGATAGTCAAATCTTTTAAACATTGGTCACTAAGCAATTGACATTGGAATTAGGTTCTGCTTGGGTTCCAGGAGTAAAACAAAAGCAAAACGGATGGTTTTAAAATTGAAACTAATAACAAGGAATATCTCGGAAATGTTTAGGTCTATAAGAAAAAAGTAACGGAAATAAATTATGTGTTTACGAAATCTAAATTTTTTGTGTTGTAAGTTTAATCTATGCCTTATGGCTTAACATTTATACAAGTCATTCAAAGTTCAAGTTAAAATTTTATTTGTTATGTAAATATTTATAATATATACATGGCATTTTAATTAAATTAGAGGCATTTTAAGAAATAAAAAGCAATTCAAATACTGTTCCATAGTTTGGAGTGGGGATTTTCTTGAAACTCTGCATAGTCTCTTTGAAAGATACTGTACTTATATGCCAACTTTGGTTTTTAACGACTTTTCATTTTTAGTTATGCTGTTCACAGACACACGGACACACACACACATACACATACCTTTTTCTAAAAATTTTTTTTTTATTCAAGGGACCTCATAACATATATTTCCATTGAAATATCGTCATCGAATTTTTGGTGGTATACAATCCCTGCGAGTACCTACTATGTACATAGTGCGTTATACAGGGAGTTAAAAAAAGTAGCAGACTTGAAACTTTAAGATCTTTATCATAAACCTACTATAAAAGCACAGTCCATTTCTACAGCAGCTTCATCTGGATGTCATCCAATGAACTATGAGAAATTGGTGGATTTCAGGGGACTCCTGAAACCGGAAGAACTCCTGAAACTGGGCGGATCTTCTACAGGCTCTCACGTTTCCGTTGCCATTCATCCCCCAATTATTCTATCATCACATTAACTATCATACATTTCGCCTTCATTTAAAATTACCTGCTTCCTCACTCTTATGTCTGGCTATGCGCCAATCTCTCGTTCCGGGTTCTTCATTCTACAATTAATCGTCATTGACTCCTCGAGAGGCTTCTGACTCTATACCCCATGTGCAATTCTCCATACGGGAGCATAAGCCGACTGAGCCAAGTAGTTAGGTTTCAAAGAATTGTTGTGTGTGTTTTGTAAAATAATACATTGCGAAACAAATGTTTTAATGTAATTGCTTTATCTACATACTACATAGTGCGTAGGCAGACAAGGTATTGCATTCCACTCACTCATACCCGATTTCATTGGAATTCATTATTTATATAAAATAATTTTTAGATACATTTCGTATGTGAGTTTGAGGTGTGTGTTTTTATGTTTGTCCGTGTGTCTGTGAGCACGATAACTCAAAAATCTGCAACAAATTATTGATAAAAACTTATGCTTCTATTTACTTCATATCTTATTACTTAATTCCTTGTAAGTAGAAGTGAAATAAGGGAGTACCAAAGGTTAAAGTGATAATCAGGCATAAGCTTTTTAACAATAATTTGTTGCAAAGATGTAGAGAAATTCATGTGAATGGAACACATCCGATTTTTTAGTAAGTGATGTAAGAAGGCCAGTCATATAGATATTATTTATGATACACATTTCTGGAGTGATCGATATCTAAAGCAAGGTCTTGTAGAGAAGTGAAACGTGATTTATTGAATAATTTTCCCTTACGTATTTTACATTATGTTGCAATATTAATTTCATTTATGCAAAGAATGATGGTTGTGGGCGGACGAACAATTTTAACGATGAAATATCAAAACTATCCCCGAGTTGGATAGATCAATTTATGCATTCTTAGTATTACAATTGCGGGAAGTAAATCATGAAATAATTAGAAATTCATAGTTGACATTAGCCACATCATATTCAATGTACGTAAATGGGACATTGGCACCTCTTTCTGCATTGAATGTGTGAATGCTTGACGTGTTGAACCGATAAGCAATTTTCATGTATTTCCTTACAGGGAGAGAAGCGAGTAAATGTTATGGTTTATGACGTAGCCTATCATTAACATAACGTGGTAAGTAATTATAAATTTATTTGACAATATGCAGATGCTTTTGCATCAGAATATTAAAAAAACAAACATGTTTAGTGTTCATATTTAATTTTTTAATTTTTACTAGGGATTAAAAATTTCTTTTAAAGTTTTAGTTAAATAATATTGATCTACAGAAATATATGGTTAAAATAATGCTTAATCTTGCATCATTAAGAGCTTTAGGTTTTATTTTCGATCGATGAAAAATAAAGGAATTTTATGAAGGGAAATTTCGTTATAGATATGGGGCCTAAAAATAGCGTTGCTATCACATTCTTCAGAGAAGCAGTATTGTGACATTTTATGAATCTTTATTGCAATGAGAACGTGTATAAGGATTTGAATTAAGCTATTGCAATTACTTTTAGAGAAATAAATTGTTGTTTTTATGAAATTATTGATGTTAATATTTTCCTTATTTGTCAATATAAATTCACCTTTTTGAGCCGGTGAATGAAGTCATCATAAAATGCATCCTTAAATTTTTAGATTATGTATTTGAAATTATGTACCATATTTTATGTTTGGAAATATCCCTTCGTGCGTTGAAAGAGTTTCAGAACTCAATGGATCTATTTCAAGTTAAACCTGTCAGTGCTGGGCAGAGTTCTCTTCATTTTACTCTTATGAAAGAACGCGATCTGCTCACTGTCTCCGCTAATAAAAGGAGGGGCAAAACAAAGGTCGCACTCGCAGTTCTCAACTGGCCGGTTTTAACTTGAAATAGCCCCGATGAGTTCTGTATCTCTTTTAACGTACGTAGGAATATCTGTCTCTGTCAAATAGGGGCAGTTGGGCCACCTGGTAAGCAATTTTTCTTATAAATTAGAAAAACTGAAGTGCACAAAAGTGTAAAACTAAGAAAAACACATACAGAAAAGAGACTTAAGTTTGAATCCACGGGAGTTTAGAATTTATAAAATATTTTCGTTTCGTAATCGGCTTATCGGCTTATTTGTAGGATTGACACCCCCCTAGAACAAGCCAGTGCCGAGGATCAGAAGCCTGTCGGGGAGCCTAACGGCACGAAACCACAGAATGGAGAACCTGCTACGAGGGGTCGGCCCGTAGCCAGGCATGAACATGAGGAAGTGGATGATTGGAAAGGTGATGATGGAGCAATTGGTCGAATGAGTGGCGGAGGAAAAATCCCACTTGCTTGGGGTCGAACCCGGGACGCCTAGATGGGAGGCGAGAGGTCACACCTCTCAACCACGGAGCCGCCATAAAATATTTACAGATACAATTAAAAATAGAAAATGTTCTCATTTTTGCCTAAAAACTGGATCCCAGTGAACCATAAATGGGCTGTGAACATCCGTCTCTGCCGGCAAAGAATGCAGTTCATCCGCCATAAGCTGCCGCACTCTTATGGATGAACGCCCATTTGAAGACGCTGTAAAATAAGTAAACTTAGCTACACACTTGGCTTTACTGTCCTCTCACAAGCAAATATGTCGTAACTGTATGTGAGCACTGCTTGACTTGTGAACCACATGTAATGTACCACACACGATAGTAGCCAACCAGTAAGCTCATCTCAATGCAGGTCCCTCTGTCGCTGAAGGGTACAAAGTACATGGCCGGAATACGAGCAAAGCCTGGTTTGAGAGGCTGCTGGGGATATATTAATATCTAAACGTGGCACTCCTGGTCCGTGAAATACCTGCCGTGAAATATTTTACGTCACCCCACTACTGCAAGGGCAATATTTTGGGCGGCCATTGTTGCGGAAAGTTGGCAGGCGTGTAAAACCCGAGTGTTAATTCCTGCCATTACAGGGATTTCATTGCCGAGCTCGTGTTGGTTTGTTGGGGTGGGCCCTTGCACAAATGTGACCACACCATGAGAGGGAAATAAACTCCGGGCTAGAAGCGAAATTAGCATTCATTCCTGGGGCGACTCGCCCATTATGACCCCCTCTAAACTGATTCCATTTAGCCTATCACAGACTACAAGACTTGTTTTCAAAGAGGTTAAACAGAAATTAACTTTACTACAGAGCTCAAAAGCTTTTCCTTTTACGAGGTCAATTGTGGTCTAACAAAGGCATTTAAGTGGAAGTATTGTACAAGACTCCTTGGTATACATCTCCCCATCAGGGAAGCCCAGAAATGCTTTCCGAACAATGCCACGAAACATCACAAATGGAACCCGCCTTGTAAAGGGCAAATAGCCATGTTAGACAATGACCAAATAAGACAAATAACTTGTGCCAAAGAGTCAGGTTCAGTGGTTCCCAGGTGATGCGGACTCCAGATTCATAACTACAATGGGTATTTCATGAAACCTCGCTCGTTCGTATCCATTTGATGCGAAATGTTTGGCTTCCCAGTGGCGTAACATGACATAAAAACATGGGAACGCTGAAGTTTAAATCCCCTACTTCTAAAAATAAGCCTGGAGGTGGATACTTGTGCATTTATACTTTCTCTAGCACGTATATACAACTGAAATGAAAGCTAGTTTTATTTTTGGACTACAGTGGTTCTCAGCGTCCCATTCTACGTTGGGCGTGCTAAACCGCTTAATTTTGCTCATAGACCTCTCTGTAAAGCATGAGGTTCTTTTACGTGCGATAAATCTACGACACGGGACCAACGGTTTTACTTCCCTTCCGAAGGAAGCTATGCTAAGGATTTTTACGAGAAAAAGAAATCCATCGCTATTGGGTATTAGAGACTAGCATAATAACCACTACACCACGGTGGGTGACAAGATGTGCAGTGTATACAGCAGATAAAGAAGATATTGTATTCCACCCAAAAATTTGATACCCAGATTTCATAAAAAATACATGCTTTAGGGTCCTCCTAATTAAGAAGAAATTATTTTAGAAAAAGGTCCGTGTGTGTTTGTGGACAGTTAGATATCAAACTTGGTATTTACATTCATTGTCTTTCAAGGATGCGACACGAAGATTTTCAGGAACATCTCTCCCAACTACCCTTTACATGGAACATTTTTCGAAAATTTTGATTTTCCCAAAAATGTCTAACGATTTTGATTAAAATACGATAAAACGATATTTTTATGACAGTCAAATGTTCTGTATAACTGGTAAACTGTAAGAGATAGACAAAAACTTATTGCACGAAAATTTTAGATCTTATTAAAACGCACAATTTATGTACACACACCTTTTTTTTTTGTTGTTTTATTTTTGGTAGAGTCAATCTTTCCGAGATATTCCGTGTTATTGGTTTACATTTTGAGATAGTTAAACTTTTTTCGAATGGGAAGTCACCTCTCGTTTTTCTCTTTTCTGTTTTATCCTGATGAGTAAATCGCTTTAGCCTAATGTGTACCCTTATTTGCCTTTTACTTAAAAATAAGCGAGTAATAAGACAAGGTCTATTAATGTTTATATCGATTATCAGATTAGATAAAATAATAATCCTTTGTAAAAAAGTTTGTTTGCGGAACGATTAGAGAAAGTCATGTAAATGGAACACCAGATTATTTTTAATGGTGCAGTTATAATTTACGTTTGAATTTGACAATGAAAAGAACAAACAACAACAAATAAGAACACAAAAATAACTGTTATATTGAAACCAAGAACATTCATATAATCTGTCATGTCCACTAAATGCAACCGTCGGTTCTTCTTTGTTTCAGTAAAGGAACAGCGTTCCTAAAAGAGTTTTCTACATTACAGAACAGTTACAATTATCTGATGTGTTCCATACACCTGACTTTTACATCTCTGCAACAAATTATGATTAGAAATCTTATTCTTCTATTTACTTCATACTAATCGAGAGAAAATAGCACAAATGATCTTATTACTTGCTTCCTTGTAAATAGAAGGGAAATAATGGAGTTCCACAGACAAAAGCGATAGTAAAATCTTTTAATCTTCTCAATTAGCATGAAGTAAATAGAAGGATAATCTACTAACAATACTTTGTTGCAGAAATGTAGAGGAAGTCATGTGAATGGAACACATCAGATTTATAATCTCTCTACACGTACTATGTACATAGTGTATAGAGGAGGTATTGCATTCCATCCAAAAATTCGATACCGAGATTTCACCGGAAATACATGTTTTGGGTCTCCCTGAATCCAAAAAAAGCATTTTCAGAAAAAGTTCCGTGTGTATGCGTGTGTGTGTCTGTGTGTGTCTGTGGAAAGCATAGCTCAAAAACGAAAAGATCGTTAATACCAAACTTGGTATTTCAGTTTAGTACCTTCTAAGGATCTTCTAAGAAAATTCCCCCACCCCAACCACCTTATACAAGAACTTTTTTCGAAGATTTTGATTTTATTAAAAATGGCTCTAACGATATTTACCTGGCAAATAAAATCTATATCTTGAATTTTCTGTGATTAGCCTCTGAAACCTATTTTATTCTGAATGAATTTTACGGAATTTGCGTAACTGCTTAACCGTAACAGAAACAAAAACTTACACACAAACATTTTTGAGCACGTTAAAACACACAATTTATGGTATATAAATTTTTGATCGTTGATTGTTTTTTTTAGCTTTTCCTTGTTTTTGGTTTCAGCTTTGAAAAACTTATACTTTTCTCATACAGAAATTTGTCAACTTCTGTCCATCAAACAAAGGAACTTCGGTCACATAGCAACCAGCTTTGGACTATCACTTTAACCGATTCTACTTAAAAGGAAGCAAGTAATAAGACTATTTCTTCTCGATTAGTATGAAATAAATATAAGCATAAATTTGTTAACATTAATTTGATACAGAGATGTAGAGTAAGCCATGTGAATGGAACACATCAGATTTTTATTTTCTCTACACGTACTATGTACATAGTGTACAGAGAAGGTATTGCACTCCACCAAAAAATTCAATACCGAGATTTCACTGGAAATATATGTTTTAGGGTCCCCTGTATCCAAAAAAAGTATTTTCAGATAAAGGTCCGTGTGTGTGTGTCCGTGTGTCCCTGTGTCAGTGTGTCCGTGTGTCCGTGTGCGATTACTCAAAAACGAGAAGTCTGTAAAATTGGTATTTAAGTTTAGTATCTTCAAGTAATGCGACACGAAGATTTTGAGAAAAATCCCCCTACCCCAAACTATCCTTTATATGGAACTTTTTTCGAAAATTTTGATTTTCTAAAAAATGGCTCTAACGAGTTTGATTAAAATATCGTATATTAAAGATATTTACCTGAAAAATAAAATATATATTTTGAATTTTATGGTAATAGCCTCTGAAGACTACTTTATTCTGAGTGAATTTTACGGAATTTTGCATAACTGCTAAACCGTAAGAGATGGACAAAAACTTTCCACACTAAAATGTACAACACGTTAAAACACACAATTTAAGTTATATCCATTTTTTCGTGCAGTTGATCGTTTTTTAGATATTCCTTGTTATTGGTTTCAGCTTTAAAAAAACTTATATTTTTCTTATACAGGAATTGTCAACTGCTGTCCACACAAACAAAGCAATCAGCTTTTGACTATCACTTTAACCTCTGATACTCCCTTATTTCGCTTCTACTTACAAGGAAGCAAGTAATAAGACTATTTCTGCTAATTTTTTGTCGAATAGCATGAAGTGAATAGAAGCATAAGCTTTTTAACAATAAACAGAAAGTCAGGTGAATGGAACATATCAGAGTTTTTTAGTAGTGCAGACAACTATAGGAACCTAAAAAGCAAACCGAGTGTGTTAGTCAAAGCGCTTGAATGCAGTGGCTT
The DNA here is from genome assembly GCA_030762935.1 of Hymenopus coronatus. NCBI lineage: Eukaryota > Metazoa > Arthropoda > Insecta > Mantodea > Hymenopodidae > Hymenopus > Hymenopus coronatus. The sequence continues at coordinate 112,973,115 of CM060890.1, forward strand.
ACGCTGAAATGTTTCGGCGTCTTACTTGCCTGCTTCTGAATATGGCTACGATGGTAATTCCCTCGCCCGAAATTGCCAGCTCCACAAACCTGATGTACCCATCCTGTATGCTCCAGCGTTCAGCCGTACGCTGCCCATGCTATGGAGTACTGCTGTCAATTGTGTTTCATTGTGCATAAAAAAATCTGAGGTGTTCCATTTGGGTAACTTTCTCTAGTTGTTCCAAATAGAAGCAATTATTCTTTCATCTACATTATACTAATCTAGATACACATGAGCAGAATTGGTCTTTAGTTGCTTCATTGTAATTAGAAGCGAAATAAGGGAGTATCATAGGTAAAAGCGATAGTCAAAAGCTGGTTGCTATGTGACTAAAGTTCCTTTTTTTATACAGACAAGATTGATAAATTACTGTATGAGAAAATTATAAGTTATTTTAAAGCTGAAACCAATTACAAGGAGTTTTCCCAAAAACGACAAACTCCATGAAAAATGTATATAACATAAATTGTGTATTTTAACGTGCTCTACATTTTTTGTGTTGTGCTCTACATTCTTTTACGGTTTGGCAGTTATGCAACATTGCGTAAAATTCATCCAGAATAAAGTGGTCTTCAGAGGCTATTCCTAGAAAATTCAAAATAATCGTTAGAGCAATTTTTGAGAAAATAAAAATTTTCGAAAAAAGTTCCATGTAAAGGGTAGTTTGAGGTGGGAGATTTTCTTTAAAATCTTCGTGTCGCATCCTGGGAAGGTAGCAAACTTAAATAACAAGTTTGGTATTCAACGATCTTTCGTTTTTGAGCTACACTATCCACAGACACACAGGCATACCCGGGCCTTTTTCTAAAAATGTTTTTTTTTTTATATTCAGGGGACCCAAAACATGTATTTCCGGTTAATGTATTTTGGTTGGAATGCAATACCCTCTGTATACATTACGTACATAGTACGTGGGAGAAAGTAAAAGCACCTCCAAGTGTAGTAATTTGTAACGAACTATGGAAAGTAATTTTATTGTCCTGCTTTAAAGTTGTTACAAAATAAACACACAAAAACAAAGGGACGCTCACGAACAAGCGTCCCCTAAAGCGATATGAATAGTATTGTTTGAATATATTCATTATCAGTTGTGAAACATAAGTAATATTTGATCATTTCCAAATATATCTCATGTATAATGTTACACAGTATTGTATACTGCGATGACACGTAGTTTTTATGGCTAATAATAATTTAGATCGTTTAGTTACAGATGTGAATACCATCATGTAAACGGCATTAGAATGGTTTAAAGCTAACAGTTTATTATTAAATAAAAGCAAGACGATTTAAATGCGATAATTTTGTTTTCTCACAGAAACCGTGTGTAGGACAGGAGTTGTATAGGTAGAGTCAAACTAATAAATTCAATGCCCTAGCAGGGATTTGAACCACGTGTCTCCCGGTCCATAATAGTTGGTTATACTATGAATTCTGGGGCTTAAAGTACTTACAACATTGCAAGTCGCCACTGGGGTTGTCATCTCAAAGTGATTTGAGATCACCTTGTGGTTTACCGAGGAACATGCGAGTCAGTTGAGAAATTCAATGAAATGCCTCAGTGATAGAGCAACCGGCTAGAGACCGGAAGATGCGTGGTTCAAACCTCGGCTATGACATTGAGTTTTTCAGTCTGACTCTACCTATCCACGATTCAAATTCGTTTTTAGTTTAAAATCATTATCAGCTAATCGTCAGCTTAAAATACAAACTTTTATGTTTGAGTTATATATATATGGATAAACAGTGAACACGAGGAATGGATGTTAATAAAGTGATAATAAAATTATCCAAGTTTATATATCTGTTTAGAAATTGAAGAAATTGTGTGTCATTCCATTATTTGAAAGTAGCTTACTTATTTCTGTTTGAATATGTAATTAGATATTATATAATTTCATTGAGTGGAAGTAAAAGAATCTCAGATAGTTTATTATTGTAAAATAAAATTATGGAATTTATTAGAAACTTATGTAAAAACAGTTTTTACAGACATGCGAATTTTATCTGAATATAATTAGTATATTTTACATATTATAATTAACATTCATAAATCTTCAACGAATTATTTATTAAGTGATAACAATGAACACGAGGCTAGAAAGCAATTGCTATACCATTTGTAAGGTTAAGTAAAACGCAAAATATATTTATTTGGAACAAAAGTGCATTATACATTATCGATTAATTTAAAACAAGGAACCATAAGAGGCGGTGCCAGACTGAATGTTTTTGAGTATTTGCTTATAATCTAGACGGCCCGGGTTCGATGCCACGTGGCGGTATGTGGGATTTGTAGTGGGCGGCGGTGTGTTTTTCTCCAAAACCATCCTTCCTGTTATCCATTTCACGGTTATTTCATATCACTCACTTCCTCACTTCCATAGCAGGCATCTAGCTGACCATCCTTCCAGGCTTCTCTCTGATGCAGAGCCTCTGCTCCTCAAAGGCGTCTGAGCCCAGGTACTCGCTTGAGGTCCTGAGGAGGTAATCCCGACATACAAGGAGGATAAATAGAGGAAGAAAGAAATATAAGTTTCAGTCTAGACTATACAAATGGTTATCAGATAGCCCGTTTTATTCTGTTGACGAATTTTAAATGCGAGGATAGTTAACATGTGATATCATCATTTTATAATGTCTATTGTCTGTATTGTGCTTAATGACAAAGTTATTGCATTACTTGCCAATCCATATGTGTCTATTGTAATTATTTGATTCCCTTTAAAGTGTGTGTTACAGAAAAGATACAAGATACAGAAACAACATTCAAGTGTTTTGACAAGAAGTCAGTTTTTGTACAAAGAATTTTCAAGTTATGCTGTACACACACGGACCTTTATTTTAAAATCATTTGTTTGATATTGGGGGTCCTCTAAACATGTATTTCCGTGAAAAATCAAGGGCCTTTTCTACCTATTATGTGCATAGTACATCCGTGGTAGCGAAAGTAGTAATGGGAAACATTTATTCTTTGGGTGGTATGACTTTTTTTATTCAAATTCAATTACAAACTTTCAAAATACTCTCCTCCTGGGGCTATACATTTGTTCCAACGTCCTATCAACTTTTAAAAACATACAGTGAAGCCCTTGTTTAACAGCCTGTTCGGTATACACTAAATAACGCCATTTTATTCAGTATCTGTTTCGATATGGCATTCACAGGTGTTTTTTCACCCTGGGACAGGTGGCAGTCAAGGGTGCAAGATTCATCGAACATGATGGGTGGGACATGGATGCAATGTCTAGATCCGATGAGAAACCTCTTCTTCATGAATCATTCAAATAATACAGTTTTTTGCGACTTTTCTATAGCTCAAATCACTATGAATTATATCATCAACTGTTTCATATGACCAGCTGCAACTTGGCGTCAATGGCGTTGCGGTTCATCTCAGTTTTTGATGTGGAGGACTATCCTGGACGTGGGTCGTCTTCAAGACTTGTTTCACTTTTTTACTTGTAAAATGTCGTTCAAAACCACTGAGTTGATAACGCTTGGTCTCCATGTGCTTTCTGAATCATTTTTAGCGTTCCAGTTTTTGATTTTTTCAGAAGAACAAAAAACCTAACTTAAAATCCATGCTGGGTCTTTGAAACACATCCTGACACAATGGATCCCTTTGACAAGCTGAACAGCTCACGGGCAATAATGCGCATATTATGTCAGTCAAGTTCAGATCTCTCAACAATTGAAGATCGACTTTAAGTTAAGCACTATAAAGTTTCTTTCCATTTAACCCAGTTTATGACTGGGCATGGAAAATTCATATCATAATTCGAAAGTTTTAAAATAATTAACTCAACGGAAGCTTTTTTGTCCTGTCTAAATTCCTGTCAAAATGCCAAACACTTATTATATGATTGTCTAGTACCTATATGATTGTATAAAGGGATTTAATAACAAAATCTTAGCTTCTGACAAATGTCTTTCACACCACCAATAACGCAGATATTCAAAAGAAAATGTTTTCCACATTAAGTTTAATCAATTTATTAGGCATATTTTTAAAATATTGTGATGTAATTATTGTTTATATATTCATTTATTTAACACTTTAATATGAATTCTGAATATTTTTTATCATGTTGTAAAATAAAGCCTTAGCACGCTTTTGTAAATTAGGGCTAAGGGTTTTGGAAAATAAACAAACACACAAATAAATAAATACATTTTCATAACTCCGATTGCACGTATTTACACAGTAAAAATAATTACCTTTCGGTTTGACACTCCCTTGTAAGTAGTAAACGTTAAGCAATAGACAAAAACTAAAATGTAAATCTCTTTAAAACACACTTTTCAAATAATTGTTTTTTAACATGGACCATTTCAAAGACACCCGTTATTATGGTTCAATTTGTTGAATATTTGGTCATGATTTAAACTTATATATATTCAATTACAAGAAAGAATTATATGTGTCCTATATATTTGCCATGTTTCAAACTTTCAGTTTGCATGACTAAATAATACGTTGACTAATTAATACCTTTTCTTGTGATAAAAATACTCCATATAATGCATCTTGAAAAAACAAATTCACATAAAATTGTTTTATTGTTGAATTGTTTTATAGTAAATGAATTTGTAAATAGATCTATGACATCATGTGTTTTATTAGCCTATAACAATTTTAAAGCAATCTTTATTTTTTATACTCTCCAAAACTCTTGTTTATTTCAAAAGTTTTGAATTTATTTCTTAAAATCCGAGCAATATTTTGAAAATGTATACGGTAAATTTCTTTAAAATATTATTCAGAAGCAATACACATATTTTGAAACAAATTATATTAAGTGAGGTATTTGGAGACTGAAAAACTACCGAGAAAATCTGATGTGTTACATTCACATTATTTTATATCGCCGTAACAAATTAATGTTAAAAAGCATATTCTTCTATGTAATTTATGATAATTGAGATAAAAATTACCAGAAATTGTGTTAATTAGTTTCTTGAGTGTAAATAGAGGGAAAATAAGAGAATACACTAGGCTAAAACGATAGTACATTTTTTTTTAAAAGCTGGTTGCCATGTGGTTGAAATGCGTTTCTATGCAAGGCCAGGAGTTTACAGCTTTCTATGTGAGAAAAGTTTAAGTATTTTAAATCTGAAACAAATAACAAGGAATATCTCAGAAATCGTCAATTCCACGAAGAAACGTATATGACATAAATTGTGTTTTAACGTGGTCTAAATTTTTTTGTGTAGTAAGTTTTACAGTTTAACAGTTACGCAAAATTCAGCAAAATCCATCCAGAATGAACAGATTTTTAGAGGATATTCTCAGAAAATTAAAGATATATATTTTATTTGGTATACAAATATGTTTAATATACGGTATTTTAATCAAACTGGTAGAGGCATTTTTGAGAAAAAAAATCGACATTTTTTCTAGGTAAAGGGTCGTTTTGGGTGGAGGAATTTTCCTTAAAATCTTCGCGTCGCATCCTTGGAGGATACTAAACTTACATACCAAGTTTGGTATTTTACCCACTTTTGGTGTTTGTGTTATCGTGATCATAGACACACATACGGACCTTTTTCTAAAAATCCTTTCTTTGATTACAAGGGAGCTTTAAAGTTTATTTCCCGTAAAATCTTGGCAACGAATTTTCATATGCGAGAAAATGTTTAAATTTGCTCATGCATATTAATAAGTATGTGCCTGTACATTTATAAGTTTATATGTGCAAAGTGGAAAAAGTATACGTTTATTTAAACTAAAATTTAAACTATTAAAACAAATTATTAATGTTTCACAATTTTGGTCAAATTTCAAGGAAATGGAAAGACAAACACTGTTCTTGATCTTCTTATTATCTGATAAACTACGCGGTTGGTCCAATGGTCTCCCACAAATACGTTAACACTTGATGTTAATCAAGTATGAGGTCGAACGAGAAACTTTGTGATTGTGGCGAGGAGCCTGTTCCACTGATTGTTACGCCTAGATCTGTGTTGAACAAGTTGCCAACCTCAAGTACATTCCAATACGGACGGAACAACTTCAACTACAAGGGCTTCCATCTTCAAACATAGTACTCAAATGAAAAACACACAACTCTCTCTTGGGAATATTTCAACAATTTCTGATCTTCTCTTCACATAGACTTCTGAATGGTATGTATAAGGAGGTAAAAAAATAATACAAATTGAATGTAAAAACTTGTTATAAGCATTCAAATGAGTCCAGATGCCAAAAAGTGTTACAAGACTTTCTCTATTTTACAAAGAAACTTCTTACGAAAGGTTATTCTTCTATCTACTTCATGCTGATCGAGATTAACATTATCAGACTGGTCCTATTATTTAGTTCCTTATAAGTAGAAGGGAATTAAGGGGATACACTAGTCTAAAGTGATAGTCAAATGTTTTAAAAGCTGTCGCTATGCGATTATCATTGAAATCCAGTTCTTTTTGATACCTAGGAGTAAAAGAAAAGAAGCTCGGATTACTTATGTTTGAGAAAAGTAAAATTTAAACCAAAAACAAGGAATAACTCGGAAACGGTTAGCTGTACAACAAAAAATATATGCCCGCCTGGGTAGTGTGGGAGTAGCGAGTCTGTCTCACATTCAAAAGGTCGTGAGTTCGAATCTCGCTTAGGATGAGTTACCTGGATAAGGGTTTTTCGGGGTTTTCCCTTATCCTGAGAAGGCGAATGTCGAGCAACTTTAAGCTCCATGGACCCCGAGATCATTTGAGCATCATTTCACCAATTTCATTCATCGTCCGATATGACCAAACAGGGTATATATACTTTTTGTGCAGTAAGAATTTTTCTATCTCTTACTGTTTATCATTTATACAAAACTCATCCAGAATGCAGAGGACTTTATGAACAAATTGAAGATACACACTTGAAAATATTTTTAATACACGGTAATTTAACACAAATCGTTAGCCATTTTTGAGAACATTGAAAATTAAAAAAGAAGAAAAACATTTATCCATGTAAAGGGAGATTTTCTTAAAAATCTTGGTGTTGAATTCTTGAATATACTAAACGTGAATGCCAAGTTTCTGAGTTATTCTGTACAGACACACCCACACACATCATACCACACCACCCACACATACATACCATAAACACGCGGGTGCACATACCTTTTTCTAAACATGTTTTTATTGGCCTCAGGGGACTTCAAGACATATATTTCCATGAAATCTCATAATCCAACTTATGAGTGGAATATAAAACCTTTACTAGCCACTACGTTCTTACTTAGTTCGTGCAGAGAAAGTAAAAATCTGATATGTTTCGTTCTGACTTTATTTATTGTGTAACAAAATATTCTTATAATATTGTCATGACACACGTGTATAATACCACAGTTTTTTCAATCGAGTGTGGCTTTTATGAAACTAAGCTTAGCCGTACCTTGAAATAAAGGAACCGTTAGGCTAAATCAATAATCAAGAGACGGCTCTGTTTGCATGGTAAAGAGTATAAAAAGGAAAGAATATAAAATAAATCATGTGCATTTTGTGTAGTAAGACTACCTCTTAAATGGTTTACCAGTTAAGGAAAAGTAATTCAGAATGGAGAGCATTTCGTGGACTATTTCCAGAAAATTAAAGACACACATTTCATATAAAATATGTTAAATATATTGCATTTTCATCAACATTTTTAATGATGGAATTTACTTGGAAAACTTCTTATCGCATCCTTGGAGATACTGAACTTAAATACTTTTTTTATTTAATCACTTATCGTTTTTGAGTTGTGCCATTCACAGACACACACAGAAGCAAACACGGAGCTTATAAACATGGGTTTACTGGATTCAAGAGCCCTCAAAACGTATGCTTACGGCGATATTTTGGTGTTACCTTTTATGTGCGCTGCTCACGATAAAATAAAATAACAATTACAAAAATGAGTTTGTTTAAATGACAGCAAAGATTAACAGGCGCGACTTCTAAATAAGTGATCATATTTTAATATAATTTTTCGCCGTACTTTTTATTTTCTCTAGACGTACTACATTCATAGTGTATAAAGAAGGTATTTTATTGCACCCAAAAATTCCATACCGAGATTTCATCGGAAATTCATGCTTTGGGACCTCCTGAGTCCAAAAAAAAAACAACACATTTTTAAAAAATGTCCATGTGTGTCCAACTATCTGCCTGTGTATGTGAGTGGGTGTGTCTGTGCGTGTGTGTCTATGGGAAGCATAGCTCGAAAACGAAAAGTCCGTTAAATACCAAACTTAGTATTTAAGTTCAGTATCTTCCAAGGATTTGACACGAAGGTTTTCAAGAAAATCCCTCCCCCCAACGTCAACTGCCCTTTATAAAGACAAATTTTCGAAAATGTTGATTTTCTCAAAAATGGCTCTAACAATTTTGATTAAAATATCATAAGTTAAAGATGTTTACATGAAAAATAAAATGCATATATGGAATTTTCTGAAAATAGCTTCTGAAGACATTTTTATCTGGATACATTTTGCGGAATTTAGCATAATTGGTAAAGCTTAATAGATAGACAAAGACTTATTTCACAAAAAATATAGGGCTCGTTAACACAAACAATTTATATTATAATAGATTTTTTGGTAAAGTTAACCGTTTTTGAAATATTTCTTGTTATTTTTTTCAGTTTTAAAATACTTATACTTTTCTCATACGGGCATTTGTCTACTCCTGGCCACACAAACAAAGGAACTTCAATCACATGGCAAGCAGTTTTTAAAACATTTTACTATTGCTTTGGCCTTTGGTCTCTCTCATGTCTCTACTACTTACGAAGAAGCAAGTAATAAGACCATTTCTGCTATTTTTTTTCTCGATTAGCATGAATCAAATAGAAAAATTAGTTTGTTCAACAACTCGTTGCAGAGATGCAGAGAAAGTCATACGAATGGAACACACCAGATATTTCTATATAGAAAGAAACAAATCGAAAATGAATTCTTCCTAATTTGAACGCTTTTAAGTTAATTCATCTTTTTAAACCTTGTCCATGCATGTACAATGCTTTATACAGAAGTATAAATTATCGTCATTACCATCTGTGTTATCCAATATGACGTGACCGCAAGCCGCAAACGTTTAAAACAAATTAATTTATATAATTTTTTCTCGCTTCGCTTGGGCTTCAGCTTCCATAGTCATTTGCATTAGAGCTCTTTAAACCCTTGTACTGCAATGCTAACTATTATAGTTTTCTATTTGATATACAACGGAATATAAAAATATATTTATGACCAGACGTATTATTACACCTGTCATTTATCATTAGGAGTGGGAAACTGCTATTCTCCTGTAATGGTTATTACTGCCGTAGTTTATGTTAACGGTTACAAGTAACGGTCATGTGAATAAATGAATAGGCATTTATCTAAACTATTAATAGGAATACATACTGCTTCATTTGTTCCACTAAAATATATTTGTTTAACATTATTGCATCAAGTACATTAATGATGCATACATTCAATTAGTTAACATATTACTGCATTAAGTTGGCAACTACCTCTGTAAAACAGATAATATTTTTGAGGTATTGGTCCTTTCTAACATTACTAAATCTAATAATCTTTTAAATAGCTGATCATCCTATTTAAATGTTTTCCTTAAGTAAAGATTTCGAATTTCCTTAAGGTCTGTGAAATTTAATTATGGTTTGTGATATTTGGCCATTAATTGTGAAAAGTTAAAAAATATGATTTTTTCCATAATAAAGTAGGTAATACGCATTCTAAACTACAAGATTATTTATATACATATATATACACACACACGTTCATTTAAAATACCAATTAACTGGAGATATAAATGTTCATTACTAAGCACACCAAACTTTAGTTTTCTCGTAATTTTTTAAAATATTTTTTCATAACAAAATCCTGTACACGAAGAATTTTAACTAAATTTCAAAACCTCTGTACTTTCTCTCAAATTACATAAACAAAATGACAATGTACGTTTTCGAAATAATGTATACGTTTTCTAATTACGAAAGAAATTATTAATTTTGAAAAGGCAAAGATTCTGGAGATACAAAAATAATAATTTTTCTATGATAATCAGGGATTAATATAAAATATGTTATGCCAGATTTATTTTTAAGCTCATTTAATTGCAAACATTCAAAGTTTGATCTGAATATTTTTAAAAATATATCCCATGGAACATTTTTATCAGAACAATGAATTAAGAGAGTATCTGTCTATGTAAATAACCATGAAAAGGTGTCATTGTTATTGTATATAATAACTGGTATCAATTTCAACATGATATTGTGCATGCGAATTTCCCAAATTTCACTATTTTAGGGTTCAATTTTTACGTGCGAAAGAACTTGATTATTAAATTAGTTTTTGTATGCTTACTTTACAATCGTCATGTTTCTTTTCTGCTGGACATGTTGAGCGAGCAGTACCGAGTTTAACTCTCGGTTGATCATTAGAAACATTTATAAAAAGAGTTTCTAGGTATGCTCGAGATTGGTATATGAATGTAAGTGTATTAGTTAACAAATTCTCCGATTAAAATATTTCAGGATTCTCACTGGCTAATTATTTCGCTTCATTTATCTAGGATGTGATATTAGTTTTAAATATGACAAAGATATTCAGAAGGAGGTTTATAGACTTCAAACTATCTGTGGATAAATTGGAAAAACGTTGGTAAGAAAAACAAGAAAGTAAACCAAACTACATTCTATAAGGCTATGCCTGTGCCTATTCTTGTATATGGTAAATAACACATATCTGATGTGATCCATTCACATGACTTTCTCTATCTCTCTGCAGCAAATTATTGTTAAAAAGCATATGATTCTATTTGCTTCATGCTAATTCAGAAAAAATTAGCACAAATAGTCTTATTACTTGCTTCCTTGTAAGCAGAAGGGAAATAAGGGAGCAATATAGGCTAAACTAATAATCAAAAGCTGATTGATATGTGACTGAAGTGTCTTTGTTTGTATGGACAGGAGTTGACAAATTCCTGTATGAGAAAAGTATAAGTATTTCATAGCTGAAACAAAAAACAAGGAATATGTCAAAAACGGTCAACTTCACGAAAAAAATGTATGTAACATAAATTGTGTGTTTTAATGTGCTCTACGTGTTTTGTATGTTAAGTTTTTGCCCATTTCATACGGTTTAGCAGTTATAAAGTAATCTTCAGAGGCTATTCCCAGAAAATTCAAGATATACATTTTATTTATCAGGTAAATATCTTTAATATACGATATTTTGATCAACATCGTTAGAGCCATTTTTAAGAAAATCAAAATTTTCGAAAAAAAGTTCCATGTAAAGGGTAGTTGGGGGTGGGGAAATTTTCTTGAAAATCTTCGTGTCGCATCCTCGGAAGATAACAAACATAAATACCAAGTTTGATATTCAACGGTCTTTTCGTTTTTGAGCTATGCTGTTCACAGACACACATACACACACACACGGACCTTTTTCCAAAAAATGATTTTTTTTGGATACAGGGGGACCCAAAACATGTATTCCCGGTGAAATCTCGGTATCGAATTTTTGGGTGCAATACAATACCTTCTCTATACACTATGTACATAGTACGTGTAGAGAAAGTAAAAAAGGAGAGATCACACAGCAGAAATTAAATTCATGAGATATGTAAGGAGATGCACTAAAAGGAATGAAGCAATAAGATCATATTTAAAAATCCTTTCATTTAATGAAAAAAATAGAGGAAATGAAATGGAAGGAACCTCAAAACCACAACCACCTCCACCACCACAAATTATAAGCCGACTGGAAAGAAAATCTGAGTCTTATAGGAGGTGGATGGATATTAGAAGCTGGAACACGTGAATATAACATCTAATCCTTGAAAGAAGAAGAAAAAGAAGAATTTTGCCGCTAAGCTTAACCCTGAGCATAAGTGCCAAATCCAACAACTTAAATATAGAGCAATCATTTACAATCAGCTCAACTAAGCAGCACCAATAGGTAGGTGCTACAAGATTAATAAGATTTTTAATAATATGATGTGTTCCATTCACATAACTTTTTCTAGCTTTTCCAAATAGAAACCCTTCTTACAAAAGATTATCCACTCTTCTTACAAATATTTTACCCACTTCATGCTTATTGAGATCGCCATTAACAAAACTGGTTATTTATTGCTACTTATAATACTAAAAGGGAAATAAGGGATTAGACTAGGCTAAAGTGATAGTCAAATCTTTTAAAATCCGATTGTTATGTTAGAGAATTAAAGCTCGGTTCTCTTTGAATGGTCAGCAGTCAAACAGAGATAAAATGAAAGGTGGCTTACCGTTTAAGAAACGTTACGTAGTTTAAGATTAAAACCAAAGACAGGGAATATCTCGAAAACGTCAACTTTACAAATAAAAAGAAAAAACCAAACCGTATATGACATAAATTAAGCGTTTTAATGAGATCTATATGATTTGTCTGTATCTTACGGTTTATCAGTTACGATAAATTCAGATAAAAATCATCCATAATAAAGAGGTCTAGAGAGTTTCTTCTGAGAAAGATTTTGTATGTATAGGGTAGTTTGAGGTGGGGGATTCTATTGCATATTTTCGTGTGGCATCCTTCAAAGATACTGGTATTTATCAGTGGTATCGTTTTTTAGTGCGGATCTTTTTAAAAAAAAATGATCTCTTTTTGGACTCAGGGGAGTTTTTGGTGATATCTACACATAGAATTTTTGGGTGGAATACAATACCTTCTCTAGCTACTATGCATATTGTATGAACATACGTGATAGAGAAGGTAAAACAATCGTTTCCCGTAGCGAACCGGACAATTATTTTAGTTCTTAAATGGTCGTAGGAATCTTAGTTTCATTCCAATTTATCGTTGTATTCTCTCATTGTTATCTTTTTGATTACAAAATGAATTATGTATATTGCCTTTTTCTCAAGCACTGCAGCCTATTGTGCCATATGCAACATTAAGGTTGAGAAGGGTTGTTGCCCGGATCAAGTAGCGGGAGGTGGGGATATTGCGGGGTCCCTAAAGTTTACAGACGGAAACACTTCTGACAAAGAGGCCTGAACTGTCCGTTCATACCAAAGGAGGAGGAAAATGTCATAGCACCATGCGCATCAACAAACTACCCATTCAACCCCGTACCATGGAAGATGTTATGAAATAATGGGGAACGAGGGACGAAAATCACGAAATAACCCAAGTCATAGTGGACCGACGACCGGGGTCATAGCCACAATCTCTCCAAGATACCGCCTGCGTTAACCCGCTTTACACACTTCCTATTGTAAATATTCTCATCTTTATTTGTGTTCCAACCCTGACGAACTCTTCTGTTCCTATATTTTTAAATTGCTGAACTTAATTTTCTGTGCTGCATATCTGTTTTAATTATAAAATGAGTAATATGTACGCTTCGGACATGAATTCAGGTTAAATTAACTTCTAGTATTCTGGTACATTTTTTACAAGCGAATGGAAAGGTGAGAGGCAGACTTGAGTGTGCTATAGGTATGATAGGACACAGATGAGATAATCAGTTTCACGTGTGATTTACATGTGAAGACAACTATTGCAATGGATTACAAAATATTTCTGAATGTATAAAAAGCAGAACCTGTTCTCTTGGTCTTGTATCTTCGGAACAGGTTTTACATGAACTGGTCGCTTTGGGGAGAGGGAGGTCCCAGTCAAATCCTATGTACCTTTCTTTAGTAAGAGTGCAACCAATCTGAAACCATAACCAAAGTCTAATGATTTGCCTTTCAATTACTTAAAGTTATTTGACTGGTTTATGAAACCAATTTGTGATTACAACTCTGAATTTCTCCCAAGAATGTTTTAATCCAAACTATTTTATTTGTTTAAATGAAAATTAAATCATTCGAAATCTAAACATAGCCTTTTATTCATGCACCTCAAAACTGTATTTAATGTAATCTCGGTATAGAATTTTTGGGTGGAATATCAACTTCACTACTTACTATACGTGAGCAATTGAGATAGCAAAATATTATAAGTTGTATATAATTGTACATTTAGTTTTGTATATGAAAAATCTGATGTGTTCTATTCACATTCTATTCTCTACACCTCTGCAACAAATTCTTGTTAAAAAGCTTATGCTTATATTTACTTCAAGCTAATCGAGAAAAAATTAGCAGAAATAGTCTTATTACTTGCTTCCTTGTAAGTGGAAGCGAAATAAGGGAGTACCATAGGTTAAAGTGATAGTCAAAAGCTGGTTGCTATGTGACTGAAGTTCCTTTGTTTGTATGGACAGGAGTTGACAAATTCCTGTATGAGAAAAGTATGGTTTTTCACAGCTGAAACCAAAAAACAAGAAACATCTAAAACACGATCAACTCCACGAAAAAAATATATATACAACATAAATTGTGTCTTTTAACGTGCTCTACATGTTTTATGTTGTGAGTTTTTGTCAATCTCTTATGGTTTAGCAGTTATACAAAATCCCATAAAATTCATCCAGAAAATTCAAGATATACAGTTTATTTGTCAGGTAAATATCTTTAATATACGATATTTTAATCAAGATCGTTAGAGCCATTTTTGAGAAAATCAAAATGTTCCAAAAAAGTTCCATGTAAAGGGTAGTTGGGGGGATTTTCTCAAAATCTTCGTGTCGCATCATTGAAAGATACTGAACCTAAATACCAAGTTTGTTATTTTATCGACTTTTCGTTTTTGAGTTGTGTTCACAGTCACACGGACACACACGGACTTTTTTCTGAAAATGCTTTTCTTTGATAAAGGGGACCCTAAAACGTACATTTCCAGTGAAATGTCGGTATCGATTTTTTGGGTGGAGTGCAATACCTTCTCTATACACTATGTACATAGTACGTGTAGAGAAAGTAAAAATAGAACAAAAATTCTCCCTTTAGGAGAATTTACAAATCGAAGAAATAGGTAGGTAAGCGCTCTAACCACATGGTCACGGCGCCGGCTGTCCAAGTTACTACTGAGTAATTTTGTTGTTTGTATTTACAAGGTAAGCATTTCATTCAGTGCGTTCTTTCTCCTTAAATATGTAGGTATGTGGTCATAGCCGTTTCCATGGTAACGTGAGACAAAACTGCATCAAAGTTTTCGAGTGAGAGTTGTTTCCATGGTAACTTCTAAAAAGGATTCTGGTTTTTATTATCATAGTATACAGTTTTTGTCGATATATATGCGCTATATACAGAATATCGCCCTCTTTTTTCTACTGAATGGAGTAAAAGTTTTATATGACACTACGTTGCAGTAAATGCGCATAGCGAATGTAAGAGAAACCCAATTTCATTTTTGTTATTTTCAAAAGCGGAAGGCAGACAAAATTAAATAGGGGTATTTGATATTGGATCCGTCTAGCTTTTGTGTTCGTACAGTTGAACTTAATTCTGCCTTGTATCATCATCCCATGTAATCGGCCTTGTCCACTGTTATTTATTTGTGTTGCTTTCCCTCCTACAGTCTTTTGTTGTGCCTTTCCCTGCAGGAAGCAATAAAACCCTTGTAATCTCCAACCCATCAGCTGATCTCAGCATGAGCTTCTTTCTGGTCACTACAGGCACGCAATTCCATTCATGCCGGTTGTCCTATGCTATCTCTCCATTCCCCTCTGGCCATTAAATAGGGTAGACGGAGAACTGCATTCGACCCGAAGAATCTTGTATCGAGAAGTTTGTTTTTGAGACTACTTATTCCAAATGAATCATTTCTATTTTCTCTACTACGTAGACCAAGTAGGAGAAGTACTTTATTTCACCCAAAAATCCGATCTCGAAATTTTGCCAAAAATGCTAAAAGGATAACTAAAAGAATCCGATGTGTTCCATTCACATAACCCTCTCAACATCTCTGTAGCAAATTATTGTTAAAAAGCTAATGCTTCTATTTACATCATGCTAGTCGAGATAAACACTCTCAGGAATGTTCCTTATTACTTTGTATAGAGGGGAAACATTTTAATGTGTTCCATTCACACTATGTCCTCTAGCTCTTCTGTTATCTACATCTTGATAATCAGAATTAGTCTTATTACTAGCTTCCTTGTAAGTAAAAGGGAAAAAAGAAAATACAAAGACGAAAGCGATACTCTCGTCCTTTAAAAACCGGTCGCTATGTGAAACAATTAAATTTTCAATCTCTTTGCTTGCCAGGAGTAAACAAACGAGAGACAAGAAGAAATATCTGTTCCCGAAGGAGAAATGTTTAAGCGGCTTATAATCCATAATATCTTGAAAACGGTTAACTCTACTAAAAATGTATATGACATAAATTATGTATTTTAATGAGATCTACATTTTTTGTATAATAAGTTTTTACATATCTCTTACGGTTTCGCAGCTATATAAAAGTCATCCAAACTGAAAAGGTCTTAGTGGGTTATTCCTAGGAAACTCAAGATATACATTTCGTTTGTCATAAAAATATCTTAATTGTATTAATATTTTAACCAAAATCATTAGAGCCATTTTTGAGAAAACAAAATTTTCGATAGATGTTCCATATGAAAGGTAGTTGGGGTTGGGAGATATTCTTGAAAGTCTTCATGTCGCATCCTGGGAAGATGTTGAACTTAAATATTAAGTTTGGTATTTAACCGACTTTTCGTTTTTGAGCTATGTTGCCCACACAGATACACATACATATTTTTTTAAAAACAATTGTATACATGGGGTCTGGAACATGTACTTTCGGTGAAATCTCAGTATCTATTTCTTTGATGCGATACAATACCTTCTCTATACAATATATACATACTTTTGTCTGTGAGCACTATAACCCAAAAGCGAAAGTCAATTAAATACCAAATTTGACGTTTAACTTCTGTAGCCTCCCAAGATGTGAGACAAAGTTTTTCTGTAGTAGTCGTCCGAGTGCAATGCTGTAATACTATTTCATGATTAAATTTAAGTTACTGATAAAATAAAATTTCTTACGCAAAACTATAATAAGGCGTCATCGTGGCTGAGTGGTTAGACCGCTCGCCTCCCACATATGTGGGATTTGTGGTGGACGAAACGGCGTCTCTGCGGGTTTTCTCAGGGTCTCCGGTTTCCCCCTCTTAGCACCAATTGCTCCATCATCACGTTTCGTATCATTAATTTCGCTTTCATTTCAGACTATCATCCACTTCCTCACGTTTATGCCTGACTACGTACCAACCACTCGTTACAGGTTCTTCTGTGGTTCTAGCCGTTGGCTTCACGACACTCTTTAAGTCTACATAGGGAGAGGGTAAGTCGCCTGCGAAAAAAACAAAAAAACAAAAACAAAACAAAAAACAAATCTGATGTAATCCATTCACATGATTTTCTTTATATCTCTGCAACAAATTTTGGTTAAAAAGTTTATGCTTCTATTTATTTCATGCTAAGTGAGAAAAAATTAGCAGAAATAGTCTTATAACTTGCTTCCCTTTAAGTAGAAGCGAAATAAGGGAGTAACATAGGTTAAAGTGATAGCAACAAATGGTCGCTATGTTACTGAAGTTCCTTTGTTTGTATGGGCAGGAGTTGACAAATTCCTGTATGGGAAAAGTATAGGTTTTTTTAAGGCTGAAACAAAAAACAAGGAATATCTAAAAAAAAAAAAAAAAAAAAAAAAAAAAGACCAACTCCACGAAAAAAAAATAATATAATTGTGTGTTTTAATGTGCTCTACATTTTTTGTGTGGCAAGTTTTTGTATATCTCTTACGGTTTACCAGTTACACAAAATTCCGTAAAATTCATCCAGAATAAAACAGTCTTCGGAGGCTATTCCCAGAAAATTCAAGATATTTATATATATATAATTTGTCAGGTATATATCTTTAATATATGATATTTTAATCAAAATCGTTAGAGGCATTTTTTAGAAAATCAAACTTTGCGAATATTTTTCCATGTGAAGGGTAGTTGGGGGTGGGGCGATTTTCTTGAAAATCTTCGTGTCGCATCCATGGAAGATACTGAACTTAAATACCAAGTTTGGCATTTAACGGTCTTTTCGTTTTTGAGCTATGCTGCCCACAGACACACACACACAGACAGACACACACACTCACACAGACATTTTACTAAAAATGCTTTTTTTTTGGATTCAGTTGGTCACAAAACATTGAATAATATGTAGGTATTATAAAAACATGAACAGCATATTAATATGATTCCTTGTGAAATTAGAATGTGTCATGGTCCACTAAATGATAAATACTATGTCTAACTGTTGCCAACTATTGAGAGTGGAAATAAACATTACTTAACCTAGAACATTCAGTAAGACAACCTAATATATATTAACTACAGATTAACTACATATTAGAAGAGTGAAGGCAAGATAGGTTTTAATAACACGAACATGAGTTACATTTAATGCAAAAGAATTAATTGAAGGTGCAGTTGTTGGCTTTTTACTTTCTCTACACGTATTATGTACATAGTGTATAGAGACGGTATTGCACTCTACCCAAAAATTCGAGAAATCACCGGAAACATTTGTTTTAGGGTCCCTTATAACCAAAAAAAGCATTTTCAAAAAAAGGTCGGTGTGTGTGTTTGTGTGTCCCTGTGTCTGTGAATACGACAACTCAAAAACGAAAAGTCGGTAAATAAAATACCAAACTTGGTATTTAAGTTTAGTATGTTCCAGGGATGAGAAAAGATTTTGAGAAAAATCTCCCCAACCCAAACTACCCTTTACATGGAACTATTTTAGAAATTTTTTATTTTCTCAAAAATGGCTGTAACGATTTTGATTAAAATATCGTATATTAAAGATATTTACCTGAAAAATAAAACGTAGCTATACTTTGATTTTTCTGGGAATAGCCTCTGAAGACTATTCTAGATGAATTTTACGGAATTTTGCATAACTACTAAACTGTAAGAGATGGACAAGAATTTACCACACAAAAATATAGAGCACCTTAAAACACATAATTTATGTCATATACATTTTTTTCGTGGAGTATGTCGTTTTGGGATATTCCTTGTTTTTGGTTTTACCTTTGAAATGTTTATACTTTTCTCATACAGGAATTTGTCAACTCCTGTCCATACAAATAATGGAACTTCCGTGACATAGCAACCAGCTTTTGACCATCACTTTAAGACTATTTCTGCTAATTGTTTCTCGATTAGCATGAAGTAGATAAAGGCACAATAATTTGTTACAGAGATTTAGAGAAAGTCATGTGAATGTAACACATAAGATTTTATTTAATATTATAACCCCAATCTGTCAACACGTGAGAGATCTGTAATATTAACACTTCTGCTGTTAATTTGTAATGCACTACATAAAACTGTTGAAATTGGTTCCAAATATTGCTTCTGTTCTTCTACGTTTCTTGGGTGTGAAATCGTTTATAAAATAATCAATATTGAAATTTGCCGAATCTTGCCATCTTTATCATCTTTCAATTGGCCGCATAAGAAACAGTAATGACATAATCACAGCATACTAAGTTGAGTTATACTGAGTATGGACGAGGCGGCTAAAACGTTTCCTCTAGCCTAAGACGCCTATGATTGGCCAAAGTTTAAGAGTTTCTTATATTTTATTGGTCCATTTTGTGAAGACGTCAAGTGGAATGTCAAGAAAATCCCCCACTGCAACTGCAATTTACATGCAACATTTTTCGAAAACTTTAATTTTCTCAAAAACTGTTCTACGATTTTGATAAAATCCACAGGTTTAAGATACTTTCATAAGATCGAGCGGGATGACATGGTTTCATCTGTGTTCCACATTCGGGAGGTCTCGGATTCGATCCCCGTGGCCGGCCTAAGTGACTCGTGGATATTTACGGAGGTTTTCTCGGGTCGCCAGGAGAATACTCAGTAGGCTTCTTACATCTCCCGAATTTCCTGTCTCTCCATGATGTTTCCATTGTCATTTCATTCATCCTTTATTCTGTTGGTTTCTTTCAGGGTTGAAAGTATTTTGCGATGGTGCTAGGTGCGGTGCGACAGGCTCATTGCGACTCTCTCCGTCCGCCGACTTCTGCTGGTTCCGGATGAGGACCGCTCCTAGCCGGAGTGTTGGACCTATTGGGGGCGGATGTCTGGTCTTTTCGACTGCCCGAGTGCTTCAATCTAGAAACTGTAGGGACCCTGTCATTACTGTACTGTCGCTCCTGGTTCCGGGCACCCGGTGTATCCTCTCACCTCATCCCTCCCTCCTTCATAGGATGTCAGTACAATAAACACCTACGTTCGGTGCCGAGTCCTCCTCCGTTCGTATAACCTTAATCCTTTTTATGAGAAACAACATTCATAGCTTGAGTTTTCTGGGAATAGCTTCTAAAACCCTCTTCATTCGGAATGACTTTTGCACAATTGGTAAGCAGTAAAGACATACCTGGACAAAATCTTACTACAAAAGGTATGGATCTCGTTAAAGCACCAATTTATGATAAAATCACTTTTTTTGGGTATAACCTAAATATCTTCGTAGCTGTAAAATATAGGCCTAAGTGACAGCAAATATTACATTTACCATAAATCATAAAGTTGTTCAGCAACAAATTTTAAAAATATTAATTTGGTTCACAACAGTTGCCTGAACATTTCATAATTTTACCGAGTTATAAACTGTTATAGCTTAACCTATCATTGCTGATGATAAGGAACATTTTCACAAAACTATTTCGGATATGAAATTAATATTTGAGTACATTTTCTTTATCATATGCGTAATTAATTCGTGCGGATGTATTTCAAAATATCTATTGTTTATTACTTACTCTAGCATGTACAATGTACGTAAACTTTGATCCTGAGATTTCACCGTAAAGGCGTGCTTTGGGGACCTCTGAATATAAAAAGCGTTTTTAGAAAAAGGTCCGCGCGTGCGTGTGCATGTGTGTGTACAGCATAACCCAGAAACAAAAAAATATCGGCTAAATAAAAAACTTAATATTTAAATATCTTCCAGGGATATTACGACAATTTTTTTAGGAAGATTCGCTCACCTCAAATTACCTTTACATTACCATGGAACATTTTCGACATTTTTGTGTTTATAAAAATGACTCCTACGATGTTTATTAAAATGTAATATATTAAATATTTTACAAGGGAAATGTATATTTTCAATTTTCTGGGAAGAGCCTCTAAAATCCTTTTCACTCTGGATGACTTTTGCATCATGGGTAAATTGCAAAGAATAAACAAAAGCTTACTACACAAAAAATGTAGATCTTGTTAAAATACATATTTTACGTTTTATATAGAGTTTGTTTATACCTAAACATTTCAGAGATGTTCTCTGTTATTGGTTTCAAACGGGCAGTACTCAACCGTTTCATCTCTCTTTTGTTTTAATACTATTCAAGATAAGAGAAACAAATTTCGATGACAGTCGCATAGCATCAGCTTTCAAAACATTTAACTGTGTCTTTAGCATAGTATAATCCCTTGTTTACCCTCCTTATCTTATAATGAATTAAACAATAATATATTTTCTGCTAATGCTTATCTTGATCACCATGCTTTAGATATAAGAATAATCTTTTGGGAATAGTTTGTTGTCAGAACAGATAAAGAAAGTCATATGAATAAAACACATCCATTTTTTTAAAGAAAGCAATATTATTTATATTATTAATTTAAAAAATATATCATTTCTATGTCCATAAACTTAATATAGAAACAACATATTAACAGGGAGTCTTTTGTTGTTAAATAATGAAAATAATGTTGAGCGGTTTTATTAGTTTCTCTCTAATATTTTATATAGAAAAGGTTTTCTAAAACTAAAAAAAATTAAGTTCTAAAGTTAGAAAACTCATGCCGCATGACAAAACATATTTCAGGAAGGAAATTCTACCTCTAAAACTGCCCAAAAAGCGATTCTTGCCGCTTAAACGAAGTTTTTTTTTTTAAATTGTTTATAGTGTTTAACGTCCGCCTTTACTACTATGGCATCGCAAGCGTTGACACAGATGATACATGGAATGAAGATGGAGCACCGATGGAATGCAATGGCGGGGGAAACCGGTGAACCTAGATTAAACCCGCTCCTGAGCCGCTTTGTACACTACAAATCCCACATGCGTTCGCCTGGGATCCAACCCAGACCACTCCAGTGAAACAACCGTGGCATCCAAAGAAAACGTACCAGTGCGAGCCAATTTTTGACCCGGGGGTCCCGGGTTCGATTCCCGGCTGGGACGGGGACCTTTTTTTTTTTAACAAGAATTATTCCCTATCCCCCACAGAATCTGGAAGTGTGAATGTGAGAGTGAATTAGCGATATAAACATGATTAATGTCCTAAACCTACTGTAATACGAGTTGTTTCAAAAGTCAAACCCACCGATATGACCATTGAAGTTAAAGGAGGCTATACAAAAGCAAAACATCTGATGTAAACCATTCACATGACTTTCTCTACATCTCTGCAACAAATTATATTTAATAAGCCAATGCTTCTAATCTTTACTTCATGCTAATCGAGAAAAAATTAGCAAAAATAGTCTTATTACTTGCTTCCTTGTAAGTAGAAGCGAAATAAGGGAGTATCATAGGTTATAGTGATAGTCCAAAGCTGGTTGCTATGTTACTGAAGTTCCTTTGTATGGACAGGGGTTGACAAGTTCCTGTATGAGAAAAGTATAAGTTTTTCAAAGCTGAAACCAAAAAAGGGAATATCTCAAAAACGATCAACTCCACGAAAAAAATGTATATAGCTTTAATTGTGTGTTTTAACGAGCTCTATATTTTCGTGTAGTAAGTTTTTGTCTGTCTCTTACGGTTTAGCAGTTATGCAAAATTCCATAAAATTCATCCATCAGAGGCTTTTCCCGGAAAATTCAAGATATACATTTTATATGTCATGTAAATATCTTAAATATAAGAGATTTTAATCAAGATCGTTAGAGCCATTTTTGAGAAATAAAATTTTTCAAAAAAGTTCCATGTAAAGAGTAGTTGGGGTGGAGGGATTTTCTTAAAAATCTTCGTGTCGCATCCTTGGAAGACACCAAACTTAAATACCAAGTTTGATATTTAATAGACTTTTCGTTTGTGAGCTATGCTGTCCACAGACACACACACACATACACGTACACACACGCACACACGTACCTTTTCCTAAAAATGCTTATGTGCATAGAACGTATAAAAGAAGTAAAAAAAAATATAAGTGCAGTTTGAAAACACACAATAAGTAAATGCATATTGGCTGGAAAATATTGCAATAAAACAGAGCATAGCATTGCACACAAACACACATACATGAATACAAAAAGCATGTGCAGAATGCTTTAAATTGCATTTAGGATTTAGAGGACCTCAAAACGTGTAAGGAAATCTCTGATGCACTTTTGTATCCAGTGCAGCACGTACTGGAAGAAGAGTGACAAGAGAATGAAGAATCCAGTTATAGTGCTAAAAAGCAGTCTTGTTTTTGTTCAGCTTGTTTATACTGACGAATCCTAACACACAGAAAACAACTGCACTAGTTTTTGTAACCTGCTTGTATGGTGATCAAACACAGCGCATTACGATTTTATTCTTTGTTGAATTGGAGAAACGAATATTGCATTACATTTGTAACTGGTAACAAATATTTGTGTGACATCGAGGAGCAGAACGAAACAAAATGGTAGAGTGTTACTAATGATGTCACGCTGATAGCAGATGAATTTCGGGTGCTGAGCACGGACCGTTTGACGTACAACGTCCTTTGTACTGTTACGTTGAGATAACAGTAAACTCGCCCGGCAGATATGCACGCCCGGATGATTCATTATAATGGATTATACACTAATAAACAGACAACAAGACAAAACACAGCGACCGTCTCTCTCTCTCTGACCTGCCCATTTTTGGTTAACAAGGATCCTTGTCAGCCTACCTTTCTGCACTAGAAAAATCAACATTGTTTATGTCAATAATGAACAGTGTTTTAATCTGTGTAATGATGCATTTTTACTTTCTCTAGGTGGCACAGAAAATAAATGAGCACCAACATTTAAAGTAACGAATTTGTGAAATTTTACCAATTAATCTGTACAATTAAAATATATATTTGTTTTAATAATAAAATAATATTAATTCTAGTCTTTAAAAAAATATATTCTTTCCACTTGCCACGTTTAAACTACAAATTAACTGAAACTATAAATGGGACAGAGGTAGGTATGCCTAACAGACTTGCCTAAGTTTAAAAATTGTTATCTACAAATATTCTTTCAGCATTTTTGTACACTCAAAATGTTCCATACCATGAATTTTTTACTAATTATTTTCTGACTGTTGGTAATGCCTCTCAAAAAGACATTAAAGAAAATTGAAATACACTTTTTAGAAATAATGTTCTAATTCTGAGAAATAAATTAATAATATTTAGAAAAATACAGAGTTTTGCAGAATACAAAAAGTAATATAGTTCTACAATAATAATTACAAGTCAATATACATACTGCTATAGTAGGTATTTTTGTATACTCATTTCCTGTAAAAATGAATTTTTGATGTGAATATTTTTAAAAATTCATCTTGTGGATCATTTTATTATACGAATGAACTTAGATAATACAATATTATCTTAATACTTATACAACTAGAACGATGAAACAAAAAACTATCACTTATTGTGTGTACAACAACTGGTATAAGTTTCAACAATATATCTTACATAATGTGGAGTAAGTTCATATCCTTAAAAAGTCTTTTAAAAACGGATCAGTGAGTGACGACTGTCACATTTCTCCATGATCTTTGCATGATGCCGAGAAAAAATTGAATTGTGACTTAGCGCTTGAAAAGAAGTATGAGTACTTCAAAATTCAAACCAATAATAACAAGTATCTCCAACATGACTAATGGAAAACAAATCATTGGACTTCTATATTTAATTAATTGTATCTAAATTATTTTGGGGTTCATTTCTACACACTTCAACTACTATGGTGACCTAGCGGAGCCTCTGACTTAAACTTTTGAAGGTGATTTTGCAACTTATTTTCACACGTACATCCACCCTTACATTGACACTTCGAGACTCTATAGAGAATAGAGAATCTTTAACTCCATGGCACGACAGCTCACGGGGAACCTTGGCCTACTACCTCTTTCCTAATTAAATAAAAATTCCCACTAGCCACCGGAATCAAACGTAGGACCTCTGGGTGAGAATTCAGCTCAATGACCACTCGACCATCGGACAAATATTGGCGTTTTTGAGAAGTAAGTCTTTGTCTAACCGATTGATATCACTCAGACGATAACGTATGTGTTTTGGGCGAATTTTTAAACAATACATTAAAATGTTAAGTTGGAGATGTCCCGGGTTCGATTTTCGGCACACGCCCTTTCCAAGTCAAGGCTTTTTTGTTGGTTCCCCTTGTTGGCAAACGAATGCTGGTGTGGTACATTTTCTATTACAACTTTATTGTTGTTAATTTCCTCACCCAGCATTTGTCTTAGGGTTGCAGGATAGGCGACGGTTTTTTTATTTTGTTTTGTTTTTGGAATACAGTTCTGGAATCTTGCCAGGACAATGTATTTCTTTTTCTTTTTCCCCTTTTTCCATTTTCCCTATATTTCCTTTGTTGACCTATTTGTTTGCTGTTTTTCTTTTTAGTTACAAATACACAAACATATGCACATTTACAAACACTCAAACCCCATGCCCAAGGCGGGACTCGAATCCGCGATCCCCTGCGCCACGAAACACTAAAGCTAGGCACTGTAGCGAGCGCGGCCATGGGGACCCGCATGTTCAGCGGGTAGCGACTAGACGGTGGCTTGCGTTTTGCAAAGGTTTGTTCCTGGCGTTTTCGCGAGGACATCCTGGTCAGTACCTGCCACGGGATCCTTCGGGAGAGACGCTCCATCGCAGAGCTATCGGGGTTCTGGAACTTGTGGGAGCGGGCCAATGCGTACTTTCAGGGCTCTCATCCACACTTGCGCCCATCGCCATCAGGATCTGTCCGCTTTGATCTCTCACCTCATCCCTTCCTCCCAACCTCCCAGGGTGTGACATAAGCCGCAAAGGTCACAAAGGGCGTACCTTCCCTATTGTTGTGCCGCAGTGGTGGGGGCCCATACACGGCAGCTTTAATCCTAATTATATATCTATTTCTTGTGATTTACCAGATGTAGAAATTCACTCTGAATGAAGTCTTCATACTATTCTCAGAAAATTCAAGATGTCAATTTTATATCTTATGAAAATATCTTAAAGACATATTATTTTAACAAAAGTCCTTAGAGTTGCTCTGAGAAACATTTCCCATGTGAAACACAATTTGGGGATTCTTAAAAATCTTAATGCTGCATTCAAGGACAATTTTGAAATTAAATACTATGTTTGGTAATTAAACGAGACTTAATTTCGGAGTTATGTTTTTCTCTCCCTTTCACTGACACTGACACACACACGCACGAACACACAGACTTTTTAAGAACATTACTTTCTTTATTAAGGTAAATGGAACAGTGAGGCTTTCATAGTTGAGAGCTGTATGAGACGACCATAAATATACTGCTTCGTTTCCTTGGATCTTAGTTGTACCAAATTAGGACACATTTTCACATGTTACTATGTCATCTTCTTGCTATCTGGTTGATCACCTGATCTCTTCTTCAATGTCTACATATAGATATGGTCTTGTTGCTCTGTGGTGGTGGACATCTGAAGCATCTACTTGTATCAGATGTGACCAGGGGACTTCTAGAAAGCCATCTTGGAACTGCAGCTGGTTTCAGGTCTTCAGCTTTACTTTTAGATTGGGTAATTTCTAAAGTGAAGTCAGAAGAGGATATTTAAAAAGTTATGTCGTGAGCTGTTACTAAGAATGTGTATCCCACCCTCAATCTTTAATTGTTATGGTAGAGTTACAGCTTTTAACAATTAATCTCTTATCTTATTTCATGGTTAGTAGCCGAAAAGTAACTAGCAACTGTTAACTTTATACTTGCTTCAATTTTATATTTCTTTTAATTTCTTTTAGGCGAGTTTATGGATTTATTTTAGTTTTTCCAATATAGATACTATCTCAATTTCGATAGATAAAACTCATATCAAAGAACT
Source organism: Hymenopus coronatus (assembly GCA_030762935.1). NCBI lineage: Eukaryota > Metazoa > Arthropoda > Insecta > Mantodea > Hymenopodidae > Hymenopus > Hymenopus coronatus. The sequence continues at coordinate 113,000,163 of CM060890.1, forward strand.
GATTGTGATCGACGTCTTGCTGTATCCACCAAACATTTTTAATCTTTAATAAGGATCTTTACAAACAGGCTCATAGTCTTGAATGGCGAGTCATTTAGAAATTAAACTTACAAATGAGCATTCTGAAAAATTTAAGTACGTAAGACTTTCTCTGTTTCAAAAACAAACTTTCTTTACAAAAGATTATTCTTTTATCTACTTCATTCTAATCAGGACAAATGCGCAAATGGTCTTATTAGTTAGTTTCTTGTAAGTAGAAGGGAAATAAGAAAATGCATTAGACTAAAGATATAGTCGAATCTTTTAAAAGTATATATATATATGTAAACAACTGAAATTCAATTCTCTTTTGCATTCCCGAGAGTAAAACAAAGGAGATGAAACGAAAGATGATTCACCGCTTGAGAAATGTTTAAGTAGCTTAAAATTGAATCCAATAACAATGATTATCTTCCAACTATACAAAAAATCTTATATGACATAAATGGTGTTTTAATGAGAAAAACATTTCTATGTAGTGAACTTCTGTCTATCTCTTACAGTTTAGCAGTTATACAAAAATCATCCAAAATGAAGAAGTGTTCAGAGGCTATTTCGAGAAAATGAAAATATACAGTTTGTCGTGAATATATCTTTAACATAAAGAATTCTAATCAAAATCGTTAGAGACATTTTTGAGAAAATAAAAGTTTCGAAAAATTGTCTATGTAAAGGGTAAGTGGGCGTGAGTGAATATTTTAAAAATCTTCGTGTCTCATTCTTGGAAGATACTGAACATAAATACCATACTTAGTATTTAACCGACATTTTGTTTTTGAGCTATGCTGCCCACAAAGACGCAGCCATTTTTGTAGAAGTGCTTTTTTCGATTCAGGGGACATTAAAGCATGTATTTCCGGTGAATTCTTGATATGGAGTTTTTGGGTGGAGAACGAACCTTCTCTATTTACAATGTACATTGTATATATGCCAGAGAATTAAAACATTCACAGCTGTATTTCATTAAAAAAAATCTGATGTGTTCCATCACATAATTTAGCTGTTCCAGATACAAACTATTCTTACCAAAGATTAATCTTTTATATACTTCATTCTAATCGAGATAAACATTAGCAGAATTGGTCTTATTACTTACTTCCTATTAAGTAGATGGGAAATAACTGAATACATTTTGCTAAAGCGATCAAATGTTTTAAAAAATGGTCGTTGTGTGAAACAACTGAGATTCGCTTTACATGGGCCGTTTGAGCAAAAAATAGATAGTTTAAAAAGGAAACCAATAATAAGGAGTATCTCAAAACTGTCAACTGCATATGGAAAACTTATTGGCATAAATGATGTGTTTTAATGAGATCTAATTTGTGTGTATTAATTCTTGTCTATCTCTTACGGCTTAACCGTTATACACCATTTTGCAAAACTCATCCAGAATAAAAAGGTCTTCAGAGATTATTCCCAGAAAATTCAAAATATACATTTTATTGGTGATGTAAATATCTTTAATATAGCGTATTTTAATAAAAAATTTGCGCCAATTTTGAAAAAACCAAAATTTTCAAACAATTTTCCATGTAAAGGGTAGCTTATGGTGAGAGGATTTTTGTTTAAAAAATCTCCGTGTCGCATTCTTGGAAGATACTAAATATAAATACCAAGTTTGATTTTTAATGGTCTCTTCGTTTTTGAGCTATACTGTCTACAGGGAAAGAGAGAGGCACACACACACACACACGGAACTATTTCAAACAGTTTTTTGACTCAGGGGACTTCAAAATATATATTTCCGGTGAAATCTCGACATCGAATTTTTGAGTGTAATTCAATACCTTTTCTAGCTTCAATGTACATTGTATGTACATATGTGCTAGAGAAAGTAATACATCAATGCAACATATAAGATATTTACTTCTCATTCATGCTATTCCGAAAGCTATCACATTCTTTTTTCAGCAATTGCAATACAGCCTAGTGCCTTAAAATAATTCTACATATAGACGTTGATTAAAGAAACGTTTGAAAAATAACATAGATGCATTGAATAAATATGAAATTTACCAAATGGATTGCAGTATAATATGTAATGGTATCTATTTTAGAGAAACTAAAAGAAATCTAAAAGGTCGTCTTAAAGAACACCAAAGAAATATAAAATTAAACAAGTAGAAAGACCAAAAGTTGCTAGTCACCTGAAGCATGACGTAGGACAAGAGATTAAGTTATTAAAAACTTTTACCTTAGAGCTGGAGATTTGGAAAATATATTTAAATTTGTAATAGTAACACCAAAGTCATAAAGTTTGAAATACTCTTTCGGAAGTTATTCAATGAAAAATTCAAGCTGAAGGCTTAAAAGCAGCTTGGCAGTCCAGATGTAAACCCGGTCCAGCCTGGAAGAATCAGATGCTATAGAGGTCTAACACCAGAGGTAACAAGATCATAACCTTTCCTAAATGGGGTGAAACCAGACGACCAAGTAGCAGGTGACATTTAACATACTGAAACGAGTCATAAGTCAGTACAACTAACATCCAAAGTAGCGAAAAAGTATAAAAGAAGTATAAAGTCGTGTTAGGCAGTTCTCAATCATTTTCTTAATTCAGCGGACTTAAAAGGTTGAATTCCCAGTGAAATCTCAATATCTAATTACTTTCTTGACACACACACACACATACATCATACATCATATATACATATATATACATACATACACACACGTAGAGAAGGTATTCTTTGAGCCAAAAAATTCGATAACGAGATGTTAGCAGAATGTTCCGAGACCCCTGAATTAAAAAAAAACAACATTGAAAAAAGGTGCATGTGTGTGTGTGTGTGTGTGTGTGTGTGTGCCCGTGTTAAGCATAATTCAAAAACAAAAAGTCGGCAGATACCAAACGTGAATAACAATCTCAGTATCTGTCAAGGATGCGACATGAAGATTTTAGGATAAATCCCCAACTCAACTATATATTAGATGGGACATTTTCGAAAATTCTACTTTTATCAAAAATAGTTGTAAAATTTTTATTAAAATATCACAGTTTAAGATATTTTTATGACAACAAAATGTATAACTTGAATTTTTTGGGAGTAGCTTCTGAAGACTTTTTCATTCTGAATAATTTTTGTAAACTGGTAAATCGTAACATACAAAAACTTCCTACTCAAAGAATGCTTGCTCGTTAGAAAAAACACAAGTTATATGTACACTTAACTGTTTGAGATATTCGTTGTTATTTGTTTCAATTTTAAACTACTTAAAAGGCTTCTAAAATGGGAAGTCATCTTTCATTTCATCTCTCTTTTGGTTTTCTCTTATCTAAGGAGAACCGAATTTGAGTTATTTCATACAGTGACTAGATTTTAAAGTATTTGACTGTCATTTTAGCCTAGTGTATTCTCTTATTTTATTTATTTATTTAACGTTTTTTATCGGACGAAGAATGGAATTGGTGATATCATTTTAAACAATCCCTGGGTTCATAGACCTTAAAGTTACTCGACATTTTTTTTCTCAGGATAAGGAAAACCCCCGAAAAAACCTATCCGGGATACTCACTCTAAGCGAGATACTAACTCGCGAACTATTGAAGCGGACACACTACCCCCCATTATCCAGATGGGCTCTCTTACCTGCTTAGAAGGAAGCAGGTAATAAGACAATCTCTACCAATATTTAACTCGATTAGCATGATATAGATAAAAGAATAACCTTCTGCAAGAATAGTTTGTTTGCAGAACAGGTACTCTACTTATTATAGGTAAATGGCAGAGATAATGTAAATAAAAAAATGAATAATACATTATGATATTGCCATTTGTAAGAATCTGTGACCGCCAAAGTTTGGATAGTTAAGAAACACCTTGTGTGTATCAATTCAAACGTCCAGGGTATGTTCAGTTTCTGTCCATGTGTTTTTTTATTATCTCCGAGAAAAGAGCAGCGATCCTCCGACGCAAATCCTCACTGCAGTCCTCTTTTTCTGTCTACATATACGACAAACATGACTTCTGATAAACCAAGGAATATGAAAGGAAGGTGCTTGTTAAACACTACCTTCGGCTGCCCTTCTTATCAATCTCAGTCTTCGACAACAAACGTATTTTCAAAATTGTAATGTATCAAAGTATTACAATTCTTACAACATTTATGTACAATATACATAGAAGGTAACGTATTCCACCCAAAATTCATGTGGAGATTTCTCCAGACATGTATGTTTTGATAATTGCTAAATCCAAAAATATAATTTTTTAAAAAAGGTATACCAAACTTGTATTGAAGCTCAATATGTTCCAAGGATGAGAGACACGATTTTCAGGAATATGCCCCGCCCCAAATTACCCCTTACATGGACATTTCGCGAAATTTTCGATTTGTTAAGACATGGCCATAACGATTTTGATTAAAGTACTGTATATTGAAGGTATTTAAATAAATGGCAAATAAAATGTGTATCCCGAATTTTTTGGGAATATCTCCTGAAATCCTCTTCATTTCTGGATGGTTGTACATAACCAGCAAACCGTAAGAGATATACAAAAACATATTACATAAAAAATGAAGATCTCGATAACATACATAATTTGTCACGTTCATTTTCGAGCTATTTCCGAATTATCGCTTCTTATTGATGGTAAAACTTCCAATACTTAACATTTTATCAATTGGGAAGACGTTATTCACTTTTCTCAGCTTGGTAAATCAGCTTGGTCAATTGCATGCTATAGCGACAGGCTTTTAAAAGGGTTGTCTGTGTGTTTATCCTAGTGCACACTCTCGTTTTCTTTCTACGTACCAGGAACCAATTTTTGATAATTGGATAGATAGAGTGAGACTAAAACTTCAATGCAATAGCCGAGATTTGAACCACGAATATCCCGGTCTCCAGTCAGTCGCACTACCACTGAGCTACAATGGCAACATGTCGTACGGCATTAAATTCCTCAATTGACTCGTATGTTTCCCGGTAAACTACAAGGCGATCTAAACTTATTTTGAAATGACATACCCCAATGGCGACCGGTGAAGGGAAGTAAAGCCATTGTCCCTACGGCACGTAAAAGAACCTCAAGCCTGATAAAGAGGCCTCTGAGTAAAATTAAGTGATCTTTCACGCCCAATATATAGTGAGACGCGCTGAGAAACAAACAGTTAAACAGCATTTATATAACTCTCATGTGTCAGATTTTCATCTGACTTTCCTTATTACAAGGGTCGTCCAGACTATAAAGAACTATTCAGAATAACTAAATAATAACGGAAGATATCAACACAAAACTTGATTTACAAAGTTAAAGTACCTTACTCTTTTTCTCAACGTAACTCTATTCTGGGCGACGCCGTGGCCGAGTGTAGACCGCTCGCCCCTAGGCGCCCAGGGTTTGATCCCAAGCACCCGCATGTGGGATTTGTGGTGGACAAAACGACGACTGGGTGGGTTTTCTCCGAGTCCTTTGGTTTCTCCCACCACTCATCTTTACCTTTGTATAATTTATTTCGCTTGCATTTCATATCATGCACGTCCTCACGCTCCTGCCTGGCTACGGGTGTTTAAGTATCGTCTCCCCGATGGGCTTCTGACCCCTTGTAAGTCTTAAGGGGCTGTCAGTTCTACATAAGGGGAGAGTAAGAAGAAAATTGAATTGCTGTGAAGGCATTATTTCAAAGTGGTGCCAGTATTTTAATGTCGATTAATACTCTTATGACCGGGTTCACCAACTTTTCTTGTTATCCTAGTTTATATAATCGCTGATATGAGTGTATCGGGGAAACTTAAGAAGCACATTTCACCAAGAGGTGTAAACCCCGTTAATTTAATCATCGACTTGCTGAGATCCACTATAAACCAGCAATTTCTCATACATAACAAGCAAAAACCACATCCGTCATTTCGGCTCTTTTTAAATATAAAACAATGGATGCACAGGATTAAATTGTGGATGATCTACTTTTTGTGTTCATTAACTTATCAGCGGAGACAGATGTCCACAGGAGAAAAAAATGAACAGAAAAAAACCATGGCTGGTGCGAAAAAGTGTAATCTTTTAGAATTTATAAACACAGCATTTCCACGTGATGGAAATGGGCTAATAACTTTTTCTTGCCTCTAGTGCAAAATTAGCTTAGAAAAGATTTCACAGCAGTCGATATGAGAAGTACTGATGCAAGAGAAATATGAAACTCTCGCTTTGCACAAATCTTTAATTAATAATCCAAATTTTAGTGATATGTTTTAGAAGGAATTTCAGTTTTTGCTCCTTGTTCTAAAATAGAATACAGCATTTTCTTCTCTCACAACTTTTAGTCTTATCAGGTATGTTGGCTCAAAAAACAATTCATTCATTGTAGCATATCATTTTAACGATGGATTTTAATCATTTTTTGCCAGCTTGAAATGCTTCCACTTGCATGCTTGGGACTCTATAGGAGAGGAAAACACTGCGGAAGTATGAGAACACGGCACTTTTGGGTAAAACGCAGAATGTTAACCATTAGGCTACTGAAGCAGCCAAGAACATGTGTGTAGGATGGCATCACGTCACTGATTTTACATCATAATGTAAATTGTATTAATTGCTTCATTTTCTGAGCTTTACCAATTGCTTTCTACTTCTCTCGTACCACGCTATTTACTACCTTTTACATTAACGTCGTTGTCCATAATATATTATGTCCATATTTATTATTCAGTGCAGTGTTTCTTTCTTGCTTCGCTAACTACGATTTCGACATGTAAACGGCGGAAAATGGCCGATAAGGCTTTAACCAGGTTTGTAGGCATCTAAAATCATTACTTTAGTTAGTGAAGCAGCTATTTCACCTAAACGCGGATTTAACATCTTTAACTTGAGTTAAATAAAGTTATGGTTGTTGGTATGTTTACATTATACAGCTAAAGATCTTATTCCTTTTATTAATTGTACAAAATATTCGGCCAATCGAAACTTACAGAAAATAACGCAAATGAATGATAATAATGCAATGAATGGGTCTTCAGTGAAGAAATGAAACATCTGGTCAAAGAAGAACCAGTGTGCACGAATAAGCCAGAAGTGGGAAGTTATCACTCCTAACGGGGAAATTGAGAGTGAATTGAATGCTAATTAAAGAAATCAGGTCAACTGGTGACTTACTTTGCACAACTTACATGACTATTTGGGCCCAACTCGTGAAGACTTCAAGTGACATTCTATCTCACGTTTTTAGCGATAGAAGACTATATCATGCGTTGAAAACTCTTACAGCAATGGCGACTACGATGAGAAATAGAGTAATTTATAAAAGTTTTAAATTGATACCTTTCCTTGTTATTTGTATATGCCAAATCGTTCTTTACTTTATAGATGACCATCGCAACTTTTTGCATATTTTATTCAAAGTGGCATATTAGAAATCCATTAACTGACTGTTTTTTTATAATTAGCGCTCTTTTGTGCTTGTTCAATTAAATGAAACTACTGTCATTGGATTTTAAATTAGCGAATTGCATTCACACACATTGACTCAATTTTCAGTGCCATTTCTGTTTCTTGTTGCCTCGAGCTTATTTATAATCAGAATTTCAGTTAGTTATCTGAAGTTGTTTAAATGGTCGTTTCTGAAAAATTAATTTAAGCAAATCACTCATTTTCTTATTAGCCTTTATATTTATAACCTTGAAGTTTTTCTACACATATTCATGACATTTTTCCAATAACATAAATCTACTATGATTTAGATATGTTACATATATTAACACTGTAAATATTTTCATACAAGCAAAATGTTAAAAACATTTAAAATTATTTACATATTCCTTATTTATCTGTTTACCCTTCTCATATGTTGAACTTATACCCTCCAGGACTTACAAGCCAGCTCCTGGGGTCAGAGGAAAACCAGAATGGATGATCAACCCGAAGTCTATGCCCACGCCGTGGCCGAGCGTTTAGAGCGCTCGCTTCTCACCTAGACGGCCCAGGTTCGATCGCTAACGACAGTGTGTGAGATTTGTGGTGGGCAAAGCGACGCAACCGGGTTCTCCGGTTTCCCCCGCCATCACATTCCACCGGTGCTCCACCTTCATTCCATGTATCATAGGTTCATCACCTGCGGTGCCATAGTAGTAAAAGCGGACGTTAAGCACTCTAAAAAATCCCGATGTGTGGTATGAAAGCGAGGAAGTGGAGGTATGAAGTGCGGTCAAATGAATGACAGGAAAGATGATTGTGGAGCAATTGGTGGAATGAATGCCTAAAGAAACAGGAGAAAATCCGCCCAGTCGTCGCTTCGTTCCCTTTGGTCAACTCGGACCGCCTAGGTGAGAGGCAAACAGTCTAAACAGTATGCAAGGCACCGCCTAAGAACATTTACTAATCATAAAAATTAATTCATTGATGCAATCGTATCAGACTGTGCATTTAATTCATACTTAAATATTGGAATTTATTTTGAAGGTCAGGCATATAAGTGTTTCATTGCACGTTCCAACATATTGTTTGCTACTGCACAACGCCTTCATTCATATGCTTTTTCTTTTTCTATCACGTATGTACAAAGTAAATATTAGAAAGAGAATATATTGTATATGACCAAAATTATATTCTAAATTTCACCGGAAATGCACGTTTTAAAACCCCTGAATCCAAAATAGAGGAATGTGAAGAAGGTCAGTCTGTGTATGTGTGTGTCTATGGGCGGCATAACTCAAAAACAAAGTGTCCATTAAACACTAAACTTGGTATTATAGTTAAACATCTTCCAGAGTTGCGACACAATAATTTTCAGGAAATTCACCCACCTATAATTACTCTTTACACGGATAACTTTTCTAAAATTTTGATTTTCTCATACTGGCTCTAACGATTTTGCATAAAATACCATGTGTTTAACATATTTTTATGACAAATGAAATATATATCTGACCTTTCAGGGGATAGCCTCAGAAGGCCTTGCATTCTGTATGACTTTTATATAACTGATAAGCCGTAAGAGATAGACGAAAACTTCTTCTTATTAAAACACTTTGTCTATACATTTAATGATTTCCCAGGTGTTCCTTGTTATTGGTTTAAATTTTAAAAACGTTATACTTTTCTAAAGAGGAAGACGTTCGTGTGTATTTTGTTTCGCTCCTGTTCATTCAAAAAAGCGAAATTCAATAACAATCGACAGCTTTTAAGGCGTTTGACTATGGCTTTAGCCTAGTGTATACAACGAAACAAGTAATAAGACAGTATCTGAAAATGTTTACCTCGATTAGTAAGATATAGATTAAATAATAATCTTTTATAATAATAGAAGTTGTAAGAAAATTTTGTTTATAGAACAGGTAAAGAATGTCATGTGGATGTAACACATAATCTTTTATGTATATAACCACTTCCGGAATACTTCATATTAATAGTTTTAAAATGTCAAATTTAATTGAAAGTTGTTCTGTTGGCATAAACAGGAGAAAAAATTAATAAAAACTATCCAATACGGGGAATGAATATACTGAAAAATTGACAGTAACAAAGGAATAACTCGAAAATGTTTAATTGCACAAAAACTACATAAATTATGTGGTTTATCTACAGATTTTTGTATAGTAAACATTTTGTCTATCTCTTAAGTGCTACCGGTTATGTAAAGTCATCCAAAATAAAGGACTTCAGAGAATTCCAGGAATACGTTCCATTTGCGAGTAAATTATTTTACAGTGGTGCTATTTTAATCTTAATCGATTGGCGTGTTTGAGACAATCATAACTTTTGAAAACTTTTCTTTGTAAAGGATAGTTCGCTATAGAAGGTATTTTCTTGAAGATCTTCGTGTCGCTTGCTTTGAAGATTGTGAACTTAAAAATCAAGTTTGGTATAAAATAGAATATTCGTTTTCGAGTTGTATATTCTGACTCTATTCTTTATGCCACATATCTCTCTCGCACACACGCGCACACACGCATGCATGCACGCACGCACACACAGGTATTTTCCCTAAAAATACTTGAAAATATGTATGTACCGAATTTTTGATTGGAATACAATACATCCGGTTCTTATTATGTAAAGTAAAGAAATATATAATACCTGATGTATTCCATTCACATGACTTTCTCTTCATCTCGGTGAAAAACATTTTTGAAAAGCTTATTCTTCTATCTACTTCATGCTAATCGAGATAAACATTAGCAGAAATGTTCTTATTGCTTGCTTGTAAGTAGAACGGGAATAAGGAAATACACTAGGCTAAAGCGGTATTCAAATCTTTTAAAAGCTTGTTGTCATGTGAATGGAATCCATTGTCACAAGTTGATAAATTCTCGTATGTGGAAAGTTTAAGTATTTTAAAACTGAAATCAATAACACGGAATATCTAAAAATGGTCAACTAAACGAAAACATGTGTATGACATTAATTGTGTGAGAGATCTATAATTTTTGTGTAACAAGTTTTTACCTATGTCTTACGGTTTACCCGCAAAATCCATCCAGAATATAGAATCCTCAGAGTCTATTCCCAGAAAATTCAAGATAAACGCCCTATTTGTCATGTAAACGTCTTTGATATACGGCATTTTAATCAAAATCGTTAGAGCCATTTTCGAAAAAATTCAACATTTTCAAAATATTTTCCATATAAAGGGAAGTTTCGAGTGGGGAAATGTTTCTGAAAATCTTCGTGTCGCATCTTTGGAAGATAACAAACATAAATACCAAGTTTGGTATTTTATAGACTTTTCATTTTTGAGTATGGTGTTTGCAGTCACACACACTGCCCTTTTTTCTAAAATGCTTCCTTTATACTGGGGAACTTAAAACACGTATTTCCGGTGAAATATTGGTATTGAATTAATGGGTGGAGTGCAATACCTACTCTAACAACGTAACATGTACTATGTAGGGAAAATAAAAAGTAAAATTCATTATTTTCTCTACACGTACTATGTTTTTGGTGTATGGAGAAGGTATTGTAATGCATCCAAAAACTCGATACCGAGATTTCACCGAAGTACATGTTTTGGGAGCCCCTGAAGCCCAAAAAAGGCAATTTAAAAAAAATCCGTTTGTGTGTGTATGTGTGTGGTGGGGGCCAACATAGACCAAAAGCGAAAAGTGGTATTTAAGTCGAGTATTTGCCAAGGATGCGACACGAAGAATTTCAAGAAAATTCCCCACCGCAAACTACCCTTTACATGAAACATTATTCGAAAATTTTGATTGTTTTCAAAAATGGCTCTAACGATTTTGATTAAAATACCTTATGTATATGATATGTTTATAACAAACGAAATGTATATCTTAAATTTTGTGGGAATAGCCTCTAAAGACCTCTTCATTCTGGATGACTATATAACGAGCAAGCCTTAAGAGATACACAACCATTTACTACACAAAAATCTGATGTGCTCCATTCACATGACTTTCTCTACATCTCTACAACAAATTATTCTTAAGAAGCTTATACTTTTATTAGCTTCGTTGTAAGTAGAAGCGAAATAAGGGCGTACCATAGGTTAAAGTGATAGTCAAAAGCTGGTTGCTATGTCACTATTTGTTTGTATGGACAGTAGTTGACAAATTTCTGTATGAGAAAAGTATGTTTCTCAAAACAGAAATCAAAAACAAGGAATGTCTAAAAAACGATGAACTCCACGATGAAAAAAATGTATATAACACAAATTGTGTCTTTTAATGTGCTCTACATTATTAAGTTTTTGTCCATCTCTTACGGTTCAGCAGTTATTCAAAATTCCGTAAAATTCATCCAGAATAAAGTAGACTTCAGAGGCTATTCCCAGAAAATTCAAGATATAAATTTTACTTGTCAGGTAAATATCCTTAATATACGAAATTTTAATCAAAATTGTTAGATCACTTTTTGAGAAAATCAAAAATTTTGAAAAAAGTTCCATGTAAAGGGTAGTTTGGGGTGGGGGAATTTTTCTCAAAACCTTCGTGTCGCATCCCTGGAAGATACTAAATTTAAATACCAAGTTTGGTATTTTACCTACTTTTCGTTTTTGAATTATCGTGTTCACAGACACACGGACACACACACATACACACGGACCTTTTTGTGAAAATGCTTTATTTTTTTTTGGGATATAAGGGACCCTTAAACATATATTTCCGGTGAAATCTCGGCATCGATTTTTGGGTGGAGTGCAATACCTTCTCTATACACTATGCAGATAGTGCGTGTAGAGAAAGTAAAAATAGATCTCATTAAAGCACACAATTTAAGAAATTGTAAGTAACACGTCTCATGCTAATTACCGTATTATTTATTCAAGCGTTTACGTATTATTTATTCAGGTAGTTAGGCATTATATTGTATTTTTTATTGGGGACTTACATCCATGTTATGAAAATTTATGTTTAAAAGTTTTTAAGGACATGTCTGCAGGGCATTTGTAAGGGAATATGACATGAACAGATAATCAATATTTTTGGAATACGGATATCATGTAACATCAATATTAATAAGAATCGCACAGATATAATATTTAAAGGCATGTCAGAAACAGCTCAGCGGAGCAGGTCAAGAACAGGTATTATACAAGGGTAATTAGCGAACGGCTGGCTATTTGGAATTCCAGGGAAAGTTTGCACAGGATTTAGGCAAAGTCAGGGTAAAGGAAAAGAGACAGAGATATATATGTAAGAGACAGAGCAGCAACTGAAGTTCCAAGAAAACAGATACTAGGAAAATAAGCAAGAGATGGATACACTGAGTTTTTCTTAGAAATGTCGACTGAACGAACTGTTAGAGAATTTGAACCAGAACTTTCTCATAGTAGGCACCCAGCAACGGGGTGGTAGCCGATCACGAGTCGCCTTACATTTGGTGGCGGCAAACTTAGCATCATGCCTGTAACGTATAAATAGAGCGTCGCTAACAGCGTGCGCTTCTTCTCAGGCAAGTTGTTGTGCAGTGCAGAACTAGTGTTCAAGCGTGTGACGAAGCGGCCACGTGCCGAGTAGAGGGTGTTAAGGAAGTTAGGCTCCCATGTAATTTGTAATCTACTAGGTGGTGGGAAAAGCATTAAAGTCACTGCAATTAACAGATTAAGTTACATTATTACTGTAAGGAACCAAGCTGAGCGGTCCGTTAACTATTGAAAAGGAAAAGTAAAATAAATCTGTTTATACAAAGGGGAATGCAATTCTCATAATTTAGGCTCACCCATATAAGAACCCCGAGAGCTTAGTTAATTAGCATTGTTAGGAGTGGAATCAGCCTACGACATCAGCAGCCCAGAACGAGACTCCAGTGAACGCAGCATCCAGCTTTCAGAGACCTGGTATTTCCGCTACAAATAGCGCCTATTACTGAAACAATGATAGCAGAGAATATCCAAGCACCAGTAGTAGCGGATTTGCAGATCCCAGCACTTCTTTACGCGGACGATCTAGTATTGTGCTCTACGACAGTTAATGGATTGCAACGAAGAGTGGACAAACTTAAGACTTATTGCGATGAATGGTTACTTACAGCTAATGTGTGTATGACCAAGGAAATGACTTTAAAGTGGTTCTTTAAATAGAAGAGAGGAGAGATGGACATATGCAGGAAGATATTCTGTGTACTTAAGACTATCATTTACCATGAACGGAAAATGGAAAAAACACATTGAAACACATGGCAAGGGGGAAAGCGGCAGAAGCTCTCCGTATACGCAGCAGAATTCTGAATATATCCATAACCTTAAGGGAAACTGTATACGGAGCGACAGTTAGATCTACGATGACAAATGGAGCAGAAATTTGGGGGGTGGGAACAAACAGGGAATCTAGACCAAGTGAGGACCCAATTTTTGAAAGGAATTCTAGGTGAAGGGAGGGGTACAGCAAACTGCGGAATAATGAGAGAATTCGGGGCGCATAGTGAAACGACAGAGTACAAAATCAGAGCAGTTAAATATTGGATGAAAATCGTTCACGGAAATCAATCTCTATTTAGGGCAGTCTGCTACCGTGAAGTTGCGAATGGAAGGTAATTTGACGTGGGCATCAAAATTAAAGAATGGGTTGGAAACCATCGGGATGGGATACATTTGGATGGCGGGGCAGGTAAACAGGCGGAGTATTTGGAGCAAAATTAAGAACCGCCTCTGTGATATTGACAGATAGCAAATAATTGCGCAATGCACGGAGAATGTGTCATTAGAAGTACAGTTTGGGCTAAAATTGGAGTGGGGTATGGAGCAATATATCAAAACAGGTACCAAACTCATTAGAGAGGGGCTCGCGTGCATTAGACTAGGAGCATGGAGGAGCACAACAATTGTTGACGAGAATGGTACGAGAATCTGTCCCATTTGCGAGGGGGAAGGGTCGTGGTCCCACATCTTGGCATTTCTCTTACGGAGAAAAATGCGGCGGGAAAAATGTTTACCGCGAGTCTTTACCACCGCGAATGTGGAGCTAGACGCATGTTGGACGCTTCTGGCAGACACGGAAGACATGAACAGGCTAGATAAATTTATACTTAAGGCAAGACAACTGAGATCTGAGATCTGAGAAGGCTGCCAATAGGGAAGGGGGGCAGGGATAAAATGACTACAATGTTTACATACACACACACACACACACACACACATATATATATATATATATATATATATATATATATATATATATATATATATATATATATATATAATGTCATATTTAGGTCATTGCTGTGTTATAATTTTATGTATTGTGTATACATTTCTTTTAAGTGTATTTATCTATTATAAAAGGGTACACTTATGAAGGTGTACTCTGTCTGTAAATTTAAATTGCTATACTTGAATATCTTTGTATTTTTACTGTCGGGTTTACTCTTTTAATTCTTTACTGTTGTCATAATATTGCTTTTTATTGTGTATTACCTTTGTTTTTTTCATTTTTTCGTGTTTACTCTTTTAATTCTTTATTGCTGCTGTTTTAATATTGCTTTTTAGTGGGTATTACAAAAGCACGTACGGTCTGTGGACCCTCGCGATTGTTGAAATTCAATGTATGATATAGCTATGTCAATAAATATACTTATTCATTCATGTCATATACATTTTTTGTGGAGTCAGTCAAGTTTAAGGTATTCCAGATTATAGGTTTATTTTAAGTCACTTAAACTTTTCTCGAAAGGACCGACATCTTTCTTCTCGTTTGTTTACTCCTGACAAGCAAAGAGATTGGCATTTCAATTGTTTCACAGAGCGACCGGATTTTAAAGAATGAGACTATTGCTTTAACCTGTGAATTTTCTTATTTCCATTCAACTTACAAAAAACCTAGTAATAAGGCCAATTCTGCAAATGTTTAACTTGATTAGCATGATGTAGATAACGGATTAATGTTTCGAATAAAAGGTTTATTTACTGAACAGCAAGAGACATCATGAGAATGGAAAACATTAGATTTTCCCTTCTACTTACAATTTCTGCTAATGTTTATCTCGATTATCATGAAGTAGATAGAAGTATATGCTTTTTAACAACATGTAGAGAAAGACATGTGAAAGGAACACATCAGATTTTTTTTTGGTAATTTTCGTAATTCAATGTATTCTCTCTAACATATAAGGAATAATTGTGTATTTAGTAATGTGTAGAGAAAGTGATGTGATTGTAATACAGCTGTGTTTTCGCCTGATTTCAATTCTCAGTTCCACACACTGATTGAAAAGAATCTAGAGAAGAATAAAACTAATACGATCATTATGAACTGTGGGTTTATTGCAGTAGCAGTTTTTGCAGCTGGGACCCAACGGCATCGCATCGCTTCTGTTCTGTCTGGTCGTTTATTGGAACGTAACACAGAGCGTCGCTAGTGTGCACGTTGAATTCAAAAGAAGCGTTTTTGTTTATGGTTGGGTAACCGTTGATTTTGGCATCAGTAACAGAGCTTTGTTTCCAAACACAGGATAGTGGTTTTAGCGTTTTCTACCAACCACATGAACGAAAATCACAGGTCAAAGTTAGGAACGTATTCTATTGGTTACTGAGGGTACCTGATGTGTGGAATTCACATGGCTTTTCTCCCCAATATCTGCTTTTGTGTGTTCTGCTACAAACTATTTCCCCAAATGTTATTAACTTTCTCTAGCATGGATGTACAAAGTATGAATGAATAAATATACTTATTGAAGTAACAGTTTCATTAACTGAGCTTTATCAATCGCTCCGGTCCACGGACCGTACGTGCCTTTGGAATGCACAAAATAGTACGCAATAAAAAAAATCTGATGTGTTCCATTCACATGACTTTCTCTATCTCTCTGTAAGCAATTATTGTTAATAAGCTTATCTTTTATTTATTTCATGTTAATCGAGGAAAATTAGCAGAAATAGTCTTATTCCTTGCTTTATTGTAAATACAAGCGAAATAAAGGAGTGCCATAGGTTAAAGTGAAAGCCAAAAGCGTTGCTATATGACTGATGTTCCTTTGTTTGTGTGAACAGGAGTTGACAAATTCCTGTATGAGAAAAGTATAAGTTTTTCAAAGCTGAAACCAAGAAAAAGGAATATCTCAAAAACGATCAACTCCGCGAAAAAAATGTATATAACATAAATTGTGTGTTTTAACGTGCTCTACATTTTTTGTGGTTTAAGTTTTTGTCCATCTCTTACGGTTTAGTAGTTATGCATAATTCATCCAGAATAAAGTAGTCTTCAGAGGCTATTCCCAGAAAATTCAAAATATACATTTTATTTGTTAGGTAAATATCTTTAATATATGATATTTTAATCAAAATCGTTAGAGCTATTTTTTAGAAAATCAAAATGTTCGAAAAAAGTTCCATGTAAAGGGTAGTTTGGGGTGGGGGGATTTTTCTCTAAATCTTCGTGTCGCATCCCTGGAATATACTAAACTTAAATACAAAGTTTGGTATTTTACCGACTTTTCGTTTTTTAGTTATCGTGTTCACAGACACACGGACACACGGACACATACACGGACACACGGACACACACACACACACACACACACACACACACACACGGACCTTTTTGTGAAAATGCTTTTTTTAGATAAAGGGGACCCTAAAACATATATTTTTGGTGAAATCTCGGTATCGAATTTTTTGGTGGAGTGCAATACTTTCTCTATTCACTATGTACATAGTGCGTATAGAGAAAGTAAAAAAACAACAACAAAGAATCACAAGAGTAAACACGAAAATAAAAGGACAAAGATGTTCAAATATAATAGTTTAAATTTACAACATAGAGTAATATGAAAAGTAAACAGAGAAGGTATTGTATTCCATCCAAAATTTGGTACTAAGATTTCAATGTAAATAAATGTTTTGCGGACCCTGAATGAAAAACAAGCATGTTTTGAAAAAGGTTTCTCTTGTGTGTATGTGTGTGGACACAGCTCAAAAACGAAAAGTCAATTAAACACCAAACTGTTTAGTATCTTCCCAGAATGCGACACGAAGCTTTTCAGGGAAATCCCCCCGCAGCAAACTACTCTTTACATTGACCACTTTTCGAAATTTTCGATTTTCTCAAAAATGACTGTAAAGGTTTTGATTAAAATGCCGTATATAAAGGTATGGCAAATAGAATGTATATCCTGAATATCCTGTGAATAACTTCTGAGGTCGTTTTCATTCAGAAAGACTTTTGCGTAACTGGTTAGGCGTAAGAGACAGACAAAAAAACTTTCTATGTAGATCTTTTTAATGCACATGATTTGCATGCTTTCATACACGTTTTTTTTTTCAGAGCCTACTATTTCTGAGAAAATCCCTATTTGTTTCAATTTTAAAATACTTAAAATTTTCTCAAACAGCAAGTCCTATCCGTTTCACATTTCTTTTATTTTACTCCTGGCCATGGTAAGATAACCATTTTCAATGATAATTGCAATGACAGGTTTTTAAAGGAACTAGTTGACTGTCACTTTAGTCTAGTGTATTCCTTTAATTCCCTTATAAGTAACTAGAAAAATCATTTCTGATAATGTTTATTCTGATTAGCATTATGTAGATAAAATAACAATCTTTTGTTTGTAGGACAGATAAAGGCATGTGAATGGAATACCACCATTTATTTTCTTACTGGCGTAGGCAGTAGCATGTGTGACTCTCATTGGGGAGGTCGTGGGTTCGATACCGCGGTCGGTCTTACTGATCCACGCCTTTACGGGAGTTTCCTCGATAGCTTCTTCATTATATTCCCTTCAATTTCATTCCACATTTTATTTCATTTCATCCTTTACACGGGTGCTCTGTTTTAGAGTTGTGTGTGTCTGCGGGTGTTGCGTGGCAGGGAAATAGGATGCTCTCTGGACAACGTCCTCCGATGGGGAGGGTGTCCGAGCCCTCCAGTGGGAAGTCTAAGACTGTGAGAAGGAAGAAAATAATAAAGTTGCATACTTATTCCCGGACACCTAATTTCTTACATTAGGGCTGCTATCTCAAATCTTACTATTTATTTTCACTTTGTAATCAATTTTATGCATTTGCTCTATAGACAATAAATTACAATACTAACAAAAAATATACTTATATACACAATTGTGCCCGCCTCGGTAGTACGTTTATCTAACATTCAAGAGGTTGAATTACTCGGATACGGTTTTTTTTTTTCTCCTAAAGGTTTTCCCTTAACCGGCAAGATGAATATTGGATAACTTTAAGCTCCATGGACTTCAAAAATTCATCTCCTAGAGCTCATTTTATTTTATTTCAGTATGTTCCCAACTCTTAAAATTACTATAATTATCTTAAATAATTTATAAAAGAATAATCTATTTATAATTTTCCATCTATTAATATATTTTTATTTGCGTATGTTTTTATCTTAAAACATATTATGTAATACACTTGATTACTTTTATATATTTTAAAATATTATAGCATATTTTGACATTATTATTTATAACACATGTTTATTTTATTTTATAAATCCATTTGAAGTATATTAATTACTTTTTAAATTTCACTATAATTATTATTAACACTATTGTCATGATCATTATAATTAATATTATTTACTTCTCTTATGAGTTCATAGTTAATTTTTATTATTTATTTATATTTATCAATTTATATAACTTTATATTATATTTACTTTAATATATTTATTATATTCCTCGTTTTATTTTCTTTGCCTTTTTTAAATTTTATTTTTTTCTATTTTTGTTTATTGGTAACCAACAAACAATAACTGGCAACTAACATTAACAATAATTATATCTATCTCTAGTTTATTAACTAAATACTCTATTGTCAACCGGCACTTAAAAATTATCCAACACAAAAAAGGGCTTGTACAATCGGATGTACTAGTCTCCGCTGGGGAGTTTCAATGGTAGGGACCCTGTCGTGATCCTTGGGACGGTCGTCCTCTGTCTCCTTTCGCTTCCCTTTCCCTCCCGCGGATGTCACGCAAGTGATATAAGTACAGAAATTCCTTCTAGAACGGGGTGCTTTACCCTTGAAGTATATAGAAAAAATAGGATAGCATTTGCAGATACTGTTGCATTAAATATACATTTAGTTGCAGGTACAGGGGGATATAAAAGGCGTAAGCAATAATAATACGAAAAAAAAAAAAATAAACAATGGGCGTCTATACGTGACCTTGAAATTTAATTGTGTTTCAATGTCATCACGAGAAACAACTGAATGGTGTGGGAAGTTCAACAAATGAAAACTTGATGTGTTCAATTCACACGACTTTCTCTAACTATTCCGCAAAAAGTATTCTTTTAAACATTTATTCGTCTCTCAAATTCATGCTAATCGAGATAAACAATAGCAGAAATGTTTTATTTTTTACATAGTTCCTCCTAAGTAGAAGGGAAATAAGGAATACAGTAGTTGAATAACGTCTTTCCATTGAGGAAACTTACTGAAATTTTTAAAACCAGTAACAAGGAAGTACTCGGAAATGCTTTACAACAAAAAATGTACCTATATAACGTAACTTATGTGCTTTAACGAAATCTACATTTTTATTAAGTAAGTTTTACCACTAAGCAAATGCCATACAGAATGAAGACGTCAGAAGATATTTACAAGAAAGGCAAACTATATACATATATTCAATTTTTCATGCAAATATCTTAAATGTACGATATTTTAATCAGAATAGTTAGAACCATTTTTGAGAAAATCAACAATTTCGAAAAATATTCCATGTAAAAGGTAGATTTGGATAGGGGATAAGATAAGTTGAGTTCTCTGGATTATATTTTTTGGCTTTGTATTTTTTGGGATGTGATCATTTAAGAGTTCAGCCTATAAAATATCTGAGAAGTTTAATATCTTCCGTTTCTATTAGTTATGCATCTCTTCTCTCCTTGGCCCAATTTTCTGCTCAACGTATCATGAACAATTTTATTACCCTCAGTGAGTTTTAGAACCCTTTGATTGTAGTCTTTTGATATACACTATAAATGGTTTCAAAACTCATCGTAAGTAATATCATTTCTCATGATGATAATGAAAAATTAATAATAGTAATAACAATAGTCTCGTAATAATAACATTTACACACTCATATAAGGTGGGCTATTTAAAATGAGACTACAATATCTCATTGCGCGTTTGGTCCTCAGCCACTCAGAATTTTCCTTGTTATTTACGATCGTGTAAGAGTAATTTCAAATTGTGGCAATTAAAGAAGGTTAGTTTTTTATGAGGAATGAAAAAACAACATAAAATGGTACGTTTCCATTTTAAAAAGTTAAATGTATTCTAAAATGACAATCACAGCATACTCCAAATAAAACACGACTAATGGCATTTTCTTTCCCCAAAGTACCCGCAACTTTTATTCAAGATATGCATTGCTACAATGCTTAGTTCGGAGATATTGTACAGTCTCAACTTAAATGGTTCAATGTGTGTATGTTCTTGACGTAATCATGCGCCTAATTATCACAGTTCAGTTAAAGATACAGAAGATTTGTTCTGGAAGTTTTTGTTCCCACCTCCCGCGAACATTCTAAAACTTTCCAGAAAACTCCAGCGACTTATAAGCGTGCTTGCGAGCGAGTCAGTTAATTATTGAATTAGTGACTGGACATCTTTGGTGACTTTAAGTGCTGGCAACCCCGTGCGTTCTACTACTGAGGTTTTGACAACACTTGTCAGTTACAGTGGGTGAGCAATTAAACAGGCCCTGTGTTCGACGCCCCAGCGAGTGAAGCAAAATAAGAGGCTCCTCCGCCGGAATTTCACTACGCTATTACATCACGAGAAAAAGTAAGGTGGCAGTAAGAACTTACTGAATCACATTAATGAAGTTATAGTGAAAATTAGACAATAGCTACTCAGAATACATCAAAATACTATAATCCAAACATTTTAAAACACACTGTGAACAATAAACTGATACGAAACGGCGATAAGCTAGTAAAGGCGGGTTTTTATCGCGATACCTGATGAG
Organism: Hymenopus coronatus; assembly: GCA_030762935.1. Classification (NCBI taxonomy): domain Eukaryota; kingdom Metazoa; phylum Arthropoda; class Insecta; order Mantodea; family Hymenopodidae; genus Hymenopus; species Hymenopus coronatus. The sequence continues at coordinate 113,021,527 of CM060890.1, forward strand.
GTGCTAACAAAACACATAATCCCAAAAAACAGTTTCTGGGCAGGTATGCCGCTGTAAAATCGTAAAGTACCTCGTTACTATGGTAACGGGCAGTTCACAGCGTGTCCAATCGTCCGTTTCGGAAAGAACGATGGTCTCTGAAGGGCAAACACGTGCTGTATGTTATTGGAAACACATTCCTATGTCTGAATGTGGTGCGGCAGTTAGTTGCCACTAATGACATGTCATGTATCGATCCTAAAACAAACTATTGCGGCACAGGATGCTTCACAAACATGTATATGTCACTGCCGATAGGGATTGGACGACAAAAATATTCTCGCAATGCGATTAGTGCGGAGATGTCAGAAATGTTGCATCGCGTAGTAATATTCAGGCTGTAGTTAAATCTCACAACTAATGAAGTTTGATGTTTCAAACATTTAATTATAAAAATTATAACATATTGTTTTTTTTGTATATTTGTGTGTATTCACGTATTTATACATCCAAACCTGTAATTTGAGAATGATTGAACCTATTACCATGCAAATGACTATTTAACACGATATATGCGCCGCTTAGCTTATAGGTTAAGGAGATTGATCAGTGACAACCGTAAGTTTGTTAAAATTGTTATTCAATGTTTAGCTTTTAAACTTATCGTTACGTACATAATTTATGATTTATAAGAACGCTTATCCCATTAGCAGATTTGCAGCTTTTTTTGAGATTATTTACTTTTAATTTTGTCAACTGCGTACATAGTACATAGATAGAGAAGGTATGGCATTCCACCCATTAATTATATACAGAGGCTTTACTAAAATACATATTTTAGAGTCCCCTAAGTAAACACATTTTAGAAAAAGTTCCTTGTGTGTGTTTGCCTTTGAAGAGCATAACTAAAAACGAAAATTCAGTTAAATAACCAAACTTTATTTTTGAGTTTAGCTTCTTCCAAGTACGACACAAAGATATTCAGGAAAATTCCCGAGCTACCCTTTACTTGGAAATAGTATCCAACATTTTGATTTTGTCAAAAATGGCCCTAACGACTTTAATTTAACTACCGTATATTAAAGATACTAATATGGCAAATAAAATGTATATATTGACTTTCCCGGTAATGGCCTCTGAAGTCCTCTACATTCTGAGTGGTTTTTTTCAGACTAGTAAATCGCAATAAAAATAATCTTACTACGCAAAATAAATAAATAAAGAAAGAAAGAAAATGTAGATCTCGTCAAAAACACAATTTATGTCAAATACATTTTTTTGTGGCACTAACCATTTCCGAGATATTGCTTGTCATAGTTTAAAATTTTCAATACTTATAGTTCTCTCAAATAGGAAGTCGTTATTCATATTTTTCCATCGCGATTATGGAAGTGCAAGAATTTCCATCACTATTTGACTATTTATTTAACTTATTGCATTTCCTCATTCCTCTTGTTCAAGGATATAATATGTAATAAAACCGTTGTTGCCACTTCTGTAGTGTAGGGATAGCCTGTCTGCCTCACATTCAAAAGATTCCGTGTTCGAATCTCGCTTAAGGTGAATTACCCGAATAAGGATTTTTCTGGGATTTTCCCTTATCCTGAGAAGACGAACGTTAAGTAACTTTTAGCTCCATAGACCCCGAGTTCATTTGAATATCATTTCACTGATTTCATTCACCATCCAATTTGGTATGCCAGGTTAACGTTAATCTAAAAAAAAGAAAGTAAATAATATAAAAAATATAAAATTAAGATTCTGCTAATGTTTATCTTGAAGTATATGGAAGAAAAAACATTTATAACAATCGTTTGTTGCAGCATAAGGAAGGAAAGATATGTGAATATATAACAACATATTTTTTTCTTCAAATTTTCTAGAAGAATTATCCCTAGGTTTGCAAGAAAATGTGAATCTGTTTCAAAATTATGACTTTTACTTTCTCAACTGCATATCTATAGTAAGTAGATCAAGAATTACATTCCACTCAGCACTTCGATACCATACACGTTTTGAGATCCCTTAAATTAAAAGTTTTAAAGAGACTTTTTGTGGCTGAGTGTGAGTGTGAGTGTAATAAAAAGTCAGTTACATTCCAAACCTGTTATTTAAGTTCAGCAGCTAACAAAGTTGGCGGCGCCATGACCGAGCGGTAGACTGCACGCTTCTGACCACGGCGGCACGTATTCAATTGTAGGCAACCCATCCGGATTTGTGGTGGACAAAGTGGCGTGTGGGCGGATTTTCTCCGAGTTCTGTTTCCCCCGCTATTCATTCCACCAATTGCTTCAGCATAATATTTTCTATCACACATTTTTTCTTCATTTCTTATCCTCTATTTCACTCTCATACGTGGCTGGCCGATACCTCGTTTCCGGCTCTTCATTGAATGTTTAGATATTCGTTGGCTCCACAATAGACTTCTGGTTATAGGTTTCTACGTGTAAGTAATGTAAGTGCTTCATGTAGGAAGTTAAGCGAAATCTCCCCTGCACAAAAATAGCCCCCCTCCACAAAAAAATTAACACTAATTTTCAGGAAAATCTCCCACCTCGAATTACATTTACATGGAATACTTTTTTATTTTTTCTAATTCTTTTCAAAAGTGGCTCAAACTATTTTGATTATAATACAATTTATTAAAGTACATGACGGATACGATTTATAATTTGAATTTTATGGCTAATCCTCGAAAAATCAATATATACATTTTATTGTTATGTAAATATGATTTTTAATATATGGCATTTAATCAAAGCGTTAGAGGTATTTTTTTTAGGAAACAAGCATTTCAAACAATATACCCTCTAAAGGATATTTTAGAAATTTGGGATTTTCTTGAAAATCTTCTTGCCGTATCTTTAGAAAATACTGCACTCTTCATAGACACAAGCGCGCACGCGCACAAACACCATACACAAACGCGGATATCATTAGAAAAATCCATTGTTAAACTTAATGGACCTTAAATATGTTTGCAAATTGAAATCTCGATATGTAATTTATGGGTGGAATGGAATCATCTCTGCCTACGACGAGTATATACGAGGTAGAGAAATTATAAAATGTCCTATAGCTCCTGTAAATTTCAATTCTCATAATCCCAACTCTAAATCACAAATTACGTAATGTATGAAAAGGTTTCTGTATGTAGAAGTTAAGCTTTGCACGAAATGTATAAAAGCAAGAAAATTATTTACATAAAAATCAATGTATATATCTTTTTTTTGGGGGGGCCTAGTACCTTTGACCAATTTCGATTAAATCCGCCACACATATTCTTTAGGGCAAGGATGAAAGCATTCGGGGGTTGATATCACAAAAAGCACTCCTAAAGTAATAGATGTTGGAAATTATTGTTTTCTCAATAATGGTTCTAAATAAAATATAAACATTGCATCCATTATTGTTTTAGAGTTGATAATAAAAAGCAGGCTAATGAAAGATGGAGGTGATCTTTTCTCGATGGGAGCCACATCTTATTGGAGTATTTTCAGTACAAACGAGAGCATTTATACACATCATTAGGATAAGAAAACAAAAATCTGATGTGTTCCATTCACATGACTTACTCTACATTTCTGTAACAAATTATTTTTAAAAAGCTTATGCTTCTATTTACTTCATGCTAATCGAAAACAATTAGCAGAAATAGTATTATTGCTTGCTTCCTTGTAAGTAGAAGCGAAATAAGGGAATACCATAGGTTAAAGTGATAGTCCAAAGCTGGTTGCTATGAGACTGAAGTTCCTTTGTTTCTACGGACAGGTGTTGACAAATTCCTGTATGAAAACATTTTTCAAAGCTAAAACCAAAAACAAGGAATATATAAATCAGGATCAACTCCACGAAAAAAATGTATATGACATAAATTGTGTGTTTTAACGTGCTCTACAATTTTTATGTGGTAAGCTTTTGTATATCTCTTACGGTTTAGTAGTTATGCAAAATTCCGTAAAATTGATCCAGAATAAAGTAGTCTTTAAGAGGCTATTCCCAGAAAATTCAAGATATACATTTTATTTGACGGGTAAATATCTCTAATATACGATATTTGAATCAAAATCGTTAGAGCCATTTTTAAGGAAATCAACATTTTCGAAAAAAGTGCCATGTAAAGGGTAGTTGGGGGTGGGGGTATTTTCTTGAAAATATTCATGTCGCATTCTTGGAAGATACGAAACTTAAATACCAAGTTTGGAATTCAACAGTCTTTTCATTTTTGAGCTATGCGTTCCATACACACACACACACACACACACACACACACACACACACACACACACACACACACACGGACCTCTTCCAAAATGCTTTTTATTTGTACTCAGGGGGACCCAAAACATGTATTTCCATTTAAATATCGGCATTAAATATTGGGTGGAATGTAATATCTTCACTATACACTGTGTACATAGTACGTGTAGAGAAAGTAAAAAGCGAGTTGCTATTACAAACACCTGATTCATTCACATGGCTTAGCTATTAGGTCCTTTACAAAATCTTCTCACAAAAGCTTTTCCTTCTATCTACTTCCAGATAAATTTCAATTCAATTTACCATGTCTTTTTAGCATACGGTAGCTAAAGGAACAGTCAAAGAGTTTTAAAAGACTCATCACTATTTGTTAGCTTTGAAATCTTAAGCTCTTTGCACGACTTTACAACTTAGAAATTTATAAGTAGATCACCACCATTCAAACTAATGGTTGATTATACAAAAAATGTATATGACATAACTTGTGTTTTTTCACGAGATTTAAATTTTTATGTAGTAAGGGTTTACCAGTTTTGTGAAAGTCTTCCAAATGAACAACACTTTAGATTCTTCACAGAAAGTTAATTTTACATTAAAATATCTAAAATATGTTATTTAAATTGAAATGTTTTTAGTCAGTTTTGAGAAAATTAACATTTTCGAAAATATTATTATGTAAACCGAAATTTGAGATGGGGAATTGTCTTGAAAATCTTCATGTCACATCGTTGGAAGATGTTGAAATTAAACACCAGGTTTGATATTAAATACATTTTCATTTTTTGAGTTAGACTGTTTATAGAACAAAAGAAAAGGAGTTTTAAAAATACTGTTTTTATATTCGGGGAGCCTCAAAAAGTGTGTTTCCCTTAAATCTAGTATCGAATTTTGTGATGGAATAAGTACCTCCTCTACTTAAGAAAAGTACGTGATAGAGAAAGTAAAACCACTCCTAACGGAAGATGGGCCGAAAGGGATGCGGCAATGCAATTTTGACTGCCTCCATGGTCGAGTGGTCAGCGAGCTGACATCTCGCCCGAAGGTCCCGGGTTCGATTCCCGGCTGAGGAGAAGAATTTTTCTTTACCCAGAATTATTCCCTATACCCCACAGAGTCTGGAAGTATGCATGTGAGAGTGAATGTGTGTGTGTTTCATGAAAATGAAATGATTTAAAGAACCTACAAACAACGAGTTGTTTCAAGTGCAAAGTCCCCGATATGACATTAGATGTTAAAGGGGGCTATATAAATGAAACAATAAAAAAACAAAACAAAAACAAACAAACAATTTTGAGGCCTTTCAGCATTAAATTGCCTGTCTTTTTAATGCTTTTATGAGATATGTTTGAGAGCTAATAATCTGAACTGTGTTTTCACCATTCATAAAGGAGAAGTATACACAAAGGAAGAGAGTGCTATAGTACTAAGAACTGTAAGTTATACTTATCGGGTCGAGAATGCACATTGGCAATACGAGACTCGGAGGGCCGAGCTTCACAAGCATTCGAAATATGATAAGTATCTTACAGTTTGTGGTTAGCCAATTACTTTCTGAAATATTAAAAAAAAAAAAAACTGTAAAAAAATTAATAATAAATCAAGATTACTTTTCAATATTTTATTGAACATTACGAAAAATGAATTCCCGAAATGAAGAAAATAATGAATCTAAATTATGTGGACAAAGTTTCTTATACACTCTGTTGTTAATGCATTTTGAATAGATTCTTTACTTTAAGTAGCACATGTCTTGAGCGTTACGTCATTTCCTAATTGTACTGTAAGTATTACTTGTTATTTAAGTTCGGCATCTTCCAAGTATGCGACATGAATGTCTTGAAGAAAATCCCTCCCACCTCAAACTACACTTAGAATGAGATTTCTTTCGAAAATTCTTATTTTCTCAAAAATGGCTGTAAGGTTTTTATTCAAATGCCGTATGTTTAAGCATTGCTAAGACAAATTAAGTGTATATCTTGAATATTCTGGGAATATCCTCTGAAGAGCTCTATAACTGGAAACTGTAAAAAAATAGAAAAATTATTACACAAACAAATTGTATCTCAGAGGAAATCAGTTGGGAAATTGAATGCCATGGTGGCATGTTACCATGTTAGCTGAGTGGTGGAGCAACCGGCTAGAGCTGCCTGCGGTGTCATAAGTAGTTAACGTGAGTGTTAAACACTACAAAAAACTGCTAGAGACAGGTAGATCCGTGGTTCAAGTACCGGCTATGGCATTGAATTTTGCAGTACCTATACAACTCTTGTCCTATACAAGGCTTGTGTATAAAAAAAAACACAAACTCTTACTGTAAGTACTTACCATGGTTGCTGGCATGACAATTAAAATACAGAAAAATCTGATGTGTTCCATTCACATCTCTGTAACAAATTATTGTTAGAAAGCTTATGCTTCCATTTAATTCATGCTAATCGAGAAAAAATAGCAGAAATAGTCTTATTACTTGCTTCCTTGTAAGTAGAAGCGAAATAAGGCAGCACAATACGTTAAAGTGATAGTGAAAAGTTGATTGACATGTAACTGAAGTTCCTTTGTATGGACAGGAGTTGACAAATTCCTGTATGAGAAAAGCATGTTTTTTAAAGGTGAAACCAAAAACAACGAATACCTAAAAACGATCAACTCCACGAAAAAAATGTATATAACATAAATTGTGTTTTAACCTGCTTTATATTTTTTGTGTGGTAAATTTTTGCCCATCTCTTACGGTAAAGCAGTTATGCAAAATTCCATAAAATTCATCCAGAATAAAGTAGTCTTCAGAGGCTATCCCCAGAAAATTCAAGATATACATAATATTTGTCAGGTAAATATCTTTCATATACGATATTTTAATAAAAATCGTTAGAGCCATTTTTAAGAAAATCAAACATTTCGAAAAAAAGTTCCATGTAAAGGATAGTTTGGGGTGGGGGGAATCTTCTCAAAATCTTCGCTTCGCATCCCTGGAAAATACTAAACTTAAATACCATGTATTTTACCGACTTTTCGTTTATGAGCTATTGTGTTCACACACACACGGACCTTTTTCTGAAAATGCTTTTTTTGGTTATAGGGGACCCTACAACATATATTTCTGGTGAAATCTCGGTATCACTATGTACATAGTACATTTAGAGAAAGTAAAAATAAATTCGCGATGTTAACAAATGAAAGACAACATCTAAATTATAAGGACAAAGCCTTTTTATACATTCTTTTGTTAATGAATGTTGCAATAGATTCTCTACTTGAAGTAGCACATGTATTGAGTATTACGTTATTTCCTAGCTATGCTATAATTATTAATAGCCTCTCAAACTCTTACTGTAAGTACTTGGGTTCGATCCCAAGTGACCGGATATGGGATTTGTGGTGGACAAAGCGGCGCAGGGGGCGGGTTGTCTCCAAGTTTTCCGGTTTCCCCTGCCATCGCATTCCACCGGTGCTCCATTATCATTCCGTGTGTCACCGGTACATCGCCTACGGTGCCACAAGTAGTAAAAGCGGGCGTTAAACACTACCAAAAAAAACAAAAGAAAACTAAGTGCTTGCAGTTGTTGGCATGACAATTAAAAAGGGAGTTGTGAATTTACCATACATTACCAAATATGTGTTCAGAATGATTAACTTACATATCAAGTATTTAAAAAATAATTTTAGGTGGTTGACAATTTGAATAGTGTAAGTAAAATATTTGTAAAATAATTATTTTACCAAAACCATCAAAGCCCTAGCAACGCTGTGTATTTCTGCTAGTACTGCAATAAATCGATTCGAAGATAATTAAGCAGGAACTAAGTTCGAAAGCATTTTGACATTCAGCATTCTCAGCCTTTTAGTCTTATTGGAAGTTTGGCCCTTTGTCGTCTGTTGCTCCCTCTATGAGTTAGACAAGGAAACTATGTCGGAAACTGCTTCAGTCATTCAGTAAAAGGGAGCTCGAAGAACCCAGTTTAATGTGTGCACATCATCAGAAAGGGGAGGTGGCGTAACAGGGTTTATTCTTGATCTGTGTAGTGTCCGGAAGCGTTTAACGTTGTCCACTTTTCTCCTCGCGGTTATTTTTTGCAGCTGTTTATACTAGGTTATCATTTATAAGCCTGTCAACGCTCTGCACCGTTATCCCTATTTTCTGACACCGTATGGTGGTGCGATCGATGGTGTGGAAGACGAGTCGTTAGGAAATGGCTACCAAAATTATTGGTAGTGTTTACCTGATGTTTACGTTTTCAATTAGGCTGATTAACTGAGCCAGGATCGGTGCCATCCCTGGAGAGGCCGCAGTCTGATGAATGTGCCTCATACAGCGAGAGGATTGATGATGCAAGTGGGTAAATTAATAATGCATGTTGTGGCTTGCTTTCCGTTTTTGCTTTATTTACTTTAACCCCTCCGAAACACCGAAACCAATTACTCTAACAGGGGTATAGCCAATCAGGGATTTGTGTGATTCACGCCGCGAACGCTACTGATTTTTGTTTTGAATTTTTGTTATGTTAACTGTTCCGTCACGCAGAAAATTGAACAGAAATATGCAGTTTTGTCTCTATGGTATCTATATCTATACACCACACACTCTACTTTACTGGCAAAACATAGATAAATAGCTGTTCGGTTGAAAATTTAAAAACACAATTTTTTCAAATTAATTAGTGCTTTCAGTAGACAAAACGGTATAAAACAATAACATTTTTGAATAGAAGAGAATATCAAATTTTGGTAATGCAATAAAAAGAATGAATAATGTACCCAATCAGGTAAGGAAATTTTCACCGAAATATTAAACGATTGGCATCATGATGTAAGACAAAAATTTCAACAACAGAAATAGGTTTTTATGTAACTTTAAAAGCTTCTTAAAGTAAGTTGGAAATGAGGTGTTCCAAAAACAACATACAGTTATTAAAGTATAAATATAGTTACTTTTTACTAAATTGCAAGAAGATTATAAAATAAAAATACTCAGAAAAGTGAGTTTTAATAAAGGATAATAACAGGTACATTAAACCTAGAATGACAAACATATGAGATTTAGCCAACAAAGAAAAAGAAAAAGAAATTCTATTTGAACTGGACCAAGAATATTTAAACTGTTAACGTGTGATTAAATGGACAAGCAATACTTTTAAGATAATCCATATTTCAACGAAATGAATAATTGTAAATAATGAACACTAAGACATCAAAGAGATTCTTATGTCTCAGGGCATCATTAAATAAAAGTGAAGAAGATAACTGTTTTCATGGGATTTAAGAACGCCAAAATGGGGGAACAACATTCTGTTAAGTTGCTATGTAAACGTATTCGGTTTCCCATCTCTTTTTCTGTTTTCGTGCCTTGTCTCACGATGATAGAAGATTTAACTAAAGATCAACGAAATATGGATTTTGGGATGAGATGCTCGGGGGAGGAGCTGAGGATCTAGATCAGAAAGAAGTCAGGATGGTTGATCAGCCCAATATCTGGTTTGAAAGTGAGGAAGTGAATGATACGAAATGACGGTGAAGTGGTTGATAGGAAAATGCTTATGGAGCAACTAATGGGATGACATTTTTTTTTTAATTTTTTACTTCTATTTACCTAACATTTTGCTTTGTTTGCTGCCCCCCCATACATACACACACAAACATAAAACACTCATGCCCTAGGCGGTACTCGAACCCACAATCCCGTGCACCAAAGCGAGACGAATTAGCGAGCGCAACCATTGGGACCGGCTAATGGTTGAAACCGGAGAACCCGCAAAAAATATGACCAGGCGCCGCATTGTCCATCACAAATCTCTCATGCGGTCCCTGGGGTCGAAACGGGCCGCTTAGTTGAGGGGAAAGCGGACTAAGCACTCGGCCATTCCCTTAAGTAAGTAAACCAATGCTTTAAAACACTCTTTTAGTAGAATGTTGGGGAAAATTTAAATTAATTGGGAGGATAGACCTCTGTTTCTCTTTACTTAATTATCCCCCTCAAAAAGCTCAATTAGGACTCTTTCTGGATTCAACCCCGAGCGAGCAGCATCAGAAACAGAACAATACCCCTACTCTATTACTGGATCATCTTCATGGTGTTGCATTCACAACCCGATGTGTTAATGTTTCCATGGCAACAGAGCTAGGCGAAGGGATGTATTAATTTGGACACAGTCTATATATTACCCAGATAATTGTAATTAGCACTTGTTCTATTGTGTAAACCCAGGACATGTTCCATTGTGTGATGCAGTGATACGCTATAACACACATTTCAGTTTGTATTGCGCTGCAGAAACGGTTTCCGTAATATTTTATGAATAACAGCGGTAGTATTTCTTGTTAGTGACCCGTTACAAACGCAGGCACCGATAGTGGGCTGAATCAGCGGTAGGTAATTAGCGCTGAAATTGCACATCTATGTACAGCATCTCTCTTACAAAGAAACATGCTTGCAATCAAACGTTTCATTTCAAGTATGCTCACTTGATTTTTAATTAAAAATTCGAGCATTTTAATTAAAAAATCGCATGGATCCGGCGCTCAAAGGCAAACAAATAACACATTCATCTAATGAGCGAACACAAACGTTAAAACTTGGTCTTATACACGGAGCTTTTGGGTGTAACAAACGAGATATAAAAATGTTGCATGGTACTGGACACCGGTTCGCTTCTAACAGAGACTAATGAAAACACTCCAAATACTGCTTTTTTGTAATATTTAGTTAGCTGTTACAGGCTCTCAAATGCTCTGTCAATCACAAAAAGCTAATAAATATTGTATGCCGGAAGGCAATTGATGTTTTACAATAACGTTACTTTCTCTGGCTACTCTGCAAAAAAACGTAATCCCTCTATTTACTTCATGCTAATCGAGAACTAAACAAAGTCCAAAGTCCAGGGAAATCGTCCTTAGTGCGGCCGGTCATGAAATTTGGAGTAACTTTTTGGGACCCGTATAGATTAAATCAAATTGATTCGTTAGAAAAGATCCAGAAAAGGGCTATAAAATTCATAAAAAAGGGGGTAAATATTTTGAGCCTCCAAACGCTGAGGAGATAAAATGGGAGCCGTTGAAAGTTAGGCGTGAGAAACAGAGGTTGTGCGCTTTATTTAAAGCTTACGCTGGCTTAAACGCATGGGAGGACGTTACTGACAAACTGGAAAACCCAACTTACTATGCACGAAACGATCATCCGTTCAAAATTAAGGGTAGAAGATACAGAACTGACGTGGGAAAGTTCTCCTTTGTAAATAGAATCATAAAAGACTGGAATGAATTGCCTGGAGCAGCCTTTCGGGGTTGTCCTCTGTCTCTGAAGAAATTTAGGAAAAATCTTGATTTTAATGTTGGATAATTTTTGTAAATATTCCTTAAATGAAATGCTTGTTATTTCATATTGTTGTAAATACAAATGTTAATTGGTTGGTGATTCTAATTATGAAATTAATTAATCTGAATTGAGAGAAAAATTAATGTTTTCATATTTGTGTAAATAACTATTATATCTAGCTTACAAAGCCATAAACTGGCAGCTGTGATTTATTGTTTATATATCTTGTATACATATATAACTTTGCCACCGGGTGATACCCCCTTGCAGAGAAATAAATACATACATACATTAGCAGTAATGGTTGTTTACATATTTCCTTACAGATACAAGGGCAGTAAACGGGAATAAATACTTTAAGAGCAAGTCAATACGTGATATTCCATTCTATTTGCCTGACCAAGGAAAAAAAAAAAACATTTCTCATTCAAAAGTAGATTACACATTGGAAAATTTAAATCAATAACAAGAAATAACTTGGAAATGGTTATCTTAGAAAAAAATCTGATGTGTTCCATTCACATGACTTTCTCTATATCTCTGTAACAAATTATTGTTAAAAAGCGTATGTTTTTATTTATTTCATGCTAATCGACAAAAAATTAGCAGAAATAGTCGTATTACTTGCTTCCTTGTGAGTAGAAGCGAAATAAGGGAGTACCATAGGTTAAAGTGAGAGTCAAAAGCTGGTTGCTATGAGACTGAAGTTCCTTTGTTTGTATGGACACGAGTTGACAAATTTCTGTATGAGAAAATTGTAATTTTTTGCAAACTGGAATATCAAAAAAGGACCAACTCAACGAAAAAATGTGTATAACATGTGTATTTTAAAGTGCTCTACATTTTTTGTGTGGTGAGTCTTTGTCCATTTTTTACGGTTTAGCAGTTATGCAACATTCCGTTAAATTGATCCAGAATAAAGTAGTCTTAAGAGGCTATTCCCAGAAAATTTAACATACACATTTTATTTGTCAGGTAAATATCTTTAATATACGATATTTAATCAAAATATTTGGAGCCATTTTTGAAAAAATCAAATTTTTCGAAAAAAATTCCATGTAAAGGGTAGTTAGGACTGGGGTTTTTTTCTTGAAAATCGTCGTGTCGCATTGTTGGAAGATGCTAATCTTAAGTACCAAGTTTGGTATTTAACGGTCTTTTCGTTTTGAGCTATGCTGTCCACACACACACACACGGACCTTTTCTTTATTCAGGGGGACCGAAAACATGTATTTCCGGTAAAATCTCGGTATGGAATTTTTGGGTGATATGCAATACCTTCTCTATACACTATGTATGTAGTACGTGTAGAAAAAGTAAAATGTATTTTATATAACTTGTGTACTTCAACGAGGTGTGCGTTTTCGTAGTAAAATTTTACTTCTCCCTTACGCTTGACTAGTTATGCGAAAGTTCTTCAGAATATAGGTATGGATTTAATTTTCTGTAAAGAGATTGCGTATTCCGCTTCGTTGTTAATTGGAAGTTATCTGAAGTAAGAAAGACGAAACGTTATTGTAAGAAAAATCATGGCTTTCTCTACATCTGTGCAAGAAATTATTATTAATGTTTATTCTGCTATCTACTTCATTTTAATGAGATAAACATTAGCAGACATTTTTTATTATTTAATACCTTGTAAGTAGAAGGAATATAAATACATTGAGTAAAAGTTGGTTTCTATGTGATTGAATTTCGTTTCTTTGCATGAACAGAAGTTGGAAATTTTTGAGTGAGAAAAGTTTAAGTATTTAAAAACTGAAACCAACTAAATGAACATTATTTTTTTTAAGAATATCTCGGAAAGGCCAATTCTACGAACAAAATATATATGACATGAGCTGTGTGTTTTAACGAGATCTGATTTTTTTTTTTGTATAGTATGTTTTTAGTATCTCTTACGGTTTACCAGTTATGCAAAAGTCATCCAGAATGTAGAGGTTTTCAGAGGCTATTCCCAGAAAATTCAAGATATACATTTTATTTACCATGTAAATGTAGCTAATACACAGTATTTTAATCAAACTTGTTGGTCATTTTTAAAAAAAATCACAATTTTAGAGTTTTCTCATATGGAGATCGTAGTTTCCTAGAAATTCATCGCGCTTCATTCCTGGCAGATGCTGAAATTAAATATATAAAGTTTGGGATTTAATTAACTTTTCTTTTTTCAGGTATCTTGTACACGGACACACACATACACACATTCATCATAATTTTCTTCATAGTTATGCCTATTATAATTGGAGGATTTGGACCTTTTTTTGGATGATTTTTTTGAGGATTCAGGGGAACCTAAAACGTTTAATTTCCGTTGAAAAATCGGTACTGAACTTTGAAGTAGAATGCAATAGCTTCTCTATCTACGTACTATGTAATAAGTAGAAAAAGTGAGAAGTTCAATTGGTTATAATAGGGAACGTAGATCAAAACATTTTTGAAAGATTCTTTGTTTAACTTTTCCTGATATAAAGATTAATTTAGGAGCCTTCTATTAATATCTGAAAATAGCGACCACTACCTTCTTTCTTACTCTACACATAACCGCACGAAATAAAGATGCCAGTATCCTTGGCCGTTAAAGTGCCTCACTTTGATGCTTCGTGGCGTAGGGGATCGTGTTTGAGTCCCGCCTTGGGCATGGGAGTTTGTATGTTTGTAAGATGTGCATCTGTGCTTGTGTGTATTAGAAGTAAATAGTAAAACGGTAATCAAACAGAAAAGCAGAGTAAATGTTAGGAAAATGTAAAAATGAGGAAAAAGGAATACAGTCCAGACAAGATTCCAGAACTGTATTTCTTATTAAAAAAAGTATGTGTGCATAAACCAGATTACCTTTTCATTGAATGGTCAAGTGCTGATTGCTGCACGCAGAGGTCCAGGGTTCACTTTCAAACTGGAACGGGAATTATTCGCTACCCTTCGCAGAGCCTGAAAAATTGAATGCGAAAGTAGATGGATTGGTTTCAAAGAGAGAAAGCATAGAGATACCTAAAGGAAAACCACAGCACATGTGAATTAAAGCCAAGCGATTGTAAATTGTCAAAGCTACCGATACGATCGGAGTAATTAAAGGCGGCGATATAGATCAAAAACACACACACGCACACACACAAAACGATCACCAAAACCGGACTTCCACCTCAATGAGCCTCGTTAATGTAATTTCGTTCATATAACGTAATTTGCAACCATTTTGGTCAACAATTGTTATAATGATTAAGGTAATGTGAAGAGAAGAATACTCTCTTATATAAAAGTATACCATGGAACTTACACTAGAGAAATGGCAACTGCTAAAACGGATATGAGAAAGAAAGACGCCAGATTGTTTTTAGGGAATTAGATTATCTACTAAACATTCATCTTCTTTGGCTATTTACCCTTTTCACATGGAGGACTTATAAAATAGATTTAGACCTTTATTTATGTACGCCCTTGAACTGCGCCCTTAGCGTCCCATTCTATGTTAGGTGTGAAAAGACCGCATAATTTTCTCTACGACACGAAATGACGGCTTTTGCATCCTTTCCGAAGGAAGCCATGCTAAGGAGTCATTTTTACGCCCGATATAATCCATCGTCCTCCGGCAGGTTTGAACCCACGACTTTGGGTATATGAGGTTGTCATGGTAACCACTATACCATGGAGGGCAACCTCAGGACTTATAAAATGTGAAATGGCGTGTTATTTATGGAGGCTCTTTAGCTATTGTGGTTCTCAGAATCCCATTCTAAATTGGGCGTGAGAGACCGCTTAATTTTTCTCAGAGGCCTCCCTATCAGGCTTGAGGTTCTTTTACGTGCCGTAAATCTACGACACGGGACCAACGGCTTTACTTCCCTTCCGAAGCTACTCATTATGCTTTTTACTTTCTTTACTCATACTATATCCATAGTGTGTAAAGAAAGTATTGTATTCCACCCAAAAATTCAATACCGAGATTTCACCGGAAATACATATTTTGGGTCCCCCTGAATCCAAAAAAAGCATTTTTGGAAAAAGGTCCGTTTGTGTGTGTTTGTGTCTGTGGGCAGCATAGCTCAAAACGAAAAGACTATTAAATACCAAACTTGGTATTTAAGTTTGGTATCTTCCAAGGATGCGACACGAAGGTTTTCAAGAACCCTCCCCCAAACTACCCTTTATATGGAAAACATTTCGAAAATTTTGATTTTCTCAAAAATAACTCTGGCAATTTGATTAAAATCTCTTATCTTTAAGCACATACCAAATAAAATATATATCTTGAATCTTCTGGGCATAGTCTCTAAAGGCCTCTTTATTCTGGATGATTTTTATTGAATTTGGTAAACCGTAAGAGATAGATAAAAACTTACATAAAAATGTAGATCATGATAAAACACACCACTTATGTAATATATTTTTTTTCGTGGAGTTGATAGTTTTTGAGATATTCCTTTTTATTGGTTTCAGGTTTAAAAAACTTATACTTTTCTCAGTCAGGAATTTGTCAACTCTAATGCATACAAACAAAAGAACTTCAGTTATATAGCAACCAGCTTTTGACTAGCACTTTAACCTATGCTACTTCCTTATTTCTCTTCTACTTACAAGGAAGCAAATAATAAGACTATTTATGCTATTTTTTCTCGAATAGCATGAAATATATAAAATCATAAGCTTTTTAACAATAATTTGTTACAGAGATGTAGAGAAAGTCATGTAAATGGAACACATCAGATTTGTTTTGATACAAGGGTCCTTAAAGCGTCTATTTCCAGTGAAATCTCGGCATCGAATATTTGGGTGAAATGCAATACTTTTTCTATACATTGTGTACATAGTACGTGTAGAGAAAGTAAAAATACCATCATGATGTTAGCCAGAATAGTTTAAACAACTCACAAAAGGGCATTAATTGCCACATGAACTTACAATACAAATATCTTTGCTTCAGTAATAACGTAAGGGCAAGGGTCTGGGCAATGAGGGCGAACGAGTCAAGATAAAAACTCTATTACGAAGTTCTCAGAAGAAAGTGGTGCTAAGATTTATGGGAGCGCTAAATACCTCACCCACCCTGGCCCTATTAATAGCTTTAGGTATATGGCCAATTGATTTATTAATACAATTAAGAGGCGCAGTTTTTTGGTTCAAGAAAGGAAACTTAAAGAAAGTTAATGTAGTAATTGGCAGACAATGTAATAATATTGTAAGAAAACCTCCCTTTTCCCCTAACAACTCTTTATTTCTTCCACAGCCTGATTACAGTCAGAATTTGTCAACAAATAACTATAATTTGTAACAATTGTTTCTTTTTGACGTTCGCTAAGGTAACGATACAACTCTCTTAACTGTTGTAAGCAATAAATTCCCAGTGAAAACTGAACGATGCCCTTTTTATATCTGCTGTTGACGTGACTGTAAATTTCCAGAAGTCGTCGCACCTGCAGTACACTACAGGTGTTCATAAACTCACCCCGATTAACAATGCGGGCTTCGACGTCAAAGTACCTGCAGACAGAACGCTTGTCACTCGCACAAGTGTAACAATCACAGCTTCGATATCAAAAGAAGTTTGCCGCCGGCACAGATGTCCACTAACGCGATTATAACAATGAATGCCAGCAGACAGCTATGACTTGCGAAGCACACACACGCTCGGTGGTTACGGCCGCAGGGCCTAGTCACACTAAGCGCTATGTAAAATTTAGCTTAAGGGTATGAATGACAGAAATTGCATGAAAAATCACAAAAAAAAAAAAAAAAATCAATTTTTAAATTTTAATTCCATAATATAATTTAAATATTTGTGAATACAAAAAAGGTATAATTGGGCACCTGGTGCCATTTTAAATGTCTTAAGGTGCCATTTTAAATGTCTTAAATGCATGAGAGAAGAAACTATACTGGGCTCAGCAAGAAAACCTTCAGTTTGACGAGGTCTCATTCGCACCAGGCAAAAGAATAAAGGAAGCTGTGCAATAGAAAAGAAGCAATGCAAGAAGAAAAGGCAGCAGCAGAAAAGAAGAGGAAAAGGAAAAGCGGGTTTAATCTAACAACACCTTAGATTTTAATGTGAAACCATGCATTCAAATCATTTCTTGTTTTCTCTCTATTGATATGTTCAGCAGTTTTCTTCCTGTAAAATGCTCCTTGCGGAGCAATTTTTCTGTACGCAAGTAAACTTTTCTGTATATGTTTATAGAGGTACAATGAATAACAATTATTATAGGTTTTATTGTCAGATGTATTTAATCATTTGTTTTAAATTTTCAAACACAGACATATTTTATGACAAAAAACAAACAAAAACAAAACAAATTCATAACTTTAAATTTTTTTGGAACCTAAATCATAGAAGATAGAGAAACCTAAGGCAATAACAAACAGTAGATGTATTGTGAAAAATATTTTTTTCTCGCAGGGGACCTTTTTTGACAAAAACAAACAAATTAGACCCTAATTTCCAAACCGTTAGAGTAACATAGATGATGATGCATTACAAAGTTTGGAATATAAAACTTTCAGTCCTCATGTCCTAAAGAACTTATTGGTAGCGTGAATGGAGAAACACTGAATCAGGAAGAAGAAAAACTGACTTGTTTAACAATATCTCGGAAAGGCTAAGATTAAGGCATCGAACTTACTAAAGAACGGCCACATTTGTTAAAGGTCAAGGTTAAGTTTCTTGTAAGAAAATTAACAGAATAAGGACATATGATAGTCCGAATTTTATAAGATCTAAGAGGGGCATCCTAAAAGTGACACAATTTGGCATAACTAAATGATAACGAAAGACAACGCAGAACTTTATTTGAAAATTACAGTATATCAATCTATTTCCCAACGTAATTTCCATTCTGTTAAGAGATTTATACGAGTAATCACGAGAAATCAGTTTTTGAATGCCGATGTTAAACTTTTCTACCGCCAAAGAGCTTATTCGTTTTTTTGAATGCACAAAGTGTTCGGCCAATCGAATTTTATAGGCAAATAACGCAAGTGTATGGTGATAATGCAATGAGCGAATCTTCAGTGAGGAGCTGGCGCATAATTTACGAGTAATCAAGGAAGAGCCAGTGTGTACTTTTTTTTTTGGTAGTGTTTAACGCTCGCTTTTACTGCAATGGCACTGCAGGCGATAAAATTGATGATACATGAAGATGGAGCCCCGGTGGAATGTGATGGCGGGGGAAACCGGAGAACCCGGAGAAAACCCGCCCCATACGCCGCTTTGTCCACCACATATCTCACATGCGGTTGCTTGGGATCGAACCCGAGTCGTCTAGGTGAGAGGCGAATGGTCTGACCGCTCGGCAGGGTGTACGATAAAGACGGAAGTGAAAGTTCATCAATCGTTATGGAGGATTTGAAAGCAAATGTTAATAAAAAATTAAGAAAATCGGTATATGACAACTTACGTGACTTTTTGGATGGAAAATATTTCCCAACCGATGAAGACCTCAAAGTGACATCTTGGCTCATATCTTCAACGGAGGCAGAGCATAACATCTGCATTGGAAAACCGTTACCACGTGACAATATATACCTTAATAGTAATGCCGAACACGTTGATAAATAGAATAAGGTACTGTAATTTTGTAAATAAAGTTTTGTGTTGATAGCTTTCGTTAATGTTTAGTTGTGCAAAATCGTCTGTCATTTTCCGGATGGCCCTCGTAATTAATTCGTGTTGAGGAATTATATATGAATCGAATTCAGTATCTAAAAAGGTCTTTCTCTACATCTCTGTAACAAACTATTGTTAAAAGCTTATTGTTTTATCTACTGCATGCTAATCAGTATAAAATTAGAAAAAATTGTCTTATTACTATGTTCTTTGTTAGCAGAAGAGAAATGAGGGAGTAAACTAGAACTAAAGCGATAGTCAAGTTTTTAAAAGCTGGTTGCTCTGCGATTGAAATTAGTTTCTTTGAATGGGGAGTAGTTGTCAAATTCTTGTATGAGACATTTTTAAGTATTTTTAAAACTGAAATCAAAAACAAGGAAAAAGCCAACTTTACGAAAAAATGTATATGTAATAATTTGTTGATTTCGTTAAAACACACCTTTTTACTTTCTCTACATAGTATATAGCGAAGGTATTGTATTGCTACAAAAATTCGATACCGAGATTTCAAAGGAAATACATGTTTTAGAACTCACTGAATCAAAAAACTATTAGAAAATGGGTTATATGTGTGTGTGTCTGTGAGCAGCATAGCCCATAATTGAAAAGTCCGTAAAATATCAAACTTGATATTTAAGTTCAGTCTCTCAAGGATGCGCCACGAAGATTTTCAAGAAAACTCCACCAACTCCCAATCATCTTTTATATGAAAGAAGTTCGAAAATTTTAATTTTTTTCAAAAATACCTTTAATAATTTTGTTTACAATCTAATATATTTAAGATATTTATACGACAAATAAAATATATATCTTGAATTTTTTGAGAACAGCCTCTAAAGATATCTATCTATTCTTGATGAACTTTTTTGAATTTTGCATAACTAGTCAACCTAAGAGAACGCATAAACCTAATATACAAAACGTGTAGAGCTTCTCAAAACACAGAATTCATGTCATATACATATTTTTCTAGAGTTGACCGTTTTTGAGATATTCTCTATTATTGGTTTCAGTTTTAAAACACTTAAAACTTTCTCATATAGGAACTTTTCAACTCCTGGCCATGCAAAGAAACGGATTTCAATCCCATAGCAACTACATTTTAAAACATATGACAGTTTGTTTAGCTTAGTGTATTCCCTTGCTTCCCTTCTACTTAAAAATAACTAATTAATAAAACCGTTTCTGATATTGTTTATCTCGATTAACATGAAGTAGACAGAAGAATAAGCTTATTAACAGTAATTGGTTACAGTGATGTGAGAATGTCATGTGAATGGACCACGTCAGTTTTGATGCATAGTTAGTTTTTCTCTCTTTCTTACTGTTTACTAATTATGCAAAACTAATCCAGCATGAAGAGATCCTCAGAGGCTATGCACCTAGTTTTAGTTGGATCTGGCTGCTGGTTAGTTACTTTTACTGGCTAGTTTATATGTAATTGTTGAATGTTTTGTTTGATTTTTTTCTCTTAGTTTATTTGAACTGGTTATAATCAATTACCTGTAGTACAGTTATAATGTAAGCATTATTGTTATTAATAAACCGATAACATTTGGAAATGCGCGTATTGGTTTAGGTATCAATGCGCCGGGATGAAGTATTACATTCCTTTTATTGTTTACTCTCCTCGTATGGAGGACTTGCACACCTGAGGAACTACAAGTCAGATGCCTGTTGAGGAGCAGACAGACACTGGATTAGAGACAGAGTAGTTAGGATGGGTGATCAACCTGATATTTGGTATGGGAGTGAAAAAGGTGATATGAAATACAGGGGAATGGATAATGGAAAAAGTGATTATGGAGTCTTTTTTAAATTTTTTTATTGTAGCTTAACGTACTTTAACCTGGTTGGCCATATTGGACGAGGAATGAAATTGGTGAAATGATACGTTGAAAGTTATTCGACATTCGTCTTCTCAGGATAAGGGAAAACCACGAAAAAACCTTATCCAGGTAACTCACCCTAAGCGAGATTCGAACTCCTGACCTGTTGAACGTGAAACAGACATATGGGCCGAGCCTTGGCCGGGTGATCACCCGCCTCTCATTGATCCCAAGCGACCACAAGTGAGATTAGTGATGGACAAAGCAGCGCAGCGGTGGGTTTTCCCCGGGTTCCCCAGCCATTTATTCCACTAGTGCTCCATCTTCAGTCATGTATCATCAGTGTCATCGCCAGGCGGGCGATTATGGAGCAGGTGTTGGAATGGATGGGGGGGGGTGTCCTGAATAACCGGAAAAAACTCCCCCAGAGACATCTTTATCCACCACTAATTCACATGCTGCCTCTGGGATTGAAGCTGTGTCGCCTTGGTGAGAAACAAGCAGTCTAACCACTCGTCCATGGCGCCGCCTAGCGTGTTACAGATTTTTTTTTTTTTTTTTTTCATTTCGTTGATTGCGCACAGATAAAGAGTAAAAATAAAACAAGAGATTCGAGACGAATGCCTCTAAAACTCGCTGTATTCCAATTCTGTTACCTTCGCCGCGACAGATGACGATTTCTGTTCCTGTGTATGTGTGACCCCGCGGGTGATACGCTTTGATACACAGAGTTAATTAATGCCAAGAAGCCAACCCAGTCCAATTTCTCGTTTTCGCTTTACTCCAGAAATTACTTTTAAATTGTTACCACGACTGCCGCAGGAAACAGCCCTCTGTTTCGCGTTTTGCTCAACTTCCTCCTTTGAGTAATTTTCTTCTGCGATGAACATTTCGCAATTTGTTGCACCAGCACTCTCAACACTGTGATGATGTCTTGAAGCAAAAGGTCTCTTTGAGAATTTGTTTCTGTGTTACCTTCCAGGAATATCGCCGTGGTGGTGGTTACACTGCATTGCAGTATACAGACAACAAGCTCTGCTATATTACGTGGTAAGGAATAACATACTATCACGTTACCTGTTGTTATACTCCTAATGCAACGCAAATAGCTGCTCCATATTACCTGTTTCCATGACAACCATCTGAACTGCTTGAGTATGAAATAACACTTGATCAAGTTGCCATGGGAACAATATTAATACGTATAGCATTGCAGTAAAGTGAAACGACTTCTATTATCTGCACTTCTGATCAAATCAATTCCTA
The DNA here is from genome assembly GCA_030762935.1 of Hymenopus coronatus. Taxonomy (NCBI): domain Eukaryota; kingdom Metazoa; phylum Arthropoda; class Insecta; order Mantodea; family Hymenopodidae; genus Hymenopus; species Hymenopus coronatus. The sequence continues at coordinate 113,043,767 of CM060890.1, forward strand.
AAATGCTGCAAATAACCACAAGATAATGCTTAAAAATTAAAAAAAACAGATTCAGAATATTACTTCTTTCATGTAATATTTATAAATATTGCGCAAAGGAAATATTTATAATAGAATACTTAATTTGATTCTCCATCCTTATCATAGAAACCAAATGCTGTTTACTTTCTCTAGCATATATGTACAATAAATATGGTAGGTAGAGAAGGTATCGTATTCCAACCAAAAATTCGGCATCAGTATCTTGAGTATGAAATAACACTTGATCAATTTGTCATGGGAACAACATTAATACATATAGCATTATCATCCTCCGTGGTGTAGTGGTTACCATGCTAACTGCATATATCCAAAGTCGCGGGTTCAAGCCCGGTGGAGGACGATGGATTTTTTCGGGTGTAAAAATCCTTAACATGGCTTCCTTGGTCCCGTGTCGTAGATTTACGGCACGCAAAAGAACGTCAAGCCTGACAGTCTCTGAGCAAAATTAAGGGATCTTTCACGCCCAATTTAGAATGGGTAGCTAGGGACCACGGTAATTAAAGAGCGTCTATAAATAAGACGCATTTTTTTTACATATAGCATTGTAATAAAGTGAGATAACTTCTATTATTTGTACTTCTGATTGAATTTATTCCTAAAAAGCTGCAAGGTAATGCTTAACAATTATAAAACATAGATTAACAATATTATTTCTTTCATATTACGCTGCATCAGAGTATTTTATTATGTATTGTAATGTACCCAAAAATTCGATTCCGAGATTTCACCGGAAATACATGTTTTGGGCCCCCCTGAATACAAAAAAAAAATTCTGTAAAAAGTTCCTTATGTGCGTGTGTGTCTGTGGATAGCATAGCTCAACAACGAAAAGACCATTAAATACCAAACTACATATTTAAGTTTTCTATCTTGCAAGGATGCGACATGAAGATTTTCAAGAAAATGCCCCACCCTCAACTACCCTTTACATGGAACTGTTTTAGAAATTTTTGACTATCTCAAAAATAACTCTCACGAGTTTGATTAAAATATCGTGTAGGAAAGATATATACCTGACAAATAATATGTATATCTTGAATTTTCTGGGAATAGCCTCTGAAGACTACTTTATTCTGGATGAATTTTACAGAATTTTGCATAACTGATAAACTGTAAGAGATGGAGAAAAAGCTACCACACAAAAATATAGAGCATATAAAAACACCCACTTTATGTTATATACTTTTTTTTTCGTGGAGTTGATATATTCCATGTTTTTGATTTCAGCTTTAAAAAACTTATACTTTTCTCATACAGGAATTTTCAACTCCTGCCCATACAAACAAAGGATCTTTAGTCACATAGCAACCAGCTTTTGACCATCACTTTAACCTATGGTACTCCCTTATTTCCCTTCTACTTATAAGTAAGCACGTAATAAAACTATTTCTGATAATTTGTTCTCAATTAGCATGAAGAGAATAGAAGAATAAGCTTTTTAATAATAATTTGTTACAGAGATGTAGAGAAAGTCATGTGAATGGAACACGTCAGATTTTTTAAATATTGCGCAAATGAGATAATAATAGTAGGTATATTTAAGTTGAGTTTCCATCCTTATCACAGAATGTAAGTTATCTTTAGCATACAAGAACAATGAACATAGTAAGTAGAGAAGGTATTGTATTGATATTGAGATTTCAATATCATGTGTGTATGTGTCTGTGCGAGAGAGAATGTGTGTGTGGGTTTGAAGTCAACATAACTAAAAATAAACATTCCTTTAAATATTCTACAACGTATTTTTTGGGGTTCAATGGGTACTAAAATATGTATCTAATTTTTACATGGAATACACTACCTTCTGTATAAATATGTACATAGTATGTGTAGAGAAAGTAATAAACATAAAGAAAGCATGCTATATGCTCATGTGATTTACTTCAACTATATATTATAGTGTTCTAAAATATCATACTCCTTGTACGACTCAACTATATGTAACCATGCTTCCATTTATGTTTAGGAGAATATCAAAATATTCATTCACTCACACCTAGGAAAAGTTTTTGACTATGTAAAAATGAACATTGCGCTCAAAGCTATAAAGCGCGTAGTAAATTATTCTGAAAAGCACAGAAATGGTAACCAGTGGAAAATTAACATCCTGCAGCAACTTCCTGGGCACAAGAAAAGAAAAAAACATTTGTCCTGGGTTTGGGCTTCAAAGAATTGTAAGCCTAATTAACGGGACTCGCTCTAGCTCGGACGCCCATGTGCTCTAGATGGACAATGTTTGTCTTTCATCACTCACCAGAGATCCGGTTGTACGTAATTTTTTAACAAGCGCTTATTCCGGGAGAATTAGGAACAACCAATTTTCTCTGCTAGTAGCTCCAATTGAATTTGTAATTCATAATAGAAAGAAAATTCGGATGTGTTCCATTCACATGACTTTCTCTACATCACCGTAACACATTATTGTTAAAAAACACATTCTTCTATATATTATGTGATAATAGAGATTAACAGTAGCAGAAATTTTCTTAATTATTGCTTTCTTGTAAGTAGAAGGAAACTAAGGGAATACACTAGGCAAAGGTGAGACAAATGTTTTACAAACTTGTTGGCATGTGGTTGAAATCCGTTTCTGTGCATGGCCAGGAGAAAAATGTGAGAAAAGTGTAAGTATTTTATATCGGAAACGAATAACTTGAAAAATCTAGGAAATGGTCAATTCCACGAAAAATTACGTATATGAAAAATTGTGTGTTTTAACAAGATCTACATTATTTATGTAGTAAGCTTTTGTCTCTCTGTTACGGTTTACCAATTATATAATTATTTACATTCATCCGGAATATAGAGACCTTTAAAGGTTATTCCCAGAAAATTCAAGATATAGATTTTATTTGTCTTTAATATATCTTTAATATATCAAAATATCAAAATCATTAGAGCCAGTTTTGAGCCAATCAAAATTTTCGAATTTTTTTCCCATGTAAAGGGTAGTTTTTGGTGGGAGGATTTTTCTCAAGACCTTCGTGTCGCATTCTTGGAATATACCTAACTTAAATACCAAGTTTGGTATTTTACACACTTTTCGTTTTTGAGGTTAAATATCACAATGATGGCGTGCTTCTTAATCTGGAAAAAAAATTAAGTCTAACTAGAAAAAAACAAATCAAAACAAAAACGAATGAGCTCACACCAACGTAATGTGTGGACTTGGTAGGTCGTGGGTTACATTACCTTCGCCAGGCTTCCTGACCCAGGTTTATTTCAGGATAAGCCATAGGTTACCAGGCGAATGCTGGGAAGGTTCACTGCATACTCCGAATGTTCCTGTCCAGTACGCCTACCGTAGAGAGAGGTTCCGATCTCTTCAGCTGCTCCGGTGTGACCGCTGCGGCCCGCGAGCACCCGTGGCACTTCTGACGTTACTAGAAGTAGCCGAGCATCCCGAAAGGGAGTGTTCGGATCAGGTTGGATTTGACGTGGCAGTGGCCCGATACCCCTGGTAGATTGGTTACGCCTTGGCGATGACGCCTGGGTGGAGCTGTGAGTTGCCTTAATGTTCTCCGGCACTATTCTGGAAAATTAGTAGACCCAAGCTGGTAAAGGTCGTCCCGACCATGATATTTGGTAGTTCTCCTTACGTTTGATAAGCGCAAATGGCGTATCCACATCTGTTCTTGCTTGCAAGAATAAGCATTGGGCAAACGGAAAGTCCCATGGACTTGATCCCTGAGTACGCACACCTCAGTGGTCATGTCACTGCTTGCTTTGGTATTGTCAAGTACGCCGGGCCGAACATCTGAGCACCTCCCGAAACGGAGCTGTTCGGATTGGGTTGGAGTTGGGAGTATTGGTTCCTGAAAACCATGTAAGATTGGGAACGCCTCAATGCTCTCTGGCCACTAACCTGGAGAGTCATAGACAGCAGCTAGTAGCTATCACCCACGCCGAAGTCTTTGATAGGTATCCCCTAGGGGTTGACGCGCGTAAGTGCGTATCCACTTCCGTCCTTGCACGTGCTAGGTTTATAAAATAGGTACCAGCCTAATGGAAGACCCCACAGAAATGATCCCTAGGGCGCACGGCACATCTGAATTGTCATGTAGCTTGTGCAGTTTATATTCGGCACTTCCTGTTCCTATCATTTAATTAAGGGTTGAAGGACCGTGCCATGGTGTTCGGTGTTGTGGCTGGATAATGTCTTGGACGCTGTAGAGGTTTATTCCTGGTGTTGTCAGATTTCCGCTCCGTCGAAACCCACTTTCGGGCTAAAGTCCCTTCGGAGAGCCTCCGATGGTTTGGGGCTCATGAGTCAAGGAGGCGTTCAATCTGAAAGTCGTCCATGCTTGCGCCCTTCATCATCCGAATCTGGACGCCGTTTCGGACTCTTCCCTCATCCCTCCCTAGGATCATCTAGTCGCAAAGCGCCCCAAGGGCCTACATGTTGTGTTCTGCCGCAGTACCTGGGGATTCCGCGCTGCGAGTAATCCAAATCCTAACAAGAACAAGTTAAAATTCAGCAATATCGAAATCTTGGAAACAGCTAGTAATGCGTCAAACAAGAGCTGCAAAGTTAGCATACCCATATAATTCTAGGGATCCAGACGTAGAAAGACCCAAGAAAAGGTAAAAGAAATACGATGAATACAGTGGCGTCTCGCCTTAATCGTGTAGCGAAGAAGATGAAAAAGGAAGAAGACGACTTATTTAGCTTAACACCATTTAACAGGTTGGTCAAATCGAACGATAAATGAAAACGGCGTCCATGGAACTTTAAATTATTCGACATTTATCTTCTCAGGATAAAGCAAAATCCCGAAAAACCTTACTCGGGTAAATCACCCTAAGCGAGATTCGAACTTGAACTTGCTGAATGTGAGGCAGACACGCTATCCCCACACTAGCCAGGTGGACGATTTAGGATATTGTTTCTAGCGAATAGATTCTAAGGAAATCTGTTCTACGTAAATCACTCTAAATAATGATGCATTCAGCTGCCTTGTCGTAGATTTAAAAGAACGTCAAGCCTGATAAAGAGGCATCTGGACAAAATTTACTGATCTTCGAGTCAAATATAGAATGGGACTCTTGAGAACCACAGTTGTTAAAGAGCGCCCATAAATAAAACACAAGTTTCATTTCCATTGCATTTGGCTGACTACCGATAGTCTGACATAGTTAACTGTTTATTAAATAATGAAACAGACATTTACATTATAGTCATATGAAGGAATCTTGTTTTATATAAACAAAATAAAAAAAGAAATCATCAGAGTTGGATACTGTATGCGAGGCGCTCGGAATACCGGGTACATATGTGTTCTAGCAATTGAACCGCCAGGGCAGTCATTTAGCGTTTGTATTTTAATTTACAAAAAGAAAAAAAAAATTCAAGTTACATACAACAAATGGGGTCTAAAATATATATGAATAAATCAAAATATATGGTCATTAGAGATGTTCATCAAGAAGACAAAATGGGTATAACAAAACGGGGATGAGCAAACACACAGGGGAATATAAATACCTGGGAATAATGATTACACGATTTGGAAAAAAAGAGAAGGAAATAATATAAAAGACAAACTCAGGAAAGTATGCCCTATTTACTTTGAATTATATATTATAAGAACAAACAAGTCTCAAAACACTAAAACAACAATATTTAAAAGTAGATTATTATATCCTATGGTTCCGACGCGTGGACTCTGAACTATAATTAAAAAGAAAATTATCAAGAATAGAAATGGGTTATTGGAGAAGATCTGCTAAGTTAAATAGAAGAAGAAAGTTGTAAAAACTTAGCATTATAAAATAAAATACGAATAATCAAAGCTCAAGTTTGGATTTTATACAACAGAAACAGAATAGTTTGTGCATGATAAAAGAATGGAAAATATAAACTTCCCCGAAGGAATAATGAAGCAGATGCCACCAGGTAGGAGGAAAACAGCAAGACCGCATGAAGGCTTAGGAAATCGTGGAGGAATTGTGATCCAATAGCCAAGCATGAAGGAAAGTAAAATGAAGATGTTAAACAATGTAGTCTTAGGTGGCGGAAAAGTGTTTGTGCATTGCGAAATGGGAATATATTTACTTTCTCTATATAAAGAAGATATTGCATTCCACCAAAAAAATTCGATACCGAGCTTTCACTGGAAATACACGTTTTAGGCTTCTATGAATAAAAAAAAACACTTTTAGAAAAAGTTCCGGGTGTGCGCATCCCTGTGTCTGTGAACACGATAACTCAAAAACAAAAAGTCAGTAAAATACCAAACTTGATATTTAAGTTTAATATCTTCCAAGAATATAACATAAAGCTTCTGAGGAAAATCCCTTTACCCCAAACTATCCGTTACATGAAAAAAAAAAAAAAAAAAAAAAAAAAGTGGAAAATATTTTTTTTTTCAACAATCAACTGACGATTTTGATTAAATACATTGTATTACATTTATTCACATGACAAAATGAATATCCTGAATTTTCTGGGGACAGCCTATGAAGACCTCTTCATTCTGGATGAGTTTAGCATAGCTTGTGAATAAGAGATAGACAGAAACCTACTACACAAAAATGTAAATGACACAATTTATACCATAATCATTTTTTCGTGAGGTTGACCATTTCCGAGATGTTACTTGTTTCAGTTTTAAAATACTTAAACTTTTCTCATACAGGAACTTGCCAACTCCTGACCATTCAAAAATCTAATTTCAATCACACAGCAATTATATGTATTTAAAATATTTGACTGCCAGTTTAGCCCAAGGTACTCCTTTATTTTTCTTACACTTACACGGAACTAAGCAATAAAACCATGTCGAGCTGCCTCCATGGTCAAGTGGTTGGTGAGCTGACTTCTCACCCGGAGGTCCCGGGTTCGATTTCCGGCTGGGGTGGAGTATTTTTCTTTAACCAGAATTATTCCTGATCCCCCACAGAGTCTGGAAGTATGAATGTGTGAGTGATATAAAAATGACTAACCTAATGTTTCAAAACCTACAGTAAATCAAATTGTTTTAGAAGTCAAAGCTTCCGATATGACCATTAAAGTTAAAGGGGGCTATACAAATGAAATAAAAAAGACCATAACTTTATATTGAATTAGGTACGAGAATAAGCTTTTTAATAATAATTTGTTACCAAGATGTAGAAAAAGTCATGTGAATGGAACACATCAGATTATTTTTCTTTGTGCCGTATTCTATTGATGTGCAACACATGGCTGGCGATTTAACGCTTGGTCCACGATCCACCAAGACCATCAAATTATATATCCTATAGGAAATAGGAAAGAAAAACTGGCGTTATCCGAGGCAAGAGCCTATAGCAGAAAACAACAGCTGTTTCCAGAGAAACAAGGATTGAAAGAAAACAACAGTATGGATACGCGAATGTACGTATTCTCGAGATGGGCCATATACAGTGCCCCATGTGCGCTTTTCGAGATCGGGAGCAAGCCCTTCATCCAGACATGCGGCTAAACCACAAAATTCCCTTGCCAATAATGTCGAAAACTCTTAGTGGTGCGCAGGTGTTACCTTAGTGGTGTGTCAGAGGTGCCAACATAATGATCTGAAGTCTCTCCCAATAAGTGTTTGAAAGCCTCTTAAGGCATGTTTATGCCTTACATCAACACCTTTGTCCTCTTTTGGTTGATAGTGATGCAACACATTACTTGTTAATGTCAAAAGTTTAATTTTTACCATTCAGCTAAGATAATAAGAAAGTTTAGTATATATTTAACACAACTTTACTTTCATTATACTTAACCTACAACGAAAATACTGCATTAGACTAAAGGTTTCCATAACGAGATTTCTCTCACTGGGTATGCCAAGTTTTAAGATCTCTCTGTAAGACCAAAATTAAATATTTGTCGTAAAAACGAACCGCTTATGCATCTGTAAAATCTGAATTCTAAAAATAAAACCAAGATAAATACATATTTTTGTGAGCATTCTTTATGGATACGAACTAATCAAATTTTCTCTCCTTTATATGAAGAATTCTTCGCTATTCGTCATTTATTAGTTACATTTAAAATTTTCAATTATAATATCATTTGAAACATGTGACTGAGAAATAAGACGTATAGCTTTAATTATGAAAAAATGCTATAAATACTCAAACTATTATAAATTATACCCATAAATCATTTCGAACTCATGCAAGGTTGTATTTGCAATTATCAATTGCGGAAATAGTCAATGCATAGCTCATATAAGGAAATGTAGGAGAAGGAATGTACATTATCACCAATACCGTCCAAAGTATGCAAACAAAGAGTATGAAAGGGAATTATTGAAGAATAGGGCATGCATATAGAAATGCAGCGGCTTACAATTAACATTCTTTGATTTGCAAATGACATTGAAACTTTATTGGAAAATAAATTAGAAACCACACTAAGAAATATGGTAATGCTCACCAGAAGTTAATAAATTGAAAACAAACCTTTTAACTTGTAAAAAAAGCAGGAAATAATAAAACAAATTCAACATTAAATGCAACATTATTAGATGGAGCTTAGGAATTTTAATACCTAGGAAACAAAATAACTAATATTAGAATAAGTAAGACTATATTATTAATAGAATATGTAAAGCAAACCTTGCCTTCAAAAATAAAAACAATCAATTTACATCATCTTAGTTTAGAAATCAGGAAGTACTTTTTGATTACATATTAATGGAGCATAATGCTATATGGATGATGAATTTGAACAATTCTAACATAGAAGAATAGCAGAATAGAAGTATTTGAGGTATGATGCTAAGGGATCATATTAAAAATTAGTTGGGCTGATAAAATTACCAATAAAGAATTTATGAAAGAGCAAAACCAGAAAGAGAAATTTGAAACCAAATAAAAAAAGAAGAATACAACACACAAGGCATTTATTAAGTACTATAATAGTTTGAAAATTATAGCTGAAAGAACAATTGATAACAAGGGAAGAGAAAGAGTACAGTACAACGAACAAACTAGAATGTATGAATAGCCAAAAAAGTAAGCGGAGAGAAGATCAGAATGAAAAGTCGTAAATCAAGTCAAGGAACGAAGGCTAAAGAAGATGAAGAAAAAAAGAAGTTTAAATTATTTGTATACAAATTATGAATCCTTATATAATGCGAAAACTATAAAAAACATACTATACTCCAGAAAAAGTGTAATGTTTATTAAAACATTGGTGTTTCATAAATATTTCGTAGCTATAGTCATTTCCGAAACTTTATTTGTTTGCTTAAGTTTGATGTTATTCCTAGAAAGAATATTTATTTCATTTGAAACTGGAATTTGATTTCTGTTGCAAGTTTAGCTGATTGAGATAGTTTGCTTTACAAAAATTGAAACAGTTTTGACCAAAAAATGTTAAGATTCTTTTTAAGAGCTGAAATTTGAGCAGCCGGCTTTGTGTTCTCATATTATTACGTTCCTTCTATGTTTACGGACAAGGCTGACTGTTAATATTTTTAAACCTCAGAAATTTTCCAACATATCATTTTGAGCCAAAATTATTTCACTTTCTGAAAATTGTATCAAACGAGTCAGCTAAGGTTGAAGCCCGAACGTAACCCTAGTGTTGAATAAGGTGATATGAAAATGTAATATTCTCTTTTTGGTATGAATTTGTGGCCATTCCCCAAAATGCTTATAATATAAACAGTTGGGTTTTTCTATTCATTTTGAATTTTGAGGTAAACGATGATTAATATTTAGCGAACAAAAGAGTCATGTCGAATGAGAACAGAGTAATGGATACTGAATTAATAGTAGGCATTGATAGTAGTGCGAGCTCTACACATTGTTTTTTTCTTTCTCTACTTAGTACATAAGTAGAGAGGGTATTGTATTCCACCTAAAATTTGTTCTTGAGATTTCACTGGCAATGCATATTTTAGGGTTAACTGCATCCAAGAAAAACACTTTTACAAAAAGGTGTGTGGGTGGGTGTGGGTATGTGTGTGTGTGTGTGTGTAAACACGATAGCTCAAAAACGAAAGTCGATTAAATACCAAACTTGATATTTTTAAGTTCATCTTCCAAGTTCAGTGGCACGAAGGCTTTCAAGAACATCCTGCCACCCCAAACTACCCTTTACTTGGAAAAACGTTGACAATTTTGATTTTCACAAATATGGCTCTAACGATTTTTTAAAATACCATATATTAAAGATATATGACAAATAAAATGTATATCTTGAATTGTTCTAGGAATAGCCTCTGAAGTTCTCTTCGTTCTGGATTACTTTTGATTAATTGGTAAACTACAAGAGATAGATAAAAAATATATTAGAATATAGACCTAGTTAAAATACACAGTATATGCTATAAACATTTTTTATGAAATTAACTCTTTCCGAGGACACTCCTTGTTATTTAATTTTGTCAACTTTTGGCATACAAATAGAACCGAATACATAACAGAGAGCCAGATTTTAAAAGATTTGACTATGGCCCCTAGCCTAAATACTCCTTTATTTCCCTTCTACTTCAAGGGTCTAGTAATAAGACCGTTTCTGCTAATGTTTATCTTGATTAGCATGCGGTAGAAGGAAGAATAAGCTTTTAAAGAATAATTTGTTACAGAGAAGTAGAGAAAGGTCATGTGAATTGAGACAGTGCATGTTGTGTAATGGGATTAAAAGTAATCTAAAAGGGAGATGAAGATTATACTAAGAGGGCACAAATGTATGAGGGTTGCTTTTTAACCTCCGATAGGCTATAAATAAAAGACAAGTTCGTGGAAAACAACTATTTTATTACTAAAAGTTTTGTACACTTATGGTTATTTTTCAACATAATTACCGAAAAGATTATGACATTTATCGTACCTGTGCACAAGCTTTGCAATACTCCCTTCAAAAAATGTTGCCGCAAATAATTTCAAATGAGTATTGACGTTGTTTTGAAGATCTTCGTTGGCTTGAAAGTGCTGCTCTCCTAGCCACGTCTTCAGTTCAGGGAAAAAGTGAAAGTCACTGGGTGCCAGGTCAGGACTATATGGCGGATGATGGAAAATGTGCCATTGAAATTGTTCAAGGAGCCGATGGTTGTGCCAGCTGTGTGGACGAGCGTTGTCTTGGATCAACTCAATTCCTGAAGTCAGCTTTCCCCTTCGTTTGTTTTGAATGGCTCTCCGCTAACATCGTAAAGTACGAAGATCTTCAAAACAAGTCAATGTTCATTTGAAATCATTGGCGGCAACATTTTTGAAGAGGGTATTGCAAAGCTTGTACGATAAATGTCTCAATCGTTTTGATGATCATGTTGAAAAGTAACCATAAGTATAAACAATTTTAATTATAAAATATTTGTTTTCTATGAACTTTTCTTTTATTTATAGCCCATCGGAGGTTGAAAAAAAAAAAACAGCCCTCGTATAATGAAATGGCCAGCAAAGAAATATTGTAAAACACGTCTAAAGAGGCCAGGACAAACAGTTGTCACGAGATGACAAACGTCCCAGGTAGGAAATGGAAATGGCGTGTCCTTTATGGACGCTCTTTAACTACTGTGGTTCTCAACATTCCATTCTAAATTGGACGTGAAAGACCACTTAATTTTGCTCAAGGGCCTCTCTATCAGGCTTGAGGTTCCTTTACGTGCCGTAAATCTACGACACGGGACCAACGACTTTACTTCACTTCCGAAGGAAGCCGTGCTAATGATTTTTACACCCGAAAATATCCATCGTAGGATAGTAGGATAGCACCGTTAAGGGAAGGATATCGAACTGAAGGGATGAAGTTACACTGTCCGAGGGTGGACATAACAAGGAAAAAACAGAAATAATTCGCTTGCTGGTCGAACGACACATTGGCACTAAGCATGGAACACCCGCGGAGCTAAGATGTGATATTTGGGTCCGTGGTGGAGCCGGATGAAGTTACACTGTCCGAGGGTGGACATAACAAGGAAAAAACAGAAATAATTCGCTTGCTGGTCGAACGACACATTGGCACTAAGCATGGAACACCCGCGGAGCTAAGATGTGATATTTGGGTCCGTGGTGGAGCCGAACGTTCTACTTTTGGTTGTGACGGAAATAGTGTTGATTTAATACTGACCAGAATACGGACGAAATCATTACCCCAAAAGACTGCCAAAAGTAATAAGTAACAATAGGCGCGGTCGAGTAAAGCGTAACTTAAGAGAACATTTAGGAGGCATGTGTATGTGTGTGTTCGACGGTAGAAAATACCGAGCAAGATAAATAAATAAGTTCAATAATAATCTGGAACTCGAAGAAAATCAGAGCTGAGAAAGATTCCATGCTAACAATATTTTGAGCTAGAGCACCCACATCTCCACACCATTCCTCAATAGCCTAATCCCGCCCGCGGGATACGAATCAGGCACCAATAGTTACCGCCGCAGAATGAAACATATCAATTTTTTTTCCGCAGAGAAATTCCGGGCAGTTCTGATTATTAAAGCACAGCTTTTATTTCTCGTTAATATCCGATGTAAAAACATCCTAGGATAATTTTTTCCATTAGGTTCTAAGATATTATCTTTAGACCGGATATGAATTGATTTCCCATAAGAGATTACCTCACCAAATTGTAGCAGCTATTACGGAATCTGTTGCCCATAGCAGTCTCGTGCTAGTTTCAACTCGTAGGAAATGTGTTTCATTTGGTTGGAGAGAGGTTTTCAGTTATTAGCTGGATTTTTTGCACCATTTTTAAGACAGTTGCTGCTTCCATTCGTGTTCCGGAGATGAATTTTATATCAATATTTCTGCGGACGAGAGGACCACTGTCGCCGCTTTCCTCGCTTTCTCATTGTTTTGTCTCTGAATTATAAAATATGTCCATTGTCTCGACTGAAGTAAAAGAGCTGCAAGTCATCGTAAATCCAATAATTCTTTCCGAAAATCCCAGGATAATTTAGTATTATATATTTTAAGAGTCTTCTAGATCTACACAAAATATTTCAGCAGTGAAGACTACGACGAAAAGTTAGATGTGATAAACTTATCTATAAATGGTTTAGATATCATTTGTTTTCTTTTTTCTTTCTTTTTCTGTTTCTCCTATTTTTACTTTCTCTATACTCACTATGTACATAGTGTGTAGAGAATGTATTGCACTCCACCAAAAAATTCGATACCGAGATTTCACCGGAAATATATGTTTTAGGGTCTCCTGTATCCAAAAAAAGTATTTTCAGAAAAAAGGTCCGTGTGTGTGTGTGTCCGTGTGTCTGTGAACACGATAACTCAAAACCGAATAGTCGGTAAAATACCAAACTTGGTATTTAAGTTTAGTATCTTCCAGGGATGCGACACGAAGATTTTGGGAAAAATCCCCCCACCCCAAACTACCCTTTACATACAACTTTTTTCGAACATTTTGATTTTCTAAAAAATGGCTCTAACGATTTTGATTAAAATATCGTATATTAAAGTTATTTACGTGATAATTAAAATGTATATTTTGAATTTTCTGGGAATAGCGTCTGAAGACTACTTTATTCTGGATGAATTTTTCATAACTACTAAACCGTAAGAGATAGACAAAACTTAACCCACAAAAATGTAGATCACGTTAAAACACAGAGTTTATGTTGAATGCAATTTTTTCGTGGAGTTGATTGTTTTTGAGATATTCCTTTTTCTTGGTTTCAGCTTTGAAAAACATACTTTTCTCATACAGGAATTTGTCCATACAAACAAAGGAACATCAGTCATATAGCAACCAGCTTTTGGCTTTCACTTTAACCTATGGTACTCCCTTATTTCACTTCTACTCACAATAAAGCAAGAAATAAGACTATTTCTGATAATTTTTCTCGATTAGCATGAAATAAATAAAAGATAAGCTTATTAACAATAATCATTTACAGAGATATAGAACAGGTCAAGTGCATGGAACACATCAGATTTTTCTAGATGAGCATGAACTAAATAGAAGCATAAGCTTTTTAAGAATAATTTGTTGCAGGGATATAGAGAAAGTCATGTGAATGGTACACATCAGATTGTTTGCTGTTTGTTTTTCCCATTGGTTGTTCTTTACAGAAACACACAACGCGAGATTCGAACCACGATCCCCTGCGTCACGGAGCACCAAAGCTAGGCACTTGAGCCAGCACGATCATAGGAATCGACGTTATTCATCTAGCGTGTGGCTCAGGCGGTTTCAGTTGTGGTCCAGATTCAAGAGGTCGCGGATTCGATCCTCAAGGCTGGCGTACTGTTCCATAGGTTTTATCCGGTTTCGCCGAATCGCCAGAGAATGCTGGTTAGGCTGCTTTCCTCCCCTGACTTTCCTGTACCTCTGTTTCGTTTTCATTGTAATTCCATTCATTCTTTATCCCGTTAGTTTGTTTCAGGATTGGAAATGTCGGCGAGGAGCTCGAGAAAAAGGATGTACAAAGTGACTATCTCCTTTCCCTGATTTCAGCTGGTTACGAGGAGCAGGACGCGCCGTGGTCGAGTGATTAGACCACTCACCTCTCACCTAGATATCCCGGGTTCAATCCCAAGCAACCTCATGTGAGATTTGTAGTGATCAAGTAGCGCAGGGACAGGTTTTCTCCTGGTTCTTCGGTTTCGCATTTCACCGCTGCTCCATCTTCATTCGAAGCCTCAGTGTCATCGCCTACGGTGCCATTTCAGTAAAACCGGTCGTTAAACACTATCCCAAAAAAATCCTGGCGGGAGTATTCGACCCTATGTGAGCCGGAGTTGCTGGTCTGTCTGTCCGACTGTTGGGATGCTTTAATCTGGTCATTGAGGTGTTATCCCTCCAGGTTCCGGCCGCCCGGTGTATCCTCTCCGGCTATCCGAAAGAGGGCTCCGTACAATAGCTACTTACGTTCGGCCGCGCCGTGGCCGAGTGGACAGATCACTCCCGTTCCCCTCACCTAGACGACTTTGGTTCGATACCAAGCGACATCAAGTAACATTTTGTGGTGGACAGAGGCGGGTTCTATCAGGGTTCTTCGGTTTCCCCCACCATCGCATTCTATAGATGCTCCATCTCCATATTACACACAGCAAGGTCATCTGCGGTGACTTTGTAGTAAAAACAAAAAACTGCTACCTATATTCGGTGCTGAAACCCCTTTGTCCGCAACCTATTTCTGTTTATGTACCTTTTACTCTATTTAAATCTAAAGGCACAGGAACACGTACCATTCTTTATTAGGTATACATCTGAATCTTACAGTATTTTTCTTTATAGAACCTGGGTTTGTAAGATCATTGGAATTAGATTGCGCTGAATGCAAGTGTCTAACACAAATCTTATTATAGTAATTTAACAAACCCGCGGGTGCTGAATATAATCCATTAATTAAATTGCAAAGTGCAGCACAAGATAGACATCTAGAAAAATAAATGTATCGTTTTGTAGCCTCGCGTTTCCATTACGATTAAAATCAAACGGCAAATTGCAAAATGTAACGTTCGATGCACAGTCTATTAAACGCCTATTAAACAGTAATGACGGCAATTTACACCATAACAGAACACTTACACCGGGTTTGGCGTGCAATAGTCGGAGATTCTATTCAACACCTGACCCGACCTGAGCATGTGTTGGAGAATTCAGAACACGCGAAAGGGGTGACAAGCGTGGCAAGAATTGGAAATACAGGTATCATACACCATATTAACTGCACATTGTATATATTTCACGATTTATATGTTATGATGAATGTACAAAATTCACTTTCAATAAGCAGAAATTACAGTATTCACAGAACAATCATGATTTTTCATTAAAGATATTTACGTGAAACTAATTAAATGTTTAGAGTCAATTGTGAGAAAATAAATAAAAAAAAATCCATATAAAGGATCATACAGGTGGGTAGCTTGATGTTTTCTTTAAAATTTCTGCTGCATCTTCTCACTTTGTTTACACTATTCTTATAAACGCTTGTTCTTTTATCGCCTTTATGTTAATCGAAATAAACATTTGCAAATTTCTCTTGTTATACATTACGGAAATGTAGAAGACCTTAAGCCATAGCCTCTTAATTTTTTTTTGGATAGTGTTTAACGCCAGCTTTTAGTAACAAAGCACCGGATACATGGAATGAAGATGAAGCACCCTTGGGATGCGATGGTGGGGAAAAGCGAAAAAACCGGAGAAAACCCGCCCCTGCGCCGCTTTTTCATCACAAATCTTACATACGGTCGCATGGGATCGAACCCGGGCCGTCTAGGTGAGAGGCGAGTAGTCTCTCTACTCGGCTACGGCGCGGTCAGATCCTCTTAAGGTGTATCGCACGGCGCAGGGCGCAAAATACGATTTGGCAGTTTGACGACAGTGCAAACTCCAACTTCTCGATTTGTAGCAATAGGGCTGCCTCTCTCTTTGCTTACTCTCATTCCTCATTTTCTTCCTGTTCTTCTTCACTTCAAATTGAAACGTGAATTGCCGAATCGGACCTATGCGCCTCCGTTTGCACGAGTAATATTTTAGGCGTTAGAGAGGGCCTGCTTTAAGCGATAATCAAATCTTTTAGATGTAATACGTCACCATATAATTCCTCTGAAATCCCATTCTTTTTGCACAGCCAAGAGGTGAGTACTGAATAACGACTTCCCATTTGAGAATTTGACAATTCAAACCAAAAATAAGGAACATTGCAGAATCGGTTTTTATTCAGGGGGTTTCATTATATACATTAAGGTGAAATCTCGGGAAGGATTTTATTGGGTATAGTATAACTTTTCTATCTACTATGTGTATTATACAGACATGATAGAGCAAGTTATATCCTCATAAGAATATATACCATAGTTTACAAATGTTTATTAATTTTAGTTCACTTCTTATAAATACAAACAATTATTTGACATAAATTGTATGTTGTAACGAGATAATTTTTTGTCTAAGATTTATCTGCTACGGTTTACGTTTGCTACGACAATATCTTAAAAATATACTAAATATATTTTTAAGAAAATCAAAAATTTCCATTTAGAAGGTAGTTAGAGTGGGGGGGGGATGTTCTTGGAAATCTTCCTGTCGCTTCCTTGAAGGTTTTCGTAATATATGACCTACAATGTCTAAAGGTCAGAAGTCTGTCGGGGAGACTAACGGTACGAAACCACAGAATGGAGCTCCTGGAACGAGTAGCTGGGCCGTAGCCAGACATGAACGTGAGGAAGAGGATGATATGAAATGCAAGCGAAACGGGTGATATGAAAGGTGATGATGGAGCAAGTGGCGGGGGAAACCGTACCCGGGGAAAACCCCAACAGACGCCGCTTCATCCACCACAAATCCTTTATGCGGGTGCTGGGATCGAAACCGGGACACCTAGGGGGGAGTCGAGCGGTCTAACCACTCAGCTACAGCACCGTCATCCTTGGAAAAATATGAACTAAAATACCTAATTGGTATTTAAACGAATTTTGGTTATTGAATTAGGCTACATACACCCACTGACACACACAAACACACACACACACACACACACACACACACACAAACTTGTTTCTAAAATCCTTTTTTTTTTTTTTTAATTCAGGGGGTCTCAAAAATGTATTTCCGTTGAAATCTCGACGTCAAATTTTTGGATGGTACACAATTCTTTCTCTATCCTCCATCTACATTGTGTATACGGGCTAGAGAAAGTAAAAATGAACCATATTTGAAAGCCTTGGTCCAAAATGGAATCATAACTACGTACATTTAAGTTTAACTACGCCATTTCCTAATGAGATAACACGTGTGTGTTTGTGGAATATTTTAAATGGCACCGTGCGCAAAGAACGCAGGAGAACTGTCACATGACTTACCTGCCACACTAAACTCTCAATGTCTGACTTCATTCCGGGTTATATTTGGGCCCCATTCAACGATGAACCTGTCTGTCTCAAAGCCTATTGTTAATGCTAAAATAATTACTGGCTTGGACTTGTCCAGCAAAAACTGGGGAGAGGAACAAGTGAATGCCGCTGATAAATCCGGAATTTCGAAACAACTCTGCTCTCTGACATGATTTGTCATTCTAAAGGTGGATGTGTCTGTTCAACCGTTAATTAATATTTAGTTGCATTCCACAAAACCGTTCGTTATTTATATCCGGTTGTCCTTCTCTTGATATAAACAAGTCAGGAACACACCAGCAACACGAGGTTTTATCTACCTTTCTATGAACTTTTAACATAGATTGCAACTATCTATGTCAGAGAAACACATCGCTTTACACATGAAAGTGAAACAAATGTTAGCGTTTTATAAAATAAGCAATAGATGCTTTAACTTTCACTTTATAGTTCAGTAATTTGTTACTTTTTACCACACAAAATAAAATCCCGTATGTTACTTTCCTTTCTAGCGATAGTAAAATCTTTTAAACGCTAGTTACTACGTGATTGAAGTTCCTTTGTTTGTATGACCAGCAGTTGACAGATTCCCGTATAAGAAAAGTATAAGTATTTAAAAACTGAAACCAATAACAAGGATTATCTAAAGACGGCCAACTTCACGAAAATATGTAAACAACTAAATTGTGGGTTTTAATGAGATCTACATTTTTGTTAACAACATTTTTGTCTATCTCTTACGGTTTACCAGTTTTACCAAATTCCGTAAAATGCATCCAAAATAAATTGTCTTCTGAAGGAAATTCCCAGAAAATTCAAGATATACGTTTTATTTGTCATGTAAATATCTTTAATATACGATATTTTAATTCAAATCGTTAGAGCCATTTTAAGAAAATTAAAATTTTTCGACATCTCAATACCTTACCTCAATACCAAGTTTATTTATCCGACTTTTCGATTCTAGTTATGCTGTTCACAGATAGAGAGATGCACACTCACGCATTCCAAGACTAGCGGGGAAGCCAGCAAATCCATCAAAATCCAGTAATAAATGACGCCATATACTGAATCATTGGGAAATATGTGGTTATATTCCATTGATAAACAACATAATTGAAGGTATGACTTAACAGATTTTTGGGCAAAATTCTTCTTTTTGGGCGGAGAGGTTTTTGTTATCATTATGATTTATTACATAACAACTAGGATAATTTAATAAAAAAGAACTATTTATAAAGTTTAATATTATAATTAGTTTTATGATTCATAAAAAAATTATTAAAAGATTAAATTACCAAAACATAAGCCTGAATTAAAAGTATATAGTCCAGATAAATCAGTGGGACTATGACTAAAATGCTTTCTTGGATTCAGGGGTTTCAATACATGTATTCCCGATCAAATTTCAATATCGAATGTTTGAGTGGAATAAATATTTTTCCTGTTTATTTAACATAGCGGAGGAAGTAAAAAAATAGATAATAACCCGGAATAGTGGATGCTTAATTTTAATTAATGGGATGAGATATGGTTTTCCTATACTTGAACGTTCTGCGTGGTGGGAGGTGCTGGACAGATATCTCGGTATCGAATATTTGTTGGAATGCCTAAGTGAAAAGAAGAGAAACTACAAATGCTTAGAAAAAATCATGAGAATGCTATAGACCAGCTTTTTTTATGAACGGAAAAGCCTACATTTCCGGTAATGTCTAAATTATTAGGAGGTATATTCTTATCATAGATAAAATCTGATGTTTTCCATTCGTATAACTTTTTCTAGCATTCTACCAACAATGTTTGTCACAAAAGATTATTCTTTTATCTACATTTAGCTAATCTAAATAAATATTAGCAGAGTTGGTCTCATTATTTGCTTCCTTGTAAGTAGAAGGGAAATAAGTGAATACATTAGACTGAGGCAATAGTCAAATATTTTAAAAGCTGGTCGCTGTGAGAAACATTTGAGGTTTGGTTCGCTTTGCATGGTCCCGTTTGAGAAAAGTTTTAAAATTGAAACCAATAACAATGAATATCTCGAAAACGCCAACACTACAAGAAATACGTACATAACATAAATTATGTGTTTTAACGAGATCTACACTTTTTATGTAGTAAATGTTTATCTATCTTTTACAGTTTAACCATTATGCAAAATTCTGAAAAACTCAACCAGGAAAAAGAGGTCTTCAGAGGTTATTTCCATAAAATTTAAAATATACATTTCATTTATAATGAGAATATTTTCAATATACGGTATTTTACTCAAATAGCTGATAAAATTTTGATAAAATAAAAATTTTGGAAAAATATTCCATATAAAGGGTAGTAGGAGGTAGGAGAATTTTCTTTAAAATCTTCATGGTGCATTTTTGGAAGATATTGAACTTAAATACCAGTTTGGTATTTAACAGTCTTTTTGTTTTTGAGCTATGCTGTCCACAGACACACACACACACACACACACACACACACACACACAACTTTTTCGGTGGACTTAACCAAATTTATATTGGTAAAATCCTATCTTTTTATCAATTAATCGCATTGGTTGTACATTAGCTACCATAACTATAGAAATAAATTTATGCTAGCTATAGTATAATCCGGGCTTGTGGGCCGCAGTCTACTGGCTCTTCCTCCTTCCCAGACGTTTCGTCTGCGACTACGGCAGACATCTTAGGTGGCAGAGGTGAGGTCGAGGTACTCTACTGGACGTTTCAACTGCGGCTGTGAGACAGTAGAGTACTTCGATCTCGCTGCTGCCACCGAAGATGTCTGCCATAGTCGTAGACGAAACGTCTGGAAAGAAGAAGGAGCAGCCCAGTAGGCTACGGTCCACAAGCCCGGATTATACTATAGCTAGTATTGACACTGGTCGTGAAAGCCTAAGAACTTTGAATAAATTTATGGTTAATATATTTCTTCAAAATGTTCTTTTCGGACTCACGGGGTTTCAAAACATATATTTCCGGTGAAATCTCGTATCGAATTTTTGGCTGGAATGCAATACCTTCTCTATTCACTATGTACATTATGCATACTGGCTAGAGAAAGTAATAGAAACATTAAATGACTAATGTTAAAGAAGGAAGCAAAATGAAGTTTGACACAACGACATTAACGTTTATGTATCAGTCTTGGTGTTCCGAACGTATTATCCTTCGCAATGGATCGATCGGTAAGACAGTGACTGAGGTAATAAAGCTGTTTTCTTCGGGTACCGCAATCCATCTGGCGAGGTTTCCACTTGCCATATCGTAACATCATATGCGATATCTGCAACCCCGTGCATCTACTATGTAGAAGCTCATGGTTCAGATTCCTGGTGTTTTCCATTAGCTATCTCTCCGTCAAAGGGGACTAATGGAATCTACCCTGAGAATATCTCGCTCCAGAAACGGAATCTACTAAATGCCTATGTATACGTGAAAGTTATAAACTAATATTCTCGATCAAATTAGGCGGTTTCAAATACGTACACCAGAAAGCGGTGTGGACGTCATCCACTTAGGTGATTCGAGGTGCACAGATGAATGAAAAATTAAAATACCGCGTTAATTTTTAACACTTATTTCCTCAAACATGTAAGATCAAGGCATCGTATCGAAGTACATCGGACGGGGTAGCTCAGGTAGTTTCGTCTGTTACAAGTTCAACGTCAAAGTCTAAAAAGATGACTGCAATTAAAAAAGAATCGTAAGGAAAAAGGGAAACAAGAGAAAAACAAATTTCCTTAATAGATTTACAATCTATCACTATTCAACCTCATTCGGGAGGTCACGGGTTCGCTACCCGTGGATGTTCTATCTCACCCATAATTTTTTCGAGGATTTCTCTGGGTCCTTAATGGTGGGTTCTGTCACGTCATTTCCATTGCCATTTCATTCATCCTTCATCCCTTTGGGTTCTTTCAGGGTAGGAGGTTTTGGCAATGGTGCTCGGATGATCCTAACCTTTTATTGCATAACTTATTTTGCTACATATGCAGTTCTTTATCTAATTCGTAAAACCAGTATTTATATCCCTTTCACCAGCACCACAACTGAAGCGACTTGAATAGCCGTGATCATTAGTGCGAAACAAAGTGGACTGGCCATACATTCAAACCTGAACGTCGCGAGTTGGAGTCCCAGCGACTGTAATCAAATGTGCCTGTGGTAAAGAAAGGAGAGAACCCACGTAAAATAACCGGCATGATGCACGCTTTGATGCCGACGGTGTTACATCTGACTGCAGTTGCATGGATTTTGTTATTCTTTGTTGAAAGAAACTACAGTTTTATTGTAAAAAGATTAATATGGTTACGATATAAAACAGCTATAAGTAGATTAATTTTATTGCTGAAGGTTATTGTAATACGAAATTAGAAAAAAAAGTCGCCTCAAATACTAAAAGCTTTTATCTTAGTCATAATTGCAACGCCATGCAACAAAGGGCTAAGCGACTATTTCTGTCCCCCAACTTCGGCTCGCCCGCCTGGGTAGTGTGGTGGTACCGTGTCTGCCTCACATCCAAAAGGTCGTGAGTTCGAATCTCGGTTTGGGTTAAGTTACCCAGGTAAGTTTTTTTTCGGGGCTTTCTCTTATCCTAAGAAGAGTAATTTTAAGCTCCATGTCGAGTAACTTTAAGCTCCATGGAGCCCGAGATCATTTCAGCACCATTTCACCAATTTCATTCATCGTCCGATATGACCAACCAGGTTCAAGGACTTTAAATTAAAAACTTCGGCTCTTGGTACCACGTACAGTAACCTCAGGTTTGGTGCAGAGTCCCTACGACCACATCCTACCCTAATGAAGCATCTAACGGAGCTGCAATTGATGTCCTGGTAAAGTTGAGGAAGTATTGTATTCTTACTTAAAATTTGTATATCAACATATTTCACCAGAAATATATATTTTAAAGTTCCTTAAACCAAATAAACAGACAAAGATCCGCGCACGCCCCACTATGTGTCTGTGAACCCTTAACTCAAAAGCGATTTGTTAGTTGCATACAAAAAATCTCTATATCCCAACGTGCGAAGCGGCGAGTTTCAACAAAATCCCCCCACCTAAACTAACCCTTACTTGGGATATTTTAAATTTAACCAAATGTTGAATTTCTGGGAACATCCTGAGAAGATCACTTCTATCTGAAGGATTTTTTTTGTAATCTTGTAAACAAGTAAACATTAAGACATATAGAAAACGTACTACACAAAAAGTGTAGTCTCTTAAAAAACACCAAATTTATTTCAAAAAACAGTTTTTGTGACATAAACCATTTCCAAGATATCAGTTGTTAGTGGTTAAAATTATTCAATGCTTTGTAACTTTTTTGAACCCGCATCGACATTCACTTGTTTTTGCAGTTGCATGTAAAGAGTAGGAGTTTTCAGACCAGCATAATGCTCAGTTTACCTTGAAGACAAAGATAATACACATCTTCGAAACGTTGGAGTAAATCTATTTATTTACCTGGCTAGAAGCTCGAAAACACCTAGAGTATACAATTTATTATTTCTTTGGTATTTCTTATTTTAATAATTCGAAATATTAAGCAAACATCTAATAACTTTTTTACTTTTATTTAAAATGT
Organism: Hymenopus coronatus; assembly: GCA_030762935.1. Taxonomy (NCBI): domain Eukaryota; kingdom Metazoa; phylum Arthropoda; class Insecta; order Mantodea; family Hymenopodidae; genus Hymenopus; species Hymenopus coronatus. Next base: position 113,067,155 of record CM060890.1, read on the forward strand.
ATCAATTCATAATCTATATGTAATGCGACAAATGCAAGTTTTAGCTGTATATTTTTTACAAAAACTTACCTCAAACTTTTTGCATTTTTGATACTGTATAGATGAACTGAATTAAATATTAGAACATTACAAATGTGTTTATGTACAAAAGTCTTCGCTTCATAGATGTTGACACAACTATTAACATATTTAATTGTTTAAACAGAGGTTGCGGTGGGTTGTAGCATTCTTAGAACGCATTGATCTAATTTACCTTAGCAAAAGTAATATATTTTTTACATGTGGATCATTTCATCAGCTATTTATTACATGTGCTGTATAAAGTATGATTCTTCCCTTATGCTCGAACCTGTATGATGGTAGTGGCATGGACGGGGACGGCAGAGGATGACAAATCTGGAAATGTTAATGAACCCGCTGTGCTGTATTTGCTGCTCCTTTCTTGCCCTCTTCCCGGCGGTTCGAAGCTTTAGACACGATGTTGAAGCTCACTCCGTTTCTAATCCTTTTCCCTAACCACTGATGTATAAATATAGTGACTAACATTATTCTTTTTACTGCTAACATATTTTTAGGCGAGAAACATCTCCTTGCTGAGGTAAGTTAAATCGCTAAAACTGAAATTTGGTTTTGACCAATAACATTTAGCCATAATGTGTATTTCAAATTGAAAATGCAATAATGTGCACTAATAATTAAACTCCATGAGAGTTGACAGATATAATTATTTAAAAATTGCTGCAGCTTACAATTGCTCAAACCTACGACCGTAGCACTGAAAAGGTCGCAGAACTGCTCTGTACATACAAAAGCATGGCAGCACGTTTAACGCAGAAAGAAGTCAACCAGCTGTACAAACGTTACCATGGAGACATGTGTATGAAGCATTAGAAACCCGTAACAAGGCATACCCTGCGGTCACTAATTACTGAACTATCCAATTGTGGTAGCCACAGTTTCAACGCCTCTGAGGCAATCCTTCACGTGTTCCCCAGGTAACCGCATCCGGTTATTTCGTGCCTCGATCCGTATGTTCGCCAACACAACTGTGCCTATACTCTGTTTAATGGGAACAGTAAATTACTTTACACAGAATTATCAGTTAAACGCTCGTCCATGTTGGTTATCTCCCAATAAAAGCAGTGCGTGATTAATTTTTTAATCCTCGCTGAGAAACAAAACATCATGCATATCCGACCTAATGAATATTAACAGTAAATTAATTTCCTTGCTAAAGTTGTATACTAGAGATTGTTATTTTATCGCCGACTAATTTTATCTGACAAATGAATGCAGGTCAGTTTTGTTGGATATTCTAATCGGCTAGTACATCCTGCGTAACAATAACCAACATGAATATAATTTGCGAAGGTATGGCATATTTACTGCTGATAAGAGTACAACATGTCATAGGGCCAAATTGCGTTTACGATTAGGAAAACCAATACTTGATTTATAACATAATCGTAACAGATACATTTATAAAGCTTTGGCAGAATTTATATTCGCATTACTTTCTCTACCTATAAAATTCACTTCGAATGTTCTATAAAAACTTCACATAGAAATTATTATTTTTTATGCTACATATTTGTAGTAAGAAGAGAAGCATTGTATTCCACCCACATGCTCAATGTCGAGAGTTGAACGGAAACGCATGTTTTGAAAGATCCTAATCCAGAAATAAAACAAGTGTGAACATCATAGCTCTAAGACAAAGTATACGGTAAATATCAAACTTGGGGCATAAGTTCGGTATCCCCCAAAAATATCAACTCGTATTTGAAATGTCTTGGATTCCATTTTCAGCAACATGCACTCTGACCCATGGGCTTTCCTCGCAAGTTTCTCCGGGTCTTTATATGAATGCTGGAGTGGTTCCTCTCATCCCCCGTATTTCTTACACCGCTATATCGTTCCATTAATTATTTCATTCTTTTCTCAGCCCTTATGATCTGTTTTAGTGTCAGGGATGTTTCCGATGCAGTGTGACAGGGAAAAAGGATGTTCTCTGTAGAACTTTCTCCGTTTTTTGACCCCGTTGCAGGGGTATAGAGATCGCCTCCCCTGGAATGGGATGTCCTACTGTTGGAGCTCTAAATCTGTGAAGTGTGGGGATCCTGTAATCGCTGTGTCTTTACTTCTAATTCCGGCCACCCGGTCTCTCCTTTCACCTCATCCCTCCCTCCCGAGGGTTCCCATTTGCGGGCAGTAGCTACAATATCGTCACTGAAACTGTCTCAAGTCTCCTCTGAAAACGTAAAAATCTTCCAAAAACGCGACACGAAGATTTCTACCCACCGAAAACTTTTGTTTGTATAGAACAATTTTTTATACTTTTTTTTCAAAAAGAGCTCTAACACTTTTGTGTAAAAACAATATACGATAGAATATTAAAATAAGTAATATAAAATACAATTAACAATCAATAAAAAGAAAATGGCATGTTTTGGACCCATAGTACGCTATTGGAAATGTATGCAAACATCTTCAGGGGAAAATACTGGGGAAGAAAACCAAAAGAAACTCAGAAAGACAATCTTATGAAAAGCTATGGAAGTCAATATATTATAGTTATGAAAACATGAAAAGAATAGAAAATTAGTTGCACTGACACTCGGTCTCAAGAAGAAGAAAGTTATTTAAGATACTTACGTAACACATAAAATATATATCTTGAATGTTATAAGAACAGCCAATGAATTGTCTTCATTCGGAAGGAATTTTTCTTAAGGGTACATACATTCAAATAGGCATTTAATGGTTACATTTATAAGATATTACGAATATATAAAATCATATTCAACAGAAACGATAACATATATTATGAAATATTTTTGAACACAGTGAATAGTTCCATATCTAATTTTTTCATTTTAATTACCTTAGATTTTAAAAATATATTATTTTATTGATTTTCCGCAAATTATTTTCATATTTATGAACATATTTCCCAACAACAGGCAGACCTAAAACCTTGAAGCTTTACAAAATGCCTATGTTCAACCAATATAAAATTATTATTTTTAAATTGAAAATGTTTTACATTAAGTAAAATATTTTGGAAAGTTATAAACTCTTGAATTACATGGTACACGGCATTTTTGTTTAAGTTTATATTTTTTAAGGCGAGCAAAGCTATTAAATTATGATAATGGTGCTCAGTATTTTGCATACATTTTGTGATGTATAAATTGTATCTCATAAAATGGTGCGTCAACTTATAATAATTAATAGACTACAAATTTATTGATAAAATAAAGGATACGAAGACCATCCAGAAAGAGGCGAAAGTTCTTACAGAAAACTTTATTTGCAAAATTACAGTACCCTAATCTATTTTTCAATGTAATCGTCGTTGCTGATAAGGTATTTATTGTCACATGGACCCGAGTTTTCAATGCATATTATACTCTTCCACCGCTAAAGATATGAACCAAGATGTCACTTCATCGGTTGGGAAATATTTTCCACCCAAAAAGTCATGTAGGTGTCCAAAGTGAAACACCAATTTCTCTTAATTATTACTTACTCCTCTAAAACGTTTGAAGAACTTCCACTCCAGTCTTTATCATTCAATGGTTCTTCCTTAATCACTCGTAAATTATATGCCGTTTCGTCACTGAAGATTTACTCATTTCATTACCACCGTATATTTGCGTTAAAATTCTACTGGCCGAAGATTTTGTACATTCAAAAAACGAATACATTTTTTGATGGTAGAAAAGTATAATATCGGCATTGAAAAAACTGGTCGTTACTATCCTAAGGGTAAAAACCCTCACAATGCCGCAGAAAATTTATGCTTTTACGTGGAAGATGCAGTAACGAATCCAGCAAAAGTGTTTAGTCAATTTTGAGCTAGGAATTTCTCCCTAAAAGGAAGCAACTGATGACATTATAGTCAAAAATCCACGGATGACAACTCGGGTGTTGGTATTGGAGCGCAATTTGTCTCTTAATACTGTAGCCAGGAACTTGAAAAAGTGGTTATGTAAATATTAGCAATGTATGGTTTCCTCAAGAACTGGCTGAGGCGAATTTGATTCAGTGCGTTTCTAAGAGATAGAAACGAGCTGAATTTGCCTCAGCCAGTTCTTACAGAAAACAGAAAAAATTCTCCTTTTGAATGTGGATTTGATCCAATAAGATCCTCACGTTTATTCTTCTCTTTACGATTATTTTTAATTGCCATCTCTTCTTAATTTGCAAGGCATTAAAAGCAATAATTCTTATAGGAAGTCATAGTGATCCAATATCAATAGCAGGAGCAAGTCTTCCTGACTCTTTATTGAGAGGTAATCACAACTATCCTTTTCAAGAACGGCTGGTAACTAGTGATGATGATCCGGGCTCGATCCTAGGCGACCGCATGTGGGATTTGTGCAGAAGCAGTTTTCCGAGTTCTCCGGTTTCCCTGCCATCGCATTCCACCGGTGCACCATATTTATTTCATGTATTTTCAGCGTCATCGCCTGCGGTGCCGTAGTACGAGGGTTGAATGAAAGAATGCCTCCACCTTCGTAACTCTTAAACAGATGACAGCATTGGTATGCGGCAGGGACTGGCTTTTTCCGCAGCCTCTTCCCTACAGCTCCAGTTGGCGGGAAGCCTTAGCAGTTGTGTTGTTCCAGTGTAAAGTATGGAACCCTGCGCAGACGGTCGGTCAATACAATTTAAGCAACGTGCAGTCATTGAATTATTGACAGCAGAAGATGTCACCCCAAAGGAGATTCATCAGAAAATGAAAGGACGATCGTCGTATCAATCTGTCAACATTTTGCTTGTGACTCTCTGTGGTTGCTGTCACGGGATGTCCAACTTTTTGTTTAAACTTACTCACCCAACGACTTTGCTGTCAAGATTTCGATGTATGCACGTTGCTTAAATCGCTTTGACCAACTGTCTGCGCAGGGTTTTATACTTTACACTTAAACAGCACAACAGTTTAATGCTAAGGCTTCCCGCCAACTGAGCTGTGGAGAAGAGGCTACGGAACAAGCCAGTACCTGCCGCATACCAGTGCTGCCACTGTTGAGGATTTACGAAGGTAGAAACATTACTATCCATTCTACCGTCATAGTAAAGGCGGGCATTAAACAATGTAAAAAAAAATAATGGTGAGAAGTGGTTTGTGTACAACAACGCCCGAAAGAGTAAATCATGACGCAAGAAAGGATAGCAACCACCATCGGTTCCTAAATCAGGCTGCATCAGAGAAAGGATATGCTATGTATTTGGTGGAATTACAAAGGAGCCCTGTAGTAAAAAGTTCTTCCGAATGATGGGACTATAAATTCCGGGAAATACTGTTCTTATTGGTTCGCCTCAAGGCAGTCATTGAAGAGAAAAGACCTGAATTGGGAAACGATATCGTTGTTCACCACAACGCCAGACCACATATCTGTATGGTGATTCGTCAAAAGTTGTGTAAATTCGAGAAAAGTTACCCCAATCACAGTACTCTACAGAAATTGGCCCATCCGACATTTATCTATTCCGTTTCCCCAGAATTTTCCAAATGGCAAAGACCTCACTCCTTTGGAGGGCTGCGGACTGAACTTCGAAGAGTTCATCACTAAAAATCCCCACATTTTGGAGAAACGGAACTTGTAAGCTTCTAGAGAAATGAAAATATAAAGTGTATACTGCAGGAATTAAATAGTTTGATTCCAAATGCTAACTGCCTGACTTATTTATATTTTGAACGGCCTTGTGTTTGAAGATTGTAAAGAGAAAGTTCAGCAACTATTCAGTCGCAGCTGTATTGCGGGTAAGCCGTATTCCCAGGCGTTCTTAGGGATTGAAATGTAACGAAAAATGAACGGACTTGAGAAACAAGCTAATACTTTAAAAAGGATAATGAGACACAAACACCAGTAATATTTAAAATGTCTGCAAAATGTAAGTTATGTATTATAATGCCTATCAAATACGGTTTCATGCAATTCCTTGCAAACGTGACCAGATAAGGCAAAATGACGTATTATATATGGACGCTCTTTAACTGCTGTGACTCTCGGCGTCCGATTCTATATTGGGCGTGAAAGACCGCTTAATTTTGCTCAGAGGCCTCTCAATCAGGCTTGAGATTCTTTTACGTAAATCTACGACACAGGACCAACGTCTTTACTTCCCTTCCGAAGGAAGCCATGCTAAGAATTTTTACACCCGAAAAAATCCATCGTCCTCTGCCGGGTTTGAATCCGCTACCTTGGGTATATGAAGCCAGCATGGTAACCATTACACAACGGAGGGTGATACATGAAGCTTATATGACGTAGTATTAGCTTAATAGTGTATGATTGGTAAATGTTAGATATACAAACATGTTCTGCACAAAAATGAAGGTCTAATTAAAACACACAATTTATTTCAAAGAAAATTTTGTTGCAGAATGTCCGTTGTAAACACAATGTTAGTTTCGTAAGGACCATTCAGCCACTCACGAATACTCTGCGTTTTATATGTCGAATAAAGGTTATTTCACAAGATACTCCTAGAAAATTCAGAATATATATATGTCATGAAAATATCTTAAACTTTGGCGCTGTTGGAGCAGTTTTTGAGAAAATCGATAAATTTTAAAATCATCTTATGTTTTCCATTCACTTGACTTTCTCTAGTTGTTCCGCAAACAAACCTTTCTCCTTGTGATAAACATTAGCAGAACTGTCTTATTGATTGTTTTTTGTAAGGAGAAATAAAGAAATAAAATTTAAAATCTTTTAAATACCAGTCGCTATGTAAAATAACTGAAATTCAGTTTTCTTAGCTAACTATGGGTAAACAAAACAAAGACGAAAAGAAAGATACTTTTCGTTTGAGAAAAGTTTAAGTATCTTAAAACCGAAATAAATAGCTCGGAATATCTAGAAAACAGCTAACTCCACGAAAAAAAATATGACACAAATGGAGTGTTTTAATGACAACTCCATTTTTGTGTAGTAAATTTTATCTATTCTTTACTGTTCTCCAGTTAAAAAAATTACATGGAAATCAATCAGAATAAAGAGGTCAAAATATATATTTTGATTGCTAAAAATATCTTACATATATTGCATTTTGGTCGAAAGTGTTAGTGCCATTTTTGAGAAGATCAACAATTTTAAAAAACGTTTCATGTAATGGGTGAGGCGATTTACTTGTAAAATCTTTGTGTGGTATCATTGGAAGATACTGAACATAGATAAAAACTTGGTATTTAACCGAATTTTCGTTATTAGGCTATGCAGCCCAAAGATAGACACACACACACACACACACACATAGACATTTCTTTTATGGTTCAGGCTGTCTCAAAACATGTATTTTCGGTTAAATTTCAATATCGAATTTTGGGTGGAATACAATAATTTCTATGTGCATTGTGCATACGTACTAAGGAAAGTAATATTATTTACAAAGCGTGATAAGAATGTAGACTTTTCTCGATAATCGTTCTTGTCACATTTTTAGAGGACATTAAACTTAAATGCCAAGTTTTTACAGATTATAAAACTGATTTTTACTTTCTCTACACGAACTATGTACATAGTGTTTAGAGAACGTATTGTATGGTACGCAAAATTCGATACCGAGATTTCAACGGTAATACGTGTTTTAAGACCTCCTGAATCCAAAAATAGCATTTTTAGAAAAAGGTCCGTGCACGTGTACCAGTGTGGACAGCATAGCTCAAAAACTAAAATACGTTAATACCAAACTTGGTATTTGACTTTGATTAAAATACCGTATATTAAAATTATTCTCAACACAAGTAAAATATATAGTTTGAATTTTCTGGGAATAGCCTCTAAAGACCTCTTTAATTGGTAAACTGTAAGAAATAGACAAAAATCTTACTTAACAAAAATATAGATCTCGCTAAAGCATATCATTTATTTTATTTACATTTTTTTCGTGTAGTTGACCGTTTCTGACATATTCTTTGTTATTGGTTTCAGTTTTAATTTACTTATACTCTTCTTATGGGAATTTGTCAGCTCCTTATTTTGCCTTACAAATAATGGAGCGACAACATCAAGGCAACCAGCTTTTAAAAGATTTATCGTAGCCTATGGTATGCCCTCATTTTCCTTCTATTTACAAGGAAGCAAGTAAAATAAGCAGAGGACTCTTTTTATTAAGAATTTTAAAAAAATATTTATCTTTGTATGCCTTGAAAAGCATATATTATGGGTGCATAAATAGCCATATGAATTATGGTATTTTATTCTGGGGCAACCATGTTTCTGCCAATAAAGTATTTGTGCTTCAAAAGAAAGCCATTAGGCTTATGAGTGGTGTATCCCCTAGGACACATCTCAAACCTTTTTTTATTAAATTGGGTATATTGACGATGGTATCTTTATATGTTCTTAATTGTTTACCGTTTGTCAAAATGAATATAAATTCTTATACATTGTGTTCCTCTGTTCACAATTATTCTACAAGAAATACTGAAAACATTTATATTACAAAATGTAAGTATAGCAAAGTCCAAAACTCATTTGAAACCATATCTTTAAACTTATTTAATAGCCTTCCTAATAATGTAAAAACCTTGCCCTTAACATTATTCAAAAGAAAACTTAAGACTGTTTTGCTCTCCAATCTATTGTACACTGTTTGAGAGTTTTATACTTGTAAAAGTAATATGTTTTTGTAACTTGATTTGTTATATATACATTTGTTGACGTTGCTACACAAACTCTGTATTGTTATGGCAAATAAACTATCCATCCATCCGTCCGTCCGTCCGTCCGTCCGTCCATCCATCCATCCATCCATCCATCCATCCATCTATCTAAGATCATTTCTATTTTTTTTCTCGATTAGTATGAACTAAGTAGTAGAATAAACTTTTTAACAATAAATTATTGAAGAGATTTAGAGAAAGTCATGTGAATGGAACACATCAATTTTTTTAGACAAAATCGCAAACATCGACACTGAGTATTGTTTGAATTGCTGTACTTTCTGCATCTACTATGTAGGAAGGGAAAGTCAAATACAAAACAAAAACAAAACAAAACTGGATTATCTGATCAAAAGAGAAGCATGAAATGGATTGTCACATCAACGTAGCAAAGAACAATAAAATATCCACGCAATTAGTGTTTTGTTTTTTTCCTTGTAATCATTCCAGAGACGTCGTCCGAAGTTACAAAGGCGAAACCCATTCTCTTTGTTTCGTAGCACGTGGGCGTAGAAAGTTTCTAAGGTCGACATTGGAAAATTCTGTACGGTAACAAGCTTCAGGAAAACTCGTTTGTGTTTGGAATTTAAAGGAAGGGCGCTCAAAGAAGATCGGATAATGAAAATCTGGCATCTGGGGCGTGAACTTGTTATGTGCCCTTTGAGATATGGAGGAGGGGCAGAATATTATATTTACTGGTGTGTAACTAATAACAAAGATGAATTCTTAAATATTATTATCATTATTATTAGGCATTTTATTAATTAACGTGAATTTAAGAAAGAATACAATCATGTAGCGGAGGTTCTCTGAACTGCAACAAATTACGGTTCTAGATTAATAAAACCTTAAAAATTAAGGATTAAACTTGCTTTTGAAATGTCTACATGCCCAGCGGTCTGGGGTAGACTTCCGGTTGGGGAAATGGGAATTATTTTTAATTAGGACTATTCCCCACCTTATATCGGATCTGAAAATGTGGATGTAGAGTGAATGTTAGTAGAAAAACTCAGATGTGCTCCATTCACATTATTATTTTTACATCTCAGTAGCAAATTATGTTAAAAGATTATTCTTCTATCTACTTCATGCTATTGGAAATAAAATTAACGTAAATGGTCTTATTATTTGTAAATAGAAAGGAAATAAGGCAGTATAGCAAGTTAAAGCGAAAGTCAAGTCTTTTAAAAGCTGTTGCTGAGGGATTGCAATTCCTTTGTTTTTATGGCCAGGAGTTGATAAATTCACAAATGAAAAATCTGATGTGTACCATTCACATGACTTTCTCCATATCCCTTCAACAAATAATTCTTAAGAAGCTTATACTTCTATTTACTTTATGCTAATCAGAAAAAAATAGCAGAAATAGTCTAATTACTCGCTTCCTTGTCAGTAGAAGCGAAATAAGGGACAACTGTAGGTTAAAGCGATAGTCAAAAGCTGGTTGCTATGTCAATGAAGTTCCTTTGTCTATATGGATAGGAGTTGACAAGTTCCTGTATGAGAAAAGTATACGTTTTACGTTTTTCAAAGCAGAAACCAAAAATAAGGAATATCACAAAAACGACGAACTCCACAAAAAAATGTATGTAACATAAATTGTGTGTTTTAATGTGCTCTACATTTTTTGTGCAGTAAGTTTTTGTCCATCTCTTACGGTTTAGCAGTTATTCAAAATTTAGTAAAATTAATCCAGAATAAACTACTCTTCAGAGGCTATTCCCAGAAACTTCAAGATATACATTTTATTTGTCAGGTAAATGTGTTTAATATACGAAATTTTAATCAAAATCGTTAGAGCAATTTTTGAGAAAATCAAAATTTTCGAAAAAAGTTCCATGTAAAGGGTAGTTGAGGGTGGGGGGATTTTTCTGAAAATCTTCGTGTCGCATCCGTGGAAGATACTAATCTTAAATACCAAGTTTGGTATTTTACCGACTTTTCGTTTTTGAGTTATCGTGTTCACAGACACACGGACACACACACACACACACTCACACATACGGACCTTTTTCTGAAAATGCTTTTTTTGGATATTGGGGACCCTAAAACATATATTTTCGGTGAAATCTCGGTATCGAATTTTTTGGTGGAGTGCAATACTTTCTCTATACACTATGTACATAGTGCATATAGAGAAAGTAAAAAGGTATAGGATTTTTATGATGATTATCATAATAGTAGTGGTGGTGACAAATAAACCTACTTTGAAGCCAGATATGAAACATTAATTTATTAATAAAAATGTAATGTAATGAATTCACCTGACTTTTTCTGCCCATTCTACAACAAAATATTCTTACAAAAGCTGATTCTTCTTTCTAATACATACTGTTACCATAAATTGTCTTATTACTTGCTTCCTTGTAAGTAGAAGGGAAATAAAAGTACACTAGGCTAAAGGTGTAATAAAATATTTCAAAAGTTGGTCACTATGTGATTTAATCTCGGTTCTGCTTTCATGTAAAGCGAAAGGGAGATGAAAAACAATTGAAATCAATAAAAAGAAATAGGTATATCGAAAACGATATAATGTGCTAGTTTTAACAAGATCTGAATTTTTTTTAGTAAATTTTGTCAATCCCTTACGTTTACTGTACAGAAGTCTTCCAGAGTAAGGAAGCCTTCAGAGCTATTTACTGAAAATTTATCATGTAGACCTTATTTTTTATGTAAATAGCTTTAGTTTAATAATCGCTAGCCTTTTTTGATAAATTCAAAAATTTTGGAAATTTTTTCTTGGAAATGCTGAACTTTAAATATCAGGTAGGTATTTAACAGACTTCTAATTTTAGAGCTATCCTTTTGCACACACACATACACATACACATACACACAATATTGGGCACACCGTAAACTGTATTTTAAGCGGAATTTCGGTATGGAATTTATGGTTGGAGTATAATACCTTTTCAACCTATGTACAATTTCCGAAGCATAAAAGCACAAAAATACATATTTACCATTGATATTTTCTCTCATTCCTGACTTGAGTCAGTCCAGCTTAGTACTCAGTTACTTTTTCAGTTTTAAAATAAAGATTTCGTCACCAGCTTTTCTTATCAAGTGAAAAGAAAGGCAACAGAGAGGACCAGAGAGACAGGCACGTCACAACGGGTGCCTTTTAATTAATTTTTTATTTATATTTCTTTAACTTCTTTGATTGCGTGTATTCGCCAACTACTTATTTTCCTGCTGGAATTCTAAGGTAAGATATTGTTATAATGGCGATACTTATATCCCAAAACAGATGACACAGATTCTGTCTTGTACTCAGTCCCCAATAAGTATAGCGCAGGACGGCGCAGCCCGCTACCTTATAAGATAGCGTTTCCACCTCAGAATAGTGGAAACTGAGATTAGATGTTGATCTACAATACCGTCACAATTGGTCCGCGGTGTAAAAAATCCTAGAAAAGTATGGTTACAAAAAGTCTTTATTGCTTCAAATCTGATTACAATTAATTCTGCAGTGTAATTCTGTAGTGACTTTGAACGTACTGCTCTTTTTCAAGCAACTATTGCACGCTGTGAACTCGCAGTAGAAACTGACTCGCCTGACTTGCAGCTCTTCCATTTGTAGCTGTTGATGTCGTCGATCAATTTCCAAAAAATCTGATATGTTCCATTTACATGACTTTCTCTATATCTCTGCAACAAATTATTGTTAAAAAGCTTATGCTTCTATTTATTTTATGCTAATCGAGAAAAATTAGCAGAAACAGCCTTATTACTTGCTTCCTTATAATTGAAGCGAAATAAGGGAATACCACAAGTTAAAGTGATAGTCAAAAGCTGGCTGCTTTGTGAATGAAGTTCCTTTGTATGGACCGGAGTTGACAAATTCCTGTAAAAAAGTTAAGCTTTTCAAAGTTGAAACCAAAAACAAGGAATATCAAAAAAAAAAAAAAAACAAAAACGATCAGCTCCATGAAAAAAATGTATACAACATAAAGTGTGTGTTTTAATGCGCTCTACATTTTTATGTGGTAAGTTTTTGTCCATTTCTTACGGTTTAGCAGTGATGCAAAATTCCGTAAATTTCATCCTGAATAAAGTAGTCTTCAGGGACTATTCCCAGAAAACTCAAAATATACATTTTATTTTTCAGGTAAGTATCTTTAATATTCGACATTTTAATCAAAATCGTTAGCCATATTTTAGAAAATAAAAATTTTCGAAAAAGTTCCAATTAAAGGGAGTTTAGGGTGGGGGATTTTTCTCAAAAATTTCGTGTCGCATCCCTGGAAGATACTAATCTTAAATACCAAGTTTGGTATTTTACCAACTTTTCGTTTTTGAGCTATCGTGTTCACAGACACACGGACACATGGGCACACACGAACCTTTCTCTGAAAATACCTTTTTTGGATACAGGGGACCTATATTTTCGGTAAAATCTCGGTATCGAATTTTTGGGTGGAATGCAATACCTTCTTTATACAATACGTACATAGAAGTATAGAGAAAGTAAAAAGCGAACATTCTAGCATATATCTATAGCGCCCAGATGTCTGATTTTTGGGGTAGTGCCGTCACTCTTCACGTGTTAATTTCTCGAACACATGTGACAATAGTAGTGGACCATGAAAAGAAGCTGACCACGCAGGCGTAATAATTTCTATGCGATTGAAAGCAAGTCGTTCACGCATGTGCGGTGATTACGGGTTGACGCGGTGAGTCACAGTACGCGTCTGGCTTCGGGTTCATAAGCCGTTTCGTGGCTTCCTCAATTCCTGGAGATCCTCGAATTCGCAAAGCTCTTTGTGACATCCTCAGTTCGCGAGGATCTTCGGGTTCGTAAACCTATTGGTTTTATTCTCAGTTCGTGGGGATAGTCGGTTTCGTATATCTGTATCCGGCTTCCTCAGTTCGTGGGGATGTTCCGGTTTGTAAACAAGTTTATGGCATTCTCAGTTCGTGGGGATCTTTGGGTTCGTAAACCTGTTTGTGATTCCTGGTTCATTTACTCGATTTTTCTAGTGTCTTTTTGGTACCCATATAGCGTAGTGCAGTGTGGCTGAACCGGAGGGGATTCCGCACGCCAGCAATTATTGACTTATTGCACGTCAGAGCCCAGCAGGACAGAATGAGATGAAAGTGATTACAACGGGCAGCCGGAACTGGACGGCGGGAGGGAGCACCCGTGGAGGTTCCCCAACTATTTCCAAGCACTTTATCTCGACGCCGGGATGGCTAGGAGCCTGCGCCAAAGGGTTTACAGACGAGTTTACCTCTGAGTCTACAAACGACTTGAAACATCTTGCATCCGGGAACTGAATTCCCAAAACCTAGTCACCTCCACGAGAGAGCGCCATCATCACAATCCTCGCCGATACTTACAACCCTGACCGAGATCAATTGGATGGAAATGAGATGAAAAGAAGGTGCAGTAAGTTCGGGAAATGAAGAAACCTCCCCAGAATTCGCCTAGTGATCAGAAAAAAACTCCAAAAAACCGCATGGATCAGAAAGGTCGCCAAGGTTAACCGATTCCACGACCTCCCGAATGCCAGTACCTGAGCCACCTGTTTCGGTTTTGTTACTCATACTATTCCTTTCCCGAAAATTTATGATTAGAGAAATAAAATAAATATTTTGGATACGTAGAAAGTATGTCTTTAAGACTGTAAAATTCCTTAACGATTATGGCATTCTTGTTGTCTATGAGGAATTCACATATTTTCGTTAACAGCGGAATTGCTATATAAAGGCTGATTTTTCCATGTGCGTTGCATTATTTATGATAAACACAGAGCTTTTACTTCAATATATTTGCAAACAGCAGTCAAATATTTAGTCTTGGCATGATTGGAAAGGAATAAATAAAGAGAATAATTACACATTTTGAAGCATGTCTTCAGCTAAGAGTGCAAAGATGCAATATGAAATATTTAGAAAGCAGCTAGCGCTGAAAAACCGTTTTATTGAATGCAATTTTTTCAGTCGTTGGTTTTTTTTCTATCACACGATTTTACAATTAAAAATAGAAACATTCAATCAGCATGACTGAAACATTACGCAAAAAGTCAGGACATGTCTTTACTTTTTACTTTCTCTACACGTACTATGACTATGGTACTATGTACCATCAACTCCATGAAAAAAATATATTAAACATAAATTGTGTTTGTTAATGTGCTCTACATTTTTGTGTGGTCTTACATTTTTGTCCATGTCTTACGATTTAGCAGTTATGCAAAATTCCGTAAAATTCATGCCGAATAAGGTAGTCTTCAGAGGCTATTCCTATAAATTTCATTCTATACATATTACTTGTCAGGTAAATATTTTAAATATACGATATTTTAATCAAAATCGTTAGAGCCATTTTTGAGAAAATAAAAGTTTTTGAAAAAAAAATCCATGTAAAGGGTAGTTGGGGTGGAGGGATTGTCTTGAAAATCTCGTGTCGCGTCTTTGGGAGAAACCAAATTTAAATACCAAGTTTGGTATTTTCCGAGTTATTATGTTCACAGGCACACAGACGGACCTTTCTTCAGAAATACTTTTTTTTTGGATACAGGTGACCCTAACACATGTATTTCCGATGAAATCTCGCTGTCGAATTTTTGAGTGGAATGCAATACCTTCTCTGTATACTAGTACATAGTACTTGTGAAGAAAGTAATAACGAATAAGGGGCTACTATCTGAGATTAAAGCATTTTAAAATTGAAAGCAATAACAAGGAATACTAATGATAAGTTCTACAAAGCAAAATATCTGTCATAAATTGCGAACTTTGATGGGATCTACATTTTTGTGTAGTAAGATTAATAATTATAACAAGCCATACGAGGATTAATCTTTATTATTATTTTAGGTAATTATTTTGTCTATCTCGTACTTCAGTCATTCAGAATGAGGAGTACTTCAGTGGTTATTCCTAGAAAATTCAATTTCATGAAAATATCTTAAACAGATGGATTTTAATCAAAACTGTTAGAACCATTTTTGTGAAAAGAAACAGTAGTTTAGATTGAAGGAAATTCTTTGAAAATACTCGTGTCACATCCTAGGATGATGCTGTACTTAAATAATTATTCCAAATTTGGTATTTAACCGACCTATCGTTTTTGAGTTATCTGATCACATACTCTCGGAGAGCACATATTGTATGTGTACGCACACAGGCCATTTTCGATCTTTTTGAGGTTACCGGGGACTTAAAGGAATCTTTATTTTAGTGATATCTTGGTATCGAATTTTTGGGAGGAATGCAATAGCTTCTCTATGTACATGATAGAGATAGTAAACATTCATTGCCATGGTTTGTATTCAAACCACAGTTCTCTGATATGGCGCGTAGTCGATCAATCATTGATCTAGCACGATCAATGTCTTGGATGACGTAATTGTGTAATCTGTCTCACGTACGTCGGCGGAGGTTCAAAGTATCTTGCAATGCTGCACATACTTACTTTGATTTTATGCACTTTTAGTTATATAGGCTAATTTAATCTCATGGGCTGTTAGTTAATAAAACCACAATTTGTGAGCAATTATTATTTTCATCTTCCTAGATATTACACTGTATTATCGAAGTGTAATTGTTTTTATACCCGTTACATGCTCCTCTATACCAGAAAGGAGCTGCAAACTTTAAACCAGAGAAACATATCAATACATTCACAGAAAAAGCATTGCAAACTTTAGTTCTCTGTTCAACATTATAAAACTCTAAAGAGTTACAGAACTCACATAGCAAAACAACAGATATGTAACAGTACTTTAAAAATCTGATGCGTACAATTCTATGCTTTTCTCTGCATATCTCTAACAAATTATAGATAAAAACGTTAATCTTCTATCTACTTCATGCTAATTGAGATAAACATTAGCATAAACTGTCTAATTTATTTGCTTCTTTCTAAGTAGAAGTGAAATAAGCTAAAGCGATAGTCATACCTTTTAAAAGCAATTTGCTATGGGATAAAATCCGTTTGTTTTCATTGCCAGGAGTTGACAAATTCCCGTGATGTGAAAAGTTTTAAGTACTTTAAACAAATAACAAGGAATATCTCAAAAATGGCCAACTTCACGAAACAATGTATATGGCATAAATTGTGCGTTTTGACGAGATCTACATCTTTGTAGTAAGGTTTTGTCCATCTCTGACGGTTATTCAAATTCTCCAACATTCATCCAGAATGAAGAGGTTCTTCCCATAAAGTTCATAGAATACATTTTATTTCTAATTTAAATATATTTAATATACGATATTTTAAACAAAATCGTTAGATGTTTTTGAGAAAATTAAAATTTTCGAAAATGATTCCAGGTTAAGGGTAGTTTGGGGTGAGGGAACATTTCTAAAAATCTTCGTATCGTATCCTTGGAAGATACTAAAATTAACACCAAGATATATTTTACCGACTTTTTGGTTTTGAGTTATTGTGTTCACAGACACGCGAACATACACACACGTACCTTTTTCTAAACACGTTTATTTGGATACAGGGGACCCTAAAACGTGTATTTCCTGTCAAATGTGGTACAGAATTTTGGATTGAGTGCACTACCTTATCTACCTACGTATCTTATACTACGAAGAGAAAGCAAAAATGAAAAATGTATTTATGCATTCAAATAATATATTAGTATGTGAGAAATTACGCAATATTGATATAAATTTCGTATGTTAAACAGATATACATATTTGTTATATTAAGTTCTTTTGTATCTTTGATAGTTTATGAATTATATGACAATCACTGAAGGGGACTTTCCAGGATGTTTGGGAAAATAAAATAATACGCATTCTATTATTTATATAAATATCTTAAACATTTGTTTTCGTAAACTTCCACGGCCAATGATAAGAATATCTTGGTCCAATACCTCCGGCATAAACAGTGTCTTAAGGTTACAATTTTCCAAACTTCCTCAGCTTCATCATTGTTGGACGAAATGTTGGCAAATTTTAGCCTTAAGCCGCGATCTACATCGGAGGTATTGGACCAAGATAATCTTAAACGCATGGTACTATAATCAACATTATTAGATCTGTTTTTGATAAAAAAAAATGTGATGTGTGCCTCTATGCATTCTGCCACAAGTTATTCTTACATGGCTTATTGTTCACGCTAATCAAGATACACATTAGCAAAATGGAATTATCACGCTTTTCTTTTTGACATTGGTTAGAAGGGAAACAAGGGAATACTCGTACTCTAGCCTAAAGCATTAGTCAAACATTTTAAAAGATTGTCTCTAAATGTTGCAATTGAAATTTCCTTCTCTTCTCATTCCTAGGATGAAAAAAAAAAGATTAACGACTTCCCTTCTGAGAAGAAACTAAATTTTGGAAATTTTAAAACCAATACCGAGGAATATCTCGGTAATGGTCACCTCAGCAAAAATATATAGATCATAAATTGGGTACTTTGACGAAATCTGCATTTTTAATGTTATATGTTGGTTTACCAGTTATGCAAAAGTCATCGGAGGCTATTTCCAGAAAATGCAAGATATATTTTTCATTATATATGAAACTATCTGAATCATATATTATTTTTTCAAAATATTTAGAGCCTTTTTTTTAGAAAATCAAAAGTTTTGAAAAGTATTGCATGTAGCTTGGGCTGCAGGACTTTTTTTGAGTATCTTGGTATCACATGCTTTAAAGATGACAACTTATACACTAAGTTTGATATTGAACCGACTTTTTGTTTCTGAGTACATGGACACTCACACAGACACAGACACATGCCCACTATGTACATTGAACTAGGTAGAGGAAGTACTAAAAATAAGTACTTTCCCTATAAAGGATAGTTTGGAATTGAGGATGATTTTCGAGTCATATCTCGGAAGATAAACTAAAATACGAGTTTGTATTTATTTGACTTTTCATTTTTGATCTATGCTGATATTTCTCTTTCCTCCCCTTTCTCTAATATACAAAAACATTTTAAAGCGCCTTTTATATACTCAGGGGAGCTCTATACATTATTTCCGGTGAAATCACGATATGAGTTTTTGGGTGGAATACACTACTTCCTCTATTGCAAATGAACGCTACAGAAAGCAAAATATAAATATTTCAGGATTTTTAGGAAAATGAGGAAGCAAATCACTCGAGAGATAAAGCCATGGCTGTCCTTACAGTAGAATATGTATAGAGTTTCGAATTGGACCAAAAATACGTTCTTGCTATACATATATCTGTAGCAAAAATGGTAACGTGGAAACAAC
Source organism: Hymenopus coronatus (assembly GCA_030762935.1). Taxonomy (NCBI): domain Eukaryota; kingdom Metazoa; phylum Arthropoda; class Insecta; order Mantodea; family Hymenopodidae; genus Hymenopus; species Hymenopus coronatus. The sequence continues at coordinate 113,086,034 of CM060890.1, forward strand.
TTAATGTAAGAACTTTGATTTTTGAATGAAAACACTACATATTTTAACATAAACCTTTAATTGGGGTAAAAAATATCGATTTCGTAGAAACTGTGAAATACAAAATAGATTCTCTTGCTTGTAGTTGCATTCGCCATACGCCAGGAAATCTAGAAATACGCCTGATACGGAATTAAAGGAAATGGAAAGAAAATCATGCTAGTTGCGAAAGCCAATTCGCCTACCGACTAGGGAAAACTATGAAAAATCAAACTCATATCGGGATACCTAATGGGTATTGAACGCGAGACCACCCGAATGCGAGCTACACACGCTACCCTGGAGCCATCTCATTCTAGGTCAGAGAGAATTTTAAAATTTGCTATTATTATGCATATTTCCGAAACTTTTGGTTAACTTTTCGAGTGGTGCTTACTAGTGTAATTAAAACCACACTCTATGTTCGGTTCATGTTTGTCAAGTGGGACCACTATCGTGTTAATTCTTAGAGAGCAGACAAGTTACGTTGGCTAGACTTTGCCCCCCTGATTATTTGATGGGCTCTCTCAATCTCTCTCTCTCTCTCTCTCTCCTTTGCATAATAATTCAGTCACATGTAGAAGTTTTGTATAGCATTCAGAGAAATGTACACTCAAATTAACATTCAAGAAATAATTAATAAAGCAACATCTCCGACTGGATTTGATATGGCAGTTAATATCCAAATTTCATTATTTTGGGAGGTTGTTGCCTAAAGAACTTTATAGTTCCTATGTACGAGAAATCTGACGTGTTCCATTCACATGACTTTCTCTACATCTCTGCAACAAATTGTTGTTAAAAAGCTTATGCTTCTATTTACTTCATGCTAATCGAGAAAACGTTAACGGAAATAGTCTTATCACTTGCTTTCTTGTAAGCAGAAGTGAAATAAGGGTGTACCATAGGTTAAAGTGATAGTCAAAAGATGGTTGCTATGTGACTGAAGTTCCTTTGTTTGTATGGACAGGAGTTGGCAAATTCCTGTATGAGAAAAGTATAAGTTTTTCAAAGCTGAAAACAAAAAGAAGGGATATCTAGAAAACGATCAACTCCACGAAGAAAAATGTATGTGACATAAATTGTGTGTTTTAATGTGCTCAACATTTTTTGCGTGGCAAGTTTTTGTCCATATCTTACGGTTTAGTAGTTATGTAAAATTCCGTAAAAGTCATTCAGAATAAAGTAGTCTTAGAGGTTATTCCCAGAATATTTAAGATGTGCATTTTATTTGGGAGGTAGATATCTTTAATATACGATATTTTAATCAAAATCGTTGGAGTCATTTTTGAGAGAATCAACATTTTCGAAAAAAGTTCCATGTAAAGGGTGGTTGGGGTGAGGGGAAGATACCAAACTTAAATACGTTTTTGAGCTATGCTGTCCATAGACAAACACACACACACACACACACACACACACACACACACACGGATATTCTTCCAAAAATGCTTTTTTTTTGGATTCAGGAGGAGCAAAAGCATGTATTTCCAGTGAAATCCCGGTATCGAATTTTTGGATGGAATACAATACCTTCTCTATACACTATGTACATAGTACGTGTAGAGAAAGTAAAAATAAGTACAAGTTATTGAGTTGTCCTCATATATGTATAAACTATAAATTCCACTACTGTGTTTTATATAAACAGATGAATAAATTAATGAAACTACTTTTTATACAAATATCTCTAGTACGTGAACCTTGAAATGATGATGGAGCAAATTATAAAGTCGTTATAATACAAACATACATAACCATGTTTCGAATTACATATTTATCATTGATGAATGAACTGATCCAGGTGGCCTAGAACTGATGGTCGGGAGGTCATAGGTGCGGTTCGCATGGCCGACCCATGGGTTTTATCAAGGTTTCCCGGGTCACTAGGTGACTGCTGGGGAGGTTTCTTCATTCCCCGACTTCCTGGCCCTTCATTTCATATCTATTTCATTATGTCCCTTTTAAGTGTCGGCGGGACTGTATTTATGATAAGTGCTCTCGGCTGAGGGGTGCCGCTGAGGTCGTTAGTGTGACTTGAAACTTTTTTGTCAGACCCAATGGAGCAGGTTTCTAGCGCTTTGAAATGAACTACTTGAACTATGTTTATGAGCCACCACGGTGACAATTTCCCCGGAGTTCGTTTCGGCCGCCCGTCGAATACTGTATCATCCTGTGCTCTTGGTGTCTGACCAACGCCTCTGATAGCTAAAGTGTAGATTTCCTTCTGGGTAGGGCCAACCAAGGGACTAGTGGTTATCATAATGAATTAATAAAAAATATCTGACTACTTCTGGGTTTAACCATTCCGTCATCGTTATATACCAATATAGCCGTTGCTATATTTTGTAAACAAGGGTTTACTCTAAGATTTGAACGAACAGCATCTCTTAGAACGTCAATAAATTAAGCAAGTTAATCCATCTCCTGCGGTGCCATAAGTAGTTAAAACGGGCGTTTAACACTAAATGCCCCTCGGACAAATTTGGTTGTATCGGGCATTCTAGATTACACTTTTCACTCACACGTTTTGATGGTTGCAGTAAGCGATATTACTGATTCTAGTTCGTTTTAGATTTGACTCTGCCATTGGTCGATTGCCCTTTCACGACTGCCCATGCGCAAGCAGACAGAACGAGCGGAAGACTGTGAATTTCACATTGGAAGGCAGAACCGATTTACAGAAAGTCCATTTTTACCCCTTATTTCGATACAGTTCATTTACAAACCTAACGTAGCTTAGTCTCGAAACCTCGTAGGCAATGGTCTCTGTAATCATTAGGAAAGGCTCAGGAAAGAGCCTTAGTCCCAAACATCTGCAATCTCGCATGCAGTAAATCTCACGTCGCCCCACCTTGGTTTGCCGTCTCAAGTTCAAACAGTACTTAAGCAGTGGACTGCAAAGCATCTTTGCTGTGCCCTGGATTTAGAAAGTTGTTACAAATATTCCACCAGTCAGTAATTGATCCTGGTGCTAATCATATTTGTGCTTCAAGCTTAACTCTACCTACCAATATTTTCGTCCCCCTTTTCAGAGCTTCTTGTTTACGAACATGACGAAAACTCTTGCCAATTAATTACATTTCGGAGTTATTTAAAAAGTCTGCAGCAATTCAATTTTCACGCGTAGTTTAATGTCGTTTCTTTTTCTTTTCACCCTTCAAGTCACTCCCTTGCTCTTTTACGAGTTTGAAAACCTTCCCAATTTTCCCTGACAGTTTCAACACTTCGCGTGAAAAGAAAACTTATTAACATCCACATTCACAAAAAATACTTTTGAAACCTTAATCATTACTTTTCAACCTTCCGATTAAAAGTTTGGAGTTGGAAAGCCATGAAAGATATCTACAAACCTTCTCTTTCCAAGGCACTTTTTTGTGGAGAGGAGGAGGTAAAATTAAAATCCTTCTGGTCGAGGGTTGGTTGAGGGAAGGGAGACGTTTGAGGGGCTGCAGAGTGACGCCTAATTATGTTGGCGGGGATGGGCGCCGGAGACTATAGAGACCATTCTTTTCACACATATATACATCACAGTTCCGTTGCCATAGTAACCACCTACTCCACTTTCTTCAATTGTTGCTTCTACCTTAATGACATAATGATATAAATCCGGTCCAGAATCTACCTGTTTTTTTGCTTTCCGTACACGTACTATGCACATAGAGAAGGTATTGTTTTACACCCCAAAATTCGATACGGAGATTTCACCGGAAATATATATTGAGGTCCCCGAGTCCGAAAAAAAAAAGTTTAGAAAAACGTCCGTGAGTGACTGTGTACTAAGGATGCAACACGAAGATTTTCAAGAAATGGATTAAAATGCTATTTACAAAAAAAAAAAAAAATAAAATAAATAAATAAATAAATAAATAAAAAAGTATATTTTGAATTTTCCGGGAATAGCTTATGTAGAACTGTTCTCTCCGGATACATTTTTCTGAATGTTATATAACTAGTAAACCTAAGAAACAGGCAAAACCTTACCATAAAAATTGTAGATCTCGTCGAGTTAATTTATGTTATAGGAATTTTTACTGTAGAGTTGACCGCTTCAAAGACATTCCTTATTATTGGTTTAATTCTAAAATACTTAAACTTTTTTCAGATAGAAATTGTCCGTTTTACTTTTGTTTTACTCCTGGCCAAGCAAGCGGCGAATTTCAATGACAATCGCATAACGATTGCTTTTAAAACATTTGACTATCGCTTTAGCATAGCGTATTCCTTTTTGGAACAAAGTAATATATCGATTAGCGTGATGAAGAAAGAAGAATAATCTTTAGTAAGAAGCATTCGGGAAGTTCCAGGTTTGAACCCCAGCAACTGCCCTCTTTGACCATGGGTTTTTCGGGATTGCCACAAAAACCCGGGGTAGTTCCTCATCTACCCCTATTTCGTTTCCATCATTTGCACTTCATTCAGTTTTCCTCTCATCTTTCAGATGTACTACTAGGTCCGTAGTGCATGACACTGTGGGACAGATGGCGCAGATGTATACTCCGTGGACACTGGGTTGTTGCCATTTCGATCGGTTGCTTTCATCCCCTCCGGTAATGGGGTGGAAATGTTAGGGACTTCTGTTCGTCTACCTGCGGACTCAAGCCTACTGGGGGTGTTAACTACTATAGAGTTGCGTAGAGCGCGAGGTGTTGCATGTATATTTTATTTCACCTTATGTAGAAGTTGCACTAATTTAATTAAGTAATGGTATTAATTTAGAAAATATATTGTTTATTACACTAATGCTTGTATATAAAAATATGAATGTTGACTCTTGGATTACTGAAGATGGATTTGGAAAGCTATGAGAGTTTCGTTACGAATAAAGATTTACTTTTAGCGCAGTAGCTTGAAACAGTAGAGATATGCATTATTTTATAATGTATATTTTCGTACTACTGTAATATGTTATATTGTTTTAATCTGAAGTTTAGAGAGTGTTAGTAATGTGTTTTGGTAAGCATATAATAGTAATGATATATTTAATAATAACAAATATTAAATCAGATCAAAATTGTTAGGAGTACCAAAATAATAGAACAAGTAAGACATTTTAAGTGTTTATGTGCTGGATTTCCCATGATCAAGAGAAACAAAGAAAGTGATAAAATACTGAATCATTTTAAACATATATAGGGAACTAAGATACGATCATTAGATTTTACAACGTATTGGCGGTGCGTATTACCAAACAAGCATTCCAGTACAAAACAAAAGGTCGATGTTTGATTGGACGACCAAGGGCCAGATAAGAAGATATCTTTGGGGAGCAACAGGTTTTATAGGTTAACCCTGTAGTAGAGAAAGATGATAATGACTAATAATAATAATAACAATAATAATATTTAATTGGTCATTAAAGTTGTCAGTTCGCTAAATATAGTATACATAAATCACATCACGTAAGTGTTACATATACATTCATCAACTAAAACTATTTTCAAATATTTGAGCAATGTCAAAAGTAGTTAAGTAATGAACCTTATTTGAAAAAATGTCCATTCTTTGTGCTTACAGGATGAGTATTACATTGAATAGGGAATTCTAAAAATCCATTCTATTGATAGTCCAATGTTGCCAAATTATTATATAGCAATGCTTCAACATGTACTCCTATTATAATTAAAAAATCTACATTTTGATTGCTGTTACTATAGCAAAATAATATGAAACATTTCAGCCATTAAGAATAATGTAAATTACATTTTATAAGTGATTTATATAACCTGGAAAGAAAAATACTTTGATACTTTCTTACCAGACAGATTAGAAGTATATTTTGAATCAGAAGCCTTTTTACTTTCTATGCCACGTAACTAGCAGGCAGAAAAGATATTGCATTCCACCCAAAATTTCGACACTATGATTTTTAGAAAAATACCAAACTTGGTATTTGAGTTCAGTATCTTCCAAAGATGAGACAAAACATTGTCAAGTAAATCCTTTATTCATATAGATCATTTTGTAAAAGCTTTTGATTTTCACCAAATTGACTGCAACAATTTCGATTAAAATAACATATTTTACGTGGCAAATGCAATACTGTTTCAGCTCTTCCTTTAACAATTCTTTTAATAATTAGTACAATTTATGAATTGTGGAACTTAAACCCACTACAGTATTCGGCGGTATTAGATTACTATTAGTAATTATGAAGTAACTACATTAATTAATTCTCTAGAATATAAAGTTCTTAAAGCTGCAGCCTTGCGGTGCCGTACGTAGTGACAGCGGGCGTTAAACACTACAAAAAAAAAAAACTGTAAGAAAATAGTTAAACAATTGCTTATCTATAGATTGTAAATTCCACTTAACTCGGAAGGTTTCTTATACACTCTTGTATCACTGCTACTAAATATTAAGGAATAAACGAAAACACACTACACAAAAATGGATATATCTTTGAAACACACAATTTATTTAAAAAAAAAAAACTGTGGCAAAAGCCCAGAAATAGTAATAGTTAAATATCGAATATTAATGATTTTAATTGCTTAAATATTTGTCATTTTTACTTTCTCTACACGTACTATGTACATAGTGTATAGAGAAGGTATTGTATTGCACCCGAAAATTTGATACCGAGGTTTCATCGATATACATGTTTTGGGTCCCCCTGAATCCATAAAAAGCATTTTACACAGAAGGTCCGATCATGTGTGTGTGTACATGTCTGTGTGTTACTCTGTGTGTTTGACTGTGTGTCTGTGGAGAGCATAGCTCAAAAACGAAAAAACCGCTGAATACCAAACTTGGCATTTATGTTGGATTTCTTACAACGATGCGACAAGACGATTTTGAAGAATATCCCCCACTCACAACTACCCTTTACATTGAACTTTTTTCAAAAATTTTGATTTTCTCAAAATGAATAACGATTTTGATTAAAATACATATATTAAAGGTATTTACCTGACAAATAATATGTATAACTTGAATTTTCTAGAAATAGCCTCTGAAGACTACTTTATTGTAAATGAATTTATGGACTTTCGCATAACTGCTAAACCGTAAGAGGTAGACAAAAACTTACCATACAAACATGTAGAGCACATTAAAACACACACTATATGTTATACACATTTTTTTCGTGGAGTTGATCGTTTTTGAGATATTCCTTATTTATGATTTCAGCTTTAAAAAACATACTTTTCTCATACGGGAATTTTTCTACTCCTGTCCATACAAACAAAGGAACTTCAGTCACATGGCAGCTAGCTTTTGACTATTACTTTAACATATGGTAATCCCCTATTTCGCTTCTAATTACAAGGAAGCAAATAATAAGATTATTTCTGCTAATTTATTCTCGATTTGCATGAAGTAAATAGAAGCATTAGCTTTTTAACAATAATTTGTTGCAGAGATGTAGAGAAAGTCATGTGAATGAATCATATCAGATTTTTAAAAGTGCTTTCGATATTCAGTTATTTCTTGCGATTGGATGGGAGGAGAACAGAAATTTAAGGCCAACATAGAGTCTGGTTCTAAGCAATTGAAAATTGCCGTCCTTTATGTATTTCTAACGAAATGTTTCTGCAATATCTATCTCTATTAAAATTAAGTATACAATTAATAAAGTTTCATAAGAATGATGAGTTAATTGTTTTCTCCACACTAATCGTGTGTATGACAAGAGTTGTGAAGTTAGCCAGACAGAACAATTTAATGCCGTAGCTAGGATTCTCCCGTTTACAGGGGACAACGTGTGTTAGTGAATTTAATGCTGTGTCGGCATGTTACCAAGGTAGCTTGCAAGAGATCCAGGTTTGAAATCCGGTTATGGCACTACATTTTTCAGTCTATGTCTTTTCATAAGAATAGTTTGTATAGTCAGTATTAAACAATAGAAGGCAGAAAAAGTCAGAAGAGTGTAAGACATCTCCTGACTTTCTATAACACTCTTCATGTACTTACATATAGTAGACAGAGAAGGTATTGCATTCCATCCAAAAATTCAAAGTAGATATTTCACTGTAAACCTGTTTTGAGGTCCCATGAATCCAAAACAAGAGAAACAATTTTTTAGAAAACTGTTCACGCGTGCCTTTGTGTATGTCTGTGGATAGCATAGCTCAAAAACAAAAATGCTGTTAAATACCAAACGTGATATTTAAGGTTAGTATCTTTCAAGGATGCGATGATTCTCAAGAAAATCCTAACTACCCCTTACATGAAAACTGATCGAACTTTTTGATTTTCTCCAAAATGGATGTAACGATTTTTATTAAAATGTCGTATATTGCAGATGTTTGACAAAACAAATTTATGTATTGAATTTCTGGGAATAGCATCTGAAGAACTCTTCATTCTGGATGAATTTTATATAACAGGTAAACCGTAAGAGAGACAAAGACAAAAACATATTACATAAAAATGTAGATCTCATTAAAACACTGTTTATGTCGTATACAATTTTTGTAGAGTTAACTGTTTCCTAGATATTTCTTGTTATTGGCTCAAAATGTTAAACTACTTATACTTTTTTCAGACGGAATGTACTCTTTCGTTTCATGCCTCTTTTATTTTACTCCTGGCCGTGCCAGGTAAACCAAATTGCAATTGTTTCACATAGCGACCGGCTTTTTATTTAAAAAAAATTGACTATCAGTTTAATCTAGTGTATTACCTTATTTACCTTCTACTTAGGAGGAACCAATATATAGACGTTTCAAAGTAAGTCAAATGAAGTACGAATACTATATGCATATTTTGAGTAGTTTATATAGTACCAATTCATTTAATGCACCTGTAGTTCTAAACTTTAATTCTGGAAACCAAACGCGCCAGTGCTACAACCTACAAGAACTTGGAGAAGAGTTAGTTATATCTTCTCTTTAATCGCGTCCTGCAATTTGCTTGTTCTTGTGGGTAGGGAAGTATTGGAGTGTAAAGTTGGCAGCACTATCTATCTTCACTTTATGGCTTTCCGATGCTGATGCTATCCATTACTTTTGCCATGTTGCGACTTATTAAGCACTCGTTAAAACTTCATCTGTTTCTTTGAGTCAGGCAGGCAGGCAACTTCCCCGAGCGAAATCCACTGCTCCAATGTAATTAAGTGAAATATGATTTGATTTTTAGTCTCGGCGCAAGAAGTTGCGAAGTTGGGGAACTCTCCTCCCGGAAACAATGTCTCCCCCATCCCCCTCCACTCCTCTGGGAACTTAATATTTTATCGCGAGCTGTAGCCTAAATGGATTAAGTCTTGTAACATGCAAACATGTGAAAATGGATGCTTTCACTGCAGAACAATAGCACGGAACAGATAAAGGGACTGCAGGGGTACCAATCTCGCCATTGTGATAAATAAATCACAATGGACTGCAATGGTCTGGCATAGAATCTGTAGAGGGCAAAACTCCGCTTGATCAATTTTTCATTTTCTCTAGAGCAAACCTAAGGTAGAGGAGGGAAGTTCGACATCGAGACTTCACACAAGATTCTTTTGTGGCAATCTAAGAAAAAAAATTGTGTTACCTTCAGATGACTTTTTCTACTCATTCTCCAACAAACAATTTTTAAAAATGTTTAGTGTATTTACTTCACGTTAATCCAGACAAACATTTTTATGACATATTGCCATGTACCTAGGTGGATGTAATTCATTCTCTTTACTTGATGGTAATAACGATTTAGCATTTAAGAAAATTATATTTTGAAATTGAAGCCAATAACTAGGGATATCTCTGAAATACCTAACTCCACAAAAATGTTTTTCATATAAATTGCGCGTTTTACATTTTTTGTGTAATAAGATTTTGTCTATCTCTTATAGTTTACCAGTTATTCAAAATTCATCCAATAAAAGGAGGACTTTAGTGGCTGTTCTCAGAAAATTCAGCCAAAAATATTATTTTTCAGGAAAATGTATTTAATCTATAGTATTTTAAATAAAATGGTTAGAACCACTTTTGAAAAAATACATTTTCGAAACGTTTTCTATGGAAAGGTTAGTTTGATTGGGAGATACATACATATACATGCATACATCAACACCATAGTAAACTAAACCTTCCATATATATTTAAATATGCGTTTCGCAGTCTTGAACGCTGCTAAACCTAAATATCAAACATGGTATTTAACTGTCTTTTCATTTTAGGTTATACTGTTCACAGTTGCACGCGCACACACGGATTATACTGCCCACAGAGACACATACACACACACACCCACACAAAACTCGACCTTTTCCTAAAAATATATTTTTTTTTATTCAGGGGACCTAAAACATAAATTTCGGTAATTCATCAACACCAATCTTTTGGCTGGAATATAATATCTGCTCTAGCTGCTATGTGCATAATACGTGTAGAAAAGCTAAAGATAATATTTTGGACTCAGGGTACCTCAAAATGTATTTTCCGGTAAAATCTAAGTATTTCTATCTACTTTATACTTACTAGTACCTACGTGAAGGGACTTTCTCTAAATCTCTGTAACAAATTTTTGTTAAAAAACTTATTCTTCCATCTACTTCAAGCAAATCGAGATAAACATAGCAGAAAAAGTCTTATTAATTGCTTCCTTGTTAGTAGAAGGGAAATAAGGGAATAGATAGGCAATCGCTATTCACATTTTTTAGAAGCTGGCCGCTGTATGAAACAATTATTTCTCGAAAACGGTCAACTATTCAAGAAAACCGTATTGAAATAAGTTATGTGTTTTAAGGAGATCTAAATTTTTGTGCAAGTTCTTGTCTATAAAACTCATTCGTAATAAAGACGTATTTAGAGGGCTATTCCCAGGAAATTCAAAATATACATTTTAGTATATGGCAGTTTCATTAAAATCGATAGAAAAATAAACTTTTAAAAAATCGTTCCATGTAAAGGGTAGTTTGTGTCGGGAGATTTTCTTGTCGCATCCTTGGATGATACTAAACAAATACCAAGTTTGATTTTTAAGGGTCTATTCGTTTTTGAGTTATCGTGTTCACAGACACAGGTTCACATGCGCATACACACGGAGCTTTTGAAAACTTTTTTTTTTGTATACAGGGGACCCTAAAACAGGTACTTCCTGAGAAATCTCGGTATCGAAATTTTGGATGGAGTGCAACACCTTCTGTACCTACGAAGCATGTGCTATATAATGTAGTACGCCTTTTTTCAATAGTTTGTAGAAGCTATATAAAAGTAATGCTGGGTAGAGAAATTTATATGAATGTAACACAAATTTTATTGGTAAGGCTGTTCATTCCTTTGGATAGAAACATCAATAAGCTACACATTGGAAACAATAAAACTCCTGTTCTTCGCAGTTAATGTTGCTTTTGTTGGAAAATTAAGACAAATACAATTCTGATAAATCGTATGCAATTTTAGGCGAAAACATACCCAATGGGCTTTTACTGCTCTGCAACACAATTAGGGACGTTTTATGAAAATTCAAATATCTTTTCATTACACTATCAAATAGATATCTGTATCTGAAAGGTAGGATAACAGGTATCAATCTGATAATACATCCCCACAAAAATCGCCGGATATCGCTTAGATGCTTCACTTTAACTAATATGGCAGATAGGTATGTGCTATGTCTTTGATTTCCATTAATTCTATAATTTCTCTGGCTTTTCTTAATAGCTGTAAGGTACTCACCAAAACCTGATTCTGCATTGCAACGATAATTAGTCTACAGTTTAGTATGTATAACTCCAATTATTAGGATTTTACATGAAATATAAGCTGTGATAAGTGCTCTGAATATCTATGTTGTATGTTTCTCCTACAGTATAGATATTGCACCATCGTCATCCTCAACATCTTATTTTCTGATGACGAAGATGCAGATAGGCCAATATTTCGGTTATTATATATTACATAAATATTATTTAGTGTTAGAAACAATCCGTTTGAATTGTACAACGAAAGTGAATTTAAAAGAAGATATAGGTTATCTAAACAATTAGTGATGGAGCTTATGGATGAAATAAGACAAAATTCAGAACGAAAATAAATATACTACTGGTATATCGAAATTAAATTAACTACTACTCCCTTTTAAGGATTTATTCCTGCAACAGTCTCCTGATAGTTCTTCGTGTGCATAGATATACTGCCTGAAGAAGAATTTGAATTAGAATTTGATTGCCTTTCTAAGGAAGATCTACATAAGAATGCTAGAAAATCAAAGTCGCCGAAGTTTCAACTGCGTTTTGTATTCATTTTATGATTTTACTCCAAGTTGAAGCTAACTTTCACTTTTGCTGAGCTCTGTTTTACATTATATGGATATGTTATTAAATTAAGTTGGCTACAATGATAAACAAATATGTAAATAGTCGTGTATGGCAATTATCAAAATTGTATGGATTTAAGCACTAATGCGATTGCTATTGCAATTTAAGTAATGGATAAACGTACATTGCCACCTGTTAACGAATGCGGAACTATACTATGGAAGGGATTGTTAACGCAGGAAGTGCAACGCTTTCAGAAACTGATATAAGCTATCTCTTTTGATAAGGTTTATCGAGCAAATAATAATAAAGGATATATATAGATTTTTGCTACTAGGCATTAATGAGGTATTCAAATTTTAGGTGAACATTTTCAAATGTCTGCTCATAAAGATGAGTGGCACCTCTTAAGATTCGAACCGGTGTTGTCATAAACAGGAGCTATGGATGCGCGGATAGGGAGTGGAAGACCTTTATTGACGTAGGTCACTGAAAACGAAAACCATTGGATAGGGTCCAGCACTTGCGCCACGTAATTAAACCTTAATTACATTTATCTTTGTGTCATTTATCTTCCGATACGGCCTTAATGACCACTTCTGCCACATATTTCCTCCGTCAATTAAACTCCAGATATATGGTAATGCTTCCGATTCGTGACCATTTAAAGCATTTATATAATCGTTTCTCTCCCAAATATGTTGCTGGCAGACTGGAAATGGTACCATCTAAAATAAAGTTCCTGTCATTCAAGGTGCGCAGCTTTTCAGGGTTCACAGAGAATAATAAAAAAATCGGATATGTTCCATTCACATGAATTTCTTTACATCTGTTACAAATTACTGTTTAAAAGCTTATTCTTCTGTCTTCTTCATGCTAAATGAGATAAAATTAGCCGAAATTGTCTTTTACTTGCTTCCTTATAAATAGAAGGGAAATAAGAGAGTTCAATATGCTAAAGCGATAGTCAAATGTTTCAAAATCTGGTTGCTATGTGATTGAAATTGCTTAGTGTAGGAGTTGAAGAATTCCCGTTTTAGAAAAGTAAAATTATTTTAAATCTGAAACAAATAATGAGTATCTCAGAAATTGTCAGCTCTATAAAATAAATAGATACAAATAAAAAATAAATAAACAAAACAGTTATAAAATAAAAATGTATACGATATAATTTATGTGTTTTACAAGATCTACATTTTTGTGTAGTAAGCTTTTGTCTATCTCTTGCGGTTTAACAGTTATGCAACATTCAGCAAAATTCATTCAGAATAAAGGGTCTTCAGAGGATATTCCCAGAAAATTCAAGATATACATTTTATTTAACATGAAAATCTGTTTAATATATTCCATTTTAATCAAAATAGCTAGAGCCATTTTTAAGAAAATTATATTTTCTAACATTTTTCCATGTAAATGGTAATTGGGGGTCAGTGAATTTTCTTGAAAATTCCCTGGGAGATGCAAAACTTAAATACCAATGCTTTTTAGGATTCAGGGGTCTCAAAACAAGTATTTCTGGTGAAATATCGATATCGAATTTTTGGTTTCTATACAATACCTTCTCTATGCACTATGCATGCAGTGATCTGTTCCATTCACCTAACTTTCTCTACCGATTCTGTAACAAACTATTGTAGCAAAAGCTTATTCTTCTATTTCATGATAAGCAAATATTATTGGGAGAAATTGTCTTGTTATTTAGTTCGTTGTAATTACGAGGAGTGTCCGGAAAGTAAGTGCCGGTTTGGAAAAAAGGGTATAATATATTTATTTTCAAAGCATTTATTATTACATGAAAGTGCGTTCATTAACCTATACGAATTCCAACCACTATTGTTCAGGCATATATTATAGCAGGGAATCAACTCGTATACCCTCTTCGAAAAAATCTGCCACCTGTGAAGACAGCCATTGCTGTTTTTACGTCGTCTTTGCTGACAAAGCGCCTTTCATAAATTCACGCTTCAGGTTCAAGAACAAGTGGTAGTTAGAAGGCGTGAGTTTGGGCCTGTACGGCGGGTGTCTGAGCTGCTCTCAGCCGAATTATTGAACAAGGTGTTATGACATTAGCAGCATTGGAAAGTGTGTTGTCATGAAGCAACAAAATGCTTAGGCTGAGCATTCCAACCCTACTATTTTGAATCGCGCGCCGAAGATTTCTCATTGTTTCCCAGTATCATACCGTATTGATGGTTGCATATCTGGGAAGTAACTCAACGAAGCTCCGTCTGTCCCAGAACTCAGTGCAAATATTTTTCGTGCTGACAACTTTGTTTTGAATTTTTATCGTTTGGAGTATCCTATGTGCCTCCACTCCATTAACTATTGTTTGCTTAATCAGTCATCTCCCTCATCACTGTATCGGATAAGGAATGTCAAAGCACTGTACAGTCGCTTCGTTTTGTGGACATCTATAAGCATCTTCGGAGCCCAACGCGATCATTTAAGCACTTTGTGAGAAACTCATACAAAACAAATTTTTGAAATTTATGGAATCACACCACAAAGTATTCTTATTATGAACCATCGGCTTTCATGAATTTTCTCGTTCATTTTTTCAACCAAACCATCAGTGACAGTAGAAGGCCACCCACTCCGTGCTTCGTCATGAACATTGGCTCGTCCATCAATGAACTGCCTAACCCACTTACTCACCACTCCATCTGTCATTTCATTTTCACCGTGAATCTCTACAAGCTGACGATGACTTTTATTTAGCTTAACATTCCTTGCGTTCAAAACCCTTATTGCGGAACGCACTTCTCAGCCGACGGGAGCAGAAATTGTTTTAAAGAGCAGAAATTATTTTAACCATTTTGAACGATGACTAACGACTGTAAATGCAACACAATCCGACTGTAATGGTGTCAGTGGACTGAACTAAAGAGGACATGCATGGAACTGCGACACTAGGGCTGCGGTGGCGGTGAAACGAAATGGTATTTACTTTCCAGACAATCCTCATACAAGGGAATAACTAAAGTGGTAGTCAAATCTTTTAAAAGCCGGTTGCTAGGTAATGTAATTGGAAGCTCCTTCTCTTTGATTGACTAGGATGAAAAAAAATAAACAAACTACCCTTTTCAGAAAAGTCAAAGGTATTGGAAATGTTGAAATGAATAACAAGGAATTTATCGGAAATGTTTAGCTCTACAAAAAGTGTATGTGGTACAAAATGTGTGTATTAATAAGATCTGCATTTTTGTACAGAAAGATTTTGCTATCTCTTTATTATCAGTTATGCCTAAGACATTCAGAAAGAAGAGGACTTCATAGGGCATTTCCAAGAAATTAAACATATACATTTTATTTGCAATGTAAATATTTTTAATGTTCAGTACTTTAATCAAACGTGAAAGATCCATTTTTGAGAAAATTTAAATTTCGAAAATTCTTCCATGTAAATAGTAGTTTGGCGTAGGGGATGTTTACATCCTTTGTCGGTTAAATGCCAAGTTTGGTATTTAATCGACTTTTTGTTTTTGAGTTGTGCTATTCACGCATACACATGTAAGACAGTGACTCACACACACATACATACACACGGATCTTTCTCAAAATTGGTTTTGGCTCAGGATCCTGAAAACATGTATTCCGGCGAAATCTCAGTATTGAGTGTAATACTGTATAATGAATGTTTATTGAATTAACAAGAAATACATATTACGGAAGACTTCACGGGATAGCAACCGAATTAAATTGAAATCTGAGAAATTCAAGCTTTCGACCATTTTGACTGTGGTTTTCGTCAGGAAACTGGCAAATCGGAGCCAGGAGCCAGGAGCCAGGAGCAGGAACTAGTCGCCCGAGTGTACTCAAGTGGGGGCAAATTGCCACGGTACCTATCCGCGTTTCTTGCGGATTTACCAGTGCGATATAGTAGATGTAAAGCAAAACGGGCGAGGAAAACGAATATTTATAGGCTGGAGGTGTATCTGTAGAAGTGTTCAGCCCCAACCAATTACACAGGCACACCCTGAAACTATAAATATTCTGTTTTTACACCCGTTTTGACAGTTCCCTGACGAAGACCACAGGGTCGAAAGTTTGGATTTCTCTGATTCCAATTTAACTCGGTGAAGTCATCTGTAATAACCAACACCGAGAAAGCTTCAAATCTTTAATTAAGAAATACAAAGACTATATAGAAACACAGATAGAAGTTTACGAGCAGTAAGTAGAAGAGTAAGTGGAGAAAGTAATGTGAATGCAACACATAAGATTTTTAAGGTTGTAAGAGTTTCCCTTGTGGCACATAAACACAGAGATATATCAGAAGGTATCAAAGCAGCTAGAACGAGGCCCTGGCTTCTCAGATGTAGACAACTAACCTGAATAAACTTTTGACAGCAGTTTCACTACGTCTGAGCGTTATCGCTCAACGGCTGTGACAAAGCGCTGACTGCATTACAAACAGCGCTTATCTGCTCTACAAGTTTTGTTCTCGTACCGCCTCGAAACATTTTAGAAATTTCTGTACTGAAAGTGAAATGGCGGATAATGTTTAGCGGTCTACGTTACTTAATCGGATGTAATATCGCGTGCGTGCTCTTCATAAATTGTGGTTCGCGGGCCCCTGCCGGTGCGCAACTTATTGAAGCAAAACTTGAATTAAAAGGTTACAATAAACTATTATTAATTATCAATAAAATCCTTCGACAGAGTTTTACAAATAGGGACTAGCATTCGGAAGCCAAGGGTTTTTCTGGGGGTTTTCGCGGGTCTCTAGGAAAATGCTGGTGAGGTTCCTTCATTCCCCCGAACTTCCTATCCTTTTATTTTATCTCTATTTCACCAACCGGTCTATTTCAAAGTTGTAAGTGTCGACAAGGACTTCGGTGGTGGCGCTCTTTCGTGGGCGGAGGCGGGATGGCGTTGGAAGTCTACTCTAGACCCAGGGGGTTCGGACAGGCCTGGGACGCGGGCTCCTAGCGCTTCCTGCGTTGAGATGTAGAACTGCTTGGAATAATTTTGGGACTTTCTGCGGTGGCTCTTCCCCCTCCGGTTTCGGCCGCCCATTAAAATTCCTCTCATCGCTCCTATCCTCCTGAGGTCCGATGTACAATAAGCTACTGGCTGCAGTGTGGAATTCCCTAAAGCATCACACACATATAAATATTTTTGAAATAATGCTCAACATATGTATCCCAGGGGCCAATCGAGGAGCTACTTGATGGAGAAATAGTGGCTCCAGGTCGTGAATGTATTAACTAGCCAGGGGGATTGAAACGCTGACCATGTCTCACCCCCAATATTGCATCCCATCCATGACCTCTGTAATGGACCGAGATGGGGGACGCAGTGGCCGGGCGGTATGCCAAGGCTCTTAGTGAGCTGTGGCAAGGAGTCAGGTCATGTAGGTATCCCAGAACACCTAAGAAAAGTGGTATACAGTTTATATTTAACACTTTCGCGTTAAAATATAAATGCAAAAATATAATCCAAAATAAAATAATACAATTGTTGACAACGGAGGCACAGCAAACATAAATTCAGAAGGAATCAATGAGTCAAACGAGGAAGTCCTGTATCTACTGCAAATTTAGTGTATATCTTGACCAAGTCATTAAAGAATGACAGGCAAAATAAACAACTTTAAGATTAATGGACATATTTTAAATACTATTTTATATGCAGGCAACCAAGTTATATTAAATGAGTCATAAAATAATTTACAAATAGCTGACTGCAAAATAAATATAGGTAACAGATGCAGAGTACAATTTGAAAACATTAGAAATAGAAACGAAAGTGATTTTGGGGTATCTGGACCAAGTGAGGACCCGATTTTTAAAAGGAATTCTGGAATAGGGGCGGGTACGGCCAATTGCGGACTAATAAGGGAATTTAGGGCGCTAGTGAAATGATAGAGCGCAAAATCAGAGCAGTAAAGCATTGCATGAAATTCTTCACGGAAACCAATCAGGGCAGTCTGCTAACGTGAACAGCTGAGAATGGAAGGTAATTCGACGTGGGCAGGAAAATTAAATAAATGTTTGGAAACCATTGGAATAGGATACATTTGGATGACGGAGCTGGGAAACAAACTGAGTGTTTGGAGAAGGATTAATAACCGCCTCTGTGGTATTGACGGACAACAAATAATTGTGCGCAATGCACAGAGAAGGTTTCGTTGGAAGTACAGTGTCCTCTAAAATTTGAGTGGGGTATAGAGCAATACATCAAAACAGGAACCAAACTCATTAGACAGGGGCTCGCTGGATTAGACTTGAAGTATGGCGGATGATAAAAATTACTGGTGAAAATGGTACGAGGATCTGCCCCATTTACGAGGAGAAACCGTCATGAGCGCAAGATGCAAGGGTACGGAGGGATGAAGGGAAACCTATTTACCGCGATCTTTTAGCGCCGCAAATGGAGAGTTAGGAGCATGTTGGACTCTACTGGCAGGCATGGAAGACGCGGAAGGGATAGGTAAATTTCTGTTTAAAGTGAGGCTGCTAAGATTTGAGAAGGCGATTGTAGGAAAGAGTGGAGATGTCGATAAGAAGAGCTAAAAGGCTATTAAAATATGTATACTTTATATCATCCTTTGATAATTGTTTTATTGTGGTGTGTGGTGGTTATCTCTCTTAAGCGTATTTTTTACTATAATAGGGTACATTAATGCTTTGGAATGCGGTTTATTGTGTATTGTACATTTAAGATGCTGTATTTGAATATATTTGTCTTTTTTCTTTTTATTTTCCATTTCACTCTTTTCATTTTTGTTTTGAATATTGCCCATTAGTCTGTGGGCATGTGCAATTGATGAAGATCAGTGTATATATATACTGATATTTAAATAAATACACTTATTCATTCAATAATCAAACAATAAAACAGGTAAATAATTTTAATTATTTGGGATGTAATGAGGCTTATTGACAGAAAGATGAGATAAATATCAAAATAGACACATTAAAAGAATGCATAAAACAATTAGTCCAACATTGAAACATAAAACTCCAATGAGTGCCCAACTTACGTTTTATAAAGTGATGTTTGTACTTGTTTTAACACATTCCGGTAAAAACTGGACATTGAACCGATAAGAGAAAAGAAGAATAGAGGCGGCAGAGATGAGATTCTTATATTCCGTGGCAGGAGTGATTCTTATATGGTCTGGGAATAATCTGGTTCCCAAGATCGTGGGTTTAAACCCGGCGGAGGGCAATGTTTCTTTCCAAGCGTAAACGTTTCTTTCCTTAGCATGACTTCCATTTATCCCATCTCGGAGATTTAACCGATCTTTCACGCCCAATATAGAATGGGATGCTGAGAGCTACAGCAGTTAAAGAGCGTCCATAAGCTGCACTCAATTTGATGTTTTTCTTATGGACAAAATAAGAAGTGAACAAATCACTAAGGTCTTAAATATATTTAACATTGTAGACAGAATACATAGAGTACAGCTACCTTGTTTGAACACATACAAAGAACGGACATTATTAGACTAACTTCTGGACATAGAGAGGATTCAGAAAGACAGGAAGACACATACACAGATGGTTCGTCAGTTCTCTTGTTTGAAAACAGAGCTAATGGCCTGAGTCCGTGAAGCAGAAAAAGAAGATTAACACGCATTCTCTAATTAAAAACAACAGTGGATTTAGCTTTTTGTATAAAATGAGTGAACAATAGAATCTGAGCAGTAGTAAATGAGGATTTTTTCATTTTTATTCAAAATAAACTAATTTATGTAACTATTGCAACTCGACATTACCGGGCGCATATATATATAATTTCCATTTCCTCATTTCTCTTTGATTCCGTTCCTTCTTTTGTTGAGGTGTGGACCAGGGTTTTGTGATGGGTGGTGGATATTTGCTCCAAGTTCATTAGCGGGCTGCCTGTTTGAACGGGTCGTTATTCGCCCTCTCTGAGCAGTTCCAGTAATGGATCGGATCTTCGAACTAGGATCAAAAATGGTTACTATGTTGCAGGCTGAGAAGAATTTTCCAATAAGCAAGTATCTGCGCCATATGTTCGAGCAACGCTCTGAAGCTCCCAACTGAAACATTAATGGGGAAACGAAATGAGATGGCGATGAGAGAACAATTCGTGGTAGAAGAAGAACCATCCCAACATTTGCCCATTTACCCGGGGAATTCAAGAAAAACCCATGTTCATTGGTATTCTACCCAACAATGTGATATGAAGATTTCTCCGAAGTACAAATTTTGGATCTTCTAAACCACAAACAGCAAGAAAAAACAACAAAACGGAAAAAAATTGCATTCCGCTCATAAAAATTAGAGTCCGAGATTTATCCAAAAATACACATTTTGAGACTCACGAATAAACAAAAAAAAATAGTAAAACGTCCGTAGGAATGTGTGTGTCTGCATAACTCAAAAACCAAACCTGGCTTAATTTACCAGTTTGATATTTAAGTTTAACATCTTCTAAAGATGTGACAACAAAGTCAAAGAAAATCCTCCACCATTGGCTTTTGCTAGCACACTAGCTTTTACTCCGAGCATTTTTTTCCCCCAAAAAGATCCTTAACGATTTTAGCTGTTTATTTGGTAGCAATTGTAGGAAATGATTAATAAATCCTTGTTCTAGCACCGCCTCAATGAGAGATTCCGTGTCAGGGGGGATTTCAATTAGAAAAGGTATTCAGCATACTAATATGTAAAAAAATAATGATATGTTAGTAAAGAAGTAAATTAGTAATTATAGGAATAGTGACAAAACAGTTTGGAATAATAAGGTATTTTAAAATTATATGCACACATATACATATAACAAATATATATGTTTATACATCACCATACATGCATATAAAATATTTGCTTTACAAATCCTTAAACACATAGGTTAAGAAAATAACTATAATACTAATTAAAACTATACCCGCAATAATTATGTAAACAAATTTAAAGAGAAAAAAACTTTACTAATCATTTTTAATAGTTGTTTTGAATTTAAAGCTGCTATAGTACCGCAAATTTGTATAATATATTAATGTGTTGTTTAACCTCTGTGCTGTAGGCTTTTGTTTCTCTCTTACGGTTTAACACTTATACAAAATTCTGCAAAACTCATTCAGAATAAACAGGTCTTCAGAGCCTATTTCCAGAAAATGCAAAATATACATTGTGTTTGCCATATAAATATATTTAATATACGGTATTTTAATAAAATTATTAAGAAGCATTTTTGAAAACATTTTCCACTTAAAGGGTAGTTTGGGATGAAGGGATTTTCTTGAAAATCTTCGCGTCGCATCCTTGGAAGATGCTTAACACAAATACTAAATTTGGTATTTAACTGCCTTTTCGTTTTTGAGCTATGCTGCCAACTGAAACCTTTTTCTTAAACTTTAATATGTTCCATTCATATGACTTTCTCTAACTATTCCACATATAAACTATTTTTACAGAAGATTATTCTTTTACTCATATTTACGTCATCCTAACCGATATAAACCTTAACAAAATGTATCTGATTACTTGCTTCCATTAGTTAAAGCGATAGTCATATTTTTAGAAGCTGATTGCTATATGAAACAATTGAGGTTCGGTTTGCTTTGTATGGTGCTGTTTCAGAAAATTTAATTAGTTTAAAATTGAAACCAATAACAATGAATATATTGAAAACGGCCATAAATTATGCGTTGTAACGAGATATACAGTTTTTGTGTAACAAGGTTTTGTCTGACTCTTACGGTTTAAACATTATGCAAAATTCTGCAATACATAACCAGAATAAAGAGCTCTTCGGATGCTATTGTCAGAAATTTCAAAATATATATTTTATTTGTGATGTGAATATATTTAATATACGGTATTTTAATCAAATCATTAGAGCCACTTGTTTAGAAAATCAAAATGGTCAAAAAATGTTTCATGTAAAGGGTAATTGGGGGTGGGGCGATTTTCTTGAAAATCTTCGTGTCGCACCCTTGGAAGCTACTGAACGTAAATACCCATTGGTATTAAACCGACTTTTCGTTTTTGGGCTATGCTGTCCACATACACACACACGCGG
Source organism: Hymenopus coronatus (assembly GCA_030762935.1). Classification (NCBI taxonomy): domain Eukaryota; kingdom Metazoa; phylum Arthropoda; class Insecta; order Mantodea; family Hymenopodidae; genus Hymenopus; species Hymenopus coronatus. Next base: position 113,108,238 of record CM060890.1, read on the forward strand.
ACCTTTTTCTAGACGTATTATTTTTGGCCTGAGGAGACCTTGAAACATATATTTCCTTTGAAATCTCGACATCGAAGTTTTGTGTGGAATACAATACCTTCTGTGTAAATAGGGGCTAGACAAAGTAATACATATCCTACACTTTCTGGGAATTGCTTGTGGAGTACTCATTCGGAAGGATCTTGTCTTGCGTGACTGGTAAACGTAAATTCATAGATCTAAATGCACGCACACACACGCACACGCAAACACACACACATGTAGATCTTGCAAATATAAAAAAATAAACAACAAAAAACTGAGAAGCCATAAACCATTTCTGAGGTATTCGTTATTAATATTTTGAATTGATGAAAATGTTGCTATTCTTAAATCCTTTCGAAATGCAGTAGTTTTTCGCTACAACATAGAAAAGCACGGAATTTTAATGGCAGTATATAGTGTCCAACTCTTAAACATTTGAGTATCCCTATTTTCTTTGAATTTATAACAAAATGCATGTAATGTATCTATATTTTCAATTACTTTTCTCGATTAAAAAGATGTACATATATCGAAAAAGGTTTAAAGAGTCTACTAATATATGATAAAGTCGTGTAAATGTAATATACGAGTCACTTTTTTCCTTCTTTGGCATTCATTTTTTTTCTTTTAGCCTTTGATTTCCTCGCATGTAAAATACTGTTTTCGTAATAATTGTGCTTAATTGAAAGGACTTTTTAACCGCTACGCGTTCTGACAGTTTTAGATTAAAAATTCCTTTTATCTCCATTGATCACGGAAAATTTCCTAAAAGTGGAATTGTTTTACGAAGTGAAGTTCATCAACATGTACATCTGTGGTGATGGCACACAATACTAATGGAGGCAGCAAATGAAAGATCTGACAACTTAACTCTGAAACACTTTATAATTACATTTCCGCCATCTATGCCGCAACTTGTAACATTTTAATTTCGCCGTTAACTCGACAAAATTGCGAATCTTGCTAATGAAAGGGGCGGTGGGCCCAAGGACAAGGAAGATTTTAATTTGCCTGGAATCCAACTTCATTTCACCCCTCGAAAAGTTCCTTTTATTTTACTTAGAAAGTACGGAGTTCCTAATCTTTGCCGCCAGCCTGAAGAACTTAACAAAAGAAAGGACGATCGCGCTGCCTCCGCTCGACTTGTCACAGCCCTCTGCAACTTCTTAGTAACCGCCAGCTTTCGTGACAATGTCAGCAACAACAGGATAAAAAGGAAAAGGAAGTCTGAAGGAAAATTATGGCTTACGTACGTTCTTCCCTGAGAATTCTATCACCTGCAGTTCTGATTGTCAGAAATAATCTTCATTATATGTGATTATACCTCGTTCTGACTGGGGGATCCGCATGGCGTAGATATGTTCCTGATCTACAGCAATAAGTATATATTACCACAATCATCCCTCTCCCTATCTTTCTATTCTATTCCCATTTTCTCCCCTATTTTATTTTTTCTTTGTCAATTTTCCCTTTTTCGTTTTAAAGCCCTCATTATCTCGTTTTCTCCCCTTATTTGCGCCCTACTTTTCTTCCTATCGTAATCTTCCATGTTTCTCTTTTTAGATGTTCATAATGGATAAAAATGTGATGTGTTCCATTCACAGGATTTTCCCTTCATATCTGTAACAAATTATTGTTAAAAATCTTGTTCTAACTAATAAAATTATCAGAAATCCTTTCTTGTAAACAGAAAGGAAATAATGGGATATACTACGCTAAAACAATAGTGAATTCTTTTAAAATTTGGTTGCCATGTGCATGAAATACGCTGGTTGCATTGCCAGGAGTTGACAAATCCCCGTTTGCGAAAAGTTTTAAGTATTTTAAAACGGAAACCAATAACAAGGAATATGTTAAAAATGCCACACTCCGCGAACAAATGTAGATAACTTAAACTGTGTGTTTCAACGTGATCTACATATTTTGTGTAGTAAGTTTTTGTTTATCTCTTACAGTTTACTAGTTATGCAAAATTCAGCCAAATTAATTCAGAATACAGAGGTCTTTAGAGGCTATTCCCAGAAAATTCAAGATTTACATTTTATTTGTTGTGTAAATATCTGTAATAATCAAAATCTTTAGAGCCATTTTTGAGAAAATCAAAATGTTAGAAATTTTTTTTATATAAAGGGTAGTTTGGAGTTGGGAAATTCTCCCCAAAATCGTTGTGTCACATCCCTGGAAGATACTAAACTTAAATACCAAGTTTGGTATTTTATCAACTTTTGGTTTTTGAGTTATCGTGTTCAAGACACACAGACACACGGACATTTTTCTAAAAATTATTTTTTGGATACGGGATACCCTAAAACGTCTATTTCCGTTAAAATGTCGGTATCGAAATTATGAGTGGGGAGTAATACCTTTTCTACACACTAAATACAGAGTACGTGTAGAGAAATTAAAAATGTGTGTTTCCTCAAACGCGGCTAAGCTGCATTCTTTGCCGTAATGTTGTTTGTATTGCAGTCATTGTCTCTTAGATTTCTACAGATCAGATCATTTTATTCTTTCTCTATTTACCCTCCTCATAAGCAGAACTACAACCCCCAGGACTTCTGGGGTCAGATGCCTGTGGAGGAACAGATGACTCTTGATCAAAGAGAAGCCAGTATGAGTGATCAGCCGATGCTTGGTATGAAGGCGAGGAATTGGATGATATACAGGGTGTTTCAAAAAGATAACAAACGAAGATGTGGACTTTGTTGGTCATACCGTACGCGATACGTGAATATAATTTTCAGCTCTAAATTTAGCACATACCAAAACTGCCATATAATCACAATGGATTAGGCAGTCGTATATAACCGAATGACACGTACCTGGCCCACTCCAAGAGAGATGCCGTTTGGTAGCGAAGGTCCCAGTTGCGTGGTGTAGGCTTGGTTTGAATGATACGCCGGCGCGGCACAGGTCACCTTAGTAATGGAAAACATAGCATGTTGGTGAGGTGAATGGCAACAGTTGTGCCTTCGCTGACTAATCCCAAACGTGTGCGATTTTTAAACACACACAAAACTTTAAATAGAAGAGTTTGATAGTTGTGACATCAAGTTTCTGACAAGTCAAAGTGTAAGCTAATGAACTGCTATCTTCGTTTGGTGTCGTTTTGAAACAGTCTCTATGGGGTGGACCATTCAACTTGAGACTGTAGAGTATCTCCAAAACTAAGCGTTGTGGAAACAAACGTCTTAAATAAAAGTTGCGTGATATAATGGGGGAAAGTAAATGCCATTTGCTGTATTTTAATTGGAGAAGGTTTGGATGGTGATTTGTGGTCAGGCTACGTTTTTAAATGGGAACCAACATTTTTTATTTTATTTCCTTGTTCCTCATCAAAAAATAAACAAATTTTGTTTAAACCTCTTTCTTGTACAGGTTCTTTTCTCGGTGTAGACAAACTTTGATTAAAGGCAGATGAACAGAGTATCATCACTAGACAAATATTGTACAGTATTGTTTCATAAGTATCGTAAGTTAGTGTAATAAATGTTTAAAACGATTTCCTTTTACCTAATGCATTTTCCAACACCATGAATAAATGATTACTGTGTCAGTAAAAGTATGTCTCTTCCAATACTGGCACAAGCATTTCAAATGCAGGCCTTCATGTTGTCTGGAGAAGGCGCGCATATATAGAAACATGGTATTGGATTGAATTAAATCGGTCCTGCTCGTGATGTCAGTTCCAGTTCAAAATATGTTATAGAATTATTATTTTTGTTTATATCATTATTATTGTTATTATTAATTATTATTATTATTACTATTTATTTATTTATTTATTAGGAAGCCTCTACACGAGAAACGTGTCTGCTATGCATGCTAAGCCATTTTTTATTACTGGCTGAAAGCCATACATAAGATTAGAAGGTTTTGTGATGGATTTGAATCTGCAATACATTTAATCTGAGATCTCTTTTTTACTAAAATAATGAAATGGCGATACAAGTAGGGTTAAGGGCACCAGATTCAGTGAGCTAATCGCATAAACTAGAAATATAAAATTGATAATGGCAGCTGATTCACTCTGCACGATAAAAATGCTGCAGTTTATTTTACAGCTAAACTGTTAAAACTGTACTAATAACATTGAGAGAAACGTTTCTCGAAAAGCACAAAAACACGATCGCATTCTAATGACGACCACTCTGAGATTAGGCAACTGCAAGCAGCGACCCTGGTGGGTAAAGTGAAAGATGGGGCTCGTGGGAGGCGGTCCAATACGTCCCATGTCAACCACCCCACGCCGGTACCGCCCTCTACTAACCATGTTCTCCGCTAATGAAATCAATTTTGACCTGAGGGAGGTCCGTGAGCACGCCGGCTCTGGAAAAAGTTCGTCTTTTGTCTGCTGCCGCGGAGAGTGATGGGAGTCGGCTTATCGCCTTGCAACTGTCTTAATTCCGCTCGTAGAGCCCTCGCTGATAAACACGGCGAGAGGTGAGGTGTTTTTGGAGAGGGTTAAATTGAATGTGTGCTATTTGCAAGGCTCCTGCTTCGATTTTAGAAGCCTTCATCAGTTGTATTGCCTTGCTACACAACTGGGGAGCTTAGCTATCGGTTTTGAAAAGCGCTCTCGACAACCGAGTTCATCTACTTCCTAATACTTCACAATGATTCCACCAATGTTATTCAGAGAATACAGCTTCATCCAAAAACCTTAAAGACATCTTCTGTAATTTTAACGTTTTTGATGTGTACTTGTATCACTTGCGCCAAAAACATTGCATATATTACTTTCTCTACACGTACTTTGTACATAGTGAATGGAGAAGGTATTGTAATGCACCCAAAAATTCGATACCGAGATTTCACCGGAAATACATGTTTTGGGTTCTCCTGAATCCAAAAAAAGCATTTCTGTAAAAAGGTCCGTGTGTGTGCATGTGTGTGCGCGCGTGTGTGTGTGTCTGGGGACAGCATAGCTCAAAAACGAAAACACCGTTAAATACCAAATTTGGTATCTAAGTTCAGTATCTTGCAAAGATGGGACATGAAGATTTTAAAGAAAATCCCCCCACCACAACTACCCTTTACATGATGGGATGAGGCGAAGAAAACGCAGGAGGCTATAGTCTTAGGTTGACAGACCACAAGAGATGCTCTGAAACTGCTAACTCACACAAGCCTGTTGCCCCGTCCGTTTACCGGTAGCCAGAGAGGACTTGGCAGCGACCCTCGGCCTGAAAGCCATCTAGTTTTCATGAGGGGAAAGCTTTCCATTGAACATGCATCCGCGCCATATGACCGCACCACCACGAACCTGGAAACACACCTGAAAGATGGGAGGGAAACGGATTGAAGAGGAATTATGGAAGGGGAATCGTGATAGATGAGAAACCACTCCAGCAGTCGCCTGACGACTCATGGGTCAGAGTGGGCAGTCGCTTTGGATCAAACCCATACCCTCCCTAATACGAGTTACACATACGTATATATACGGCGTCTCCTCGCTCGGTCTCAATTTATGGTATACGTACATTGATGAAATGTTATCTACTTCCAGGTAGCAAATAAACAATTTATATTACAAACTACAATAAATTAACATTTGTGTTACAAGCAAAAAATAATCAGCATTTCTACTATAACTAAATATAAACAATAGAGTTTACATTTACAACTTTTGTGGCATACTATTATTTCTGAAAATGCAGAATCAGACTGACAAATTCAATACAAAAACTTATTGCTCTAATCAACTGACTAGCTGCCGGTTTGATATTAAATTCCCTGTTTGATTCACATTTTCTCCGATAACTTCAAGGCGCGTCCAAATTGATTTGGGGAAAACATACTTCTGTTCACTATATATATATATATATATATATATATATATATATATATATATGTATATATATATAAATATTATATACAAAAATAACTAAATCACTTGTATTACTATAAATGTAGAGAAATGCTTAGTTTGACGCTTTTACCGAACAAAGACGCATTTTCCTCGCAAAATTTGCTTACTGGCAAAGCGTAAAGGTACTGAGGAAAGCAAGGACCCACTCAACTCGGACACATCACAGGTAAACATGGAACCCTTTTTGTTTCCACCGTCTTGCTTTTCTCTAATTTGAAAACTAACTGAACGAGAATTTAAAACTGGAAAATTTAAATCTATTTAGTTCAGTTTTCAATAATACTTTCCTAGTAAGTATTAAAACTGAACTAAAACCCACATTACATTGAGTAAAATTACTGAAGTGTGGTTGAGAAAGCTGCATGGCAGTGAAGAAAGTAGTTGGAGCTGAATACTTTGTTGTTTTTCGTCAATGAATTAGCTTATAACATTGATAATGAAAAACGTGCTGAAAACGTTGTGAGGTACATCCCATGTTTGCTAATTGTAGTTCAGAAAGTTAGGAGCTACCTGAAGGTCAATGCCACTAATTTTGTGGAGTACTTTAGGCTAACATCCCTGCTATTTTACTACATCTTGGAATGAACTAAACCGGACATCAAAGTTACACCATGCAACTGGATAAGGGGCTTGAGGCACAGCCACCATCTGTATCCATAGGAACAACCCCTCCCATAGCCCTGGAAGTGAAATGTCAGGATACTAAAGTAATTTAATTTCCACCGTAGTTAAAAACAATCAAGTATGCCAGCCACTGTGACGTTGGGAAAGAAACTTCTATAATGCCCAACCTCAACGCTCCGAACGTCGTCTTGCTTGCAGGATCATAGTATGCTGCGGTGAATTTATATATGGTATTCAATGAAAAAGCTTGGAAGGTATTTTCTTTTAATTTTGATAAAATGTTTTAAACACTGCTTATTCAGGTAAACCATCACACCAGAGAAACCTGGTTTTAGACTCAGAATACAAAGATTAATGGTTGAAATATTAAAAACGAGAAACAAAGCTTTAATATTTTTCAAAGTTTTATCAATATGTTTATTAATACTGTCTGTTTTCAGTATTTTATTTCAAGAATAACTATTATATTTCTTCCGAATTACACTCTAGTTGGGTCTTCTTGCATCCTCAAGAAAATGGTTAAAACGACCTTAAGGAGGTGGCATTTATAACTAATATCATAGTTTTCAAATACCTTTATCCTAGTTAAAATTTCAACTGCTATCAGCCTTGAGAAATGCCGCAAAGGGACGCACTCAGTAGCTTAATGCAATACGTACATTTTCCTTTGGTTTATTTGCCTATCACCCTCCACCCAGTAATGCCATCTGTTTAGATATTCCTTAACGTGTTATTCTGCTGTATTTTATGTCAGACGTCTGTCTTATATGCATCTTTTAAGAGTGCACGATTCTGTTATAAGTGGAAGATCGCTGCATGACTTCTGGCAGAGGAAAACTACTGCCAACAAATCATAATAATGGCCTTTTCATGTATTTCTGAGAAGCCATAACACTTAGAAAGCAGAAACTTTCCCCTTATTCTAGAGCCTAACGTCACGGAATGCTACTCTGATCTTAAGATCTGATTGGAAACGGGGCCAACTTTCCTCCCGTTTTTCATAAGTCTAATTGATCCCAAGTCCCGTGGGAACGGTAAGGGATGAGATAGAACTCTGCTCTCAGATTAGGAGCGAGGAACCTTGTTAGGCGGTTTCCAGAGGAGAAATTATATCTGCTTCGTTAAACAGATTCACTGTGTTTCTATACTTAGTGATATTTTATAGCAGCTGGTGTAAATTTGTTTCTGGTGCGTGCACAGTGCTGCCAATACCTTCTGTTTAAGTTGGTTATTTATGCTTGTTAAAAGTAGATTTTTATTTGGCGAGTAAACGTAGTGTATTACTTGGCTGAGTGTAGCAATCCTACGAGAAAAATAATATAGTTTTTATTTTTGTGTGATAAATATGTTATTTAAAAACGACACTAGACGAATATTCTTATAGGTTATACTTGAACTAGTTCAAAGTGTTGATGTCGCAGTTTCGAAACCTTTTTATGGATGCTGTATTTAACATTGAAAATTACATCATTTTGAAATTAGGCAGCGCACGAAGCAATAGTGTGCAAAGCCTACCTACCAACACCTCAAGAAGTGTTCTTGGAAAGCACGTATCATGTCTGCTTGTTCATTATCGTTTTAGCTTTCAGGTAAGGGGGCAAAGGGAAATGTTTACTCAAAACACAACTTATGACATGCACAATATCGAAATTGTTCTTGAATGCGAATCATGTGTATTTTGCCCTAACCACGAATAGCTTGAAATTTTTATCTTAATAATAATGTAATTATCCTGATAATAAACTGTCAACAATTTACTAGAAATATTAATAAGAGTTAGCTGTTAAACGTAAAAATGCTTCATATAATGTTACGGGTTAAAGACAGTAGAATAATCTTCTTGTCTCAGATTTATTTTTGTTTAACTTTATCTGGAATCCTGTAGTAGTATTCTAGTAGCATTCTTGCCTCTGTTATCTTTATCAGACCTTTGCTCCATCATCAAGGTTACTGATGTTAAATTCCCTTTAAAGGTATTAGCCAGGTATATATCTCAGCAATATATCGCAGTATATTTTCCTAGTAATTTCTTTTCATTCTATGCCTGTTATGGTGAAATTGTATTTTGGAAGAAAAAAGATACAGAATTTTTAACGGGACAAGGAATAAATGATAGGAAAAATAGTGATAGAGCAATTGGTGGATTGAATGGTGAGAGAAACTGGAGGACCCGGACAAAAAGGCTTATTAAATACTACAAATTAATAGAATTCTTAATGGTGATTATTATTATTATTATTATTATTAGTAGTAGTAGTATTAGTATTATTATTATTATTATTATCATCATCATCATCCTCATCTTTACTATTATTATTATTATTTTTATTATTATTATTATTATTATTATTATTACCATCATTAATGTCTTTCTACTTTCTCTATACGCACTATGTACATAGTGTATAGAGAAAGTATTGCACTCCACTAAAAATTCGATACCGAGATTTCACCGGAAATATATGTTTTAGGGTCCCCAATATCCAAAAAAAAAAGCATTTTCACAAAAAGGTCCGTGTGTGTGTGTGTGCCCGTGTGTCTGTAAACACGATAACTCAAAAACGAAAAGTCAGTAAAATACCAAACTTGGTATTTAAGTTTAGTATCTTCTAGGGATGCGACACGAAGATTTTGAGAAAAATCCCCCCACCCCCAACTACCCTTTACATGGAACTTTTTTCGAAAATGTTGATTTTCTCAAAAATGGCTCTAACGATTTTGATTAAAATTTCGTATATTAAACATATTTACCTGAAAAATAAAATGTATATCTTGAATTTTCTGAGAATAGCCTCTGAAGGCTAATTTATTCTGGATGAATTTTACGGAATTTTGCATAACTGCTAAGAAATGGACAAAAACTTACCTCACAAAAATGTAGAGCACATTAAGACACACAATTTATGTTATATACATTTTTTTCATGGAGTTGATCGTTTTTTTAGATATTCCTTGTTTTTGGTTTTAGCCTTGAAAAAGTTAACTTTTCTGATATGGGAATTTGTCAACTCCTGTCCATACAAACAAAGGAACTTCAGTCACATAGCAACCATCTTTTGACTATCACTTTAACCTATGTTACTCCCTTATTTCGCTTCTACTTACAAGGAACAAGGTAATAAGACTATTTCTTCTAATCTTTTGTCGATTACCATGAAGTAAATAAAATCATAAGCTTTTTAACAATACTTTGTTGCAGAGAGGTAGAGAAAGTCATGTGAATGTAACACATCAGATATTACCAGATGAAATTCTTTAGGCTGATCTTTATTCAGTTCAAAGCGGATGGTTCGGTCTATTATCTCTGCTTTTGATTTTCTCCTATTTAACGCAATGATGTCCAGGCGACGATTACTACTGCCATCAACTAGGCAGTGTATTTCTAGTCCAGTTCTGTTTCACATTTTATAGGATTATTATGTCTTATGTATTAAATATTATTTGATAGAAAAATTGAAAGATAGGAAGAAAGAAAGAAAACCTGAAGATCATGAAGAAAATCCCATTTTAGCAAAGATGGAGAGCAAAAAGCGAAGTTTTTGTGTTTGCTTTTCTCACTGGTGTAGTGGCAATTGGAAAATGTGCGAACTAAATAATACACTTGGAAGTGTTTCCTTTTGCTAAAAGCTGTTTTAAGCAGTATAAAACTGAGCATTTCATATTTATAGATATAAAGCAGCTTTTACTCTACCCATTTATTTTCATGTAAAATGCAGAAACTATTTTCAGTGTTGAACTCTGCGTAACCAAAATGGTTATAGCAAAAGCATATTTGCGGTTTTCTACATTAGTTTCATGCAATTGCTTGTAACAGTACTAATTCCATCCGATAACAGTCTTTTCTATGTTACACATCTAAAAGAAACACCATATATTTTGTGTATTTTCATTGATCGGACTAATATTACTTGCTCTCATTGTTACGTTTAGTACATTTTACATAACAGGTAGAGAAGATATTGTATTCCATTTGAAATGGTATACCGAATTTCACCGGAAATACATGTTTTGAGGACCGCCGAATAAACTAATCTGATGTGTTCCATTCACGAAACTTTCTCTAGCTATTCTGTAACATATTATTCTTACAAAAGTTTTTTATTCTTTCTGCATATGCTAATCAAGAAACAAAAGATGACAAAAATGGGGCTTATTACCCAGTTGATTATCGGTAGAAGGGAAATAAAAGAATACGTAGAGTCCGGCAGTTTGTGTGCGGGTAGCGTGTCTGACTCACATTCAACAGGTTGCGAGTTTGAATCTCGCTTTGAATGAGTTACCGGATAACATATTTTTTCGGGTTTTCCACTATCCTGTTGAATAACTTTAAGCTCCTGGATCCCGAGATTATTTGAGCATCATTTCACTGATTTCAATCAACGTCCAATATGAGTGACCATGATAAAGGACGTTATATTACAGAAAAAATCACTATGCTGAAGTGACAGTGAAATATTTTACAAGCCGTCGCTATATAATTGCCATTGATATTCGGTCCTTTTTCATGATCAGGAATAAAATAAAGGAGAGATGGCACGATTCTCATTTGAGAAGAATTCAAGTGCTACAAAATTGAAACCAATAACAGAAATTATCTCGGAAATGGTTAGCTTTACAAAGAAACATATATGGCATAAATTGTGCATTTTAAAATGATCTTGATTTTTGTGTAAGTTTTTGTACTATCCTTCGAACTGCAAATTATGCAAAAGTAATTAGAATGAAGAGGACTTGAAGGGCTATTCCCAAGAAATTCATGATCCATATTTTATTTACCATGGAAATAATTTTAATATAAGACATTTTTAGAAAATGAAAATTTCAAAAAAGTTCCATTATAAGGGTAGTTTGGGGTGTAGGATTTTTCTGAAAATATTCGTGTCGCATCCTTAAAGATACTAAACTTAAATGCTGAAAATGGCTTTAACAATATTGGTTAAAATTCAAGATGACACATAAAATGTATATCCTGAATTTCTTGGAATAGCCCTGAAGTGCTCCTCACTCTGAATGGTTTTTGCATAACTAGTAAACCGTATTAGATAGAATAAAAAGTAATACCAAAACATATAGGTCTCATTACGGCACGCAATTTATGTCATAGACATTTTTTTTTGTAGAACTAATCATTTCAGAGATATTGCTTGTTATTTGTTTCCATTTTAAAATACTTCTTTGCTCAAACGGGAAGCCTTGTTTTACTCCTGGCCAAGGAAAGAGAACAGAATTTAGCTGGTATATTGCCTTGCTTCCTTTCTAATTATGAGGAACTAAGTAATAAGACAATACTGCTGATGTTTATCTTCATTAGTATGATGTACATAAAATAGTCTTTCGCATCAATAGTTTGCAAACAATTAGAGAAATTTATTGTATTCCACCCAAAAATTCGATACCCAAATTTCACCGGAAGTGCATGCTTTGGAAATCTTGTTTAAAAAAGAACTTCTGTGTGTGTTCTGTTTTTGTGTGTGTTTGTGTGAGAGTCTGTGGGTCACATTGCTGAAAAACTGAAATACAACTAGGTATTAAATACAGTATCTTTCAAGGGTGGGACACGAAGATTTCAACAAAATTCCCCACCCCCAAATACCATTTATATGGGCATTTTGATAGATCTAATTATTTTGATTAAAACTTCATATTTTCAAGATATTTTCATGATAAACGAAATGTATCTTGAATTTTCAAGGGATAGCCTATAAATACCTCTTAATTCTGGTTAATTTTTGCATACTTCTTAGCGCGTAAGAAATACATAAAAAATTACTACACAAAAATTGTAGATCTCCCTAAAATACAACTTTATATCATATACACCTTTGTACAGTTAACCGTCTCCGAGATATTTCTCGTTATTGGTTTCAATTTGAAAACACTTATACTTTTATCAAACAAGAAGTCGCCCGTGTTTCATTTGTTTTACATCGGGCCAAGCAAAGAATTAAATTTCAATAACTATTTCATAGCCACAGATTTTAAAATATATAACCTTAGTTCCCTTCTCCTTTTAGTATACGGGAATTTATTTGCTCCTGGCCTTGGAAAGATAAGGAATTTCTATCAGATAGCCTTCACTTAGCCTATTACGTTATTTCCCTTCTATTATAATGAATTCAGCAATAATTCGTTTTTCAGTCTGACTCTACCTATCCAACTCCTGTTCTACACACGGTTTCTGTGAGAAAACAATTAAATTATCACAGTGACATTAATAGTAGGATATACTATGAATCCTAGGTCTTGAAGTACTTACGGCATTGTAAGTCGACATTGGGGTATGTCATCTCAAAATAATTTGAGATCACCTTGTGGTTTACCGGGAAACATGCGAGTCAGTACTAGCATGTTGCCATGTTAGCTCAGTTGTAGAGCATCCGGCTAGAGATCGGGAGATCCATGGTTCAATTAAATTATCACAATTAAGCAATTAGACAATTTCTGGTAATGTTTATCTCGATTACTTTGCTGTAGACAGAAGAACAAGCTTTCTAAGCATATTTTGTTACAGACATGTAGAGAAAATAAAATACATCTGTTCTTTTCCACGTAAAAGTTAGTTTTGGGTGCGCGTTTTCTTGTAAATATTCGTTTCGCATGCTTGGAATAATATTATATTTATTGTACAACATAATAAATATTAAATGTGTATTTAAGCGATTTTTTGTCTTTAGTTAACGCACGCACGCGCACCTACACACACGGACTTTTCTCTAATTACTTTCGCTACAAGTCCTAAGTACACAGTGTATAGAGAAGGTATTGCAATGCTCCCAAGAATTCGATACCGAGATTTCACTGGAAATGCGTGTTTTGGATCCATCTAAATCCCCCCCCCCAAAAAAAAAATTTAAGTTAAATATCCGTGTGTTTTTGTTTGTTTGTGTGTGTGTGTCTGTCTGTGGACAGCATAGCTCAAAAACGAAAAGACCTGTGTATTTAAGTTTGGTATTTTTCAAGGATGGGGCACGAAGATTTTCAAGAAAATCCCTCCATCCTCAAGTACATGGAAAAATTATCGAAGATTTTGATTTTCTCAAAAATGGCTCTAACGATTTTTATTATATAAATACAATGTAATTACAAATAAAGTGTATATCTTCAATTTTCTGTGAAGATATGTTTATTCTGGATGAATTTTGCGGAATTTTACATAACTGGTAAATCGTAAGAGATAGACAAAATCTTACTGCACAAAAGCATAGAACTCGTTAAAATACACAATTTATGCTATATACATTTTATTCATGGAGTTAACCGTTTATGTTATTGGTTTCGCTTTAAAAAACTTATACTTTTCTCATACGGGAATTTGGCAACTCGTGTCCATAGAAACAAAGGAACCTCAGTCACGTAGCAACCAGCTTTTGATTATGTTTTAGCCTATATTATTTCCTTATTTGCCTTCTACTAGCATGAAAGCAGGCAATAAGGCAGTTTCTGCAATTTTTTCTCGATTAGAGCTAAATAGAAGAATAAGCTTTTTAACAATAATTTATTGCAGAGATGTAGAGAAAGCCAAGTGAATGGAACATAATAAGATTTTTTTATTCAGAGTTTCTCAAACATGTATCAAAATTTACAATATTTCACCTACTATACATGAATACAATAATCGGTAGAGAAAGTAAAAATTAATGTTCAATAGAGGTCCTTCTATTGTAGGTTAAGGGATATCACAACGCCAGTCACATACATGTGGTATAGGTGAACCCAGATATAGCTCATAGCGGTTGAAGAGTGTTGCATTTCGTTGTACGCAGGGGAAGCGACTGTCGACGCTGCACTCAATTTAACTTCCCTTTCTCCACACGTAAACTAGCAACATGCACGTGAAAGTACCTGCTCCGTGCCAAGATTATATGCACGAGAAGGCGGTGGGCTCACATACACAACGGAAAGTTCCTCATACACTTACAGGAAGAGCATTTCCCGGTGATCCCCATCTGGGGCGGAACGCCGAGCTCTCCGTCATCTCAACAACCTGTCTTCCCTATAATACTGTAAACCAAACGCTTTCTGGTCGATTAAGAATAGAAGCTGAAGCTACAAATAATATTTTAAAGCGATGAATCGGTGAAATTAGACCAACATTTGTGCAAAATTCAAAAAAAAATATTTTTCTATGATAAAATTATATGAATTCTAAGCTTTAAGAAATATATAATTGTTACCACTTGGCGCACTCTTAAGTTCAAATTAACTGAAGCTATAAATGGGCAGCCGCGTGCTTATTAATAGGTATCCCAAGCTTTAAATCTTATTTTCTCACAAACGTTTTTCAAACATTTTTCTATACTCAAAAGGAGCCACACAATACAATTGTTCTCTAATATGCTTCAAGCTTTTTATAATATCTTTCAAGAGCACATAAAATAGTCATATTACTTTTTCGTAATAATGCTGCAATTTGTATAAATAAACTATTCAATTTTGAAAATGTATCAGTTTTGGAAAATACATAAAAGTATTAGTTTTCTTTACTAATTAGGGCTAATGTTAAAAAATATAATATAAGAGAAATATGTTTAAACTCATTTTCTATAAATTGGATGCTTGTATGTCAATACTTTTAAAAATGCATCACGTGGCTCATTTTTATTAGAACGATGAATTTAGCCGTAAAAAATATTATTTAAATAACATTTAAGCTATAGCTTTGATACATGGCAAAAATATCATTATTGCTGTGTGTAATAACTGCTATAAATTTCAATAAAATATCTTACATAATGTGGATTTTCCAAATTTCACAGATGTATCACCTTAAGCCTATGTATTTTTGAAATGTTTCAAAAAATTGTGAAAAATTAAAAACACTGTTTTGCATAATAATAAAAATATAATCTGTTCCAGTCCATCTGATCCTTATATTTTAACAGGACAAATTCTAACTATTTTATGTTTCCTTTACTATATTTTAAATCCTTTAATTATTAAAATCTGAGATAATATTGTTTACCAATAATATTTAGTTATAAACTTAATGAATAAGCTTATGTCTTGAAATCATAATGAAAAGGTTAAATTCCCTTATTAGCTTTATTACTTAACTAAACCTTTAAATAGCTTTCTCTAGCTGTTCCAGATACAAACTACAAACCATTCTTACAAAATATAGTTCTTTTATCTACATTATGCTAATCAAGATAAATATTAGCAGACTTGATCTTATTACTTGCTTTATTATAAGTAGAAAGAAAACAAGGGAATAGTCAAAACATTTTAAAAGCTCATCACTATGTGAAAAAAATTGAGGTTGAGTTCACTTTGTATGGTCTCTTATGAAAATTTTAGCTAGTTTAAAATGAAACCAATAGCAAGGAACATCTAAAAAACAATAAACTCTATAAAAACATGAAAACTCTATAAAATATTATGTGTTTTAACGAGATCTATATTTTTTGTATTAATTTCTTGTCAATCTCTTCCGGTTTAACCGTTATGTTTTATTTTGCAAAAAACTCATTCAAAATAAACAGATTTTCAGAGGCTATTCATAGACAATTCAAACTATACACTTTATATGTAATGTAAATATTTTAATCAACGTCGTTAGAGCCATTTTAAATTTTTTTCTATGTAAAGGGTAATTTGTGGTGGGGAATGCTTTTGAAAGTCTGCGCGTTACATAATTGGAAGATTCTAAATATGAATACGAAGTTTTGTATTCAACACACTCATACAGACACGGATCTTTTCCTAAAAATAATTTTTCGGACTCAGTATCTATGAAGATTTCAGAAAAATTTCTCCGCCCCAAACTACTTGGAACACTTTTCGAAGTTGTCCATTTTCTAAAAAAATCTGATATTATCCATTCACATGACTTTCTGAATCCGAGAACAAGGAATATTTCAAAAACGATCAACTACACGTAAAAAATGTATATAACATAAATTGTGTGTTTTAACGTGATCTTCATTTTTGTGGGTTAAGTTTTTATCCATCTCTTACGGTTTAGTAGTTATGAAAAATTCATCCAGAATAAAGTAGTCTTCAGAGGCTATTCCCAGAAAATTCAAAATATACATTTTATTTGTCAGGTAAATAACTTTAATATACGATCTTTTAATCAAAATCGTTAGAGCCATTTTTTAGAAAATCAAAATTTTCGAAAAAATTTCCATGTAAAGGGTAGTTGGGGGTGGGAAGATTTTTCTAAAAAGCTTCGTGTCGCATCCCTGGAAGATACTAAACTTAAATACCAAGTTTGGTGTTTTACCGACTTTTCGTTTTTGAGTTATCGTGTTCACAGACATACGGACACACGGACACACACACGGACTTTTTTCTGAAAATACTTTTTTTGGATACAGGGGACCCTAAAACGTTTATTTCCGGTGAAATCTCGGTATCGAATTTTTTGGTGGAGTGAAATACATTCTCTATACACTATGTACATAGTGGGTATAGAGAAATTAAAAATGACTAACAATTTTGATTAAAATTCATATATTAAAGATATCGGAAAGATATCGGAAATGAAAAGTATATCTTGGATTTATTGGGAATAGGCCATAAATAACGGTGAATCAAAGGAGATAGATCAAATCTTACTACACAAATAATGTAGATGTCGTTAAAACACATCATTGATGTCATTCGTTTTTAAGAGCTAACCACTCCCTAGATATACCCTAATATTGGTTTCAATTTTAAACTGCTTAAATATTTCTCAAAAGGGGAGTCCACTTACGTTTGATATCTCTTATGATACTCGTATGTACACAGTAGACGGGAAAAGTATTGTATTCCACACAAAAATTCGATACTGGTATTTGATCGGAAATAATATTTTAAAGTTTCCTGAATAAAGAACAACAGATTCAGGAAAATTCGTTACTGTATATCTGTGAACGGTATTATCAAAAAAAGATTAAAAGACTTTTAAATCCAAAAATGTATTTTTAGAAAAATATATGTGTATGCGTGCCTACACAATAATTCGTAAACGAAAATACCAAGTACCAAACTTAAATTTAAGTTCAATATCTTCCAAAGGTGCAATACAAATATTTTAGCAAATAAAATACACATTAAAATACCCTTTAGAGCAAAAAATGTTTGAAAATGTTAATTTTCTGAAAAATGGCCCAAACAATATTGATAAAAATACCGTATTTTAAGATAGTTACATGACAAATGAAATGTATATCTTGGATTTTCTGGTAATAGCCTCTGAAGTCCTCTTCATTCTGAATCTAAATTTTCTAAAACCATTCCATGTAGGGGATAGATCCTCTTGAAGGTTTTCGTGTCAAATTCTTGAAAGATACTGAAACATAAATACCTGGTTTGTTTTAAACGGACTTTTTGTTTTTGAGTTATGATGTTCATAAGCACCCACACACGCATACTGTTTTTTCTATTTTTTTTGGAGCAGAGGCCCTCAAAACTTGTATTCCCGGTGAAATCGCAATATAGAGTTTTTGGGAGGAATACAATATCTTCTCTACCAACTATGTACAGTATTTTTCAGAACATGATTTCTCTGCCCAACTCTTCTATCAAATACTTTAACGTTTGGGATTGGAAACCTACCCTCGCAGTTGCCAAGTTTTCCACTTACTGGTCTCTTAACTGAGGCGCGATCTTGATTTGCAAGCAGAGTCTCCAGGAAACAGATTTTACTACTTGTCTCTCACCCCCCTAGTAGAGGGTCGTCTTTTGCGTGCTAATGCTTATTGCCCAGTGGTATGGGGGAGTGGTCCCGTTTGAAAGCCATTATGTTTTGGAGAAAACTATACATAGTTCGTTAAGAGAAAGTACAAATAGGCAATTCGCTAAGCTCGTTCTATAGCGCTTAGAACATCTTTTCATTTTGTTACCATCTTCCTGCGCATGTTTAATTTCAACGCAGAGACAACATAGTTCATAACTGTATAAACAAAAGATAAATGAGTCCTTAAGTTAAAAAAAAATGAAAAATTTTGAACATATATACTGTATTTATAATATAACTTACATTTTTTGTAATTAAACAAATAAATAAATAACTAAAAAAAAGAGGAATGCTGACTTCAGGAATTTTGTTCAAAAAATCAATAGTGGGCAATGTAAATCATATGAATATAACATAAAAGTTTTTAATGATTTCTTCTCGGGATTAATTTCCAAGCTTTCAACGACGTACTCTGTCGTCATCATTAGGAACTCATTACCTCAGTACCTGGCTGACATCCCGAGAAGGAAATCATTAATAACCAGCTCCGGAAAATTTTCAAGTCCTTGATCTAAGTTTTTAGCAATATTTATATCAACCAAAAGGTTTACTAAGAGTTACATAAGTGGTCCACACGATTATTTACGAGTTTTATTTCTTACTCAGTTTGTAAGTGGTTTTCTATCAATATCGCACAAAGGTAACTCTCAGATGTTTCCTGAAATAAGAGTCATTTGTTTTCCCATTCCGCCTCTCTGTTTATCCTGGCTGCCACGCACGTGGTTATCAAGCAAAGACTGCCGTTCTAAGTTCCGGTTTATACACTGTGAAAAAGGAGAGGTCCCAGGGGAGCCACCAGAAGAACCAAAGTCAACAACAACAGCAGGGGAGGCAACCTAACGGACAACAGACACTCGCATCGATCCAGCAGACACCCTCATTGTCAAGGCCTTGCAGACGTCTTATTAAGTCTTCTGTTTCACGCTTAGCGTACAACTGAGGAATTTCTTATTAAGTGTATCAGTTTCCCTACTACACATTGTCCCCTTCTGCTTACGCATTGTTTATCTCGCATCCTTCTTGGGTTATTTCCTCATGATCACTTCTTATTTTTTCCTTATGCTTTCTCCCATCTCCTCAGGCACTTTTTTGCTGTCTTATATTCTTTTCTTGATGCTTGTTTATTTTTCTTATAGCAATGCGAAGCAGAGGTCGCTTGGCAAATGAGACTCGTCTGCTTTGAAACATCCTCGTCTGCGGTTTATGCGAATATCCATTTCAAAATTTGTTAAAATTGGTCTAAAATTAAGGTTAATTAAGATGAAAAGTCTGATGTGGTACTTCAGATGACTGGCTAACCATTCTTCAGCAAACTTATTTTAATGAAGCTTATTCCTATATCTTCTTAACTTTACTAGAGAAGTAGATTACAATATTTTGTGGATACAACGGAACCAGGGGAATACAATAGGGTTGAGCAATAATCAAATTATTTAACTCTACCTTGATCGCCCGTAATTTCGATTATCGGTCGCGTGGTATTTAGATGGCGCCAATAACTTTTAAACTACTTTTATTAATTTTTATGAATGTATTTCATTGTAGCTTTCTCTTCATGTACTATGTAAATGGTGTATAGAGAAGTTATTGTATTCCACCCAAAAATTCGATACCGAGATTTCACCGGAAATTCAAGCTTTGAGACCTCGAAATAAAACATCATTTTTAGAAAAAGGTCAGCATGTCTGTCTGCATCTGTGTGTATGCATGCGGACAGCATAACTCAAGAACGAAAAGTCCTTTAAATACTTAACTTGGTATTTAAATTTAGTGTCTTCCAAGAATGCAACACGAAGCTTTTCAAGAAAATCCTTCCACCCCAAACTACGCTGTACATGGAATATTTTTACAAAAATTTTGATTTTCTTAAAATTGCCTTGAATGAAATATCGTAAATTCTGAAGACCTCTTTGTTCTCAATGAATTTTGACAAAAGATGGACAAAAGCCTATCACACAACTAATATACATCTCATAAAAACGCATTTTATGTCATATACCTTTTTTTGTAGAGCTGATCATTTCTGAGATATTCCTTGTTATTAGTTTCAGCTTTAAAATAATTATACTTTTCTCCTACGGAAATGTATCACTTCCTGGCTATACAAACAAAGGGATTTCAATCACATAGCAACCAGCTATTAAAATGCTTGACTTGTCCTTTAGCCTATGCTACGTCCTTATTTCCCTTCTATTAACAAAGAAGTAAGTAATAAGACGATTTCTGCTTGTTTTATTTCGATTTGTATGAAGCAGATAGAAGAATAAGCTTTTTACAATAACTTGATACAGAGATGCAGAGAAAGGCGTGTGAATGGAACACATCATACTTTTTTATCAAGGTGCATTAACTTGTGTATTTTGTGTTTTCAATGCAGTATAGTTTATTTTAATCCTAATAATACTTATGGTACATTAGTATAAACAAAATAAGCAAACACTGTAGAATTAACAAAAAAGGGTAGGCAATGTTAAAATATAGCATTAAAGAAGAAACAAACTTATTGCGTCAAAATATAACACATAAGTAATTTTTATTCGTTACAAAATACCATATTATTTATTTTTTCTTTTATTTCTCTTTATCCTATTTTATATTATCCTATTTTTATAACTCCAAACTCGCTCAGCAGTTATGCTGTATTCTACCATGTTACAAAGAAAAATACTTTTTACACTTCTTGCAGCTGTGTTTCGTCATTCTGAGATCATCTTTTGTTTAGCAAGCTTGCATGTATCGCAATGCATATTTTCAGAAAGCTCTGTTGCTTCTTACTGTGCATTCAGGGTTTCAGCTTTGGAACTTTAACTAGTTCTCTATGCAGTGCTATTGAATACATGTTCCTGCGTAAAAGCTTTTCAGATACAGTTACTCGAAGTTCTAAGGAACGCCTCTTGTTCATCTCTAGTCTAAGTTGATCAAGTTTACTGTTAATATTTTCTGTGTGTATACCTATGGACAGCAGAGCGCAGAAAATCCGGTGCTTCATTTAGATAATTTTCTCTACATCTCCGTATAAATTATTGTTAATAAAATCACTCTTCTATCTATTTCATGCTAAAACATTAGCAGAAACGGTCCTATTACTTAGTTCCTTATAAGTAGAAGTTAAATAAGGGAATATTCTAGGCTAAACCGACAGCCAAATGTTTTACAATGTGGTTGCTATGGGACTGAAAGCTGTTTCTTTGCGTGGCCAAGTGTTGATACGTTCCCGCATGAGAAAAGTCAAGGAATATCTCGAAAAGGGCCAACAACACGAAAAAAAATGTATATGACATAAATTTTGTGTTTTGTGGGATCTAAAATTTGTGAACTCTCTTACTGTTGAGCAATTATGTAAAATTCAATAAAAATGCCCAGAATAAAGAGGTCTTCACAGGCTATTTCCAGAAAATTCAAATTATACATTTTATTTTTCATGTAAATATCTTAAATTGAAAGATTTTTACGAAAATCATTAGAGGCATTTTTGAGAAAATCAAAATTTTCGGAATTTTTTCCTTGTAAAGTATAGTTTGGAGTGGGGGGGATTTTCTTAAAAATCATCATGCCGCATCCTTGGAAAATACTAAACTGAAAATATCTAGTTTCTGGGTTATGCTGCCCACAGACACACACACACATACACACACGCACGCACGCATGTATTTCCGGTGAAATCTCGGTATCGAATTTTTTGGATGAAATATACACTTCTCTATACACTATGTGCATAATACGTGTAGAGGAATTAAAAATAAATGACCGTTAGAAACTAAACTCGGTATTTAAGTTTAGTATTTTTCAAGGATGCGATATGAAGATTTTTAAAAAAATTCCTCATCTCTAACTACCCTTTACATGGACAACATTTTGAAACTTTTGTTTTTCTCAAAATCAGTTCCAACAATTTTGATTAAAGTACCGTATATTAAAAGTATTTACATTACAAATAATATATATATTTTTAAGCTTCTGGGAATAGTCTCTGAAGACTTCTTTATAGTGGATGAGTTTTGCAGAATTTTGCACATCGGTTAAGCCGCAAGAAACAAACAAAGCTTACACAAAAGATTTAGATCTCGTTAAAACACATCATTTATGTCATATAAGCTTTTGTTGTAGAAATGAACCCTTTTGGAGAATTCCTTGTAATTTGTTTCAGTTTTAAACTATCTAACTTTTCCCAAACGGGATCATGCAAAGAGAAACGAACCTCAATTGTGCCACACATAGAACATCTTTTAAAATATTTGACTATTATTCTTTTTGTATAGTGTTTAACGCCCGCTTTTACTACTTGTAGCACCGCAGGTGATGGCACTGATGATACATGGACTGAAGATGGAATGCAATGGCGGGGGAAACCGGGGAACCCGGAGAAAACCCGCCCCTGCGCCATTTTGTCCACCACAAACCTCACATGTGGTCGTAGGAATCGAACTAGGTGAGAGGCGGGTGGTCTCCAATTTTTTTGAACATTTTGATTCTCTCAAAAATGGCTCTAACAATTGTAATTAAAATGTCATATATTAAAGATATTTACCTGACAAATAAATGTAATCTTGAATTATCTGGGATTAGCCTCTAAAGACTACTTTATTCTGGATGAATTTTACGGAATTTTGCATAACTGCTAAACCGTATGAGATACACAAAAACTTATCACATCAAAAATGTAGAGCATATTAAAACACTCAATTTATGCTATATAATTTTTGTTGCTGGAGTTGATCGTTTTTGACAAATTGCTTGTGTTTTGGTTTCAAGTTTAAAAAAAAATATGATTTTCTCATACATGAATTTGTCAACTAGTGTCCATACAAACAAAGGAACTTAAGACACGTAGCAACCAGCTTTTGACTATCACTTTAACCTATGGCACTCCCTCATTTCGCTTCTACTTGCAGGGAAGCAAGTAAAAAGACTATTTCTGCTAATTTTTTTCTCGAATTCGCATTAAGTATATAGAACCATAAGTTTTTTAGTCATGTGAATGAAACACATCACATTTTTCAGTATCAAAATCTCGACTGAATGATATAACACATTTGATTTTAAGTTTATTGCCACGAATTGAGACTCAGGTCTCATGTCTCCGGAAATGGCAGGTTCGTCTGAGTATTCCTTAAGATATATTCACAAATTAAAGTAGAAATCTCTAGTGTGTTATATCCATATGCATTTCTCTCATTTTGGAAAAAAAAAATCTTATAGGGTTTATTCTTTTATCTACTTCATACTAATTGAGATAAATTAACAGACACGGTGCTATAACTTATTTTCCTGTAGGTACAAGGGAAATAAGGCAAAACACTCGGCTAAAGCGCAGGTAAGATACCTTAACAGTAGGTTGCTATGCAACGAGTTTGAAATTCGGTTCTCTTTACATTGTCAGGAGTAACAAAAAATTGAAAAAGTTAATGATGGTGTCATATTTGAAAAAAATATAAGTAATAGTAAGTTATACGAATAGCATGGAACATCTGGGAACTGGTTAATTCCACAAATAGCTATCTGATATAAATTGTGTGCGATATCTACGTTTTCTTGTGTAGTAACGTTTTTTTTCGTCTTTTCTGTCTGTTTAGTAGCTTATCAGTTATACAATATTATCCAGAATAAAAAGGACTTCTGAAACTATTCTAAGAAAATTTAAGACTGGATTTAATTGTCCATCAAAATATCTTAAACATACAGTATTTTAATAAAAATCGTAAGAGCCATTTTTCATAAAATCAAAATCTTTGAAAAATGGTCCTTATAAAGGGTAGCTTGACACGCACAATATAGGAATCCATTGTTGTTATTATTATTATTATTATTATTATTATTATTTCTTTTTTCCTTTTTGGAGAGAGGGAACCTTAACAAATATTTGCGGTGAAAACTCCACATCGAAGTTTTGAGTGGAATACAATATTTACCCTGCTTAGATACGTAGTAAAAAATCTGTTATAAAAGCTCGGAGAAACTCATAGCTTTACAAAAGACTATCACATAATGATAAGAAATTCTGTCAGCTGTGGCGGTAGATACTTTTGAATGAGGGAAAGCAAGTGACAGCGTTACTGAATGATAACTAATAAATATTAACTATATTCAAAGAAGTAAAGTGTGTAAATTGAAGATAATCTAGTTTATATGGGGAGCATACTACAACAACTACAATTTTTACATTGTTTCGTAAAATGCCTACCAAATACCATTACGTAAAATAAATGTTAGAACGTAACAGAAATGTAACGATATGTTTAAAGGTATTCCACCTGAAGCTCCAATAACTATCCTTAAGGTGTTGAATATTAAAATTTCACCGAAAGTTGCGAAAAGTTAAAACATTATATTCACATACTAATATATGAATTCCCATTAAGAAATACTCTTTATCACACTTCGCTCCCGCAAGGAGGTGGTTCTGACCTCTTCAGCTGCTCCGGTACGAGCACTCGTGGTACTTCTGATGATATTAGAAGTAGTCGGGCCGAACATCAAGCCCCTTCCGGAAGGGAGTGTTAAGATTGGGTTGGACTCGACGTGGCAGTGGCCCGATACCCGTGGAGATTGGGTATGCCTGGGTGGGGTTGTGAGACGCCTCAATAATCTCCGGCACTATCCTGGAGAGTAGTAGAATCAGGCTAGTAAATGTCGCCTCTACGTAGGTCTTCGCAAGTTTTCTCCGTTGGTACTGACGCGCATTAAGCGGCGTTTCCACTTCCGTCCGTGCTTGAGCAAAGGGGGCCGGTGTATAACATAGGTACTGGTCTAATGGAAAACCTCACGGATATGCTCCCTGAGGCGCACTCTCACCCGAGTAGTCAGGTGACTGCTCGCTTCGGTATCCCACTTAGCGCACTCTAACTACTAATTAACTGGAGCTGTAAATACGTAGGCATAGGCGCATGCTTATTAATAGGTACTCCCAACTTAAAATCTTATTATCTCGCAAACGTTTTTGCAATACTATTCCATACTCAAAATGTTCCACATGATACAATGTTTCATGAATTTGTTTGAAAATGTTATACTGCCTCTCAAAAGCACTTTAAGAAAATGGTCATATAATTTCTCGAATAAATGTTCCAATTTTGAGAAAAATAACTATTCAATTTTGAAAATTAACAATTTTGAAGAATACGAAAAGTAATTTATTTACACTATTTAATGTTAATATAAAAATATAATATGCCAAATGCTTTTGTCAACTTAATATGCTGTACTGTTGGGTCCTTTTATGTGAATAATTCTACTTTTTCTAGTCCTTATGCACAATGTATAACGTGGATAGATAAGGTATTGTATTCCACCCAGAAATTCGATAGGTACAGAGATTTCAATAGAAGTACATGTTTTGAGACCCCCTGGATAAAAAAAACGTTTACAAACTTGTTCGTGAGTGTGTCTCTGTGTGGCTGTGTATGTGTGTGCGTGTGTGCGTGCGTGTGATTGTGGAGGGTATAGCTCAAAAATGAAAAGTCCAATAAATACCACACTTGGTATTTAAGTTCAGTATCTTCCAAGGATGCGACACAAAGATTCACCGCACTCCAACTACTCTTCACATGAGGATTTTTTCGGAAATTTTAATTTTACAAAAAAATTCCCTAACGATTTTTTATTAAAATGTCATATGAATAAGATATTCTTATGAAATACGGAAAGTATGGCTTGAATTTTCTGAGAATTGCCTGTGAAGACCTCTTCATTCTGAATGGTTTTGTATAACTTTTGTATAACTGGTAAGCCGTGAGAGATAGAGAAAAACTTATTATACAAAAACTGTAGATCTTATTAAAACACACTTTATATATCATATACTTTTTGTTTGTAGAGTCAACAGTTTTCGAGATATTCCGAGTTTCAGTTTTGAGGTACTTATACTTTTCTCACACGGAAGATATCTTTCATTTCCTTTCTCGTTTGCTTACTCCTGGCAACCAAAGGGATTAGAATTTAAATTGTTTCACATAACGACCGGCTTTTATAGGACGATACTATCACTTTAGCCTGTGTATTTTCTAATTTCCCTTCTACTTACAAGGAAGCTAGTAATAAGACTAACTCTGCTTATATTTATCTTAATTAGCATGATGTAGATAAGATATTAGTGTTTTGAATAGAAGATTTGTTTGCCGAACAGCTAGAGGACATCACGTGAATGGAACACATTAGTTTTTTTCCTTCCACTTACAAGAGACCATGTAATGACGACAATTTCTGTTGATGTCTATCTCGATTAGCATGTTGTAATTAGAAGAATAAACTTTTGTTACAGAGATGTAGAGAAAGTCATATGAATGGAGCGCATTTTTATTAAAATAATGAATTTAGTCAAATAATTATTATTTAAATAGCCTTACATTTGATAACTATTATGTGTAATAATTTCAATATATGTTACATGCTGTAGATTTGCCAATTGATAAGATCAAGAGGTATCACAATAGACACGCACTCCTCATGGTCTGTGGAGAATCTGTTTGCAGAATATTGAAATCAGCACGATCTAGCCTTTGCAAATATACACACAATGCAAGATGTGGATTTAGAGATAATACACACATATTGCAACTGTATCGCACACTACTTGCTTACTGACCAATCCTTCCTTAAATGTGGCCTATTCTTCATTGATTGTTAGTCACGTGACCAAAGTGGACTGCACAACCGGGAGAAGTTTATTTAGAGCGATAGATAAAGTACAACTTTCCAGCTATGCATAGCTAGAAAAGTAATCTATTTATTTCTTTTTTACCAATAAATACCAGCAAATTTGAATACAGTGTTACAGATTTTTACTTTCTCTACACGTACTATGTACATAGTATATAGAGAAAGTATTGCACTCCACCCAAAAATTCGATACCGAGATTTCATCAGAAATAGATATTTTATGGTCCCCTGTATCCAAAAGGCATTTTTAGAAAAACGCCCGTGTGTGCGCGCGTGTGTGTTTGGTCCATGAACGCGATATCTTAAAATGGAAAATTCAATAAAAAGCCAAACTTGGTATATAAGTTTAGTATCTTCCAAGGATGTGGCGCGAATATTTTGAGGAAAATCCTCCCACTCCAAACTTCCCTTTACTTAGAAAAAAATTCGATTTTTCTTTTTTTTTTGGTAGCTTAACGTCCTTTAACCTGGTTGGTCATATCGGACGATGAATGAGATTGGTGAAATGATGCTCAAATGATCTCAGGGTCCATGGAGCTTAAAGTTACTCGACATTCGTCTTTTCATGGATAAAAGAAAACCCTGAAAAAAAACCTTATCCGGGCAACTTACCCTAAGCGAGATTCGAGCTCACGACCTTTTGAATGTGAGGCAGACACGCTACCACCACTACCCAGGTGGGCTTCGAAATTTTTTATGTCTCAAAAATGCCTCTAACGATTTTTGTTTGAAATACGATATATTAAAGTCATTTACTCAGCAAATAAAATTATAACTTGAATTTTCTGGGAATAGCCTCTGAAGACCTCTTTATTATGGATGAATTTTACTGGATTTCGCATAACCAGTAAACCGTAAGAGATAGACAAAAACTTCCTACCCAAAAAGTAGATCTCGTTGAAACTCACAATTTATGTCATGCATGTTTTTATAGAGTTGACCATTTTTACGATATTTCTTGTTAATACTTTTAAAATACACATACGGGAATTTGTAAACTCCTGGCAATGCTAAGAAAAGGAACTGAGCAATCTTTTATTGGAGCTATACCAGCATCAGGAACATTTAAATGGTTATAGGGAACTGGTGTCTGAAAGATTCCAGAAATACTAGAACTTTTCTGTAGGTTTGAGCAACTCATATGGGGGACTGGATAAAGGAGCCTGCGAGAAATGTTAAAATTGACGGTGTCAACAGTCAGATGAGACAACTACCTATCACTGTGCTAAAGTCCAATTAAAATGTTTGGGAGTCTACTTTCTGCTTTCGCTCTTCGTATGAAGAGACTTACAAGCCAGTGCCTGGCGTTTGGTGTCCGTCGAGGAGCAGACGGACTCTGGATCAGAGAGAGTAGCCAGAATAAGTGATCAGCCCGATGCCTGGTGTGAGAATGAGAAACGTGAAATGAAATTACGATGAAATGGAAGAAGGTGAATATGGAGTAGGCGATGGAATGAATGGTGGGCGAAACAGGTGAACCCGGTAAAGAAAAGCCGCCCAGACACTATTCGATCACAGCGCGCCATGTTAGGAAGTCAATTTCTAAAATTGGAGGAACTTTCAACCGAGGCCCAAATTCTGATTCAGTTCATTATGAACATCAGGATCATCCCCTAGCGCAGTTGTAGGGATAGTCTCGGCTGTTAGACCCGCGTTCAATTCCCGGTGAGGCTTGTGGATTTTTTTCCGACCAGGATTCTTTCCCGCTGCTCCTCTTTACCTCTATCCCGCGAAAGACACTGGCAAGCCACCGTGTTTTATCGTTGGCGGTCGGGTTGTGGTCTTTCCCACGATTCTATCACGTTTCCAAACATCCTTCGGGCCTCTTATCATCATTGATTTCTGATCGATGATCCAGATTGGGGATGCGCAATAAATCCGCAAAGGTCGCAATGCGGATTCCCCACCCCACCCATATATTATACTCGTGCTGGGACTGCATAAAATAATTACTACTTACGTCATATTTTTACCAGTATCCCGGAAAAACAGCTTTATTATCGATTTTGAAGGCAGCAAGAGATAATATCAGGTAGCGTGGGTTCTGATAGTTATTAAACAAAGATAAGTATCGATAGGAGAATGCTTCATGTAAATGCCCCACTTCAGAAATACGTTCCTTTACTGAACATTCTGAAAGCGTGCTCTACGTGCATCGAATGACGAGCTCTACGCTAAATTTCCCGATATAGAAATATTGGCGAAAATAAAAAGCTTTGAGCAATCAAGAGACAATGCGACATTTCAGTATTTAAACATGCCAAAGGCTTCCCTCCCCCTCTAGCCCACCATCCAGCTGCCTGTAAAGCGACGCTGCTGCCATCTGACTACATCCCGCTTTGTGTAAATCGATTCTGAAACAATGCAGTGACGTCTATCGAATAAACAGAAAAGTTTGCGTCCATCGAACATGGAACTGCACTTAATGCCAAGCTATTTTTGCAAATAAAGGACGGAGTGACAGTGAAGTCTTCCGTTAAATATCTTCCTCCGGCAATGGAAAGTTGAAAATAATACAAGTTATGTATTTCAAAAGTTGAACGCTACGTTCCGCAAACATTTACTGCTCTGTATTGCATAGTGCCAGTTATATCACTTCTCTTTCTATTCTTTTTTTCTTCTCCTGGTTGTCAGGGCAACCTACGCAGCCAACCGACAAATGAACACCATTTAACTGCTGCAAGTGAAGACACCATCTCTTGTTGTCATGGCAACCTATGCTTCCATGTGACATTGGAATGTATGCCTGTCACGCAAGATACCAACAAAATGCTTTAAAAGAACGACTGCAATGGGGAAGTGAAAGTTAACCCCTTGTACAATAGGCACGTTTAATTGCGCGTAATGTAGACTTGCAGCTCTTATTACGTGCTAAGGTTATTCTAACTGCGTGACTAGCATGTAAATAAGAGTAAAGAATGACTTGCTTATTTTAAGTGGCTGAGAAAACATTACTAAGAGTATGGTGCATTAAATGACAATTAAAGCCATTTGTAGAAACTACTCGTATAAATAACAGCTTTATTTAAATATAGATTGAATTATTTTAATATATTTAAATGTTATGGAGTACATTTTTTTCAGCTTATATATGATTTATGCAGAGACTGAAAAGGTATTATTGAGCAGTATGTTGTATTAAATGGAAATCAAAACTGTTTGTTGAAACTATAGATAGCATAAATTTAATTTTTTTTTACACAAACTGTTTGTAGGACAGCAGTAGAGTCAGAAGTGACAGCAGTGAAAAATTCAATTCCATGGCCGGGATTTGAACCAGGGATCTCCCATTTTTTTTTGGTAGTGTTTAACGCCCGCTTTAACTACTAATGGCACCGCAGGCGGTAGGGATCTCCCAGTCTCTAGCCATAGCAACATGCATATTTCCCGGTAAACCATAAGGCGATCTCAAATTATTTTGAGATAAAATACCCCAATGGCGACTTACAATGCTGTAAGCATTTTAAGTCCCGGGTTTCATAGTTTAGCCAAATATGTGGGACAGGAGTAGGTAGCAATTTTACTTAAATGTATATTGAATTATTATTTTAATATATTAAACTATTATAGAATATTAACTTTTCAGGTTATCTATTTACGTAAATTATCAAATATATAATTATAATAATAATTATTATAATTAATTCCTCCAACCTATGCTTCCATGCGACATTGAAATGTACGCCTGTCACGCAAGATACCAATAAAATGCTTTAAAACAATGATTACAATGACGAGTCATACCTGAAAACAAGGGCTGGCAGGCAGTGGATGGGGCCTATGAGCGCACCTTTTCTTGAGCGCTAGTTTTACGGGGAAGCGAGGTTCGGTGAAAGAAGGGAGAGCTACCATGCCTGTCATTCCGCAGTGTTATCAACCACAGAAATTTCTTTCTTGTAGGCCCTGAGTCATCATGATGAATAGATTATCTAATTTACCACGAACTAGCTGAATTATGCCGTACAAATGCTCTGCTTCAGATATTGCGCGCAACATATCTTATGAAGACAGGGAGTCGAGCGCCAAAAAAAAAAAAAAAAAAAAAAATGTGTCCGCATAGTAATTCAGTTTAGTCCTGGTCTATTCAATACAAATTTTAAAATTTCATGCAATGTCAGCATATATGAATACCTATCGGTGTTGGAATTGATTGGAGTTTCTAGTTCGCAATTTTGCTACTATGTACCTGATGGCACGATAGGATAAAATCATCACTTGCGGATGTTAAAATGGCATAATACAGCCCAATGGGATATGGGGTTCCTTTACGTCTAAATAAACATTACACGGGACCAACGGCTTAACTCCCTTTCCGAAGAAAGCCATACAAAGTGTTTTTACGTCAGAAAAGTCCATCACCCTCCGGCGGGTTTAAGCCACAGCCTAGGAAGTTATAAGTTAGCAGTAACCACCATTCCACGTAGCGAGTACAGGATAGAGAACTCCGGTCTGTCTACCTTATGTCAACACTTCCCAGTGAACCTAATACATGTTTCGAGCCTCCCATACGTGGCAGTAATTAGGCGCCGGGCTCAAAACTTCTACGCCAGATTGGCCCAACATGAGAACGCTTGGGGGGACTACTTACCAATTGAACGCCGATGCGGCAGTACCGGGCTCCCCACATGGCTTGTGGGCAAGCCCCGTAACGTAGACTTCAATTCAGCCAGCAGCAAATGCTGAACTGAGTAATCCCCCCCAATCTTGGGAGTGGTAATCCAGAACTAAACACCAACTGAAATGAACAACAAAACACGAGCGCAGCAGCAGAAAGGATGCTGCTCCTGAAAATAACAAACGCTGAGGAGCCTACCAGTAGCGCTATCTCCATAACACCAACACTCTAACCTGCACCAGACCAAACCTTAACCCCGTCCATACATTTCTGTGATTAAGCAACGACACCTAGGCTCACCACGTGTCTACCACAACTACTCCACGGAGGGTGACTGTTAATGAAACGTATATATTTTAAGCATTCATGGTTTTCTTCACCTTGCAAAATATGGCAAAACACACTGGAAACGGATTTTATAGATGCTACTACAAATAAAGGGTGATATCTTTATTTAATGCTGGTGTCTTTACCTTATCGTATCTCTAAATATGCGTTTCCATTGCAGAATTTGTTTTATGCATCTTGCGTTCTGTTCATATTCCGATTGGTTTGCGACAACATCAAACTTTTTGTTTTATGTCAGGCTCGTGCAGGAACCGTATATTGGCAGAGAGCCGCTGTAGTGACCGATCTCACTGGCAAAAGAATATTACGTCATAATGTGTATCACGTGATCTCTTTACGACTTTATTTAGTCAAGTGTAAGAGTGGGATCGTAAGGGCAAAGTCTACACAAACCTATTCTATGCTGTTTCAGACTTCTTACATACTTGTTACGTGCTCCTGGGATGTACACCTACAGCTTTTCTGAATGTTGCTTGTTTCCAGTAGTGGAGCGATAGCTTAACGAAGATCCGGTTCTTGCGTAACCAATGTTGTCGTATACTGCTTACAAGTTATTGTTTTCAAAATGGAGTGATCTGTGTGCTTAACAAAATATTTATAACAGAATTTGAGCGGAAACCATCCTTATAGAATTCCAGCAATGTGGAATACAGGGGTTCAATAAAAATAGCATGTTTGAGTGACACTTCAGCAATTTTATAGAGATACGAGGAAAACAGAGGAAAAGAAACCATAACCTCAAATCTCAGTTCTACGGGGAAATGTTCAAGATACGAATGCTGCAGATATCTACCTAAAGTACCTATAGGAATTAGTGCCGCGTCTCTGTCTAAATGACACATTTTCTACCATGAGAAGTTTTTAGAGAATGGGAATAAGCCGCTTATTTGCAACGGTTGCAGCATGCATGTAAATAAGGTGCAATAGAGAGCAATTTATGTTAGGAGTGCAAGCAGAATTTTATTACCTTGGAAAGAGGTAGTGAATTGAGAATTCATCCAAGCATTTTAATCTTTTGCATTACATATAAACACAATACAACCCTAGAGAAGACAAAGCTATTGATCATTATTCTAAATCCCCAAAATACAAAAACTGTAGATCTCGTTAAAACACATAATTTATGTCATGTACATTAATCTTGTAGAGTTGACCATTTTTGACATATCTCTTGTTATTGGTTTCAGGTTTTAAACTGCCTAACTTTTCTCCAACGGGAATATGCAAAGAGAACCGAGCCTCAATTGTTTCACATAGTGACCAGCTTTTAAAAGATTTGGCTATCGTTTTAAGCTAGTATACTCCCTTATTTCCCTTCTGCTTACATGGGAACGAGTAATAAGACCAATTATGCTAATGATTATCTCGATTAGGATGATGTAGATAAAATAATATTGTTTTGCAAGATTAGTGTATATATGAAACAGATAGATAAAGTTATGTGAATGGAACACATCAGATTTTTTAATTCAATATACAAAATTCAATTAGAATAAAGATTTTTTTTTCTAAAACATTTCAAGTCATAAAAATGTTATCTGGTATTCACGTGATTTAAAGAATTTTATATTTTAATTTAGATTGTGAGATATATTTCATAAGAAAATAAGAATCTATGGAAATATTGTATTTGTAAAGAGTTGTTTGAGCTAGGAGGATCCTTCATTTGAAGATCAAAAATTAAACACCACGTTTGTTATTCACTCTCGCTCTCTCTCTCTCTCTCTCTCTCTCTCTCTCTCTCTCTCTCTCACACACACACACACACACATACCCATATTTCTCTTTGCAATACACTACATAAATATTTTCTTTTTTGGATAAAAAACAATCATATTTTCGAATATATTTTGACAGCAAAATTTTGAGTAGAATATACCTAATAGTTCCTTTACCTTGATTGGTTGGTCAGAGACGGAGGGGACTCACCACTAATACTAGCGTGAAGTTTGCACCTATACCCCACGGGGGGCACCGCTGGGAGGGATGGCTGAGGTGAGATGATACACCAGGGAGCCGGAACCAGGAGCTCGACACAGCAAAGACAGGGTCCATACAGTTACCAGATAGAAGTACCCATTCAGCCGGACCGAAGATCCCTCCCCAAATAGGGTCCAACGTCCCGAGGGGGCGGTCCTTATACCTCGGAAACCAACTGGTGTTGAGGAAAGGTGAGAGTATCCTTTTTCTCTGCCACACTACTTCCAATCCTGAAGAGAGAACGGGCCACAGAATAAATGAAATATTAATGCTAGTGAAACAATGTAAACGAACGGAAAGGGTGATGGAATTCGGGCGATGCAAGAAACTTCCCAGCATGAGTCTTCCGAGGTCAGGTAGGCGGGGATCGAATCCGCGACCTTCCGAATACGGACCACAGACGAAACTGTCCGAACTAATCCGATTGGT
The DNA here is from genome assembly GCA_030762935.1 of Hymenopus coronatus. Classification (NCBI taxonomy): domain Eukaryota; kingdom Metazoa; phylum Arthropoda; class Insecta; order Mantodea; family Hymenopodidae; genus Hymenopus; species Hymenopus coronatus. Next base: position 113,142,510 of record CM060890.1, read on the forward strand.
TCGTTTACTTTATTAAAGATAAAAATTTGACTACGGGCGGTTAGCGCGCCTTTGTAAGACTACTGATTAGCCTTAACTAGCCTTATGATTATAATGTGGATCATTACGTGAACTTGCTGGCGAGCCGTCGGTCCCTTATCTAACTTCCCGTTTGTAACTATCTTCAGCCGGCTCTTTAGAACTAATAGCCGCGCAATAATGGCCCAAGCAACAAATGCTTTCTGAGCGCGTTCCCGCAGCCTAGAAGTTTCATTTTCAGTTGATTCCCCTATTAAAACATTTTACCTGTTGTTGCGGTGCCTATACAAGTACTGCTAGGGTCATAAAGAGGCAGCAAATGCTTCATGATATATATTTTCTATTTTAGCTTAAATATCTCCCACAGGAAAATTAAAATACAATATGTTTTAACATGTGCACATTTTATAGCAAGTACGTCTTAAATTTTGTGCGACTAGTCTGTAAAGTCCTCTTCGTTGTAATTACATTTCATATATTATTGAACACTACTTAATACATGCGTTAAATCTTTGCATAACAACAATAAGATATTTATTAAAACGTTTTTTTTTTTTTTTTAGCAGTAATGTACAGCATCATATTATTCCATATCATTTGATGTTCTACCCCTCCAAATAAATAAAGAACTAATGTAGATTATCATCTCTGCTACTCTCCCCTTCGGTAATTCTATTTATATGAATAGAATTTTAAAAAACGGTTTAAGAAACACCCAAAACAATTGGTCTATATAAAGAGAAGCAAGTAAAAGAAATATTGTCCACGGATGATTAGATATTGTTAGCAGATTTGGAAGATAATTTACAAAGATCGGCGAACATCCTGAATGAAATAATAAAAGAAAATATCTTACCAGAATACTAAATCGATGGCAATGTTTGGGAAAAATAAAAGACGTGTAAAATAGTAATAGAAAAGAAAATAGAACAGACATCCACTTTTAATTATTTGGGATGTCATGTAAGTACGGAACGAATGAATGAAGATTTGGAAATGAACATGTAAAATATAATAAACTGAATGGATGTATTAAGAAATATTTTAGAAATAATATGAGAAAGGAAATAAAACAGAAACTGTATAATGTAGTATCTAAGTCAGCCTTGAAATATAGGAGTGACGCCTGGACGTTGAGAAGTGGAGACAAACGACGGTTAGAAGCAGCACAAATATACTTTATGCGGTATTTGGTGGGGAAGACTAGAAGAGATAGAATTAGAAACTAGGATATAAG